>CM077030.1:148191667-149441667 GCA_039090855.1 Macrothele yani | reverse complement strand
GAAAATATGTGTACTCACATAAAACTCACATTAAATTAATCTCATGCAAACGTACGCTGGAACTCTGCTATAACGTTAATCTGGAGACAGCAAAACTTACTACGTCACATCCGAGTGCTATTACACGGTCGAGTCACATTATTGTGATCACCAGCTAATATCCAGAGTAATTGACGTGTGCAGCGCGGACAGCAGCTAGACGGACTGGGAGTGACTCAGTAAGGTGCGGGAAGGTGTTCATATAGGTATGTGGAGCCATGCTGACTGCAGTGCATCTGACATCTGCTGGAGGGTGCATGGTGGAGAATCCATAGAGCGAACAACACGATCGAGGTGGTCCCACAGATGCTCAATCGAGCTTAAGTCTGGGGAATTAGGTGCCAAGGAAGTACTTTGAAGTCTTCATCGTGTTCTTTCAACCACTCTAGGACATTTCTAGTTGTGTGACACGTCACATTGTCGTTCTGGAAAATCCCATCGGCTCCAGGATGTATGGTTGTATCCCATCGGCTCCAGGATGTATGGTTTCATGTATGGTTGTATGTGGTCTGCAGGGATGAATTCATAACGAATTCGATCCATAGTGCCTTCCATAGGTATTAGTGGACCCAGAGAATGTCACGAAAACATTCCCGAGACCATAACGCTGCCACCACCAGCTTGTGTTCTTCAAGCAATGCTTTAAGAGTGTTTGTTCTGCGATGTTTCTCGCCTTATACGCCAACGTCCATCCGTTCGATGAAGCAGAAAACGTGACTCGTCGGAGAAGGCAGTCCTTTGCCAATCAGCGGAGGTCCATTTCCGATACTACCGTGTAACCTTTTCTGCCGATGCACCTTCGTTACCATAGGTGCAGTGACCATCCATCTGCATCGGAGCCACATACGCATCAGTGTTTGCTGAACTGTCGTACATACACACTTCCGGTATCCCCCTGGTTCATTCAGACAGTGAGTTGCTCCACTGTAGCGTGTCGATTGGCCCTCACGTACCTTCCAAGCCGACGTTCACCTCTCACATCAATGGCACGTGGTGCTCCGCAGTTTTTACGTCACTTATTCACAATGATGTCATTTCTCCAATCACAATACACTTTAACCATAGCAGCACGCGAACAGTTCACAAACCGGGATGTATCAGAAATACTGCCACCCTTGGCCCGAAAGCCGATAATCATTCCTTTTTGAAAATCTGACAAATCGCTCCTTTTATCCATAACAGCGACGAGTGATAGGTTTTCAGAATGCCTACAACACACCTTATGTACCCTCCAAGCCAGCTCACGACACGTGCCTTCTTTCAGTGGCTACGCGGTGTTAACGACAAAAGTAGGAGGTGGCCACAATAATGTGATTGGACTGTGTATAACAAGAAAGATGACACCGAACTTTCGGTTGTAATCAGCACGTCTTTTGAATCCTTTCCGACACGAATAAAATACATACAAATTTTGAAGATGACAATCTTTTCTTTTTGGTGTAAATATGGCAAGGATGGTAAGTCAGATAATTTCCGAAAACTTGAAAATCTCGTCGTCCTGAAGAGGAAATCAAACCCGCGTCTCCCAGATAGCGCCCGGGTATGCTAACCACTACACCACCGAGAATGACCAAGTCTCAAGTATCCGATTAATTTGCATCCGGGCAATCATGGGATAGGATTCTTAACCTCCAGTTTCGCTAAACATGAATGCCGGTTGCTTCGACTATCAAATCATGTAATGGTTATATTCAAATTAATCGGAAAGTTGAGACTTGGTCGTTCTGGGTGGTGTAGTGGTTAGCATATCCGGACGCTATCTGGGAGACGCAGATTCGATTCCTGCTCCAGGATGAAGAAATTTTCAAGTTTTCAGATATTATCTGACTTACCATCCTTGCCCTATTTCCACCAAAAAACGGATTGTTATCTTCTAAATTTGTATTGTATGGTGTAATCCCGCATTCCATTCATGACGAATAAAATATTTCAAAGTTATTCATTATCAATGGAACCCATTAGAGAAAATACAAAAACAATCAGCCGCATTTCTACAATAAGGTACATCCAAACTTAGCCGTAGTTCCACGATGAAAAAATAAAACTCAATGATTGGTTAAAACCTTTAATAAGATAAAAGCATACACACACTAATTAAAACTCCATTAGACCTTTCAAGGCTGCATCAGCCTCACCTTCAGACGGAATAAATTACACCGTGAAACACGTATGGGCACATATACATATGTTAGAGTAAATCAAAACCGTTGCCACTCAAAGAGACACAAAGTTATAAGTAATATTTGAGTCATGACAGTTAAGTACGAAAGTAAAATAAAAATAAAAATAAGGTTCGATGTCGGTAGACTTGTGATATGGTGCATCGCATAAATTAGAGACAGAACAAATTCTCGAATAAAAAAGAAACAACAACGAGCTGAAATGTACACCTCATATTTATAGCAAAAATAACATAGGACACGCAGCTGCACAATAGTTTGACGGAAACATAACAATTCCAACGCCAAGTACAAGAGAAAAACAGAAATACGCTGTCTCAAAAATATAAAAACTTACTAGTTATGAGCACCTTCGTTATGAATAGTGGACCCGCTGTTCCGAATAACACTGAAAACCCGATTGGGCATGCTGTCCACCAAGTGATGTAAGTGTTCTGGACAGAGTGCTTACCAACTTCGTTCAATCAGCTCTTTCAATGCCACCACACTCGAGAACTGCCGTCCATTCGCATACACATCACGAGCTAGGATACCCCAGAGAATCTCGATAGGGTTCAGATCTGGACTGAGTGCTGGCCAATCCATTACGGTCACACGATGAGTGTTAAACCAGCTTTTCGTTGATGCAGACCGATGGATAGAGGCATTGTCTTGCTGGAACAGATAATCAACACCCACTAGAGTTTCGGCAAACGGTAGAAGATGGCTGCTGAGTATGTCCTGATACGTTTCGGAGTTTTGACTGCCTTGCAGGAAAGCGATATCCGTTGTCCCATTGAACGCAAAAGCTCCCCAGACTATCACAGATCCCCCTCCTTTCTGTCTGATGAAGAAGGTGCGTGGCTAGCTTCGTAAATCATGCCAATAGCAGTTCCAACCGTCAGGGCCGTCCAGGCTGAACTTTTTCTCACCGGAGAAAATAGTTGTGATCCACTCGTCCGTCCAGTGCATGTGGCTGCTTGCCCATAACAATCTAGCTTCCTTGTGGCGCCGCGTGAGGTGTGGCAAACGGCGCATTTTACGGAGCACAATGTTGCGACTTTCCTTGATTCGTCGATGAAATTTGTCCTTTGAGACGGTGACACCAACAGTCCGAGAAACTTGACGTAGTAATAACCTTTGGGATGAAACTAAACGCATGATGGCACGATCATCTCGTTTGGTTGTTATTCAAGGCCTTCCAGGCCGCTTTCTGGCAGTTAACGCACCGCGTTTCGATAAAGTCTTATAAATGACTGTCCCCATGGCTTTACAAATTTTCGCTACAGGCAATCCATTTGCTCTCAGTCTCCAAATCTTCTGCACCTCCTCACCAGAAAGTTGACTGTGGCGTGGCATTTCGGCAAATGAATGTCTGCCGGCAGGTTCGCTGTCTTTTGTAGGCTGCACCGAATTACGGCCCGTGCACGTGCGTACAACATGCTAATTTGTACATCTAATTTGCATGTGGCTACTTTACATAGTTGTCTTTATATTTATGATGCAAATCTTGAAGATGACAATCCGATTTTTGTCGTAAATATACCAAGGATGGTAAGTCAGATAATATCCGAAAACTCGAAAATTTCTTTCACGATTTATATTTATGAGACACCCAAAATTACACTAATTCACTTTGTGGTGTTCTTTTCACACAATCCGGTCATCTCGACTGATCGAAACGCTTGTTGTAGGTACCACTTCAGCTTCCTACCTATATTCGCATATTAGGTACCACTTCAGCTTCCTACCTATATTCGCATTGCATTCACGGCGCAAAGTCGACTGTCTCTATATTTATGCGACGCACCTTAATAACAGGCAGTGACTTCTATCATTTAGCAAAAATTTTCAGGCCTGATGAACAAAAGCAGGTAGGTCATGATTGCAATAGGTATTTAAAAAATGACAAATGTACAGACTCTCGGTAAATTGTAGAGATGCCTTATTGGGATGGCATGCAAGGATGGTTGCCTCAGTTGAGGAAGTGAAATGTGAGCACTTATTAGTGAGTCGAGACAGAATGGTTGATTGCGAACCAACTTGAACGTAATACACATGTTCTGAAAGCCTTGTTTTAAGTCTTCTTGATGTTGATCCAATATAAACCAAATTCCTAGTTTCTTCATCCAAAGCTTTGAGGGGAACACAGTATACCACATGCCCGTGAGCGAGCTCTACTGAGTCAGTGTCATTTTTAACCAAAGTTAGGATGTTCCTGGTTTTTATGCCAAATCCTAAATGGTATCGTCGGCATATTTTTTTTTTTAATGTTAACACATACAGGAACGAACTCCATCGAACCCACAAACTTACGTTGAGTACTTTCACGAGTTAAAGTCGTGAGAGTCTTCCTTTGAAACTTCCATAGAATCCAACCAACATGATCTCTAGGATCGCCATGTGGCAGAGCCAATTCGTAAATCTTATCTAATTTGCAAGAACGACTATGCGTATCAGAGGAGTGAGAAAAAGTTCTATTAATTAAAAAGTTGATGGAAGCAAGTTTATAATGAAGGGAAGAGCCTGAAAAAAAAACGGAATCAAAGTATAGAGTAAGAGGGTTTTCTATAAACATAATAACTGATTTAATTGGTATTAGGATTTCTTTACAACATAAAATCTAACAAGAAAGATGACACCAAAATTTCGGGTGTAATAAGTACGTCTTTTGAATCCGTTGCGACGCAAATTAAATTTATCAAAGCTATTCAAAGTCAATGGAACCGGTATGGAAAACAATAGTATCTGACGGAATAAAGACGTTTTTCAATCGGGTTTTCAATCCCTCAGATATTGCTGTAAACGGAATCGTGAGCTTACGCCCTTTGGTTGCAGACTTGTGCGTTAAGAAAGACATGAATTTATATGAGAAACATTTCGCACCGGAAACGCTCTCCGACACAGAAAGAATTTTTCAAATCGGACTCTTAGAAACAGAGATATTGTCAAAAATAAGATATGACTTAACGTCCTCTGGTGGGAAAACCATGCATTATTTTAGGAAGAAAGTATTCTCAGAAGGTTTACCATATGAGCGGTATCGGACCAAGGAAAATTTTGTTTTGTCGTGTTTTCAGGATCCCAGATTTTCCTACAAATACATCAGAAGCAGATATTAACACTTATGCCCCTGGTGGTCAAACCATTCTTTACCAAATATTAAAAATTATGTGACAAATATTTTCCATCAGGTGTTGTATGCGATACAGGAAGAATTTTTCAAATCGGAGTTTTAGGAGCAGAAATAACGCAGAAAACGCAATTTACCTTTGTGCCCCCTAGCGGAAAGTCTATGATTTACTTGAAAATTTTGAATTTATAGGAAAAACATTTCGCATCGGAAACACTATCCAACAAAGAAGGAATATTTCAAACCTGACTCTTAGAAGTAGAGATATTGACAAAAATAAAATATACATCTACGCCCCGTGGCGTAGAAATCATGCATTATTTCAAGAATAAAATGCTCCTGAAAGGTTTGTCGACATGATTAGTATCGGTCAACAAACGACTTTATTTTCAATCGAGATTTTTAGGAGCTCATATTTTGCTGCAAATACATCAGAAACGGAAATTAAGACTTACGCCACCTGGTGGCCAAACCATTTTTTACAAAAATTAGAAATTACGTGCAAAGGATCTCCCATCAGGAGCTGTATCCGGTGCAAAAAGAAGTTTTCAATTCGGAGATTTAGAAACAGAGATATAGACGGAAAGCAATTTACCTTTACACCTCCTAGCGGAAAGTCTATGAATGACTTGACAATTTTAAAATTATATGAAAAATATGTCACACTGGAAACACTATCCAACAAAGAAGGAATTTTTCAAATTGGACTCCTAGAAGTAGAGATATTGACAAAAATAAGATATACATCTACGCCTCCTGGCGTAGAAACCATGCATTTTTTAAGAAGAAAATGTTTCTAAAATGTTTGTCGACATGAGTAGTATTGGTCTACAAGCGACGTTTTTTCAATCGAGAATTTAGAAGCTCATATTTTGCTGCAGATACATCAGAAGCGGAAATTAGGGTTTACGCCCCCTGGTAGCCAAACTATTTTTTTTTTCAAAACATAGAAATAGTGTGCAAACGATTTCCCATCAGTAGTTGTATTCTGTGGAGAAAGAGTTTTTCAAACCGGAGATTTAGAAGCAGAAATATAGGGGGAAAGCAATTTACCTTTACGCCCCCTAGCGGAAAGTCAATGATTGGCTTGACAATTTTGAACTTATATGAAAAACATGTCACACTGAAAACACTATCCAACAAAGGAGGAATTTTTCAAATCGGAATCCTAGAAGTAGAGATATTGACAAAAATAAGATATACATCTACGCCCCTGGCGTAGAAACCATGCGTTTTTTAAGAAGGAAATGTTTCTAAAAGGTTTGTCGACATGAGTAGTATCGGTCTACAAGCGACGTTTTTTTCAATCGAGAATTTAAAAGCTCATATTTTGCTGCAGATACATCAGAAGCGGAAATTAAGATTTACGCCCCCTGATGGCCAAACCATTTTTTTTTTACAAAAAATAAAAATTGTGCGCAAACGATGTCCCATCAGGAGTTGTATCCTGTGCAGAAAGAATTTTTCAATTCGGAGATTTAGAAGCAGAGATATAGGGGGAAACGCAATTTACCTTTACGCTCCCTAGCGGAAAGTCTATGAATTACTTGAAAATTTTGTAATTATATGAAAAACATGTCACGCTGAAAACACTATCCAACAAAGAAGGAATTTTTTCAAATCGCAACCCTAGAAATAGAGATATTGGCAAAAATAAGATACATATCTGCGCCGCCTGGCGGAGAAACTGTTAAATATTTTAAGAAGAAAATATTCCGAAAAGGTTTATAGATGTCAGTGGCATCAGTCCACGAAAGAAGTTTTTCCATCGAGATTTTAGAAGCTCAGATTTTATGGCAAATACATCAGAAGCAAGAATTAACACTTACGCCCCCTGGTGGCCAAAGTATTTATTACCAAAAATTAAAAATTATATGCAAAAAATTTTCCATCAGCAGGTGTATCCGCTGAAGAAAAAAGTTTTCAAATCGGAGCCTTATAAGAAGAGTAATCGGGGAAAATATTTTTTACTTTTACGCCCCCTAGCGGAAAATCTATGCGTATTTTGAAAAAGTAACTATTTCTAAAATACCCTTAGACATAAGTGGAATCGAAAGATAAAATATTTTTTTCAATCGGATGTTTAGAAGCAAATATGTGGAATAAAATGTATTTTTGAATTCGACATCATCTGCATTTACGCCATCTAGCGGCGAAATTGTACATCGTAAAAAAAAACAAATGAAGGATCATCATTCGCATATTTCAAGCTTCCCAATGCAATAATAAATTTTTAAATCGGATTAATAGTTGCAGAGATATCGTGGGTACAGACGGAGTGACGGACAAACCGATAACATACGCACGATCTTTTTTACAAAAGACGTGCTAAAAACGATAATGAACAATTGCTATCCAGTTCAACCGTGAACTGGAGAGACCGGTAAAAAGCTGAAACATAGGAAGCAAAGCTGGTAATGTCAGTGGTTGCAGAAGGCCAAAGTACATTGTATAAGAATGCCATCGACGTATCTTAAATATAAGAGGGGGTTAAACCTAAAGAGGCCAATAGCGCGGAATTCTAAATCGTGAAGGATTAGTTCTGCAAGGTGGGGTGAAAGTGGTGACCCCATAGGGGCCACTTCTAGTTGACGAAATATTTGACCATTAAACCGTATCTACATACTACACGAATTTTACATAATGTATCTACATACTGCACCAATTTTACATAATGTATCTACATACTGCACCAATTTTACATAATGTATCTACATACTGCACTGTATCTACATACTGTTTGAATTGTACATTAATGTATCTACATACTGTGTCTACATATTGCTTGAATTGTACATTAATGCACATGTATCTACATACTGCAGGAATTCATTTCCTCATCGCATTTCTACAATCAATAAAAAAATTTCATAGAAACAGAAGCAGTTACTTTCTCCCACGAGAGGTTGAATAGTCTGTTACGAAAATTAACAAACCTTTCTCATAGAATTTCTCTTAGGTGAAGTTTCAGAGACAAAGCGAATTTTATATCAAACAGTTAGAAAAACAGATGTAGAGGAAAATGTGACTTAACTTTACTCCAACTAGCGGAAAAATTTTGAACAATAGAAAAGTAATCTTCATAGAAAATAATGAAAGGTATTCTTCATAGCAAAAAGAACAGTACGAAAAACGTATTTTTCAAATACGTCTCATCGAAGCACAGTTAGTCAGAAAAAGGTTTTGCTATTTCTTCCCCCTAGCGAGTAAACTGTGCACTATTTTAAAAGATAATATTCCCCATATTTAATGTAACGAACAGCATACATTAAAAAGAAAAATTTTCCAAAAGGATTTTTAGAAGCGAAGGTACAGCATGAAACAGAAGTATACACTAACACCACCTAGCGCCAGAACTGTCAACTACAAAATCCCACGAGCAGAGGCAAATTGTTCCACAAAGTAAACAGTATCTGGCGTTCATAGAATTTTTTAAATCCGACATTTGAAAGCAGAAATATTAATAAAAACTAATAATACATGTGCGCCCTAAAGGGGAAAATGTGTACTATTATTAGCAATAAATGTACACAAAAACTTTGGAACTTACTAGTATCTGACCGGAAGAAGATTTTTCCAATCAGGTTTTCAGACGCTCAGATGTTGCTACTAATATGCTGCAAACAAAAACGTCAACTTATGCACTCTTAGTGGCACACGTGTGCGTTAAGAAAAAATTTGAAATTATATGCAAAATATTTCATACCCAAAACACTCTCCGCCAAATAATTTTTTTTTCAAACAGGACTGTTAGAAGGAGAGGTATAGAAAAAAATAAGACGTACATCTACGCCCCTGGAGGATAAATTATGCACTATCTTCAGCACAAGGTATTCTCAAAAAGCTTGTCGTAGTGAGTGGTATCTGACCGCAAAATAATTTTTAAATCGAGCTTTCAGAAACGCAGATACTGCTACAAACATGTCAGAAACAAAAATGTGTATTTATGCCTCTAGTGGTCGAAATGTTCTTTACGAAAATTCGGGCTTATATACAGAACATTTCCCACCAGAAGCTACATCAGATGCAAAAAGAAGTTTTCAAATCAGACGTTTAGATGCAGAGATATCGGGGAAATCGCAATTGCACTTTCCGCCCCCTAGCGGAAAAACTGTGCATTACTTGAAAAAGAAACTGTACCCAAAACAGCATTCGTTATAAATGGTATCGAATAGAAGAAAGCATGTCTTTAGTCAGACATTCAGGAACATTACATTGAAAATCTGCATTTTGAAGTCGATAGTATCTACATTTACACCCTCTAGTGGCAAAGTTGTGCATCGTAGAAAAACCGGAAAACAAGGGTCATCGTTTTCACATTTGAATTCTCTCAATGCAAAAGGAATATTTCAGAATATTTCTTTTTTTAAGTCTTGGCCCTCATCGTGTTTCAGCGAAACAAAAGGAAAAATGATAAAATGCTGAGGAAGTTGCTCACATGGAAAGGACAGTGATTATATACACAGTCGTATCAGAATAACGTGACCACCACCGGGATCACAGTGTACCCGCCCAGCCGCGTCACAGTGTGCTCGTGACAAGGTCAACCACACGGAGATATAAGCAGGCCACCCAGGACAGATGAGCCATAGTGCTTAATGTGAGCACAATGGGCAGATGTAGTGATTTGACGGACGTAAAGGAATTATCATCGGCAACCACACCAAACGTGTAAGCGTCCCAGAAACAGCACACTCTGTGGACTGTTCGCGAGGTGCTGCACTAAAGGTGTACTAAGATGGACTGCTGGCACACCGAGTACTTCCCGAAGTCATAACTGCGAAGCCCCAAAAACCATTGACCCGATTGGGAAAGGGCAATCAACGCGCAATTGTTAAGCAATTGACCCCGCAAATGAACGCTAGGGCATCCAAGTACGTGTCACGGATAGCAGTAGAGCGAACCCTGTTACTCATGGGTCTCTGAGGTCGACGCTGCGTCAAGGAGCCCATGTTAATCCAGGTCCATCGGAAACGACGTCTGCAGTTCACATGGGACTACCGTCATTGGACAGTGGAGGAGTGGGAAAAGGTTGCCTTCTCCGACGAATCGAGGTTTCTACTTCACAGAAGTCACAGACGTGACGGGCGGTGGCGGATACGGCGTCAGACACACGAGAACCTACACCCTGACACTCTTGTCGGTCAAGAACAGACCTGAGGTGCCAGGTGCATGTTCATAAGACGTTTTCCCGGTATGACCTGGGACCGCGGGTACCACAGGATCGGTCCCCGAACGCCAATGGCTACCTGTCCAACCTCGCTGGCCACGTGCATCCCTTCATGTTGGACGTTTACCTTGATGGTGATGGAGTCCACCAACAGGACGTGCCACGTTGCTAAGTGGGTGCGTGACTGGTTCCAGGAAATCCTTGGCCAGCGAAATCGCCCGACATCAATCCCATTGAGCACTTGTGGGACTATATAAATCAACAGGTTCGACGTGCCACCCACAACGACGTCATCTCTGAAACTTCCGTGCTCTGCTGCAGTCCGAATGGGCGCGTGTCCCTCAGGCAACCTTCCAGAGCTTCATTGCGTCCATGCCACTCCGTCTCGCCACTGTCATCCGGGCCAATGGTGGTTATTACCATTATTAGGTATGGGATCATATTATTTTTATACGACTGTGTACACGGAAGAGCCAAAACATTGTAACCAGCGCGTCTTTAAGTAAATCTAAGCAATTGCAGGTAAACGACCTTGCGTGTTAAGATCATGGAAAGGTACAAATAACTCCTGGTACTTCGCTCTGTAAATCAGTGTTATTCTTATTCTTTAGATGGAAAAGACAGCGGACTTAAGCGAGTTTGACAAAGGCCAAATTGTAATGGCCATACGACTGTGTCAAGGTATTTCCGAGACGGCAAGGCTTGTGGCATGTTCACGTTCAGCCGTATTTAGTACCTTCGGAAAGTGGTCCAAGGAGGAAAAACATGAACCACCGGTAAACTATGCACCGTCGATGGTATAAGTAAGCGAAGGCTTACCCGTATGGCACGAGCCAGGAGAAGGGATACTGTGGTGCAGCTCGACGGTAACTTGAATGCTGGTGACGGTAGTAATGTATCACAACAAACAGTACATCTAACATCGCTGAAAATGTGCTGCGTAGTCGCAGGCCGGTCCGAGGTCGCATGCTAACCTCGATTCACCTTCGAAAGCGCCTACAATGGACACGCAAGCATTAAAACTGGATTTTGAATGAGTGACAGTAGAATTGAAGACAGATTGAAGACAAAAGTAAATCATTAAAAGTTTGCAAAGTAAAACCAAATTTATATACAAATTAAAATAATTTAAAAGCAAGAACTTTCGGGGCTCTCATGGACCCATCATCAAGATAAGTGTCGTAAGAATGCAAAGTCAATCATCATAAAGTACAAGTACTCATCATTCATTTCACCAGTTCGTCTCAAGGAGATGCCAGATAAAAAAAGTTAAAGTTACAGTTAAAAAAAGGAACTACGTAGGTTCTTCAACATCTGGTTGTCCGGAGGGGAGACCAGCCATCTCCACTGGCTCGGAACATAGGCCGGGTGACAGTAGGTCGTCTGGTCAAGGAATTTCGTTTCCTGTTGAACCATGTGGACGACCGGGTACGTGTGAGTCGGCTACCTTGGGAAAAGTTGGTACCGGAATGCACCGTGAGACGAAAACAAGTTGGTTGAGGAACTGTAATGCTTTGGGCAGTATTGTACTGGGAAACCCTTGGTCTAAACATTCACGTGCATATAAATTTTGACATCTACCACCTACCTAGACATCTTTGCTGACGATGTACATTCTTTCATTGCAACGATATTCATCTCTAGTAGTACCTTATTTCAGCAAGATAATGCGCCATCCCGCACAGCCCAGATTGTTCCAGAATAGTCAGCGAAACGTGAGAAAAACCTCCAGGTATGGTTGTGAAGTCCAAATTCCTCAGACATCAATCCAATCGAGCATCAGTGGTTTGTGTTGGAACAGCAAATACGATCGGTGGCGGTTCAGCCACCTAACTTAAAAGAGTTAAAGGATCTGCTGGTAAAGTGTTGGTACCAAATACAAGACACCTTTTGAAGTTTTGTAGCGTCGATGCCTCGCCAAATAAGAGCTGTTTTGGAGGCACATGAAGGACGGCATGTGGCCATAATGTTTTGACTCTTCGGTGTATTGTTCTTCAAAAGGAAAGCAAATAAGATTCACAAATTTCGTTAAACGATCATATATATGTATAATAATAAAGTTGGTTGCCTGTTTGTGGGTCTATCTGTCCGTCGCCTACACAAAAACAACTCAACGTAACAGTTTGAATTTTAGCTAAATTTCACTGAAGCACCTGTGTGCATACATTTCGAAGTGCCTTTTTTTCGAAACCGAAAAACTTAAATTCCTAAAATTATACTTACTGTACACATTCACGTATAAGCTGACCGCCTAGTTCATCAGCTAAATATATGTAAAAGAAGAAAACAAAAACGACAAGAGCCACGTACAAGTCGGTTTTATATTTCAGGAGCTTGTAAAGTGTGATATTTGATTAAATATATAATTAACCCAAATATTTCTAAAATTATCTTTTTTAAAAACTTTCAAAATCAAACTTGCAGTCGCACTTTGCAAACAGCTTCTGTAAGTCCATTTCCGTTAGAGTTGCGTCATCAATATTAACATCATTGTGGGAAAAGTCGCCGTGGTTGTTTTCTTCAACTGAATCACATGCCAAATCATCTTACGTAATATCCGTGGCATTACTTATGCAGCATTTGTTTAAAATATCGCGACTTTGCACTTCCGCAACAACGATGTCGTGGGCAGTTTCAAGAAGAGAAGCCCACGCTTGCTGTAAAAGACGGGAGATTATGGATTCGTTCCTTGCATCCCTTCCCAAAGGTAGGGTGACATACTACAAGTCCCGCAGAGAAAGTACGGTGAGCATTACTTCCTTTTCGAGGGACAAGAAATTCCTTATCATATTAGAGACAACCATTCCTGTATGACAATCGATGAGTCGTTTCTTGAAATCATACTTTGAGCTCAAAAATATCTCGCTAAATATTTTCAACTGACTCGCGTGTAAACCGATCTCCGCACTTTTAAGAACAAATTCCTTCAAAAACTTTCGCCTTATATGTGAGTATCTACGATAATATAATATTATAATAAATTGGAGCACTGAACAGCTAAAACAGAAGCTGCCGATACATGGAAACACATTCGTTCTCTTAAAAAGCAGGCGTTTTACATAAAGGGAAAAGCTGATTATTTTTCTAATTTTAAGACCATTGACTGCGTACGTCGATTAAAAAAGAGCAGTTTATTACCCCATAAAGCAATTGGGAGAGGAAAGGACGCAGCTATGATGTATTGCATTATGTGATCAGGATGTAATACTTTCTATGAAGGGAAAGTTACAAAAGCGGATGACACCTTTTTTGGGGGTCACACATTCAAAACGTAAGTCAATCTATATTGTTATTTAAACGAGGCAAACTCCATGCTCTTAAATAGTGACGATTTTACAGAGATTGAAGTTTGCTATGAATTTGAAAATTAAATGTTCCATCCATTCTAGTATCAGAGAGAGAGAGAGAGAGAGAGAGAACAGAAAGAAAAAAAGAATTAAAGTTTCAGAAACAGAGAAAGCTGAGAGCGGAAGGGAAAAGAGATTTTGACTGATCGTGAAAAGCAATGGGTGTGCTTTATTTAATGTAATATTTCCTCAAACGTCCGAAAGAAAATGTCCCTGAGACAGTCGTAGGAATGACGACTGTCTCAGGGACAGTCGTCAAATGGAAGTTCCTTTCAAAAGAAGTTTGAATCATTCATTCAGAAAGAATAAACAAACAGTATTAAAAGGAATTACCGGTCATATTGCTTAGAAATGATTCGACGATTCAAGTGGGAATTTTTTTCTATTAAATTAAGCACCTCGAGTAGGAAGACTCAAATTTATTTTGAAAACTTCTATCCAGACCTGATATTTAAAAAGCACGAAGCTCGTTTTCTTGCAAAGCAGGCAATTCAACTCCAGGAAAATAGGGCTCATTTTTCCAACTTCGTGATTTCTTTTATCTGGTGAAATTTTTTTATGGAAATTTTTTTAAATAGCCATGTAAAATGAGGGAAGAGTAGCTATGCCTGTTTGTGGGTGTCTGTGCACGCGTGTTCGTGACTGTTCTACAAAGTCTTTATAAATCTATCTTTTTTTAGACCAGAGCAACAGCCCCTCCCCCTCCCCCCGTCGCAGATAAGATTCTGGACACGTCCCTGGTATGGATAGACTTGAAAATTAAGTTAACTCGTCTGTCTCTCGGATTTGTTTTCAAAAACTCATTGGCATACTGTGTTAAAGATTTGATGTTTGAAAACTCACTCTCGTTTTGCTTTAGGAAATGTTATACCGACAGGTAAAGTAATTTTTCTTTTAAAACTGTAATGGTTTAGTCTTAATCATTTTGTCGAAGGTTTTGCACTAACTGCATTTTATATGCATACAGGCGCAGACGTTTATGCAGAACCTTCTGAACTGTTGCTCGCGGTATTTCCAGTTCACGGCTGGCGACGTCCGAAAGAAAATGTCCCTGAGACAGTCGTAGGAATGAATTGAAGTAAAATGGAAGTTCCCGGATGACAGCGGCTTTTTCGGGCTCCTTAGATAAGCCTTAAGCACGCCTTCCACCTTTTCGTCCGAAATGGAAGGTCTCCCAGTGCTTTTGCCTTCAAGACACCTGTTGGTTTGAATTTATTTACTCATTTGTTCGATGCTCCTTCGTGTCGGCGGCTGTCTCTTGTACTCTGTTCTGAACTTACGCTGAACTGTTGTTAGAGGTTTTGACTCCGCAAACCAAAACACACACGCTGCTTTCTCCACTGGGGAAGTCATGTGTGCTGTATTCCATGTTTGATGAGATTTTTTATTATATAAGACACCTGGCGCCATCTATCTCCTGACAAAACAAATTTTAAAACTTGCCCCGTTTCTTGACGTTTAAAGTAAGATTCTGTCTATAGTATCTTTTTTTTAAGGGTGTCTACAATTAAATTGTTGTACAGTTTAATTATAGACACCCTGTACAACTACGCTACTGGTAGCAAAACAAAGCACTATTTTAAGCAGAAGGTTAACAAAATAAAAGAATCTTCGTTGAGAGTGGTATCACACTGTAAAATAATTTTTTCAATCGAGTTTTCAGAAGCGCAGATATTTCAGGAAATACATCAGAAAGAGAAATATACACTTATGTTCTTTACGCGGCAAAACGTTCGTGGCAAAAAATTCGAAATTATATGCAGGTTATTTCTTACCAGTAGCTCTATCCGATGCAAAAAGATTTTTTCAAACCGGATTTAAGAAGAGCTATCGCAGAAATCGCAATTTAACTTTACGCTACCTAGCGGAAAAACTGGGCACTACTTGAAAAAGAAACTGTACCGGAAGTAATCGTCGTTATAAATGGTATTAAATAGAAGAAATAATTTTTTCAATCAGATATTTAGATGCAATTATATAGAACAAAATGTATTTCATCTGCATTTACGCCCTCTAGCGGGAAAGGAATCCATCAGGGGAAAATCTGAAAGTAAGGATTATTGTTCTTACAAAATTTTGAAAGCAACTGAATAGTAGCAGCGATATGTTGTCTACAGAACCATATCTCTTTTGGACTGACGGACAAAGTAAGAACATATGCAGTCGTAGAAGAATAATATGACCACCTGCCTGATGTTGGGATAACCACCCTTCGCCCGGATGACAGCGGTGAGACGTCGTGACATGGACGCAATGAGGCCCTGGAAGGTTGCCCGGAGCACACGTGCCCATTCGGACTTCAGCAAAGCACGGAGGTCTCGGAGATGACGAGGTTGTGGGTCGGCTCGTCGAACCTGTCTATTCAAATAGTTCCACAAGTGCTCTGTGGGACTGAGATCGGGCGATTTCGCCTGCCAAGAGAGAACAGAAACATTGCGTTCGTGTTCCTGGAACCATTCACGCACCCCCTTTGCGACATGGTACGGCGCATTGCCATGTCGGTAGACTCCATTACCACTAGAGTAAATGTCCAACATGAAGGGATGCATGTGGTCAGCAAGGACGGATAGGTAGCCCTTGGTGTTCAGCGACCCATCCAGTGGTACAAACCGTCCGAGATCATACCAGGGAAACATCTCCCAGACATGCACGCTGCCACCGCCGGCATCTACTTGGCCAACACGCGTATCCGTGTGTTGGATCTCGTGTGCCTGACGGCGTTTCCGCCACAGCCCGCCTTTGGAGTAGAAACCTAGATTCGGCGAAGGAGGCAACCCTTTTCTGCTCTTCCGCTGTCCAATGACGGTAGTCCCATGCGAACTGCAGGCGTAGTTTCCGATGGACCGGAATTAACATGGGTGACTTCACGCAGCGTCGATTCCGGAGACCCATGAGTAGAAGGATTCGCTGTACTGTTATCGGGGACGCGTACCTGGGTGCCCAGCGTTCATTTGCGTGGTCGATTGCTGAACAATTGCGCGTCGATTGCCTTTTATCAGTCGACGGAGGCAACGTTCTCCTCGAGGATATATGGCCTTTGGGGCTGAACAGTTATGGCGTCAGAGGTACTCGTTGTGCCAGCGGTCCATTCTTGGTACACCCTTACTATAGCACCTTGCGAACAGACTACGAAGTCCGCTGCTTCTGAGATGCTTCCACCTTGGCGCTGTAGCCGATGATCATGCCTTTTCGAGCGTCTGGCAAATCACTACTTCTACCCATTGTGCTCACGTAACGCACTACGGCGCAACTGTCCTGGCCGGCTGATTATATCTTCGTGTGGTCAGCCTTGTCACGTGCACTCTGTGACACACCTGGGCGGGGACACACTGATTCATGAGGCGGCAGTATTATTCTGATACGATCGTGTAAGCACCTACGTTGTTTTACAAAAGACGTGCTAAAAATCAGAATCGAAATCGCGATTCGAACCACAACTTAGCTACAAATCTAAATAAGCACTTCATTTTTCTTTTGAGTTGAACGACACGTATGAGCATCTAAGACTAGAAGGCGCCACTCCTTCCTGTGTTACGGTTACGGCCCGTATGAGCATCTAAGACTAGAAGGCGCCACTCCTTCCTGAGTTACGGTTGCGATCGGTATGAGCATCTAAGACTAGAAGGCGCCACTCCTTCCTGAGTTACGGTTTCGATCGGTATGAGCATCTAAGACTAGAAGGCGCCACTCCTTCCTGAGTTACGGTTGCGACCCATATAAGCATAAAAGACTAGAAAGCGCCACTCCTTCCTGATTTACGGTTGCGACCCATATGAGCATCTAAGACTAGAAGGCGCCACTCCTTCCTGAGTTACGGTTGCGACCCGTATGAGCATCTAAGACTAGAAGGCGCCACTCCTTCCTGAGTTACGGTTGCGACCCTTATGAGCATCTAAGACTAGAAGGCGCCACTCCTTCCAGAGTTACGGTTGCGATCGGTATGAGCATCTAAGACTAGAAGGCGCCACTCCTTCCTGAGTTACGGTTGCGACCCATATGATCATCTAAGACTAGAAGGCGCCACTCCTTCCTGAGTTACGGTTACGACCCGTATGAACATCAAAGACTTGAAGAGGCCACTCCTTCCTGAGTTACGGTTACGACCCGCATGTACATCTACGACTTGAAGGGGCCACTCCTTCCTGAGTTACGGTTACGACCCGTATGAGCATCTAAGACTAGAAGACGCCACTCCTTCCAGAGTTACGGTTACGACCCGTATGTGTATCTAAGACTAGAAGGGACCACTCCTCCCTCAGTTATGGTTGTCCCGATGGCAGAGTGGTCTGAGGCTCGAGCTTTTGATCACTCGTCCGAGTTGGGCCGGGGTTGGAGTCCTGGTGTGGACTCGAGAGATGTGTCTGTCTGATGGAGCAGGCTCTACCGCCTCCTCGGAACCAGTGGCCTCTAATCTGCGACTGGCACTGCTTATAGACGTATGAGTTGCTCATGATGGTTCTTAATCCACGAAATAAAAAAAATGTTCCTCAGTTAATCAAATGGTTTCCGAAAAATATCCAGTCATGCAAAAACGTTATGAATATGTTAACACTTTAATGAGTATGTGCGCACACTAACTGAATTAAAAGTATGTATTAGCCATGAAACCACCCAGCATTAAGATGTTCTTGCGTATGTCAATAATAGGAACATCGAAAAGGTGGTGCTTAGTTTCTGGCAAGAGAGAAAAAAATAACAGCATGCGAGAACTATTATTCGTTCCTTAAATGAAGGTGGTGACAATAAATATCACCTAAAGTGAAATACTGCCATCATTTTCATTAAGATGGCAGAAACGAATTCACTCATTAAAAAGAAAGTAAATGACAAATGAATTCAAATATGAGTTATTCACCATTTACCGACGGTGTTAATGAGAAAGGTTCTTTGAAATGGATCAAAGAGAAGGAGGACTGTTTTGAAAGAGGTAATTAATTCAGTCACTGATTCCGAGAAACAAGATAACAATTAAGTTTAAAGAAGAATAAAGCAGACACAAGAAAAAGAATTCCAAATCTCACTTGGATTCGCTGCGAAAGGGATAGTGAGATAAATAGGAAATTCGATTTTCTTGTGGCAAATGCGGATTTTGAAGAACGTGAAAAGTATTTCCCCATGGAATTATAATTTTATCCGAATGACGCTGTTATTTGGGGCTTCTGAACACGAGAGCGACAATACATGACCTCTGTTAACCTGCTAATTCTATTATTTTAGTGATTCGTCGGTATATCTCCGTTCTGTGAATCGAAAGAAGACACCTCTTTTGGAATCATACCTTTGGGAAATTGTTGATAAATGGTTCACGGAATTCGAAAAAACTCGCAAAACCCTTTTCGGATTTGTTCGTCAAATGAAAATTCCAATTCTTTTTCCCATCGTTGTCCATGCGACGAACTCTTTAAAATCATAGACGCCTAGCGGGATTTTTCAACAAGTACATTGCATCGTGAATCACGTGCATTTATGACCTACATACACTGCTATTAATAGAAACTGCAGCACCAAGAAGAAATGCTCGGATTTGCACGAAACGTGCTGGTTGATAGCGCACCATGAGAGATGCAAGTGATCACAATTGCAGCGCAGATGCAAATGTGAGGCGCGCGCAACGCCATCAGAAACGTCACACCAGGGGGTATAAAAGAAAGCGTACAGATAACAGGGGTTTTACGCTTTCCAACCGTAGGTTGAAGGAGTGTATATGCTCCAGCTTTGTCCGTTTGTCCGCACGATAACTCGCGTAAAATTGGTTCGATTTCTATTAAAGGAGCAATTCTTGTATGTATGTAAATTTTATTTTGAAAACGGCTCTAAGGATTTTGATGAAAGTCGTTAACCTACCGTTTTCTGGTACTAGAAATCGATTTAGCTTGTTCTCGACTTTAGGAAAATTTATTTAGTGGGTTAAATAACCAACCCGAATTACCACGTTTTTAGTGCCATGGCGTCGTCCCATTAATGTCACCCATGCTTAGAAATCTTATGACGTCACACTCTCGCGATTGAGATGTTGGCGCGCGGTCACGCCATCTGTCTCATTACGTCACGCGTTGTGTGTGGACCCTATTCAAGTTTTATGACTTCACACTCTTGCGAGCAGATGGTCGCGAGTCCCATCTGCCTCATTACGTCACGCGTTGTGTGCGTATGTCCGTCTGCACAATAACTCGCGTAAAAATAGTTCGATTTCGATGAAATTTAGTATGTGGTAGGGGAACACCTGGGAATTACCCTATCGAAAGTGAACGGGATCAATCCAGATTCAATCTAATGCATCACTATCGGCGAATCTTTGTTCGCAGATACCGTGGGGAACAACATATGCAAGGCTGCATTGCGCCATACCGCTTTCATTCTGAGCGTGATGGTCTGGGGCGCTATAGCGTTTCATTCACGCATTCACCTACGACGCATCACAGGCACATTGAACAGCCAACGCTACACACGGAAGTGTCGGTAGCTGAACTTCTACCCTTCCTTCATACGATCCCGGGAGCCGTCTTCCAACAAGACAATGCTCGACCCCATGGTGTTTGCACTTTCCAAGACCTACTACATGCGCATAAAGCCGTTCGTTTTCCCCGGCCTGCTCGATCGCCAGATTTGTCGCCAATAGCGGACGTCTGGGGTGTCATCGCTCAGCGACTGGCTCGCATGGCCTCGCCGCCTGTCACAACCAACGAATTGTGGATGCGTGTAGAAGTAGAATCGAATGCAATACAGCAGCCGACTATCCAAACTCTGTTTCATTCGATCCCACGGCGTGTGGTGTCGATTATCACCGCCCATGGTGGATTTACTTATCACTAATTTTTTGGCCTTCCTCGGAACGAACCGATATGTAATTGTGATCGTTTGCAGTTTGTACTATCACTAATCACTCCCATAATTTTTTTTTTATTGAAGGTTTAACAACCACCATGAGCAACTTGATGGGCTATAAGCAGTCGCCCGTCCCTAATTTATGGTCACTGGCTCCAGGGAAGGGAAAGAGCCAGCGCCGTAAGACAAAAACAACATCCATGCCTCACTTGGATTCGAACCCGCCCCTTTCGGACGAATGATCAGAGGCCATCGCTTAGACCACTGTGCCACCGGGGTGGCCCCCATAAATTTCATTGTGATTGCTTGTTTCTTTCTTGGTGTTGTAATGTCTATTAACAGCAGTGTATTTCCGTAATATTGACTTTGTCTAACATTATTTTGCGATAATAATGTTCGAGGACGATCTGAGCAGAGGACTTCTGGACTTCCTTTACTACGGCTAGTGTGACGTCAGAAAAACTGGCATAGTTTTTAAAGCTCCGAAGAGCTCTAAAAAGAGCTACAGGCGGTTTTGTTCTTCATCAAAGACAACAGCAGAGAGCGAGTGCGAATACGCCGATGAGAAGAGAAGCGCAAAGTTGACTTAAGATCTAATTGGACGAGGAGGAGAAGCTCAAAGTTGACTTAAGATCTAACTGGACGAGGAAGAGAAGTTCAAAGTTGACTTAAGACCTAATTGGACAAGGAAGAGAAGTTCACAGTTGACTTAAGATCTAATTGGACGAGGAAGAGAAGTTCGAAGTTGATTTAAGATCTGATTGGACGAGGAAGAGAAGCTCAAAGTTTGCTTAAAATCTAATTGGACAAGGAAGAGAAGTTCAAAGTTTACTTAAGATCTAATTGGACAAGGAAGAGAAGTTCAAAGTTGACTTAAGATCTAATTGGACGAGAAAGAGAAGCTCAAAGTTGGCTTCAGATCTAATTGGACAAGGAAGAGAAGCTCAAAATTGGCTTAAGATCTAATTCGACGAGGAAGACCGGCTGAAAGTTGACTTAAGATATAAGTGGACGAGGAAGACGGGCTCAAAGTTGGCTTAAGATCTAATTGGACGAGGAAGAGAAGCTCAAAGTTGGCTTAAGATCTAATTGGACGAAAAGCCAGGCTGAAAGTTGACTTAAGATATAAGTGGATGAGCTGTGATACCTAACAGTTAGGAAAGAGCCAGCTGAAGGGTTTAAACGGAGTCCTTTTCTAGAGCCCGCGCTAGTTATACATTAGCTAAGGAGAAAGTTTTAGTATGAAACGAGCAACTGTGACCGTAGTAAGCTGTAGAGTGTTTTCCTTTTTTTTAATGCAGTAGATTGTGTTTTCCAAGTCTTCAAAATATTTTGTCTCTTATTTACCGTGAAAAGTTTCTAAGAGAGCCTTGTTGACTCATAATAAATATTGGTTTCATATTAAACATTAACTCTTTTGACGTGTTTTTTAACACGTTTAGCTCGATTGAACAAAGATTAGGTAAAAGGATGAGAAATGATTTCTCTTCTGATGTCTGGGAACAGACGCACTGCTAACTCCATAGCTGATAAGCCTGTCTGGCGCTTTCTAGGAGAGCTATGGAGTAGTAGTTACAGACCGCTCTGTATGGAGAGCTATGGAGTAGCAGTGAGAGTTATGGAGTAGCAGTGAGAGCTATGGAGTAGCAGTGAGAGCTATAGAGTAGAAGTTATAGAGCGCTCTCCATGGAGAGCTATGGAGTAGTAATTACCAGCTATGGAATAGCAGTACTTCTGCATGTCTGGGAACAGACGCACTGCTACTTCATAAATGGTAAGCCTGCCTGGCGCGTTCTTTTCGTTTCTACGGCAATTCTCAGCAAAAGCGCAATTATCCGCATATTTCTATCAGTACAACTTTGATAAGACTTGAATGTCACTACAGTTCTTGCCAAAGAAATGAACTGACAGTTAACACATGTCCTCTTTTGTGGTATTGCAGTTAGCGCGCAGCGGAGAGTTATGTCTCCAACACTGCCTTCCTTGAGAACTGAGAAAAATTCCCAAAGTCAGTAAATCCAATGTATTTGACGCTGTAACCAATGCAGTTTGAACTGAAACCGGAAATTTTTTCCCACCAAGGCGATAAAATGCGATAACTATCCAATCAAAGGTATCTGAATATTTGCATATCCACAAATTTCTTGTAATAGGAATGCAATTTATATCGAGTTGAACCATCCTTTTCTGCCATCACAGCCTCTACCCTACCTGGAGTGCATTCCGCTAGATTTTGGTAAGTTACTGCTGGAACTGCCTTCGATTCTGTCACAAGTGCATTAGTCAGGTCGGCAAGCGATGTTGGCCGGTTCGACTTGTCTCGCATTCGGTATTCCGATTCATCCCGAAAGTTGTTTCATGGGGTTGAGATTGGGGCTTTGTGTAGGCCAGTCAAATTAAACCCACACGTGTTTCGTCCAACCATTCCAGCACGGACCTAAATTTGTGGACTGGTGTATAGTCTGTTGCGAAAAAAGGGATTTACCGAACTGTTGCCATAATGTCGGGAGCACAGAATTGCCAAGAATGTCATTACACGCCGCAGCGTGAAGATTCCCATACACTGGAGCTTGGATGCACAGCCCCAAGACTACCCCAGAACCAGAGTTGGGCGAAATCGTAATTAAATTAATCGGTAATGCATTACAGCGTAATGGTAATGGGAACAAGAACTTAGCGTTACCATTATGTGGTAAAGGTGAGCAGGTAATGTGATCTATCGTAATCCACCCTTGTCATATTCCTGATCCACGAGTTCATGTTTTTCATCTTTCCAAGTTACATCAAGAATACACTTCTCCATGCTACTTTCAGTTATCATGCCTCTGCATGTCGTTTTTTTCGTATTAACGGATTTATTTTTAGTAAATTTTGCCATTCAGCCTCATGAGGACACTTCTTTAATATGGCTATCACCATTTCATAACGGTAGCGTTGCTCAGTTTTTCGTCGGCTTGGCTCCAAGTAATTGAAGCTGCCAAGCAACAGCAACGTTTGTTGTGTGAATGCGAACGATTTAGTAATGAGAATGTTCTAAAGTCGCCCAGAGAATTTCATATGTCTTTCTGTCTTTTGCTCATTCCTTGCTCATGAGTTCATTCTCATTGTCTGATGGGAGCCTAAATTACACATGGATGATTTTAAAATTACATATCATTTCGCTTTCATTGTCTCTATGGGGATGAAATCTCTTCGAAGAAATTCTTTTGGAAATCAGCTTTTCAGAAGGCAGACTCCATTTCGCGTGAAGCAGTTCAGCCTCCCGTGACGGGTTTCAAAGAAAAATTAATTGTTTCTAGCGAGAAAGTGAGTTCGTAAGAGAAATCATGCTGTCTTTTGATCTGCTGAATAAATGTTGTAATGACTGATTCTTAGAACACTTCCCCCGCTCACATCGGAAAGCAATACAAAGAAAATTCTTCCTAATTGCGTAACACGAGCGAAAAGTGTCTAGGGAATAAGTACAAGTTTCACAAAGCAACATGCCTTCAAGCGAGCGCACCAAAAACACTGAATTCACTGATCCATAAGATGCTATTGGGGCTAATTGCATGGGGATGATATTGTTGTGTTACACATAATATCGTGCGGGAAAATGATTTGGCGCTGAAACTCATTAACGGAAGTAATCATCTTCGCAGAATATTTTGAAACAGAATAATCACAAAATGGAGATGATGAATATCGCTGAACTTTTAGCACTTTAAGTGTTAAATTATTATTTTGAGCTTTCTTCATTGCATCCTCTGTTATTAGTTTAATTAGGCAGTATGGAAAATTTATGCAAAATGAATGCTGTTTTTTATGTGAAAGACGGAGAAGCACGCAAAGGGTTTTAAGCATCGCCCGCTTTAATATTTATCTTTCATGGCATTACCTTTATCATCGCACGAATTCATGGAGCATCTGATGTTGCCAAATTTGTGGTTCAGTTGAACGAGTCAAATCAATTTAATTATTGTTTAGTAGGTAACGATCAACTTTAGTTTCCCGGAAAATTAGAGTTACTGCCGTGGAGAAAATTTTGGTAGCTATTAAACTAGTACATCATTTACATGTAATGATTTAAGATTTGAATTTCACTTTCTTTTCATCAGTTCTTTCGAAAAAAAACGTACGTGCTTTCGTTACCACTGTGTCCGTCTGTCAGTCTCTCTCTCTCAGTGGGCACAACATTAAAGTGCCAAAAGTCATGGGATTGCAGTATGCAGATTTTTAACTGGCGCTGCCATCGCATAAAGGCTCCGACGAACGCCGAGATTTTTATCAGCAGCGAGGTATAATCTCGTGAGTCCGGCTGAACAACCGCTAGTAGGATTATGGCAAGCCGACGTGAAATATCGGGTTTTGAACAAGGCATGGCAGTGGGAGCCAGACGGTTGGGTCATTCAATTTCCGAAGTCGTGCCAACATTCAACATTCCTCGATTCCCGGTGCCACGTGTTTACCGAGAATACCTCATGGAAGGAATGACCACCCACGATGGACAGCGCAGTGACCGACCACGGGTGATGAATGACCGTACCAGTGGTGTCTAACCAGAATTGTCCATGCTAACAGACAAGGGACACTGTCTCAAACAACATCTACATTCAATGCCGGAGGTACCAGAGACATATCCATCAGGTCAATGCAAAGTAATTTAGCGTCCATAAGGTATGAAAGCAGAAGACCCACCTGAGTAGGAAGTACCAGAGCAGGAAGTACCAGAGACTTATCCATCAGTTCAGTGCAACATAATTTAGCGTCCATAGGGTATGAAAGCAGAAGACCCACCTGAGTAGGAAGTACCAGAGACATATCCATCAGGTCAGTGCAAAGTAATTTAGCGTCCATAGGGTATGAAAGCAGAAGACCCACCTCAGTAGGAAGTACCAGAGACATATCCATCAGGTCAGTGCAAAGTAATTTAGCGTCCATAGGGTATGAAAGCAGAAGACCCACCTGAGTAGGAAGTACCAGAGACATATCCATCAGGTCAGTGCAAAGTAATTTAGCGTCCATAGGGTATGAAAGCAGAAGACCCACCTGAGCAGGAAGTACCAGAGACATATCCATCAGGTCAGTGCAAAGTAATTTAGCGTCCATAGGGTATGAAAGCAGAAGACCCACCTGAGTAGGAGGTACCAGAGCGGGAAGTACCAGAGACATATCCATCAGGTCAGTGCAAAGTAATTTAGCTTCCATGGGGTGTGGGAGCCGAAGACCCATCAGAGTGCCTTTGTTAACACCATTTGTTCAGGAGCCCAGGTGAGGTGCACCACAACAGTGCATCACCTGGGCTCGTGAACACTTCAATTGGACCCTGAAAGACTGGCAATATGTAGCGTTGTCTAATGTGTCACGCTACTAATTATTTCGAGCTTATGGTAGGGTTCGGGTGTGGCGCAGACCCCATGGGGCCATTGACCGAGGCTGTCAACAAGGCACTGTGCAAGCTGGTGGTGGTTCCATACATGTGTGGGGTGTCTTTACGTGGCACAGGTTGGGTCCTGTGGTCCTCGTAAACACGTCATTAACTGGTAATCGCTTTGTTGCTCTGCTGGGTGACCATTTTCAGCCCTTCATGGACTTTATGTACCTCAATAACGATGGGATTTTCCAGGCGGATAATGCACCATATCATGGGGACCAAGTTGTTTAAAATTAGTTCCAGGAGCATTCTGGACAATTCAGACGGATGTGGTGTGGTCACCAAGTCCGCCTGACATGAACCCAATAGAGCACATATGTGACGCGGTGGAAAAGTCCATTCGCACCCAATATCCTGCCCCTAAAAATACCGGGGAACTGTGGGCGGGTATTCAGAAGGCATGGCTCAACATTTCTCCAGAGGTCTTCCGGTCTCTTGTGGAATCGATGCCATGTCGAGTTGCTGCACTTCGCCGGGCTAGATGAGGTTCTACACTATACTAGGTACGTATCCCATGACTTTTGGCATTTCAGTGTACTTCTGCACCTATTAATCCGATTGGAAAAGTTCTCGTTCCACTAGGATGCTCGAACTATGAGAATGATGATTCTCGCCTTTTGATCTCAAAGCATAATTTCGCCGCTAGGTTGCATAAATGTACATTCTATGGAATTCAAAATAAAGTAAAATTTCTTTTAACCGATGTCGTTTATCCGGAAGTTCTTCAGAGCAGACTCCTCTCGTATGAGACGCTATATTTTGTATTTTCGTAATTTTCCGCTTGTAGTCAAGTGTAAACGTCACCATCTCACTCTTCCAAGATTTAGGAGATCAAGACGAATGCCCTGAAGTACCGTTTCTATATTTCTAATTGATTGACCGTTCTGATAAGAACTGTGCCGTTCCCAGTCCTGGATAGTGACGTCATTGCTGACGTCAGAGCTGACAGGAGAGCTTTGAGGTCGACAGCAGAAGCAAGCAGACGGAGTGGAGATCGTGGAGAGAGAGTTTGTTTGTTTTGATTTGTAGGGAGGACGACAGGGCATAAGAATCGTGTTGTTTTTGTTTTTTAAATTAAATGTTATGTGTTGTGGAATTTATGATAGTCATAAATGAGTATTCGTGATGATTACTAAGACGCCACAGAACATATTCTGCAGATCGATTTTGTCTAAACAAGGTACTAGTTTAATGTCGTCGTAACTGGTCTCTGGGTGTCGATCAAGACAATATTTATTTAGTATTACAGATATACTGCTTCCTTTGGCGCTTTTTAATCCATTGAGGCTTTTGCGTCCATTAACTCCAATAAACAAAGTACACAGTCAAGTCACATTGGGCCAAGGGGTCACATTATCGTGACCACCTCCTACTTTTGACGTCAACAGCGCGTAGCCAATGAAAGACGGCACGTGTCGTAAGCTGGCTTGGAGGGTATATAAGGTGTGCTATAGGCAATCTGAAAACATATCACCCGTTGCTGTCATGGACGAAGGGAGCGATTTATCAGATTTACAAAAAGGAATGATTATCGGCTTTCGGGCCAAGGGTGGCAGTATTTTTGAAACAGCGCAATTTGCGAACTGCTCGCATGTTGCTGTGTTTAATGTGTATCGTGATTGGAATAATAATAGCACTGCGAATAAGCAACGTGGAAGTTCAGGAGCACCACATGTCATTGATGTGAGAGGTGAACGTCAGCTTCGAATGTGCGTGAGGGCCGATCGACTCGCTATAGTGGAGCAACACACTGGCCGAATGAACCAGTGGGCTTCCGGAAGTCTGTCTAAAAGGACATTTCAGCGAACTCTGCTGCTTATGGGGCTACGATGCAGTCGGATGGTCACTGTACATTTGCTAACGAGGCGCTTCGGCAGAAAAGTCTTACATTTGCACGGCAGTATCGAAATTGGACTTCCGCTGATTGGCAAAGGATTGCCTTCTCCGATAAGTCACGTTTTCTGCTTCATCGAACGGATAGACGTTGGCGTAAAAGGCGAAAAACATCGGAGAACAAACACTCTTCAACCATTGCTGGAAGAACACAAACTGGTGGGGGGCAACGTTATGGTCTGGAGAATGCTTCGTGGCATTCTCTGGGTCCACTCATACCTGTGGTAGGCACTATGGACCGAATTCTCCATGAATCCATCCTTGCAGACCACGTTCACACATACATGCTGATTGTCTTCCCTGGGGCGGATGAGATCTTCCAGAACGACAATGCGACGTGTCACACAGCAAGAAATGTCCGAGATTGGTTGGAAGAGCACGATGAAGATTTCAAAGTACTTCCCTGGTCCCCTAATATCCCAGACGTAAACAAAATTGGGCATCTGTGGGACCATTTGATCGTGTTGTTCGCTCTATGGATCCTTTAGCAGCTGTCAGATGCACAGCAGTCAGCATTGCTCCACATACCTTTGAACACGTTCCAGCATCTTATTGAGTCACTCCCAGCCCGTCAAGTTACTGTCCGCGATGCACACGGCGGTTACTCTGCATATTAGCTGATGGTCACAATAATGTGACTCGACTGTGTAATTTCTCGTCTATGCTTACCATGTAGAAATATTTCTGAAATCGAGGGAAAATCGTGTTAATCTTGTATGTATCGACCGTTAAGTTTTCCAGCTACTAACCCATCTGAAAGGTTTCTTTTTAAGTTAAAAATAAAATCATAATCACAAATTTCAGCAGTTACTGAGACGCGAATTTTCATGATGAAATGATCTGTGTGTACCTCCAGTACATGGTAGGAGGCAGATATGAATATCACATTCTGCACAGAAGCTCCACATTTTCTTTGTTTCCCTCCATGTGTCGTTATCTTTACAAATACTAAAAATTGCATCGCCCCCGACAGGGAACCCACACTACCTGATTTCTCGTATTATAGAAGATCATCGTCGCTATGACGAAGAGTCGGTTCATTTCGACAAATGCAAATCTGAAGTTGTTCATATTCGTAAGCTACAATGGCTTTGCTTTAGCTGCTGGGAGATTCGTTGCTGTTGGTGTTGCAACGGTAGCGTTCTCAAACGGAAATAGGAAGACGCGCGTTCGTTTTCCGCTAGAGATAGATGCCAGTTTTGCGAAGAGATTGCCACATGGGAAACAGAGAAGGTACAACTCTTACGTTATCATAAATGATCAATAATGTTTTGAAATCATTTGCTTGTTATAAAAAGTCATGAATTTTTTATATTTACTATTACTCAGAAGAGAACGCTAACGGCAAGGACACAAAAGGTTGAATAAATGACTTACACATTTTATTTTGTACTTCCTTGAAGCATGCATGCCCATTTGTCAGATGCAACCTGAACTACACTGCTGGACAACTGCTAAGGACGGATCATAAACGGCTATATAGCGCATAAAAAAGTAAGTGTGGTTGGATGCAAAGTGAAATAAAATAATGTCAGAATGCCAGGACATTACAAGAAGGACAATTTATTGTGCTCTGAAATCCAGAAGGCTTTAGAACGTGTTCAAAGGACAAACAGGCCATTTTGTGCAGAATACGTAAACGTGAAAAAAATGCAATTACCGTCCGCAGGCGTTCCGGCGTATGATGTCAATACGGGATATGGCCACCATGGAGGGCGATGCAAGGTTCCACACGTCGTTTCATGCTTTGCACAACATTATCAAGCAGATGTTGGGGTAATTTATCCCATTCCCCTGTCAGTGCACGTATGAGGGTGTCCTTGTTTATTGGAGGGCATTGGCGACCAGCAAGACTCCTCCCCAAAGCATCCCACACATTTTCAATGGGATTCAGATCTGGAGAACGTGCTGGCCATACGAGGCGTTGAATATCCTTGCTCTCAAGACATTCCTGGGCAGCGACTGTTCGAGGACATGTTGCGTTGTCGTCCATGAAAATGAATCTATCACCGACAGCACAACGGAACATGCGAACATGAGGTAGCAGAACATCATTAATGTATCGTTGACCAATCATAGTCCCAGTTGGAAGCACATAGAGGGACGTACAGCCATTGATCATGATGCCAGCCCATACCATGACACTACATGTCGGATATCGGTCCCTTTCTTGTATGTTTGCTGGACAATATGCAATACCACTATCACGCCAGATCAGTTGTCGTCGACAATTAGACGATAGACTGTATCTACTCTCATCTGAGAAGAGGACAGCAGACCAGTCGTTATCAGTCCAATTGCGATGTTGATGGCACCATTGCAAACGGGCGGTACGGTGACGTCTGGACAATGGGATGCACACAACAGGACGGCCGGCGGATAGTCCTCCTTCATGCAAACGTCTGGCGACAGTTTTTCGGGATATCCGCTTGCCAGTAGCAGCCATAAACTGATTTGCTACCTCACTAGCTGTGCTGCGCCGGTGTTTTTTGTTGATAGCACTATGTACCAATCTTCTGCAGGTGTCGTACTGCGAACACGACCTCCCCCGTGACGTTTGCTACACTCTCCATTTGTTTTTCAAAGCCTTGAAGCAACACTGTGGCTGACGTCGAACTCCCTGGCAGCATCTGTTATTTTTCGCCCTTCTTCAATCTTGCCAATAATACGGCCACGCGTAAAATCATCTAGGTGATGTCGGGAAGACATACTGAAAATTGCAAGTTCGTCAATTGATTCTTTCCCTTTCAACTTTGCGTTTGAACAACAACGGTCAGTACGCGTCAAATCCTTTATATCTCTTATCAGCGCTATGACGTCACGAACAAGTTCGGCAATCCAAAATTTGCATACGCACAACACGTCTTATTATATCCCGCACTAATGCTAATTTCCACATTTTCCTGCCTTCCATTTTATGGTTGCTATCGTTGCTATTGTCATCCGTCCTTAGCAATTGTCCGGCCGTGTATTAACTGAATTAATCACTGGCCAGGCGCAGAGTGAGAAATGGGTTTGCTTCCAAGACCATGCAATTTAACACGCACACCATGGCCGTCTAATATATTTACTTGTATGTATGCATGCATGCCTAATGCTAAAATAGATAATACTAGTTTATGGCTTGGTAATACCTGTGTGAGAAGATTTCTGAATACTGATGACACAGTCCACTTGGGCAGAGTTTCAGAGTATCTTGTCACGGATGTACGAAGTTTTTATGAAATTCAAACTAAGTATAAATAAGTAAATAATCAGAGTAATGGGTTTTGAGCAAGAAACTGCTAGTACTGAATTCAAGGTGAGTATAAATAGACCAAGTGAAACAATTTGTGTATTTAGGAAGAATATTTGACTGAGAAAATACATTTGTTGGTGAAATTAGTTGACCAGTGAATTCAGCTCTGAAAGCCATAGCTGCCTTAAGAGGATTTCGCAGGACTGATAGGTTTTGAAAAAGGTCTCGAATGGCTGTGCATGAAAGTGTAATTGATCGTACACTGACGTACGGGCGTGAAATCAGTGTGCTACATGAGAAACGTAGGAGTCGTTTGTGTGCTAGAGAGATGCTCTACTTACAGGAGTGTGTGTGTGTGAGGGGGGGTAAGGGGAGGGGGTTATAAGACATGTTCTGATTACGTATGGAACGAATATGTGCTGTAGGTGTGAATGTGAAGCAATATGTTGTTAGTAGAGTGGTGAGATGTTTATTAAGACAATTTATTCAGCCCAAATAGCAGAGAAAAAAAGTAAAGTGTTACAGAGCTTGGGGCTGAGTTATATTACAGCGCCCTGTGTGAAGGGTTCGTTTGATGCTTCACTTTCAAAGAGTTTTGTCTCTGGACCTCAACACGTATTTCTTCGACTTGAGCAGATAAATAAAATATAAATAAAATCGACTAAAGAATTGCATTGAGGAAGACGTTTATTCAAATGGCATGGGGAATGTCTCTAAGCATTGTCCATCATTTTCTTTCTTATACACTATCTACCAACAAGTAATTGGACACCTGTGATAGCATAGGAAAACGAAGTTTATTGACCTTCAATAGTTGGTGGAGCCTTCACGAGCGGCGATTACAGCTGCGACCCTCCGGGGCATACTCTCAACCAGGCGTTGTACGACGGCTAGCGGTATATTTTTCCACTCGGCTTGGAGCAGACAGGTCATTTCCTTCACCGATTTCGGACGGTGTGGGCATCCCTTAAGTCGACGCTCCAACTCATCCCAGAGGTGCTCGATAGAGTTATGGTCCGGGCTCTTCGCAGTCCAGTCCATTCGATTAACCCCATTGTCACATACCAAGCCATGGTGGAGCTCGCAACATGACAGGTGGCATTGTCATCCTGAAAGTAACATGGGTCCACCCCGTAAAACGGCCACATCGTAGGAAGCGCATGGTCATCCAAAATGGTGCAGTAGGTCTCCGGGTTGAGTCTACCAGGAATTGCGACCAAGGGTCCCTTGCCATACCAGGAGAAACACCCCCAGAGCATAATTCCACCGCCGCCGAACTTCACAGTTGGCGCAATACATTCCGGCAGGAGGCGTTCTCCAGGCAGACACCAAACCCGGACCCTGCCAACCAAACGGTCGAGGGTGTACCTTGATTCGTCGCTCCAGAGAACCTGTTTCCACTGTTTAACGGTCCACTGTCGACGTTCTTTGCACCACGTTAGCCGAGCAGCGCTATTGGACGTGGTGACAGAAGGCTTGTGGGCGGCAGCACGTCCATGATAACCGAGAAGATGGGCTTCTTTACGGATGGTATTCATCGAAAGAACACTCCCGGATGCCTGTTGAAACTCCTCGTGGATGTGGCTCATCGATTTGGTGCGGTTCTTCCGAATTTCGTTGGCCAGCACCCGTCGGTCTCTAACTCCCAGTTTTGTGGGGTCTGCCGGGTCGGGGCACATTTCGACAGTCACCTCTCATCTTCCACTTGCCAATCACGTAGGCCACTGTCGATTTTGAGTACTTCAACTCGCTGGATATGTCACGTATGAATCGGCCATTTTTGTGATACCCGACGATTACACCTTTCTCGAAATCAGAGAGCTCCGAACTTTGTGGCATCTTGCATGCGACTGGTTGCGTTGTTGTTTCGCCACACGATATTTAATGGCGGCGGCCGTGACGTGTATCAGGACCGTAGATATCGTCGATTGCAGGGGTTTCCAATTACGTATTGGTAGATATAGTGTATTATCTTATTAACACGTTGAATTTCCTCCTCTCGCCTGGTCAGTATTCTCTCTCTCTAACCACCAGCTCCGTTGCTTACTATGTGTTTAACTCCGTCACGCCGACCAGCAAGCTATTCGCATCTCGCTAATCCTATTCCTTCCCACCGAACTTCTTGCAAACGAGTGCTACGTCCTTTTACTGCCACCGCTCCCCAAAAGTGTCCCTTGCAGAAGCGTGAAATCCACGCTCTCCCAGAAAACGAGGACACTTCCTAAAAATGGCTTCTCTCTGGAGACGCAGAAGTATGGATGCCCAGGTTACGAAAGAAAGGCCAAAGAAACCATAGGAGGACCACACTCAGGTATGCCTCGATAAGAAAAAATAATGAGAGTGACGTACACAGTTTTGTGTGAAACATGGGATGGATGTTAGTCAAGTTCGAGTTGTGTACCTAGATTCGTTGTAGATTGATACTTTTGATAATTCAACTGTAAATAAAATCTGACACCATCACTTTTAAACAATAATCTGACGGATGAGTTTTCTTTCAGGGGCCTACCTCTGAATCTTGAAGAACTGCTTTGTGATGGGTATGCACACCGAAGAATCAAAACATCATTACCAGAGCGTCTTTAGAAAATCGAAGCCAATGCAGATAAGTGATGGCACGTGTGAACGTCATAAAACGGTATAAATGGCACTTGATACCTAGATCTCTTAATCAGTTTTATTCGTATACTTAGTGAGGAAAAAGAACGGATTTAAATGGGTTTGACAAAAGTTAAACTGTAATGGTCAGACAACTGGGACAGATCATTTCCGAGACGACAAGGCTTATGGGGTGCTTAAGGTCAGCCGTGGTTAGTACCTTCAAAAAGTGGTCCGAGGAGGGTAACCGCAAACCGCTGGAAAGTTTTGAACCGATCACGGCTCATCAATGCTAGAGGTGAGCGAAGGCTATTCCGTATTACGAGCTCACACAACTAATACTGTGCAACTCGCCCGTAATTTTAATGCTGGTGATGGGAGTAATGCGTCATAACAAACAGTACATCGAATCCTGCTGAAAATCCGGATGCGTAGACGTAACCCCGTCCAAGTAGCCACGCTAACCTCGATTTACCGTCGAAAGGGCCTACACTGGGCAAGCAAGCATCAATACTAGACTTTGAATGATTGAAAGAAGGTCATGATAATTAACACAGGAATCAGACGTCTCTGAATTGACTGTATTTACTGTTCTTCACGCAATATCAATCACATCAGAAAACGTGAAAATTTCATCGCCCTCGAGCGGGAATCGAATCCGCACCTCCCGATTACCGTTCGAGTATGCTAACCGTTACACCACCCAGGACGAGAAAGTAACAAGTATCTAAGTGTTAAGAGCACTGGAAAGTAGTCCGGCCACATTTTTAACCGAAGCAACTGCGCTGCCATCTAGTGTTGTTAAGCATATCATCAGTCATCCAACCATATAATGTGGAAGAAATATTCCTCTCATAATACTTGTTACTTTCTCGTCCTGGGTAGTGTAACGGTTAGCATACTCGAACAGTAATCGGGAGCGGTGTCTCACGATTGGTCGACATAACGATTGGTCGACACCCGATTGGTCGACAGCAACAATTGTTCGGCAGCGTGATTGGTCGACATAACGATCAGTCGACCGTAACGATCAGTCGACAGTAACGATTGGTCAACAGCCCGATTGGTCGACATAATGATCAGTCGACCGTAACGACTAGTCGACAGTAACGAGTAGTCGACAGTAACGACTGGTCGACACAACGATTGGTCGAAATAACCATTGGTTCAGAGGATTATGGTTTACATTCGCAGGGGTACCTCTCAGAACCTTCTGACCTCTCAAAACGTAACGTTCCTTTTTGGAAATAATATCTTTTAGAATGTAGTACTCAGAACGCACAGCATTATAACATATTATTTCCAAATAGCCCCCCCCCCCGTGTCATCTGTTGTAGTCTAAGTGAAATCTATATAGAGGGCCTTCTGAACGATGTTATTTCTGAAAGGGCCACGGGACACTTTAGGTATAGGCACCTTGGGGAAACTGCCACACATAATTCGGAAACTCAGAAAATTGCCACACATTCAAAGCGTTTCTCGGACGAACGGCGTTTTGTACTTGTCCCCTTAATAAAAACCACGTGGTAATTTTCCGGTGGAGCAATTTTTCTGTGTGTGGTAATTTTTCGGGATGCTCAAAGATGTGTGGCAATCTTCCGGTGGGACAATTTTTCGGGTTGGTCAAAGATGTGTGGCAATCTTCCGGTGGGGCAATTTACCGCAAAACTGTTTGCACTTTTTCAAATTTGTTTTTTTCTTCCAAGTTCCGTTGACCATTTTATGTTGACCAATGTCGACTAATCGTTATATCGACCAGTCGTTACTGTCGACCAATCGATACTATCGGCCAATCGTGTGTCGGCCAATCGTTATGCCAACCAACCGTTTGTCGAACAATCGTTACATACCAAATCGGGAGACGTGGGTTCGATTCCCACTCTAGGGCGACGAAATTTTCAAGTTTTCTGATGTGATTGATATTACGTGAAGAACAGTAAATGCAATCAATCCAGAGATGTCTGATTACTGTGTTAATTATCATGACGTATTTTCCACGTGTTATGAGAGGAATATTTCTTCCACGTTATATGAAAGAAGGTCGTTTGATTCGATTAAATTCGTTTTGCTGTTGCACCATGTGGACGTCCGGGTACGGGTGCTTCGTTTTCCTGGGACATCTTGGCACCAGGATGCACCGTGGGGCGAAAACAAGCCAGTGGAGGAAGTCTAATGCTTTGGATGATGTTCTGTTGGGAAATCCTGGGTCCAGTCATTCACGTGCAGGAAACTATGACCTTTGCTATCTACCTAAACATCAGTGCAGACCAGATACATCCCTTCATGGCAACAGTATTTCCCTCTAGTAAGTAGTGTCTTTATTCAGCAGGATAATGAGCCATGCTACATTGCTCGGATCATTCGAGAATGGTTCACGGAAAATGAGGAAGACTTCCCAGTATTACCCTGGCCTCCAATTTCCCAGACATCGTTTCAATCAAACATCTCCAGCAAACCCGGACAGGTAAGTTACAAGAGTTAAAGAATCTGCTGATAACGTGTTGGTATCAGCAGATCCTTTAACACACAGTATTTTTTAGTATCAGCAGATCATTTAACACACAGTATTTTTAGTTATACCACAAAACACCTTTGAAATTTTGTTGGTATCAGCAGATCCTTTAACACACAGTACTTTTAAGTATTTAAATTTGTTGGTATCAGTTGTTGGTATTTAAATTTGTTGGTATTTAATTTGTTGGTATTTAAATTTGTTTTGAACACAGTATTTTTAACACACAGTATTTTAAGTATTTACACACAGTATTTTTAAGTAATTAAAGTTGTTGGTATTTAAATTTCTTTTGAACACAGTATTTTTAACACACAGTATTTTAAGTATTTACACACAGTATTTTTAAGTATTTAAAGTTGTTGGTATTTCATTTGCTGTATTTAAATTTGTTGGTATTTAATTTGTTGGTATTTAAATTTGTTGGTATTTAGTTTGTTGGTATCAGTTTTTAAATTTGTTGGTATCAGCAGATCCCTTAACACACAGTATTTTTAGTTATACCACGAAACACCTTTTGAAATTTTGTAGCGACACACTCGCCAGGTTAGAGCTGTTTCGGTGGCACATGGAGGACCAACATCATATTAGGCAGGTGGAAATAATTTTTTGCTTCTTCAGCCTACGTACTGATCGCAGACGTATCCTTATAAATGTAATATATAAGAGCTCGTCGTTTAATAACAACAAGTTAGACAAATCATGCAATGCATAGATTATGATACGCTTTCCAACATACCAGAAATCATTACTCAAGTTATGAGGATAATGGCTGTGGAATAAATCACGGTGCTGAGTCCTAACCTTTGACACTATTTTGATGATATTCAACAGAACCAGTTTAGTATACCTCCGGAACAGCATGTTAAAGTTTTGTCGGAATCGAAGCATTTGTACGTAAGTTATGACGCATAAGGTCAATGGAATAGCTCCCGCTCCTATGTCCTGACCTTTGACCCCATTTCGTCCATTTTCAATAGCGTTTGTCCCCAGTTTGTCGTTTACCACATACTAAAATTTCATCAAAAACGAACCATTTTTACGCGAGTTATCGTGCGGACGGACGGACAGACAGACGCACAAAGTTGGAGCATATACGCTTCTTCAACCTACGGTTGGAAAGCGTAAAAAACACTCGTTTCTGCAGTTCTGTGTCGTCATACAGTCGAGTTCTCCCAGAGAGTATCACGTTTTATTTACAATTTGACCAGCTGTCAGTTGCGAAAAATGTAAGGAGAAACTTGCGTTCAGAATGAAAATATAACTAAGAGGTAACATAATTTGTGTAAGAAACTCAAGAAGGAAGTTTAAAGTAGAGATACATTTCACAGGTACTCTCAAAAACTAGGCAAATCATTTGACAAATGCGTCATTCAGAAGAACACTTTAGAGTTTGTGATTTTTCGCTCTTTCCTTTTTACATTTTTTGTTATAGAAAAAGCCTACATTTAATGCGTCAATCCGGTTTTATCTCTTTTTATCGAGTTTTTCGTGCCGCTAATTAGGAAACATCACTGTCATGGTGCAGTTGGTTAAGTCGCTATGCACTGCGTGGAAGGCGGACGTTTCTGACGGGCGTTCGAATCCCGGTTCTGCCGGCCATCTAGTCTGCGGTTTTTCCGGGATTTTTCGCAGAATCCCTGTGTTGGGGGACGCGAATGCGTAGACGGTTCCTTCTGAAGTCGGCCCCGGACGCGCTTTGTATCTGGACTCCGTTCTCCAGGATGCATGGGTTTTACCAGATGAGTGTCGATGCACTGGAGGCAAAACAATGTAAGACGATTGTAATATGATGCCCCATGCCATCAGGCACCTACGGGGATATTACCTACGGTTGCTGCAGATGAATAATTAGGAAAAATTAGAGTGCATCCCACAGACACCTACCTGTAAGTGTGTATTAAAATAGAATTCAAATTCTACTAAAGATTGCTTCGAGATATTTTCATAAAGACCGGACAAATGTACGCTTTATTATCAAAGGTGTTCGGACACCACAATGTTTTGGGACAAAAGGCTTTGTTATCACAATTAGTAGTTAGTCGGTTCACCTTATAGTCCACAGTGGAGAGCTAAGACGGTTGTTTGGTCGATTTCGTATCAGTTGCTCCTGTTTATCCCAGAGGTGTTCTCTGGGATTATGATCAGGACTTTGAGAACGCCAGTCCAACCATTTCACCTCATTTTTAAGGAACCATTCCTGCACACGCTGTGGGGCGTAAAGATAGCCCCCGCAAATACCGCGTCGTGGGGGGGGGGGGGGGGGCTGTGAATTTTAGGAGGCCCAGATCTACGTATGTATTTTTTTATTTTATTTTTTATTTAGCAATTTAATTTTAAACAAGAGGTTTTCTGCTTGCTCTAAACATTTTTGTTTTAAATTTTCTGTCTTTCGGATACGAGTGTTTTAGAACTAAACGGCCCCATTGACTCAGACTTTTATCTGCGCGCCGATTGGAGATCAGATCAGATCATATGTAGAGGATTTTAGGAAGGGAGTGTCTGAGCCCAGGTCTTAAACAACCCTTAGAAATAGGAAGCTAAGAGATTTGGGCTAGAGTGTCCGATAGGAAAGTTACACGGAAGCGAAGTAGAAAGGGGGAGGAAGACGCCCTTATTTATTACCGGGATGAGGGGAGGGGGGTGCAGTACCCGGGGTCCGACGGCTTAACGTACCCAGCCGACGCATGGTGGATATTTAGTGGTTCGAGCGTTCGTACCAGACTGGAATCCAACCTGAGGTTTCTAATTTCCGTCATCGCACACTCAAAGTAGGCTTGATGGAGTTGCGATGATAATCATTGAAAATGACCAAGCCAGAAAACTAGACGTGGCGAAACTGATTGAAATAGTTGCTAAGAAGAACGTTAGAAGGGAATCCAGATTGTAGTAACGTAAGTTTTCTTTATTTTGTAAAGTATGCCTGCTTCTTGAATTTAAAAGACAAGACACTAAAAAGGAACAATGTGGCTGAAGTATTTAAAAGTGGGAAAATATAAACACACTTGTTTTTCCTCTTTCTCAAAAACTATTGCATTAAAAAATTAAAGAGCTTTATAGGAAGTTTGAAACCAGACACTCGATTTGTTTTTACTTGATTTGATATCATCAACATTTGTCATTTGAAGATTTTGCACTTTTTTCCCTGAGTACTAAACTTATCGAGGATACTTACCGGCTCACATAATTAAAAGCAATACATAAGTGATCATAGAATCAATATCTGGAAAATATTTTTAACTACGGCGAAGTAAAATATTGGCCCTCAATTTTTGCATTAATTTTTATTATAGAATCAATATCTGGAAAATATTTTTAACTACGGCGAAGTAAAGTATTGGCCCTCAATTTTTGCATTAATTTTTATTATAGAATCAATATCTGGAAAATATTTTTAACTACGGCGAAGTAAAATATTGGCCCTCAATTTTTGCATTAATTTTTATTATAGAATCAATATCTGGAAACTATTTTTAACTACGGCGAAGTAAAATATTGGCCCTCAATTTTTGCATTAATTTTTATTATAGAATCAATATCTGGAAAATATTTTTAACTGCGGCGAAGTAAAATATTGGCCCTCAATTTTTGCATTAATTTTTATTATAGAATCAATATCTGGAAACTATTTTTAACTACGGCAAAGTAAAATATTGGCCCTCAATTTTTGCATTAATTTTTATTATAGAATCAATATCTGGAAAATATTTTTAACTACGGCGAAGTAAAGTATTGGCCCTCAATTTTTGCATTAATTTTTATTATAGAATCAATATCTGGAAAATATTTTTAACTGCGGCGAAGTAAAATATTGGCCCTCAATTTTTGCATTAATTTTTATTATAGAATCAATATCTGGAAAATATTTTTAACTACGGCGAAGTAAAGTATTGGCCCTCAATTTTTGCATTAATTTTTATTATAGAATCAATATCTGGAAAATATTTTTAACTACGGCGAAGTAAAATATTGGCCCTCAATTTTTGCATTAATTTTTATTATAGAATCAATATCTGGAAAATATTTTTAACTACGGCGAAGTAAAGTATTGGCCCTCAATTTTTGCATTAATTTTTATTATAGAATCAATATCTGGAAAATATTTTTAACTACGGCGAAGTAAAATATTGGCCCTCAATTTTTGCATTAATTTTTATTATAGAATCAATATCTGGAAACTATTTTTAACTACGGCGAAGTAAAATATTGGCCCTCAATTTTTGCATTAATTTTTATTATAGAATCAATATCTGGAAAATATTTTTAACTGCGGCGAAGTAAAATATTGGCCCTCAATTTTTGCATTAATTTTTATTATAGAATCAATATCTGGAAACTATTTTTAACTACGGCAAAGTAAAATATTGGCCCTCAATTTTTGCATTAATTTTTAATATAGAATCAATATCTGGAAACTATTTTTAACTACGGCGAAGTAAAATATTGGCCCTCAATTTTTGCATTAATTTTTATTATAGAATCAATATCTGGAAACTATTTTTAACTACGGCGAAGTAAAATATTGGCCCTCAATTTTTGCATTAATTTTTATTATAGAATCAATATCTGGAAAATATTTTTAACTACGGCGAAGTAAAATATTGGCCCTCAATTTTTGCATTAATTTTTATTATAGAATCAATATCTGGAAAATATTTTTAACTACGGCGAAGTAAAATATTGGCCCTCAATTTTTGCATTAATTTTTATTATAGAATCAATATCTGGAAAATATTTTTAACTACGGCGAAGTAAAATATTGGCCCTCAATTTTTGCATTAATTTTTATTATAGAATCAATATCTGGAAAATATTTTTAACTACGGCGAAGTAAAATATTGGCCCTCAATTTTTGCATTAATTTTTATTATTGAATCAATATCTGGAAAATATTTTTAACTACGGCGAAGTAAAATATTGGCCCTCAATTTTTGCATTAATTTTTATTATAGAATCAATATCTGAAAAATATTTTTAAGTACGGCGAAGTAAAATATTGGCCCTCAATTTTTGCAATAATTTTTATTATAGAATCAATATGTGCAAAATATTTTTAACTGCGGCGAAGTAAAATATTGGCCCTCAATTTTTGCATTAGTTTTTATAATGTTGGGGTCCTGTTAGGTAAATTTTGCAGGGGGGGGGGCAGAGGTTACGCCACTGTGTGCAGTGTGGCAGACAGCTCGACTGTGTTCGAAGAGACAATGGTCATCTCGATCATACATTATATTTTTCATTGTTGGTAGGGAAGAATAATACAGAACGTCCCGGTTACATTTCAGAGTTTATGGTGTGTGGCATAATAACCAACGGGTAGTTTCTCATCCAATAAAAACAACTCCATACCATGATGGAGCTTCAGCTGAACCTAACAGTTCGAAGAACACAGTCCAACGAAAATCGTTCACCGGGTTGTTGCCAAATCCAAACACGCCCATCAGATTTTAAGAATGAAAAGCGTATTAAGTTCGAGGAACTGTTAAGTTTTGTGGGCGACTGGAAAGCTGTTGTATCAAAACTTCAAAGAACTGCTTTCCAGTTTCCCACAGTCTAGGAACGACGGGAGACATACCACTCCAAAAGCAGCTCCGCATGATCTGTAGCGATGTGTGACTTGTGTGCTACAGCTCTACCATAATAACCCACACTGTGCAACTCTCTGTGGATAGTTATGGCACTAACCGAGCCATTACAAGCATTTCATACTTCAGCAGGATGGAGACGGCAGAGGAACAAACGAATTTCTTAACATTTCTTACTATGTCCCTTCTGTCACGTTCCGTCAGTTTGTGAACGTTTAAACTATTTTTTTAACTTAACTTTCCTTTTCTATTTTTTTAACTTAACTTTCTTTTTCTTCTGTCACATTCCGTCAGTTTGTGAACGTTTAAACTATTTTTTTAACTTAACTTTCCTTTTCTTTTCTTTCCTTTTCTATTTTCTAAACTTAACTTTCCTTTTCTTCTGTCACGTTCCGTCAGTTTGTGAACGTTTAAACTATTTTTTTAACTTAACTTTCCTTTTCTTTTCTTTCCTTTTCTATTTTCTAAACTTAACTTTCCTTTTCTTCTGTCACGTTCCGTCAGTTTGTGAACGTTTAAACTATTTTTTTAACTTAACTTTCCTTTTCTTTTCTTTCCTTTTCTATTTTTTTAACTTAACTTTCTTTTTCTTCTGTCACGTTCCGTCAGTTTGTGAACGTTTAAACTATTTTTTTAACTTAACTTTCTTTTTCTTCTGTCACGTTCCGTCAGTTTGTGAACGTTTAAACTATTTTTTTAACTTAACTTTCCTTTTCTATTTTTTTAACTTAACTTTCCTTTTCTATTTTTTTAACTTAACTTTCTTTTTCTTCTGTCACGTTCCGTCAGTTTGTGAACGTTTAAACTATTTTTTTAACTTAACTTTCCTTTTCTTTTCTTTCCTTTTCTATTTTCTAAACTTAACTTTCCTTTTCTTCTGTCACGTTCCGTCAGTTTGTGAACGTTTAAACTATTTTTTTAACTTAACTTTCCTTTTCTTTTCTTTTCTTTTCTATTTTTTAACTCAACTTTCTTTTTCTTCTGTCTCGTTCCGTCAGTTTGTGAACGTTTAAACTATTTTTTTAGCTTAACTTTCCTTTTCTTCTGTCACGTTCCGTCAGTTTGTGAACGTTTAAACTATTTTTTTAACTTAACTTTCCTTTTCTTTTTCCTTTTCTATTTTTTTAACTTAACTTTCCTTTTCTTCTGTCACGTTCCGTCAGTTCGTGAACGTTTTTTTTGCAGTAGTTGCACTGTCCAGCTTCCATTTCTTTACAACATCACTTACAGCTGATTTCGGTATGTTTAGTTTAGCTGTAATAACCCCGTATGGAAACGTTATTCAAATGCCATCCTATAATCAAGCCACGCTGGAACTCAAATCGTTCACGTCCACGCGGCATATCCGCTTGAAATCTACCGATAACACGACAAACATCTCAGCTTTACACTGAAGTGCCAGAAAAACAGGTACAGACGAGCTTATGCAAAATACATAGCAACGTCACCTATGCGCGTACTCGGTTGCGTCCGCCACTGCGTATATAAAGCGATAGACATCCTTGCCAGCTGTCAGAGCTGTTTTCGGCATGAGAATGACAAGTAATAACGATTTAAGCGATTTTTAACGCGGTGTCATAGTTGGCGCTCGTGAAATGGGCCATAGTATTTCGGAAGTAGAAACGAAGTTCGGATTTTCACTAACGACCATTGCAAGGGTGTACCGTGACTACAGGAAATCCGGCAAAACCTGCAAGCTGCGATATCAGTGTGGCCGTAAAAAGACATTGGGTGAACGTGACCATCGTCGGCTGTCAAGAATCGTTTCACGCGATAGGCGTGCAACACTCTCGCAGGTATCATCGGAATTCAATGCTGGAGCCTCAACAAGCATCAGTGTCCAGACTGTGCAACGTACCCTGCACGATATGGGCTTTGGGAGCCGACGCCCAACTTGAATCCCCTTGACGGGTGCACAACACAGAGCTATTCGCCTCGCTTGGGCACGGCAACACCGCCACTGGGTGACTGGGAACAAGTAGTCTGGTCTGACGAGTCACATTTCCAACTGTATCGGGTAGATGGAAGGATTCGTGTTTGGCGCAAACCCCATGAAGCCATGGATCCCGCCTGTCAACAGGGAACTGTACCGGCTGGTGGGGGGAGGGGGTCCGTAATGGTGTGGGGTGTGTTTAGCTGGACTTCACTGGGACCCCTGGTACGTCTAAAAACGTCTGTGACCGGCCGACGCTATGTGCGCATCCTTTCTGACGAGGTACACTCGTTCATGTCCTGCATTCAAGCTGATGAGTTGGGCCATTCCATCAGGACACCACAAGTGTTGGGACGCCCCATTATGGTTAGAGGAGTGTTCATCAGAGTTTGGGGTGTTGCCATTCCCACCTTAGAGAAGCATTCATCAGAGTTTGGGGTGTTACCATTCCCACCCAAGTCCCAAGATCTGAACGTGATGGAACACATTTGGGATGCCATGCAACGCGCTATTGAACACAGGAATCCTAGACCTCGGAATACACCCGAATTGTGGAACGCTCTGCAGGAAATATGGTGTGCATTGCCTACAGCATATTTTCAGAAGCTAGTAGAGTTCATGCCCTGTCGTATTTCTGGAGTCCTGCGCTCCCGTGGGGGACCTACCAAGTATTAGACTGGTGTAACAATTTTTCAACACTTCAGTGTATATATTCAGCTCCCCATTCACAGAGCACCTTTCTGCTTAACCGTTCCTTGCACGTATGCAAATATTTGGTAGTGTCCTTATATTTTTGATAATGTAGTGTATATCTGTACTTAACCTTTCTTTTGAACTTCTGTTTTCTTATGTAAATTGTGTTACTCCTTGGTTAAGCATTTTATCACTGAACGGAACATTATTTCCCAAACAGTTTGCCCATTTCGCAACGCTGGTGGTGAGTAAGAGCAAAATTAAATGATTAGATTTAATGTTAAGAGTGTAGTGGTGTGAAAAGAGATTGCGAATAGATCGTGGAGCTTTGATATTGCGGAAGAGATTAAAACCTGTTTGATGTGATTAAAAGTATCCGGACAGTGTTTAATCTGATCAAAAGTATCAGGATACTTTCCAATCCATAAACCCCCTGTAATGGGAAGGGAATTAATAATGAGTTTGTCGCCCGCTTTGCTGCTGTCACAGCCTCCACTCTACTGGGAAGGCTTTCCACTAGATTTTGGTACGTTTCTGCGGGAATTGCCTTCCATTGTGGCATAAGAGCATTATCTATAGATCCGTCAACAATGTTTGGGATTCGGCATGGCCCGCAGTTGGCACTACAATTCACGCCAAAGGGGTTCCATAGAGTTTATATCGGAGCTTTGTGCAGGCCATTCAAGTTTTTTCACACCAATATCATCCTGCACGGATCTCACTTTGTGGATGGGGGCTGTAAGGTGACAGAGTCGGGCCCCACTAATTATTTCCATGTAGTAATATTTTCTGTAATGATTTCTCACTTCAAAGGCAATGCAATGTTAATTCAAACGCACGTGTTGGCACGTGAAACCATTTCCTTTGTAAGCTTGATTATGTAAAAACGAACGAAGCACGTGACTAGCGACATCCATTGACTTTGATCTGGTCGATGGGGTCTGATGTATAGGTCAAGAGTCACCACTTCCGGGGAACGGCTAACTCCACACCAATAGGATTTCCCGAGGCTGAAAGGGGGAAAGAAGATTAAGAATACAAAAGAAAGCGACACGTTTGCTGAGGAAGCTTTTCGTATTTCACCTTCCACGGAGTACGAAGTCGTGTTTTAAAGCAGAGAGTATCGGTTAGACCTCTCGGGGTTTTACGTTTTCACTGACGGAGCTAGTAGAGTTCATGACGTTTTCACTGACGGAGCTAGGAGTCAGGGTTTTTCGGCGATAGGATATCGACCGCAGTTTTTAAAGAAACGACTCAAGTCCACGGGCGCAGGATCTTCCGGGATATCGGTGAGATAGTAAAGTGTTCGCTAGCTGGAAACCTGTTGGAACGTGGAGATAACCAATCGAACGGGACTTACATTGAAGAGCAATTGAATTAGAGATACCTGTCTAGTAACGTGTGGCACCACCTTTCGGTCTGATGACGGCGGCGATTCGTCTCGGCTTGGACTCGACAAGACACCGGAAGCGTTGGGAAGCCATACGGATCCACTACCCATGAACAAGCTCCCACAGTTCACGAAGATTTGACGGAGGGGGGGGGGTCAGAGCCTCGAACATCTCTCTCGATGCCATCCCAGATGTGTTCGATGTGATTGAGGTCAGGTGACCTAGCGGGCAAAGGAAGCGAGGTCACGTCGGTGGAGTGTTCATCTAACCATTCGGATACAATTCGGGAGCTATGGCACGTTGTATTGTCTTGTTGCAGGATGAGGTCCCCAGTGGGATGTTGAAGACGCACAAACGGGAGCAAATGGTCGTTCAGAATATCCCGGTAACGTTGACCTGTGAGTGACGATGTCCCACATACCAGGGGTCCCATTTCAGTCCAGGTAAACAGTCCCCAGACGAGAATGCCACCCCCACCAGCTTGAAGAGTACCCTGTTGGCAAGAAGGATCCATCGCTTCATGTGGTTTGCGCGGTACTCGTATCCTGCTATACGTATGTACCGACGTGAATCTCGACTTATCAGTCCAGGTAACATTTTCCCACATGTCTAGGGTCCAGTGGCGATGTTCTCGCGCCCCTGCTAATCTTTGCACCCTGTGATGCGCGGTCAGCAGCGGTACCCTCGTGGGACGTTGGCTTCTGTACCCCATAGCGAGGAGATGGTTCTGGATGGTGTGGCTGCTTACACGTTTTTGTGCACTAGCGTTAAATTGCCGAGTGATTTCTTGCACTGTGGCCCGTCTATCCGCTGTAAAAATGCGAGCTAGCCGACGATGACCCCGCTCATTCACACGCTGTTGTTTTCGGCAGTTGGCCCTTGCAGGGGTTGTTTTACCGGATTCGACGTGCTCACGGTGCACCCGTGACACAGTGGCTCGTAAAAATCCCAGTGAATGCACGACTTCTGAGATAACCCATTCTTCGGGCCCCGACAATTTGCCCACGATCAAATGCGCTTAGATCCTTCGTCTTACCCATACTGCGTCTGACTCTTACTGATTCCCGTCGCATCACTCCTTATATTGTCGGATCGCTGTATACGTCATATCCTTTCCATTTACAGGGCCGCCCACAGCACCACATTTGCATAACGCCAGTTGTCTCTAATTCAATTGCTCTTCAGTGTATTCTTCCTTCTATTAAATTTTGTTTCGTCTAACCAAGGCTTGTTATTAGAATTATTCATTGTCGTGAGCTGAAGTAATTACTGACTACACGTTCCAGTTTTTTCAACCATTGAGTTTAACTCGGCGGCACTCAAAAGAACCTACTTCAGGCCCGTTTGAGAGATTCGGATTCCGTAAGGCCTAGTGGCAGAGTGAATTCAGCGGGACCTGAGAGGGGCATTCAGCTTTTTGGTAAAGCAAATGGCCTTCGCCGAACTCTTTGCATATTGTTGAGAGCACAGAATTGCAGAGAAAGCCATTATAGGCAGAAGCGTTAAGATTCCCGGGCAGTGAAACTTGGGGATCCAGTCGAAACCATGAAAAACTCTACAATAACATGATTCCTAATCCACGGAACTTCACAGCTGGCACAACACCGTCGGGCAGAAAGCGTTTACCAAGGATATTCCACACCCGTCGCGCTGCTAGATGGCGAAACGTGATTCATCACTCCGGAGAACATGTTTTCGCTGTTGTAGAGTACACTGGCACCAAGGTTTACACCAATACAACCGACGTTTGGTGATAAGCTTCTGCGCGGCTGTTAGGCAATAGATATCCATTCCCTTCAGCTCTCGACGTATCTCCATGACGCTAACATTACCGTCAGAGGCACTTTGAAACTCGGTGGTGAACGTTGCAACGGAGGACGGGCGATATGAACGCACCACCCGCTTCATCACTTGTCGGCCCCCTCTGTCATTTTACGCATCATACCAGGTTGCGATTCCGCTGGTGTTCCTCTGAGGCGTTTCCATTTTTCATCTGTACGAGCCATTGCTATGAGGCATTGATCGTATAGAGTATATGTGATTGACAAATACGTTGTGTTGTCAGACGATTGAGATCTATGTGATACTAGTGAGATATTTTGCATCAGATTATTATTGATGCCCCCTGAACTTCCAGTGAGTGGAATAATAAAGGAAGAAATTACTGTTATACGTTAAGTGTTTTAATGATTATTTTTAAATGGCCGTTAGTATTCACTTAGTTATTCGAGAAGCTTGAAAATATGTTCAACAAAGTTCCCTAGATACTTAGTTAATGGTCGCAGAAGCGAGAGTTATTCCACAGCCATTGTCCTCGTAACTTGAGTAAAAATGCTTCTGTTACGATAAAACGTTAGTATGTTGTTCCGGAGGAATACTGAACTAATTCTGTTTATTATCATCAAAATGCGGTCAAAGGTCAGGACACAGAAGCGAGATTTATTTTACAATCATTATCCTCATAACTTGACTAAAAATGCTTCTATTGAGGCAAAACGTTAGTATGTTTTTCGCAAGGTATACTGAATCAATTCTGGTTAATATCATCGAAATGGAGTCAAAGGGCAGGGCATAAGAACGAGATTTATTCCACAGCTGTTATCCTTATAACTTGAGTAATTATTTCTGGTATGTTGGAAAGCGTATCATAATCAATGCATTGCATGATTTCACTAACTTGTTTAAATACAGAATACGCATATTTAAGATATCAGGTTCTCGTGCGGAATGAGTAAATCATAAAAACTTAAGGTAGCAATCTTAAAAGCACGATAATTAAAACACTACGCAGGCTTCTGATGAAGTGAAGAACTTATTTAATGTATAAGTTAAAAGATTAAAAATAAAGCCATAATAACTTTCGGTTTTCCTAAAGATCATCATCAGATGGAAGTACTGAAGGAACATTTTTGGGTGCGGAGACGTATAAGTAACTTGCCGGTGTGACGTACAGAACAGGTGATCATGTCGTCAATCCTGTTCTGTACGTCACGTCTGCAAGTTACTTATATGTCTCCCCACCCAAAAATGTTCCTTCAGTACTTCCATCTGATGATGATCTTTAGGAAAACCGAAAGTTATTATGGCTTTATTTTTAATCTTTTAACTTATACATTAAATAAGTTCTTCACTTCATCAGAAGCCTGCGTAGTGTTTTAATTATCGTGCTTTTAAGATTGCTACCTTAAGCTTTTATGATTGATACGCATATTTCTCTTCGTAAACAGCAAACGCATAACCTTCTATCCACAGGTTGTTTACATATGCCATTTTCTTAGTAGACGATATTTAAGTGCATCAGATGTATATTTTATGTTGATCTAACACGCTGTTGACAGTTTTAATTCTTTGAACTTCCTTTATTTTCTGTAATTTCTTATCCAAAACATTCCGTCCTCTTTATAAAGCGTGAATAATCTGCGTATAAACTAAGTATTACGGAGGAATTCAAAATATCGATTTAACCAGAATTGTTAAAATCTTGTTTCGTGCTCACTTTGTGATTCCTACGCTTTCTCTTGTCTCGGTCTAAGGAAGACTACGGGGAACGGAACAGACGGCTTGAAATTATGTTGATGAACTGGTTGTACATGCAAAATTTGTTCTTTGAAACAGAAGTTATAAATGCTGTGTGAGTACTTATGGCACATTTTGCAATGAAGATATCGCTGTTCATTACCCATGCCCTGTTACATACAACAACCAATATTAGATGGTGTTAACGCAAAATCATATTTATCTGTAGCTGCGATACATCAGAAAAATGTACTATCATGATGCGCTCCAACCATCTAATCATGGAACATCCTGTCTTTCAGAAACATAGCGATTTTGCCATTTGCTCACTGTAAGTGCCTTAGGTGGAAGATATATCGAAAACGGAAATAATTAAGCAGATGTGATGACATTTCCTCGAGTGAGAGCAGCCAGTAAATGATGTTCTTCCCTAAGGACACAATGATGAAGCTTTGCAGGGAACTCATCGTCGATCGCTTTAATAAAACGCTTAAAGCTTCCAATTACGAAAATACTAACAGAGATGGAATTAGCATAGTTTGTTTCAGTATTTAATACGAAAAAGAAAAGTCGAGATGCAAAACGATCAGAATTAATTGAAAACTCTTAAAATGTAAATATGCCGCTAAATAAATAAATCCGTCGTTGACAGTGTTGCTTTTGGGTAAATGCATAAGTTCTTGGTTGTTTTGTAAGGAAATTTTGTATTTGGCTTCCAAAGCATACAGCAGATTGAAGTACCGTGCAGCAAGCTGGGTAGAGCTTCTTTGCGCTAGGAACAACAGCTTTGGCAAATGAATATCATATAGTATATACAGCGCCGATGCTAGAGTGCTTGACGCCCTAGGGGTGCCATCATTTCTGCGTCCTTCAAATGTATGCTATTTTTTGTGTGGCTTAACATATTGCATTTATTCAATAATTATTTAATGATGCAAAATCATAGTAAATAGAAAGTCACTAATGGAAACTACATCCACTTGCTTACTGGTCAAGCGAAAGTAAAAACTAAATTAAAAACAAAATAAAATTTCATTTGGTAAACAAACAGTGGTAAGCAAACAACAGTGTAATCAGGGCAATGTGACACAGCACATAGTTCATCGCAGCTTTCTGCGCATGGGCCTACGTAGCCGAAGACCCAGCCGGGTCCCCATGCTCACTGCACGTCGTCGCAAACAACGTATGAAATGGACCCAAAATCATCAAGGCTGGACCGTGGATGACTGAAAGAAAGTGGCGTGATCTCGCGAATCATGATTCCTGGTGCATCACGTAGACGGCCGAGCGTGGATATGCCGATTACCAAAGGAGGCTATGGCACCTGGATGCACTTTTGGGCTGAAACAGGCTGGAAGCGGCGGTGTTATGCTGTGGGCGTTGTCTTCTTGGGAGAGTTTAGGCCCCATTATCCAAATAGCGTAATCCCTGACAGCTGTCAGTTATCTGAACACCGTTACAGACCAAGTTCACTGTAACCGGGGCTTCTTATTTATCAAAAGTGAGGTTCAGTAGCCATTTGAGAGATAACGAATTGGATTCATTTTCCTTCAATTCCCACCATTTCGTTGAGCAGGGCGACGGTTGTCAAAGTGCGCCTTTTCTCACGCGACCCATTAAATGAGGGGGGTGTTTGATATATAGTTTCGTCGATGCAAGAAGAGTAGAACAGGACATTATTGCTTTTCAGCCGTCCCAAGTAAGAGAGGAGGTTGTTAGGTGGACACTTTCCTGCGACTGAGTAAGAGAAGAGAGGGGCAGCGAAGCAATTAAGAACCTAGAGTTCTCAGAGAGAAGGATTTACAGAGGTGTGGCCGCGCTTTCTAGGAATGCGTTGGACTTCTTCGGAGAGGGGACGCTTTTTGTTGTTTTTTTCTCCGAGCAAGAGGACAGAAAACACTCGGTGGCAGGAAGTGGAGGGAGAAGAAGATTTTGAGCGAGGTTGGAAGAGTTCGCGTAAGGGCATGAGGAGGATAACGGGTAAGCAAGCGAGCTGATGATATTGGAAAGAGAGAAGGAAATTACGAGGTGTTAATAAGATATAGAAAGAACGGAGATCAGGATAAGGCTTAAAGACATTCCCCGTAACATCTGAATAAAAGTCTTCCTCACTGCAAAAATTTAGCTTCACTCGATTCTCTTTTACATACTTTGTATTTTATTTATCTGCTGCAGTTGGGAGAATTACGGGTTAAACCCCCAATACAGGATTTACTGCAAAGGAAGCGTCAAACGAATCCCTCCACACAGGACGTTGTAATATAAGTCAGCACCAAGCCCTGCAACATCACCCATTCATTGCAACTGTTCTCCCTGTGGTAATGGCCATTACCAACAGGATAACGCGCCATGCCAAAATCGTCAAGGAGTGGTTCGAGGAACATGCAGGTGACATTCTGTTAATGTCCTGGCCACCAGATTCACCTGACATGAACCCAAACGAACACTTGTGGTTTTGATTGGAAAAGCGGGTTCGCGCAAAATCACCACCATCCCGAAATGTACGGGAACTGGAGAACCTGCTGTTGACATTATGGTACCAAATACCCTAGGCTACTTATCGCCACCTCATCAGATCAATGCCTTGATGAGTGGCCGCTGTTTTGCTAGATAAAGGGGGTCCTATATCCTATTAGGTAGGTGGTTATAATGTAATGGCTCATCCGTATAATCTGAGTGTAACAGTTGCTATTCTTTAGGCAAGCTACTCTGGTAGCGCAGTTGTTTAAGCGCTGGTTTTTGACCAATCTTCCGAGATGGGTCCGGGTTCGAATCCCGGTGAGGCATGGATGTTGTGTTTGTCTTATGGCACTGGCTCTCTCTCATCCCTGGAACGAGTGGCACTAAATTAGAGACGGGAAACTGCTTATAGCCTATCGTATAGCTCACGGTAGTCGAACAACCCCCCCCCCCCCAAAAAAAAAAAAAAAAAAAAAAAATTAGACGTTGAACATTGGTACTATTTGTGACAGAAGAAGTAATCTTGATATTTCCACTGAAAGCCGGAAAATACAGAATCCATTGCCGACCTCAATGGTCAACTGACTTGCCTGCTGCATAGGGACGGACCTGGTTTAAGGCAATTTTTCGACGGAGGTGCACTTTCGCATCGGCTTGTTATTTACAGCACGCTGACTTACGCAGTCTATAAGCGTAGGTCTCCGTTTTTCACTTATTCAAAGAATATAAGACTTCGCAAGTTATATAGAATATCGAGAGGGCAACAGAAAATAAACCTCCATTTTTTTTTATTTACCATTTCTCATTTATTAACTCATTTTATTTCATCAACACTAAAACTTGTCGCCCCCCCCAAATTTTGGCACCCTAGGCAGCCGCCGAGTTCGCCTAGTGGTTCAACCGGCCTTGATTGTATAGCATTTGAGGTATTAACATCAGTTTTGCTAGAGTACTCTTTTACGTCTCTGTTTGCTTTTACTTTCGTTTAAATAAAGTACGACCGCCGGGGCTCATAGCGACATAAGAGCTATATATACGGGACGGACGCTATCAGTGAAAGCACATACACCGAGATTGGTTCGCGAAGTTTCGTGCGAGTGATAAGACGCTTGAAGATAAGCACTTTCTGGAAATCCTTCGGAAGTATGTGCGAAAAAATATCGAAAATAATTGAGTCCGACCATCATCAAGCCTACCAGGATAATGCCGATATACAACGGCCGTTCCATAAAAACTGAGAGTAAAATCACACAAAATGAAGATATATAGGTACAGCAAAATAAATGTTATTCTTTCTCAAAGTATCTTCCCTCGGATTATATGCAACGGCCCCATCGTTCAGTCCACTTTTCAAAGCATGTGGCTAAGGCATTTTGTGGAAGCTGCTTTAGCGACCCCTATACAGCTTCGATGACGTCAGCATCTGCATTGAATGTTGCGCCAGAGAACTTCTCCTTCTTTGTTGGAAACAACCAGAAATTGCACGGGGTGAGGTCAGGACTGTAGGCAGGCTGTGGCATGATTTCAATACTGAATTTCATGAGAAACTATTGGACAAAAAAAAAAGCAGCCACAGCTTTGTGGGCGTTATCATGGTGTAAGGTCCACTTTCCCACCAGTTCCGGTCGCTTAATCGAAATGTTTCGTCGCAAACGCTTCAAGACTGAAATGAAAAAAAAGCGTTGACAGTAATTTGTGGAGGAACGGCGTGCTGGTACACTACACCTTTATGATCAAAGAAAATTATCATCACCTTCCCAGCTGATTTCGCTTGGCGGACGTTTTTCGGAGGAAGCGAGATTGTTTGTTTCCAGACGCTCGTTGCTTGCGTACTTCGTGAGGGGGTCGAAATATTGGAGCCATGTTTCATCGGCAGTTATTACTGTGTTAAAAAAAGTTTGGATCCCTTCCAATCATTTGTTTCCACTCATGACACACCTGAACTCAGGCTAACAATTGTGTTCTCGTCTGGTGATGAGGTATCCATCTGGAATACACACGATGTAGCAGTAATTTGTCGCTTAGAATGCGAAATGCCGACGTTTTTAAAATATTAGTTAACACCGGTATGTCTTCACACGTCATTCGTCGATCTTCCTGCAGAAGTGCCCAAACAGTGTTAACAATACGCTCCGTAACAACACTTTCAGGTCGACCAGGCTTAGGAGCGAGTTCTGCCGACAAACGTACTTTTGTGAAATAATGGTGCCATCTAAAAATCGTTGACTCACCCAAACATTTATCTTTGTAAGCTTTTTCATTAAGGTGGACGTCAAGCAATTTTGCTTCCTGTACTTCCAATGGAAAAACTTCTGTACACATTTTCTTCACAATTAATGCGTTCCCAAGGATGAAAAATTGAACATCGATTAAAATAACTTCATATTATAACTTGGAATACTTAATATTTTCTAAAACATAACCATAATTTTATTAAAAATCAATAACTTTTCCTTTGGTGGTGTTGAAACTAGAAAAAAGATGGCGCGACCTGTACTTTGATGACGTCAGTAGACAAACAAACGTTGATTGCATAATTATGGTTATGTTTTAGAAAATACTAAGTATTCCAAGTTATAAAATGAAGTTATTTTAATCGATGTTCAAATTTTCATCCTTGGGAACGCATTAATTGTGAAGAAAATGTGTACAGAAGTTTTCCTATTGGAAATATAGGAAGCAAAATTACTTGAGGTCCACCTTAAATCAACTGTTTCTGGAGCCGTTTTACAAAAAACGATAGCAAAATTTTATCGCGCAACGCATTTCACTTCTTAACTCTGAATAAGTCACCTCCATTGCTGTATGGCGAAATGCAGACATACCTTAAACAACTGCGCCATAACAAAACCAGACTCGTCTCCCACGGCTAATAACTGTTCCCGTAGATACTTCCTTAATTCAGTTAGTCCTTTTCAATTAATAACTAATTCAGTTAGTCCCTAGTCAAACGATAACTGAGAGTTTTTATTCTCAATAACTACTAGACGAGATAAACTAGACCTTAATGTGTCAGTGTTCCATCTTGGTGAATCAAAAAGGTGTTATCTTCCACCAAGATAGCCCTAAACCAGAGGAGTTGGCACCAATAGATTTTCACTTGCTGACTAAATCATAAGAGATCTTAGAGAGGTTCAAAAGGCAATTTAAACGTTTTTAACTTCACTGACGCTATCTTACTTGACAGGAAAGTTGAAAACCTAACTGAAAAATGGAAAAAGATCGCTAATAATTAAGACGACAGATTGAAATAAAATCTTACGTGTGTAAAAAACAGCTTTGTCTTTCATGTAAGATGATGCTGAGAACCTATGCACTAACCCAATTCATATATGTTTTCATTTATTGGCCCTAAATGTTACAGAAACCCAGGCAAATTTTAGGCAAAGCCTATGCTGTAATTTAAATACTTCAACTCGCAAATTAAAAGCGGGTGCATATATCAGCTGTGTCGCACGTTGGAGACTAAGAAATCGTTGGCGTAACTTCTTTCCGTATCAATGCTAAAAACAAAGAATTTTGAAGTTATCTATGTTTTGGTTTTCATGGGTTGAAACAATTTTGAGGCTGCCTAAAAATAGATGCACTTTCTGCTTCCGTTACGATGATTAGAATATAAAAATAGCAAGTGCAATGTGAAAAATTATTGAAAAAATTACGATGATTAGAATGTAAAATCACAAATACACTACTGAAAAATTATTTGCCACGCGTGAAATACTATTATCCCATAAAAGAATAATGTGTAAAATAAAAGTTTTAAAAATGTCATGACCTGGACACTCAGGAGAGGCATATAGCGTATATTAAATCCGTTTGTTTTTGCGGCGTAGTAAGTACAAAGATTCGCCAAGCTTTCGCACTCCACTGGGAGGCTTTTTCAAGGCAATGGTAGACATAAAAATGCAGATAATTGGAACACGTAAGGAACAAAGATGATTTTTGAAAATAACGTGGGTGACATCACGATGTGTTTCCATCTTTAAAAAACGCATGCCATGCTTTTGTTAGTTTATTAGAAACTATATAATTGCGCGCTAGTTTGCTGGATAGTATTTCGACTGTTTCCTTGATGGCAGTCTCTTTAAAGTTCGTGCATTGGGCAATACTTCTAATACTATTCCAAAGAGGAGTGGTCGATGAATGCATGACTTCTCTGGCGAGGGCTGCATTCTGCATGTCCTGGTTGACACTTCGCACGTGCTCTTCACATCTAGTGTCCAAGGATCGCTTTGTCATTGCGATATATACTTTATTGACAACAGTCACCGGACACCTAGAAGAGAAACACAGTATAGCCTTTATTGACATATATTAGTACGGTGTTGGTCCACCTTTGGCCTTAATACATGCACTGACCCTTCGAGACATGCGTTCGACAAGGTTTTGGAACACAGCGATAGGTATGCGCTTCCATTCAGTACATAACGCTGCCGCTAACTGTTGCTTAGTAGTAGGCCTTGGTTCCGCACTTCTTATGCGCCGCTCTAATTCATCCCATAGGTGCTCTATGGGGTTAAGATCAGGGCTCTGAGCTGGCCAGTCCACACACGATACGGAATTATCGTCAAACCACGCCGTAACAGTACTTGCTTTATGGCTCGGTGCATTATCTTGCTCGTACCAACAAGGCTTGGTTTCATAGTATTACCACGGAGTTGGTAGGGCATAATTGTCCAGAATAGCGAGGTAGACGTGCTGGTTAACAAGATTGTCCACGATAACCAATGGGCCGTGACCATACCACGAAAACCACCATCACACGAGTACACTGCCAGCTTCAAACTTGACCGTAGGAACAGTACACTGTAGTAAATAGCGTTCCCTCGGCTGCCGCCATGCCCACACACAGTCATTAGACTGAAAGATCTTGTATCTGGATTCATCAGTCCATAGGACCCGTTTCCATTGATCTACGGTCCACGATAAATGTTCTTTATACCATGTTAAACGACGAGTAGCATTCCGAGCGGAGATGAAATGCTTATGAGCAGCCGCACGACCACGGTAACCCATGGAATGAAGTTCTCTGCGAATGGTACGTGTACATACCGAGGTTCCAGCATTTTTACTCACTTGTACACTGAGGTCTTGTGCAGTGCTCCGTCAAGTAGCTGTAACGACTCTCCTGAGGCTTCGACGTCCTCTATCACTGATTTTCTTTGGTCTGCTGGTATGTTTTGCTGCTTCAGGCACGCCATGTGTTTTCCACTTATTCATTATATCCAAAACAGTTGACTTGGGTATGTTTAAACGCCTCTCAGTTTCTCTTATGGACAACCCACTAATATAAGACCCAACAATCTTTCCTTTCTCAAAGTAAGTTCTTTCCCGCCGCGACATTTTCACTCAAACTCGCAGTGCGATATGATCGAGGTCAGCTTCAGGCTGGTTTTTATACCATTTGCAGCTGTACAGCGTATCTTAACAACGCAACGGATCCGTTCATTTGCTTTTGAAGGGGTGTCCGGCGACTTTTGCCAATATAGTGTATATCTCTTCCGTGTTGTCAGGATATATAAAAGGTATAGCGTAGACACCTGCCGTTTCTTTCTCACACTGTCTCTCCTTACAGCTTGATATTATATGTGATAACGGTGTCGGGGACTTCATTGCTATGAATATGTTGTATTTACGTTATAAACTCTTTAATCAATATGTAAAGCCTGGATCATATGTGATGGATCCTGCGTACCTCAGCGTCTTACCAGGTGATTTCGTTATTGCTGACATTATACGATTTCTTACAGTTCTATGTCATCTTTCTTATATCCAGCCTTTAGACCTTTCCTATAAATATAATCAATTTCTTTATTCTTTAGGTAGTCGGGTTTGCATACGTTATATGCTCTATAGAACCATGCTCTAAACGCAGAATGTTTGTACTCTTTTGGGCAGTGCGAATCCGGAGAGACAAGGTTGCGTAATACTGTCGGTTTATAATAAACGTCAAAATCGAAGCTGGATGTTCTTTTTCTTCTGGAGCGCGACGTCAAGATAATTCAACGCCCCATCTACTTGAAGCTCCACGGTGAACTTTATCGTATTATGCAGTTTGTTTATCTTGTGCATGAAATGATTTAATTCATCTGCTCCGTGTTCCCATATTAAGAATATGTCGTCAGCGTACCGGATCAACACTCGGGGTTTCTTGATACAATTTAGAAAGATGGGTTCTTCCAGCGGTCTAAGTGCTGTTTACTCAGCTTGAGTCTTCACAGTGTGGTGTATTTACAATTACGTCATGACCTGGAGATACCTGATTCCAGAAAGCGATAGTGGTCGTTGTTAAACAATTTAAACAATTGCACAAAATCTCAGTAGCTATATTCAACCTAGGTGTTCGAATGTATGTAGACAAAAGTATACGGACACCTAGGTTGAATGAAAAGAAGAGCATCTATTTGCTGAAATCAGTACATAGGAGGGTCACGTTTTCCCTGAGTTATTACTGCTGCGACTCTTCCAAGCATGCTTTCCACGAGATGCCGGTATGCCTGTACCGAATTTGTTTTCCATTCCTCCTGAAAAACTTTTGCCAGAGCGGCCGTAAAGAAAGTATTTGCCGGCCAAAATAGGAATCGCGTTCCAGATCGTACTACAGATGTTCTATTGGATTTAGATCGGGATTTTGGCCAAGCAAATCCAACACCTGGACGATCTAGCCCACATACCAAGCCTGGGTATTTACTTGGATTGTGGCATGGAGCTCCATCTTGCTGAAACACACAGGGATCTAAGTCGAAGTACTGCCACAGCTTAGGCAGCGCGGAATTCTTCGGAACGTCTTCCTATCTAACGGCCGATAGAGTGGAGAGCACTACAAACAAAGGACCAAATTCTTTCCAGTAAAAACAGTTCCACACCATTAGAGATTCCCCTCCAAACTTGGTTCTAAAGTCAGTGTATCTCGTCTTACTGGGTTCCCCGCAGAAACGCCACATACAACTACGTCCATCCGAATGGAAGAGTGAGTAGCGTAATTCTTCACTCTGCGTGACCTTCTTCCACTCTTCTGTTGTCTAGAAACTGAGAGAGAGGTACTACTACCATCGACTTCTCTCGGAATGACGTAGGCCTTGTGAACAGCTAACCTAACATGGTAACCGTGGACAAGCACTTCTACATTTGTACGACATCTCCAGTCAGGCTTGTGGCAGAGGGCGTGCGTACCTTCTTGGCATTCCGCAGTAAACTTCGTTTACTACTATAATTCATTTTGTGTGAGCTCCCAGACTGGGGCTTCACTCTAGTGACACCATCTGCTTTCTATCGATGAAGAACATCAGTGATAATGGATTTTGGGAATCCCAGAAGAGTAATAATGCCTCATTGTTTACTGAAGTGGCATCAGGCACACCATGCTGTTTGAAGTTCGTCAGTTCTGCTCTGAGCTGCATAATCGCTTCCAAATTCCACATACAATAGCGAACAAAAGTATTTGGAGAAACACTTTTTCGACCATAATGTTTTTTCTGCTGGACTAAATCGGGTCATTTTGGGATTTGATATGTGTTGATTCGTGGGTTACAATGCCGCGTAGTTTGTAATTCACTCAGAGCGAATTTGTCGTTCGAAATGGGCCATATTCAAGAGTCGCCAAATTAGTACCCATTTGTTTGCTGCATGTATTAATGTTTTTCTTGTGATATTTGTGGGGTTTGTGATGTGTAGTGTGATAATAAGTCAATCTTAGGTTTTCAGAAATGGGTAAAAAGGCGAAGATCCCTGATGGAGCTCGCCAGGCGGCGGTGAACATGATGGAATCCGGAATGCGCGTGACCGACATTGCGGGGGCCCTGAAGATCCGACACCAGTCCATTTCAGCTATCCTGCAACGTTATAAGAAGACTGGGACCGTCGAGAATAGTCCGCGATGAGGTAGGCCTCGTCCCACTACGTTGCGTCAGGATAGATGCATCCTCCGTCAATCTCGTGCTGATCCCACCTTGATTGCTGTGGACATCGCCACGGAATTCCGCGGCAGCGACGACCTGAACGTCAGCCGAATGACCATCTCCCGTCGTATCATTGCTGGTGGATTGAATGGAAGACGCCCCCCGCCAAGAAACCACTAATCGCAGTCGAGAATCGACGAGCCAGAGTCGCGTTCGCGCGCCGTCATCAACACTGGACCGCGGCGGAGTGGAGTAACGTGCTTTTCACCGACGAGAGCAAGTTCAACTTGTTCGGAAGTGATGGCATCGGATACGTACGACGTCCGTGTGGCCAGAGATTCAACCCATAGTTCATTCAGCCGACTGTCAAGCACGGAGGAGGATCGCTCACGGTTTACGACGCCTTCTTTCGCAATGGAATGGGCCCCATCATCAAGATTGACGGAATAATTGCCGGCCAGAGCTACACGAACATGCTAATCAACGATGTCTTCCCATGGGCAAACCAGAACATGCCCCCCGGATGGATCATGCAGCAAGACAACGACCCTAAGCACACCTCCAGAGTAGCGAAGGCAGCCTTCCAGCAGCAACAGGTCACACTTCTAGATTGGCCAAGCCAATGTCCAGACCTGAACCCCATCGAGCACATGTGGGAGGAGCTGGAGAGACGATGTGCGAAGAAAACCTGCCGGAATAGGGCCCAGAAGTTCGATCAGCTCTCTGCAGAATGGGCGCGAATTCCGCAGGTCACCATCGAGAAGGCTCGATGCCGGCCCGTTGTGCAGCTGTTATTAAGTCTCGTGGTTATCCCACTAAGTATTAGTTATTGTTTTGTCGTTCCTCGTACTTGTTTTCTGTTATCGTTGCATTAAATGAATGTGATACACACCTACTTTGTTGGTCAATTTGTACCTAATCTGTGTTAAGGTTTCCGATCCATCTGCATATGGGTCATGTTAGCAACATCCCAAAATGACCCGATTTGGTCCAGCAGAAAAAATATTATGGTCGAAAAAGTGTTTCGCCAAATACTTGTGTTCGCTACTGTAGATGCTTTTGTCTTACAGGCGTGTTCACGCTATTTTTTATATATAGCACCGCCCAACACATCGCCCATGCGGTTCTTCAAATGCATGTTTATTTGCGTATGTAGGGATATAGGAATAATTTTGTCTAATAGTACAGATACATATTTTTTGAAGGGCCGCACCCATAATGCGATTTCTAGAACGGATTAGTTTAGACTCCCTGTCGAGAGACGACTTGACTTCGCAGTGTACCATCCACGCTGACGCGCATGCGTGGATGGTTCCCTGCGAATTCGGCTTGAACACACTGTATCCCTATTCCAGCACAGCTTTCGGCTAGCATCCTAAACTGGATGTACACAGGATATGTATTATATCTCCGTCAGAGCTTGCTGTGAGAGTGATGGTAATCGATAGAGATCGGTCGAAACAGTCATTGAGCCGCCCCGGTGGCGCAATGGTCTAAACGATGGCTTTTAATCATTCGTCCGAACGGGGTCTAGGTTCGAATCCCGGTGAGGCATGGATGTTGTGTTTGTCTTACGGCACTGGCTCTCTCCCTTCCCTGGAACCAGTGACCCTAAATTAGGGACGGGCGACTGCTTAGAGCCCATTGAGTTGCTCACGGTGGTCGTTAGACCTCCAATCAACAAAAAAAAAAACAGTCATTGAAGTAAGCAAATAAGTACAAATTAAACTTCGGTATAATTTATAGTCTAGATGTTACAGTGTACGAAATACTCACAGTGCAAAAGTTTTTGTATAAAAAACATGCGTTATGTTTCGATTTAAGAACACTATCACTGAAAAATATTTGTAATAAACTTACCATTGCATTAGGTTTAATTACTTTGATTGAAAAGATCACAGGATATCCTGAAACAAAACAAAATATTTCTTTAGAATGCCATTTCATAATTAAGCACATCTGTTTAACAAACGCTGAAAAACATTTACACCGAAAGAAATACACTGACTGACAGAGAAAATGCCACACCATGAAGGAATGCTCGAAAACAGAGCAAACTGCACACACAGATAGCCAAGTAGGTCCTGAACAAATCACTTAATTGTCACATACAGACTACGCTCCAGTGTCCGAATATACAGGATGATCAATAAGGAGTGTGGTCCCCATTTTGGGCGATACAGCTTTGAATACGAAGTGGCATCGAGGCAATGAGGGTCCGAATAGAGTCCTGGAGTTTCGTGGACCATGCGGTGTTGATCCGAGTCCACAGTTCACCTTCATTTTGCGGGGGTGGGAGGGTATTCAACCGACGTCCAATCGTGTCCCAGAGATGCTCGATGGGCGAGAGGTCGGTGGATCGGGCTGGCCACAGAAGCATCCGCACACCCTGTAAATCACTCAGGCTGGATCCGAGAGGTATGCAACCGGGCGTTATCCTGTTGAAAAACGTCGTTTAGGATGCCCAGCAGATATGGTTGTGCCACGGACCGCAGCACCTCGTCAACATAGTTGCGTGCCGTCATTGTGCCCGTAATGCGTACCAGCGGTGAAAGGCTGCTGGCGCTGATAGCACCCCACACCATGATTCCACGTTGCCGGGCCGTGTGGCGCTCCACAATAGCGGAGGATTCCGCCCGTTGGCCATGTCACCTCCAGAATCTCACACGGCGATCATCCGTCGTGAGGCAGAACCGCGATTTGTCGCTGAACATCACACTGTTCCATTCGAAACCCGATGCAGCTCTGGATAGACACCACTCCATGCGGTGACAACAGATGGCTGTACAGCAAACTAGACGCAGCCAATCGGTGCGACACTATCAGCGCCGATATCGTAGCATCAAAGCCATCACGTACATTCTGCAAAATGTCACCCATTGTGGCCTGTGGGTCGATGTAGAATGCAGCGATCGGTGTTCTCAGACGTCCATTTCCGTGCTCCGGTCTCCTTACGACGTTGCATAGATCCTTCCTGGGACCACTGTCTCTAAACGTGGCTAACGGTTGTGGCATCACGTTACGTTTTTTTCGTAATACGACGCAATAAGGATCATCCGGCTGTACAAAGGCCTACGATGACACCTCTCATGAACTCATTCGTTTGACGAAATCGCGTACCACGGCGCTTTAACGGCATTGACAGCCCTTGTTCGTTCTCCTGACACGGTTACAGCAGAACCACTTACTTCTGACGGCCGTGACCACCTCTCGACTGAGGGCTTCACGGGCTGGTTGCCTGCTTATATACCGTGCGCCGTTCGTGCGATTGGCCTGCAAATGCAATCATTTGCATACGTTGTACGTGTGCACCCACCCTGCAATTTGCATGGCGCTGCGTTCACGACTTCGTGGTGTGGCATATTTTCTGCCATGTAGTGTATAATCTTCCACACCGAACTGACTATGGCCTTGAAGATGAAATTAAACATACCTGAAACCCATTGTGAATACGAGTAAATTCAGCTTAAAAAACACTGTTTTATGAGGTACTCAGGCCAGGCTGATGCATGATATCAGTTTTCCAGCAATATCGAAACACGGATTTCGAATATCTTATTGATTGGTTGACATTTCGCTTATATTATTGATTGGCATATGTTATTGATTCCGTAATAATTATTGATTGACTGATTCTATTTTTAGCACGTCTTTTGTAAAAAAAGATCGTGCTTATGTTATCGGTTTGTCCGTCCGTCCGTCTGTACCCACGATATCTCTGCAACTATTAGTCCGATTTGAAAAATTCTTTTTGCATTCGGAAGCCTGAAATATGCGAATGATGATCCTTTATTTCGTTTGTTTTTTACCATGAACAATTTTGCCGCTAGTGGGCGATAAAAATGATGATGATGTCGAATTCAAAATTACGTTTTAAACCACACATTTGCTTCTAAACATCCGATTGAAAAAATTCTTTTATCTTTCGATTCCATTTATGTCGAAGAGTGTTTTAGATATAGTTTCCTTTTCAAATTACGCACAGATTTTCCGCTAGGGGCATAAAAGTAAATTAAATTTTTTCCAATAACTCTTCTCCTAAAACTCCGATTTGAAAAATCGTTTTTTTCAGCGGATACATCTCCTAATGGAAAATCTTTTGCATATAATTTCGAATTTTTGGTAAACAATACTTTGGCCACCAGGGGCCGTCAGTGTTAATTTTTTCTTCTGATGTATTTGCCATAAAATCTCAGCTTCTAAAACATCGATTGAAAAATTCTTTCGTGGACTGGGCACAGTTTCTCCGCCACGGGGCGTAGATGTATATCATATTTTTGTCAATATCTCTACTTCTCAAAGTCCGATTTCAAAAATTCCTTCTTTGTTGGATAGTGTTTTCCGTGTGACATGTTTTTCATATAATTTCAAAATTTTCAAGTAAATCATAGACTTTCCGCTAGGGGGCGTAAAGGTAAATTGCGTTTCGCCCTATAGCTCTGCTTTTAAATCTCCGATTTGAAAAATCCCTTCTGCACCGGATACAGCTCCTGATGGGAAATCGTTTGCACATAATTTCTGATTTTTGTAAAAAAAAATGGTATGGCCACCAGGTGGCGTAAATCTTAATTTCCGCTTCTGATGTATTTGCAGCAAAATATGAGCTTCTAAAATCTCGATTGTAAAAAAGTCTTTTGTTGGCCGATGCTACTCATGTCAACAAACCGTTTAGGAACACTTTCTTCTTGAAATAATGCATGGTTTCTACGCTAGGGGTGTAGATGTATATCTTATTTTTCTCAATATCTCTACTTCTAAAAGTCCAATTTGAAAAATTCCTTCGTTGTTGGATAGTGTTTCCGATGCAAAATGTTTTTCCTATAAATTCAAAATTTTCACGTAAATCATTTAAGACGTTCCGCTAGGGCGCATAAAGGTAAATTGCCGTTTCTGCGTTATTTCTGCTCCTAAACCTCCAATTTGAAAAATTATTCCTGTATCGCATTCAAGACCTGATGGAAAACATTATTCACATAATTTCTAATGTTTTGTAAGGAATGGTTTGACCACCAGGGGTCATAAGTGTTAATTTCTGCTTCTGATGTGTTTGTAGCAAAATCTGGGCTCCTGAAAACTCGATTAAATTTTTTCTTCTTGGACCGATACCGCTCATATGGATAAACCTTTTGAGAATACTTTCTTCCAAAATAATGCATGGTTTTCCCACTAGGGGACGTAAAGTCACATCTTCTTTTTGTCGATAACTCTGTTTCTAAGAGTTCGTAAGCTCAAGATTCCGTTTACACCAATATCTGAGGGATTAAAGACCCGATTGGAAAACTTCTTTCTTCCGTCAGATACTATTGTTTTCCATACCGGTTCCATTGCCTTTGAATAGCTTTGATAAATTTTAATTGCGTCAGAACGGATTCAAAAGACGTGCTTATTACACCCGAAAATTCGGTGTCACCTTTCTTGTTTTATTTCTTTTCACCCCAGTTTTGACTAGGCGACCGAAATGCTGAATCTGGCATCTGTCTGTCAGTATCTACATTTACGAGTAGTAAGATTTGAACAAAGGAAAAGTGCATAAACTATTTTAAACTGCGATAACCATTATTTTTGGTCTTCTTCTGGCGTAAAGCTTGCCTCTAAAGGTGGTAGCTGCACGTGACTACCTTATCTCATGCATATTTTACTTCCTAATATTACTTCTAAAATTTTTATGAAAAAAAAATACTTTCTTTATTGGAGCTCTTTCAGAATGAAAAATATTTTGCTCATATTTTCTACTTTAATCATGCACAGCTTTTCGAATAGGGACATGGATTTTTATTTGATGTTCCTCCCTTTTATTGTTTTTATAAACCGAGATTCAAAAACTATTATTTTTGCATCGGATAAATTCCACTATGACGAATATTTTGCTTAATTTTTGTACTTTTTTCTAGCGGAACGGTATGACTGCTGGGGGAGTAAGTGCCCGTATATGCATCATGTTGCCAAGCGTATTCGGACACCTGATTGGTTTTACAAATTCCTGATTCCCGCTTTCTCATGTAGTACCATTGTGGTTATGGGAGTAATGTAATAAAAGCGTGGATCTGTTGGAGAAGTAGCAGTGCACTGGAAGTTAATATGCTAATTATAACGGAACTTATGAACTGAGGTAACAAAGCATTAGGAACACCCAATAGCAATCAGACCAGTTCTATCCTCACGTAACTATGACGTTTAGATGGCTTTATATACAGCTCATTGTACAGGATTGAGACGTATACGATGCGTAGAAAGCATCACTATGAGAAAGACTCGCAATTTAAGCGACTTCAAAAGAGTCATGGTAGTAGGTGTTAGGCGGAAGGTCTCAGAAACGGCTGACCTCCTTGACTGCGCAAGAACAACCGCATCGAAGGCGAACAATGAGTTGTACAACGACAACAAAACCAGAAGTAAGCGGTCTTGGTTTGGGTGAAAACAAATGGTCGATGCTCGAGGGCAAAGATTGGTGGAGAGCATCGTAACAGACGAAATCCATTGTGTCAAGTTACAGCGTCGTACAACAGCGATATCGAAAGGAAAATTTGAGCATGCATAACCCACTTCACATATAATTTATGACTACAAAACTTGCGATGTTGAGATAGAATAAAAATAGCATCATTTATTTACAATTAAATGTTTATTTAACGTCAACCATGGTTTCACAGAGCGTTTCGCTCGTCATCATTAGGACGAATGGAGCGAATCATTGTAACATCATTCAAATCATAGTGACATCATCAGCGTCACAATGATTTGGATGAATGAGAATAATTCAAATCATTGTGACATCATCAGAGTACTGACGGTCACGGATTTTATTGAGTCGTTTCCACGCGCTTGAAAGAAATGGAGTAGACGTCATGTCATTGACAAGAAGCGAAGAATTCCGGTATATGCGTAAAGCTTCTAATATATTAGGCTTCATAGTCGAATCAGGTTTATCTATAAGCATAGCCTTTCCAAACAAAAATTTGTTGCTATTTTCGTGACAATGTTGGGCTATAGATGACTTCTTCAGTTCATAGTTCCGTACGTAAGTCTTGTGTTCCTTCATACAGAAACGTAAAGCCCCGCGGGTCTGTCCTATATATGAAAGTCCGTATCCACAAGGTATCTGATAAATTTTTCAGGAATTTATGTCTTTGACGTAGTCTTTTCGTCTGTAAAAATTCACTTTGTGTATGGGTTTGAAAATAACTTTGAAATTAAAACTTTTGAGAAATTTTGAAATTCCGAAGCAAATCTGAAAAGCAAATGGGAAAAGTGCCCAATTCTCTCGAATTGGGAGGTCTATTGGCGTGAATGAGCAGACATGCTTCGGTTTCCTAAATTTTTGGATAGCTTTGTCTAAAACGGAAGGACGTACCGCAATTGATATCTGCGTACTGCAATTCGTTTAAGAAAATCAAGCTCTTTCTCTAAGGAATCCTTCGTTGAGCATATATGTATTGCACGATATACGTATATATATACAATAGGAGGCAGATATCTTTTGTTTCCATGGGTGATTTGATTTTACATGTGGACGTAAGGAAACAGCAAATGGTTTTCGATAAACTGTTGTACGAAAGGATCCTTCAATGCGTGACACAAGGAAATCCAGGAATGGTAAGTAGCCATTATTTTCAGCCTCACATGTGAACTGTACTGTATATGAGGATCAACTTTTCAACTAGTTTAGGTATTTCCAAATTCATGCCATTCCAGAGAACACAGTATCATCTACATGTAGAATCCACAGGTCGAATGTAACAAACTGAAAGAGTTTGTCCTCAAAACGACGTATGTAGACTTCTTATAAAATGGATGACAGTGGGCCACCCATCGCAAGGCCTTTCGTCTGTTGGAAATATTTTCCACGAAAAAGAAAACTGTTTTGTCTGATGCAAATTTCCATTAATATCAAATTTTATTTTACACCCGGTTGGCTGAAATGATGTTCAATGAGACTTGATTTCAATGATTCGAGGGTTCCATTCAGTGGGATATTTAAAACACGCTCTGCGAAACTATAGCCAAAGTTAAATAAACAATTATTTGTGAATAAACGTTGCTATTTTTATTCTAGCCCGCTTCACATTGGCAGGAATGGGCTATAACAGCACACGCCCCCTTCATGTCCCACTCCTTTCTGCTAAAATCCGATGCGTTCGTCTGCAGTGCCCACAGAAGAACGAAAACTGGAGCCTGGAAGACTGGAAAATAGCGACATGTCCGATGAGTTGGGTTTCCAGTTTATACACGCCGACGGATGTGACGCCAATAGTACGCATCAATGGAACCCATCTGCCTAGCACTAACTATAGAAGCTGGTGGACGCGTTGTAATGCTCCAGGGCCTGTTTTCATTGCAATCATTAGTTTCTTAATGCCTCTGGAACAGCATTTGGATGCTACAAGTTCGGCCCAGTCACACCCATACATGAGGACCGTGTTTTCTGATGGAGGCGACTGCTTTTAGCATGACAATGCGCCTTTCCACTAGGCTCAGATCGTCACACAGACTTCCCAGGAGCTTGACTGTGACTTAAGAGTGCTAAAATGGCCTCCACAGTCCCAAGAACGTATCCAAAGTGAACACACGTGGGATGAGATTTAGAGAGCCATTCGTAAGAAAGATCCTCCTATGACGAACATTCGGCTACTGACGGATGCCATTACATCCGCTTAGGTGAACATACCTGTACAACGATCTCATCCCCTGGTTGAACTCACGTCACGTCGAATGGAGGCTGTTTCGAAAGTTAATGATGGTCCAATACGTTATTTGGTATGTGTTTCTAATAATTTGCTTCTTCAATGTGGATTTTAAAATAGAATGGTGGCAGTATTTTCAACAATAGTATCATTTCTATTCAGGAAAATGGAAGCCCCGTCTGAATATACCAATATCTACTAGAGCTGTTGTAATTCAAAGGTGGAAGACCAACGGCGCTACTAAATAGCCGGAAAACGTATTGGAAGGCAGCGCATACATACAGCCTGGGCCTGAAGAACCCTTGCTGAGGAGAATTCAAGAATCACGCAGTCGGTCTGCAGTACTGTAGCAGACTTCTACACCGAGCATGAAAATGGAACATTTGTCAAGATGAGAACTATTTCGCAGTTAGTTGTATTCCCGACGTTTCCATTGTACAGCAGCTAAACAAACGCATAACATCACTCCTGTAAGTGCTCATAGATGTGAAAAATAATGTGTTAAATATTGGTTATAAGTTTGTTTGTGTTAGCTTAACGGTTGAACTTCAACTTAGTGCTTCACTGGAGACTTACATGTAAATTGCCACTTTAACGCAGGTATGTGAATGTTCTCAGATATCTACGATCAGTTGTTCGGAATTTCCTTGTCCTGGGTAGTGTAATGACTAGCATGCTCGACCGCAAATCGGGAGGTGCGAGTTCGATTTCCGCTCCAGGACGATGAAAATTTTCGAATTTTCTGAAGGAAGTGGTTACATGGAATACAGTGAAAATATGCCAATAACTACAGAATTCTGGGGTAATGAAGCCCAGTCTCTGTTCTGGAAGTTAACTTAAAGGTTACTTTCCCGGATGATTTGCGTAGCAACTGTAAACTTAATTCGGCATATACGAGTAAAGTCACTACAGGAGAATACGGTTAGGGTTCAGAGACAAATATGGTTAATAACGAGTATAAATTGTTTATTAATCTAGAATTCAGCACGTCATTACTTTAAATATTCATCACCAACGTGTCGCAGTAACGCAATTGTGACGTACCTGCCAGCAGGACGCACACGACATAAAGGCAGATAGCAGTCAGAACGAACGTCCGCGTAGCTCAAATGGTAGAGCGACTTATTCCGGAATGAGGGGACCCGGGTTCGAACCCCGGCGTGGACAAAAATGACGGAGAAATTTACTTCGTTATAATGGCGTCCGAACTTTCCGGATGACCCGACCGTTCAAAATCTCGCAATGGTGTGATGTTCTTTCCACACCGCGAGATAGGAAAAATAAGAGAATCCCTTCTCCAGCGCTTCGAAAAATAAATGTGTGTGACGTTGCATTCCACACACCGGATTGACTGGGCACATGTGCACGTTCTACAGAGGATGGCTGCCTGCAACGATTCATTGTCCCGGCTGACCCGTAGGCCATGCCCCCGGCCCTCCTTCGGGAGGGGGGGGATGTGACGTACCTGCCAGCAGGACGCACACGACATAAAGGCAGATAGCAGTCAGAATGAACGTCCGCGTAGCTCAATTGGTAGAGTGACTTATTCCGGAATGAGAAGACCCGGGTTCGAACCCCGGCGTGGACAAAACTGACGGATAAATTTACTTCGTTATACAATCATAGGATTTAACCCACTTACAAAAAGGTATTTCGTATTACATAGATGTACACTCAGTAGACAAAACATTGAAGATATGGGTAACGGGCACTTGACTTAGGCATCTACCGCGCCTTGTGGAGCAAACCGAAAGCAATCGATAAATACACGGACCTGGGCTTTCCAACAGTGTACCGCAATTGACGAACATGGGTAAATGAGGTGATCTGAGCGACATTGATCTTGGACGCATTTTCGGGGCAAGAGAGATGGGGTGTTGTATCGCCGAAGTGGTAAGAACCCAAGGGTTCCCGAGAGCAACCATATCAAGAGTGTACGGCGTGTATACCATCGATGAACATAGGTCGGACGTCATTTTGCGTCCATCATCAGACTGAATCATAAGACGTCTGTGATCACATTATGTACCAACAATGAGCCACGTCGGAAATGTGCAAACAGAAACGTGAACGTAGTTTCCCACGACTGAGTTAAGAAAAATTTGAAATTATATGCACGTTGGTATTTTATGTGAGCACAGACGTCTTATGATTCAGTCTGATCATGGACGCAAAGTTACGTCCGAAAGGTCTACCTTTTTAATATTTTAACTGTAAATATTGTTTATTTTAGTAAGCAAATATTATGTATTTTAGCAAGAGGTATTCTCCAGAACTAAGTTATGTGAAAGGTATTCTTCATAGAAGAAGGAATAGTAAGGAAAACGCATTTTTCAAATACTTCTCATGGAAGCACAGTTTGGCAGAAAAAGCTTTTAACATTTCTCCCCTCTAGAAAGTAAACTGTGCACTATTTAAAACAGATAATATTCTCCATAATATTCTCCTATAACCAACGGCATTCAGTAAAAACAAAACAAAAAGATTTTTCAAAAGGATTTTTAGAATGGGAGACAAAGTATTAAACTGAGGTACATATTAACACCAGCTAAAGCCAGAACTGTGAAATACAAAACTCCACGAGCAGAGGGAAAATACTCCACAAAGTAAATAGTATACGGTATTCAAAGTTTTTTAAATCACGCATTTAAAAGCAAAGATATCAACATAAACCGATGAGCGTCCTTATAGGGGAAAATGTGCACTGTTATTGACAATAAATATACACAAAAAGCTTTGGTAGTTAGTAGTATCTGACCGAAACAGAATTTTTTCAATCGTGTTTTTAGACGCGCAGGTATTGCTACTAATATGCTGCAAACGGAAACGTAAACATCGGAAACGTGCAAACAGAAACACGTGAACGTATAGTTACCCACGACTGCGTTAAGAAAATTTTTAAATTATATGCAAAATATTTTGCACCTTAAACGCTCTTGGACAAAGTAAACGTTTTTCAAAACGGGCCTTTAGAAGCAGATATCGACAAAAATAAGATATACATCTACGCTCCTGGCTTAAAAATCATGCACTATTTTCAGCACAAGGTATTTGTCGTCGTGAGTGGTATCTGACCGCGAAAGAATTTTTGAAATTAAGCTTTCAGAAGCGCAGATATTCAAACAAAAATATACACTTACGCCTTCTAGTAGCCAAATTTTTTTTATCAAAATTCGAAATTATGTGCTGAACATTTCCCATCAGAAGTTATCCGATGAAAAAAGAATTTTTCAGACCGACATTTCAGAAGCAGAGACATCGCGGAAATCGCAATTTAACTGTACTCCCCCTAGCGGAAAAACTATGCAGTAGTTGAAAAAGAAACTGTACCCAAAATAGTCTTCGTTATAAATGGTATCCAATGGAAGAAAGAATGTTTTTAATCGGATGTTCAGAAGTAATTATATTGAAAAAACAACAACGTATTTTTCAAGTGAATAGCATCTGAATTTATTTACGTCCTCTGGTGGCGAAGTTTTGCGACATCGTAAAGTCAGAAAGCAAGTAAAGTCGGAAGGCAAGTATCATCGTTCTCAGATTTCAAGCTTCGCAATTCAGAAAGTATTTTTCCAAATCGAACTAATATGCGAAAGATATAGTGTCCACAGACGGACAAAGTGATAACACAACCACGGTCCTTTCTTACAAAAGACGCGCTGACAATGGAGAACAGTCGAAGTCAGAAGAAAACAAATCGTCACCACAGTGATGGAAGAAAACACATAATGGCACCTTAAAAGATATATATATATATACTAAAAAATGCAAAACACTAAAAAGTGTTTTAAAAAAATAATAACAAAATAATAGTAATAAACTGAAGGAAAATAAAACAAACAACTCCCGAGAACGAGCAAAGGTAAAACTCTAATTACCCCAACCACCGAAGGCAAACGAGCTCCAAACGAGAGCAAACAAATAAACAGAAGAATGAAGGGAAGCAGATCAATGACTGATTCTCCAACGGCTTTGTCAAGGATAAGCTTAAAGAAAATCACTCAGAAGGAATCACTCAGAAAGAACGAGCTCCAAACGAGAGCAAACAAATAAACAGAAGAATGAAGGGAAGCAGATCAATGACTGATTCTCCAACGGCTTTGTCAAGGATAAGCTTTAAGAAAATCACTCAGAAAGAATCACTCAGAAAGAACGAGCTCTAAACGAGAGCAAACAAATAAACAGAAGAATGCAGGGAAGCAGACCAATGACTGATTATCCAACGGCTTTGTCAAGGACAAGCATTAAGAAAATCACTCAGAAAGAACGAGCTCCAAACAAGAGAAAACAAATAAACAGAAGAATGCAGGGAAGCAGACCAATTACTGATTCTCCAACGGCTTTGTCAAGGATAAGCTTTAAGAAAATCACTCAGAAAGAACGAGCTCCAAACGAGAGCAAACAAATAAACAGAAGAATGCAGAGAAGCAGACCAATGACTGATTCTCCAACGGCTTTGTCAAGGATAAGCTTTAAGAAAATCACTCAGAAAGAATCACTCAGAAAGAACGAGCTCTAAACGAGAGCAAACAAATAAACAGAAGAATGCAGGGAAGCAGACCAATGACTGATTCTCCAACGGCTTTGTCAAGGATAAGCTTTAAGAAAATCACTCAGAAAGAACGAGCTCCAAACGAGAGCAAACAAATAAACAGAAGAATGCAGAGAAGCAGACCAATGACTGATTCTCCAACGGCTTTGTCAAGGATAAGCTTTAAGAAAATCACTCAGAAAGAATCACTCAGAAAGAATCACTCAGAAAGAACGAGCTCTAAACGAGAGCAAACAAATAAACAGAAGAATGCAGGGAAGCAGACCAATGACTGATTATCCAACGGCTTTGTCAAGGACAAGCATTAAGAAAATCACTCAGAAAGAACGAGCTCCAAACAAGAGCAAACAAATAAACAGAAGAATGCAGGGAAGCAGACCAATTACTGATTCTCCAACGGCTTTGTCAAGGATAAGCTTTAAGAAAATCACTCAGAAAGAACGAGCTCCAAACGAGAGCAAACAAATAAACAGAAGAATGCAGAGAAGCAGACCAATGACTGATTCTCCAACGGCTTTGTCAAGGATAAGCTTTAAGAAAATCACTCAGAAAGAACGAGCTCCAAACGAGAGCAAACAAATAAACAGAAGAATGCAGAGAAGCAGACCAATGACTGATTCTCCAACGGCTTTGTCAAGGATAAGCTTTAAGAAAATCACTCAGAAAGAATCACTCAGAAAGAACGAGCTCTAAACGAGAGCAAACAAATAAACAGAAGAATGCAGGGAAGCAGACCAATGACTGATTATCCAACGGCTTTGTCAAGGACAAGCATTAAGAAAATCACTCAGAAAGAACGAGCTCCAAACAAGAGCAAACAAATAAACAGAAGAATGCAGGGAAGCAGACCAATTACTGATTCTCCAACGGCTTTGTCAAGGATAAGCTTTAAGAAAATCACTCAGAAAGAACGAGCTCCAAACGAGAGCAAACAAATAAACAAGAGAATGCAGAGAAGCAGACCAATGACTGATTCTCCAACGGCTTTGTCAAGGATAAGCTTTAAGAAAATCACTCAGAAAGAACGAGCTCCAAACGAGAGCAAACAAATAAACAGAAGAATGCAGAGAAGCAGACCAATGACTGATTCTCCAACGGCTTTGTCAAGGATAAGCTTTAAGAAAATCACTCAGAAAGAATAAGTCATTGATCTGCTTCCCTGCATTCTCCTGTTTATTTGTTTGCTCTCGTTTGGGGCTCGTTCGCCTTGGATGGTTGGGGTAATTAGAGCTTTTCCTTTGCTCGTTCTCGGGAGTTTGTTTTGTTTTCCTCCAGTTTTTTATAATTATTATTTTATTATTTATTTTTAAATTTCGTAGTGTTTTGTAGTATCGTGGTTTGAACTTTCTTTTATGCAGCCTTGGACGCTCTAGAATTTCAAAGTTTTTATTGGTTTTAACTTCTAATTGCTTTTTTGCTATATATATATATATAACGTAATCAGTATAGCGATAGAGTCAACCACAAGTAATTTACATTCCCAATTCAATACTATTGAAATAACACCCTAAAAATCCTGAAAAGAGAATTAAAATAGTTAAATACGAAAAGATAGAAATCAGAAAAATCCATACATTTTAAGGTTAAAGCACACCGGAGCATCAGATCACTCATCAGGGAAAGTCGTCCGGAGACACGGGCCTGAGGTTCAGGTTTCGTGAGATTGCTGAATTTTCCGTAGCCAAAGGACAGACGTCCTAACTAATTTTGTATCAAATACTTCCTTAGCACCCTGTCTTTCCTACCAGAACCGGTGAATATAACATAAATGACATAATACATCTGGAACTTACATGTAACTCACAAATAAACCACACATAACCGTAATTAAAATTATGAAGCACACAAGATCCAAACTTAAACTCCCCAAGGCAGAAATGTACTGCTATGTTTACATTTCTGTAACGGTGCCAGGCCTTGTTTACATTTTTGTCACAGTGCCAGGCCTTGTTTACATTTTTGTCACAGTGCCAGGCCTTGTTTACATTTTTGTCACAGTGCCAGGCCTTGTTTACATTTTTGTCACAGTGCCAGGCCTTGTTTACATTTCTGCCTTGGGGAGCTTAAGTTTGTATCTTGTGTGCTTCATAATTTTAATTACGGTTACGTGTAATTCATTTGTGAGTTTCATGTAAGTTCCAGATGTATTATGTCATTTCTGTTTTACTAACCGGTTCAAGTAGGAAAGACAGAATACTAAGGAAGTATTTGATACTAAATTAGTTAAGACCTCTGTCCTTTGGCTACGGAAATTTCAGCACTCTCACGAAACCAGGGAAAGACGTCGGGAGCCCCGGGGCCTGATCAGGGAAAGATGTCTTTCCCATGAGTGGTTTGATGCTCCGGTGTGCTTTAAACTTAAAATGTACGGATTTTACTAATTTCTATCTTTTTGTATTTAATTATTTTAATTTTCTTTCCGCATTTTTAGGGTGTTATTTCGATAGTATTGAATTCGGAATGTAAATTACTTGTGGTTGACTCTATTGCTATATCATCATCACCATCATCATCATCATCATCAACCATCATCAATCCTCTGCTGGATGAAGGTCTCACCAAGTTTCTTTCAAAATTCTTTTTCTTGAGCCTGTCTCCTCCACGTCACTCCAGCATGCTTTCGAATTTCATCCATCCATCTCCCATGGGGTCTCCTTCTGGGTCTTTTCTTGTTCCTTGGAGTTCAGTCTAAAATTTTGATTGTCCATCGGTGGTCCGTTTTTCTGGCAACATGTCCAGCCCATTAGCATTTCAGTGATTTCACTCTGGTCATGACGTCGTCCACTCCTGTCATTTTCCTTATCCACAAGTTCCTCTTCTTATCTTTCCTGGTTCACCAAGCTTGCGTCTCACCATGTTTCTTTGAGTTGTCTGCAGTTTTGTATGTCCTTTTAGTTAAGGTCCATGTCTCTGCTCCACACGTAAGCACTGGCAGGATGCGCTGATTAAACAATTTTCTTTTAAGACATAATGGCATACTGCTCTTAAAATTTTTACTGTTTCTTCCAAAAGCTCTCCATCCAAGTTTTATACGCCGATTAATTTCTTCATCAATGTGGCTTTTAATTGATATCTGCTGCCCAAAATAAATGTAGGTATTGGTTATCTCAAGCTTTTCTACATCAATCTATACAACTTAGTTTCTTGTAAAAGCCTTGTACAGCACTTTTGTCTTCTAAAAGTTCATTTTTAATCCCACTTCTTTACTCTAGTCAGCAAGTTATTGGATCATACTCTGCAGCTCTAAAAGGGTAGTTGCAAAGATTACTACGTCATCAGCAAAACGAAGGTGAGTTAAGTAATCTCCATTAATCTTTATCCCTTTATTTTCCCAGTTCAATGATTGAAAGACATTTTGCAATGTGGCATTAAAGCGCTTGGGAGATATGGTGTCACCTTGTCTCACTCCCTTTCCAATTCTTATTTGTGCTGTATCCTCAAATATCTGAACCTTTGCACTTGCATTTTCATAGATGTTATTAATGATCCTAATGTATGCTTCTTCAGTACCGCAGGACTTCAAAGCCATTGTTACTGCTGATGGTTTCACGGAATCAGAGGCCTTATACTGTATATATATATATATATATATATATATATACGGAAAACACCAAGACTGCAAATTTCTTTAATAAATACTGAATAGCAAGACCAAACATTGCTAACCACTGGGATAAGAAAGGGTTATAGAGCAATGGTAAGAAGTTCTCCTTGGCTTTGTCAAGGGCCAGGCATGGACAACACCCAACCAAGCTCTACGGAGACCTGAAAGTGTGGATTTCTGCGAGAATCTAGTCTGCAAGGTAACGGCAACGAGCCAGCCTGAACCAGTAACAGAAAAATTAGTAAAATAAAAAAATAAAAAATCCCACTAAAAAAAATAAAAATAAGAATTAAAGCAAAAATTAAAATTTAGAACAAGCACCCCAGATGAAAGACCAATCATCGTCCGAACCCCTCAAGCCCCCCCTCCCCCCAAAAAAAGACCAACAAAATAAAAAATAATGAAAATAAATTAATTAAAAAGGAAAACCTAATAGTGAAAAAAAACAAAAAACAAAAAAACCATCATTCAAAAACTAGACACTACCCACAGCAGACTAAATTACACGAGGCCCGACCTCACATCTGAATCAAAAAAATTACTGAGCAAAAAACTAAAAAAAAAAAAGCAAAGATGCCGATTATAAAAGATTTAATGCAGCCTTTTGGCGCTTTAGAATTTCAAAAACATTTTAAACTGTTTCCTTGTTTGCTTTTTCTCTATATATACTGTATATAGACATTGAAGAGCAATTGAATCAGAGATACCTGTCTAGTAACGTGTTGCTCCACGTTTCGTCCTGATGACGGCGGGCATTCGTCTCGGCATGAACTCGACAAGACAACGGAAGCGTTGGGAAGCCATATGGATCCACGACCCCTGAACAAGCTCCCACAGTTCACGAAGATTTGATGGAGGGGATCAGATCCTTGAACATCTCTCTCGATGGCATCCCAGATGTGCTCGATGTGATTGAGGTCAGGTGACCTAGCTGGCAAAGGAAGCGAGGTCACGTCGGTGGAGTGTTCATCCAACCATTCGGATACAATTCGAGAGCGATGGCACGGTGCATTGTCTTGTTGCAGGATGAGGTCCCCAGTGGGATGTTGAATACGCACAAACGGGAGCAAATGGTCGTCCAGGATATCCCGGTAACGTTGACCTGTGAGGGACGATGTCACACGTACCAGGAGTCCCATTTCAGTCCACGTAAACAGTCCCTAGACGAGAATGCCACTCCCACCAGCTTGAAGAGTATCCTGCTGGCAAGAAGGATTCATAGCTTCATGTGGTTTGCGCCGTACTCATTTCCTCCCATCCGCATGTACCAACGGGAATCTCGACGCATCAGTCCAGGTAACATTTTCCCACATGTCCAGGGTCCAGTGGCGATGTTCTCGCGCCCATGCTAATCTTTGCACCCTGTGATGTACGGTCAGCAGCGGTACCCTTGTGGGACGATGGCTTCTGTACCCCATAGCGAGGAGATGGTTCTGGATGGTGTAGCTGCTTACACGTTTTTGTGCACCAGCGTTAAATTGCCGAGTGATTTCTTGCACTGTGGCCCGTCTATCCGCTGTTACGATGCGAGTTAGCCGACGATGACCCCGCTCATCCACACGCTGTTGTCCACGACAGTTGGCCCTTGCAGGGATGGTTTTACCAGATTCGATGTACTCACGGTGCACCCGTGACACAATGGCTCGTGAAAATCCCAGTACCTGCACGACTTCCGAGATTGGGTCACCCATTCTTCGGGCCCAGATAATTTGCCCACGATCAAATGCGCTTAGATCTTTCGTCTTACCCATACTGCGTCCGACTCTTACTGATTCCAGTCGCATCACTGCTTATATTGTCGGATCGCTGCATACGTCATGTCTTTTCCGTTTACAGGGCCGCCCACAGCGCCACATTTGCATAACGCCAGCTGTCTCTAATTCAATTGCTCTTCAGCGTATATATATATATACAACGATGAGCCATTACATTATGACCACCCCTAGCCCAGAGAAGACCGAATGGTGGCTCGGGTGAAGTTCAGAGAGCAGTATATATACAACCCGAGGACCGGCTTTTGGTTAGTAGAGTGTTGTTCGGAGTCAGAATGGGAAAAGCTGCCGATTTATCGGAGTTTGATAAAGGATGAATTGTGATGTCACGGCGCCTTGGAACTAAAATTTCCGAAACGGCGCGGATTGTGAGTTGTTCACGTGTCGCTTGGGCCTGCGTAGCCCAAATCCAGCTGTGTCCCCATGCTCACTGCAGGTCGTCGCCAACAACGCATGAAATGGGCCCAAGGTCATCGTGATTGTATATGGATGATTGGAAGAACGTGGCCTGGTCTGACGAATCAAGATTCTCGGTCATCACGTAGACGACCGATCGTTGATACGCCGACTACCAACGGAGGCTATGGCACCTGGATGCACTGTTTGGCGGAAACAGGCTGGCGGCGGCGGTGTTATGCTGTGGGCGAAGTTTTCTTGGGACAGTTTAGGCCCCTTTATCCCAATAGCACAATCCCTGACAGATGTGTCAGGTATCTGAACATCGTTGTGGGCCAAGTTCACCCATTCTTGGCAACTGCGTTGCCTGCTAGTGACGGCCATTACCAACATCATAATGCGCCATGCCACACTGCCAGAATCGCCAAGGAGTGATTCGAAGAGCATGCTGGTGACTTTCTGTCAATGCTCTGGCCTCCAAATTCACCTGACGTGAACCCAAATCCAAGATGTGGTTCGACTTGGAAAAGCAGGTTAGCGATAAATCACCACCACGCCGAAATGTACCGGAACTGGAAGACCTGCTGTTGACATTATGGTACCAGATAGCCCAGGATATCTATGGCCATCTCATCGAATCAATGCCTCGCCGAGTGGCCTCTGTTTTACGGACTCTTGTTTGCTACAGCTTATTAGGTAGGTGGTCATAACGTAATGGCTCATCGATGTATATCATCATCATCATTATCGTCATCAACCATTGTCAATCCACTGCTGTGTGAAGGTCTCCTCAAATTTCTTCCACAATTGTCTCTCTTGAGCCGGGGTCCGCCATGTCATTCCCGCATGCTTTCGAATTTCACCCACCCATCTTTTACGTTGTCTTCTTCTGGATCTGCTTATCTCCCTTGGAAACCAGTCTACAATATTGGTGTCCATTGGTTGTCCGTTCTTCTGGCAATATGTTCAGCAAATTGCCATTTCAGGGATTTTATTTTGATCATGATGTCTTCCACTGTTGTCATTTTCCTGATCCACGGGTCGTGATGCCTTCTACTCTTGCCATTTTTATTATGTCTTCCACTTTTGAGCTACTCTTGTCATTTTCTGTTGCCTCTACTCTTGTCATTTTTATGATGTCTTCCACTCTTTAGCTTTTCCTGTTCCACGAGTCGTGATGCCTTCCACTTTGTCATTTTTGTGATGTCTTCCACTGTTGTCCTTTTCCTGATGCACGAGTCGTTATGCCTTCTACTCTTGACATTTTTATGTCTTCCATTCTTTAGCTTTTGCTGTCCCACGAGTCGTGATGCCTTCTACTTTGTAATTTTTGTGATGTCATCCACTGTTGTCATTTTCCTGATTAACGAGTCGTGATGCCTTCTACTCTTGTCATTTTTATGATGTCTTCGACTCTTGAACTTTTCCTGATCCACGGGTCATGATGACTTCTACCCTTGTCATTTTTATGATGTCTTCCATTTGAGCTTTTCCTGATCCACGAGTCGCGATGCCTTCTACTCTTGTCATTTTTATGATGTCTTCGACTCTTGAACTTTTCCTGATCCACGGGTCATGATGCCTTCTACTCTTGTCATTTTTATGATGTCTTCCACTTGAGTTTTTCCTGATCCACGAGTCGTGATGCCTTCTACTCTTGTCATTTTTATGATGTCTTCCACTCTTGAGCTTTTCCTGTTCCACTGCTCGTGGAACAGGAAAATGACGAGAGTGGACGATATCATGAACAAAGGGAAATCCCTGAAATAGCAATTGAAGGAAATAATGCTAGAGGAATAGAGCATCCATAGACAACTGAGTCGTATTAGACTGGATACCAAGGAACAGAAAAAGGCCATGTAGGAGATGGGTGGATGAAATCCGAAAGCATTAACGAGTAACTTGGAAAAGACGGGCCTATGAAAGAAAGTTGCGGAAAAGGTTTGGGGAGACTTTCATCCAGCAGTAGATTCATCATGGTTGATAATGATGATGATATGCAATCACGGATGATATGCCTTTGATACGAGACTTGAATGTATTTTGCAATTAGATCTGTCACAGTGTTTTAGAAATATATCCTGGCATGGATACTGATAGTGTTGCGTGCAGTTGATTGATGATACGGAAAGCGTAAAGAGTTGACGGAAGTGATTAACGGAAAAGTAAATGGTTCCATAAGCACTCCGAATGTCAGCTGCAATGAGTTCCGAAAACATCATTACTGATTATGCATACGATCAGATGGCGTAACTATGTGTTGTTACACTTCCTAGAGGGTTGTTTATGAGATGGAAGAGCAGAGGTGCTCTTCTTTGAGCTTGCTTAACCCAATCCTGTTTCCCAAGAATGATACATAAACAGAAGGAACTTACGACATTTTGCCAGACACGCAGTGGTCTTGTTCACAGAATTTGCTCTTCTTATTTCCAGAATAATTGTTCGTAAACAAGCGCCCGGTCGAAACTTTTCTGTTTCACTTAGGCCATCTGTTTCGTTTCCTGTGACAAAGTTCATTAGGTGGTATACAGGGACGTTGTAATAGTTTTCCCAAGAAACGACGAAAAATATAAGAAGTAATTCCTAAACTGAGAATCAGCAGGGATACCGGAGCGACACAGATATGAAGTCAGGGTTTAAACGATGTACAAGGGGTGTTCAGAATATTCTTGTTCTAACGTACTTTGAGTGAATGAAAACATGCGGTATCTTTTCTGTAGAGTACATGTTCTTATACACCGAATGGATGAATCTTTATATAAACCCCGAACACAATATGCAAAGCAGAAGTATCGCATCCTGTCACGTGGGACACTCAACATGTCTCAACGCATTGGAAGCCAGTAACCGAAAAGTAATCATTTGTAAGGGCAGCGACGCAACGAGTACCGTGGCAAGATGTAGCTGCGAGGAAGGCCTTTGTTAAATAACAACCGCAACTGCTGAACTGCTGGGATTTACACCTCAGACCGTTGCTTGTACACTAAGTTAACTATGCATTAGGAACACCTACCTAATAACACACTAGTTCACCTTTCTGAGTAATCGCAACTCGCAGACACCTAGTAACAGATAGTGTCAAACATCCTCAACGCGTAACTTGCTCCATGTCCATTGCAGCAGCTCCGTCAGCTCAAGGTGATTCCGTGGAGGAGGATCGGTCATACCCCGTTCTAGCATATCGCACAAATGTTCAATTGGGTTACAGTTAGGGGAGTTTGAGGGGCCAAAGCAACGCAAAGAATTCGTTGCTGCGTTTTCCTTCAATCACCGAGTAGTTATACGAACCCGATGACCCGGTGTGTTGTCCTGTTGAAAGAAGGCACTTCCAGGCAAACTTGCAGATACAGATGGATATTGTCGGCTAACAAATCCCTGCAGCGTCCACCAGTCAGTGTTTTGGGGATGATAACCAATGGACCCGTGGTTTACCAGGAAATAGCTCCCCAGACCAGAGCACCACGTTCACTGTTCTGCTGAACTCCAACTGTGTAACCAGGAGATAGGATTTCATCCTGTTTACGCTATATGCGAACCCTACCATCAGCATGGTGCAGCAGGAAACGAGACTCATCACTTCAGATGACCTTCTTGCATCTGTCGAGGGTCCATTGCCGACGTTCCTTTGGACCATGCGAGCTGTTGTTTGCGATGGCTGGACATCATCATTGGTACCCTCGTTGGTCTCCGGCTGTGGAACTCCAGGCGAAGTAAGGTACATCGTATGGTGCATGTGAAAATTGGTCGAACTGCACCGCTTTTTTACTGGTGTGTGAGCTGAGTGACTGTTGCACGTCGTTGGTGAGATACCAGTAGTGATACTCGAAGCTCACTTATCTGATCAAGCGGGAGTGGCTGACCAATGTGAGCCCTTCTGCTGGATGTCTGTGCATGGTTGATCCAGTCCTGGTACACCCTTGATACAGTAGCACGTGGAGCAGCCAACAAGCATGCCTGAATAATGTGAGCCCTTCTACTGGATGTCTGTGCATGGTTAATCCAGTCCTGGTACACCCTTGATACAGTAGTACGGCAGCAGCCAACAAGTGTGGCTGACCAATGTGAGCTCTTCTGCTGGATGTCTGTGCATGGTTAATCCAGTTCTGGTACACTCTTGATACAGTAGTACGGGAGCAGCCAAAAAGTGTGGCTGACCAATGTGAGCTCTTCTGCTGGATGTCTGTGCATGGTTAATCCAGTTTTGGTACACTCTTGATACAGTAGTACGGGAGCAGCCAACAAGTGTGGCTGACCAATGTGAGCTCTTCTGCTGGATGTCTGTGCATGGTTAATCCAGTTCTGGTACACTCTTGATACAGTAGTACGGGAGCAGCCAAAAAGTTTGGCTGACCAATGTGAGCCCTTTTGCTGGATGTCAGTGCATGGTTAATCCAGTTCTGGTACACTCTTGATACAGTAGTACGAGAGCAGCCAAAAAGTGTGGCTGACCAATATGAGCTCTTCTGCTGGATGTCTGTGCATGGTTAATCCAGTTCTGGTACACTCTTGATACAGTAGTACGGGAGCAGCCAAAAAGTGTGGCTGACCAATGTGAGCCCTTCTGCTGGATGTCTGTGCATGGTTAATCCAGTTCTGGTACACTCTTGATACACTAGTACGTGAGCGGCCAAAAAGTGTGGCTGACCAATGTGAGCCCTTCTGTGGGATGTCTGTACATGGTTAATCCAGTTCTGGTACACCTTTGATACAGTAGTACGGAAGCAGCCAACAAGTGCGGCTGTTTCCGAAATACTGGCACCTGCTCTCTGGGCCACAACTATCTGGCCACGGTCAAACTGGCTTAAGTCGCCACATTTCACCATTGCTGGCAAACCCTTACTGACTACGAACAGACGATAGGTGTGCACAATTTATAGTAGTCGCACGTGACGTTGATATCACGTGGTACATCGATATCACTCCGAGTATGTAAAGCGGCTGATGTTCCTAATGCAAAGCTAACTAAGTGTATAGGGGCAGTGTATTCAGGCATATACATGGCTTTTTCTTACTTCCTCAGGCTTTAATGAGGGAAATCGCACTTTGTGTCAAAGTGGAGCTAAAGAAAAGTAAAAGAGGAGTCAGATCGAGTGGAGCTGATCGGATGGTCGCCAAGTGGGTGAAGATTGTAGACGTCGCGTTTTCTGAAAAGAAGGGAGGAGACACTGAAAAGTATGGAGCTAGTTTGAAGGAAAAAGTTGTATGTGAGAATTTCAACTTGCTAGCGTGAGGGTCTTTGGTCTTCCCGAACAACAAAGAAAGGAAACGAGTAAGAAGGGTCGCCAAGTGGGTGGGGATTGTAGACGTCGCGTTTTCTCAAGGAAGGGAGGAGACACCAAAAAGTATGTATTGAGTTTGAAGGAAAAAGTTGTATGCGAGAATTTCTGCTTGCTAGGGACCTTTGGTATTGCTGAACAACAAAGAAGGCAAACGAGGGAATGAAGAGATTTAGAATATCCGATACCGAAAAGTGAGACCGAAGTAGAAATTAAATTTGTTAACGGAAAGTTGATAGACAGCAATTATAAAAACTAATACCATTCAAAAGAGCGAGTCTTCACTTAACTGGTAATTGATTATTTTCATCACTGGACTAAATATAGTCAGAACTCCGAAAATCATAAGTTTCCTCACAAGCGAAGGCTTCACGAACCCACGCAAAACGGCACTGAAAAAACATAGCGGACAGCCATGTGACAGCGTCATCCTATTTGATCGTTTGAAATAAAATTTGCGCTTTCCGATTTGAAAAGAATACACGGTCGTATCAGAATAATATGTCCACCCCCACAAGCACAGTGTACCCGACCAGGCGCGTCACAGAATTTACGTGACAAAGTCGACCACACGAAGACATATGCCGGCGCTCAGGACAGATCAGCCATAGTGCGTAACGTGAGCACAATGGGTAGAGGTAGTGATCTTACGGACTTTTAAAAAGGAACGATCATAGGCTACCGCGCCTGGGGTGAAAGCATCTCAGAAACTACAGACTTCGTGAACTGTTCGCGAGGTGCCGTAGTAAGGGTGTCCCAAGAATGGACCACTGGCACACCGAGTACCTTCTGACGTCATAACTGTGGAGTCCCAAAAACCATCGATCCCAGACGAGAACGTCGACTGGTAAAGGGTAATCGACGTGCATCAGTGCAGCAATTGCCCATGAAAATGAACGCTGGGGCACCAAAGAACGTGACCCCGATAGCAATAGAGTGAACCCTGTTACGCATGGGTCTCCAGAGTTAACGCTGCGTGAAGGCTCCCATGTTAACCCAGGTCCATCAACAACGACACCTGCATTTCGCATGGGACTACCGTCATTGGACAGTGGAAAAAGGTTGTATTCTTCGACGAATTGAGGTTCCTACTCCACAGAATTGACGAGCGGTGGCGGATACGGCGTCAGACACATGAGAACCAACACTCGGTCACGCTTGTCGGTTATGTACAGTCGGGAGGGGGCGGTGCGCATATCTAGGGAATGTTTTCCTGGTATGACCTGGAACCGCTGGTACCACTGGACGGGTCCTTGAACGCCAATGGTTACCTGTCCATCCTCGCTGACCACATGCATCGTAGTGATGATGGTGTCTACCAAAAGGACAATGCGCCGCCCTGGCATCTCAGTAAGGGGGTGCGAAACTGGTTCCAGAAACACGACAACAATGTCTCCGTTCTCACTTGGTCAGCGAAATCGCCCGAACTCAATCCCATAGAGCACTTGTGGAACTATTTGGAACGACAGATTTGACGTGCCAACACACAACCACGTCATCTCCGGGACCTGCGTGCTCTGCTGCAGTCGGAATGGATAGGGACTCATTGCGTTCATGCTACGCCGTCTCGCCGCTGTCATCTTGACTATGGGAAGTTATTCCCATTATTAAGTAGGTGGTCATATTATTCTGATACGACTGTGTATAGCACCCGATTGCTCTGTAGTCCGCATCAAGATTGCCGCCCCAGTGGCGCAGTGGTCTAAGCGATGACCTCTGATCACTCGTCCGAACGGGGTCCGGGTTCGAATCCCGGTGAGGCATGGATTTTGTGTTTGTCTTACGGCACTGGCTCTCTCCCTTTCCTGGAACCAGTGACCCTAAATTAGGGACGGGCGACTGCTTATAGCCCATTGAGTTGCTCACGGTGGTCGTTAAACCTCCAATCGAATCGAATCGAATCAAGATTTCTCACGCCTGTTCCTGCTTTTCTTTTGATGCAAACTTACCGCGTTAGGTGATGTAAATTTAGATTCTCCCAGATTTCGATTTTCTCTTAGTACTGGCTTGTTTTGATCGTCATCAGTATAATCCACAACTTCAGGTTTTCTGTTGTTATTGTTTCCGAGATGAACGACCATCATGAGCAACTCTAAGGGATATACGCAGTCTCCCGTCCGTAACTTTTGGACACCGGTTCTAGAAAAGGGAGATCCCTCACCATTTAAGTGCGCAGTCCGTGCCTCGTCCGAGACTCGAACCCAAGATCATTTCGGACGATTTGATCCGAACCACGCGCTTCAGATCATTCTGCTACCCTGGAGACCAACTTGGGTTCACATAATGCAAAGTTATCCTGAATACATACATATCACTAAGCTGTTCTCTGATAGCTCCACAAAGAAATACAAATTACCAGATAATTTTTACTTCTTTTTGCCGTATAAAACTTCTCCATTTACAGCGATCTTGAAATACAACTTGGGCTTCACTCACATCCATCACACGTCGTACACAAGATCTTATATACTTCATACTCATAATCTTTTTCTCATGCAGACACTCCTGAATCTGATCCTCCCATGACTTCCTTGGCCTTCCTCTACCTTTCCTTCCTGCCACTTGGGCTACAAAGAGTTTCTTAGTAAGCATCTCATCATTCATTCTTTCAACATGGCCAAACCACCGAAGTGTCCACCTTGCTAACAATATTTTGCTTTACATTACTCAATTGCAACACATCTTCATTCCTCACACGATCAGAACGTGTCTTGCCACAAACCCTCCATAAGTAACGGATTTCCCCAGCACAGAAACGACTCCTATGTTTCTTTTGTAGTATACAGGTTTCACTGTCATACATCAGAATAGGGACTTTCATACACAGCCATGCGGGACTCTCTTGAGAAACCATCATTCCTGTGAAAACCTCCCAAAGCAGCCATGACTTTCAATGAAGAATTCACTCGCCTACTACTTTCACCATCCAATTTGTTCTCTCTGTCAAACATACTTCCTAAATACACAAACTCACTCACCTGGTCAATCACTGTGCCATTTAGACATACACTATCTACCAACAAGTAATTGGACACCACTGAAATCGACGATATCTGCGGTCCTGATACACGTCACGGCCGCCGCCGTTCAATATCGTGTAGGAAACAACAACGCAACCAGTCGCATGCAAGACGTCACGCAGGTCGGAGCTCTCTGATTTCGAGAAAGGTGTAATCGTCAGGTATCACAGAAATGGCCGATCCATACGTGACATATCCAGCGAGTTGAAGTACCCATAATCGACAGTGGCCTACGTGGAAGATGAGAGGTGACTGTCGGATTCTGCCCCGACCCGGCAGACCCACAAAACTGGGAGTTAGAAACCGACGGGTGCTGGCCAGAGAAATTCGGAAGAACCGCACCGAATCGATGGGCCACATCCGCGAGGAGTTTCAACAGGCATCCGGGAGTGTTCTTTCGATGAATACCATCCGTAAGGAAGCCCATCTTCTCGGTTATCAGGGACGTGCTGCTGCCCACAAGCATTTTATCACCAAGTCCAATAGCGCTGATCGGCTAACGTGGTGCAAAGAACATCGACAGTGTACCGTTGAACAGTGGAAACAGGTTCTCTGGAGCGACGAATCAAGGTTCACCCTCTACCGTTCGGATGGCAGGGTCTGAGTTTGGTGTCTGCCTGGAGAACGCCTCCTGCCGGAATGTATTGTGCCAACTGTGAAGTTCGGCGGCGGTGGATTTATGCTATGGGGGTGTTTCTCCTGGTATGGCACGGGACCCTTGGTCACAATTCCTGGTAGACTCAAAGCCGAGACCTACTGCACCATTTTGGATGACCATGCGCTTCCTACGTTGTGGCAGTTTAACGGGATGCACCCATGTTACTTTCAGGATGACAATGCCACCTGTCATGTTGTGAGGTCCACCATGGCTTGGTATGGTGAGAATGGGGGTAAATCGAATAGACTGGCCTGCGCAGAGCCCGGACTTTAACCCTATCGAGCGCCTCTGGGACGAGTTGGAGCGTCGTGGTGCCCCCTCCGTCCGAAATTGGTGAAGGAACTGACCTGTCTTCTCCAAGCCGAGTGGAAGAAAATACCGCCAGCGGTCGTACAACGCCTGGTTGAGAGTATGCCCGGTAGGGTCGCTGCTGTAATCGCCGCTCGTGGAGGCTCCACCAACTACTGAAGGTGAATAAACTTCGTTTTACTTTGCTATCACAGGTGTCCAATTATATGTTGGTAGATCGTGTATATTACATTTAGTACTATAAGTTCCACTCTCAAAAACCAGAACTGTGGGGTTTCCCTTATTTATACTCAGTTTGAATTTCATGCAAACTTCGTACATCCGAGACAACATACTATGCAACTCACTTTTGCTCTCTGCCAAAAGGACAGTGTCATGAGCATACAGCAATCTGCCCGCACGAATGTCACCAAGACATAAACCAGTATTATCTATTTTGGCATCACACATGCACGCATCCATAAATATATTAAACAGCCAAGGGGACATTACACAACCCTGTCTGACTCCTGCACCAACAGAAATCCATTTTGATAAAACACCATTCACTCGTACACAAGCTTTACTGCCAGCATACATTGCTTTTACACTGTTAAGAGATTCCCAGTAACACCATATTTATTCAATACCTAAAACAAAAGTGTCTTATTTACTCGGTCGTAAGCTTTCGCTAAATCTATGAAGGCAGCAAAAACTTTCTTACCAACAGCCAGATACTTTTCAATCATCATGCGTAATGGTTAGTAATTGATTAGTGCAGCCTTTACCAGGCATAAAACCACTTCGAACATCCCACGCATTCTCTGATGTAAGACCCCGTACTTTTTCAATAAGGACCTTACGAAACACTTTCCCTGGCACACTTAATAGGCTAATACCACGATAGTTCTTGCAGTCAGTCTGATCACCTTTCCCCTTATACAAATGAACAATGACAGCATCCTTCAAATCCCGAGGGACCATTCCTAACTCCCAGCTTAACTGGCAAATTTCAGTTAACCGGTCAATTACAGAATCACCACCTTATTTCAACATCACGGCAGTTATGCCATCAACTCCCGGAGCCTTACCATTCTGAAGAGATTTTAGAGATTTACGCACCTCTTCTCTTGAGATCCCTCCTGTGCTTCCATCCTTCCCTGTGACATCATCTGATTCTTATTCTGAATCACCTTTGCTTTCCTGATCTAATAACTCACAAAAGTATTCACCCCATCTTTCACTTAACTCATTGGGCTCCCATATCATTTCCCCGATCCTATTCCTCACACAACTTACAACTTTGTTTCCCCTATTTTTCCTGATTCTCAAGTACTTCCAGAAAGTCTTCCTATCTTTCCAAAAAAGCCAATTCATGTCTTCCATCCTCTTCTTCCTATCTTTTGCCTTACTCTGTCGAACCAGCCTAGCAGCTTCACGCTTCTTACAGCGATGTTCATCCACAGAAACTCTACCTTGCAATATCCACAAATTGGTCACAGACCTTGTAACGTACCTGGAGATGTGACGTACCTGCCCGAAGGACGCACACGACATAAAGGCAGATAGGAATCAGAATAAAACGTCCGCGTAGCTCAATTGGTAGAGCGACTTATTCCGGAATAAGGAGATCCGGGTTCGAATACTGGCGTGGACAGAAATGACGGAGAAATTATATTCGTTATAATGGCGCCCAAACTATCCTGATGACCCGACCGTTCAAAATCTCGCAATGGTGTGATGTTATTTCCACACCGCGAGATAGGAAAATTAAGAGAATCCTTTCTCCAGTACTTCGAAAAAAAAATAAATAAGGGGGAGATGATGTAACGTACCAGGAGATGCGATGTACCTGCCCGAAGGACGCACACGACATAAAGGCAGATAGGAATCAGAATAAAACTTCCGCGTAGCTCAATTGGTAGAGTGACTTATTCCGGAATGAGGGGACCCGGGTTCGAATCCTGGCGTGGACAGAAATGACGGAGAAATTTACTTCGTTATAACCTCTTCAGCACCAGTGACAACACAGTTTCTAAAACATTCTCATTTTTCTTCAACATCCCTCTCACAAGACTTCAGCTCCTTCAGTCGTTCCTTGAGTATGTCAGAATAACGCTGATGATCTTCAAGGAGCTTTTCAACCTTTATTCTTTCCATCCTGGGCCCCTTCCTATTCCTTTTTCTTCAACCAACATTCAGTTTCACTCGTGACACTACCAAGTAATGTTCAGAACCAACATTCGCACCTCTCATCACACGAGTGTCAACAATTAAGTGTTTCAGACATTGATCGTAGACAACAAAATCTATCACACTCTTTTGACCAAGAGTAAGATTTTTCCATGTATATGTATGGATATACTTGTGGTTTAAAAACGTATAAGATACACCCAAGCCATTCACAATGCAGAGTTCAATTAATCTTTTACCATTATTATTCATACAAGGATCATTAAAATTATCCAGAACATTGTCAGGAACTGCATTCTGCACACCTACTCTAGAATTGAAATGAACCGCACACGTCCAAAGTCACCCGATTATGGCTGGAGAAACATTCCACGGAGTTTGGCATCCAGACCTGGCCACCTCGTTCGCCGGATTTAGACGCCATCGATCACATTTGCGATGCTGTTCAACGTGCCATCAATTCCAGGAACCCTCCACCGGCGTATATTACGGAAGTGTGAAACGCTCTTTATGAAGAATGGTGTGCATTGTATCCATAGTACTTACTACACAGAACTCGTGGAGTTCATGCTCCGTCACGTTGCTGCCGATATCCGTCCGCGAGGAGGACCAACGCGGTATTCGAGAGGTATCCCAGTTTTTTTTTTGGGCGCTCCAGTGTGTTACCTTTCTTAACTTCATGAATATCGAAGTGATCAGTCTGAAACTAACTTTCATCATGTATCACACGAGCAACCGACACTGTGTTAGTTGTCTTAAAGGTAGGCAGAGTGAAACAATAAATACGACCTACGTAGTATGAGGTGCAGCTAACTCAGTTTTAATGTTAACTGTACATTTGCTAAAATTCAGGAACTCAAGAAATTGTATTACTTCTTTTATCTCCCTGAGTTTGTTTGCTTGAATGCAGTTAATACAGTCTAGTTTTCCTTTGTAGGATCCACGAATTTTAGTTTACATAAGCGGACATATTGTATATTGATTAAAAACTTTCCTTATAATTTTAGTTCCTATGTTATCAATTCCAAGCATATTTAGCATTTACGTTCATAAGCTATTATAAAAGTAATAAATGAAATACAGTTCAGTTTCGAAAGAAATAGAGAGAGAGAGAGAGAGAGAGAGAGAGAGAGAGAGAGAGAGAGAGAGAGAGAGAGAGAGAGAGTGAGTGAGTGAGACAGAGAGAGAGAGAGAGAGAGAGAGAGAGATAGAGATAGAGAGGGACAGAGAAAGAGGGAGAGCGGGAAGAGAGAGACAGAGACAGAGACAGAGAGATACAGATAGAGAGAGACAGAGAGAGAGAGAGAGAGAGGGAGAGGAGAGGAAGAGACAGAGACAGAGACAGAGAGATACAGATAGAGAGAGACAGAGAGAGAGAGAGAGGGAGAGGAGAGGAAGAGAGATAGACAGAGAAGAGGGAACAGAGATAGACAGAGAAGAGGGAACAGAGGGTCATTGAGACAGAGATGGACTGAGAGGGAGAGACAGAGGGACAGAGAGAGAGACATAGATAGAGAAGAAGTGGGGGAGAAAGACAGAGAGGGAGAGAGAGACAGAGAGAGAGAAGAAGTGGGGGAGAAAGATAGAGAGGGAGAGAGAGAGAGACAGAGAGGGACAGAGAGGATGAGCAAGAAAGACAGACAGAGGGGGAAAGAGGGAGAGAGATAGGTGGGAGAGAGAGACATAGAGGAACGGACAGAGAGATACAGACAGAGAGAAACAGAGAAGAGGAGGAGAGAGTGACAGAGAGGGAGAGAGTGACAGAGAGGGAGAGAGAGGCAGAGAGGGAGAGAGAGGCAGAGAGTGTGAGAAAGAGACATAGAGGGAGAGAAACAGAAAAGTGGGTGAATGTTTTAAGAACACAAAACGTCAGCAAAACTGACGTTCTCATACTGAAAAGGAATTAACAACATATCTAGTCTTTCAAAATCAACTTTGCTTTGTTCATTTATTTCTCTGAGTATCTCAAACAGCAGATGTAATCTATTTCTGGCAATATAACAAGAACTGCTTTTGTATGCTTTATGATAAAGGCCATTTTTTTCTTTTTCGATTTGTTTCCTATAATGGAAAATAAGACTACTCCGTATATTTATACGTGAGTGGTGCGTGTGTGTGTATAATATATATACACGAATGACTTGATATTTGCATAATTAGATGATGTAAAATAGAGCTTACATCTTAAAGGAAAACCGACGCTATGTTTTTTCCCCTCGGATGGATCGCAAAGAAATTGCGAAAGCGAAATCCCTTGAAATGATGTAAAAGCATGAATGGTCTTCATGCGACCTTTACGGTATAAGAGTGGCTACTCGCCAAAAGTGGGGGAAAAGAGACAAGCAGGAGTCTTAGTGGGAAAATACAGAAAATGGACCCAAAGGAAGAGTTAAGGCGCTATTCTGTGTGACCGAGGTTCCTTGCATGCAGGCATGTATTGCGGGGAGTCTCATGCATTATGGATGAAGTTTTTCAGGATTCAGTTTTCCCTCGTTCCTTTTATCGATAGATCAGTTTCGCCTAATGGTCCCCGAACGCAGAAATGTGTAGGTGTAAAGATAGTTGTCTAGAAATGTCACATCTTTCTTTTTTTTTTTTTTTTTTGTTCTGATATTTCTCTTGCGAAGTGCTCTGTCAAGAGAAGCTGGCTCAATTCAGTGATCTCCTTACCAAAGGCGCATCATAACCTACATTTCCCCTTCCTCTCTGCGGGACTGATATCTCTCTGTAGGCGGAAATTTGACTAGATAAGATTTACACAGGAAAATTTTCTTTGTTCGCAATATGGCCAAATTTTTGAGATTTATTTGCTATGTGCTTTTATTGTTACCATGCAAGTAATACATAACAAGCCAACAAATTTCCATGCAGCCGAAAAGTTAAGTTCTCGTAAACCCACTGCGTGAGCAGGAATTCGAGATGGGTGGAAAATCACGTCACTTACTGAAAATCACTGTCAGTGTTATTACCAGAGACAAAAAAAATGCCCCCAGGTGGCGCAGTGGTCTAAGCAATGGCTTCTGACAATTAATCGGAGATGTGCCCGGGATCGAATCCCGGTGAGGCGTGGATTTTGTGTTTGTCTTACGGCGCTGGCTCTCTCCCTTCCCTGGAACCAGTGGCCCCAAATTAGAGGCGAACGACTGCTTATAGCACACTGAGCTGCTCACGGTGATAATTAAACCCCAACTAAAAATTGTAATAGTTCCGAATTTTCTGATAAGAATGTCACCGCATGTCGGAACAGTTCTTGAGGTCCAAAATCACTGCTACCATATCATAGTTTCAGTTACCATGTCACCATATCTGAACAACATATATCCCTTTTCTGTTGAAACCTCGTAGAGGTTGCTAGTGTTGGGAGCTTTCTTTCAGTCTCTCCCTTTTCCCACGCTTAAGATACTTTTTGTTTTGTTTTTCGCTGTGCGTTCAATCATAAAGGATAAACTTCAAAGCCAGCTGATTTTAACAGTGACAAAATCACTGTTAGAAGCAGTTATTTGACACCCCTGTCGTAAGCGGTTATTTTGACACTGCCACAAGTAAGACGGCGACTCCTAGTTCCAGCTTCTTTACGTCTCAACTCGCGTAAACTGTGATTTTGTCACCGTTTAAATTAACCTTTACTTTCGTGGAATTGCCACTGTGATAAGAAAACCACTGTTAAGCACACCTCTAGCAAGTACGTATATGGAAAAATTAACTGAAATCACAATTCATACGCAGCATTCATCCACAAATCTGCCTCTTCCCATCACAATAACGCGGCTAGCTGAGACCGCTTGCGGGCCACAAATAGGCCACATACTTGCCTGCTGTACAGCGTAATCGTGATTATGAGGATGAGTAAACATGGTGACCTGAGCGAGTTAGATCGTGAAAGTCGGTGCGAGCAAAATGAAATGTTCAGTTTCTGCGACTGCAGAACGTCTGAGATTTCTGCCGTGGCACTTATGTACCAAAACTACATCAAAACTAACATGATTGGCAGCGGTCTGAAAACGCATGGTCGTTTGTTGGCCGTTGACATTTAAGATGAGCGTCGCCTCTTTCATGTCTGAACATCGGAACGGGGGCGACTTATGGATGTTTCCACCTCCCTCATATCGGAATATCGGAACGGAGGGCCACATAATGGATGTTACCACCTCTCTCTCTTATCGGAATATCGGAACGGTGGGCCACATAATGGATGTTGCCGCCTCACTCATATTGGAACATCGGAACGGAGACCAACATTATGGATATTACCGTCTTTCTCATATGTGAAAATCGGAACGGAGAACCACATTATGGATATTACCGCCTCACTCATATTGTAACATCGGAACGGAGAACCACATTATGGATATTAAATCTTTCTCATATTGTAACATCGGAACGGAGAACCACATTATGGATATTAAATCTTTCTCATATCTGAAAATCGGAACGGAGAACCACATTATGGATATTACCGTCTTTCTCATATCTGAAAATCGGAACGGAGAACCACATTATGGATATTACCGTCTTTCTCATATCTGAAAATCGGAACGGAGAACCACATTATGGATATTACCGTCTTTCTCATATCTGAAAATCGGAACGGAGAACCACATTATGGATATTACCGTCTTTCTCATATCTGAAAATCGGAACGGAGAACCACATTATGGATATTACCGTCTTTCTCATATCTGAAAATCGGAACGGAGGGCCATATTATGGATGTTACCGCGTTTCTCATATCGGAACATCGGAACAGAGTTCCACATTATGGATGTTAACGCTTCGCTAATATCGGAACATCGGAACAGAGGGCCACATTATGGATGTTAACACCTGCCTCATATCGGAACATCGGAACAGAGGGCCACATTATGGATGTTAACGCCTCGCTAATATCGGAACATCGGAACGGAGGGCCACATTATGGATGGGAACGCCTCCCTCATATCGGAACATCGGAACGGAGGGCCACATTATGGATGTTAACGTCTCCCTCATATCGGAACATCGGAACAGAGGACCACATTATGTAGGTTACCGCCTCCCTCACATCGGAACATCGGAACGGAGGCTCACATTATGGATGTTACCGTCTCCCTCATATCGGAACATCGGAACGGAGGGCCACATTATGGATGTTAACGCCTCTGTGATATCAGGACATCGGAACGGAGGACTACATTATGAATGTTAACGTCGATATCAAAGGACGGTGTAAGGAAAACTAAGGTTTGTGTAATGACCATTCGACATACTATGGCGAGACTGGGTTATGGCAGCCAACTCTCACATCAATAGCCTAGTTACCATCACGTCATCAGGCTATGTGACTGAAGTGTACGAAGGAACTTTGCCAGTGGAGAGTAGAAGACCGAAAGCTGGTGGTCTGGTCCGACTAATCCAGGTTCCAACTACAACTCGCCGATGGGAGAGGCGTACACCACACGAAGCCACGGACTCCAACCATCATGGAAGGGTGTTACAGGCCAGTGGAGGCTGTGCAGTGTTTTCCAACATGTTCATGTGGGCCACCTAGTGGCCCTAGGTACCTGTTGAGGTCACCATCAGCGCACAAGCATAGATAGACATGCTGACATACTCGACAGCCATCAGTTCCTGGCTATCTATTTCGCAAAGCAAATTGCTTTTTGATAAAGTCAACTCCCTACCTCATGGCTCTTGCTTTGCGAAGGAATAGTCGGAAGAGTGTTAAACTAATTTCTGAAACCTTGCTCTGATACTGAGCATCGAAGGGCAATAGAGCACCTGTTAGAAGAAGCGGAGTGATGCAACACACCTCGAAATCTGGCATCGTAACTCTCGGTGCTTTCCTGTAATAATGCGCCGAAAAACCACCCGAACGTTTCCAAAACGCTGTAGAGAACGCTCAGCTGCTACAGAGGATGTTCCCACATTTTTAGGACGTTTTCGATAAGAAATCACAGAAGTTCAAACAATTGAAACTGGCAACGGCGTGTTAGATGAACACGAAAGAAACATCTGCTGCAGTTAAATCTCGTCTGGTAAGAAAATGGCGCACGTAAACAAGCTGTAGATAGGAGGTTATACTTTAGCTCTTTACAAAGTGAAATATTCGTATTCTGCAGTTAAAGAACGCTGTTAAAATCATGGAATTAGCATTTCCAAATGTTAAATAAGTAATAGTATCAGTAATAGAGGGAAAAATAGACAAGCATTGCTTTCAACAGGAAAAAGAACACCAAAGGAACATCCAAAGAAGGTACGTACTTCGACGACTATTTCAAAAGTAAGGCCTCTGGTCTTAAAAGAAAATCCACCAAACCAAAGAGCAATCGTTAAGTCGTTAAAAATCTCTGTATCAACCGTAAACAAGGTAATAAAGGTTTGAATCCGTAAAAAACAATAGACGTAATTTTCGCCTTTTGCCCAGGCACTTTGGCTGAGTGGAGGACACGGTGTAGACTTCTTTATGAAAATCACTTAGCCGGAGACAGGTGGAAATTTATTCTGACTATTGATGAAACATGGACCTACCTAAACGGCTGTAACAAAGAAAGATGGATTTACTAACAGCTTATAAACTTGGTTCCAAGACTCCAAAGAAACTTCAATAAAGTATTCCTGATTATTGCTGGTTTTACGTACAATGGGAAATTAAAGTAAGAAAAGTTGAAAACAATGTTAAAATCAAATCTACATGTTGCCAAAACAACTTTTTAACTTCTATATTTAAAGAGATGATTCCATTCCTTTAATCACAGAGCCTTCAAAGAGAATAACTCCATCAGGATAAAACTACCAGTCGTACCTCCAAATCTACGTCTGTGTTTCTTGAAAAAAATGAAAAAAGAGACGAGTTTAAAGTCTATATCTTTTGCTCATATTCCTCCAAAGTCCCGTGTTATCAATGAACTATTGTGCCTTCGGATTGCTAAAAAGAGCGCTTTCTAAACGCAGACCTAAACCAGTGATTGGAGTATGGAAAGCTGTGGTACACAGTGGAATAAAATATCACTACCAATTTTAGGAAATGCCCTGTTATCGTGGAAATCTAGATGTAGGTTCATACCCAGAGATAGGGCAATTTAAGGAAAAAATAATTTTATTTTAAACATTAATTATATTGCTGGAAAATCGTTCTAAAAATGTATGAATGTCCTCTCTGTTTAGCTTTTTTTCTTTTTTTTAATTACTATGGTTTTACGTCTATGTAACAGTTCGGCGTCATCAAACACAAGATGGTGGTTATTTTTCCAACATTGCTGGGATATGGACGATATTCTGTTTGATGACGACAAACAGTTATATAGATCTAAATCAATATCTGACCTGGACATTTTGGAAGCCTTTCACATTTTTCAAAACTGTAATAACCTGGTAAAGGATTTATCTTCATCTTTATACCCTTCGAGCGCATGGAAAGTACTCATCAATGCCTATGGCCACACGAGACGTGTGACACGTGAAATTGGTAACATCGTCACAAGCTAGAAATAAAAACGCTTAGTCCTGATGAAGCTGGACCATACTTTCCAGCGAAACTATAGTAGACTTTTAAGTTATAAATATTGCATTCATAAATGTGGTTTACTGAATTAAATGAAAAGAAAATATGCAATGCCTGTCCTGTAGTTTAACTACTTCAAGTAATTTTATTGTCGAGCAATATGGGAGATGCCCGCGGTCATGGTTGTTATACAAATCGCTAGAGGGACCATGATAAAAAAGGAGGGAATAAATCTTTCTATGTTGACCATTAAAGTTCGGCAGTAGAGACCAGCCAACCTAAATGGTCGATGTTGACCATTTAAGTTCGGTGGACCCTACCGCAGAACTTAAATGGTCAATACAGAAAGAGGCCACACTGTAGAAATGCAGTGATTACGGCCAAAAGAGTTCAAGAGAGCATTGATTGGACAATAAACAAAAATGTAAATATCTTTTCTCTACTATAGTCTTTCTTTTGCCGATAGTTGGTTTCGAATCTGCACCTTCCAACTCCGGAGCGCCGCCCCGGTGGCGCAGTGGTCTATGCAACGGCTTCTGATCATTCGTCCGAATGGGGTCGGGGTTCGAATCCCGGTGAGGCATGGATGTTGTGTTTGTCTTCTGGCACTGGCTCTCTCCCTTCCCAGGAACCAGTGATCCTAAATTAGGGACGGGAGACTGCTTATAGCCTATTGAGTTGCTCACGGTGGTCGTTAAACTTCCAATTAAAAAAGCAGACAAAGAAAAATGCAAACTCCAGAGCGGCTGTTATCTCAACTGAACTATGCCTGCTAAGGTGCGTCGCATAAATATATAGACAATAGACTTTGCGCCGTGAACGCAATGCGAATATAGGTAGGAAGTTGAAGTGGTACATAATTAGACATAACCCTACAACAAAGGTTTCGAACCGTCGAGATGACCGGATTGTGTGAAAAAAACACCCCAAGGTGAAAGAGTGTAATTTTACGTGTCTCATAAATATAAAGACAACTATGTAAACTAGCCACATGCAAATGAGATGTACAAATTAGCATGTCGTACGCACGCGCATGGGCCGTAATTCGGTCCAGCCTACAAAAGACAGCGGACCTGCCGTCAGACATTCATTTGCCGAAATGCCACGCCACAGTCAACTTTCTGGTGAGGAGGTGCAGGAGATTTGGAGACTGAGAGCAAAGGGATTATCAGTAGCGAAAATTTCTAAAGCCATGGGGAGGAGTAGGGCAGTCATTTTTAAGACTTTATCGAAACGCGGTGCGTTAACTGCCAGAAAACGGCCTGGAATAACAACCCAACGAGATGATCGTGCCATCATGCGCTTTGTTTCATCCCAAAGGTTATCACTACGTCAAGTTTCTCGGACTGTTGGTGTTACCGTCTCAAAGGACGCAGTTCATCGACGAATCAAGGTAAGTCGCAACATTGTGCTCCGTAAAATGCGCCGTTTGTCACACCTCACGAGGCGCCACGAGGAAGCTAGATTGTTATGAGCAAGCAGCCACATGCACTGGACGGACGAGTGGATCACAACTATTTTCTCCGATGAGAAAAAGTTCAACCTGGACGGCCCTGACGGTTGGAACTGCTATTTGCATGATCTACGACGTGAGCCACGCACCTTCTTCAGCAGACAGAAAGGAGGGGGATCTGTGATGGTCTGAGGAGCTTTTCCGTTCAATGGGACAATGGATATCGCTTTTCTGCAAGGCAGGCAAAACTCCGAAACGTATCAGGACATACTCAGCAGCCACCTTATACCGTTTGCAGAAACTCTAGCGGGCGCTTATTATGTGTTCCAGCAAGTCAATGCCTCTATCCATCGGTCTGCATCAACGAAAAGCAGGTTTAACACTCATCATGTGACCGTAATGGATTGGCCAGCACTCAGTCCAGATCTGAGCCCTATCCAGAACCTCTGGGGTATCCTAGCTCGTGATTTGTATGCGAATGGACGGAAGTTCTCAAGTGTGGTGGCATTGAAAGGGCAGATTGAACGAAGCAGTACGCACTCCGTCCAGAACACTTACATCAGTGGACAGCATGCCCGAACGGGTTTTCAGTGTTATTCGGAACAGCGGGTCCACTATTCGTACCGTAGGTGCTCATAACTAGTAAGTCTTTATATTTTTGAGACAGTGTATTTCTGTTTTTTTCTTGTACTTGGCGTTGGAAGTGCTATATTTCCGTCAAACTATTGTGCAACTGCGTGTCCTATACTATTTTTGCTATAAATATGATGTGTATATTTCAGCTCACTGTTGTTTCTTTTTTATTCGAGAATTTGTTCTGTCTCTATATTTATGCGACGCACTACAACCTATGTTTGCTTCATTATCCATTCGAACCATATGTCGTATGACAACCCCCCCTTCCCAAGAAAGGCAGAGGATTGAAATCGGTTAGCAGGTTTCAGGTCAATTGACAGCAACACATGACGATCACTTAATTTCAGAAATATTTATTTATTATTCTCGTACGTTGTGAGGAAGAACTACCACACAATTCTTTTTTCAATTCTCAAACCCAGGTAATCCTGTTCCGCTGAGGCGCCAATATAGCATTTCTTTTGCCGACATAGGGATTCGAACCTACATATTCCTACTGCACAGCGGCCACGTGTTTTAGTCGGCAAAGCTGACGAAGTAAGACGGAATTTGATTTCAAACTTTAAGCAAATAAACCGTCCCATCTCAGACTCTCAAATTACAGTTCTGCTTGCCTGCTTTTGTTGTAATTAATCAATGCATCCGGTGGCGGATAGGGTCGTTCGTTCTACTCAGTAAACTTCGCGCCATTTGATTATTTAATAAGGCAGTATTCGTTTTGTAAGATGGAAAGGTATTTCTTTATCCCAAAGGAAAATGCTAAACCTTGCAGTACTTGACAGGTCCGAGCGCGATGTTTTTCACTTAACTGACGAAAATTAAAGCTCGGCTTGAGTGCCCCACACGGGCAGTTTCCCTATCAACCTCCGATGTTACAAAGCCACTCTGCGTTCCTGTTGGGTATCGCATTAGAAAGCATTTGAGCATTCATATTTCTCATTGTCACTACAGGAGCATTCACACTGAAGAGCCAGAAAAACTGGTACAGACGAGCTTTTGCAAAATACATAGCAACGTCACCTATGCGCGTACTCGGCTGCGTCCGCCAGTGCGTATAGAAAGCGATAGACATCCTTGCCAGCTGTCAGAGCTGTTTTCGGCATGAGAATGACAAGTAATAACGATTTAAACGATCTTCAACACGGTGCCATAGTTCGCGCTAGTGACCATCGTCGGTGGTCAAGAATCGCTTCATGTGATACTCTCGCAGGTATCATCGGAATTCAATGCTGGAACCTCAACAAGCATCAGCGACCGGACTGTGCAACGTACCCTGCACGATATGGGCTCGCAGTTTGAGGACATGCTCCGACGCTCAACTCGAGTCCCCTTGATGGGTGCACGACACAGAGCTATGCGCCTCCCTTGGGCACAGCAAACACCGCCACTGGACACTTGATGACTGGAAACAAGTAGCCTGGTCTGACGAGTCGCATTTCCAACTGTATCGGGAAGATGGAAGGATTCGTGTTGGGCGCAACCCCATGAAGCCATGGATCCCGCTTGTCAAAAGGGAACTGCACCGGCTGGTGAGGGGTCCGTAATGGTATGGTGTGTGTTTAGCTGGACTTCACTGGGACCCCTGGTACGTCTACAAACGTCTGTGACCGGCCAACGCTATGCGCGCATCCTTTCTGACGAGGTACAGCCGTTCATGTCCTGCATTCATGCTGATGGGTTGGGCCTGTTCCAAAAGGGCAATGCACCTCCACACAAGTGTCGGGACGCCACATTATGGTTAGAGGAGCATTCATCTGAGTTTGGGGTGTTGCCAATCCCATCCAAGTCCCCAGATCTGAACATGATAGAACACATTTGGGATGCCATGCAGCGCGCTATCGAACACAGAAATCCGAGACCTCGGAATACACCCGAATTGTGGAACGTTCTGCAGGAAGTATGGTGTGCATTGCCTACAGCATATTTCCGGAAGCTAGTGGAGTCCATGCTGCGTCGTATTTCTGCAGTTTTGCGCTCCCGTGGTGGGCCTACCAAGTATTAGACTGGTGTACCCGTTTTTCTGGCAGTTCAATGTATTTTGACTGCCTTGGCATGATCAAATCAACGTATAGGAGATATGACCTTATACAACGCGCGCACGTTTGTGAATAAGAATATCACAAATTCTCATTTTCCAGCAGGGAAACTTATGAAAACACAAATTTGTCGCTGACGGGGATCGAAATAGCGTCTTCTCGCTACGGAGCCAGTTGTTCTAACCAACTAAACTACACCGACGGAATTTACAGCTCGAGATTTGTCGTCTTGACACGTGATTCACTTCTGTAGGATGTCACATCATCTACCTCTTATTTATTTATTTATTTATTTTTGAAGCAGTGAAGGAAGTTTTACATTCATTCCAAACGATGTGTGGAACAAAACATAACTCATTTTTCGAAGAACCCAATGGCCAGTGGATCTACTTAACACAGTCGGGCGCCAATGTGATAACAAAAATTTTTTGGTGACGAAGTTCGAACTTACGCTTTCTCGCTCCGGAGCCAATTGTTCTAACCAACTGAGATACACCAACGGAATGTATTTCTGCAGATTTGTCGTTTTGACACATGCTTTACCTCTGTTCTACGTCACATCACTTATCTCTTAATTTTTTATTTTTTTTTTGAAGCTAGGAAGGAATTTTTTTCATTAATTCCAAACGTTGTGTGGAACAAACATCGCATATTTTTCGAAGAACCCAACGGCCATTAGATCTATTTTCCACAATAGGGCCCCAATGTGACGACACAATCGGTCACGGATATCGAAAACGCGCCTCTTTGCTTCGGGGCCAGTTGTTTTAACAGACATATTACACCCACGGAATGTATCGCTGCATATTTGTCGTCTTCACACATGCTTCACCTCCATAGTCACAAACTAACTGCAGAGAACTTGATAAAAGGACTTACCTCATTTAACAAAAGATCAGTTTTGGTTTCTGAAATCCTGTAAGGTAATCTCTTGCATAAAATTTCGCTTAGAAAGTTTTTGTTCTTTGAAAATTCTCGTCACCAGCAATGATATCTTATAGCCTTTGTGAACAGTAGTTAGTTTAAACCCTACTTTTCGGTTGAATTCCATAAAGTAGAACACTATCATTAATTACTCTGTTGAACTTAAAATGTCGCACGTAAATGCGCATGCGCTGACAGTACCTTTATAACACACGCAGACATGAAAAAAACAAACTCTGGCTATATTCTACTTCCATCACGCGACAAAGGCTACTGATAAATTTCCGCTTCAGAATTACTGACAACTAAAATATAATAAAGGAGGCTTTCCTGCTAAAAGACCAGTGATATGAATGCAAATAAGATGGACACAGACGGATATCGATTTGATTTATTTCTTGCGCAATGGAACCTTCTTTTAAATGATGCATATTAATTTATCTTCTCATAACCCGTCCTCTTTACGATTTGGTATTTCATATCCTCGTCGTTTGTACAACGTAATAAATATTTTATGCGATATTCTTCACTGCCATTATGTACAACTACTGAATATTTCATCGCGTGTGAAATGAAGGTGTGATTCGCTGCTCCTGTCTCTATTGACGCAATGAATGCGACAAAGAATTAATGACCAAAATTCACTTCCAACATTTCCCATTACAAAGTGTTTTTTTCCTTTTTAATTCAGATACCTCGATAAGTATTTACATAGGTTTCAGATATGTAGTTCGTTTGAAATCTCCAGGGATACCAGTTTCGTCAGAATGAATTAGTTATGAGACCAAACAGAAAAGAGATTAGTCGCTGAGTTACCAGGAAAAACAAAGAGCATTTGTTATTTATTCAAAATGTGATGATGTTAACTTTTCAAACACAGAAAAACTACTCAAAATGGAACACTTGCGGTTACCATGCTTTTCAAATATGGAAAACACGAATAGAAGACACAAGTGGTTGTTCGTACGGCAAAGTGTAATAGTTTCAAAAATGCTACGATAAGTAAAATCATTAAAATTTGCAAAATAAAACCAGATTTATTTACAAATTAAAATAATTTAAAAGCAAGAACTTTCGGGGCACTCATGGCCCCATCCTCAAGAGAAAGTGTCGCACAAATACAGAGTCAAGCATTATAAAGTACATGTAATTACCCACAATACATCTCACGATTCGTTTCGAGAAGGTGCCAGGTTACACAAGTTAAAGTTCGAAAAAGAGAAATAAACTACGTAGGTTCTTCATCAACAGCTGGTTGTCCGGAGGGGGCCACCGGTCGTCTCCACTGGCTCGGAACATAAGCCGGTAGGTCAAAGTTACAGCAAGAGTCCCAAAATTTAGTAATATAAAGGCTTTCAGTGAAAAAGGCAGAGCTCTTGTTGATAGTTGAGTTTAATATTTTAGCATTCTTCCAATCAGGTACATAACTTTCCTGATTACAATGGACAACAATTTTTGATAAAGTTCATGCTTTCGAGATAAAAAATAGCCATTTCTTAATGAATTTGATGTGTTGAAACAGAATATGACCATAAAAAAGTTGAATTGGCTACGGTTGATTTGTAATATGCAGGTACACTGGTTGGCTATTGATCAGGAACACGTGCATGCTATTTCAATGGGAGAGAAGAATATAATTTGCCTGCAACTCTCGATGCGCTTCTCTTATAAATATTTGTTTATGCTGCTAATTAAAGAGCTTCAAACACTTAACAAAATCAAAAATCATGATCAAAATATGTGTTTCTAACAAATTTTCCATGTGTATATGAGGAAATTTATTATTCTAAATCAGTTTTTAGGACATTTTGATTTCAGTCTGCCAACCTTTATACCAAATCTCTCCCATTGAAATAGCATGCAAGTGTTCCTTAGCAATTGCAACCAGTGTTTATGTACATCTTCATATATATATATATATATATATATATATATATATATATATTAAGTCTGTCCAACAGCTGTTTAAGGTTGTTGTAGGTCTCTTTCATGTGCACCGCATGTGCAACTGGAATGGACGGTAGCTCATTCCCGTTATGCAGTAAAATTATCTTAAGACTGAACTTGGAGGAGTCTATAAATAGACGCACGCCATTCTTGCGTAACATGTTGTATTCCTAGTCCTTGCATTAAGCCGTCAATATTGCAACATTAGGCCGTCAATATAGACTGGCACAAGACAGACCGTTGTGGAAGAAACTTGGGAAAACTTTCGTCCAGCAGTGGATTGATAAGGGTTGACAATGATGATGATGATGATATATATATATATATATAGCGTTACATTACACTTCTTTTGAAGTAAATACAATCCGAAACAGTAAGCGTAATTTTTTATAGTACAATTAAAAATAGATAGTGTAATTCTTTTTTTTTTTTTTTACATTTGTATTAAATGTAGTTTTGAGATATGTACAAGAGTTTTTCATGCATAGATAGAAATCAGTCACCAGTTCATGACGTTTTGCTTCTCCTTGCCTTTCGGTTGTATTCCACCAGAGGTGCATCTCCGAAGATTGTCCAAACGTAGTCTGCAAGCATCAAAGTGGACCACTTTCCCTGGTATCTTTGCTCCATTACGGCCATATCTTGATGAAACCGTTCACCATGCTCATCACTTAATTTTCCACAGTTATCCGGGAAGAAATCCAGGTGAGAATCCAGGAAGTGGAGTTTAAAAAACATATTACAGCCAAATTTTTGATACAGAGCAAGCAGGTCGGTAATGAGATCTTCGTAATTTTCAGCCTTGGAATTCCCCAGGAAGTTTGTTGATACTTGACAAAAGGTATCCCACACTTCTCTTTCATCACACTGAAGCATGTCCTCAAACTGCGAATCTTGAAAGAGCTGTCTGATCTGCGGACCCAGAAAAATTCCCTCTTTTATTTTGGCTTCGCTCAGCCGAGGAAATTTGTCATGCAAGTACTTGAACGGTGGTTTAGTTTTGCCCATGACTTTAACCAATTGCTTTACAAGAAGTGCAGAGGGGGTAGTATGATTTTCTGAGGATCTGTCAGTGGTGGGTTCTGAACATTCATTTGTCCAGGTGTCAAAGGCGTCCTATAGGAGGCCAGTCTCTATCGATGTAGTGCAGACATGTAGCTCATCTATCCCAGTGATAAAGAAAACAGCACTGCTTTGTGTATCCCTGCTGAAGGCCCATCAACAGAGACACTACCCTTCAGGTCAGCACAGATATAAGCCAACCATAATTTTTGTAATTAAGTCTGTCCAACAGCTGTTTAAGGTTGTTGTAGGTCTCTTTCATGTGCACCGCATGTGCAACTGGAATGGACAGTAGCTGATTCCCGTTATGCAGTAAAACCATCTTAAGACTGAACTTGGAGGAGTCTATAAATAGACGCCATTCTTGCGTAACATGTTGTATTCCTAGTCCTTGCATTAGGCCGTCAATATTGCAACAGAACACAAAGCTTTCACTTTTTTGGAAGAATTGCTCGAATTGTCGGTGACGAATACGAAACGAACTCACTCGAACATTTTGTTCTAGAAGATTCCATTGACGAAGCCTTGACGCAAGTAGCTCTGCTTTAACTTTGGTTAAATTCAAATCGCGAACAAGTTCGTTCAGTTCTTCTGATGTAATTGTATGTGGCATGGACTCAGAAGATGCATATTCGTCATCGCTTTCATTAATCCGTGACGTTGACGGTTTCGGATTACACAAATAGTCTTCCTGGACTTCATCTAAATCAATAACAAAATTTGTCGGAGGCTTGGGAATGGGGAGTTCTTCAGAATGAGGTATAGGTCGTACAGCAGAAGGTATATTTGGATATTCTACAGTCCATTTCTTCTTCTTTGTGATACCTTCAGCCACTGGTGGCACCATACAGAAATAACAGTCATTTATGTGATTTGTGGGCTCCCTCCAAATCATGGGAACAGCAAAACCCATCGTTTTTCTTTTGCCATTAAGATACTGTGACAGATTCGTTGCACACGTGCGGCAACATACATGTGGAGCCCAGTCCTTATCCTCGTCGCCTATCCTGCAGCCGAAATACAAATGATAAGCCTTTTTAACAACCGTAGTGATGGACTTTTTCTGTGCAGCAAATGTCACTTTACCACATATATAGCAAAGGTTATCCGCCTTATTCACACATGCACACGGCATAGCTACGTAATGTCACAATACAAGGATCACTTTAACAGGTTGCTATCACGAGAGTACACTCACCAATGAAGGGGAAGAAACAAATGGACTGAGCTCTTTACTGTTGGGCTGTTAAAACTGAAAGGATTACATCACATCGGGTAATAATACTACACCGGATGTCGCGGGAACTCCGGACTTTTCACCCAATGATGCAATACTTTCTGGTCTGACGGTGCCTATATAAGAGTACGGAAAACGCCGTACGAACTTGATGTTCTTACTATATTTTTATTTCAGTACCATTTTAATATACATTTACTAACATTTATTATATTTATCATACATTTATCAATATGTAACATGAAAAAATTATTACTCATTATACCAACTTTTTTACTAAAAATCACACATTTTTAACGTTCCATTAGCTGTATTTCCGAAACAAGAGCCAATGAAAGTTTTTCATGGCGATATTCGTGTTCAGTGGGTTAATTTCATACAGAATTGCACACTTTCCCGTCAGAAGCAATTTCATTGTTGTCCAGTGTTAACAGCAACAGTGAAGGCCGTGTTACATGATCATGAGCGGAGAGCTATTTGTGCTCAGCCAACCGTGTGTTTAATGACCGAAGAGTAGATCCAATGTAGAACATGTTAGTACCAGTGTTTACCTGTTGAATCATTGGAATGCAATAAACACCAGGTTTAACCAGTGGTGATACTTTATCTCTATCATTTCTTACTAACGAAAAAATATCCCGTTAGAAATTTTACAGTTAAAACTCCTTGCACGGCAGAGAAAAGACGCATTGAGATATTTCCTGCAACAAAGTTTTACACCGTGTTTCCATTATCCCCGAACTTACGTTCGGGGATACACAAAAATATTGATTTTGAAGAAATGAGTTTAATGAAAGCAAAGCAATGCTAAATGCTGTTGGGAAGCGTGATGGTTTCGATTGTGTTTCCAGATTCCTACAATCTTATATATAAAACACAAAACGTCTGTTTGTCTGAAGCAGCAAAATCTCTCGAACGCCGAACTGTGGCATCGTGAAATTTGCATAGCTTATTAATACTGGAATTTCTAGGTCAATGCAACTATTTTCAGATCTCTACGTTGCTCCGTTCGCGAGTTATGAATTAATTAATAAGCTAATCAATAAAACCAGCGTCGTTTGCTACGTCATCGTTTTCTGTACTAAATCTGAAAGCACGTGACTGCATGCATCGCCGCGGCACATCCACAAGTGTTTCTATTCTTTGAGAACTGGGAATAAAAATTGCAAAAACGAAACTTTGCGAAATCTTAACGAAACGAGCTGAAATTTTTATCAACACCATGCATTGGTAATAAGAGGAGTCCCTCAAAATTTCCCCGGAAACCGGTCAAAACTTTTTAAACTAGGCATGGAATTTTTTAATTCATCGGTAAACAGAAATATATGCGCAGAAACGGTTAAAAATTTTTTTACGGCTAATTTAAAAAGTTATTTACTGATTCAGACGAAATTTGGAGGACATGTTCCTATTAACGATTTATGGTGTTCATTAAAATTTCATCCAGTTTCATAAAATATTTACAAAGATACGTTTTTAACTTTTTTATCCCAGAGATTCGCCCCTCAAAGACGTCTGAAACTGAAAGCCGTGAGGCATTTGATCGTCATTAAAAGTTCTTAACGAATTTTGTTCAGTCAGTGTTCCAATGCTGTGTCTCCTGGACGGGTGTTAAATAATTCGTAATGCTTTTCGTCCGTTTGATTCTATAGCGGTATGTCGGAATGTCAAGAGCAAAAGATCCAACAAAATTATATATTGTCGCCGATGAAGGAGAAACCAAAAATGTTGTGTACGGCCAAGTGCTGAAATAATCACACTATGAATAAATAATTGTTAATGACCGAATCTGTGAAATCAGCTTTTTTCTTTCTTGCAAGCATCATTTTTTTCCCCCGATTTTTTCAGTGACATATAAGGGGACATGAAATTAAAAGCCGAAATCCCGGGCTAAGCCGAGTAAAGCTAGTAGGATATATAAGAGTTAATTCAGGAAAATAAAATGATATTTTATTATTATGTTAAGTATTTGTAATCACTAAATCTGAGTTTCTACAGAAATAAAGCAAGCTGTTCTTTCCATGTAACATAACCACAGAAATTTTAAAATTTAATCGTCCCGTGACGAGAATAGAACCTGCATCTCCTGATTTGCACTCGAGCATGCTAATCATTACATCACCCAGGACAATGAAATCCAAACAACTGAAGCATTAATCTGAACGTCAGACTTTGATTTCACTGTACCAGTCGAAAGAAACGTAATAAGTCCGATCACCAGCAAATGAATAAATATTAAGTTGGAAACACATGGAATTTTCTTTCTATTCTAAACAAAAGTATCTGCAGCTGCCGCCGCAGATGTTTTAAAAATTTCGTGACACTCGCGCTTTTCTTTGCTCGCAACGTAAAAAGTATTGAACACAAAAATACGAAATTTACATCGTTTGTAGATAATTGCTCGGAGAACACGCTGAAATGAACTTTTTTTCGATTATGGCGATACTTCAAGAGCTATTGTATTTCAAAATTAAGGTAACCAAAAAAGTACTATCAGTTTGCGTTCCGGAAACACTAACAGCAACAGAACCACGAAACTTTGTAGGCACGTAGGGCCATAACCGAATTTTTGTACCTCGTTGCCCTTTTTTTTGAATTTTGATTTAGTTTACGAGAAATTACTTTTTTTTAATTTCGCAAAATTTCTCAACTTCCCGATGGGATCCATTTTGAAAAACGGATATATGGCAAACTATAAAGCATAACGCAGTGCAATTTTTACAGCATAATCTATCATCCCTCTTTTACAAAACTTTTTTTAAGAAAAAGTCATTTTCTTATTTTTAAGCATTTTTTAAAGACGCAAAAACGAAAGGAACGAGCGGCTTACTTTATCTTCAGCGTTGACAACACAGAAAAGTTCTGGTCCCGTGACCTGCTGCCTTGGTGACACAGCTATATTTAGCTCTCTCTTCTCATTGGGTAAAAGGATAGGCTACAATCAAACTGGTAACGACGCAATGCTTAATGACGTAGTGACGCTTTTAAAGTTCGGCGTTTTCCGCCGGCATGCGTGAATACCTGTGTAAATATAGGCTTTTGCCACGTATATAAAAAGCAAAGAGGAAACATGCGAGTAATTTTCTTCGCGAATTGTTCGACCACTTCTAAATGGCCTAGAAGTCTGAAAATTGGCATGCTGGTAGGTCTTAATGTCCAGATACTAGAAAAGTCCGAAAACCAAAAAAAAAAAAAAAAAAAAAAATGGTGGATTCGGAACATTGTCTGCTTGAACTTTTTGCTAATTGTTAGACCACTTCTAAATAGCCTAGAGATCTAAAAATTGACATGCTGGTAAGTTTTAAAGTCAGGATACCTGCAAATGCACGAAAAACGAAAAAAAAAAAAAAAAAAAAAAAACAAACAGCGCTTTGAAATACTGTCTGCTTGAATTTTTCTACCACTTCTACACCTAGAAAAAAGTATGAAAACCAAAAAATTCAAAAGGGTGGCTTAGCTTTACTGTTTTAAAATGCTGATAGGTTTAAAGATAATTTTGTCAAAATCCTTGAAATGCTTAGAAAATTTCAAATTTTGATTTAAAATTAAGGGGCGCCAAAGCCTGCTCCGTTTTACGTCAAACTGTATGCACTGACGTCACGACGCTGTTCTAAATCGTAAAACAGTTACGGATTTTAAATTACTCTTCTTTCCCTTAATTACTTTTCCCTTTCTTTAAATTTATGTTCAAAGTATGATTTTATAGAGTCACCATTCGAAGAACCTGCATGATTGCTATATAGTTAATATATGCATAAATCAAGCTATTTTTTCATCTAAAAAACCACAGAAATTTGAAAATTTAATACTAATATTTAGCATACTCGAGGGCAAATCGGGAAATGCAGGTTCGATTCCCGTTCCAGGACGATTAAATTTTCAAATTTCTGTGGTTATGTTACATGGAAAGAACAGCTTGATTTATGTCTGTATTAATTATTCCATGTGTTTCTGACTGGAAATCTGAGTTCCTTTCGTAGGGTCTTTTTCGTTCCTTTTCCTTTTTTTTTTTGGTATTTTAACCACAAATGCCCGTGGTTATCAGGTAACCACTTGTCGTTTTCGAAGATGGGTCATGGGAAGAGAAAACGTTTTGGAGGGCAGCGTGCAACTCATCACGGTTGGAGAAGCACACAAATGATAGTCTGAAGTAGAGATATCTGTTGGATAAGCTGCATGACATAAAAGCTCCCACCCAAGTTCTTTGATAGTGTTTCTGGTCAATGAAACGGAGTGGGCACGAGCGTTATCTTGAAGTGGCAGAACTCCCTTTCTGTTGTCCAGTGCTGCTTCCTTTTCTCATGCACACGTTTCAATTGTTCACAGTAAACTGCAGCGGCGATTGTCTGACCGCGTTGCACCTGGCGTTGTTCCTATCCACTACACACACAGCATAACTTTACATGGATGCAATGCTGGTTTCGATGTGTGACGAATTAATTGAGTCACTGGTGGACAACCAATACCTGGAACGTTTTGAGGTGTTGTACAGGACCAATTTCTCATCACATGTGAGTACCCTATCCACAAATGGTTCCTTGTCATAGCGAGACAGCAATACAAGACAAGCAGAAACACGTTGCTATTTGTTAACTGCAGACATTTTTAGGGACGCACTTAGACAATGCGTGCCTTATCTATAGCATGCAGATGTCTTCGGACCATTTCATCATTAACAACAAATGCCTGGACTGGTTCCTGGCATGTTTGGCTACTGTCCTGCCCAGTAGGAACTTTCAGGGCTTCTGTGTCAAGGCTGACAGGACGACCACTCTGGAACTTTTCTTGAAGGAATTCATCTCTTCCTCTGAACTTTCGAAAACACATCCGAGTTGTATGTTCCTTTACAGCATCTGCCCCGTATGCTAAGCAAATGTGATGAGTTGTTTCTGCAGAAGATGAACCGAGTTCAACTTCGTAAAACAAACACCCACGAATAATCTCCACTGAGCCGCCCCGGTGGCGCAGTGGTCTAAGCGATGGCCTCTGATCATTCGTCCGAAAGGGGTCTGGGTTCGAATCCCGGTGAGGCATGGATGTTGTGTTTGTCTTACGGCACTGGATCTCTCCCTTCCCTGGAACCAGTGACCCTAAATTAGGGACGGGCGACCGCTTATAGTCCATTGAGTTGCTCACGGTGGTCGTTAAACCTACAATAAAAAAAATCTCCACTGATTGTAATCGTACGTCCTTCCACTACCAAACAGCTTACTCATCTGATTCATATGCGAAGAGACTGCTTACTCATCTGGTTCATATGCGAAGAGACTGCTTACTCATCTGATTCACATGTGAAGAGACTGCTTACTCATCTGATTCATATGCGAAGAGACTGCTTACTCATCTGATTCATATGCGAAGGGCATCAACTGACGATATACTGCGAGCGAAACGCCATATCCCCGCAAATTCGATAATTACGAGGTGTTTCTTTTGCTCTTTCGATAAAAGGCAGATACTTCTGTGGTTACCTGATATATTTTCAGTAACATACATAAAACAGCCACATAGCCACCTTAACTCACAACATTGGTCCGACGCACACTAACCGGCCACGGTATTAGAAAATTTTAGTCAATACCAGGTAAGACCTCCTTTTGCCGAATTACAACACGTATGCTATTTGGCATAGATTCCACAAGGTGTTAGAGTGCATCTACGTCTACAGCATGCATGGCGCTCACCAGACAATTCTTTAACTGGCTCAGATTTGATGGAAGAGGACTTTTTCTAACATGTCCCACATACATTTTCAATGGGATTCAAGTTGGGCTTTGTGATGGCCAGTGAAGATTGTGGAAGTTGCTGTCATGCTCGCTGAACCACTGATGAATAAATCTTGCGCTATGGACAGTAGCATTTTCGTCCATGAAAGAGCCATCTCCTGCTGGATAAAAAAGTCAACATTGCAGTGATGGACTAAATCGGCAACAATCCTTGGAGGATACTCGACCTTCCGGGAACCTGTACCGTTCCAACAGAACGTGCCTCACACCATGACACCAATTCCAGCACATTGAGTTGTGTTTACAAAGTAACCTGGGTCCATAGGGCACCCGTCAAACTCGCCGCCTACCACCGGTACAGAACAAAGTGTACAGCGTCTCATCGGACTACATGATTTTTGGGAACCAGTCACGGTCACGACCACTTTAGACGAACTTTCCGGTTCTTCGCAGAAATCATTGGTTTCCGTATAGGCATGCGACTACCAATAGCTATCCTCATCAATTCTCTGGGCATAGTTAGCTGAGATATGGGTCCAGAACAGCCGTTATTGAATTTTTCAGTCAATTGTTGCAGACAGGAAGTTCTTTTTCTCCGTACAACTATTCTCAGACGACGGCAACCTCGTTCCTGACAGATAGTCTTCCCGCTACAGTTAAGAACCTCTTAAACGAGCAATGTGGGTTCTTTTTCCACTGATTAAAGGGTTACATGATAAACTTACACAGGAAAAAATTACACAGCAAAAATTACACAAGGAAGAAATTACACATAGAATGCATTTTACAACAGATTATACAAAATTTGTAGCCATGATTTTACAAAATCATGAAACTCTAACTTAGACTGTAGACGGTTGTTGGAAGGGGTCGGAGCCCGGTGGGTCAGGAAACCCGATACAAAATTTAAAATTTTCATAAAATCTACATTCTTCAATTTAGAACCACCAAATTTAGTAAACTGTTACCAAATTTGGTGGTTCTAAATTGAAGACTGTAGATTTTACAAACATTTTGTTGAGGGGGCTCTGACCTCCCGTCCCGTTCCGTTCCAAAAACCGTCTGCCGTCTAAATTAGAGTACCATGAGATAGTGTACCAAATTTGGTGGTTCTAAATTGAAAACTGCAGATTTTACGAAAATTTGGTAGGGGGAAAGGGCTCTGACCCCCAGTCCCGTTCCGTTCCAAAAACCGTCTACCGTCTAAGTTAGAGTACCATGAGATAGTATACCTAATTTGGTGGTTCTAAAGTGAAAACTGTAGATTTTACGAAAATTTTGTAGGGGGCTGACTCCCGGGCTCCGACCCCTTCCAACAACCGTCTACAGTCTAAGTTAGAGTTTCATGATTTTGTAAAATCATGGCTACAAATTTTGTATAAAGTGTTGTAAAATTCATTCTATGTGTAAATTTCGACTTGGTGTATTTTTTTCTGTGTAATTTCCGAATTAGTTGCTCACGGTGGTCGTTAAACATCCAATCAAAAAAAAAAAAAAAATTCCGAATTGTGTAATTTTTTCTTCGTGTAATTTCTTTCTTGTGTTATTTCTGCTGTGTAATTTCATTCCGTGTAATTTTTTCCTGTGTAATTCAGTCCTGACACCTGATTAAAGACCCGGGATACGTAGTGCGATCAAAAAGTTCCGAGACTAGAAACGTAGCGCGCCAACAGATGGCAGTACGCAGATGCGCGAGCAGCGATCGAGGGCAGTGACCTTCATGAGTCATTGTGCCAAGTGGCGTCGTTCTGTGAACATCGGAAGCTGTGCTACATGGTATTTGATGACCACGTGCAGAACACAGCTGCCATTTCGGCATGGACTGCAAACTAGAGCAGCGAGCGAACATCAAATTCTGCGTCCAACTCGGCAAATCGGGAACGGAGACGCATGAAATGTTGCTGCAGGCTTATGGCAATGAAGAAATGAGTCGTGCGAGGTGTTTTGAATGGCACTCGCGCTTCAAGAATGGCATAACGGCACTAGAAGACGAGGAGAGGTCAGGGTGACCGTCCACGACCAAAACCACCGAAGATGTGGACATTCGTAAAGTTGTGCAACGCGAATTCGTCCCCCAAGGCCAGACCGTCACGGCCCTTTTTTACTGCGATGTTCTGCGGCGTCTCAGGGAAGACATTCGAAGGCAAATGACCTGATATGTGGTGCAGGGGCGATTTTCTGTTCCATCACGCCAATGCTGCTTGCTGCTCACAGAGCGTTAGCAACACGCCAATTTTGCAGCCGTGGCACATGACTACCCTTCTTCACCCGCCTTACTCGCCGGATTTGTCCCCTTGTGACTTCTTTCTGTTCCCGAAGATGAAGTTGAAGCTCAAGGGTCACCGTTTTAAAACCGCGGACGAGATCCAACGCGAATCGCAAACAGTGCTTTACACGATTCGCGAACAGGACTTCCAGGGAGCGTTCCAACAGTGGTAAACCCACTGGCAGAGGTGTATCGCTGCCCAAGGAGACTACTTTGAGGGAGACCATAGTCAGAATTAAGTAATGTAAGTACTTTGATGTATATCGCCTAGTCTCGGAAATATTGAATCGGACATCTGACCTTTTGAGTAACCAGTCAGCTCTGCAGTTTTCAAAATCGTCGCTCTGGCCAAACGAACACCCGCAATCAGTCCTTTACCCAAGTTCGAAAGATCCTTTGTTTCCCCCATTGTGAGCAAGACTATTGACGATTACTGACAAGCAGCAGTCTTAAATATTAGCCTAAATCCCAAAATGAACAAAGGTGACCACGTATTTTGCACACGTACGTGACGTTTGCCCACATCTGCATAAAGGTTTCTAATTCTGTGGCCCGTGTGCGTAGATGAAGCCCTACAGTTCATTTTGGCGGTACCATATACACCGTTTGAAGTTAGAAATAAATCAAAATAATCCGTTAAATAAAAACAAAGTTTCGGAAGGGACTGAGGAAGACTTTTATGCGGAAACGAACTGTTTATAGCAAAGTTCCGGGATAGAAAGCTGCTCATAACATAATTTGTGGAGAAATATTTCCGGGATAGAGAGCTGCTCATAACATAATTTGCGGAGAAATATTTCCGAGATAGAGAGCTGCTCATAATATAATTTGTGGAGAAATATTTCCGGGATAGAGAGCTGTTCATAACAAAATTTGTGGAGAAATATTTCCGGGATAGAGAGCTGTTCATAACATAATTTGCGGAGAAATATTTCCGGGATAGAGAGCTGCTCATAACATAATTTGCGGAGAAATATTTCCGGGATAGAGAGCTGCTCACAACATAATTTGCGGAGAAATATTTCCGGGATAAAGAGCTGCTCATAACATAATTTGCGGAGAAATATTTCCGGGATAGAGAGCTGCTCATAACATAATTTGTGGAGAAATATTTCCGGGATAGAGAGCTGCTCATAACATAATTTGCGGAGAAATATTTCCGGGATAGAGAGCTGCTCATAACATAATTTGTGGAGAAATATTTCCGGGATTGAGAGCTGTTCATAACATAATTTGTGGAGAAATATTTCCGGGATAGAGAGCTGCTCATAACATAATTTGCGGAGAAATATTTCCGAGATAGAGAGCTGCTCATAATATAATTTGTGGAGAAATATTTCCGGGATAGAGAGCTGTTCATAACAAAATTTGTGGAGAAATATTTCCGGGATAGAGAGCTGTTCATAACATAATTTGCGGAGAAATATTTCCGGGATAGAGAGCTGCTCATAACATAATTTGCGGAGAAATATTTCCGGGATAGAGAGCTGCTCACAACATAATTTGCGGAGAAATATTTCCGGGATAAAGAGCTGCTCATAACATAATTTGCGGAGAAATATTTCCGGGATAGAGAGCTGCTCATAACATAATTTGTGGAGAAATATTTCCGGGATAGAGAGCTGCTCATAACATAATTTGCGGAGAAATATTTCCGGGATAGAGAGCTGCTCATAACATAATTTGTGGAGAAATATTTCCGGGATTGAGAGCTGTTCATAACATAATTTGTGGAGAAATATTTCCGGGATAGAGAGCTGCTCATAACATAATTTGCGGAGAAATATTTCCGTGATAGAGAGCTGCTCATAACATAATTTGTGGAGAAATATTTCCGGGATAGAGAGCTGCTCATAACATATTTTGCGGAGAAATATTTCCGAGATAGAGAGCTTCTCATAACATAATTTGTGGAGAAATATTTCTGGGATAGAGAGCTGTTCATAACATAATTTGTGGAGAAATATTTACGGGATAGAGAGCTGCTCATAACATATTTTGCGGAGAAATATTTCCGGGATAGAGAGCTGCTCATAACATAATTTGTGGAGAAATATTTCCGGGATTGAGAGCTGTTCATAACATAATTTGTGGAGAAATATTTCCGGGATAGAGAGCTGCTCATAACATAATTTGCGGAGAAATATTTCCGTGATAGAGAGCTGCTCATAACATAATTTGTGGAGAAATATTTCCGGGATAGAGAGCTGCTCACAACATAATTTGCGGAGAAATATTTCCGGGATAAAGAGCTGCTCATAACATAATTTGCGGAGAAATATTTCCGGGATAGAGAGCTGCTCATAACATAATTTGTGGAGAAATATTTCCGGGATAGAGAGCTGCTCGTAACATAATTTGCGGAGAAATATTTCCGGGATAGAGAGCTGCTCATAACATAATTTGCGGAGAAATATTTCCGGGATAGAGAGCTGCTCATAACATAATTTGCGGAAAAATATTTCCGGGATAGAGAGCTGCTCATAACATAATTTGCGGAGAAATATTTCCGGGATAGAGAGCTGCTCACAACATAATTTGCGGAGAAATATTTCCGGGATAAAGAGCTGCTCATAACATAATTTGCGGAGAAATATTTCCGGGATAGAGAGCTGCTCATAACATAATTTGTGGAGAAATATTTTTACTTCATCCTGAAAGGAACTTTCATGATGAACGAACCGTAAAAAAGACTCGAGAATAGTTTCATCCGGGAAACAATTTTTTAAAGTCGAGTTGAAATAAAAAAGAAAACTCATCATACGACGGTCGTAACAAAAGCTGTGCACACTCAGTGGTGTAAATTCGAGGCTATCTATGTTAACTGCGAAGCCCAGAGAATGCACAAATAAAAGTCAATTAAATATACACAAACAAAAGACAATTATCAACAGTATTGAGATACTGTATGTCGATGCTTTTGCTGAGAAAAAGAGCACATGCGGATTCACTTCTTTGACTCACTCTGGCGACCAAAGACCAACGGCATAACGCAAGCAGCTCTTCCAGAGTAGAGTCTTCGCTGTTCTTATTCGAAGGCCTTCGATACAATCGCCTGCTAGCGTTTCCATGACAACATGAATGAGCGTATGGAGTTGAAGGGACCATTGAAAAGAGAAGACTTGGACTTCCTCAGTCATTCGCATGTTTCCTATTGTACCAGCACGTGTTTCGCGAGATTTGTTTCAATTTGTGTGAAGTGTCAATCAATTAAAATCGGTGATATTATATCTTAAATTCCTGGCTTTGTTGGATTCGAACTGTTTTGATAAATGTTTTGAAAGTTTCCCTGAACATCTACTGTCAGTACTTAAAGAACTCTATATGCTTCAAATTTTGATACAGGAACTGAGAGTGTTTTATTCCCTTGATGAATACAAAACCAAATCAGAAAGAGACATTACTTGTTACATAAAGTTGAATAAATTGGACACAGTGTTTAGTGAGGTGTAAAAATTAGCAAACCTAATATTGAAGTTTCCATCAACAACTGCAACTGCCGAAAGAAGATTTTCTGCATTAAAAAGAATCAAGATATATCTTAGAGCCACACAAGGACATGTACATTCGAGCAATTCGGCTGATTTGTCAATAGAGAAAAACATTCTTTTTAAATATGAAAAACTACTCGGAAGAAACAACTTTTTATGAAAACGTAACACTGAAGTTTATACAAAAGGGAAGAATGGAGTTCATGTACAAATAAAGAATTCAAATCCTAATCCTCATATTTATGTGGTATGTTAGCAAAAGCATGTACCTGAAATAAGTTACTTCTATTACTTAACAATTAAAAATTAAACTTTATAACGAAGTAAATTCCTCCGTCATTTCAATCCATGCCAGGATTCGAACCCGGATCCCCTCATTCCGGAATAAGTCACTCTACCAATTGAGCTACGCGGACGTTTTATTCTGATTCCTATCTGCCTTTATGTCGGGTGCGTCCTTCTGCCAGGTACGTCACATCTCCTGGTACGTTACATCATCTCCCGCTTACTTTTTTTTTTTCGAAGTGCTGGAGAAGGGATTTTCCGATTTTTCCTATCTCGCGGTGTGGAAAGAACATCAGACCATTGCGAGATTTTGAACGGTCGGGTCATCCGGATAGTTCGGGCGCCATTATAACGAAGTTAATTTCTTCGTCATTTCAATCCACGCCAGGATTCGAACCCGGATCTCCTCATTCCGGAATAAGTCACTCTACCAATTGAGCTACGTGGACGTTTTATTCTGATTTTTTTTTTTGATTGGAGGTTTAACGACCACTGTGAGCAACTCAATGGGCTATAAGCAGTCGCCCGTCCCTAATTTAGGGTCACTGGTTCCAGGGAAGGGAGAGAGCCAGTGCCGTAAGACAAACACAACATCCATGCCTGACCGGGATTTGAACCCGGACCCCTTACGGACGAATGATCAGAGGCCAACGCCTTAGACCACTGCGCCATCGGGGCGGCTATTCTGATTCCTATCTGCCTTTATGTCGTGTTCGTCCTTCTGGCAGGTACGTCACATCTCCTGGTACGTTACAACTTCACAATTAAACAAAAACAGTACTGTGTCGGGGGGGGGTTTACAGGTGAGATAGCCAAGGTCTCAGACGCAAAATACGCTACTGTGCACACTGCCCATTTTTGAGAAAAGTGTGAAGTAACCTTGAAAACTTACCTTATTGCCGTTCAATGTACTCTTCTCAGCTGCTAATGTGAGCTTACCAGTGGTGAGGTAGGTCCTGGATGACCCGTAGTACGCCATCTTTGTTCAGCTGTTGTATTACTCGGGTCACGTCAAATGACAGTTCGTCCAGCGATTCGTAGCGGATGCCAGTGAGCCGATTTTTCAAGTTTGGAAAAAGATCAAAGTCGGGTGTGCTGAGATCAGGGCTGTATGATGGGTGGTATAAAGTTTCCCAGCCGTATTTCGACAAAGGTCCCCGTACCGACGCTGCATCATGACACGATGCGTTGTCATGATGCAATATCACTCACGCTTCCAACAAAGTAACAATAATATTGTGCGTTGACATTTTGCCCTACCGGCACCCGATCAGAGATCACAACACCCTGGGCATCGTACTCAAAAATCATCATTTGCTTCACTTTGGATTGTTGCTGACAGCAGTTTGAGGGGTGTCGGGAATTTGGATGCCTCCATTCCGCTGATTGTGACTTCAGTTGCGGCTCAGAATCACGGGTCCAAGTCTCATCAATTGCGACAATTCTGTTCAGGAAGGTGTCGTCCTCCCTTTCAAACTTGTTGAAGAGATCCTGCGCGATGATCACTCTGGCAGCCGTCTGCTCGGGAGTGAGTTGATGGGGCGCACAGCGTGCGGCGATATTTCCTTTACCCAGTGAGTCGATCAAAATCCGGTAAACCGACATAGTGGACAAATTTACCTGATGAGCAATCTCCTCGACTGACCCCACTGAGTTTCTATTTTCACGTACGAGTGCTGGTCTAACGCCGTGACTCGACCAAAGGAGCTGCACGCTTCCATTTTCAACCCGCCCCCCACGTCCACATAGCAAATGGTAGCACGTCGTTCTGACATCACTGCGTTGTTAAGAGTCTTTTCCCACTGAGAGTCTATTTTCACGTACGAGTGCTGGTCTAACGCCGTGACTCGACCTGAGGAGCTGCACGCTTCAATTTCCAAACCGTCCCACGTCCACACAGCAAAAGGTACCGCGTCGTTCTGACATCACTGCGTTGTTAAGAGTCTGACCCCACTGAGTTTCTATTTTAAACGTACGAGTGCGGGTCTAACGCTGTGAGTCGACCTGAGGAGCTGCACGCTTCTATTTCCAAACCCTGCGACGTCCACACAGCAAATGGTAGCGCTTTGTTCTGGCACCACTGCGTTGCTAAGAGTCTGACCCCACTGAGTTTCTATTTTCACGTACGAGTGCTGGTCTAACGCCGTGACTCGACCTGAAGAGCTGCACGCTTCCATTTTCACCCTCCCACGTCCACACAGCAAGTGATAGCGCGTCATTCTGGCACCACTGCGTTGCTGAGAGTCTGACCTTGACATGACGCAATCATTTTCCCGATTGCATCATCCGCCTCCATTTAGATCAACGTGTGCAGAACGTTTGGTATGAACCTCGCAATTCAATTTCAGTGGAAACCTTTGTAGACATTCAGCTGTGCTAAAAACTGATACAGACATTTGACGTGGACTAGGAACATCAAACAGAGGTCATGGCTCTTTCCACGTTTATAAGTGGGTCACGGAAAAACTCTCATTGGCCGCCACCCGGAATGTGAGTCTGGAGGAACTCGAGGCCGTTGTGGTGCGGTGGACGCATATCCGGCGCGTAACTGGAAGACCCTGGGTTCCATTCCCGGTGGCGGGCAATGAGAGTTTTTCCCGTGACTCGCTTATAATCCTTGAATGACCATAACGCCCAAAACGCCCGTGCATACAAACGGCCATTGCCGCCCGAAACGCCTGCCTAGAGTGAGTCAGATTTCCTACTCTTGCCTGTTCTTCAAAATTTCTCGATCTATGAGGGATCAACAGGAAGCACCCTCAGTCACTATTTGTTGCTATTAAACAAATAAGAGAAACAACAGACAGTTTCGGGCGTTATGATATTTGGAGTGATAAAATATTTTTGGTTCCTGGTCCTCAAAGAGATAAACGTGGAAAGAGCGATGACCTCTGCGTGATGTTCTAAAGACTCTAGACTTTATCCGTCAAAGAACTGCTTTAAACAGAGTTTCGGAAGAGAGAACTGCTAATTACAGAGTTTCAGGAGAAACTATTATTTCAGCTTTCGGAAAGGAAATTATAATGTAAATGTCTTTTCGTACTTCTACGTTATTTTTAAAAACATAACCATACGATGAAATAGTTCCTAAATTAAACCTTAACGGTCAGACGAAACATTTATACAGAAGTCTAACTTACGGAAATGATGCTTTATTTCTCCAGCACAAATATAGCACTTCACGATAGTATAGAGATCACATAACACAAATCAACCACCAACATTCCACCACGCTCCACAACCCCAAGCACCTGTAGTATCGTAGTTTATATCTCTCGTTCTTATCACATAACAGGCATACGTCACGTTCATTCAACCTCAATTATGTTGCCAACCGTATTCGTTTGAGAGAAAAGATATCACGTTAAGTGTGAAGCATAACTGAGAACAAACTCAAGGGACAGAAACTAAAAAGGAAAGTTAATTTCAAATATACGTCACAAAATGTTCACAGAAGAGCCGTGGAATAGACACATACGCTCCGGTGGTGCAGTGGTCTAAGCGTTGTCTTGTGACCATTCGTTTGAGACGAGTCTGGGTTTGAATCCCTGTGAGGCATGGATGTTGTTTTTGGCTGAAGGTACTGTCTCTCTCCCTTCCCTGGAGCTAGTGGGCTTAAATTAGGGATGGGCGTCTGTTTGTTTGAGCCCATCGTGTTGTTCACGGTGGTCGTTAACCCCCACCCTCGGGAAAAAGCCCTGAAAAGGTCAAGAAGACTTTCTTCTCGCTTATAACAGAGTTTCAGAAGAAACGTTGTAAGACTTTCAGCTGGGAAGAATTGTTTAAGACAGAGATGTGATAAAAACCAAAGAAAACCCATTCGGAAAACATCTGCTTAAAACAGCTTTAGAAAAGGCTCTGAAAAACTTTCATGGTCTAGTGGATCTCAAAATGTTGAAGGTATTTAGATATTTTAGCATGTTTGATAGAGAGAACAAATTAGATGGTGAAATTAGCAGGCGAGTGAATTTTTATTTGTAAGTCATAGCTGGTTTGACAGGTTTTCAGAGGAATGATAGGTTCTCAAGAGAGTCCCACATGGTTGTGTATGAAAGTGTAATTGTTCCTACTCTGATATATGACAGTGGAACATAGGTACTACAGAAGAAACATAGGAGTCGTTTGTGTTTTGGAGAGATGCGTTACTTACGGAAGGGTGAGACACATTCTGATCGTGTGAGGAATGAAGATATGTTGCAGTTGTGTAATGTGAAGCGAAATGTTGTCAGAAAGGTGGAAACTGATATGCTTCGGTGGTTTGGACGTGTTGAAAGAATGAGTGATGGGATGCTTACTAAGAAAATCTTTTCAGCCCAAGTGGCAGGAAGGGAAGACAGAGGAAGTCCAAGGAAGCCATTAGAGGGTCAGATGCAGGAATATCTGCATGAGAAAAAGATTATGAGTATGAAGTATAGAAGATCTTGTGTACGACGTGTGATGGATGTGAGTGAAGCCCAAGTTGTATGTCAAGATCGCTGTAAATGGAGAAGTTTGACGCGGCAACAGTAAGTAAATAATCAGTTAAAAATTTATTTGGTAGTTTGTATTTCTTTGTGTAGCTAACTTCTAAATCTCAGAGAACAGCATAGTGATATATATGTATGTATGTATTTAGCTTCCTTCTTCGAAAACGAAAATAATTTTTTCATTTTCATCATATCGACAAAACTCTTGTGTAAGTTAATAAATGATATATTTTTCTCTACAGATATGGTTCGGTCCTTTCCCTGGAGGCATTAGCTGTGAATACACCTGTAATGAGCAACTTCGTCTTGTCTGCTATGCTGAAGGGGTCATTAAAGTATTACATTAAAATACTACTAGAGCCTTTGGGGTACATACACAGTGTGGCAAAGAATTTTTAAGACTGGGTCTGTAAAATGAAATAGAAACAAGAAATGATAATTTGTTTTGGTTTTTTATTCAAAATAAGTCCCTCCGGCTTCAATACACTTGTTACAGCGATTTAACAATGATTCGAATGCCTGTTCCAGTTCACTTTGCTGTTTCAGTTCACATGGTCGAAATATCATCAAAATAACACCCTTTTAATGTCATTTCAAGTTTTGGGAATAAAGAAAAGTCGCAGGGTGCTAAATCAGGCGAATACGGTGGATGATTCAACACACAGACGTTATTTTTCGCCAAAAATCTACGAACAAGAAGTGAGGTGTGACTGGGTGCATTATCGTGCAACAAACACCAACTGTTTTCATCCCGATATTCTGGACGAATGCGACAAATTCTGCCCATCAAACGTCTCAAAACATTTAAATAAAACTCACCAGTAATTGTTTGTCCACTTGGAACAAATTCTTTGTGGATAATAACCCTTACTATCGAAGAATGCAATGAGCATTGTTTTGATGTTTGATGGAACTTTTCTTCTTTTTTTGGCTTGTGGTGAGCTTTTTAACTTCCATTCCGCACTTTGTCGCTTTGTTTTAGGATCATATTGAAAACACCATGTTTCATCACCTGTAAAAATCAATTTTAAGAAGTTTGGATCATTTTCAGCGGCTGAAATGATGTCTCTGCAATGTGCACTTCTCCTTGATTTTTGTTCATTGGTTAACGCGTATGGAACAAATTTAGCACATACTTTTGTTTTGCCCAAATCTTCATGTAGGATGGTTCGAATCGTTTCTTTGTTGATGTTTAAAGACTCTTCCATCATTCTTAGTGACGCACATCGATTGTTTGCCACGAAATCACGCACTTTTTCAATAATCTCGGGTGTTCTAGATGAACTTGGTCTTCCGGTATGCTTATCATCTTCTAGCGTATCTCTTCCGTCCAAAAAATGTTTGTGCCACAGGAAAACATTTGATCTACTTAAACAAAACTCACCGTAAACTTGTTTCATTATTTGGTACGTTTCCGAGGCACTTTTACCAAGTGTTGCGTTAAATTTAATAACAGCCCTTTGTTCCATCTTAATAATTCAACATGAAAAAAATTTTACTTCTCTAATGAACAGCAATTTCGTTTGAGTTACTTTAACAACTGCGCAGTACTTTTGGCAAAAAGCAAGCAGATGGCCACGGTTTATAACGCATTCGCGATTACACTGGTGGCGCCACCGTAGGCTGAAATCTAGCGCCAGTCTTAAAAATTCTTTGACGCACTGTGCATTATTATTTCTACAGCTTTCAACTTCACTTATGCTCATGAAGGGAAAACAGACTGCTAAATGAATATCGTAGTCTTCATTTCACTGCTATCTGAACTAATTATTAAAAGCTCTTAGCTTTAAAAAAGATCAAAGATCAGTGTAGGATCGTTTAATGAATAAAGTGCAAACATGTATCCAATCACATCATTGAATGCAAGTGAAAGGAACCCGCTAATTTGACTGAGATTGAAGCAAAAGTAACGCGCTTTACAATTCCTCAATCAATAATTACCAGGTATTTCTTTTGTTTTAACAGAATGGCTATACAGAAAAGTGTTTCACACGTGCATCGCCAGCTGATATATGAGGACCGCGCAACCATGTCTTAATGAAACGGTCCATTGGTTTTCCCTGGACCTTAACGCCCATTAGCTTGGAGATACTGTCCTCGAGTAATGAGTGTCTTTCCTTAGCAGCAATGCCGTTCATCACAATGAATTCTAGTTCCGCCTCTTTAACGCTAATTGCAATTGCCCTGACGCTTTTCTTGGTTCTTATCACCGTCCCACTTTCTGTAGTCACATTTCTTTTTAAAATCGCAGCTCTACATATAATCACCAAAGTAATTTACTGGAATGTCGTACTTAATTTTACAAGCTGGAGTTCTTAGCTTTCCTTGACTCAAAAGATTTTCTTTTTTGTCATTCTGTTCTGCCGGAGGAACAAAAATTTCGCATTATCAGAAGACGAAGGGAGGGTGTGTTTGAGGTACGTAACGGTAAAAGTTCGCAGTTCAAACGCCAGGTGAGACGATAGAGCTTGATTAGGTAAAAAACAAACCTTGGACCATGAAGAACGGGATTACACCGATATACACTACAAATTTATGATTCCGTTAATTGGCGTAAATCTTTTCAAAATTTTCACCAATTAAAGGAATCACAACTTCTAATTTGTATTGAAAACTTGGACATTAGATGTAGAAAGCCGTCGTTAGTCTTGAAAATGCACCTTTAATAAACTAACCAGCGAGTTAATACCGAATTCGAGAGAGGAAAAAACAGAGATAGGATGATAGAGAAACAAGTTAGTAAAATCCTGCAATGCATTGATTATGATACGCTTTCCAACATACCAGAAATCATTACTCAAGTTATGAGGATAATGGCTGTGGAATAAATCTCGCTCCTTTGCTCTGACCTTTGACCCCATTTCGCTGATATTCAACAGACCCGTTAAGTGTACCTCAGGAATAACATACAAAAGTTTCGTGGTAATAGAAGCATTTTTGCGTAAGTTATGAGAATAATGGCAGTGGAATAAATCTTGCTTCTGTGCCATGATCATTGACCCCATTTTGTTGATATTCAACAGAACCGGTTCACTATACCTCCGAAACAACATGATAAAGTTTTGTCGCAATTGAAGAATTTTTACGTAAGTTAGTTTGCATAAGGGCAATGGAATGGTTCCCCCTCTTATCTCCTGCCCTTTGACCCCATTTCGCCCATTTTCAATACACTTTGTCCCCAGATGTTACCCTACCACATACTAAAATTTCATCGACATCGAACGAACCATTTTTACGCAAGTTAGGACATACAAGGGCAGTGGAATAAATCCCGCTCTTATGTCCTGCCTGACCTTTGACCCCATTTAGCCCGTTTTCAATAGGTTTCGTCCCCAGGTGGTTTCCTACCACATACTAAAATTTAATCGAAGTCGATCCATTTTTCCGTAAGTTATGACACATAAAGGCAATGGAATGGATTCCGCTCCTATGTCCTGACCTTTGACCCCATTTCACCCATTTTCAATAGGGGTTCTCCCCAGGTGGTCACCTACGACATACTGAAATTTAATCGATATCGAACCATTTGTACGCGAGTTATCGTGCGGACGGACAACAAAGCTGGAGCATATACGCTTCTTCAAAGTACGGTTGGAAAGCGTAAAAAATTACTCATATACAGTGAAACCTGGTTTACATGTTTTTCTAGGTAATGGGCGTATTATGAGAAAAAGGTATAAACGTATAAACGTACAATTAAGAAAAAGGTATAAACGTATAAATGAGAAAAACTTATAAACAAAGTTTCAGAATATTAAAAACCAATACAAAATTGCAAATATCTGCCAAAAAAAAAAAAAAAAAAAAACAAGTTAGTAAAATCATGCAATGCATTGATTATGATACGCTTTCCAACATACCAGAAATCATTACTTAAGTTATGAGAATAATGGCTGTCGAATAAATCTCGGTCCTGTGCCCTGACCTTTGATCCCGTTTCGATGATATTCAACAGAACTGGTTCAATATACCTCCGAAATAACATGATAAAGTTTTGTCGCAATCGAAGTAATTTTATGTAAGTTATGATGCATAAGTGCTATGGAATAGATCCCGCTCCTGGGACCTAACGTTTGACCCCATTTCGCCCATTTTCAATAGGAGTCTTCCCCAGGCAGGTCCCTACAACATACTAACATTTCATCCAAATCGAAACATTTTTATGTAAGTTATGATGCATTAGAGCAGGGGAATGGATCCTGCTCCTATTTGGTGACCTTTGACCCCATTTCATTCATTTTCAACAGGATTCCTTCTCAGGTGTTTCCTTCCACATACTAAAATTTCATCAAAACCGACCGATTTTTACGCGAGTTATCATGGACGAACATACGCACACAACGCGTGACGTAATGAGGCAGATTAGAATGGCGACCATCTGCTCGCCGCAAGAGTGTGACGTCATAAAACTTTAATAGGATCCACACACAATGCGTGACGTAATAGAGACAGATGGCGTGACCGCGCAGGACAACATTCTCAAACGCGAGATTGTGATGTCATAAGTAAGATTTCTGACATTGGTTACGTTAATGGAACGACGCCATGCCAATAAAAACGTTATAATTCGGGCATATTTAACCCACTAAACGAATTTTCCTAAAGTCGAGATCAAGCTAAATCGATTTCCAGTGCCGAAAACGGTAGGTTAACGACTTTCATCAAAATCCTTAGAGCCGTTTTCAAAATAAAATTTACATACATACAAGATTTGCTCCTTTAAGGTGAGCGTCAAGTACTTTTTCTTCCTGTACTTCCAATGGAAAAATTTCTGCAATGGCATTTTCTTCCCAATTAATGCGTTCCCAAGGAGGAAAATTTGAACATCGATTAAAAATATCTTCACTTTATAACTTGGAATACTTAATATTTTCTAAAACATAACCATAATTATGCAATCCAACATTTGTTTGTCTACAGACGTCATGAAAGTACAGGTCGCGCCATTTTTTTTCTGGACAATTAATGCGTTCACAAGGATGAAAATTTTTTGAACATCGATTAAAATACCTTCACTTTATAACCCTTTGGGAATACTTAATATTTTCTAAAACATAACCATAATTATGCAATCCGACATTTATTTGTCTACTGACGTCATCAAAGTACAGGTCGCTCCATCCTTTTACTGGTTTCAACACCACCAAAGGAAAAGTTATTGATTTTTAATATAGTTATGGTTATGTTTTAGAAAATATTAAGTATTCCAAGTTATAATATGATGTGAAGTTATTTTAAACGAAGTTCAATTTTCATCCTTGGGAACAAATTAATTGTGAAGGAAATGTGTACAAAAGTTTTTTCGTTGGAAGTATAGGAAGCAAAATTACTTGACGTCCACCTTAATAATATGATAAGGGTGATGGAATGGATCCCAATCCTATGTCCTGACCCAACTGACCGCATTTCGTCCATTTTCATTAGGGTTCGTCCCCAGGTGGTCTCCTTCCACATACTAAAATTTCATCAAAACCGACCGATTTTTACGCGAGTTATCATGCTGGACGAACATACGCACACAACGCGTGACGTAATGAGGCAGATTAGAATGGCGACCATCTGCTCGCCGCAAGAGTGTGACGTCATAAAACTTTAATAGGATCCACACACAATGCGTGACGTAATGAGACAGATGGCGTGACCGCGCGCGAACATTCTCAAACGCGAGATTGTGATGTCATAAGATTTCTAAGCATTGGTTACGTTAATGGAACGACGCCATGCCAATAAAAACGTTATAACGGGGTGGTTATTTAACCCACTAAACGAATTTTCCTAAAGTCGAGATCAAGCTAAATCTATTTCCAGTACCAGAAAAACGGTAGGTTAACGACTTTCATCAAAAATCCTTAGAGCCGTTTTCAAAATAAAATTTACATACATACAAGATTTGCTCCTTTAAGGTGAGCGTCAAGTACTTTTTCTTCCTGTACTTCCAATGGAAAAATTTCTGTACCGCATTTTCTTCCCAATTAATGCGTTCCCAAGGAGGAAAATTTGAACATCGATTAAAATATCTTCACTTTATAACTTGGAATGTTTTTCTTAATATTTTCTAAAACATAACCATAATTATGCAATCCAACATTTGTTTGTCTACAGACGTCATTCAGAAAGTACAGGTCGCGCCATCTTTTTTTTTCTGACAATTAATGGCAGTTCACAAGGATGAAAATTTGAACATCGATTAAAATTACATTTCACTTTATAACTTGGAATACTTAATATTTTCTAAAAACATAACCATAATTATGCAATCCGACATTTATTTGTCTACTGACGTCATCAAAGTACAGGTCGCTCCATCCTTTTCCACTGGTTTCAACACCACCAAAGGAAAAGTTATTGATTTTTAATATAGTTATGGTTATGTTTTAGAAAATATTAAGTATTCCAAGTTATAATATGAAGTTATTTTAAACGAAGTTCAATTTTCATCCTTGGGAACAAATTAATTGTGAAGGAAATGTGTACAAAAAATTTTTTCGTTGAAGTATAGGAAGCAAAATTACTTGACGTCCACCTTAATAATATGGGATAAGGGTGATGGAATGGATCCCAATCCTATGTCCTGACCTTTGACCGCATTTCGTCCATTTTCATTAGGGTTCGTCTCCAGGTGGTCTCCTACCACATACTAAAATTTCATCGAAATCGAACCATTATTACGCACGTTGTGACGCATAACTGCAATGGAATGCATCCCGCTCTTATGTTCTGACCTTTAACCGCACCACACCCATTTTGAACAGGGTTTGTCTCCAGGCGGTCCCCTACCACATAGTAACATTTCATCGAAATCGAACCATTTTTACGCCAGTTATCGAGCGGACAGACGGACGGACGGGCAAAGCTGGAGGATAAACGCTTCTTCAACCTACGGTTGGAAAGCGTAAAAAAAGAGAAACAAAGGAAGATTACGTTAAGTTATACGTAATATAAGAAACAGTTTCCCAACCGTAGGTTCACGGACCAGTACCGGTCCCGAGGTTTTTCCTGCCTGTCAGCGAGAAACGAGTGCATTTATTTATACACACGACGTGGATCAGGAACACCAAACAGAAGTCATAGCTCTTTCCACGTTAATAAGTGAGTCACGGAAAAATTCCCGGTGGCGGCCGATGAGAATTTTTCCGTTAATCACTTATTAACGTGGAAAGAGCGATTACTTCTTTTTGGAATTTATTTACTTTTCTTTTGAATCGAAATGGAGTCAAAGTAAGAGGAAATCTAGATCTAAATGTTTTTTAACATCTATCCGGGAAGATTAAAGGAAGCAAAGATAGCTAATCTCTTCACAGAAGATTTGAACTCCTGCATGCTAATTCACCAGGAAAAAGAAAGCTTTCTTGAACTTCCTTCTGATTCCAGTCTGATATCGATATTCAGATACAAATTTCTGACTCAGTATTGGGTTATTACGGAGAAGGAATATCCAAGTCTCAACGACAAAGCTCTAAAATTATTGTTAACTTTTTTGACCAAGTATGTATTGCAACAAAACATTTTTAGCCCGTTTCGGCAATCGGAACGACGCACAGGAACATAATATACACTGCTGGCCACCCAAAATGCAACACCAAGAAGGACACGAGATAGCAAAGTCAGATTTACTGGACACATAACAACAGATACAAAGATGAAACGATTGAGCTTACAGGCCCGTGCGACTTGCGTAACACGCAGACATCAATAGTTCGTGTGGCCCCCATGGCTGGCAATAACTGCCGCTACACGCCGCGGCATCGAACGAAAGAGGCTTTGGATGTGGGCTTGGGGTATGTCGGTCCAGGCTGCTTCCTCACGTTGCCACAGTGCATCAGGCGTAGCCGCGTATGGTGCTTACCGGGCCACTCGGTTGCCGATCAGCGACCAGACGTGTTCGATGGGCGACATATTGGGAGAATTGGCGAGCCACGGCAGCAGTAACACCTGGTGAGCCGTGAAGAATTGTTGCACGACGCCTACCACGTGAGGGAGCGCATTGTCCTGTTGAAACGTGGCCTCTGGCAGGTCCTGCAGGTTAGGGAGGGCTACAGGCTCCAAAACGTCGGAGATGTAGCGGTGGCTGTTGAGTGTACCGGCGATGCGTACCACAGGGGTGCGGGTGTCATATCCAATTGCGCCCCAAACCATAACGCCAGGCGACGGACCGGTATGGCGGTGCATAATGCAGGCGTTATACAGTCTCTCGCCGTGGTGCCGCTACACGCGGATCTGACGATCGTGGTGTTGCAGTCAGAAGCGGGATTCGTCGGACAAGACAATGTCGTGCCGTTCCGTAGTTCTGGTGCGGCATTCAACGGCCCACTGCCGCCGCACTCGGTGGTGGTGTAACGTCAATGGTAATCGGAGGAATGGGCGCCGTGCGAAAAGCCCCAGCTCCTACAGACGACGTCGTACGGTACGTGCTGACACAGGCTGTTGCGCAACACACCCTAATTCCTGCGCTAACGTTCGTGATGTGGCGGTGCGAGCCATCAATGCCCGCCGCACAACAGGTTGCCGCAGCCGTGGTGTGCCACGGCTGCGGCAAACGCTCACGTCGGTCCGTTCGCCCTTCCTGCACCCACCGCATCCATACTCGCTTCACGGTGGCTGGATGTCGTCCCACACGGGCGCCAATATCTCGGTACGATACACCGCTGTCGCGATAAGCCACAATTCTTCCTCTGTCGAACTCTGAAACGTGCTGGAATGACTGCCGCCTTCTGCGACGAGGCATCAGGAAGCTTCCCACGCACAGGTCCAGCATCACAACAGACTTCCACTACTTACACCCCCTTCTGTGTACCCTTCGTACAGTGCTTCTCAGTCGCGTGCCGGGTGCACAGGATTTGCATATGCCCTGCCATGCTAATCGTTTGCATGTCCTCTCGCGGGCGACGCATGCTGCGAATTTCAGGCCAATCGGATTCTTCCTTCTTGGTGTTGCATTTAGTGTGGCAAGCAGTGTATATAAATGCTTCACTGCGACTTGAAACGACGCTGGAATCACAACTAGATAAGATTATCACAAAGCAGGAGATAAGATTATCGCGAAGCGTATGTAGCTAGATAAGATTATCGCGAAGCGTATGTGGTAGGGGACCACCTGGGAACGAACCCTATTGAAAATGAACGAAATGGGGTCAAAGGCCAGGACAAAAGAGCGGGATCTATTCCATTGACCTCATGCGTCATAACGTACGTAAAATAGTTGGATTTCGAGTAAATTTTAGTATGTGGTAGGGAACCACCTGGAGACGAACCCTATTGAAAATGGGCGAAATGGGGTCAAAGGTTAGGACATAGGAGCCGGATCCATTCCATTGCAGTTATGCGTCACAACTTAGGTAAAACTGCTTCGATTGCGACAAAACGTTAATATGTTGTTGCAGAGGTATACAGAACCAATTCTGTTTAATATCATCGAAATGGAGTCAAAGGTCCGATCACAGGAGCGAGATTTATTCCGCAGCCATTATCCTCATAACTTGAGTAATGATTCCTTGTATGTTGGAAAGCGTATCATAATCAATGCATTGCATGCCATTACTAACTTGTTTTCAAAGAATTTTGTCCACTAGTTGATTTAGCTTTAGTACTGAGTAAAAATATTCACAAGCTTTTCTTGTTTCAAATTTCTTGAATTCAGAGAAAAAGAAAACTGTGAACGTTATTTACAGAGAACGTTCACACATTTTTATAACCATTTTCCACCAATATAATTAATATTTAAAATAAAATTATTTCTTTCTTACACTAAATGTCATATAGCCTTTTCTCTGGAGTATGAAGGTACATCTACAATTCCAGGATAATAGGGCATTTATTAAAGTTGGTAGTGGTATTATATTCCAATCATTGTTTTCGGTCTGCGTATAGAAAGTGCTCTTTTTAGCAGTCCGAAAACACAGTAGTACATTGGTGATACATCAGTTACTTAGAAAGAATATGAGCCAAAGGTATAGACTTGATACACGGCTCATTTTTTACACTTTCCCACTGTAGGTTGAAGAAGCGGATATGACTCAGCTTTGTCTGTCTACCTTTTCGCATGATAACTCGTGTAAAAATGGTTCGATTTCGATGAAAATTTAGTATGTGGTAGGGGTCAACCTGGGAACGAACCCTGTTTAAAATAGTCAAAATCGGGATAAATGTCAGAACACAGGAGCAAGATCCATTCCATCGACCTTATGCATCATATCTTACGCAAAAATGCTTCGACTGCGACAGAACTTTATCACGATGTTCCGGAGGTACACTGAACCGGTTCTGTTGAATATTATAAAAATGGGGTCAAAGGTCAGGGCACAGGAGCGAGATTTATTCTACAGCCATTATCCTCATAACTTGACTAAAAATGCTTCTATTGCGACAAAACGTTAGTATGTTGTTCCGCAGGTATACTGAACCAATTCTCTTTAATATCATCGAAATGGAGTCAAAGGTCAGGGCACAGGAGCGAGATTTATTCGACAGCCACTATCTTCATAACTTGAGTAATAAATTGAATAACGTTTTTTGGTATGTTGGAAAGCGTATCATATTCAATGTATTGCATGATTTTACTAACTTGTTTTTTCAGTTACAAATCTTCGTTTATGACCTTGTTTGCAGTTGGCACACATATTTTCAACGTCTTAGCAATTGTTCTTAGGGTCCGTGGATTTGCTTTTAAGACTAGAGACCTGACTTCTGAAATTGTCGCAAAAGTGCGTACCTACCTTAAATATTCGTTTGGTGTTCCTTTTCCTGTTGAAGCAACGCTTGAAGATTTTCCCCTCTAGTATTAATAATATTTTTTATTTTACATTTACAAGTGCACATTACATGACTTTCACAGCGTTTTTTAATAACAGAATACGAATCTTTCTCTCTGTAAAGAGCACAAACATATCTTTCATTCCACAGCGTGTTTACGTAGCGCCATTTTCTTAGGAGACGATATTTAACTGCAGTAGATGATTCTTTCATGTTCATCTAATAGGCTGCTGCCAGTTTCAATTCTTTCAACTTCTTTTATTTTCTATAATTTCTAATCAAAACCGTTCTAAAAACGTGCGAACATACTATGTAGTGAATTTTTAGTAGCAACATCTACGTCATGGCTGAATTTCTGGTTTCCTTATCTATCTCAATTCCTTCGACGTTTCAACATATCCTGTTGCGTATAAAAGAGTCCTAGAGAGTATTACGAGTCTTATAAACGAGTCCTAGCCAAGTATTATCGATAATCTGTCATTCAAAATTTAACGTATCGCAAAAAGCACATAAATGAATTACGTATAACCGGATTGGAAAAGCGATAGCAACTACAGTAAAATATCGGGACTAGCACCGCATTACGTAGTAAATATTGAAAAACGTGTAACGGAGGTTCCACGGTACTGAGAAAGACGTGCGTGTGTGTGTGTGAGAGAGAGAGAGAGAGAGAGAGAGAGAGAGAAAGAAGAGTGACATGGAGGAGACAGAAGCTTAAGACAGACTGTTGTAGAAAAAACTTGGGGAGCCCTATACATACATGTAACCACAACAAGAAAAAACATTTTCTACAGGAGCCAAAAGCAGCGAAAAAAACATCATTGCAAACAAGCAGGGGAAAATAAGCAAGAACGCAGAAAGTTTTGAAGATGATCAGCTTTGGCTTTATCAAGGACCAGCAAAACACAGCATTAACTCATCTCTACAAAGACCTAGTTGAATATAGGTTTCTGCTATGTCATATTCACTATATTGACAGAAGTCACCGGACACCTCGTCAAAAGCAAATGAACGGAGACGCTGCGTTGTTAAGATGCGCGATACAGCTGCGAACGGTATGAAAACACGCCTGCAGCTGACCGCGTTTATATCGCTATGTGAGGTTGAGTGAAAATGTCGCGGAGGGAGAGAACTTATTTTGAGAAAAGAAAGATTGTCTGGTGTTTTATTAGTGGGTTGTCCATAAGATAAACCGAGAAGCGTTTATACATAATCAAGTCAACAGTTTCGGATGTATTGAATTAGTGGAAGACACATGGCGTGCGTGAAGCAGCAAAACGTGCCGGCAGACCACAGAAAATCGGTGATAGACGACGTCGAAGCCTCAGGAGAGTCGTTACAGCTAATCGACAGAGTACTGCATAAGACCTCAGTGTACAGGTGAGTAAAAATCCTGGAACCTCGGCATGTACATGTACCAATCGCACAGAACATCATTCCATGGGTTACCGTGGTCGTGCGGCTGCTCATAAGCCTTTCACCTCCACTCGGAATGCTACTTGTCTTTCAGCATGGTGTAAAAAACATTTATCGTGGACCTTATATAAATGGAAACGGGTCTTATGGACTGATGAATCCAGATACACGATCCATCCTTCTGATGGCCGTGTGTGGGATGGCGGCAGCCGGGGAACTCTATTTACCACGGTGTACTGTTCCTACGGTGACGTTTAGAGCTGGCAGTGTACTCGTGTGGGGGTATTTTTAGTGGTATAGTCCTGGCCCATTGGTTATCGTGGAGTAGTAGGTCTGTTAACAACGTCCAGCTCGCTATTGTGGACAATTATGCCGTACCAACTCTGTGGCAATACTGTGGAACCGAGCTTTGTTGGTACCATAAGGATAATACGCCGAGCCATAAAGCAAGGACTGTTACGGCGTGGTTTAACGATAATTCCGTATCGTATGTGGACTGGCCAGAACAGAACCCTGATCTTTACCCCATAGAGTACCTATGGGGGGAATTAGAGCGCCGCATAAGAAGTTTTTAACCAAGACCTACTACTAAGCAACCGTTAGTGGTAGAATTATGTACTGAATGGAAGCACATACCTATCGCTGTGTTCCAAAATCTTGTCAAAAGCATTTCTCGAAATGTCAGTGCATGCATAAATGCCAAAGGTGGACTGATACCGTGTATGTCAATAAATGCTATGTTGTGTTTCTCTTCTAGATGTCCGGTGACCTTTGTCAATATAGTGTATGTATTTCAGGTAAATGACCCCACAAATCAAAAAATACCTTCTAAACCACGATGAAGTAAAAATTACGAATAAATTAAGCAATAGAAAAAAGTGAGCAAGATTGTCGTTTGATCAATGGCACACACACACACACACACACGCCCGCCCGCAGCACAGTACCGTTGGTGAAAATTGCGACACAATAAGAAGGAATCACGCTATTCAAATGAAATTTGTATCACAGATTCTTCATGTTACAACAGATGACTGATTATATTTGTATATCTATACAGGATTCCTTCGCATCAAAAGTCAGTACCGTCTTGGGGAATAGCTTGCCAGGCTGCTTCTATGCGAGAATTTGTGGTAACTGGTGAAAGCACTTGAAGAGCCAGTCGGCTAGCTAGCATGTACCAGACATGTTTGATCACAAACGTATCTAGCGAACGTACAAACCAGAGAAGCAGTACCTGCCGTGCATGAAAGAGGTACCGGACATTCCAGGACACATGTGGCCGAGCGTTGTCTTGCTAGAACATAGCGCCAGGACAACTCTGACATGACATGACAGAGTTGTAATGTTGTCAGAGTTGTCATAGTTCTTGTCATGAATGGTCAGAGTTCTTGGGAGTTGGCAGAGTTCTAGTTGGCAGAGTCCTTGTCATGAATTGTCAGAGTTCTTGTCATGAATAGTCAGAATTCTCAGTTGTCAGAGTTCTTGTCATGAGTTTTCAGAGTTCTTGTCATGAGTAGTCAGAGTTCTTGTGAGTTGTCCGCGTTCTAGCTGTCAGAGTTCTTGTCATGAGTTGTCAGAGGTCTTGTCATGTCTCAGAGTTTTGTTGTTAGAGTAGTATTGTATTTTCAGAGCTGTTATGTCAAGACAACTGTGACATAACATATCTGACATGTTTCAGAGTTGTGTTGTCAGAGTGGTATTGTATTGTCAGAGCTGTTATGTCAAGACAACTGTGACATAACATATCTGACATGTTTCAGAGTTGTGTTGTTAGAGTGGCATTGTATTGTCAGAGCTGTTATGTCAAGACAACTGTGACATAACATATCTGACATGTTTCAGAGTTGTGTTGTTAGAGTGGTATTGTATTGTCAGAGCTGTTATGTCAAGACAACTGTGACATAACATATCTGACATGTTTCAGAGTTGTGTTGTCAGAGTGGTATTGTATTGTCAGAGCTGTTATGTCAAGACAACTGTGACATAACATATCTGACATGCTTCAGAGTTGTGTTGTTAGAGTGGTATTGTATTGTCAGAGCTGTTATGCCAAGACAACTGTGACATAACATATCTGACATGTTTCAGAGTTGTGTTGTTAGAGTGGTATTGTATTGTCAGAGCTGTTATGTCAAGACAACTGTGACATAACATAGCTGACATGTTCGATGAGGAACATATCTGACGAACGTACATACCAGAGAAAAAGCGGTACCTGCCGTAAATGAAAAATATATTCGACATTCCCGGACACATGTGGACGAGCATTGTCTTGCTAGAATATAACTCCAAGACAACTCTGAAGGAAAGGCATCACCTCTGTCTCTAAAACGTCCCGGGTGTATCGCTGATGGTTGAGGGTTCTCTTAATTCGTATCAGGAAAGATTGCAAATTGAACTCAATGGCACCCCAAACCATGACGCTTGGCGTTGGGTTGGTATGACGCTACAAAATGCGAGGGTGCAAGATGCCATTCACCACGATTTTTCGGAACATGACTGCGAGCATCATGGGGCTTCAAGTTGAATCGTGACTCATGAGAACACACGCCCTATTGCTAATCAGCGCGCCAATGGTCAGTGTTCGAGACACATTACAACCTGAGGCACGTGTGGTTGAAGGTCAAAGGAATGCCCGGCAATGTGCTGCTATTAACCCAGTGCTCTCTTAAGCAGATGACGTCGAACTGTACAGGAGGGTAAAACTTGATCTGTGACAGTGCTCCACTGCTGCGCTAACGCCGTGGATGTCGCTGTGCGATCAGTCACTGAAATGCTGTATAGGTGTCTGTTATTCCCTGCAGTCGTGTGATTTTAGGGTCCATTTCTCTTATTTCTGTTCACCTGAGCCTCATGTGTCCACTAACACCTTTCTCGCATCACTGTACTGCCGTTTTATCTCGTACGATTGGCAATTTTGCGATAGAAAAATCCAGCTTCTCTCATCTCAACAATTTTTCCTCCCTCGAAGTCCGTCAGGTTCTCATGACTTGACCTTGTTCGGTGGCGGAGCACGTAACTCATAGGACACACCCTTTCGACTTAATGTCGGCTCTTCCCTAATTACAACATCTCGTTTGAGTCAACACTTTATACCGAAGACAGCACAGAACAGCAGTCGCTGCTCCAAAACCGTATGCGCACTTTTACTGGTATTTTAATTATTTGCATGGCCCAGATTGTTGTACATATACTGTTAGTGTCAAGCTAACACCGGCAGTCCTTCATTGTGCTGCGATTTTTATAAAAAGTAGCGCATATACATATACATCGATGAGGCATTATATTATGACCACATACCTAAGAAGCTGTAGGACCCCTCTTTTGCTTTACCGAGTGGCCGCAAAACAGCTGCCACTCGGCAAAGCATCAATTCGATGAGGTGGCGATAGGTATCCTGGGGTGTCTGGTATCAAAATGTCAACAGCAGCAGGTCCTCCACTTCCCATACATTTCGAAGTGGCGGTGATTTAGCGCGAACCCACTTTTCAAAGTTAAACCACAAACGTTCGATTGTGTTCATGTCAGGTGAATTTGGAGGCGAGGGCATTAACAGAAAGTCACTAGCATGTTCCTCGAACCACTCCTTGACGATTGCCGTAGTGGGGCATGGCGCATTACCCTGTTGGTAAAGGCCATCACCATCATGGAACACAGTTGTCATGATTGGGTGAATTTGGTCTGCAACGATGTTCAAATACTTGACAGCTCTCAGGGATTGTGCTATTGGGACAATGGGGTTTAACCTGTCTCAAAAGAACATCGCCCACAGCATAACACCGCCGTTGGCAACCAGTTTCCGCCCAACAGTGCATCCAGGTTCCATGGCATATTCGTCAGACCAGGCCACTTTCTTCCAATCATCCCCGGTCCAATCTCGATGATCTTGGGCCCATTTCATGCGTTGTTGGCGATGACATGCAGTGAGCATGAGGACCCGGCCGAGTTTTCGGCTACGCAGGCCCATGCGCAGAAGGGTGCGATACTCTTTGTGCCGTGACACATTGCCCTGATCACCACTGTTGTAACTGTTGGTGATTTGACGCACTGTGGCCCTGTGGTCGCTGTGAACAATGCGAAACAGTCTCTGCTTCCCTCTGGTAGCGGTGAGCTGCGGAAGACACACGGCTGGACGATGGTTCGTCGTTTGGTCATCTGTACACCACTTTTAATACGTACTCACTACAGCGTCACGTGAACAACCCACAAGCCGCGCCGTTTCTGAGATCGTAGTTCCGAGGCGTTGTTCCATCACAATTTGTCCGTTATCAAACTGCAATAAATCAGCAGCTTTTCGCATTGTGACTCTGAACACTCTACTAAACGGTCGCCGGTCTTCAGGTTGTACATATACTGCTCTGTGAATTGTACCTGCGTCACCGTTTGGTCTCCAGGCGCGGGTATTTCTCTAGGTTGGGGCTTGTCATAATGTAATGGCTCATTGGTATAAATGCAAAGCGAGAGAGAGAGGGAGAGAGAGTGGGGAGAGATAAAGAGAGATTTCTTTCATCAAGATTTTCTCGGCTAGCTCTTGTGAAACATCAGATTAAATAAATGTTTGAATCGTATTATAGCACCGATAACACACTTCAGTTTCTATTCTGCCTTGTCATTCATTTAATCACAACCACTTCGGTGAAGTTATATGTTATTCACCGACATTTTCAAAAGTGTGAGAAATGAATTGGTTCTCACCGAAAACTAGATTTTTAGGAAAATCACCTTTTAAGTTATCGTCTAGGGAAAATTAGAGACATGTATTTCCACGTAAACTTAAGTAAGTCACATGATTTGTAAAAGTACGACAACAATTAGGCTAGACTGGAAGGATTATTAAAGACTAGTAGATTAAAAAACACTAAAGTACGTCGCCCCCTTTTACAGTGTGTCACTAATAAGGGAACAGACTAACTGACGGATTTCTAACGGGAGGACCGAAGAAGGTTAAAGTACCTCCCATTTCTATTTTGAAATTCAAATAATAACTCCAGAACGATAATTACATATTATATAAAGACTCAGCCTGAACTTTAATTATTACATCTGTTTTCGCGTGATAAAATCGAAAAGTAAGAAAAATTAAACATGAAACACTGAAGAAAATGTGGAACGGGATAACTGGCAGGATAAAGTCAAATGGGAAACACGCTATAAAATGCTCCAAAATAATTCCGAATTTGAATAAATTCAAAAGTTAACCGAAGTCTGAAGGCTTCCTTTTAAACTCTTTTTTAGGTGAATTAGGAATTTATTTTTCAGCAACATGCTTGAAGGAATTCATCAAAGAAGTTGATCGTGCTGGTTGAATCGCTTAACCACTTAATTTTTTCATTCAGGCGGGCGAGAAGGAAATGTTTTAGATAATTGCTTTTCATAAACTTAGTGTTTGACTAAACTGTAATACTGGAATTTCTAAAGGAAGATGTAGGTATAGCACAAGAAAGATATTTGCCAGGTGGAGAGGCTAATCATTATATCCATGCAATCCAGACCAGTCATCACATTCTAATTTTTAACTAGCTAAGAAAAATGGAGTTTGAGTAATTACCCAAGGGAAATTTAGAGGTTGGCGAACTCTTAGTATGATGTGATTTTAATTAAGTATTCTTCTTTCGCGAAATTGGCTCCAATTCAGTTTTTTTCTTTCTTTTCTTTTCTTTTTAGCAAAGAAAATCAACATGGCCACCTAAAATCTTATTAATAACATCTTTATTGAATCACGAAAGCTGTTCGTAAAATCACTTATCTTCTCCTTTGTGAAAATGAAACGAAAATAAAAGTATTTTGCTTCCTGTCACAGTAGATAGATAGCAAAGATGACTCGGCTGTTTCCTGGGTGAACAAAACAAGAGCAACAAGCAAGAGAGATGATACTGGATATTTGGTACGTCATTCGAACCCTTTCTCACACGAAAAATATAAACATCTCAAGAGAAGTTTATATTTTTCGAAGAGATATTGTAGGGAAAATCATGTGTGACTGACGTTGTTGAACGTAAAATATAATTTTTACGTAAGAACAGCAAAATATTCTGTAATATGGGTAAGAGCACACTGGCGAATTTTTATGCAATATTATCATTTAATGGACATGATGCAATATGGTGTACAGAAATTTGCATATCTCTACAACAAGAAAAATGGCTTTTCGAAGGTGTAAGTGCACATGTTGGTGACCTCTCAAGGGTGTGTGGTTCCTTTATATGCTCAGAGCATTGCACACCTTGTGAAAACACGAATATGCCCGTGACGAAGATCTAATACGTGCCCCCTCACTCCGAAGTAAGTTGCTCTTCCAACTAAGCTACACGGACAAAATGCATCGCTGCATCTTGACACGTGCTTTACCTCTGTAGTACGTCACATCATCTCCTTCTTCTTATTATTAATTTTTGACAGCAAAAAACGAACTCTCATTATTCCTAGACGATGTGTGGAACAAACATCATACATTTTTCGAAGATCCCAACGACCAGTCCGTCCATTCTTGCGTTCGGGAGTTATAGCAGAATATTCAGTAACATGGGTAACAAGAAAGATGACACCGAATTTTCGGGTGTAATGAGCATGTCTTTTGAATCCGTTCTAACGCAAATTGAATTTATCAAAGCTATTTAACGTCAATGGAACCGGTATGGAAAACAGTAATATCTGACGGAAGAAAGAAGTTTTTCAATCGGGTTTTTAATCCCTCAGATATTGCTGTAAACGGAATCGTGAGCTTACGCCTTATGGTTGCAGACTTTTGCTTAAAAAACATGAATTTATATGATAAACATTTCTCACGGGAAACGCTCTCCAACACCGAAATAATTTTTAAAATCAGACTCTTAGAAAGAGAGATATCGTCAAAAATAAGATGTGACTTTACGTCCCCTGGTAGGAAAACCATGTATTATTTTAGGAAGAACGTATGCTCAAAAGGTTTATCCATATGAGCGGTATAGGTCCAAGAAAAAAAATTAGTCCAGTTTTCAGGATCCCAGATTTTGCTACAAATACATCAGAAGCAGAAATTAACACTTAGGCCCCCTGGTTACCAAACCATTCTTTACCAAACATTAGAAATGATGTAAAAAATATTTTCATTCAGTTCTTGTATGCGATACAGGAATTTTTTTTCAAATCGGAGTTTTAGAAGCAGAAATAACGCAGAAAACGCAATTTGCCTTTGTGCCCCCTAGCGGAAAGTCTATGATTTACGTGAAAATTTTGAATTTATGGAAAAAACATTTCGCCTCGGAAACACTATCCAACAAAGAAGGAATTTTTCAAATCGGACTCTTAGAAGTAGAGATCTTGACAAAAATAAAATATATATCTGCGCCCCCTGGCGTAGAAACCATGCATTATTTAAAGAAGAAAATGTTCCCAAAAGGATTGTCGACATGAGTAGTATCGGTCTTCAAATGACTTATTTTGCAATCGAGAATTTAGAAGCTCATATTTTGCTGCAAATACATCAGAAGCGGAAATTAAGATTTACGCCCCCTGGTGGCCAAACCGTTTTTTTTTACAAAAATTAGAAATTATCTGCAAACGATTTCTCATCAGGAGCTGAATCCGGTGCAGAAAGAATTTTTCAAATCGGAGGTTTAGAAGCAGAGATATAGGGGTAAATGCCATTTACCTCTACGCCCCCTAGCGGAAAGTCTATGAATTACTTGAAAATGTTGAAATTATATGAAAAACATGTCACACTGAAAACACTATCCAACAAAGAAGGAATTTTTAAATCGGACTCCTAGAAGTCGATATACTGACAAAAATAAGATATACTGTATCTACGCCCCTGGCGGAGAAACTGTGGAATATTTTAAAAAGAAAATGTTCCGAAAAGGTTTATCGATGTGAGCGGCATTAGTCCACGAAGGAATTTTTTCAATCGATACTTTAGAAGCTCAGATTTTATGGCAAATACATCAGAAGCAGAAATAACACTTACACCCCGTGGTGGCCAAATTATACTTTACCAAACATTAGAAATTATATACAAAAGATTTTCCATCAGGAGGTGTATCCGCTGAAGGAAAAAAATTTCAAATTAGAGTTTTAGAAGAAGAATTAGCGGGAAAAATGTAATTTAATTTTACGCCCCATAGCGAAAAATCTACGCGTAATTTGAAAAAGTATCTGTATCTAAAATACTCTTCGACATAAATGGAATCGAAAGATAAAATAATTTTTTCAATCGGATGTTTGGAAGGAAATATGTGGAATAAAACGTATTTTTGAGTTCGACATTATCTGCATTTACGCCCTTTAGCTGCGACATTGCACATCGTAAAAAAAAAAAAACAACAAAAAAAAAAAAAAACGAAATAAACATTCGCATATTTCAAGCTTCCCAATGCAAAAAAAGAATTTTTCAAATCGGACTAATAGTTGCAGAGATATCGTGGGTACAGACGGACTGACGGATGTACGGACGGGCAAACCGATAACATAAGCACGATCGTTTTTTACAAAAGACGTGCTAAAAAAAGCACGTCAGCGTATTTTATGAAATACGAGGGGAGGGTTGTACCGAAAGTAATGCAAAAGTAGGAATAACGTTTTTATTAACTGAGAGAGGTCTCTCAAATTGCACATGTTGGTAGAGTAACTCTTTCTCTATAGTAACCTTTCTTCTTCATTGCAGCTTTGAAGGAGAGAAGGGTGGAAGTCTGCTCTGATCTGCTGGAAGCGTTTGAAGCCAATCAAAACATGTTTCTTTCCGGTTAGTGACAGGTGACGAAAAATGGACGTATCTTTACGATCCGGAAACGAAGAATCAATCCACAGAATAGTGTCACACCTCTTCACTAAAGCCTAAGAAGTTCAAAAGCCATCGATCAGCATAGAATGTCAGAGTGACTGTTTTTTGGGATGACAGGGGTGTCATTCTGCTTGATTTTCTGGAACGTGGCCGTACAGTGACCAGCGAGCGGTACATTGAGACACTCGAGAAGCTTAGAGAAGACATAAGGAGGAAGAGACCAAACAACAACCTGAAAAGGATCCACATTCACCATGACAATGCGAGACGACGCACATCTTTGAAAACAGATCAGGCTATCAGAAAATTAGGCTTGTCTGTGGTCTCCCACCCACCGTACTTCCCAGATCTGACGTCCTCCGACTACTACCTCATCGGTTCAATATGGGACCATCCCCGGGGATAACGATTTGATGACAGACGAGGTGAAAGTGGCTGTGAAGAAGTCGCTACAACAGTTCACACCTGAATTTTTTCAAAGAGGATTCGAGAGTTGGGTTCAACGATGGCGCAAATGCATCGCTTGTCATGGAGACTATGTTGAGTAGTTCTTTTGCATATAGAAAGATTTACTCAACCAAACATTTGCAGTTTGAAAGATCTCTGTCAGTTAATAAAAAAGTTATGCCCACTTTTGCATTACTTTCGGTACAACCATCGTACGGTGTATAGTTCCTTTAACTCCTAAGACCGATGAACACCTTGCCAAAACACCAATTTGTCCATGACGGAGATCAAAACAGCGCCCCTTCACTTCGAAATAAGTTCCTTTTCCAACTAAGCTACACGGACGGAATGTACGTCTGCAGATTTGTCGCCTTCACACGTACTGTTGTACCTTTATAGAACGTCACAACCTGTGTGGCATGGAATTCATGAGATTATCGAAGTGGTTTTTAGGGTATCTTCGGCACTCCTGAAAGAGTGCAGTCTCCAGTTCACGAAGAGTCAACGGAGGTGCTAGAAGAACTGAAATTCCTCTGCCAAGTGCGTCCCAGGAGGTGCTGGAAGAACTGAAGTCCCTCTGCCAAATGCGTCCCAGGAGGTGCTGGAAGAACTGAAATCCTTATGCCAAGTGCATCCCAGGAGGTGCTGGAAGAACTGAAATTCCTCTGCCAAGTGCGTCCCAGAAGGTGCTGGAAGAACTGAAATCCCTCGGCCAAGTGGGTCCCAGGAGGTGCTGGAAGAACTGAAATCCCTCTGCCAAGTGCGTCCCAGGAGGTGCTGGAAGAACTGAAATTCCTCTGCCAAGTGCGTCCCAGAAGGTGCTGGAAGAACTGAAATCCCTCTGCCAAGTACGTCCCAGGAGGTGCTGGAAGAACTGAAATCCCTCTGCCAAGTGCGTCCCAGGAGGTGCTAGAAGAACTGAAATCCTTATGCCAAGTGCATCCCAGGAAGTGCTGGAAGAACTGAAATCCCTCTGCCAAGTGCGTCCCAGAAGGTGCTGGAACTACTGAAATCCCTCTGCCAAGTGGGTCCCAGGAGGTGCTGGAAGAACTGAAATCCCTCTGCCAAGTGCGTCCCAGGAGGTACTAGAAGAACTGAAATCCCTGTGCCAAGTGCGTCCCAGGAGGTGCTGGAAGAACTGAAATTCCTCTGCCAAGTGCGTCCCAGAAGGTGCTGGAAGAACTGAAATCCCTCTGCCAAGTGCGTCCCAGGAGGTACTAGAAGAACTTAAATCCCTCTGCCAAGTGGGTCCCAGGAGTTGCTGGAAGAACTGAAATCTCTCTGCCAAGTGCGTCCCAGGAGGTACTGAAAGAACTGAAATCCCTCTGCCAAGTGCGTCCCAGGAGGTGCTGGAAGAACTGAAATCCCTCTGCCAAGACATGTCCAACCGGATTTAAGTCAGGTGATCATGCTGGCTACTCTATATGCTTGATTCCCTCCTCTTGAAGCATGTTGTCCATTATTTAAGCCCTATGAGGACGAGTGTTATCGTCTATGAAAAGGAACGAATGGACATCGCCGATGGCGGCAGCATATGGAATGACCATACTTATGGGGATTTCTTCTCCAGTTCTTCGGGCCGTCACATTGCCGTTTCGGATGACGTACAGGCCCGTACGTCCACCGGTACTTATTCCTGCCCAAACCATCATTACATGTTCGCCGTAATGTGATGTTTCCTGCACAAAAGCTGGGTTATTTCGTGTGCCCAATTACCTCCCAGATAAGAACTCGTCGGTTGTCAGACTCCAGACTGAATCTCCACTCGACTCGTCAAAGAAGAGAATTGCAGGGCTGTAGCCAGAAAGAATTTTCGGGGAAGGTTTCTGAATTTGAATATTAATTTTCACCGTACGTTATACATATGTTAAATTTTTTCTCTTTCACATTTTACTTTCACATGAAATTCTTCTATTCACTAATCCCTATTTTTCTAATATTGACTTACGCGCTATAGTACTTACACAAGTACCGGCACGGATCTGTCTATCCGTTATTTATTCAAGTACAGCATTTCGGAGAGAGTTTAAACACCCAAACCCCCTCCCTGGCTACGGCCTTGCTTGAATCCACTCGTCGTGTCACCAACCACAAGTTCAACAGCTCAGTTTCTACGGGCCGTACAGTGTCGTGCGATTAAAGGGATATACCCCATTGGTCTACCTGCATAAAGACCACCTTGGAGAAGACGATTGTGGATGGTTTGAGTTGTCATTTTCTGTCCTGTTGATACGTGAAGCACTCGCTGGAGCAGAGTAGCATTTTCCCACCTGTTCTGACGGGCTGTTAACAATAGATAACGGTCGTCCCTAGCTGTAGATCTTCAAGGAAGGCCTTGACTTTGCCTACTTCGACACCAACACTACACTACACCCGCTGTGTCTGACCTGTTTCCAGCCTGTCAGCAGCTCACGCAACTGGTTTCCGCAAATCATACTGTTGAGGTAACATTCGAACCATAAAATAAAGATACAGAGAGAGGCCACTAGCTGTATAGTAAGCTGAAACTCGTGACGTCATGAAGTCGACTGCAGCTCACCATCGGTGTACCAGAGAACTACCGTTCATTGACAGCTGAGCTTCCCAGGAATCACCACAAACCACTTGATTTTGTTCATTTGAACTTTGACCTCCTACAGGTTTTATTAAAAACCTAACTTTAGCGAGTGGAAGACGACGTATACTACACATATCTATAATTTTCGGATTTTTTAATTTTTTGGTTTGCATTTTCCAGTTTCTTATAGCATTCTAAAAAGTCGCATTATTCTTGCTTATTCCTTACTTGAATTTCCGTTTGTAAATTCATTAACTTAGGTTTCTACGTGTCTTTGTTGTAAATTTCATTCACTCATATTTTATCATTGTTTTCTTCACAATACAGTATAAGCTGTGACTCGGCTTTACTTTCAATTCTAATTTGTATTCCATTGTTATCTGTTTCGATATCTAAGTTTTTGGCTTCGATATCTATATTACGTTATTGTCACCTTTTCGATGCATCACTTGGCTTAGATTATGACAGGAGTTGAGGACAAAGGTCTTGGAGGGAACAACGGTAGTGTCGCGCAGAACAGCTGGTTCTCATTCATCCCCGAGTACTGTGTTGCCATAGCAACCATTGCCGACGGAAAGAGGCCACGTCACATTTTACTTCTGTTACAGGCCGATGGGGCGCCACGTTCTATGGGAAGAGTTTCCACGAGCTTCAATGTCTGTTTCCACTCTATACTGTACACAGTGCGTCAAAGAATTTTTAAGACTGGGTCTGTAAAATGAAATAGAAACAAGAAATTATAATTTGTTTTGGTTTTTTATTCAAAATAAGTCCCTCCGGCTTCAATACACTTGTTACAGCGATTTAATAATGATTCGAATGTCTGTTCCAGTTCACTTTGCGGAATTGCCTCCAAAGCACGCGTCGAAGCTGTTTGTATGGTCGAAATATCATCAAAATAACACCCTTTTAACGTCATTTCAAGTTTTGGGAATAAAAAAGTCGCAGCGTGCTAAATCAGGCGAATACGGTGGATGATTCAACACACAGACGTTATTTTTCGCCAAAAATCTACGAACAAGAAGTGAGGTGTGACTGGGTGCATTATCGTTCAACAAACACCAACTGTTTTCATCTCGATATTCTGGACGATTGCGACGAATTCTGCCCATCAAACGCCTCAAACCATTTAAATAAAACTCACCAGTAATTGTTTGTCCACTTGGAACAAATTCTTTGTGGATAATACCCTTACGATCGAAGAATGTAATGAGCATTGTTTTGATGTTCAATGGAACTTTTCTTGTTTCTTTGACTTGTGGTGAGTTTTCAGACTTCCATTCCGCACTTTGTCGCTTTGTTTTAGGATCATATTCAAAACACCATGTTTCATCACTTGTAACAATTGATTTTAAGAAGTCTGGATCATTTTCAGCAGCTGAAATGATGTCTCTGCAATGTGCACTTCTCCTTGATTTTTGTTCATTGGTTAACGCGTGTGGAACAAATTTAGCACAGACTTTTGTTTTGCCCAAATCTTCATGCAGGATGGTTCGAATCGTTTCTTTGTTGATGTTTAAAGACTATTCCATCATTCTTAGTGACGCACATCGATTGTTTGCCACGAAATCACGCACTTTTTCAATGATCTCAGGTGTCCTAGATGAACTTGGTCTTCCGGTATGCTTATCATCTTCTAGCGTCTCTCTTCCGTCCAAAAAACGTTTGTGCCACAGGAAAACATTTGATCTATTTAAACAAAACTCACCGTAAACTTGTTTCATCATTTAGTACATTTCCGAGGCACTTTTACCAAGTTTTGCGTTAAATTTAATAACAGCCCTTTGTTGCATCTTAATAATTCAACATGAAAAAAATTTTACTTCTCTAATGAACGGCCGTTCCGTTTGAGTTACTTTAACAACTGCGCAGTACTTTTGGCAGAAATCAAGCAGATGGTCACGGTTTATAACGCATTCGCGATTACACTTGTGGCGTCACCGTAGGCTGAAATCTAGCACCAGTCTTAAAAAATTCTTTGACCAAAAAAGATTTTCAGATCAAACAATTACGAGAGATAAGGGTGATATAGCTTTCCGACCCACAGCGGAAACCTGTGTGACAATTAAAGAAGGAATTGGAAAAATACTCTGTAACGTACCAGGAGATGTGACGTACCTGCCAGAAGGACGCACACGCCATAAAGGCAAATAGGAATCAGAATAAAATGTCCGCGTAGCTCAATTGGTAGAGTGACTTATTCCGGAATGAGGGGATCCGGGTTCGAATCCTGGCGCGGATAAAAATGACGGAGAAATTTACTTCGTTATAACTCCTCATAATGAAGAGTATCCTACCAAATAAAGATTTCTCTAAAGAACACTCAGAATTGAAAAAAACTCTTTCAAACAGAAATATATGCTGACGCCACTGTATATTTTCGATTTTTTTAATAATGGGAAGATGAAAATTATGAGAAAAGTGTCCTTCATAGCAAAAGCTATGCAAAGGAAAAATAATTTTTGAAATATGTCTTCTGGAAGCAGAAATGGAGAGAAAAAGGTTTCACATTTGCGTCTCCTAGTGGGAAAACCGCTAAAGAATATAGTGCGTTCCCAATTTTTACGGTAGCGAATACTTGAAGTACAAAAAAAAGAACAAAAAAAGAACAAAAAAACAACAACAAAAAAACAAAAACAACATCAGTGCTGATCTTAGAAGCGGAGATAAAGTTGTAAACTGAAGTGCACACTAACACCAACTAAGGCCAGAAATGTGATAAAACGCCCCGGTGGCGCAGTGGTCCAAGCGATGGCTTCTGATCATTCATCCGAAAGGGGTCCGGGTGCGAATCCCATGAGGCATGAATGTTGTGTTCGTCTTATGGCTCTGGCTCTCTCTCCTTTCCCTAGAACCAGTCACCCTAAATTAGGGATGGAGGACTGCTTATAGCCCATTGAGTTGCTCACGGTGGTCGTTAAACCGCCAATCAAAATAAAACGTGATAAATCTAAGAGTGCGTTCTTCAGAATGTTCCACAAGTAGAACGGTATAAGGAATTGAAATAATTTTTTAAATCGGATTTCTAAAACCAGAGATATCGAGAAAAACATGTTAAAGTTTTGCACTCCCTGGATGGCAAATGTTGTGTTAATTTTAGACAGGATATTCGAAAACAATGCTCTAGTAGTTAGTAGTAACTGAAAGCAATGATTTTACATCGGGTTTTCAGAACCGCAGGTATTGCTGCGGATAAGGGCTAATTGCACGCCCATATAATCCCCCTTTTATGGGACAAAGGTCAACTGCACTGGGAGGGAAAAATCCGTTACAAGAAACATAGGATTATCTGCACTGACAATAACCAATGTAAAGTACAAAAAGAGAACAGAAATTGTTGAAAGTTTTCTAGAAAAGTATAAAAAGAAAGAAATTACAAGAAGGGACATTTTAAAATGCGTCTCTTACTATTACAAAAAGCAAAAATGACTACTGAACTGTACATATGTTTATACTTTGTAATGTGTGATATGTTACACAACCTACTGTATGTTTATAATTATTTTTTTTAGTAGAATGTGTTATGCTACAGGGCATTTTGTAGAAAATTATAAAATAAATAAAAATATGAAAAAAAAAACAAAAAAACATTAGAGGGACGTACAACCAACCTCCTCGTGGTGTCCACTGGGTAAACGCTAAGCGGCTGTGAAAAGCGTGCAGTTCGGACTATCTCTGATTCCACGTTTTATACGCTTTCCAACCTTAGGTTGAAGAAGCGTATATGTTCCAGCTTTGTCCGTCTGTCCGCCCGTCTGTTTGTCTGTCCGTACGATAACTCGCGTAAAAATGGTTTGATTTCGATGAAATTTTAGTATGTGGTAGGGGACCACCTGGGAATGAACCCTATAGAAATGGCTGAAGTGGGGGTCAAAGGCCAGGACATAGGAACGGGATCCATTCCACTGCTCTTATGCGTCATAACTAACGTAAAAAAGATTCAATTTCGATCAAATTTTAGTATGACGTAGGGGATCACCTGGGGACAAACCCGGTTGAAAATGTACGAAATGGGGTCAAGGTTTAGGACATAGGAGCGGAATCACTTCCATCGCCATTATGCGTCATAACTTACGTAAAAATGCTTCGATTTGGATGAAATGTTAGTATGTTGTAGGGGCCTTCTTGGGGACGAATTCTATTGAAAATGGGCGAAATGGGGTCAAAGGTTAGGACACAGGAGCGGGATCTATTCCATAGCCTTTATGCATCATAACTTACGCAAAAAATGCTTCGATTGCGACAAAACGTTATCATTTTATTTCGGAGATATACCGAACCGGTTCTGTTGAATATGATGGAAATGGGATCAAAGGTCAAGGCACAGGACCGAGATTTATTCCACAGCCATTATCCTCATAACTTGAGTGATAACTTGAGTAATGATTTCTGGTATGTTGGAAAGCGTATTATAATCAATGCATTGCATGATTTCACTAACTTGTTTTACCCTTCCCGTGCACATAGCCGTCTTAAGGGGTGCGCCAACGGGGCCGGTGACCAGGGTCCCCAATGCTCTAAAAGTCATATGGGCTTACAAAAAATTAAACTCTTTCACCACTCACCAGTAGGTTATTTTTTTTTTTATTTAAAGAAAAGAAGAAACAACAATACAGAAAGTTGGAAGTCCTTCCGCTTTTTTTTCTTTTTTTTTTTTTTTTTTTTCAAACCTTGCTCGTAGGTTTGATTTCCCGAGAAGGCAGGAGGGAAGTTAGGTTTAAGGTGTATCTTTTGTGGCAAAATAAGAGAAAAAAAAGCCGACCTCTCTCCCGATCTCTCGAGTGTAGGTGAGGTCATGAAGGCCACGCACAAATCGCAATTTTTCCGAATCAGTTTCTCCTTTTAAACAGTCACTTGTGTTGTCTATCTATACAAATAAATGCACGTATGTATATCACTGAGGTTTGCCCACTTAGTCTACTTACATATATATACACTGAGTGGCCACTTTATTATGACCACCTGACAGTTTTAAGCAAATGAGCTATGGCTGCACGCTGTTGCCGCCAGAGGGCATGGCTAGTATAAAAAGGAAAATCTTAGTGCTTGAGACAGTAGTAGAAGTGATTTTTGGGTGACGAGATGGGTAAAAAATGCAATTTGACGGACTTTCAATGTGGGATGATTGTAGGAGCTTGAAGCCGTGGAGCGAGTATCGCCGAAACCGCAGCATCCGTGAAATGTTCCAGAGCAGCTGTTGTTAAAGTGTTTACAGACTGGACTGTCAGCCAAAAAACTGGGTCTCTACGCGCAACGTGTGATCGTCATCGACTAGTGACTGCTCGGGCGGAACGGAGAGTGTCAAGACTGGTAACAGACAACAGTGCAGCAATTTACAGACCATCTTAATCAAGGATCGCCTCAAATGATCTCTTCACGCACTGTTCGCCATACACTGCATCGGATGGGATATGTCAGCCGAAGGCCTGTTCGAACACCTTTGCTGTCTGTAGTTAACAAGAAAAAACGCCTCCCGTTCGCACAGGAGCACAATGATTGGACAATCGATAATTGGAAACAAATTATGTGGTCCGATGAATCACGTTTTCAGTTGCACCATGCCGATGGCCGAGTGAGAATTCGACGAAAACAGCACGAAAGCATGGACCCCAAATGCATTGCTACAGACCTTCAAGCTGGTGGAGGCAACGTTATGGCTTGGGGAATGTTTTACTGGCATGCTTTGTGCCCTTTAATTCGTGTCTGACTGGTATATCATATCTAAACATCGTTGCGGACCAAGTGCATCCTTTCATGTGGATGGTTTATCCCAATAGCGATGGCTACCTTTAACAAGATAATGCGTCCTGCCATAGTGCTCGTATTGTACAGGATTGGTTTCAGGAACATGCCGGTGAGTTTGCTATGCTTAGGTGGCCCCTACAATCTCCAGATCTCACCCCATTGAAAATTTGTGAGATGAAGTTGAACGAACCATCAGACAGCTGGATCCTGTGACGTACCTGTCAGCAGGACGCACACGACATAAAGGCAGATTGCAGTCAGAACAAACGTCCGCGTAGCTCAATTGGTAGAGTGACTTATTCCGGAATGAGGGGATCCGGGTTCGAATCCTGGAGGGGACAGAAATGACGGAGAAATTTACTTCGTTATAATGGCGCCCGAACTATCCGGATGACCCGACCGTTCAAAATCTCGCACTGGTGTGATATTCTTTCCACACCGCGAGATAGGAAAAATCAGAGAATCCCTTCTCCAGCGCTTCGAAAAATAAAAAATGTGTGATGTTGCATTCCACACACTACATTGACTGGGAGTTCTGGAGTGCACGTTATACAGCGGATGGCTGCCTGCAACGATTCATGGTCACGGCTGACCCGTGGGCCATGCCCCCGGCCCTCTTTCGGGGAGGGGGAGATGTGACGTACCTGCCAGCAGGACGCACACGACATAAAGGCCGATTGCAGTCAGAACAAACGTCCGCGTAGCTCAATTGGTAGAGTGACTTATTCCGGAATGAGGGGATCTGGGTTCGAATCCTGGCGTGGACAGAAATGACGGAGAAATTTACTTCGTTGTAATCCACAACCCTGCAATCTCACACTCCTGGAAAGTGCTATTCATCAAGCATGGTCTTAGATTCCACAAACCACCTATCAACATCTCGTGGAGTCCATGACACGAAGAAACGGCGCAGTATTAAAGGCAGAAGGTGGCCCAACGAATTACTGAGGAGGTGGTCATAATGAAGTGGCCATTCAGTGTATATATTCAATCTTCGTTGTTGAAATAAATAAAAATGACAGAGGCCACACATCGGCATTTTTGTGCGGTGCGTCATATTGTCCGGAAACGGCGCTGGTTGGTTTATTTCTTCTGTTTTTTTTATTTAATTTTCGTTGAATAATTCGCAGAATGGGGAAGAAACATTATATCTTTCAGCACCAATTTTCTCGTAATTTACTAAGCAACTAAATGTGAGTGCATTTTTTACATTTAATGGAGTTCTACAATTTTGTCATGCACTATTTTTCATTCAAGTGGTATTTAAAAAGTATAACTAAGAATTCTCAAATGTTGTACATACATAATACCATATGGTAGTAATATCATATGTGAATAAAAAACCCACACTTTGTTATAAAATATTTACCAACAAGTAATTGGACACCTGTGATAGCAAAGGAAAACGTAGTTTATTCACCTTCAATAGTTGGTGGAGCTTCCACGAGCGGCGATTACAGCTGAGACCCTCCGGGGCATACTCCCAACCAGGCGTTGTACGACGGCTAGCGGTATTTTCTTCCACTCGGCTTGAAGAAGACAGGTCAGTTCCTTCACCGATTTCGGACGGCAGGGGCACCCCTTAAGTCGACGCTCCAACTCGTCCCAGAGGTGCTCGATAGGGTTCAGGTCCGGGCTCTGCGCAGGCCAGTCCATTCGATTAACCCCATTGTCACCATACCAGGCCATGGTGGACCTCGCAACATGACAGGTGGCATTGTCATCCTGAAAGTAAGAATGGTCCACCCCGTAAAACTGCCACATCGTAGGAAGCGCATGGTCATCCAAAATGGTACAGTAGGTCTCGGCGTTGAGTCAACCAGGAATTGCGACCAGGGGTCCCGTGCCATACCAGGAGAAACACCCCTATAGAATAATTCCACCGTCGCCGAACTTCACAGTTGGCACAATACATTCCGGGAGGAGGCGTTCTCCAGGCAGACGCCAAACCCAGACCCTGCCATCCGAACGGTAGAGGGTGAACCTTGATTCGTCGCTCCAGATAGCCTGTTTCCACTGTTCAACGGTCCACTGTCGACGTTCTTTGCACCACGTTAGCCGAGCAGCGCTATTGGACTTTGTGATCAAAGGCTTGTGGGCGGCAGCACGTCCATGATAACCGAGCAGATGGGCTTCCTTACGGATGGTATTAATTGAAAGAACACTCCCAGATGCCTGTTGAAACTCCTCGTGGATGTGGCCCATCGATTTCGTGCAGTTCTTCCGAATTTCTCTGGCCAGCACCCGTCGATCTCTAACTCCCAGTTTTGTGGGTCTACCGGGTCGGGGCACATTCCGACACTCACCTCTCATCTTCCACTAGCCAATCACGTAGGCCACTATCAATTTTGGGTACTTCAACTCGCTGGATATGTCACGTATGGATCGGCCATATCTGTGATTCCCGACGATTACACCTTTCTCGAAATCAGAGAGCTCCGAACTACGTGGCATCTTGCATGCGACTGGCTGCGTTGTTGTTTCCCACGCGATATTTAACGGCTGCGGCCGTTACGTGTATCAGGACCGCAGATATCGTCGATTGCAGGGGTGTCCAATTACTTGTTGGCAGATAGTGTATGTATATATATATAAAAGATCAGGAGCCCCGAAAGATATGACGGCCCAGGGCTTCCAGAAGTGTTAAGACTGCACCGTCGGCGCAGTTACTCTTTGTTTGCATTTCTTGCCGTGCAGTTGACCAAACGTGTATTAAATGGATTTGAATGTTTACGCTCCATTCGTCCTGATGATGCCGAGCCAAACGATGTGCGAAACTATAGTCGATGCTAATAAAACCTTTGTGAATAAACGTTGATAATTTATTCAAAAACATGATTTTCACCGCCTTTTGCCTAGGTACGTGGCTGAGCGCAGAACACGGTGCAGACTTCTCTAGGAAAATCACTTAGCCGGAGATAGATGGATATTTATTATGACTATTGATGAAGCATGGATCTACCTAAACGAAATGTAACAAAAAAAAAGGTCGATTTACTATTACAAAAAAGCAGAAAAAGGCTTATAAACTTGGTTGCAAGACTCCAAAGAAATTTTCAATAAAGGAATCATGATTATTGCTGGTTTCTTGTACAATGAGAAATTAAAGTAAAACAAAGTTGAAAATAATGTTAAAATCATCTCTAAATATTACCAAAATTGTGTTTTAACTCCTACGTTTAAAGAGAAAATTAAATTCTGTTTTCCACAGAGCCTTCTTAGAGCACAACTCCATCACCACTAGCAGTCATACATACAAATGTACCACTCTATTTCGAGAAAAAATGAAAAATGAGATGGGTATCAAGTTTAGGATTTCTCTAAATATTCCTTCAAAGTCCCATGATGTGTCACAAATAGACTGTTGTGCTTTCGGACTGCTAAAAATAGCGCTTTCTAAACACAGACCTAAAGTAAAGATTGGACTATGGAAAGCAGTAGAATAAAATACCACTACCAATTTTAAGAAATGCTCTCTTATCTTGGAAATCTAGAAGTAGGTTCACAGTCCAGAGAAAGGCTATTATATAGGACATTTAAGAATGAATTAATTTTATTTTAAATATATTGCTCGGAAATTGCTCTGAAAATGTACATCCAACAAATGTACATCCTTTATAGTATGATACCCGATAAATCGATTTCGAACAAAATTGAGAATGAATGCAAAAACATGAAAGATGGAATAACAACAGTTCGCTGTGTTGCTGTTATTAAAAGACCGTTGTTTCAGGAATTTTTGTCTTGAGCTTTACTTAATCACCATGCTTTGAATTCCTACGTTCTCAGGTAGATATAATACATTGGCAGAAAGTGAAAAAAGAACACCAAGAAGGAATTTGCGAACGATCATGAAATTTACATATGTTAATGGGGTCGAGTTTACCTAGGCGTGATGTTAATTTCGGCACCAACCGGTGAGCGCTTACGCCACAGCACGGCATAATATGCAAATTATCGTCGGTGGTATTTAACGAGTACGGCGAAGGGAATATAATCAGTCGTCGGCGTACGGACACGTGCGAAGACCCTGAAGAAGCTGCAATGCCTAGACATGGAAGACGTGTATGATTTCAGCAGTTATCGGACTTTGAGCGAGGTCGTCTAGTCGGACTCCGCAAGGCCGGGTGGTCGTATCGTCGTATTGCGGAGCGAATTGGACGGGAAGTATCGGTGGTGGTACGATGGTGGCATAGATGGTCCGAGGAACATTCCCACACGAGAAGACGTGGAACCGGGAGTCACAGACGGACTGATGAGCGGACCGATCGACGCATAAGAAGAGCGGCGTTGTCAAGCAGAACATCCACTGCGACGCAAATCCGAGCTGTCGTTGCACCTGAGGTGACAGTGCGAACAATCCGCAACCGTCTACTGGATGCAGGACTACGTGCACGTGTGCCCTGGCATGTGTACCCCTGACTCCAGCCCACCGTCTGGAACGGCTGCAGTGGTATCGCCAACGTCTGCACTGGAGAACGCAATGGCGATCTGTCGTGTTCAGCGATGAAAGCAGATTCTGCTTGGGAGCCTCCGATGGCCGTATGCGCGTTCGTAGACGCTCAGGGGAGCGTCTCCACCCTTCTTGCATCTGCCTGCGACACACAGCGCTTACACCTGGTCTCCTGGTGTGGGGAGCGATCAGCTATCACTCCCGTACACAACTAGTGTTTGTACCGGGTACGTTAAACAGCACCTCCTACATCAACAACGTCATTCAACCCGTTGTTGTGCCATTTGTAAGGTCAGTCCATCGTGGTGTTTTCCAGCAAGATAACACACGCCCACATACAGCACGTGGAACGGAACATGCACTTCAGGGTGTGAGATAACTTCCATAGCCTGCACGTTCACCGAATTTGTCCCTCATTGAGCACGTGTGGGATTTTATGGGACAACAACTTATCCGGTCTCCACGGCCAGCCACGACCATCCCCGATTTACGCGTCCAGGTTGAGGATGCTTGGAACTCAATACCCCAAACTTACATCTAACAGCTGTTCGACAGACTCCATGCCAGAATTGCACAGTGTGACGCAGTTCATGGCGGTTCAACCTCGTACTAACCATGTTACATGGAAATGTTATTTTTTAGTTTCCCAGCAAATACAGCTGTATTTTGCCATAATGTTTTGATCACGTTATCCTCTGTATTCCGTTATTATGCTGTATAAATTTCGTTGGTATCAGACGTCTTGTTCTTGGTGTTCTTTTTTCACTTTCCGCCAGTGCATATATAAACACCCAGATCCGTCTGTCTCTCTGGAACGCTTGACGTCACAGCAACATCTACATTGTTGCGCCATCAATTATCGAACAATTCGTGAGTGCTCTTGCGATATCAAAATGATTGCGTACCACATAATAGCATGCGATTGCTTTTAGATGTCAAGGTGATCGCGTGCTAATTTAAAACCATTGCATTATCAATGACTAGAGTTCCATTTATCCGATCTACAAAATTCGAATTAAAATCTTAATATCGCGGCAAGTTGCGTTTGTATATTCATTTAATTTAGCACCATTCGAATATTAATTTGTACGCTTTAATTATTTTTTTCTTTTTTAATTTAAATAACTTTTCGAGTTTAGTGCTAATTATACACTGGTGTGCAAAAATTAAGGACGAAGAGGAGAAATTAGCATAACAGCGGAACGAGCAGCCAGAACGGACCGAAAGACCACTAAGGAGATAGACTAGGGTCCGGTACGGTAGGGCATGCGTATATATGCAGTATGACGAGGGGGGAGGAGTCGGAAGGGTATAAATCACACGGGCGGTGTACGCTCCGTAATTCGGTGAAAGCTATTGCATGGTGCACATCGGTTTGAACGACGTCGAGTTGCTGCCACCGTGTGATATGGCCAACAGGAAATCCAGTAGACGACATCTGGATGACTTTACCCCAGGTCGCGTTATTGGGAAGTTTGAAATAGGTCGAAGTGTGACTAGTGTGGCCGAGGAGTTCGGGATCGCTCACAGCATCGTTTCACGAGCTTAGAGAGCATTTCAAATGACAGGAACAGCTGTCCGAGAGTTTAGGAGTAGACGTCCACGAGCAACCACGGCGGCGGGCGACCGGTATATTGTCTTACAGGCGAGAAGAGACAGACGGCAGACAGCGGGAGAAATCGCAAGGCACATGCAACAGAAAACGGGACGTTCGTTATCGCGTTTTACCGTGGCCAGAAGGCTGCACAAAGGTTGTCTATTTGCACGACGACCTACTGGTGCCATTACCGCCTGCTCATCGAAGACGGCGGTTTCTGTGGTGCCAGAAACACAAGAACTGGACACAGCAGCAATAGGGTCGAGTTCTCTTTACGGATGAGAGCCGACTTAGTCTGACGAGCGATTCTGGACGTATACACATCTGGAGAGAGCAGGTAACACGCAATCACACCTCCAACGTCATCGAAAAAGACCGGTTTGGAGTGGCGGCTTTCTCGTTTGGGGCGGTATCATGCTTGGTAGCCGTACTGACCTCCACATCTTCCAAGGAGATTCAGTCACTGGTGTCCAATATTGTACCGAGGTTTTCCTGCCTCACGTGCGTCTGTTTAGAGGTGCTGTGGGTCCTGAGTTCCTCTTCATGGATGACAACGCTACACCTCATTGTACAGCGGCTGTCGCAGAGCTGTTGGAGAGTGAAGATATTCAACGCATGGATTAGCCCGCAAGGTTCGCGGACCTAAATCCAATCGAACACGTGTGGGACCTTCTCGGGAGACGCTTGGCAGCACGTCACCAGCCGCCAGCATAGATTCCGCAGCTGCGATTGGCGCTACAAGAGGAATGGGCCGCGATGCCTCAACAGCTACTTGACAACCTCGTCCTCAGCATGGACTGACGTTGTAAATCCTGCAAGGCGGTCAGGGGTGATCATATCCCCTACTAAAGACTGGATTTTTCTTGGCAGCCGCCTGTAACATGGACGTTTCTGTCTTCTGTCCACTTGTGCCCGAAGTTACCTTTTCAATAAAGTGCCTTTGTATCCTTTGGATTCCTTGTTTGGACGGTTTTGCTTACTTGTACCATATCCTTACATCTTAGGGATCTGATGGTATGATTTGAGTCGATGTGGAACACTTCTGCACGACGTTAGATTCAAAAAACTGCCTCGTCCTTAATTTTTGCACGCCAGTGTAGTTTTCCAATTCAGAACGCCGGAATGCTAAAGTAAACCAGAACTCCGGCGTGGTGTATGTACTCAAGCACAGAAACGGTAGTATATACCATATTCTGAGTACTGTGCGCATGGCAGAAACGACACCTTGGCTGTGGACACTGTTTGCTTTGCGCATGCGCTTTCCTTACAAGCTACTGCTGAATATCTTATGTATATTTTGCTCACTTGTCCCATATTCTTACATCTTGGGGATCTTATGGTATGATTTGAGTCGATGTGGAGCACTTCTGCACGACGTTACATTCGAAAAACCATCTCGTCCTTAATTTTTGCATGCCAGTGTATTACACATTTTGCAAAATGTCGATCTATCAACACGCTCTAGTCTACAATTGTTAAACAACAAATATTTTACACAGAATGTTATTTATCGCGAGGTCTTTAATAAATAGCATATAATTTTTAGTTCTAACATGAATGAGTTCTTACTATATAAGTCTCTACTACGTTTCCTTACAGAAATACGGGGTCCATTTGATTTGTTTTCAATCTGCTTCAATGAAAAATTTCACTCCGTCAGAAGACGGGCCACATCCCCTATATATTAATATTTATTTAAAGCTTAAAAACATCTGTCCTAAGATGGGCTATGCGCTAGTCTGATACAAGTAAGTATGTTTGTTGTATTTCTTTTTAGTTTAGTTTAACACGATGATAAAAATTTTACGGTTTAACGATGCTCGACTATGTTTAAAAGGTGAGGGATGAGAATTATTTAAAATATTTTATAGATTTTATGTTTTGCAGAACGATAAACTGACAAGTTTAGAACACTGCCATCGAGTTACATGAGTTTAAATTTGGATATCGTGCACCGGAGGCAGCTCGCGCGATACAGCATTTGCAGAAGTCGCCGTCAATGAGCGCAAAACACAACGGAATTTAATAGATTTAATTTTATCTAACGCTGAAGCAATCAGGGAATTGGAAGATCTTAACGAAAGTGGGTATGTATCTCATGCAGATGAACATCAAGCGGAAGTAACTAGTCCCGTGGAAAGTCATAGTTGTCAGTGATATAAACAAGAGATGTCCTAAATGTCAAACCACAAAAGCCTCATAATGTCTACGAGTATTAATAATCCATCGTTCGAGCTTATTTGATGGACAAAGGAGCACATTAATTCGGAGTACGCGCAATTTTAATCAAAGAAGCCTTTTAATACAACCGAAAATTAGAGGAAGACTTGTACGTAGGCAACCTAAAACACCATTAAACAGACGTTTAGGTCAAGGCATTATTCATCTCTTTCATAATACGGTAGCGAATGTCTGCAAAATTTTCTTCATCTCTCACAGCTCGCTCCTAGGCACGAATGCTTTTACTTCTACCTGTCTCGTTGAGACCAAAGTTTTAACGGAGTTTCTGCTTTCAGACATGGTAATTAAACAGGGTGTCCGAGAATTATTGGACACATTACAAAATTATGTACAAAAAAAAAAAACTATGAGCATTGTCTGTTTTTCTATGTCACGTATTACTAACACGGTTTCTATATATTTGTTTTGCAGAATTGTTATTCCCAGAATCCGATAGATGGCGCTAGGTGTGGCCTGATGAGGAATGTATGAGAAATACACAATCAGTAGCCATGTCATCCGTATAGCAGAAGGCGATGTGTGTGTTATAGCTTGCGGAATTAAAGTCTGTCATTAAAGCTAAAAGACGGTACCGTTTAGAGTATAGTTGTAATCCTCCTTGAACGAATTCAATTAAGCGGTTGATGAAACAGTTTAAAGACTCTGGCAATGTGAAACATCGTGTAGGAGCCGGTAGGCCTAGCGTCAGTGGTGAGACGGTTGACCAAGTTAATGAAAGTTTCTCACAAAGCACCAGTAAACCCGTTCGTAAAGCAAGCAGAGAACTGCGCATTCCGAAATCGACAGTTCACGATATCTTGCACAAGAAATTAAAGTTTCATGTTTATAAATTTCAAATAGTGCAAAAGATGCATGTAATTAATCACACTCTGCGATACCATTGCGCTGTGGATATGCTGAATCGAGTGGAAAACGACGAAAACTTTCTCAGTACTGTAATTTCTAGTGATGAATCCACATTTCATGTATCAGGTTTTGTGAATCGTCACAACTGTAGGATATGGGGCAGTGAACCGCCTCATGCTGCTATTGAACTGGAACTTGCTTCTCCAAATGTTAATGTGTGGTGTGCCCTATCAAAAAAAGAAGTGATTGGCCCTTTCTTCTTCTGCGAAAAAACCATAAATGGGGACATTTACTTGAATATGCTAGAAAATTTCGCTATACCTCAGATCAAAAGATGTGACAACGTCGTTTTCCAACAAGACGGCGCGCCTCCGCATTGGTCAACGAAAGTACGTAAGTGCCTAAATGAGCATTTCCCCAACTGATGGATTGGGCGCGGTTGTCCCATTCCGTAATCTCCTCGCTCTCTTGATCTAACTCCACTGGATTACTTCATGTGGGGTTATGTGAAGGATCGTTTCTATCAGACGCCTTATACTGAATTGCAGGAACTGAAGGAGCATATCATAGGTGCTATTAATTCCATAAATCCTCAGATGCTTGCCAATACATGGCATGAAATCGAGTATCGCTTGGACGTACTACGAGCAACCAAGGGATCTCACATCGAAATTTATTAACTTGTGTAGTTACATTGTAAGTTAGTACAGTCAGTTGCTTTCTATCTGTTTAATGTTTTGTTTTATATAATTTTGTAATGTGTCCACTAATTCTCGGACATCCTGTATATTCGCTCAGACATAAACCATTTTATTACAGACCTTTCACAAAAAAAAAAAAATTGAGGTTTTAGTTTTTTTCTTGGGCTTTCACGACCACGATGAGCAAGTCTTAAGGGCATAAGGAGTCGCCTGTCACTAATTTGGATACACTGCTTCCATAGAAAGGGCAGAGCCGCCGCCATTCTAAGAAGTGCACCATCCATACATCATTCGGGGATCGAACCCGGAGCTATTTCTGAAGAATGGTAAGAAACTGGCTCCCCACAGTATTGGGCCCCTGGGGTGATGCTTCTCTTCTTAGTTTCACATCTAGGCGCATTTCTCAGTGATAGCGATTTCACGTACAATCAATAATATTCGTTTTACAATTTAAACGATTTTTTAAAATTAATATTAGTGAGCCGACTTTCGTGAAACGGTTCCAGTAAAAGGCCACCTCCACTGACTGAAAAAAATCCCAACACCACGAAAAAATAGTTGTAGAGGAATGAAATGGCGGCAATACATTTGTATAGGTAACATATTTAATCGATTAAGGTTTCAAGATCACAGCTTATTGTAAGCGCGAGAAGAGCCATTTTAAATGTGAAATGCTGGTACATTAATAACCGGTGTAACCGCCAGAATGTTGAATGCAAGCACGCAAACGTTCATGCATTGTGTCGTACAGGTGCTGGATGTCAGTTTGTGGGATGGAGTTCCATGCCTGTTGCACTTGGTCGGTCAATACAGGGACGGTTAATGCTGGTTGGGGGTGACGCTGGAGTTGTCGTCCAATGATGTCCCATACGTGCTCGATTGGTGAAAGATCTGGTGATCTAGCAGGCCACGGCAACATGTCGACACTCTGTAGAGCATGTTGGGTTACAACAGCGGTATGCGGGCGAGCGTTATCCTGTTGGAAAACACCCCCTGGAATGCTGTTCATGAATGGCAGAACAACAGGTTGAATCACCAGACCGACGTACAACTGTGCCGTCAGGGTGCGTGGGATAACCACGAGAGTGCTCCTGCTGTCATAGGAAATTGCTCCCCAGACCATAACTCCAGCTGTAGGTCCAGTGTGTCTCGGCCGCAGACAGGTTGATTGCAGGCGCTCACCTGGCTTCCTTCTAACCAACACACCGCCATCACTGGCACCCAGGCAGAACCGGCGTTCATCAGAAAACACAACAGATCTCCACCTCGTCCTCTAATGAGCTCTAGCTTGACACCACTGACGTCGCAAACGGCAGTGGTTTGGAGTAAGTGGAATGCACGCTACAGGGCGTCTGGCTCGGAGCTGTCCTTCAAGTAACCGATTTGTAACAGTTCGTTGTGTCACTGTGGTGACAACTGCAGCTCGAATTGCTGCCGCAGACGCAGTACGATGCGCCACGGCCCTACGCCGTACACGGCGGTCTTCCCTCTCAGTAGTGCTACGTGGCCTGCCGGAACCCGGTCTTCTTGAGGCAGTACCTTCCCTTGACCACCGCTGCCAACAATTATGCACAGTGGCTACATTCCTGCCAAGTCGTTCTGCAATATTGCGGAAAGAAAATCCACCTTCTCGTTGCCCTATTACACGACCTCGTTCGAACTCCGTGAGCTGTTGATAATGGCTTCTTCGTCTTCTTAAAGGCATTCTTGACTACCATCAACATCCTACGTCGAATCTCAACGATAACTAACGCTCACGAACATTACAGCGCGTATTTACAGCAAACCTGCTTTGCATGTTCCGAGGGGCGCTACTAGCGCCACACGTATGCGCCGAGCGCGAAATTTGCATAGACATCATCTTACAGATGTACTCTCACCGCCTACCAACTGTCGTTTATCTAACACAACCCCTTCTTGGTGTTGGGATTTTTTTTTCCGTCAGTGTAGTTTTAATTGAAATTCCTCAATGATACGGAATTTTGGAAATCGAAAGGCGTCAAAACCTGACCATGGACAATGCTCAATCGTATGCCAAAAGTCACGGTGATCAGATGTTTCAAGTCGTAGTTATGCCCGAGCAACTCATTGTCCCGAGTCTCGTATAGAGAGCGGATTTTGCCAACTATTATTAAATCTGGCCAGTCCTTTAATGGTCATTATTTTTATACAAGACGACCAATCACAATGATACCAACCCCATGTTACTCACCATGTCCTTCCCTTTCTCTGTGACAAGTGTCACCGCGATCGGCTGCAGATCTTTGGAGGAGATAGGTAACAAACAATCCCTCATCAAAACCCGGAAACTCCCCTAAAAATGCAAGGTTTTGGACGATTATTCCGCAATGGCACGAAACTTCGGGAATTGGAAGGCGTGACCATGGACGATGTCCAATGGCATGCAAAAAATCACGGTGATCGGATGTGTCATCTCGTACTTATGTCCTAACAACTAATTGTCTCGAGTCTCGTAAAGAGAGCTCCGCTCGGCCTTCGGCCTCGCTTCGCTCAATTATACTACTTTATGTGAAAAATTGCAACACTATAAAGGGCTGCTTAACGTGAAACGTACACGATATGTAGAAAAGATTGAGGCATGCAAATGATTAAGATGCCCGTGAAAGTGCGCATACGGTTTCGTTGCACCGCACTGTAAACTTTCTGGTCTTGGGTATAAAGATCTGGCTCAAAGGAGATGTTGTAATCAGTGAAGAGCCGACATTGAGTCGAAAGCATGTTTCTTGTGACCCACTATACCCCGTCTCAGAATAAGGTCGCATTATGAACACCTGACGGAAATTGTGCGAGAAAGGATTGTTGGGATGAGAGAAGCTTGGTTTTTCCTACTGCGAAATTTGTCACTCGTATAGGACGAAATGCCAGCACAGTGGTACGAACGGAACGTCAGTGAACAGATGAGGCTCGGACGCACAGAAATACGGGAAACGGACCGCAAAATCGTACGACTGCACGGCATGACAGACAGACACCTCTACCGCATAGCAGTGACCGATCAGACAGTGACATCCAGAGCGTTAGCGTAGCAGTGGAGCAGTGTCACAGATCAGGCTTTGACCTTCAGTACAGTTCAACTGTCACTGCTTAACAGAAGACGGTTACTAGCAGCCCGTGGCTACGCATTTCTTTGACCCTCAACCACAGACGCCTCAGGCTACAACGTGGTCTAGAACACAGACATTGGCGCGCTGATTGGCGACAGGTTGTGTTTTCAGACGAATTACGATTCGACTTGATGCACAGGGATGTCGCATACGTGTTCAAAGACATCGTGGTGAACGGCACTTTGCAGCGTCATACCAGCCCAACGCCAAGCGTCATGGTTTGGGGTGTCATTGGTCGTCAATTTGGTGCGTCATTGTTTGGGGCATCATTGGTCGTTAATGCGGGGCGTCCTTGTTTGGGGCGTCATTGGTCGTCAATTCGGGCGTCCTGGTTTGGGCGTCATTGGTCGTCGATTCGGGGCGTCCTGATTTGGTGCGCCATTGGTCGTCAGTTTGGGGCGCTATTTGGCGTCAGTTTGGAGCGTCATGGTTTGGGGCGCCATTGGATTCAATTCGCGAACTCGCCTAATACGAATCGAGGGAACCCTTAACAGACAGTGATACATCACGGACGCTTTAGAGGCAGATGCAATAGTCTTCCTTCAGAGTTGTCCTGGTGCTGTATTCCACATGTGTTCTGGAATGTCCAAGACTTCTTCCATGCACGGCAGATACCACCTCTTCCTTGGCCTGCACGTTCGCCGGATATTTCCGAGATCGAATATGTCTGTGACATGGTAGCTTAGCGACTGGCCTGACAAGTGCCTCCGCCAGTCACCACAAATAAACACTGGTCTCGCATAGAAGCAGCCTGGTAGGCTATACCCCAGGACGGTATGGAGGCTGTAATTGTCGCTCGAGGTGGCTTCACATGATACTGAGTTTTGAAGTGAAAAAAAATCCTGTATCGATCTACAAATTAAATTCCTGCAACATGAGGAATCTGTGAGATAAATTTCATTTGAATAGCGCGATTCTTTCTTGGTGCTGCAATTTTCACAAACAGTACTGTGTTTCGTCCTACGGACCAATTTTTGAGATGTGATCTAAACGTTTGTATCATTAACAGTTTTTCGGTACGAATCTTGGCTGAAAACAAATCTGAGTAAGTCTAATAAAACATAAAAAACAACAACCCGTAAGCATCTAATGAATAATGATAATGTATATCACAGAGTTCCGTCGGATCCAGGATTATGGAGCGTAGGTTCGGATCTCGGTAAGATAGATAATGGTTATGTTTCTCAATTGGAGGCATGCTCTCCTCGTTTCCTACAACTGGTTACCCAATATTAGATAAAGAAGTTTCTTGGACGTTCGTATATGTCATTAAGAAACTAAAAAACAATTAATTTGGCTTTTTAGAAATACGATAAACAGCATCACTGTGATCTAAGAAACACGTATCACAAACATACACAATACGTACTGTTGCTGCTACTCTTTTCATTTTGAACAATTCGGAGGAATGTTCTGGAAAGAAGTCGTAAAAAGTGATTTTGTTACGGTTACAAGTAAGATTGTGACTAGCAGTTCCGACTTCGTTACAGCTCCGTCACCCCTGCCGTAAACAGTGATTATGTCACTGTTACAAATAAGACGGCGATTCGTAGTTCCGGCTTCTTTACAACTCCGTCACTTCTATCATAAACAGTGATTTTGTCACCGTTACAAGTAAGACGGGGATTCGCGGTTCCGGCTTCTTTACAACTCCGTCACTTCTATCATAAACAGTGATTTTGTCACCGTTACAAGTAAGACGGGGATTCGCGGTTCCGGCTTCTTTACAACTCCGTCACTTCTATCATAAACAGTGATTTTGTCACCGTTACAAGTGTGACTGTGAATCAGGGTTCTCGTTTGTTTACATTTCCGTCACCCCTGTCGTAAACAGTAATTTTGTCACCGTTATTTTTTCACCGGCTTCTTTACAGCTCCGTCACCCCTGTTGTAAACAGTAATTTTGTCACTGTTACAGGTGTGACTGTGAATCAGGGTTCTCGTTTGTTTACAGCTCCGTCTCTCCTGTCGTAAACAGTGATTTCGTCACTGTTACAAGTAAGTCGGTGGCTTGCTGTTCCGGCTTCTTTACAGCACTGTCACCCCTGTCATAAAGTGTGATTTTGTCACCGTTACAAGTAAGACGTTAATTCCCGTTCCGACTCCTTTGCAACTCCGTCACCCCTGCCGTAAACAGTGATTTTGTCACTGTTGCAAGTAAGACGGTGACTAGCAGTTCCTGCTTCTTCACAGATTCATCACCACTGTCGTAAACAGTGATTATGTCACTGTTACAAGTAAGACGGCGATTCGTAGTTCCGGCTTCTTTACAACTCCGTCACCACTGTCGTAAACAGTGATTTTGTCACCGTTATTTTCTGACCGGCTTCTTTACAGCTCCGTCACCCCTGTTGAAAACAGTAATTTTGTCACAGTTACAGGTGCGACTGTGAATCGGGGTTCACGTTTGTTAAGCTCCGTCTCTCCTGTCGTAAACAGTGATTTCGTCACTGTTACAAGTAAGTCGGTGGCTTGCTGTTCCGGCTTCTTTACAGCTCCGTCACCACTGTCGTAAAAAGTGATTTTGTCACCGTTACAAGTAAGATGGTAATTCGTTGTTCTGAATTCTTTATAGAAGCATCACCCTGTCGTAATCACTGTTTACGACAGTGACCCTGTGGTAAACAATGATTCTATCACTGTTACAAGTAAGACAGTGTGTCTTAGCTTTGGCTTCTTAACAGATCCGTCACCCTATCGTAAATGGCGATTTTATAATTGTTACAAGTAGGACGGTGCCTGGTAGTTCCGGCTTTTTTACATCTCCGTCACCCCTGTCGTAAACAATGGTTTTGTCACCGATACAAGTGAGACGGTGATTCGTGGTTCCGGCTTCTTTACAGTTCCGTCACCCCTGTCGTAAACAGGGAATTTTTCACCGTTTGAAGTCACCGTCACTTCCGTGGACTTGTCCCCTTGGTCATCGTGAGAGGCAGACCATTGTTAAGCCGACCTCTAGTAAGGACGGAAGTTTAGATTTTGCAAATCTATTCAAAGTATTGGATATTCCTATACAAAATACAGGTCTCACAATTTTACTTACGTTTTAATCAACCTAGCATTAGATCAAAGAAATGTGTGTTCTCAAACTAACCAGAAAGTTGAAATAAAAAATGTCTTAATAGGACTTTAGTAAAATTCTGATATTACACTATCTACCAACAAGTAATTGGACACCTGTAATAGCAAGGGAAAACGAAGTATATTCACCTTCAATAGTTGGTGGAGCCTCCACAAGCGGCGATTACAGCTGCGACCCTCCGGGGCATACTCTCAACCAGGCGTTGTACGACGGCTAGCGGTATTTTCTTCCACTCGGAGGTGCTCGATAGATTGTCTTAATATGGCTTTAGTTGGATTGGCCTCCGCTCTCTGCGCAGTCCAGTCCATTCGATTAACCCCCATTGTCACCATACCAAGCCATGGTGGACCTCGCAACATGACAGGTGGCATTGTCTTCCTGAAAGTAACATGAGTCCACCCAGTAAAACTGCCACAACGTAGGAAGCGCATGGTCATCCAAAATGGTACAGTAGGTCTCGGCGTTGAGTCTACCAGGAATTGCGACCAAGGGTCCCGTGCCATACCAGGAGAAACACCCCCATAGAATAATTCCACCGTCGCCGAACTTCACAGTTGGCACAATACATTCCGGCAGGAGGTGTTGTCTAGGCAGACGCCAAATCCAGACCCTGCCATCCGAACGGTAGAGGGTGAACCTTAATTCGTCGCTCCAGAAAACCTGTTTCCACTGTTCAACGGTCCAGTGTCGACGTTCTTTGCACCACGTTAGCCGAGCAGCGCTATTGGACTTGGTGATCAAAGGCTTGTGGGCGGCAGCACGTCCATGATAACCAAACAGACGGGCTTCCTTACGGATGGTATTCATCCGAAGAACACTCCCGGATGCCTGTTTAAACTCCTCGCGGATGTGGCCCATCGATTTGGTGCGGTTCTTCCGAATTTCTCTGGACAGCACCAGTCGATCTCTAACTCGCAGTTTTGTGGGTCTACCGGGTCGGGGCACATTCCGACAGTCACCTCTCATCTTCCACTTGCCAATCACGTAGGCCACTGTCGATTTTGGGTACTGCAACTCGCTGGATATGTCACGTATGGATCGGCCATTTCTGTGATACCCGGCGAGAACACCTTTCTCGAAATCAGAGAGCTCCGAACTGCGTGGCATCTTGCTTGCGATTGGTTGCGTTGTTGTTTCCCACACGATATTTAACGGCGGCGGCCGTGACGTGTAACAGGACCGCATATATCGTCGATTGCAGGAGTGTCCAATTACTTGTTGGTACATAGTGCATTACGATTGTTTCCACATAAGTACGCATCATTTAGAACGTTATGAAGTGAAAGGTATTCTCTGGAGAGGGGGAGGGTGAAGAAACGGAGACCTGTGTCATTTTTTTACAATAAAATCAAGAGGAAAAGTGACATGTGTAAAAAATTGTGACATTATGTTAAGTGTGTTATTTATACATTCACAAGTAAATAATTTAATGTATTTTTTTATATATTCAAGACTACATAATTCTTAATTGTCACTTATATTTTTTTGTTTACTGATGCTCCATATTTTCATATAAATCGAAAAAGATCATCAGACACTGTTGCACCGCGATTGGGTGTTTATTTTTAGCGGGGGAGGGGGGCAGGTATTTACGGTACGCCACTGGCCCGAGTTCGAATTCCGGATAATGCACTGCTGGTGTGTTCGTCTTATAGCAATGGATCTATCTGTCTTCAGTGGAACGAGTGGTGGCTCTAAATTAAGGACGGGCGACTGCTTATAACCTTTGGAGTTTCTCGTAGGGATTATTAAAACCTGAAACGATGCTCAAAGCGAACAGAATATAAATTCTAAATTTGCTTGAACACTTAGTGGTCATCCGTGTAACACCTCTCAGCATACTTGAAAATTTCATCGCTCTGGAGCGGGAATCGAACCAGCATCTCCCGATTTTCGTTCGAGTTTTCAAGTTTTCTGAGAGGTGTTGCATGGATGAACAGCAAGTGGTACAAGCAAATAAGAATTTATATTCTGTTCGCTTTGAATATTCTAGCGATTTCCCATGTATTATGAGGAATATTTCTTCCTTCATTGATTTACCTGAAACAAAAATAAGGCCGCCCCGGTGGCGCAGTGGTCTAAGCGATGGCCTCTGATCATTCGTCCGAACGGGGTCCGGGTTCGAATCCCGGTGAGGCATGGAGGTTGTGTTTGTCTTACGGCACTGGCTCTCTCCTTCCCTGGAACCAGTGACCCTAAATTAAGGACGGGCGACTGCTTATAGCGCATTGAGTTGCTCACGGTGGTCTTTAAACCTCCAATAAAAAAAAAAAAAAGAAACAAAAATAAAATGAATTTCTAAAATCATTTGGTGCTCCTTTAATTTTTAGTACTCTAAAGATGTTCTTATCACTTATGCAGAAAAGACTTCTTCCAGCTATCAGGCGTAGGAATTCGTTACTGTGTAATTTATCTTAGGACGGTGTTCCGAAAGTAATGTCTGTCAAGTAATAACTTTTTTTTTTTAGAATATGGGATTCAGTATGAAAATGCATACAACAAATATTTCCATATGCAAAGTTATCTTTCAAAATAAAATCTTGGGCGTACAGTGACGGGCGAACCCAAATTGAAATCCTGTGTGGGAATATTCCGAAGAATACGATCTGGCTCATTTCTTAAGGTAGTGGTTCCCAAAGCGTGCGCCGCGGTGCCCTGGGGAACCGCGGCTGCCTCACACGGGCGCCGCGAAATATTACATAACTTTCACAATTTTATTTCCATTTTCAGTTCAATGTGATAGGACGCGACATCTAGCGGACCTGATGCAAACCAGTAACTCATTTAGTAATAACTGTTTGCAGAAGCCTCTACAAATGATTACTAGATGGCGCACTACAATGGTTACTAGATGGCGCACTTACAGGCGTGAGCTTCCCGCCTAGCACGATTGCCGCCCGACGGGCGCACGTGTGTGTTCCGCGCCGCCGCTACTAGAAGTAACCTGAGCTTTCGCCCCAGTCTGCGTGCTTCTGATAAACATTCCTCCCTCGTTCTCCCAGTGTCTAGAAATGAGACTCTATGTCCAGATTTTTCGAGAAGGTCACCAGATCCTTTAGATATGCTAATTCGTTGTCATTTGTGACTCATTTGGCGGTTAGCAGTTTGTTATGTTGATGCTATGTTGCTGAGTTTCGGTGTTTGTAAGCTTTCGGCGTATCAACTGATTATTGTTGTGATTAAGTGAAATGATGTTTTTGAAGTTTCTCTTCTCGTATGTATTTTTAAAAATGGATCGGTTTTTACTAAACATTAAAAACCGATCCATTTACTTAGTTTTTTATCACATCGTTCGCTGTGATAAAAACTAAGTATCGTGCGAAAATCAATGTGGAGAAGGAAAATGAGGGTGGCTATGTCCAGTTTGATTCCAAGATTTGAGAAAATGTGCGGTGATCAACAGGCTCATCCATCCCACTAATTAGAATTAGTTGAATTTTTTCAATTACATTTTTTTGTGATCTTCAATACGTGTTTTATTTATTTTCATCTAAGTGTACTTGTTAGAATTTGACATAGGCAAAGTGTACTTGTTAGAATTTGACATAGGGTGCCTTGGGAAAACCTGGGTTCAGCAAGCGCGCCGCGAATCGAAAAGGTTTGGGAACCACTGTCTTAAGGGGAAATCTATCATTTACCTGCATTGTTAATTCGTTCTATACAAATTTTCTCAATTACTGACTTACTGTTTTCAAACGTTTGAGAGTAAATAAATAAAGTCTTTAGATAATGTAACTCCGAAGTGACATTTCGGAAAAAATGTCACATTCTTTTTTAAATGCAACATATCTCAATCAGTAATCGGAATACTTCCCGGTTGAGGTTAGTAGAATTTTAAGAACATTTCTTGCAAATTTTTCGAGATCGTACCTAGAATATACATATTAGCTAAGGACTTGATTTACGTATTTTTGATTAAAATTCAGAAGACTAGAGCACAATAGTCGTTGAGAAAATGTGTATAGAACGAATTAACGTTGTAGGTATGAGATAGATTTTCGCTTGAGGTCCGAAGAAACTCTGATGTTCTCTTTTGTGTGTTTGTGTGTAGTGTGTGCATCTGGGTGAATAAACTTGGAGGGAGTGGGGGCAAGAAAAACAAATCATTAACCTCAACTGATCATTTACCTGAAGCACAGATAAAAACCAACGAGAAGTTAACGAGCTGCTCAGCACGGGAAAGCTCATAACCATTTTTTCTCGGTGCTTAACAACCACCGTAAGCAACGATGAAGGCCATAAACAGTCGCCCGTTCTTAATTTGGGGACACCGATTCCAGAAAAAAGGAAGGCGCTTAACCGTCAGAGAGATTGCTGATTTTTGTTTCAGGGTTCAAAGACCACTACGAGCAACTCACAGGATTACGGCAAGTCTTTTGTCCCTAATTTAGGGCCATCAGTTCCATTGAAGGGACGTAGCTCCCCTGCAGTAAACACACCACCCATGCCGCATCCAGGACTCGAACCAAGGCCTAACTGGGGAAAAAGGGTTCAAAACCAGCGCCCTACACCACTCAGCCATCAATGCGTTGGTGTCATGACCAGCTGAACAACAAATGGAGTGTCAGAGGTGAGCTACTAAACGATTAGGCAACATATTCATAAGTACGTAAACGTTTTGCAATATTTGGATCACTTTACGTCTTCATACGTACCTTTAAGACGAAATCTGACTAGCATTCAAAGTATAGGCCATCGGGTTGTATCCTCTTTAACCATCTATTTGCCAGTTCTTCGATTCCGCGGCGGTACGTACCTGTTCTTGCCCTTCGAGGCGAAGAATCCCTTCATCCCAGCTGCCTGTCCACCTAGCTCTTGAAGTGCCGCCCGCGAAGGAAGTGGCCATGGACCGGAACAAGTAATAATCCGACGGGTCAAGGAACAAGTAATAATCCGACGTGTCCTTCTTGGTGTTGCTGATACTAATATCAGACGCTTTTGAATGTAGAAAGGCCTTGATTTTCTAGCACGAACTCCTCAGAGGAAGCATAACTATTTTATGGCAATGTGGAGTTGTTTTCCTTGGACATTCACTTCTCTTACGGGCGCTAAATTAACCTTTATCGGGATATTTCATGATCGTATTACAAATACCAGTCTTGTTCACATTCACCTGCCTGCTTATGTCACGTTCGGACTATCCTTCATGATATAAAGTCAGTATTTGTGCCCTCTGATTAACACCTAATGACGCTTTTTAGCTCGCTTTTCTCTATATAGATCATACGTACAAAACCTCTCAGCATGAAAACCAGAAGCAAACTGACGCTCGCACGTTTCCCCCAACCCTATCTACAGCTGCCACTGTAGGATGATGCAACACCAACAGGAAGTTGAGTAATACAGACAGTAGCTGACGCAATCGGAAGAAATGTTCTAATATCAGCAGGTCTTAAACTTTTGCAAATGATTGTAATTTATGTAAAAACATTCCGCTTGGATATTTCAGAACTAATGTAGCTATAACTAAAAAACTAAAGAACAGAGAAAACCTTACTTGCCGCCCCGGTGGCGCAGTGGTCTAAAGCGTTGGCCTCTGATCATTCGTCCGTAAGGGGTCCGGGTTCGAATCCCGGTCAGGCATGGATGTTGTGTTTGTCTTACGGCACTGGCTCTCTCCCTTCCCTGGAACCAGTGACCCTAAATTAGGGACGGGCGACTGCTCATAGCCCATTTGAGTTGCTCACGGTGGTCGTTAAACCTCCAATAAAAAAAAAAAAAAAAAAAAAAAACCTTACTTGTGCCACACGTCAAGGCCACTCGAACTGCTATTAATGTGGAGATGGGCAGTGAAAGATTACCAGTCTCTAGAAAGAGAAATCAGACATTATCTTTCTCAGATTGATAACCAAGAGGGTTGATCAACAGGTAACCTCTGGTGACCTTAGGTGGGGATTAGGGATATCCATGTATAAATGTATCTTCGAATGTAATTTTGCTCTCTTAACTAGAAACCGCCGCCCCGGTGGCGCAGTGGTCTAAGGCGCTGGCCTCTGATCATTCGTCCGTGAGGGGTCCGGGTTCGAATCCCGGTGAGGCATGGATGTTGTGTTTGTCTTACGGCACTGGCTCTCTCCCTTCCCTGGAACCAGTGACCCTAAATTAGGGACGGGCGACTGCTTATAGCCCATTGAGTTGCTCACGGTGGGTTAGTCGTGGTTTTCTGTGCTCCTCAAGTTTTCGTCGGTGTGTGTTATTTTTCTTCGTTGTCAGTGTTCTATTTCGTGTGTGTGTTGTGTGTGAAGCTCCCGTGTTTCTTTTTATATGCCTGCCGAGCTGGTAAGTGCTTATTTTGATTAGTTATCCTTATTTTTCTGCCTTGGCCAAGCTGGCTAAGGGCTAAGCTTCTCCTCGCCATTGCAAATGGCGGCTTCCGGGGAGAATGACGTCCTAACCCTTGCTACCGGAAATGATGATCTCCCGATAACAGCTTCTCTAAATACTACTACCAATGACGAGTCAATCTCGATAAAATACTCCTCCTTGCAGCCTTCTGTTGCTGCCTTACCATCGGATATCGCCTCTTCTTCCAAGTCTCCCAGCGGTGATACGATGTCCTCTCTGAAAGCTAATGATGACGCCATGGATGTTTCGCACTCCATGCCGGAATCATCTCCAAAGCAACGTACATCTACCCTCTCATATGCTGACGTAACCGCATCTAAGTCGAGATCTTCCCAGTCTTCTTTTTCTCCTGGACAATATGTGATGACGCATAATGCCGAAGTCATTGAGGTTGTCCTTAAAGAAGATACCCCTTCTGGGCTGAAATTCCTTCAAACTATGGAGAATGGTGTTGTGTTTCCCAGCCTGAGAAATACAAAACTCACTGCATATACTGCTGCTCTTCGAGAGATTGTTCCTGCATCAGCCATAACTCATGTGGGCAGGAAGCCTTACAAAGTAGTTGTTTACTTCTCTACTCCTGCCCATTCCCTACATGTACTGACCAAGGGCATCTCAATTGGTGATCGTCACATCCATGCCGAACCTGTTTCACAGAGTTCCGTTGTTGTCAGTTTCTCACCAGTTCCACCTGAAGTTTCAGATGATCTCTTGATTGCCGCTCTTCTTCCTTATGGGCGGATCATTGGAGGTGTAACTACCTACTCTTCGTTTCCAGAGGTGCCAGAAGACAGATACCTACTCGGGTTTCGCCGCAATGTTCATGTGGTCTTCCCTTCAGAGGAGCACATGCTGCGTATTCCACCCACTTTACGTTTACGCTGCTACACGCACATTAGAGAGATATTCATCACAGTGGGCTCCGTCTGTCCGAATTGTAAAGGCACGGGACATCCCCGCGCTCTTTGCCCTCATAATGCGAACACTCTTTCCAAGTCAACAGCACGACCTTCTTCCTCTTTGTCACGTCAATCGGCTTCCTATTCTGGTGCTAAAGACCAGCAACAGCAGACTTCCTCAAAAAGTAGTGATGCAGCAGTTGGTCAACCGACGTCTACAAAAAGTAGTGAGACAACCGTTGGTCGACCAACGTCTACCAGAAGTAGTGAGACAGCCGTTGGTCAACCGACGTCTACCATAAGTAGTGAGACAGCCGTTGGTCGGCCGACGTCTACCAGATGTAGTGAGACAGCCGTTGGTCGGCCAACATCTACCACAAGTAGTGAGACAGCCGTTGGTCAACCGACGTCTACGGGTAAACCCTCGACCTCGGGTGATACATTGGCGCTCCCATCATCTCTTCAGTCGAAAGAGGCATCAATTGTTAATCCCAAGTCTCCTATAGAGATGGTTGATGACGATTCTGGTCATACTGCTACACCGACCGTTGAGGTTGTTTCTTCAGCTCCTTTTAAATTGCCGGAAATTCCAATTCCGGTTACAGCACAAAGTCGTGGACGGGCAAAGCGACGTAGAACTTCACGCGCCCAGAATAAGAAGTTTAGAATGACAACCACCCTTAGGGCAGGACGTGATCCTTCTAGTAGTCAGATGCTCACGTCTGAAGGCTCTATGGAATCTGATACAGATGATGGAACAATTATTCCGATCTCCTGTGAAAACTTTTTACATATTCTAGAGGCATCCTCTCTTCCACAGACACCTGTGTCTGGAGAGAAGGTGTATGCGTTCCTAATAAGTCCCCGTAGAGACAAGCTGTCTCGCAATTTTTTGGAAGGTTACTCCCACTGTCTGTCTGACACCATGAATCAAATGTTGGCTATACATTCTCATTTACGCACCGTTCCGGGCAGAGATCTGGGTGGTCCCTACTGGGCAAAGAAGTTTCCGTAGCCGTCTGGCCAAGTTACAGAACGCAGCCGACAACATCCTCCAACCATCATCAGACTATTCTGTTCAAGACAGTCTCACTGAATAGTAGGGGTATATTTGGCTAATGCTTTAGCGTATGAAGACGTCCACCACCTCAAAGCAGATCTCCTACTTTTGCAAGAGACAAATTGTCTCTCCACTTCACCCTTCCATCGCTGGAGGAGATGGGACTATCAATTTCATCACGCATATAGGCTCTCTCTTCGTGGAGGTTTAGCGATTGGTGTGCATAATAGATTTCGTCAAGCACTCTCCTCTGTTAAAGTTCATAACCTGTGCCGAGATTTATTGCAGCGACTCACTTTCGTCCTAAATGGACAACGATATTTAGTTTTCAACATATATATTCCATGTTCATCTACACATCTAACGTTGTTATTTTCGTCGCTCCGCACTGCACTTCAGTCAGCATTACCATCAGATCATGTGCTCATTGGAGGAGACTTTAACTGTACACTTCAACCAGAGCTCGATCGCGCTCCTTCGAGGATTGAACATCGTTCACGTCTTGTGGAGCAATTGCGATCATTAGTGTCTGATTTTGATTTACATGACGTGTTCCGACGATTGCATCCGACATCCATTTCACATACCTGGAGAGCTGCATCTGCATCCTCCTCTCTTTCTGCCAGGCTGGATCGATTTTACGCTTCTGCTCCGTTATTGCCCATTACAACAGATTGTATGCACTCTCCTACAGCTTCATCGGATCATTGTGCCATCACTATCTCCTGTAACTCTTCATCTCGTCTGCATGTTAGGTCTCGGTCATGGACACTAGACACTTCTCTCCTAGCTGATGAGAATATATGCACCGAAATCAGAGATCTTCTTGATCATATGCGAGAGGGCCTGTCCACTGCACCTTGTGCCATCAATTACTGGCTCGAGGTAAAATCTTACCTAATTTATCTTCTTAGACGTCATTCCTTCTCCGAAGGCACGAAGCGCTCCATGGAAGAGCAAAATCTCCGAAAACATCCTGTTACAGCTTGGTGCGAGTCATCACATGTATACAGCTTACCAAGCGGATCTTAGAGCACTTCTTGAGCCTCGTGCACGTCAGGTAATTCTTCGTCTCCGTCTACAACATCTATCACCAGAGGACTGCTCCTTTGAGTTTCTATCCGCGTTAGAAGAAAAACGCCGCTCGTCGCATCAGCTTCGACTACTTCGGCGGCCTGATGGTGAAATCACCTCTGATCCGGATGCAGTTTGCTCTCAGGTTCGTCGATATTTTACTATCAAATACAGTGAAACTCCTCAGCCTTCTGTTTCTGCTTCTGCTACTTTACTCTCTGCTCTTCCCCAAGTTCCTTCCAATCTCTCTGATTCCCTTTTACAACCTATTTCGCAGACTGAACTTCGGACCATTCTTGTCTCTCTAAATTCCCGTGCTGTCCCAGGTCCAGATGGCCTTCCGCTCCTTTTCTACCGTACTTTTCTCCCTTCGTTGCTTCCATTTCTTCTCGCCGCTTTCAATGCTGCTCTTTCTTCCTCTTTTCTTCCGAGGGGTTTCACAGAGGCTCATATGGTGTTATTTCCCAAGAAAGGCGATCTGCTTGACTTGGGAAACTGGCGTCCTATCTCGCTACTAAACATTGACTATAAACTCTTCACTAAACTCCTTTCCAGTCGACTCAACCAAGTTCTTCCATTTCTTCTTTCTCCCGACCAGACCTACACGGTTCCTGGTCGGTCCATCACTTCTAATCTCAATCTCCTTCGAGATCTCCTACATCTGGCTCGTACTAACTCTGAACCACTTGCCCTCTTTAATCTTGACCAAAGAGCAGCTTTCGACAATATCTCACATTCGTATCTTTCTGCTGTTCTTATTGCTTTCGGCTTTCCTTTTGCTTTTGTTACCTCTATTCTTGCCCTTTATCAGGACGCTGCTTTCCATGTCAAGACGGCCGCCTTCTTGACTGCACCTATTCCTTTTCGGCGAGGCATTCGGCAGGGTTGCCCACTTTCTGGGCAGCTCTTTGCCATTGCTTTTGAGCCGTTTCTTCGGTCTGTCCATCGAGCCTTTATAGATGCACTGCCACCGCCTACTGCAAGTACTAGGCACTTTTCTGTGACATACTCTGCATATGCCGATGACGCGACCTTTTGTGTAAGGACAGACGCTCAATTTGACATCTTGCTCCAGATTTACCATCAATATTCTTCATGTTCAGCGGCATCACTTAATACATCCAAGAGTGCAGGCCTATGGAGCGGAGCGTGGGCCTCTAGGACTGACACCCCGTGGGGCGCCTCATGGACTGCTTCATCCCAAAAATTCCTTGGGGTCCATCTCGGAGTCCGTCTTTCTGCTCAAAATGAAACATGGAATGCTCTCAGAACACGCCTTACTCGAACTGCTGCATTCTGGCGAGGTTCCCAGTTTTGTACTTCTTACTTCTCAAAAGCTAGAATAGCTCAGACTTATATTCTTTCACCATGCCTATATGCCTGGTCAGCAGAACGTATGCCCATTTATCACCTCAATGAAATCACTCGAATCATCTCAACGATAATATGGAACAGGTACCATTGGATCCAGGTCTCCACTCTCTGTCGTCGAGTCACTGATGGAGGTATTTCACTGCTGGAGGTTCGCACCTACTATAAAGCACATAAAGTGGTTTCCTTCCTGCGGCTACTAAGTGCACCAAAGTCGCCAGTTACGCTCGTTAGAGATGTCATGATATCGCCTAGGAATCCCCGAATCACTTTCATCACGTATCTTCTAATGGATCAATCTCCTTTTTTTCATTCTAAACTTTCCCCTTTCTACAAAGAGGTCCTTTCCTTTCTCCGTTCTCTACCCCTCTTCCGTGCTCCACCGGCTTCCACCACTGAACTATTAGCTGAGCCCCTGTTCTTTTCTTCCATCCTTCATCCCCCTAATGCTCCCTACTTTACTGACCTTTCCTGGCTCCCCGCCGGAATAGTATCTGTTCAGGATCTAATTTCTCCAGATCTTTCTTGGAAACCCTTCTCTGATCTGTCCCCCCACATCTCCCCTATCTCTTCCTCTCTTTCGCTGTATGATTCCTTCCGTTCTTCAATCATTACCCTCTTCCCTAACCTTGCCTCTCAAGCTGGGTTAACTCTTGTTCCCTCTGCCTCTCTTCTTCTTCCCTTTCTCCTTTCCGTTCGGGGCTCATCACTTCCTCTCTCCAGTTTTTCTGTCTCATCTCTCTACCGTTGTCTCATTGATCCACTGTATGCTACACCATTGATGATTCCAGATGTTCCGAATGTCGCCCTTTCACAAGTGTGGTCCATGTCTAATTCGCCACTATCTATTCCAGCAGAAAGAAACATCCAATGGTTGTTTCTTCATCGGCGGTTACCAGTTCCTACCAAATTATTCAGGATGACGCTTGTTGATTCGCCTAACTGCATGTTTTGCTCTATGATTGCGGATGTAGATCATGTGTATCAACATTGCACAGTGCTTCTTCCCTTGCTACATCTGACCTTCACTACTGCACAGTGCCTTAGTACTAATGATCTCTCCTTCTCAGCCTATAGCACGCTACTCAGTTCAAGTACTCCGCCTATTCCTATATCAGAGTCATGTGCTTATGTATTCATATTAGCAAAACATGTGATTTTTTGCTACTATCAACAGCTACGTTCTACCCCTATACAGCTTACCATATTTCAGGCGGGAGCTGCGATGTGCAGTCAGTTCCGGAACAGAATGATTTCACGCTTGAGGCTTGCTTTCACTGTTGCAAAGGCTGCGAATCGAATCCCACACTTTATGTCAGTGTGGTCACCTTTTCGTGAATGGTTTTCTGGTCCATCAGAAGACCTTAGACTTTTGTTCTGACGTCTGTGAAATTGTTTGGACTAATTGAAGTATAGTTTTGTGATTATCGTGTTCTTAGGTGCCCTTGTCATAATCGCTTCTTAATGTTACTGCACGTTTGCATGTTTCTCATCAACAAGGTCCTGTAGGTGAGTTTCTTGTTATACCACAGGCACTTAGAATAAGTTTAAAGTTTTTTTTTTTTTTTTTTGCACTTTCCTTATGTCTGCCGGGCTTTATAATATATGGTTTTTGCTCACGGTGCTAAGCAACTGTTTGATAGTGTTTAAATTGTCTTATTGATTTTGCACAGTGTGGTTTCTGATCATGTTACATGTGCATAAAGGGATGTGATCAGTCGATTACACCATGTTCTGCAAGGTTTGGCACTTTGTAGTGCAGGGGTAATTGTTCATCATTCGGTTTTTTTGTACTGTACCTGAAGTATAGTTGCTATGCCAAAAGCTCAGTTTTGTATATACTAATGTACTTTCCTAATTGCACTGTAAAATTTATGTTTGGCACATTTCGCATGTTGGGTCACGATTACATGTCTTAAGTTTTATGCTCATGGTGCGGAGCAAACGCTTTGATAGTATTTCAATTATATGTTAATGTTACACAGTGTGGTTTTTCTCATGTCACATGTGCCTAATAGGAAATAATCAGTCTATTAGATAATGTTCTGCGCTGTGTTGCATATTTGCTGTACAAAGAGTCAGTTTCATATTTTCATTATTTGTATTGTACCCGAAGTATACATTTTCTGTAAAACGCAAGTTCTGTTTGTACTAATATACTTTACTCTTTGCACTGTGAAACTTACAGTTGTACCATGGAATTGTACTTCTTTATTAGTGTCTTCCCTATGCCGTTGCATCTTGTGTACATATGTTGTTGTTCATTACAAGTTAATCTATAGCACTGTGATTGAGGCACTTGTTTAAGCCTAAGTAATAGTTCTTTTTGTAATTTGACAGCGTTTCACACGAGAGATATTGCTTTCAATTTGTATAGAGTTCACACCATCATTGTGGATAGATCATTTATTCGCTTATCTTTCAGATACTGAAAAGTATAAACCTTCTGCTCTTTTCTTCTTTTTTTCAAGATTGCTCAAAATATACATGTTTGTTCTTGCACTGTAAAATTTATAGTTATACCTTGTACTGGTGTTCACCTGTTAGAGATGGCACTCTGCTGATGCACATTGAGAACATATGATGTACATAGAGTAAGTCAACCCTTCAGTCCAGTATTGTCAGTGTTATGAATTTGCTTACATTTTATATAGTGCATCCACATAATGTAAATATCTCATTGTCATTGTAAATAGGTCATCTACTTGTTTATCTTTTGGTAACTGTTAAGCACAGGCCATCTGTATCTTCCTGTCCATGTTTGCTCCAAATAAAATTGTTGAAGCTCACGGTGGTCGTTAAACCTCCAATCAAAAAAAAAAAAAAACAAAAAAAAAAACTAGAAACCGTTATTTAGCACAGACATTTGAATAAAAGGCACGCGCTGGAGAACATATTCAAGTAATATATGCAAGAATTCAGTTGTCTACATGTGCGATAAAACACCATACCATAAGTTGCAAATTAAAATCACTTTATTTACAATTTAAAAGTAGGTTAAAAAACTGACTAGCGCTTTCGGGGATCCCGTTGTCCCCATCTACGGGTCCAAAGCACCACAGGGACACGATAGAGGCAGTCATTATATACAGATAAAAATCCCTCCCGTACACCACGTCACCAACATTTTTAGTGATGCCAACATTTAAACAGAAAAAGGCGTACATGTTATTAACAGCTGATATTACACTAAGTATAAGAAATTACAAATGACACTAGCCAAGAAGTGCAGATTAGCCATTGGACAAAGTCTCTGTCGGGGCAACCAATCTACGCCAAGGTCCCGGTACATATGCGGGCAAGTCCAAATTACAACATCTGTCACCATAAGTAGAAATATACAGGAGACCCGAATGTCACTGAGAATTATTATATAGGTTCTACACTCAGGTGCTTAAATACCCTCCTGAGAGAACACCAGTACACTCTTGGAGTTGGCACTACTCATACTGCCTTTACGTTAGCTGTCACACAGGGCGGATAGGGAAAATGTTAAAATTCTGAAAACAAATCTCAATAAAAGTACTGTTTTCCTTTCCGAAAGCCTGTATATTCTTGCTTATGGTAACAGATGTTGTAATTTGGACTTGCCCGCATATGTTGTTTTTTTTTTTGATTGGAGGTTTAACGACCACCGTGAGCAACTCAATGGGCTATAAGCAGTCGCCAGTCCCTAATTTAGGGTCACTGGTTCCAGGGAAGGGAGAGAGCCAGTGCCGTAAGACAAACACAACATCCATGCCTCACCGGGATTCGAACCCGGACCCCTTACGGACGAATGATCAGAGGCCATCGCTTAGACCACTGCGCCACCGGGGCTGCGCCCGCATATGTACCGGGACCTTGGCGTAGATTGGTTGCCCTGACAGAGACTTTGTCCAATGGCTAATCTGCACTTCTTGCCTAGTGTCATTTGTAATTTCTTATACTTAGTGTAATATCAGCTGTTAATAACCTGTACGCCTTTTTCTGTTTAAATGTTGGCATCACTAAAATGTTGGTGACGTGACGTACTGGGGGGGGGGGGGATTTTTATCTGTATATAATGACTGCCTCTATCGTGTCCCTATGGTGCTTTGACCCATAGATGGGAAACCCCGAAAGCGCTAGTCAGTTTTTTAACCTACTTTTAAATTGTAAATAAAGTGATTTTAATTTGCAACTTATGGTATGGTGTTTTATCGCACAGGTAGACAGCTGAATTCTGGCATATATTACTTCTCGTGCGAAATTGTTTTCTGGTTATATATATTCAAGTAAAATGCCGATCCACCTGGAAACATGGTCTCACTCGGGAATAGACACAGCGATTATGTTGTACAGTGTGTCGCGCGGTATCGAAAGAATTATTTGCGTCATTAAAACGCAAACTCACACGTCTGTCTCTTGCATACATGCCAGGATGCTGTCAGTTGTTTTTGTTGAAGGTTTCCCACTGCGTTTGTCATCCGTCAGCACATTGCGGCCATGTGTGAATTTTGAACCCTGAAAGCTTGATGACTCAGGACACATAGAATTAATCGATTGGAATGGATATCCACTGCCTGCGTTTCCCGTGCGCAGAGAAATCAAATTACAGCTCCTACCGCCGAGTGAGACCATGTTTCGAAGAGGGTCATAATTTTTACTTCAATCTGATCTCCAACTCTTTGCCTTTCTATTCAAACTAATGTACTAAACGACATATCTCAAACTTACCGCCGAAGGTAATTGAAAGTTACGTATTGATCAATCTATTTATTTTCCCGGGGTAAAATTCGTGTAATAAAACCCAGAAAAAATAGAGTTTTTCGTATGGACTGGATAAATATAAAACACTCTTGCAAAGGAAATTTTTCTCACGAAGTATTTGTAAAAGTAGAAAGCTTGATGACACAGTGAAATGAAAAAAATATTAAGTCAGGCTTCTGAATGAACCCATGCTATAAGCTCGTAGATCAGCACCGTTTGTACAATGACGGGGAGGTTATACCCAAAATCTATGGCTTTTTCAGGATTCGAACTCAAGTTCACCAGCGAGAAGAATCTGAAGCCTGTACTAATACAGTGACTATGAAGAGGGTTCACTAAATGAACGAATTTAACAAAAAATACATCTGAAAACACGCGAAGCGATACTAAAAATCAGAATATCTATCTGCATTTCGCTGTGAATATCTTATCAGTCATGCCATAAGGAAGTAAAACAGTTCCTCCCCCGGTGAGCGTGTAGTCTAAGGCGTTGGATTCTGGATCTGTCCATTTCCTGGAATCAGTGACACTAAATTAGGGACGGGCAACTGCTTGGTACAGCCGTAAGAGTTCTCACGCGGTCATTAAGCCCAAGACGAAACCAAAGAAGTAAAAAAGGGAACTCGTTTTCAGACTACAAACAACAGACTAGGCTAAATTAGATTCGACGCCTAAAACAAGAAAACGTTGATGACGGGAGGGCGGAAACCATCAGGAAACATAATCAGAAGATAGTCAGAAGTAGAGGAGTCGTGCGGAAGCCTTCTTGCAGCAATGAACAGAACATATACTGCTGGCCACACAAAATGCAACACCAAGAAAGAAGCATCTCATTGGCCTGAAATTCGCAGCATGCGTCGCCCGCGAGAGGACATGCACACGACTACCATTGCACGGCATATGCAAATCATGTGCGCCCGGCACGCCACCGAGAAGCACTATAAGAAGGGTGCACAGAAAGCGGGGTGTAAGTAATGGAAGTGTGTTGTGCTGCCGGACCTGTGCGTGGGAAGCTTCCTGATGCCTCGTCGCAGAATACGGAAGTCATTCTAGCACGTTTCGGAGTTTGACAGAGGACGAATAGTGGCTTATCGCGACAGCGGTTTATTGTACCGAGACATCGGCGCCCGTGTGGGACTTCCAGCCACAGTGAGGCGAGTATGGATTCGGTGGGTACAGGAGGGACGGACAGACCGACGGAAGTGATTGCCGCAGACGCGGCACACCACCGAACGAAAGGACCGACATGTTGTGCTGCGGGCATTGACGGCTCGCATCGCCATATCACGAAAGTTAACGCAGGAATTAGGGTGTGTTGCGCAACAACCTGTGTCAATATATAACGTTCGACGTCGTCTGCAAGAGCGGGGACTTGTCTCACGGCGCCCATTGCTCCGATTACCATTGAAGTTACACCACCGGCGAGTGCGGCGGCAGTGGGCCGTTGAACGCCGCACCTGGACTACGGAATGGCACGACATTGTCTTCTCCGACGAATCCCGCTTCTGCCTGCAACACCACGATGGTCGGATCCACGTGTGGTGGCACCGCGGCGAGAGACTGAATGACGCCTGCATTATGCATCGCAATACCGGTCCGTCGCCTGGCGTTATGGTTTGGGGCGCAATTGGATATGACACCCGCACCCCTCTGGTACGCATCGCCGGTACACTCAACAGCCACCGCTACATCTCCGACATTTTGTAGCCTGTAGTCATCCCTTATCTGCAGGACCTGCCAGCGTCCACGTTTCAACAGAACAGAACAATGCGCGCCCGTACGTAGCACGCATCGTGCAACAATTCTTCACGGCTCACCAGGTGTCACTGCTGCCGTGGCCCTTCTGTTCTCCCGATATGTCGCCCATCGAACACGTCTTGGTCGCTGATCGGCAACCGAGTGGCCCGGCAAGCACCACCCGCGGCTACGCCTGATGAACTGTGGCAACGTGTGGAAGAATCCTGGACCGACATACCCCAAGCTAACATCCAAAACCTCTTTCGTTCGATGCCGCGGGGTGTAGCGGCCGTTATTGCCAGCCATGGGGGCCACACGAACTATTGATGTCTGCGTGTTCCGCAAGTCGTACGGGCCTGTAAGCTCAATTGCTTCATCTTTGTATCTGTTGTTATGTGTCCAGTAAATCTGGCATTGCTATCTCGTGTCCTTCTTGGTGTTGCATTTTGGGTGGACAGCAGTGTAGATGAAGAAATGCCCTATTAAAACCGAAATGCAAATCATTACTTGTCGACAACAGAAATAAAAACACAGAAATTTTCAAATCAGATCAGATCATATGTAGAGGGTTTTAAGAAGGGAGTGTCTGACCCCAGGTCTTAAACATCCCTTAGGAATAGGAAGCTAGATTTAGGCTAGAGTGCCCGATAGGAAAGTCCCACGGAAGCGAGGTAGAAAGGGGGATGAAGATGCCGTTATTTATTACCGGGGGGACAGTATCCGGGGCCTGACGGCGTAAAGTGCCCAAAATCGATATTTAGGCATGATTAGCCGTTGTAGATCGGTACGTGACCTACTGTCAGGTGTTAACAAGCTCAAATTCGCCGAGCGAGAATCTGTGGAGTTAATGTTAGAAAATCTTTAACAAGAAAAACGGAATTTACCTAAGACAGGAACTCAAAAGGAAAGTTAGATTGGTGGAATATGTCGCGTAGCATGGAATTAGTTTTTAACAGAAAAAAAAAGGGAACCGTACTGACAATCGCAACGACCAATGGAGACAGTACATAATCTGAAACCCAGGTTTTTTTTTTTTTTTTTGATTGAAGGTTTAACGACCGCCGTGAGCAACTCAATGGGCTATAAGCAGTCGCCCGTCCCTAATTTAGGGTCACTGGTTCCAGGGAAGGGAGAGAACCAGTGCCGTAAGACAAACACAACATCCATACCTCACCGGGAATCGAATCCGGACCCCGTTTGGACGAATGATCAGAGGCCATCGCTTAGACCACTGCGCCACCGGGGCGGCAAACCCAGGTTCAGTGCTGATGTTCGATAGCGCATTTCCTTTAAGTTAATAAACGTTGTTCATTTAGGATAATGTGAAATTCTTGAGAATGGTTTTCTTCTCCTATATAAACGCTTCTAAGACAACCCGGTCGCGCATGCCTCTAAGCTCTGGCTTAAGACCATTCGTCCGAGATGGGTCCGGGTCCGAATCCCGGTGAAACTTGGATGTTATGTTTGTCTTATGAAACTGGCTCTCTCCCTTCCCTGGAGTCAGTGGCTCTAAATAAGGGATGGAAACTGCTTATAGCACATTGAGTTGCTCAAGGTGGTTATTAAACCTCTAACAACAACAACTAAAAAAATTCGATCGCAGTGCGACAAATCACCTGCAGTTAGAATAGTGTTGATCAGGGCAATGTATCACAGCAGACAGTTCATCGCATTTTTCTACGCATGGGCCTGCGTAGCCGGAGACCCAGCCAGGTCCCTAGGCTCACTGCGTATCATCGCCGACAACACATGAAATAGGTCCAAGATCATCGAGATTGGACCGTGGATGATTGAAAGAAAGTGTCCTGATCTGACAAATTAAGATTCCTGGTTATCACGTAGACAGCGGAGTTCGGATACGCCGATTACCAACGGAAGCTATGGCACCTGGATGCATTGTTGGACGGAAACAAGTCTGCGGGGGCGGCGGTGTTATGCTGTGGGCTATGCTTTCTTGGGACACTTTAGGCCCCATTATCCCAATAGCAGAATCCTTGACAGTTGTCAGGTATCTGTACATCCTTGCGGACTAAGTTAGTTTTTTTGTTCTTTTTATTGAAGGTTTAACGACCACCGTGAGCAACTCGATGGGCTATAAGAAGTCGCTCGTCTCTAATTTAGGATCACTGGTTCCAGGGAAGGGAAAGAGCCAGTGCCGTAATACAAATAACATCCATGTCCCCACCGGAATTCGAATCCGGACCCTTCTTGGACGAATGGTCATAAGCCATCGCTTACACCACTGCGCCACCGGGGCGGCAGGACCAAGTTCACCCATTCATGGCAACTGTGTGCCCTGCTGGTGATGGCCATTACCAACAGAACAATGCGCCATGCCACACTGCCAGAATCGTCAAGGAGTGACCCGAGATACATGCTGGTGACTTTCTGTTAATGCCTTAGCCTCGAAATTCACGTGACATGAACCCAATCGAACAATTGTGGTATAACTTGGAAAAGTGGGTTCGCGCTAAATCACCACCACCCCGAAATGTACGGGAACTGGAGGACCTGATGTTGACATTATGATACCCGATACCTCAGGATATCTATCGCCACCTCATCGAATAGATGCCTTGCCGAGTGGCCGCTGTTTTGCGAGGTAAAGGGGGTCCTACAGCTGGTTAGGTTGGTGGTCATAACGCAATGGCTTATCGGTGTAATACCTCTGCTGTCAAACGGTGGACAATTACTTCACTAATATGTCCAGTACGTTTCTATTTCAGTACTTTTACCTTGATCATGATATCATCAACTTTTATCATTTTCGTGATCTGTGCGTTCCTCTTCCCATCATCCTTGGTTATACCAAGCGCACAACTTTTCATGCTTCTTTCAGTAATTTGCAGCCTTTGAATGTCTTTTTAGTCTACCATTTTAGAATGTCTTTTTAGTCTAATATTTTAGAATGTCTTTTTAGTCTACCATTTCAGAATGTCTTTTTAGTCTACCATTTTAGAATGTCTTTTTAGTCTACCTGAACCAAATGGTGCCCAAACTTTTCTACGTTCCCCAAAGAGAAATGTTCACATAGCGACCGGGTTTTACGAAAGCTACGGAAATACAAATCCTTTCCCCCTCTCATCCGAGCAGTACCCGTGTCACGGGAGATAAATGCTCCCTTATAGTCCATTATTCTCTGCTGCAAGACCCAAGACATGATCCCGAAGTCTATTAGAGTCCATTATTCTCTGCTCCAAGACCCAAGACAAATCTAACACAGTTATTATGCCACTGGGTTGAAACAAATTACTTAAACAACTCTTTCCTGTCTTAGGTTCGTCATCATTGCTACACCTCCTTTTCGCAGGAAATCTGCCAGAAAGAATTAACGTCAATCATCCCCTTTAATGACCACTCTCAATAACAAAGCTAAGGGGACAGCAACGCTTTCTGATGAACAGGTTCATTCATTTCACACGTGTTCGGCCCACTTCTTAGACAGCGAGCTAATTTCAGTCTTTTTTTCTAACCCCGCGAATAATTCGTTTCAGCCGGTCAAAGGGTTAAAGTTCACCTCCCTTATCCGGAAGTAAGAACTGGGAGGATGCATTGATAAAACACGCTTCTTTTAAGAAATGGTAAATTACTCTTGAAAATTGTACTGTTTTTTTCCAGATTCACTCCAGGCATGTTTGGTACGTATATCAGTTTCTTCTTCTATGTGAGCCTCGCTTGATATCCGTTGTCAAACGCTACGGTGACCATATTTCCTGAGTCCGAATTCGGGATAGATGAATGGGTCATGTCAGGTGGTTGAAAATACCCCCTTACCCTGTCCTGTTGGGGTAGGGAGTTGAAATACAGCACGCTTGACTTTTATTACGATATGTATTTACCTCTAAAATGAACAATAAAAATAATAATCAGAAGTAGTTTGAATCAAAATGATTACTTACAAAAAATTAGTTTCATTAAAGTTTGTAGAAAGTACTCTTTCCATTTTATTCTGCGTTTGCCATTGAAGTGGTTGACGGTGTGTACCAATCGTACTTCTCTGACGAAGACAACTTCTTTACGAGCGCTTTGTCCTTTTTTACGCTTTCCAACCGTAGGTTGAAGAAGCGTATATGCTCCAGCTTTGTCCGTCCGTCCGTCCGTCCGCCTGTCCGCACGATAACTGGCGTAAAAATGGGTCGATTTTGATGAAATTTTAGTATGTGGTAGGGGACCACCCGGGAACGAACCCTATTAAAACTGGGACAAATGGGGTCAAAGGTCACGACGTAGGATCATTTCATTACCCTTATGCGTCATAAATTGCGTAAATATGGTTCGATTTCAATGAAAGTTTACTATGTGGTAGGAGACCGCCTGGGGACGAACCCTATTCAAAATGGGTGAAGTGGGGTCAAAGGTCAGGACATAAGATCGGGATGCATTCCATTGCCCTTATGCGTCATACCGTGCGTAAAATGGTTCGATTTCGATAAAATTTCAGTATGTAGTAGGGGACCACTTGGGGACGAACCCTATTGAAATTGGACGAAATGTGGTCAAAGGTCAGGACATAGGATTGTGATCCATTTCCTTTTCCTTATATAATATTATTAAGGTGGACGTCAAGTAATTTTGCTTCCTATACTTCCAATGGAAAAACTTTTGTACACATTTCCTTCACAATTAATGTGTTCCCAATGATGAAAATTTGAACATCGATTAAAATAACTTCATATTATAACTTGGAAAACTTAATATTTTCTAAAACATAACCATAATTATGTTAAAAATCAATAACTTTTCCTTTGGTGGTGTTGAAACCAGAGAAAAGATGGCGCGACCTGTACTTTGATGACGTCAGTTGGCAAAAAAATGTTGGATTGCATAATTACGGTTATGGTTTAGAAAATATTAAGTATTCCAAGTTATGAAATGAAGCTATTTTAATGGATGTTCAAATTTTCATTCTTGTGAACGCAGTAATTGTCCAGAAAAAAGATGGCGCGACCTGTATTTTCATGACGTCAGTAGACAAACAAATGTTGAATTGCATTATTATGGTTATGTTTTAGAAAATATTAAGTATTGCATGCTATAAAATGAAGATATTTTAATCGATGTTCAAATTTCCATCCTTGGGAACGCATTAATTGTGAAGAAAATGTGTACAAAAGTTTGTTTCCATTGGAAGTATAGGAAGCAAAGTTACTTGAAGTCCACCTTAAAGTAGCAATTCTTGTATGTATGTATGTACATTTTATTTTGAAAACGGCTCCAAGAATTTTGATGAAAGTCGTTAACCTACCGTTTTCTGGTACTAGAAATCGATTTAGCTTGATCTCGACTTTAGAAGAATTCGTTTAGTGATTTAAATAACCATCCCGAATTATAACGTTTTTAGTGATGGCGTTGTTCCATTAATGTTACCAATGCTTAGAAATCTTATGACGTCACAACTCGCGTTTGAGAATGTAGGCGCGCGGTCACGCCATCTGTCACTTTACGTCACGCGTTGTGTGCGGATCCTATTAAAGATTTTAGACGTCACATTCTTGCGGCGGGCAGATGGTCGCGATTCCCATCTGCTTCGTTACGTCACGCGTTGTGTGCGTATGTCCGTCAGCACGATAACTCGCGTAACAACCGTTGGATTTCGATGAAATTTTAGTATCTGGTAGGGGATCACCTGGGAAGGAACCCTATTTAAAATGAACGAAATGGGGTCAAAGGTCAGTACATAGGAGAGAGATACATTCCACTGCTGTTATGCGCCATAACTAACGTAAAAAAGGTTCAATTTCGATGAAATTTTAGTATGTGGTAGGGGACCACCTGGCGACAAACCTTATTGAAAATGAGCGAAATGGGGTCAAAGGTTAGGACACAGGAGCGAGATCTATTCCATAGCACATATGCATCATAACTTACGTAAAAATGCTTCGATTGCGACAAAACCTTATCATGTTATTTTGGAGGTATACCAAGCCGGTTCTGTTGAATATCATAAAAATGGGATCAAAGCTCAGGGCACAGGATCGAGATTTATTCCACAGACATTACTCTCATAACTTGAGTGATAACTTGAGTAATGATTTCTGTAATATAGGAAAGCGTATTATAATCAATGCATTGCATGATTTTACTAACTCGTTTGTTTTTTCATATATTGTTATGCAAGATTCCTCTTGATTCAGTAGGATGATCATGCGGTGATTATTGTTTCCTTATATACTACTTTTTTTAATTCTCTCACACCTGGGGATGTGCCTTATCGTTCGTCTTAATAAAGCCACTCGAACGGGTTTTATTTGATCACGCCTTATATATGAACAATTAAATAATTAACTCAGGGTGAAATTCGGGACATTTTATGATTTTTTCGGGACATCGGGGCAGACCTGAAATCTGGGACGTATGGTCACCATATCCAACGCAGATGTTGGAAGGAGTTACTCTGCCTTGGTTGGATAAATTCCTGCCTCAGGAGACTGATATCCGTTTTTAATCTCAAGATTCTGCGGGAAATTTGACGTTTATTACTTTGCTTGGAAACAGTATTCCCATGTTTTAATTTCTACAGAGTTATTTCTATTCTTTTCATTGTAATAATTCGATAATCAACGTTAACGAACAAATGCGCTGTAGCGAAGTTTGTGTTAAATACATATTTGACAACAAATGAAACTTGCATTAGAGTAGTAGCTAATTTCCCTGAAAGTTAATTTTGCTGCTACTTCAGAGATTTCTTTTCGTGCTTTCTAAGGTTGAATCCACATGTAATTGAGGAGCCTGGAGTTTCTTTTCGGTTGCCACGGCAACCCTCACTTCTGAAGGAGAGGGACTGTTGCTAGGCAACTGGAGCCTGCTGCGATTCTAGCGATTGAATTAAGGTTTCCTGTTTCTAATCCCCGTTTCTGCATACTCAATACCTCTTTTCTTTCAATAGAAAGGTTTGTGTTATGCTTTTGCTTAATCAAACTTCTTGAATGCGAGGTGTAATGACACGAGAACAAAGAAATTTGAATGTTGGAAAGGTTGAATAATAAATACGACGTTACTTAAGAAGATGCGTGCCGTTATTACTCCTCGGAGAGAATTGGAATAAAATGGTTCCGATAAATTGACCTTCATTATATTATTTCGAAAAAATAATCATTTTTAATGTAAACAAATTTCATATTTCTTTCCAAAAAACAAAGCACTCTTCAGAATTATCATTTAGGTTTTTTTTAAATAAGATGTATGGTAAAGTCATGGTGCATTTCGCAATTCACTAGATTGTTTCATTATCATAGTGCCTTTCTTCAATTCTTTTGCTTTCAGGAAAAGGTTTGTGTGTGAGCTTGCATAAAGAGTGACTTTTTAAATTCATTACAAAAGCAAAGAATTTTTGAAAAAATGATTAACCTTAAGTGCCGTACCTACGCTATCTGATCAAAAGTATCAAAACAATTGTCTATCCACAAACTCCCAGTAATACCTGGGAAAGGAATGCATATCCAGTTGGTTCACCCGTCTGTTGCATTCACAACATCGACTCTGTCAGAAAGGTTTTCCACTAGACTTTGGTTTGTTGCTCCTGGAAATCCATTCCATTCTGTCACAAGAACAGTAATCATATAGACCACGAATGTCGGGTGGTTTGATGTGGCTCGCAGACAAATACATCTGAAGAGGATAAGATCGGGATTCTGAGCAGGCCAGTCAAGTTCTTCCTCACCTATTTCATTAAACCGTTGATTCAATGGTATCGCGTTGTTGACGGGGACATTGTGCTGGTGCTAAACGAAACGGACTTCACCAAACAGCTGCCATCATTTTGAGATCAGAGACTTGTCGAGAATGTCGTTATAGCGTGAAGATTTCCGGGCCCTGCAACTGGAAGAGCCCACTCCAAACCATGAAAAACAGCCGCAGAGCATTAAGCCTCGTACACCAAGCATAACAGTTGGCACTACATAGTCGAGCAAGTAGCGTTCACCGCACATCCTCCACTCCCAGATCCGCCCGTCGGACGGCCAGATGGTGAAGCGTGCTTCATCACTCGAGAGAACGCGTCTCCACTGCTTCAGAGTCCGCTGGCACCGAGGTTTGAACTGCACTATATTGACAAAAGTCACCGGGCACCTAGGAGTGAAACACAACATAACATTTATTGACATACATTAGCCCGGTGTCGGTTTAACTTTGGCCTTAATGCATGCACTGACCCTTCGAGACAGTCTTTCGACAAGATTATAGAACACAGCGATAGGTATGCGCTTCCATTCAGTACATAATGCTGCCGTTAACTGTTGCTTACTAGTAGGCCTTGGTTACAAACATCTTATTCGGAGCTCTAATTCATCTCATAAGTGTTCTATGGCATTACGATCAGGGCTCTGTGCTGGCCAGTCCACACACGATACGGAATTATCGTCAAACCACGCCGTAACAGTCCTTGCTTTATGGCTCGGTGCGTTATCTTGCTGGTACCAACAAGGCTCGATTCTTTAATATTGCCACAGAGATGGTAGGGCATAACTGTCCAAAATATCGAGGTAGAGGTGCTGGTTAACAGATTTGTTCACGATAACCAATGGGCCGGGACCATACCACGAAAAAAAACTCCCACACGAGTACACTGCCAGTTCCAAACTTGACCGTAGGAACAGTACACTGCGATAAATTGCGTTCCCCCGTCTGCCGCCATGCCCACACAACGCCATCAGACTGATGGATAGTGTATCTGGATTCATGTCTATAGGACCTGTTTCCATTGATCTACGGTCCACGATAAATGTTCTTTACACCATGCTAAACGACGAATAGCATTCCGAGTGGAGATGTAAAGCTAATGAACAGCCACATGACCACGGTAACCCATAGAAGGAAGTTATCTGCGAATGGTACGTGTACATAACGAGGTTTCAGCATTTTACTCACCTGTACACTGAGGTCTTATATAGTACTCCGTCGATTAGCTGTAACGATTCTCCTGAGGATTCGACGTCCTCTATCACTTATTTTCTTTGGTGTGCCGGTACATTTTGCTGCTTCAGGCACTCCATGTGTTTTCCTTTTATTCAGCACATCCAAAACAGTTGACTTGGGTATCTTTAAACGCCTCTCGGTTTGTCGTATGGACAACCCACTAATATAACACACAACAATCTTTCCTTTCTCAAAGTCAGTTCAGCCTCGCCGCGACATTTGCACTCAACCTCACAGTGCGATATGATCGCGGTCAGCTGCAGGCTTGTTTTTATAACGTTTACAGCTGTACCGCGCATCGTAACAACGCAGCGGATCCTTTCATTTGCTTTTGAAGAGGTTTCCGGCGACTTTTGTCAATATAATGTATTCCAATAGACGCTTGTCTCTCACGTTGCTGTTGTTAGGCTTCAGTGCGATTGCAAGACCGTGAATTACATTCCCATCTGCTCTTTGTTTTTTTTTTATTGAAGGTTTAACGACAACCGTGAGCAACTCAACGGGCTATAAGCAGTCGCCCGTCCCTAATTTAGGGTCAGTGGTTCCAGGGAAGGGAGAGAGCCGGTGCCGTAAGACAAACACAACATCCATGCCTCACCGGGATTCGAACCCGGACCCCATACGGACGAATGATCAGAGGCCATCGCTTAGACCACTGCGCCACCGGGGCGGCCCCATCTGCTCTCGACAAACTGTCATGCTGCTAGCGTTGCTTCTAGAGGACTTTTGGAACTTGTTGGTGAGTGTTGCAAAAGGGACAGAAAATTTTATCGCGACGCCGATGCTTGAACTATTTTAACCAATGCTTGGCTTTAATATCGCTGCTACGACACTTCGATGTCAGTTGTTCTCGCAATCTGTCCAACTTTTGGCAGTAGAGGTCATCATTTATCGTTCGGTTAGGTTCGACGCCTTCCAGTGGATTATTCCCTAGACATCCCACCAAACACTCAACAAAATCTTTTTGAGGTGCAGTCCTCCTTTTGAGATCGATGGAGCAGGCTCCGCACCTTGGCACACAGTCCGTCGACGCTTTACAGTACGGTACAGTACCCATTTCTCATCACCTGGTACAGTTCGTCCCCAGAACGGTTCATTTCTGTAGAGTAAAGGAACACAGGTACGGATTCTCTCCTCTCGTTGCTTTACAGTAAGTTGGTGCGGAACCTAGCTATCGAACTTGGTGATGAACCGAAGCGCATGCATCCGTCTTTCGACTGTTGTTCTGTGTACCGACAACGTTTGCGATAAATCCTAAGGGGTTGAATGTGGGTCAGTTGTTATGGCTTAGTGCACATCCTCGTCAGAAACCACGAATGGAAGTCCAGGACGTGGTTGATCTTTACAGCTTCTGTCTCCGTCCCGGAATTTCGGAATCCAACGGCGACCTGTGATGTCTTCAACTGCATGCTCCCCATACAATTTGACAGATGTTGCGGCAAGCCGCTGCTGCAACTGCCTTTGCCGAACTCGTACAGTAAACAATTGTGACGTACCTGCCAGTAGGACGCACATGACATAAAGGCAGATAGTAGTCAGAACAAACGTCCGCGTAGCTCAATTGGTAGAGTGACTTATTCCGGAATGAGGGGATCCGGGTTCGAATCCTGGCGTGGACAGAAATGACGGAGAAATTTACTTCGTTATAATGGCGCCCGAACTATCCGGATGACCCGACCGTTCAAAATCTCGCATGGTGTGATGTTATTTCCACACCGCGAGATAGGAAAAATCAGAGAATCCCTTCTCCAGCGCTTCGAAAAATAAAAATGTGTGTGACGTTGCATTCCACACACCAGATTGACTGGGAGTTCTCAAGTGCACGTTCTACAGTGGATGGCTGCCTGCAACGATTCATGGTCACGGCTGACCCGTGGGCCATGCCCCCGGCCCTCTTTCGGGGGGTGGGGAGATGTGACGTACCTGCCAGCAGGACGCACAAGACATAAAGGCAGATAGGAATCAGAATTAACGTCTGCGTAGCTCAGTTGGTAGAGCGACTTGTTCTGGAATAAGCGGACTCGGGTTCGAATCCCGGCGTAGACCAAAATGCCAGAGAAATTTACTGCGTTATACAATGTCTAATGTGCTCGCTATCGCATGTTATGTTACACCGTCCGTGATTTCCGTTACGAATGACTTACTCAGACAAACCTAGTTCCTCTATATGCTCTACTGCTCCACGCTTTATTGGCCGAAAGTTCGGCATCGCAGCGTCATTTATGACGTAACTACTCCGGTCGCAATTTGCAGCTATTACAAAAGAAGGTAGAACTTTTGCTCACACACACACAATATATAGATATTCATTTGCATACAGATATTTATTGAATCCACGCATGTATTTCATTTGCACATACAGGGTGTAGCGAAATGTCTCGCACCAGCTGTTTTCTGCACGTCCTGCTTAGTTTTGGGGAAAATTCCTAATATGGGTATTGTTCTTGATGAAAGGAACTATCTGCTGACATGTTGCGTTTTTTCTTTCGTATTACTTTTACGGTTATTGGACTTTGAGATACAATGCTGTTTTCGTTCAATACCCTGGAATGCTCCAGCTTCATGCGCATCGCGAGCATACGACACAACGGGCGAAGAGCAGTGGGACAAACTGCCGCTCGGGCAGATTTTTAATTGTCGATAACTTCGCTGCTTTTGCAAATAGCAGCGTTATTTCAACGCCGTTCACGCTCTCTCTTTGATGAGGAAATCATTCTCGTTAATAAAAATCAAGTACATAGGCGAAATCAAAAATTAGAATTTCTTTAATCGTAACCGTATCCTGAAGTCATCATCATCATCATCATTGTCAACCATTATCAATCCACTGCTGGACGAAGGTCTCCCCAAGTTTCCTCCACAACGGTCTGTCTTGTGCCAGTCTCCTCTATGTCACTCCCGCATATTTACGAATTTCATCCACCCATCTCCCATGTGGTCTTTTTCTGGGTCTTTTCCTGTCCCTTGGAATCCAATCTAAAATTTCGGCTGTCCATCTATGGTCTGTCCTTCTGGCAGTATGTCCAGCCCATTGCCATTTCAGGGATTTAACTCTGATCATGATGTCTTCCACTCTCGTCATTTTTCGGATCCACGAGTTCCTCTTCTTATCTCTCCTGGTTATACCAAGTATGCACCTCTCCATGCAGCTTTGAGTTGTCTGCAGCCTTTGTATGTCTCTTTTAGTTAAGGTCCACGTCTCTGCACCATACGTAAGCACTGGAAGGATGCATTGATCAAACACTTTTCTTTTAAGACATAATGGCATATTGCTCTTGAAAATTATGCTGTTTCTTCCAAAAGCTCTCCAGGCAAGTTTTGTACGTCGATTAATTTCTTCATTAATGTGACCCTCACTTGATATCTGCTGTCCAAGATAAACATGCGTATCTGTTATCTCCAGTTTTTCTCCATCAATCGATAAATCTTCATTTCTTGTAAAAGCATTGAACATCACTTTTGTCTTCTGAAAGTTCATTTTTAATCCCACTTCTTTACTCTTGTCAGCAAGTTCCTGGATCATACTCTGCAGCTCTGATGGGGTAGTTGCAAAAATGACTACGTCATCAGCAAAACGAAGACGGGTTAGATAATCTCCATTAATCTTTATCCCTTTGTTTTCCCAGTTCAGTGATTGAAAGACATTTTCCAATGTGGCATTAAAGAGCTTCGGAGATATGGTGTCGTCCTGAAGTATCAAACAGAAAATGTAAGTAGACACCTCGTTTTGCTAGTTACAATACCATTGCCATGTTTAAAAGATTTAAAAATTAGATTGACAGGTTGAGCTAAGTACAGATGCCGTTAAACATTTTGTGTATCTAATTTTTAAATCTTTTAAACATAGATTTAAAAATATATAAATGTGTTAGGATATATATAATTTCTCTCTCTCTCTCTCTCTCTCTCTCTCTCTTTGACTTTCTATCTATCTACAACGGCTGTTCCATAAAAACTGGGAGTAAAATCACACAAAATGAAGAAATATAGGTACAGCAAAATATACGCTTCTCTTTCTCAAAGTATCTTCCCTCCGAGGATATGCAACGGCCCATCCTTCAGTCCACTTTTCAAAGCATGTGGCGAAGGCATTTTGTGGAAGCTGCTTTGGCGAACCCTGTACAGCTTGAATAACGTCAACATCTGTGTTGAATGTTGCGCCACGGAACTTCTCCTTCATTGTTAAAAACAACCAGAAATCCCACGGGGCGAGATCAGGACTGTAGGCAGGTTGTAGCATGATTTCAATACTGCATTTCGTAAGAAATTGTTGAACACAAGCGCTTAATCGATATGTGTCGTCACAGATGCTTCAAGACTGAAATGTAATACTCAGCATTGACAGTAATTTGTGGAGGAACGTAATGCTGGTAGACTATACCTTTATGATCAAAGAAATATATCATCGACACTTTCCCAGCTGATTTGGTTTGGCGGACTTTTTTCGGAGGAAACGAGCCTGTGTGTTCCAGACACACGTTGCGCGCTTCGCGAGGAGGTGCCTATAGTGAACCCATGTTTCATCGACTGTTAGCACTGCGTTTAGAAAGTTTGGATCCTTTGCAATCATTTGTTTCCACTCATGAAATATCTGAACTATGGCTAACAATTTTTCTCTTGTCAAGCGATGAGGTACCCATCTGGAACACACAGGACGCAGCACTCATTTGTCGCGAAGAATGCAGAATGCCGACGTTTCTGAAACACCTCATTTTGTTAGTTACAATACCCATGACGCCGCTATGTCTTCACACGTCATTCATGGTCTTCTTGCAGGACTGCCCAAACAGTGTTAATAATGCGCTCCGTAAGAACACTTTGAGGTCGACCAGGGCTAGGAGCGTTACACTTTGAGGTCTACCTGGGCTAGGAGCGTTACACTTTGAGGTCTACCTGGGCTAGGAGCGTTACACTTTGAGATCGACCACGCCTAGGAGCATTACGCTTTCAGGTCGACCAGGCCTAGGAGCGTTACGCTTTCAGGTCGACCAGGCCTAGGAGCGTTACACTTTCATGTCGACCAGGTCTAGGAGCGTTACACTTTGAGGTCGACCAGGCCTAGGAGCGTTACACTTTCAAGTCGACCAGGCCTAGGAGCGTTAAACTTTGAGGTCGACCAGGCCTAGGAGCGTTACGCTTTCAGGTCGACCAGGCCTAGGAGCGTTACACTTTCATGTCGACCAGGGCTAGGAGCGTTACACTTTGAGGTCGACCACGCCTAGGAGCGTTACACTTTGAGGTCGACCAGGCCTAGTAGCGTTACACTTTGCTGTCGACCAGGCCTAGGAGCGTTACACTTTCAAGTCGACCAGGCCTAGGAGCGTTAAACTTTGAGGTCGACCAGGCCTAGGAGCGTTACGCTTTCAGGTCGACCAGGCCTAGGAGCGTTACACTTTCATGTCGACCAGGGCTAGGAGCGTTACACTTTGAGGTCGACCAGGGCTAGGAGCGTTACACTTTGAGGTCGACCACGCCTAGGAGCGTTACACTTTGAGGTCGACCAGGCCTAGTAGCGTTACACTTTGCGGTCGACCAGGCCTAGGAGCGTTACACTTTCAAGTCGACCAGGCCTAGGAGAGTTAAACTTTGAGTTCGACCAGGCCTAGGAGAGTTAAACTTTGAGGTCGACCAGGCCTAGGAGCGTTACACTTTCAGGTCGACCAAGCCTAGGAGCGTTACGCTTTCATATCGACCAGGCCTAGGAGCGTTACACTTTCATGTCGACCAGGTCTAGGAGCGTTACACTTTCAGGTCGACCAGGCCTAGGAGCGTTACCCTTTGAGGTCGACCAGGCCTAGGAGCGTTACACTTTCAGGTCGACCAGGCCTAGGAGCATTACACTTTCAGGTCGACCAGACCTAGGAGCGTTACGCTTTCAGATCGACCAGGCCTAGGAGCGTTACACTTTCAGGTCGACCAGGCATAGGAGCCAATTCAAAAAAGTTCCCCACAGATTTCATGGAACGGACTTTGTGTTCATACATATATATATATAATTTCATAGGGTAAAGCAAGAAGTAACCGTGGGCTGCATCGAAGAAGAAATTAATAGTCGTATAAAACTTGATTCGAGAATATTTGGAAGAAACAGTACAATTTTCAAGCCCACAATTTACCGTTATGACTCAAACAAATTTTTTAATCAATGCCTCCTTCCAGTTCTTACTTATGGATCAGAGACATGGACCTCAACAAACAAATAAACAAAAACAAAAGAGACATACAGAGGCTGCAGACAAGTGTAGGAATAACGGAGAGGTGCATGCGTCGTGCAACGAGGAAGCATAGGAACAGGAACTCATGGATCAAGAAAATGAAAAGTGTTGATGAGATCATGATGAAGGTAAAAACCCAGAAATTGCATTGGGATGGACATTCTACTAGAAGAATGGACCACCGTTAGAAAACAAATTCTAGGATGGATTCCAATGAATTAGAAATGACCTAAAAGAAGAATTTGTGGTATATGGGTGGATGACATTCCGAAGCATGTCGGAGTGACATGGAGGAAACTGGCTCAAGAGAGAAAGTTGTGAGAAAAAACTTGGGGAGATCATACAGCATGTGACTGAAAATGACCCATATATACATATATACGTCGATTATTCAAAATGTAACGAGACTGACGTTATTACACCAGAACAAACCCACGCAGAAAAATGCAACTGCCTGCGTCGGCGCACCTGCAAAAGTCAGTCACGTGACGACGCGTCGTTACAGCGCTCCACCAGTTCATTCTTGTAGTAGGCGGCGTAGAGCTCCGATGTGTTTCTGTAACCCAGTATGGATTTAAAATTTGAGAAAATAGCAGTTATAAAATTTTGCGTGCGTTTTAATAAAACTGCCACAGAAACCACGAAATCATTAAAGCAGCCTATACGGAAGATGCTTTGTCCCAGGCAAGAGCATTTTTGAGTGCCACAAGAAATTTGTGTATGGAGAAGAGTGTTTCGAAGATGCGCCTACAAAGGTTAATGTCAATATCATCGTTCTCAAAACCTCCAAGTGAATTCACTGCAATGAAAGTTTCTCAAAGCCGCCCAGGTAAATTCATTGTAATGAAATTTTCTCAAAGACGCTCCGGTGAATTCACTGCAATGAAAGTTTCTCAAAGCCGCCCAGGTGAATTGACTGCAATGAATTCCCTTATAAAGCCGCCCCTGTGAATTCACTGCAATGAAATTTTCTTAAAGCCGCCCAAGTAAATTGACTGCAATGAAATTTTCTCAAAGCCGCCCCTGTGAATCCGCTGCAATGAAAGTTTCTCAAAGCCGCCCAGGTAAATTGACTGCAATGAAATTTTCTCAAAGACGCTCCGGGGAATTCACTGCAATGACAGTTTCTCAAAGCCGCCCAGGTAAATTGACTGCAATGAAATTCCCTCAAAGCCGCTCAGGTGAATTCACTGCAATGAAAGTTTCTCAAAGCCGCCCTGGTAAATTCACTGCAATGAAATTTTCTCAAGGCCACAGTGGTCTACGCCTTGGCTTCTGTCACTTTGTCCGTGTTGAGTCGGGTTCCAATCCCGGCACGGCATGGATGTTGTGTTTGCCTTATGGCACTGGTTCTCTCCCTTCCCTGGGGCCAGTGTCCCTAAATTGGGAACGGACGACTTATTATAGTACATCGTGTTCTTCACTGTGGTCGTTAAACCCACACAAGAAAAATGGTTTCTTATACTATAATTCGCGGCAGCTCCAAGTAGAATTGCCGCTCCCGGTGCTGCAGTGGTCTGAGCGATGGTTTACGACCATTCGTCCGAGAAGGGTCCACGTTTGAATCCCGGTGAGACACGGATGTGTGTTTTTATGGCACTGGCTCTCTCCTTTCATTGGAACCAGTGGCCCTAAATTAGGGACGGGCGACTGCTTATAGCCCATCGAGTTGCCCAAGGTGGTGGTCAAACCTTCAATCAAAAAAAAAAAAAAAAAAAAAAAAGGAGAATTCAACTCGAGTAAAAAATTACTAAAGATTTAAGAAATAATGCATTCTAACAACGAAGAAAGCATGGCCGCCGTGGTAGCCAAGTGATCTAAAGGCACTAATTGACGCCCCGGTGGCGCAGTGGTTTAAGCGATGGCCTCTGATCATTCGTCTGAAAGGGGTGCGGGTTCGAATCGCGCTGAGGCATGGATGATGTGCTTGTCTTACGGCACTGGCTCTCTCCCTTCCCAGGATCCAGTGGCCCTAAATTAGGGACGGGCGACTGCTTACAGCCCATATAAAAACTGCAATTCATTACCATTTCTGGATATTTTGCTTACACGTGATTCTGTAAGTAATTCATTGACTTATTCTGTATATAAGAAACCAACTGCTAATCCCGTACTTATACCTTTTAAATCATATCACCCATTTGGATATAAATTGGCAGGCTTGGGATTTTTTTTTATGTGAATCGAGTATTCACACATACGGCCCATTGAGTTGCTCACGGTGGTCGTTAAACCTCCAATTAAAAAAAAAAAAGAAAAAAAATGCACTAATTCTTGACGATTCGTCAGAGATAGGCTCCGATTTGAGATCCGGATGAAGCAGTGGTGTTGCGTTTTCTTGATAGCGCTGATCTATCGCGCCCTGGAATCAGTTTCCCCAAACTGCAACTGCTAAAAACCATACGAATATGCCATGGAGGTCACTAAACCCCAAAACTAAAAAAAAACATACACTGGCGGAAAGTGAAAAAAGAACACCAAGAAGGAATTGGCGGACGGTCATGAAATTTACATATGTTAATGGGGTTAAGTTTACGTAGGTGTGATGTTAATTTCGGGACCAACCGGTGAGCGCTTACGCCACATAACGGCATAATATGCACATTATCGTCGGTGGTATTTAAGGAGTACGGCGAAGTGAATGTAATCAGACTTGGGCGTACGGACACCTGCGAAGACCCTGAAGAAGCTGCAATGCCTGGACATGGCAGACGTGTACGATTTCAGCAGTTATCGGACTTTGAGCGAGGTCGTCTAGTCGGACTCGCGAGACCGGGTGGTCGTATCGTCATTTTGCGGAGCGAATTGGACGGGAAGTATCGGTGGCGGTACGATGGTGGCGTAGATGGTCCGAGGAACATTCCCACACGAGAAGACGTGGAACCGGCAGTCACAGACGGACTGATGAGCGGACCGATCGACGCATAAGAAGGCGGCGTTGTCAAGCAGAACATCCATTGTGACACAAATCCGAGCCGCCGTTGCACCTAAGGTGGCTGTGCGAACAATCCGCAACCGTCTAATGGATGCAGGACTACGTGCACGTGTGCCTCTGGCATGTGTACCTCTGACTCCAGCCCACCGTCAGGAACGGCTGCAGTGGTGTCGCCAACGTCTGCACTGGAGAACGCAATTTCGATCTGTCGTGTTCAGCGATGAAAGCAGATTCTGCTTGGGAGCCTCCGATGGCCGTATGCGTATTCATAGACGCACAGGGGAGCGTCTCCACCCTTCTTGCATCCGCCAGCGACACACAGGGCCTACACCTGGTCTCCTGGTGTGGGGAGCGATCAGCTATCGCTCCCTTACACAACTAGTGTTTGTACCGGGTACGTTAAACAGCACCGCCTACATCAACAACATCATTCAGCCCGTTGTTATGCCCTTTGAAATGTCGATCCATCGTGGTGTTTTCCAGCAAGATAACGCACGCCCACACACAGTATGTGCAACGCAACATACACTTCAGGGTGTGAGACAACTTCCACGGCCTGCACGTTAACCGGATTTGTCCCCCATTGAGCACGAGTGAGATTTTATGGGACAACGACTTATCCGGTCTCCACGGCCAGCCACGACCATCCCCGATTTACGCGTCCAGGTTGAGGTTGCTTGGAACTCAATACCCCAAACTTACATCCAACATCTGTACGACAGACCCCATGCCAGAATTGCACAGTGTGACGCAGTTCATGGCGGTTCAACGACGTACTAACCATGTTACATGGAAATGTTATTTTTCAGTTTACCAGCAAATACAGCTGTATTTTGCCATAATGTGTTGGTCACGTAATTCTCAGTATTCCGTTATTATGCTGTATAAATTTCGTTGGTATCAGACGTCTCCATCTTGTTGTTCTTTTTTCACTTTCCGCCAGTGTATAACTAAAATTTGCAGATGATATTTATACACACTTTTTAACAACTGTGTCACCCGATTAAAAAGATCTCCACTATGTACAATTGAGTCATTGGCAGTAAGTTTAATACAGTCAGGTCACAAAGTACAAATAAAAGATGATAAGTTAAAAAGGCAAGATCTTTCGAGCTTCCACTGGAGCTCATTCTCAAGCCATAATGCCGTGTGCACCCTCAGAGACACGCACTTATATACAAAAGTTTACGTCACGTTGTCCTGACAACATAATGCTGCGAAGTTGTAAGCAGGCTACACCACTTTCAGGGAACAACAAGCATTTTAAATTTTAAGATGTTAAACAAGCTAATTTGTAAAGATATAATTGCACACATTATACAATGCAGTGATAGTAATAATGAATATATAATTATCAATGTAGGTCTAATTTTAAGTCAATCATGTGTCATCAAGAGTGTTCGACCGATATATATGTTCATGAATAGGCGCTATCATGGTACGTATGAATTGTCTCCATGATGAAGGTATTATTGTTGGTAAATCCTCATTACAACAATGGGCATCATATATAAGAATGTACATTGCCTCAGTGAACCGCGTATCACTCTTATTCGTTGTGTTTGATAGATGTCTTATGTCTTCCCATTGGGGACTGTAATCTTCATCTTTTACAAACTTGGCCAAAGCTGTATTCATATTGTCTTTTCTGATATCATATTGTGCTCCTTACGCCGTACTCCCAATGTTCTTGTAGTTGATCCAATATATACCCTGCGTTCTTGATCCGATATACTTGGCAATGATGGTATCATGCAAACACCATGTCTACTTATACACTGACGGAAAAAAAATCCCAACACCACGAAAAAATAGTTGTAGAGGAATGAAATGGCGGCAATACATTTGTATAGGTAACGTATTTAATCGATTAAGGTTTCACGATCACAGCTTATTTTAAGCGCGAGAAGAGCCATTTCAAATGTGAAATGCTGGTACATTAATAACCGGTGTAACCGCCAGAATGTTGAATGCAAGCACGCAAACGTTCATGCATTGTGTCGTACAGCTGCTGGATGTCAGTTTGTGGGATAGAGTTCCACGCCTGTTGCACTTGGTCGGTCAATACAGGGACGGTTAATGCTGGTTGGGGGTGACGCTGGAGTTGTCGTCCAATGATGTCCCATACGTGCTCGATTGGTGAAAGATCTGGTGATCTAGCATGCCACGGCAACATGTCGACACTCTGTAGAGAATGTTGGGTTACAACAGCGGTATGCGGGCGAGCGTTATCCTGTTGGAAAACACCCCCTGGCATGCTGTTCATGAATGGCAGCACAACAGGTTGAATCACCGGACCGACGTACAACTGTGCCGTCAGGGTGCGTGGGATAACCACGAGAGTGCTCCGGCTGTCATAGGAAATTGCTCACCAGACCATAACTCCAGGTGTAGGTTCAGTGTGTCTCGGCCGCAGACAGGTTGGTTGCAAGTGCTCACCTGGCCTCCTTCTAACCAACACACGGCCATCACTGGCACCCAAGCAGAACCGGCTTTTATCAGAAAACACAACAGATCTCTACTCCGTTCTCCAATGAGTTCTAGCTTGACACCACTGACGTCGCAAAACGGTAGTGGTTTGGAGTAAGTGGAATGCATGCTACAGGGCGTCTGGCTCGAAGCTGTCCTCCAAGTAATCAATTTGTAACAGTTCGTTGTGTCACTGTGGTGGCAACTGCAGCTCAAATTGCTGCCGCAGACACGGTACGATGCGCCACGGCCATACACCGTACACGGCGGTCTTCCCTCTCAGTAGTGCCACGTGGCCGGCCGGAACCCCGGTCTTCTTGAGGCAGTACCTTCCCTTGACCACCGCTGCCAACAATCATGCACAGTGGCTACATTTCTGCCAAGTCGTTCTGCAATATTGCGGAAAGAAAATCCACCTTCTCGTAGCCCTATTACACGACCTCGTTCAAACTCCGATAGCTGTTGATAATGGCTTCTTCGTCTTCTTAAAGGCATTCTTGACTAACATCAACACCCTACATTGAATCTCAACGATAACTAACGCTCACGAACGTTACAGCGCGTATTTACAGCAAACCTGCTTTGCATGTTCACATAAAATCCCTAAGTTTGCATAGACGTCATCTTACAGATGTACTCTCACCGCCTACCAACTGTCGTTTATCTAACACAACCCCTTATTGGTGTTAGGATTTTTTTTCCGTCAGTGTATATGGAATGGGGTCGCGGTCGCACTTAATCTTTTCGAAAATGTAACAACAACCTTTAAAATTGGTAGCAAGGCGATCTTACTTTAATTTGAATAATATAATATATCAGCAACTTTCAGGTACACTAATGGGATCACCACTTTCCGCTATCTTGGCTGAAGCAATATTACAAGAAATTAAATGTAACAGTATTCCTAATAGTACATTTCGTCCTGACTTATTCATACGTTATGTCGACGATATACTAATTATTTGGTCTCATCATATCGAACTGTTACAATGTTTTTCAGAAAAACTATCTGACTACTATCCAACTATTAATTATACAATTAAACTTGAAAACTGCAATTCATTACCATTTCCGGATATTTTGCTTACACGTGATTCATTAAGTAATTCATTGACTTATTCTGTATATAAGAAACCAACTGCTAATCGCGTACTTATACCTTTTAAATCATATCACCCATTTGGATATAAATTGGCAGGCTTGGGATTTTATGTGAATCGAGTATTCACACATACAGAACCTCCTCTAAGAAACTTCGGGATTTTATGTGAATCGAGTATTCACACATACAGAACCTCCTCTAAGAAACTTAGGGATTTTATGTGAATCGAGTATTCACACATACAGTACTTCCTCTAAGAAACTTCGGGATTTTACGTGAATCGAGTATTCACACATACAGAACCTCCTCTAAGAAACTTCGGGATTTTATGTGAATCGAGTATTCACACATACAGTACTTCCTCTAAAAAACTTCGGGATTTTATGTGAATCGAGTATTCACACATACAGTACTTCCTCTAAGAAACTTCGAGATTTTATGTGAATCGAGTATTCACACATACAGTACCTCCTCTAAGAAACTTCGGGATTTTATGTGAATCGAGTATTCACACATACAGTACTTCCTCTAAGAAACTTCGGGATTTTATGTGAATCGAGTATTCACACATACAGTACTTCCTCTAAGAAACTTCGGGATTTTATGTGAATAGAGTATTCACACATACAGTACCTCCTCTAAGAAACTTCGGGATTTTATGTGAATCGAGTATTTACACATACAGTACCTCCTCTAAGAAACTTCGGGATTTTATGTGAATCAAGTATTCACATATACAGTACCTCCTCTAAGAAACTTCGGGATTTTATGTGAAACGAATATTCACACATACAGTACCTCCTCTAAGAAACTTCAACAGGCAGAGCTGGACTTCGTTCAAGATCTTGCGCAATACGACGATTACCCCGATTATGTAGTAAGGAACCTTATTAGGGCATGACATAGGACTGACACCACTACATTATATTTGAACCACCCAAAACCACGTTATGTAGGATCTCTGGATTTCTAACCGGTGGTAAATCAACAATTACATTATATATGTAAAAAACATAAGTTGGCCTTTGGGGTTAAAACAACAAACATTGTCGAAATGATAAAGTGCGACCGCGACCCCATTCCATATATAAATAGACATGGTGTTTACATGATACCATTATTGCCAAGTATATCGGATCAAGAACGCAGGGTGTATATTGGATCAACTACAAGAACATTGGGAGTACGGCGTAAGGAGCACCAATATGATATCAGAAAAGACAATATGAATACAGCTTTGGCTAAGTTTGTAAAAGATGAAGATTACAGTCTCCAATGGGAAGACATAAGACACCTATCAACCACAACGAATATGAGTGATACGCGGTTCACGAAGGCAATGTACATTCTTCTACATGATACCCATTGTTGTAATGAGGATTTACCAACAATAATACCTTCATCATGGAGAGAATTCATACGTGCTATGCCAGCACCTATTCATGAACAAATATATCGATCTAAAACTCTTGATGACACGTGATTGACTTAAAATTAGACCTACATTGATATTTATATATTAATTATTACTATCACTGCATTGTATATTGTCTGCAATTATATCTTTACAAATTAGCTTGTTTAACATCTTAAAATTTAAAATGCTTGTTGTTCCCTGAAAGTGGTGTAGCCTGTTTATAACTTCACAGCATTGTGTTGTCAGGACAACGTGACGTAAAGTTTTGTATATAAGTGCGTGTCTCTCAGGGTGCACACGGCATTATGGCTTGAGAATGAGCTCCAGTGGAAGCTCGAAAGATCTTGCCTTTTTAACTTCTCATCTTTTATTTGTACTTTGTGACCTGACCGTATTAAACTTACTGCCAATGACTCAATTGTACATATTGGAGATGTTTTTAATCGTGTGAGACAGTTGTTATTTTATATGTGTATCGTTTTAAAGCACGAAAAGAAGAAATGTTTAGCTTGAAGTTTGATTTTACCAGCACGAAGATGTTTAAACTGCGCAGTGAACCTTTTGTAACTTTAAAGAAAAAGGTTTGACTTATGTATTTTCCGGGAATCTGCGCGATCTTTCTTCCATCTAACATTTCCTATATTCTTTTTATTAGCCTTTTGCTCAGCTGATAGTCTCGTCTCCAGTAAACACATCGTAATCTGGCTCGGCAGTTGAGCTTCAAGCAGCCTTTGATGATTTTATCGCGATCATCATGACGGTTTTACTTGGCTGAAATTGGCTGCTAAAACCAGCTGCTGAGATCTTTCCCTATTTTAAACGCAAGCAGTCGTCTCCTTCATTACCTAGAATGTTTTATACGACTTGTTAACGACATCAGTACCACGTCCCATGATACTGACAGCTTACACAATGTATCCAACGCAAGCTTCAACTAGAAGTTTTTACGATCGCTTCCAACATATATCTACGTGCGCCACCACGTTTTTTTCTTTTTCCAGTTAGATATTTTCATTGTAGAAAATACGTATTAAATTGGAGCAGATGGAACAGATATTTTGTCAGACTATTTGAAGTCCTGTTTCAATAAAGTTTTAAGTATCAAACACTTTTGCTGAAAAACACTGCCAACGATTTCTTGTTAAGAAAACAAAATTATTATTTCTGATGCCCTGCCTATTTTCCGACAGCCGTAAAATAAATCCCAAGTGAAAACATTTGACGTAACGAAAATGGGTAACGGCGGGTCACTGTCAAAACCATTGTTGAAATCTGATTGTACGGTATTCTGTCCCGCAAAGTGATGCAACAATAGTTCATTGCATTGTTATTCAACAATACACAGTCGTATCAGAATAATATGACCACCTACCTACCTAATAATGGGAATAACCGCCCCCACCCCCTTAGCCCGGATGACAGCAGCGAGACGGCGTGCCATGGACGCAATAAGGTCCTGGAAAGTTTCCTGAGGCACATGTCCCCATTCTGCCTGCAGCAGAGCACGGAGGTCTAGGAGATTACATGAGTGTGGGTCGGCACGTCGAACCTGTCGATCTAAGTAGTCCTACAAGTACTCTATGGGATTAAGGTCGAGCGATTTTGCCGGCCAAGAGAGAACGGAGACATCGCTGTCGTCTTTCTGGAACCATTCATGCAACCTCTTATATACGTGGCACGTCGCATTATCCTATTGGTTGACATCATCACCACCAGGTTAAACGTACAACATGAAGGGATGCATGTGGTGAGCGAAGATGGACCGGTAGCCATTGGAGTTCAGGAGCCCATCCAGTGGTACCAGCGGTTCCAGGTCATTCCAGGAAAACATGCCCAGATCTGCACACTCCCCTGCCTTTAGTTGATCGACGAGCATGTTGGAGTGTTAGTTCTCGTGTGTTTGACGCCGTAACAACCACCTCCCGTCACTTTTGTGGAGTAGAAACCTGGATTCATTGGAGAAGACAACCTTTTCCCACTCTTCCACTGTCCAATGACGGTAGTCCCATGCGAATTGCAGGCATCGTTGCCGATGTACATGGGTTGACATGAGCGCCTTGACGCAGCGTTGACTCCGGAGACCCATACGTAACAGGGTTCACTCTACTGTTATCGGGGACACGTACCTGGGTGCCCCAGCATCCATTTGCATGGTCAACTGCTGCATTGTTGCGCTTCCATTGTCCTTTACCAGTTGACGGAGTCGACTTTCTCCTATGGCGTCGATATCCTTTGGGACTCCACAGTTATGACGCCGGGTGGTACTCGGTGTGCCAGCGGTTCATCCTTGGTGCACCCTTACTACAGCACCTGGCAAAGAGCCCACGAAGTCTGTTGTCTCTGAGATGCTTCCACCCTTGGCGCGGTAGCTGATGATCATTCCGGTTTGAACGCCTGTCAAATAACAATCTCTGCCCATTGTGCTCATGTTACGCACTATGGCTGATCTGTCCTGGCCGGCCGCTTACTCCGTGTGGTCGACCTTGTCACGTGCACTCTGTGACGCGCCTGGGAGGGTACACTGTAATTCCGGGGGTGGCCATAATATGACCGTGCATATTTCAGTAAACTATTGCCGAACGTTATTCATCACGTTTTACATAAACGTAACAAAATCACTTTGCAATATCAGAAGCGGAAATTAAGATTTACGCCCCCTGGTGGCCAAACCATTTTTTTTTTTACAAAAATTAGAAATTATGTGCAAACGATTTCCCATCAAGAGCTGTATCCGGTGCAGAAAGAAATTTTTCAAATCGGAGATTCAGAAGCAGAGATATAGGGAGAAACGCAATTTACCTCTACGCCCCCTAGCGGAAAATCTATGCGTAATTTGAAAAAAATAGCTATATCTAAAATACTCTTCCGCATAAATGAAATCGAAAGACAAAATAATTTTTTCAATCGGATGTTTAGAAGCAAATATGTGGAATAAAACGTATTTTTGAATTCGACATCACCTGCATTTACTCCCTCTAGCGGCAAAATTGTACATCGTGAAAAAAAAAACGAAATAAAGGATCATCATTCGCATATTTCAAGCTTCCCATTGCAAAAAGTCAAATCGGACTAATAGTTGCAGAGATATCGTGGGTACAGACGGACGGACGGACAAACCGGTAACATAAGCACGATCTGTTTTTACAAAAGACGTGCTAATGATGTATAACCCGATGGGGTGTAACCCGTAGATGTCCTAGACAAAATGTTACCAATTCCCTTCATTAACACACTTTTGATTCAATATTTCTTTCTATCGTGAGGTTAAATGTTGGTTTGCGCACGCGCAGATGGACTTTCGTAGCTACATCACATTTCATCGGTGAAATAAAGGATCGTTTCATCATCGGTGAAATATCACATTTCTGTTGGAAATACAAGGAAAGGTATGACGCGCTTCGCAGTGGACGAATGGTTAAAGTCCAACCAATAGAGGAGGAGAAAGAATTATTTTGAAATTCTCGTTGCATTGAGCGCGTGTTCCATCACGTGAACTCACACACGCTAAGTGAAGACAGAACTAATAATGACGTTGTTGTTGTTGTTCATCATCAGCTGCCAGGTTTGCAAGCTAAAATAAGTGATCCTGTTAGCTCTGTGTATAGTGCCTCTATTACGTTATTTATCAAATACTTCATCTTTTATTCAACTCTAGATACAAGGTGAGTTTCGTTCACGCATGCATTAGTTCTTCTTTTCCGAAGTCACAAGTCTGCCATTGGAGCAGTGTGCTACTTGCTTCCGGAAAGGCTTCAACGTTAAAGTGCAGATAGATAAACATTCTATTTTACATATCACACATAATTACCAAACATGCAATAAATTTTATCAGTGAAATTTTAAAGATAGTTTCTTACGGTCGTCTGAATAATACGTAAAAATGGTAATACAAATTAAATACTGTTTTTGAAAAAACTAAACAGTCGAAAAACTTACTATTACCGCCGCCATAGTTCAGTAAATATTTACTTTGATGGCACACATATCTTCTTTCATTGGTCTTACGGCAATAACACTTATTAATCCACCTACCTAAGTTCTGCTGAATATCAGGAATTAGTAAACGACATTGTTTGTTGTTATGATTTAATTCCACTTAGTATATACCGGACTCGGTGTGGTCGTGAGTGACGCGAGTGTGTTTTACGAAAATAAATGTATACTCTCGAATCACTCGTTTTACATCACACCCACAAAGATCTTATCATAAATTATCATAGCATAAATTTTCTACAAAGAGTACCAGAGTACTCTCTCGATTTATTTCATTGTAATAACGCAAAATTAATTTTTCAATGAACTCATACTTTTAATTATTTTTTAACACTTTTCTCTCTCCAAACATGGCCATGTACATTTAATTGCTTCCAGATTACTAATTTCTGCTTTATTGAGAAGTCGGAATTGGAAGATTTTACAGATATTTTCAGAAAATTCTTTAAAACGGCGGAAAACCATAGCTACCATCAAATCGTACGTTGCTGTTGATTGGAGGTTTAACGATCACCGTGAGCAAATCAATGGGCAATAAGCAGTCGCCCGTCCCTAATTTACGATCACTGGTTCCAGGGAACGGAGGGAGCCAGTGCCGTAAGACAAACACAACATCCATGCCTCACCGGGTTTTGAACCCGAACCCCTTTCGGACGAATGATCAGAGGCCATCGCTTAGACCACTGCGCCACTGGGGCGGCTCAAATCGCACGTAAATATCGTTTCAGTTCGATTGATTGCATTGCTCAGTCTACACTAGCGCTCTTATACATAAGATATTCAGCAGTAGCTTGTAAGGAAAGCGCATGCGCAAAGCAAACAGTGTCCACAGCCAAGGTGTCGTTTCTGCCATGCGCACAGTACTCGGAATATGGTATATACTACCATTTCTGTGCTTGAGTACATACGCCACGCCGGAGTTCTGGTTTACTTTAGCATTCCGGCGTTCTGAATTGGAAAACTACACTGGCGTGCAAAAATTAAGGACGAGGCGGTTTTTCGAATCTAACGTCGTGCAGAAGTGTTCCACATCGACTCAAATCATACCATAAGATCCCTAAGATGTAAGGATATGGGACAAGTAAGCAAAACCGTCCAAACAAGGAGTCCAAAGGATACAAGGGAACTTTATTGAAAAGGTAGCTTCGAGCACAACTGGCCAGAAGACAAAAACGTCCATGTGACAGGCGGCTGCCAAGAAAAATCCAGTCTTTAGTTGGGGATATTATCACTACTGACTGCGTTGCAGGATTTACAACGTCTGTGCATGCTGAGGACGAGGTTGTCAAGGAGCTGTCGAGGCTACGCGGCCCATTCCTTTTGTAGCGCCAATCGCAGCTGCCGAATCGTTGCTGGCGGTTGGTGACGTGCTGACAAGCGTCTCCCGAGAAGGTCCCACACGTGTTCGATTGGATTTAGGTCCGGGGACCTTGCGGGCCTATCCATGAGTTGAATATCTTTAATCTCCAACAGCTCTGCGACAGCCACTGTACGATGAGGTGTAGCGTTGTCGTCCATGAAGAGGAACTCAGGAACCACAGCACCTCTAAACAGACACACGTGAGACAGGAGAACCTCGGTACAATAGCGGACACCATTGACTGAACCTCCTCGAAAGATGTGTAGGTCAGTACGGCCACTAAGCATGATACCTCCCCAAACGAGAATTTCTCAACCCCCAAACCGTTCCTATTCGATGATATTGGAGGTATGATTGCGTGTTCCCTGCTTTCTCCAGTGTACATACGTCCAGAGTCGCTCGTCAGACTAAATCGGCTGTCATCCGTAAAGAGAACTCGACCCTATTGCTGATGTGTCCAGTTCCTTTGTTCTTGGCACCACAGAAACTTTCGTCTCCTGTGAGCAGGCGTTAATGGCACACACCGTACTGGTCGTCGTGCAAATAGACCACCTTTGTGCAGCCTCCTGGCCACGGGAAAACGCGATAACAGACGTCCAGTTGTCTGTTGTAAGTGCCTTGCGATTTCTCCCGCTGTCAGCCGTCTGTCTCTTCTCGCCTTTAGGACAATATACCGGTCGTCCGACGCCGTGGTTGCTCGTGGACAACCCATGCTAAACTCTCGGACAGCTGTTCCTGCCGTTTGAAATGCTCTGCAAGCTCGTGAAACGATGCTGCGAGCGATCCCGAACTCCTCGACCACACTACTCACACTTCGACCTTCTTCCAAGTTCCCAATGACGCGACCTCGGGTAAAGTCATCCAGATGTCGTCTACTGGATTGCCTGTTGGCCATATCACACGGTGGCAGCAACTCGACGTCGTTCAAACCGATGTACACCGTGCAATAGCTTTCACCGAATTGCTGAGCGTACACCGTCCGTGTGCTGTTTACCCTTACGACCCCCCTCCTACGGCATGCTGCATATATACCGTACCGGACCCTAGTCTTTCTCCTCAGTGGTCGTTCGGTCCGTTCTGCCTGCTCGTTCCTCTGTTATGCTAATTTCTTCTCTTCGTCCTTAATTTTTGCGCACCAGTGTTTGTACAAGTAGGTTTCTACTTTTATACATCTCCGCAACCTCTTAAATTGCACGTTTGCACCGCTAAACCGTCTTTTGTATATCACATTCAGTGTCTGGCACATCAAATGGACAACATTTATTTCGACTTATCATGTCATAAAAAAATGTAGGTATGTAATATTACACTTCGAAGCTTGCAGAGTTCGCCCACAAGTTCTCAGCTACTCGCTATTAGATGTAGAACTTAAGGATAGTAAAAACACCAGAGAATAAATTTTCGCAACTGCAAAGGTAGTTTGTAAGGGTATGAACTGGACTTGGATATCTGCGTAGACAGTTTTTTATATATTGAATTCATTGTTGCTGCTCCTTTGGCGTAGTCCTCTGAGCTCTGGCTTTTAACATTTCGTACTAGATGGGTCCGGGATCGAATACCGGTAATGCACGAATGTTGTGTTTGTCTTACAGCACTGACTCTCTCCTTTCTCTGGAACCAACGGCTCTAAATAAATCTAAATCAAAATAGGACTTTAAATGAAATAGAGAAAATTAAAATAAATTACTCAAGAGACGCATATAGCGCATTAAATCAGGTTATTTTTGTGGTATAGTAAACACAAAGATGCGCCAAGCTTTCGCACTTCGCTGGAAGGCTTTTCCAAGGCAATGGTAGACATAAAAAGACAGGGAATCAGAACACGTAAGGAACAAAGAGGATTTTTGAAAATAACGTCGGTGACATCACGGGCGTATTACATGAATTTTTTATCACCTGTCGAATTTTTTAATTGTGAGATAAAAATTCGTGTAATATACGTACTTGGGATGTCACTCACGTTATTTTCAAAAATCATCTTTGTTCCTTACGTGTTCCAATTCCCTGCATTTTTATGTCTATCATTGCCTTGAAAAAGCCTCCCAGTGGAGTGCGAATCTCTGTGCTTCCACAAAAATAAACGGATTTAATAAGCTATATGCGTCTCTTGAGTATTTACAGTATGGTGTATTTATAATTACGTGAAAATAAATTATACTGAAACTAACACCCACCCGAAAAAAGCCTAACAAAATTCCTAAATACAAACGTAGGTAATTCATGTTTAAAATAAACGGGCTCTAGAACGGCACTAGCAAAAACGCTCTCTGCACGAGGAAATGAAATTTAAGATGGTGAGCTCAGTAGTCTCAAAAAGTAAAGATGGTGTGCTCAGTAGTCTCAAAAAGTAAAGATGGTGAGCTCAGTAGTCTCAAAAAGTAAAGATGGTGAGCTCAGTAGTCTCAAAAAGTAAAGATGGTGAGCTCATTAGTCTCAAAACGTAAAGATGGTGAGTTCAGTAGTCTCAAAAATTAAAGATGGTGAGCTCAGTAGTCTCAAAAATTAAAGATGGTGAGCTCAGTAGTCTCAAAAAGTAAAGATGGTGAGCTCAGTAGTCTCAAAAAGTAAAGATGGTGAGCTCATTAGTCTCAAAAAGTAAAGATGGTGAGCTCAGTAGTCTCAAAAAGTAAAGATGGTGAGCTCATTAGTCTCAAAACGTAAAGATGGTGAGTTCAGTAGTCTCAAAAATTAAAGATGGTGAGCTCAGTAGTCTCAAAAATTAAAGATGGTGAGCTCAGTAGTCTCAAAAAGTAAAGATGGTGTGCTCAGTAGTCTCAAAAAGTAAAGATGGTGAGCTCAGTAGTCTCAAAAAGTAAAGATGGTGAGCTCAGTAGTCTCAAAAAGTAAAGATGGTGAGCTCATTAGTCTCAAAACGTAAAGATGGTGAGTTCAGTAGTCTCAAAAATTAAAGATGGTGAGCTCAGTAGTCTCAAAAATTAAAGATGGTGAGCTCAGTAGTCTCAAAAAGTAAAGATGGTGAGCTCAGTAGTCTCAAAAAGTAAAGATGGTGAGCTCAGTAGTCTCAAAAAGTAAAGATGGTGAGCTCAGTAGTCTCAAAACGTAAAGATGGTGAGTTCAGTAGTCTCAAAAATTAAAGATGGTGAGCTCAGTAGTCTCAAAAATTAAAGATGGTGAGCTCAGTAGTCTCAAAAAGTAAAAATGGTGAGCTCAGTAGTCTCAAAAAGTAAAGATGGTGAGCTCATTAGTCTCAAAACGTAAAGATGGTGAGTTCAGTAGTCTCAAAAATTAAAGATGGTGAGCTCAGTAGTCTCAAAAAGTAAAGATGGTGAGCTCAGTAGTCTCAAAAAGTAAAGATGGTGTGCTCAGTAGTCTCAAAAAGTAAAGACGGTGAGCTCAGTAGTCTCAAAAAGTAAAGATGGTGAGCTCAGTAGTCTCAGAAAGTAAAGATGGTGAGCTCAGTAGTCTCAAAAAGTAAAGATGGTGAGCTCAGTAGTCTCAAAAAGTAAAGATGGTGAGCTCATTAGTCTCAAAACGTAAAGATGGTGAGTTCAGTAGTCTCAAAAATTAAAGATGGTGAGCTCAGTAGTCTCAAAAATTAAAGATGGTGAGCTCAGTAGTCTCAAAAAGTAAAGATGGTGAGCTCAGTAGTCTCAAAAAGTAAAGATGGTGAGCTCATTAGTCTCAAAACGTAAAGATGGTGAGTTCAGTAGTCTCAAAAATTAAAGATGGTGAGCTCAGTAGTCTCAAAAATTAAAGATGGTGAGCTCAGCAGTCTCAAAAAGTAAAGATGGTGAGCTCAGTAGTCTCAAAAAGTAAAGATGGTGAGCTCATTAGTCTCAAAACGTAAAGATGGTGAGTTCAGTAGTCTCAAAAATTAAAGATGGTGAGCTCAGTAGTCTCAAAAATTAAAGATGGTGAGCTCAGTAGTCTCAAAAAGTAAAGATGGTGAGCTCAGTAGTCTCAAAAAGTAAAGATGGTGAGCTCAGTAGTCTCAAAAAGTAAAGATGGTGAGCTCAGTAGTCTCAGAAAGTAAAGATGGTGAGCTCAGTAGTCTCAGAAAGTAAAGATGGTGAGTTCAGTAGTCTCAGAAAGTAAAGATTTTGAGCTCAGTAGTCTCAAAAAGTAAAGATGGTGAGCTCAGTATTCTCAAAAAGTAAAGATGGTGAGCTCAGTAGTCTCAAAAAGTAAAGATGGTGAGCTCAGTAGTCTCAAAAAGTAAAGATGGTGAGCTCAGTAGTCTCAAAAAGTAAAGATGGTGAGCTCAGTAGTCTCAAAAAGTAAAGATGGTGAGCTCAGTAGTCTCAAAAAGTAAAGATGGTGAGCTCAGTAGTCTCAAAAAGTAAAGATGGTGAGCTCAGTAGTCTCAGAAAGTAAAGATGGTGAGCTCAGTAGTCTCAGAAAGTAAAGATGGTGAGTTCAGTAGTCTCAGAAAGTAAAGATTTTGAGCTCAGTAGTCTCAAAAAGTAAAGATGGTGAGCTCAGTAGTCTCAAAAAGTAAAGATGGTGAGCTCAGTAGTCTCAAAAAGTAAAGATGGTGAGCTCAGTAGTCTCAAAAAGTAAAGATGGTGAGCTCAGTAGTCTCAAAAAGTAAAGATGGTGTGCTCAGTAGTCTCAAAAAGTAAAGACGGTGAGCTCCGTAGTCTCAAAAAGTAAAGATGGTGAGCTCAGTAGTCTCAGAAAGTAAAGATGGTGAGCTCAGTAGTCTCAAAAAGTAAAGATGGTGAGCTCAGTAGTCTCAAAAAGTAAAGATGGTGAGCTCAGTAGTCTCAAAACGTAAAGATGGTGAGTTCAGTAGTCTCAAAAATTAAAGATGGTGAGCTCAGTAGTCTCAAAAATTAAAGATGGTGAGCTCAGTAGTCTCAAAAAGTAAAGATGGTGAGCTCAGTAGTCTCAAAAAGTAAAGATGGTGAGCTCAGTAGTCTCAAAAAGTAAAAATGGTGAGCTCAGTAGTCTCAGAAAGTAAAGATGGTGAGCTCAGTAGTCTCAGAAAGTAAAGATGGTGAGCTCAGTAGTCTCAGAAAGTAAAGATTTTGAGCTCAGTAGTCTCAGAAAGTAAAGATGGTGAGCTCAGTAGTCTCAAAAAGTAAAGATGGTGAGCTCAGTAGTCTCAAAAAGTAAAGATGGTGAGCTCAGTAGTCTCAAAAAGTAAAGATGGTGAGCTCAGTAGTCTCAAAAAGTAAAGATGGTGAGCTCAGTAGTCTCAAAAAGTAAAGATGGTGAGCTCAGTAGTCTCAAAAAGTAAAGATGGTGAGCTCAGTAGTCTCAAAAAGTAAAGATGGTGAGCTCAGTAGTCTCAAAAAGTAAAGATGGTGAGCTCAGTAGTCTCAAAAAGTAAAGATGGTGAGCTCAGTAGTCTCAAAAAGTAAAGATGGTGAGCTCAGTAGTCTCAAAAAGTAAAGATGGTGAGCTCAGTAGTCTCAAAAAGTAAAGATGGTGAGCTCAGTGGTCTCAAAAATTTTGGAGGTTGTAAAATAAATCATAAGAACTTCGCGAAAGTCCTGCTAGCTGTATTGCGCATCATGAAGACTCGAGCGCAGGGAATATCCAAAGCCTTGAGGGATCTGAAGCATTCCTCATCTGGGACAACAGAAGGGAGCCCTTTCACAATAAACTTGAAGAATCTTTCTTCTTAGGCTTCCCAGATAAAGTAAAGAGCCCAGGAGGGCGAGACTCTGGCGGAGGATTCTGTGAAGTGCCAGGTTTAGAAACAGCTGAAGGTTGACCAGACTGCTTTTTCACCGGTACAGCCTGCCAGGACGAGCAGACGTAGCTCGAGATGGGGTCGATGGCTGCACTGTAGAAGACTGAGATAAAACCTCTGAGAATGATTTACGACCCGAAGAAAGAATCTCGGAATAAGAAATGAGGATGCCCCACTCTTTATTAGGAGACAGAGCCTCTTTGCCATGGTTTCAAATCGAATTTGCAACCATTTTTTCAAAGTAGTCAGCCTTGAGATGGCAATCCAGCTTCTGGCGATTTTCCTTCTGTAAACATGAAAGAGCCTCATTTTTGGCCTTCTGAATAGAAGCCTAAGCTTGAGATAGGCTCTAAATTAGAAAAGAGCGACTGCGTATAGCCCATCGAGTTGCTCACGGTGTTCGTTAAGCACCCAAACAAAAACAAAACAAAAAAGAGAGAGAAAAAGAATTCACTGTATCTCTTTCAGAATCTTTGTCCGAAGATGACTTAATTGACATACAAGTAGAAAATATGATTCAACCCGAAACAGATGATGATTATCAGACTCCCACTAAGACTCTTACGGTGAAAAAATTAATAAAGCCATTACGTTCCTTTACCAGATCTTATGCGTCGTGGAATAATAAGATCTAAAGAGAGACAGAGCCTTATTACGTAACTTTGCTGATACACTGCTGGACAATTGCTAAGAACGGATCATAAACGGCTATATAGCGCATAAAAAGTAAGTGTGGTTGGATGCCAAGTGAAATAAAATAATATCAGAATGCCAGGACATTACAAGAAGGACAATTTATTGTGCTCTGAAATCCAGAAGGCTTTGGAACGTGTTCAAGGGACAAACAGGCCATTTTGTGCAGAATACGTAAACGTGAAAAAAAATGCAATTACCGTCCGCAGGCGTTCCTGCGTAAGATGTCAATACGGGATATGGCCACCATGGAGGGCGATGCAAGATTCCACACGTCGTGTCATGCTTTGCACAACATTATCAAGCAGCTGTTGAGGTAATTTATCCCATTCCTCTGTCAGTGCACGGATGAGGGTGTCCTTGTTTATTGGAGGGCATTGGCGACCAGCAAGACTCCTTCCCAAAGCATCCCACACATTTTCAATGGGATTCAGATCTGGAGAACGTGCTGGACATACGAGGCGTTGAATATCCTCGCTCTCAAGACACTCCTGGACAGCGACTGTTCGATAACATGTTGCGTTGTTGTCCATGAAAATGAATCACGGAACATGCGAAAATGAATCACGGAACATACACCACGGAACATGCGAACATGAGGTAGCAGAACATCATTAATGTATCGTTGGCCAGTCATAATCCCAGTTGGAAGCACATAGAGGGACGTACGGCCATTGATCCTGATGCCAGCCCATACCATGACACTACATGTCGGATATCGGTCCCTTTCCTGTATGTTTGCTGGACAATATGCAGTACCACAATCACGCCAGATCAGTTGTCGACAATCAGACGATAGACTGTATCTACTCTCATCTGAGAAGAGGACAGCAGACCAGTCGTTATCAGTCCAATTGCGATGTTGATGGCACCATTGCAAACGGGCGGTACGGTGACGTCTGGACAATGGGATGCACACAATAGGACGGCGGGCGTATAGTCCTCCTTCATGCAAACGTCTGGCGACAGTTTTTCGGGAGATCCGCCTGCCAGTAGCAGCCATAAACTGATTTGCTACCTCACTAGCTGTGCTGCGCCGGTGTCTTTTTGTGATAGCACTATGTACCGATCTTCTGCAGGTGTCGTCCTGCGAACACGACCTCCCCCGTGACGTTTGCTACACTCTCCATTTGTTTGAAATGATTTCCAAAGCCTTGAAACAACACTGTGGCTGACGTCGAACTCCCTGGCAACATCTGTTATTTTTCGCTCTTCTTCAATCTTGCCAATAATACGGCCACGCGTAAAATCATCTCGGTGATGTCGGGAAGACATATTGAAAATTGTAAGTTCGTCAATTGATTCTTTCCCTTTCAACTTTGCGTTTGAACAACAACGGTCAATACGCGTCAAATCCTTTATATCTCTTATCAGCGCTATGACGTCACGAACAAGTTCGGCAATCCAAAATTTGCATACGCACAACACGTCTTACTGTATCCCGCACTTATGCTAATTTCCACATTTTCCTGCCTTCCATTTTATGGTTGCTATCGTTGCTATTGTCATCCGTCCTTAGCAATTGTCCGGCAGTGTATAACCAAGCGTTTTATCTTGATTTTGAAACCGTTTTTTTCCTGTGAATGTGTCTATGAATCAGGAAAGGCAAGATATGATAAGTATAAATTCAGGCAAGAATAACTTTTGGAATCCATTTGTACGGTTTTCATCCAAATATTTTTTCTGACCTGTAACTTTGATGCTATTTTGAAGTGCTGATGCTGGTTAATGGTAGTGAGGTCACGTGAATTCCGATGTTCTTTGATTGTAGTGAGGATCTAATATTGACTGCCGGCACTGAGGTCACACGAGTATTGACGAAATCCGTCGGTGAGATCATACGAACTTTGAAATTGGTTGTTCATAAAAAGATCACGTGCTTTTGTTTGAGGTTGATTACTGGTGTAGAGGCCCGTGAACTTTAATGTTGGTCACATGTGTCTTGAGTGTGGCTTGTAGTGGTGAAATTACAGGAATTTTGATGTTGACTGATGGTGGTGAGATCACGAGTGCTTTGGTGCTGGCTGATGGCGCCGAGTTCGCGTGAGTTCTGATACTGACTGTTGAAGTAACGTTCTGATATTGTTGGCGAGGTCACGTGACTTTTGACGTTGATTGATGGTGTGAGGTCCCGAGAGATCAGATGTTCAGTGATGGTGCTGAGGTCACGTGAACGTTTTAGGCTGGGTGATTGTGAAGAGGTCACATGTGTTCTAAGGCTCATTAATGGTGGTTATGTCAAATGGGTTTGAACGTTGGTTAATAGTGGTGAGGCTTCGGGAGTTCTGATGTCGGTTGACGTTGATGAGGTAACCTAAAGTCTGCTGTTAAATAATGATGGTGAGGTCATGTGGGTTCTGATGTGCCGCCCCGGTGGCACAGTGGTCTAAGCAATGGCCTCTGATCATTCGTCCGAAAGGGGTCCGGGTTCGAATCCCGGCGAGGCATGGATGTTGTGTTTTGTTTGTCTTACGGCACTGGCTCTCTCCCTTCCCTGGAACCAGTGACCCTAATTTAGGGACGGGCGACTGCTTATAGCCCATTGAGTTGCTCACGGTGGTCGTTAAACCTCCAATAAAAAAATGTTCTGGTGTTTGCTGATGGGGTGAGGAGACGAAAATTTTGCGGTTGGCTAATGATGGATTGGTCACGAAATTTTTGGCGTTGATTAATGGATGGCGGTGAGGTCATGCGAGCTCTGATGTTGGCTGTCGGCAGTGAGGTCACAAGAGTTCTGATGTGTATTGGTGATTAGTTGACGTGAATTTTGTGGTTAGCTGATGTTGTTGATGTTCTATATAGTCGGGGTATAAATTATAAACAGATGACCTGAAACGGAATGAGTCGTGAGGGCTCGAGAATGGATCATAAAGGTTAGGGTTTAGGCCGAAACGGCCGCCCCGGTGGCGCAGTGGTCTCAGGCGTTGGCCTCTGATCATTCGTCCGTAAGGGGTCCGGGTTCGAATCCCGGTCAGGCATGGATGTTGTGTTTGTCTTACGGCACTGGCTCTCTCCCTTCCCTGGAACCAGTGACCCTAAATTAGGGACGGGCGACTGCTTATAGCCCATTGAGTTGCTCACGGTGGTCGTTAAACCTCCAAACAAAAAAAAAAAAAATAGGCCGAAACGAGCTTTCCAAACCAAGTCCCCTACACACCTCTAATTATTAATGTATCGTAGTTTCCCTTTTGGTTTTTCATATTATCAAAATAGTTTCACCTAATTCTCTACAGGTTGATAATTTTGCAGCTTTGGGCTAGTCGTTTGTTGAGTCTGACTCTTTTAACTTTTCCTGTGCTGTGTTTTGAATTTTTGAATTATGATACATTTGCATCGTAGCTACTGGAGCTTCGTGAGTATTTCCGCAAGACACAAAATGCTTCCGCACTGGATCATTTTCTTTCATTTTTCTCTACCAGGAGTTTAAATCTAATGATGATAAAACACTCTATTCCCAGTTGTAACGCTCTGCATAAATGCAAAGCTGATGACAGATAACTGTCTCCATACAAGCTGCAGAAAAGTGCATAAATTCCTTTAGACTTGTTGGCAGTGGAGTCGCAGGGTTTCATCATCCGTTCTTCGCACATGAAGCGCCTTGGGAAATAAATGAGAGGATTAAGTGCAAATGAGTTGTAATACCTCAAAACAAAGAAAGTTCGTTGACAGATAAGAATAGCTAAGTAAACGAAGCACTGCTACGCTGGTGGCAAGACTCCAAACAAAAGGTCTGTCAATTAAAAGTATGAAGGAAAACAAGAAGGATTTATAATGAATATATTAATAAGCAATATTCTAATGTGCTTTCTTTACGAACTCATTGGGATTTCATACTAATACAGAACTCCCTTTCCAATCTTCTTATATATTAGAAGATTCACTTAGTGGGTATATATTAATCTGGTTTTAAATAATCTAGGCAGCATGCGAATTTGTAAATACGATTGAAAAGGAATTTCAAATTAATCGCATTACTTTTATTTCTCAGAAAAATGAAATACTTAAGCATTTTGCGCGCACTCACACACACAAGACGGATAATACGGAATTCTCGTGTCTTGCAACAAAGACATGAGAATTCCGTATATAAATATCAAAATATATTTGAAAGGTTCTAAGTCTCAAACTTATATTTCATTTTACAATGTACACTACACACTCTTCTATGATCAATAAAAATTACCTCTCAAGCCATGTAACGAGAAAATTTCTCATTTACAATATTTGGAAAATGAGAAAAGAATTTTGCTTGGGCTTGCAAAAACAAAAAGGATAAACGACACCGAATTTTCGGATGTAACGAGTACGTGTTTTGAGTGTTTTCCGGCGCGAATAAAATTTATCAAAGTTATTCTAAGTCAATGGAACCGGTTAGATACGTAAAAAAATCAATCGGATTTCTACAATCAATAAAACATCCACAAACAGAAACAGCTACTTACTTCCGCCAGCGGCTAAAAAGTATGTTGCGAAAATTAACAAATGGAGCACAAAAAGTTTCTCATAGCTATATCAGAGGTAAAGATATTTTCAAATCGAACAGTTAAAAGAAGAAATGTAGAAGAAAATATGACATAACTCTACGCCTTCTACCGAAAATAACAGAAAAGCTGAAAAGTTCATTTTTAATCCCACTTCTTTATTCCTGTCAGCAAGTTTCTGGATCATACTGTGCAGTTCTGAAGGGGTAGTTGCAAAAATGACTACGGCATCAACAAAACGAAGGTGAGTTAAATATTGTCCATTAATCTTTATCCCTTTGTGTTCTTATAGTTCAATGATGGAAAGGCATTTTGCAATGTGGCATTAAAGAGTGTAACGTATATTCTAAAATAATTTTTTGTTCCTTTTCCTATGTAAATTTGAGTTTGTTCTCTTTTACACTTTCCAAACTTAACGTGATATCTTCTCTCTCACATGAATGAAGTTGGCAACACTTTTGAGGCCAGAGAGAGTGACGTATAAATGTCATAAGAACGATAGGTAAAAAGGATGATACAGCAGTTGCTTACTGTGTGTGTGTGTGTGTGTGGAGAGTTCCGATCTGTGTAAAAGCTAGATTATATGATAAATAGTTACAATATTATATGCGGCTATATTGTGGACTTCATCTACTGTGCTGAACCAATAAAAGGTTATCGTAAGTTTGACTTCTGTATATGTTTCGTCTGGCCGTAAAACCTTAAATTAGAGCTATTTCGTGCATCTATTGCATCGTATTCTCATTTAGTTCAACATTTCTTTATTCATGGTTTTAGACATAGCCTAACACCAATCTCACACACGAAAAAGGCTTACTTTATAAGAGTTTGGGAGATATGGTGTCGTCTTGTCTCACTCCCTTTCCAATTTTTATTGGTGCTGTATCCTCAAATAACCGTACCTTTGCGCTTGCATTTTCATAGATGTTACTAATAATACTAATGTATGCATTTTCATTACCACAGGATTTCAAAACCATTGGAATTGCTGATGGTTTCACGGAATCGAAGGCCATTTCATAATCGATAGAAGTCATACATAATGGGAGTTCATCCCCCACCCCTCGTTCTTTCAATTAGTTCTCTCACCACATGGATATGATAGAAGTATATATATATATATATATATATATTTCGCCATATATATTCATATAATTTGGAGTAGAAATATTTCACTCTTGTCAAAATTTCGCCTCTATTTCTTGTTACAGAAGAAATAGAGGCGAACTTTTACATATATATATATATATATATATATAATAGGGATGTAAGGTCAGGTGATGCGTAACATCACAGCCTCTCCTTGACAAATGTCAACCCCGCCTTCTCGTGGTGCATCCTGTTCCCACTAAAGGGGCTCTGACGACCGCCCATAGCGGTATAACTATACCATCGGGATTAGAGGAAATTCTATCCAACACTCACCAACCCGCTTGGCCAGCGTGGTGAGTTATGGCCAAACCCTCCAAAATGATTCCACAACTTAAATCTTGGCCCTCAGTCTCCGGCAGCTGGAATGTACCTGGCCAAGGCAGCGGCCAGTGCGACATGAAGGCAGAGGGTGCTAAGAATCCCCGGAGGACCGGACTAGGCTGCCATCTGATGCTGACCTTGGCTACTTACAATGGACGCTCCCTATCTTCTGATTCAAGGCTTCTTGAATTGGAAGAGGAACTACAAAGGATCAAGTGGGACATCGTGGGGCTAAGTGAGGTAAGGAGAAAAGGAGAAGATCTCATCGAACTGAAAAGTGGACATCTCTTCTACTATCGTGGGACAGATACTGGCAGAACTAGTGGTGTTGGATTTATAATAAACAAGAAACTGAAGGATAAAGTTGTAGAAGTTGAAAGTTCCTCTGACAGAGCTGCACGACTTGTTATCCAACTCTCTAAAAGATACCAGGCTCAGATTATTCAAACTTATGCACCCACCACAAGTCATCCTGAAGAAGAAATTGAAGAATTTTATGAGGAAATTTGTCATCTAAATAATAAAGGTAAGCAGCACTTGAAAATAATTATGGGAGATTTCAATGCAAAAATAGGGCAACGGCAACAGAATGAAACTTCAGTAGGTAAATTCGGTCACGGCAACAGAAACCAGCGTGGAAATACTCTCGTTGAGTTTGCAGAGGCAGAAGGGTTTTTCATCTTGAACTCCTTCTTCAAGAAAAAGCCACACAGGAAATGGACATGGAGACAGCCAAATGGGACGACAAGTGAAATTGATTTTATTATGTGTAACAAAAAATTCGTCATAGAAGACTGCAGTGTGCTAAACAAGTTCAACACAGGTAGTGTCCATAGATTGGTGAGATGTAAGATGCACCTCAACACTAAACTTGAACGTGGCAAGCTCATAAGGCAAACAAAATCTATTGACATAACCAACCTTAAAAAACACCATAATACCTTCAAGTTGGAACTGAAGAACAGGTTCTCTGCTTTAGAAGGCCTAACATCGGAAGAAGTGGACATCTCTGAAGTTAACAGAAAAGTAACCAAAGCTCTTATGGAAACAGCAACAAAATTAGCTGGGTCTAAGAACAAGTTGCATGTGAACAAATTATCAGGAAAAACCAAAATGTTGATGCAAAAAAGAAGAGAGATGAGGACAACTAAAGAAGATGTGACTTCCAAAGTGGAATATATAGAGCTATGCAAGACAGTACGAAAAAGTATCACCGAAGACGTAAGGAAATTCAACTGTGAACTAGTGAGGAAAGCAATTGAAAGCAACCAAAGCCTAAAGATAGCAAAGGGACATCTCAGTAAGGGAAGAAAACAGATTATGGCACTGAGAAAAGAAGATGGTTCTGTAACAAGAAATAGAGGCGAAATTTTGACAAGAGTGAAAGATTTCTACTCCAAATTATATGAAAGGGATGATATATGCACTCCAGACATCATGAAAGATACCAGTACCAGAGTTCCTCCAGTCCTTCCAGCAGAAGTTGCACATGCAATCAAGAACATGAAGCGAGGAAAAGCTCCAGGAGAAGATGGAATTACTGTAGACATCATACAAGAAGCAAGTGGAGAAATCGAAACAGTACTCGCCCAAATTTTCACTCGATGCCTTAATGAAGGAAAGATTCCTGAGGATTGGAACACCGCTACAATGATCCTGCTACATAAGAAAGGTGACATTGAGGATCTCGGAAACTACAGACCTATCAGCCTCCAATCAGTAGTTTATAAAATCTTCACTAAAGTTCTTTCGCACCGCTTGAAGGTAACACTGGACATGGCTCAACCGAGAGAACAAGCTGGATTCAGGAGTGGCTACAGCACAATAGATCATATCCACGTGCTGAGAGAACTAATTGAAAGAGCGAGGGAATATGAACTTCCATTGTGCATGGCTTTTATCGATTATGAAAAAGCCTTTGATTCGGTGAAACCATCAGCAGTTACAATGGCTCTGAAAACCTGTGGTATTGAAGATGCATACATTAATATTATTAATAGCATCTATGAAAATGCAAGTGCAAAGATAAGGCTGTTTGAAAATACAACACACATAAAAATTGGAAAAGGAGTGAGACAAGGTGACACCATATCTCCGAAGCTCTTTAATGTCACATTGGAAAATGTCTTTCAATCACTGAATTGGGAAAACAAAGGGATAAAGATTAATGGAGATTATCTAACCCACCTTCGTTTTGCTGATGGCATAGTCATTTTTGCAACTACTATATCAGAGCTGCAGAGTATGATCCAGGAACTTGCTGACAAGAGTAAAGAAGTGGGATTAAAAATGAACTTTCAGAAGACAAAAGTGATGTTCAATGCTTTTACAAGAAATGAAGATTTATCGATTGATGGAGAAAAGCTGGAGATAACAGACACGTACGTTTATCTTGGACAGCAGATATCAAGTGAGGGTCACATTGATGAAGAAATTAATCGGCGTACAAAACTTGCCTGGAGAGCTTTTGGAAGAAACAGCATAATTTTCAAGAGCAATATGCCATTATGTCTTAAAAGAAAAGTGTTTGATCAATGCATCCTTCCAGTGCTTACGTATGGTGCAGAGACGTGGACCTTAACTAAAAGAGACATACAAAGGCTGCAGACAACTCAAAGCAGCATGGAGAGGTGCATACTTGGTGTAACCAGGAGAGATAAGAAGAGGAACTCGTGGATCCGAAAAATGACAAGAGTGGAAGACATCATGATCAGAGTTAAATCCCTGAAATGGCAATGGGCTGGACATACTGCCAGAAGGACAGATCATCGATGGACAGCCGAAATTTTAGATTGGATTCCAAGGGACAGGAAAAGACCCAGAAGAAGACCACATGGGAGATGGGTGGATGAAATTCGAAAGTATGCAGGGGTGACATGGAGGAGACTGGCACAAGACAGACCGTTGTGGAGGAAACTTGGGGAGACCTTCGTCCAGCAGTGGATTGATAATGGTTGACAATGATGATGATGATGATATATATAATATAGAGGCGAAATTTTTTATATATATATATATATATATATATAAAATTTCGCATCTGTTTCTTCTGTAACAAGAAATAGAGGCGAAATTTTGACAAGAGTGAAAGATTTCTACTCCAAGTTATATGAAAGGGATGATACATGTACTCCAGGCATCATGAAAGGTACCAGTAGCAGAGTTCTTCCAGTCCTTCCAGCAGAAGTTGCACATGCAATCAAGAACATGAAGCGGGGAAAAGCTCCAGGAAAAGATGGAATTACTGTAGACATCATACAAGAAGCAAGTGGAGAAATCGAAACAGTATTCGCCCAAATTTTCACTCGATGCCTTAATGAAAGGAAGATTCCTGAGGATTGGAACACCGCTACAATGATCCTGCTACATAAAAAAAGGTGACATTGAGGATCTCTGGAACTACAGACCTATCAGCCTCCTATTAGTGGTTTATAAAATCTACACTAAAGTTCTTTCACACCGTTTGAAGGTAACACTGGACATGGGTCAACCGAGAAAACAAGCTGGATTCAGGAGTGGCTACAGCACAACAGATCATATCCACGTACTGAGAGAACTAATTGAAAGAGCGAGGGAATATGAACTTCCATTTTGCATGGCTTTTATCGATTATGAAAAAGCCTTTGATTCGGTGAAACCATCAGTAGTTGCAATGGCTCTGAAATCGTGTGGTATTGAAGATGCATACATTAATATTATTAATAACATCTATGAAAATGCATGTGCAAAGATTCGGCTGTTTGAAAATACAACACACGTACAAATTGGAAAAGGAGTGAGACAAGGTGACACCATATCTCCGAAGCTCTTTAATGCCACATTGGAAAATGCCTTTCAATCACTGAACTGAAAAAACAAAGGGAAAAAGAATAATGGAGATTATCTAACCCACCTTCGTTTTGCTGATGACGTAGTCATTTTTGCAACTACCCTATCAGAGCTGCAGAGTATTATCCAGGAACTTGCTGACAAGAGTAAAGAAGTGGGATTAAAAATGAACTTTCAGAAGACAAAAGTGATATTCAATGCTTTTACAAGAAATGAAGATTTATCGATTGATGGAGAAAAGCAGGAGATAACAGACACGTACGTTTATCTTGGACAGCAGATATCAAGTGAGGGTCACATTGATGAAGAAATTAATCGGCGTACAAAACTTGCCTGGAGAGCTTTTGGAAGAAACAGCATAATTTTTAAGAGCAATATGCCATTATGTCTTGAAAGAAAAGTGTTTGATCAATGCATCCTTCCAGTGCTATCGTATGGTGCAGAACCTTAACTAAAAGAGACATACAAAGGTTGCAGACAACTCAAAGCAGCATGGAGAGGTCCATGCTTGGTGTAACCAGGATAGATAAGAAGAGGAACCCGTGGATCCGAAAAATGACAAGACTGGAAGACATCATGATCAGAGTTAAATCCCTGAAATGGCAATGGGCTGGACATACTGCCAGAAGGACAGACCATCGATGGACAGCCGAAATTTTAGATTGGATTCCAAGGGACAGGAAAAGACCCAGAAGAAGACCACATGGGAGATGGGTGGATGAAATTCAAAAGTATACGGGAGTGATGTGGAGGAGACTGGCACAAGACAGACCGTTTTGGAGGAAACTTGGGAAAACATTGGTCCAGCAGTGAATTGATAATGGTTGACAATGATGATGATGATGATGATATATATAGATTTATATATAATTCAATAAGCTATAGTCTTTCATTAAGTTGAGGTCGAAGTCAAGTTAAACGTAATGCAAAAGTCAAATATATGTATAATCGATAAAATCACTTTTACGTTACAAGTCGCATTAATGAGTTGTGTAGGCTGTAGCTTAATTGTTTTGTAGTGCTGATTCTAATGGGTTCGTTGAATTATGCTTTAGCGGTGTATATGCATTTCCTATGCCTGTGGTGTTTATTCAGTGTGCACCGTGACGTTATGTTTTGTTCTGTACGTGGGCAGAAAGTCCACCTCACTTAACTTGCTGTTGTGCGCTGTGTTTTTTTGGAATGTGTTTTGTTTGCGGGATACTGATTCTATTGATTTCCTTGAATTATACTATAGCGGTGTATACGTATTTCCTATGCCTGTGGTGTTTATTCAGTGTGCACCGTGACGTTATGTTTTGTTCTGTACGTGGGCAGAAAGTCCACCTCACTTAACTTGCTGTTGTGCGCTGTGTTTTTTTGGAATGTGTTTTGTTTGCGGGATACTGATTCTATTGGATTCCTTGAATTATACTACAGCGGTGTATACGTATTTCCTATGCCTGTGGTGTTTATTCAGTGTGCACCGTGACGTTATGTTTTGTTCTGTACGTGGGCAGAAAGTCCACCTCACTTAACTTGCTGTTGTGCGCTGTGTTTTTTTGGAATGTGTTTTGTTTGCGGGATACTGATTCTATTGGGTTCCTTGAATTATACTATAGCGGTGTATACGTATTTCCTATGCCTGTGGTGTTTATTCAGTGTGCACCGTGACGTTATGTTTTGTTCTGTACGTGGGCAGAAAGTCCACCTCACTTAACTTGCTGTTGTGCGCTGTGTTCTTTTGGAATGTGTTTTGTTTGCGGGATACTGATTCTATTGGGTTCCTTGAATTATACTAAAGCGGTGTATACGTATTTCCTATGCCTGTGGTGTTTATTCAGTGTGCACCGTGACGTTATGTTTTGTTCTGTACGTGGGCAGAAAGTCCACCTCACTTAACTTGCTGTTGTGCGCTGTGTTCTTTTGGAATGTGTTTTGTTTGCGGGATACTGACTCTATTGGGTTCCTTGAATTATACTATAGCGGTGTATACGTATTTCCTATGCTTGTGGTAGTTATTCAGTGTGCACCGTGACGTTATGTTTTGTTCTGTACGTGGGCAGAAAGTCCACCTCACTTAACTTGCTGTTGTGCGCTGTGTTTTTTTGGAATGTGTTTTGTTTGCGGGATAATGATTCTATTGGGTTCCTTGAATTATACTATAGCGGTGTATACGTATTTCCTATGCCTGTGGTGTTTATTCAGTGTGCACCGTGACGTTATGTTTTGTTCTGTACGTGGGCAGAAAGTCCACCTCACTTAACTTGCTGTTGTGCGCTGTGTTCTTTTGGAATGTGTTTTGTTTGCGGGATACTGATTCTATTGGATTCCTTGAATTATACTACAGCGGTGTATACGTATTTCCTATGCCTGTGGTGTTTATTCAGTGTGCACCGTGACGTTATGTTTTGTTCTGTACGTGGGCAGAAAGTCCACCTCACTTAACCTGCTGTTGTGCGCTGTGTTCTTTTGGAATGTGTTTTGTTTGCGGGATACTGATTCTATTGGATTTCTTGAATTATACTACAGCGGTGTATACGTATTTCCTATGCCTGTGGTGTTTATTCAGTGTGCACCGTGACGTTATGTTTTGTTCTGTACGTGGGCAGAAAGTCCACCTCACTTAACTTGCTGTTGTGCGCTGTGTTCTTTTGGAATGTGTTTTGTTTGCGGGATACTGATTCTATTGGATTCCTTGAATTATACTACAGCGGTGTATACGTATTTCCTATGCCTGTGGTGTTTATTCAGTGTGCACCGTGACGTTATGTTTTGTTCTGTACGTGGGCAGAAAGTCCACCTCACTTAACTTGCTGTTGTGCGCTGTGTTTTTTTGGAATGTGTTTTGTTTGCGGGATACTGATTCTATTGGATTCCTTGAATAATACTATAGCGGTGTATACGTATTTCCTATGCCTGTGGTGTTTATTCAGTGTGCACCGTGATGTTATGTTTTGTTCTGTACGTGGGCAGAAAGTCCACCTCACTTAACTTGCTGTTGTGCGCTGTGTTCTTTTGGAATGTGTTTTGTTTGCGGGATACTGATTCTATTGGGTTCCTTGAATTATACTAAAGCGGTGTATACGTATTTCCTATGCCTGTGGTGTTTATTCAGTGTGCACCGTGACGTTATGTTTTGTTCTGTACGTGGGCAGAAAGTCCACCTCACTTAACTTGCTGTTGTGCGCTGTGTTTTTTTGGAATGTGTTTTGTTTGCGGGATAATGATTCTATTGGGTTCCTTGAATTATACTATAGCGGTGTATACGTATTTCCTATGCCTGTGGTGTTTATTCAGTGTGCACCGTGACGTTATGTTTTGTTGTGTACGTGGGCAGAAAGTCCACCTCACTTAATTTGCTGTTGTGCTCTGTGGTTTTTTTGGAATGTGTTTTGTTTGCGGGATACTGATTCTATTGGGTTCCTTGAATTATACTATAGCGGTGTATACGTATTTCCTATGCCTGTGGTGTTTATTCAGTGTGCACCGTGACGTTATGTTTTGTTGTGTACGTGGGCAGAAAGTCCACCTCACTTAATTTGCTGTTGTGCTCTGTGGTTTTTTTGGAATGTGTTTTGTTTGCGGGATACTGATTCTATTGGGTTCCTTGAATTATACTATAGCGGTGTATACGTTTTTTATGCCTGTGGTGTTTATTCAGTGTGCACAGTGAAGTTATATTCTGTTCTGTACGTGGGCAGGAAGTCCACCTCGCTTATCTTGCTGTTATGCGCTGTGTTTTTTGGAATGTATTTTGTTTGCGCGGTACCTGTTTGCATCTTGTGTTCTACTGTGTTTGGCTACTGTACATAGATTGGCTTTTCCCCAAGTGTTGTATGGTACGATGATTTATCGGGGTTTCTTTTTGGAAAGCATAATTCAGTGGTATATTTTCTTTCGTGTGCCTTCCTGTGTAAATACTTCTCATTAGTCGGTGCACTATCCTTCCTGGTGAAGAGTGTTTTTGCAAATTACTTACCAATTGTACGTGCGTTTTTTTGTTTTTTGTATATACCGTTACTGGACACCTTGCTGTTTCCCCTTGGCATTTGTTGATATGTGCTTACTACTGAAATCTTGTAGTAGCTTTTGATCATCTCCGGACTATATCTTAAGTTCCGGAGGTTGTACATAGTGCATGATATCATACCAAAGTCTTTTGTCACTTTTTTTATCAATTCTTGCCTCTATACTGCACGTTTTGAATTACGATTGCTACGAATCCACCTAACAATATTTGAATCTTAAATGCTCTTAGGCATTTGTTTTGTGTGGATTTTGTTTTTTTGTCATTTGTGTTTTATTGTACCTATGTGCTCTTCCTACTGGAGTAGGTTGTACTTTCTTGTGATGTCAAGCAACAGTAGTGCTGCCTCATCTCGGACGGTTGGTTTCAACCCTGCGGGTGCGATTGTAGATACTATAACAAATATAATTTCTCCGTCATTTCTGTCCACGCCAGGATTCGAACCCGGATCCCCTCATTCCGGAATAAGTCACTCTACCAATTGAGCTGCGCGGACGTTTTATTCTGATTCCTATCTGCCTTTATGTCGTGTGCGTCCTTCTGGCAGGTATGTCACATCTCCTGGTACGTTACATCATCTCCCCCTTATTTTTTTTTTCGAAGTGCTGGAGAAGGGATTCTCTTATTTTTCCTATCTCGCGGTGTGGAAATAACATCACACCATTGCGAGATTTTGAACGGTCGGGTCATCCGGATAGTTCGGGCGCCATTATAACGAATATAATTTCTCCGTCATTTCTGTCCACGCCAGGATTCGAACCCGGATCCCCTCATTCCGGAATAAGTCACTCTATCAATTGAGCTACGCGGACGTTTTATTCTGATTCCTATCTGCCTTTATGTCGTGTGCGTCCTTCTGGCAGGTACGTCACATCTCCTGGTACGTTACAATACCTTTTGTAGTGTTTTTATCAGTGATGTTACTTTCTGCTTGTGCTTGACCGGATCACTTGTTCCTTTTCCTTAGTATTGTGCTCTTGCAAATTTTACGCACAAGTCATGTCAGCGCGGCACCTGTATGTAACCGTGTACATTGTAATATGGTATTTGTACATTGCTTGTGTTTCTCCGTTAGTGTTGTATGACCTATTGATTGTTATTGCGTCCTTTGAATCTATTACTCTGTCTTTCTTATGCTTGTCATGTGTGCTTCCTCGAGTCATACATTACCTTTCACTTTGTTGTGCTCTCCTTCCAGACGGGGGACAATTTTTTGTACATATCTTTTGTCTTCACTGCGCATGGTATGATTTTTCTGTAATTTTTTGTTGGTGCATCTGCTGTATCTTCTTTGCACCTGTGATCAAGTGCCTGTCACGGAACACATGTTTTTTAACATTATATTTTCTTTCCGGCTTCCATGGAGGACCGGCATTTGTATATATTACATGATATGTTCCTCCGATTTGTTACTTGTTGTTTTAAATCTGTCATGCACTTTTTATCATTAAAGAATGTTTTGAACTGTAGCTTAATTGTACAGAATCTTACATCATGCTTTATATACTGATTAAAAGTACTTTCGGCATGGAAGCATTAGAAATGTATTCGTCAAAACTGTTAGACGCACGAAGTTGGGAAATGATACCAGTTATCGGGAAAGTTCAACTGCTGTAAAACGAAGTCGCAAACAGACATCGACAAGATGATTATACATTTTGTCAGTGTAATCATAAAGGCAAACGATCGATCAGCAAACCTGCAGCGTCCAATGAAATTTGTTGACAGACACAAAGCTATATTCTTGCATGTCGCGAAGAGAGACTGAAGCTCTGTAAAGCAATGACATAGGTTCAGCGAAGGTGGAGACTACGTTAGCCGACAAAGAGTGCTTTATTTGAACAACGGGAGAAAGGCTAAACAAACAGCTTACTCCGTTGTCCAACTCTAGTTTGAGTCGCTATGTAACTGTTCTTCCTTCAGTCACGAGATCAAAGTTACCAACGCGACAAATCTTTGAATTAACAAAGCTTCGAATGAGATCTCATGTTTCATGGTCGCATAGGTACAATTTCTGTTTTCTTTATTTCAAGTGTAACGTACCAGGAGATGTGACGTACCTGCCAGAAGGACGCACACGACATAAAGGCAGATAGGAATCAGAACAAATGTCCGCGTAGCTTAATTGGTAGAGCAACTTATTCCGGAATGAGTGGACCCGGGTTCGAACCCCGGCGCTGATAAAAATGACGGAGAAATTTACTTCGTTATAATGGCGCCCGAACTATCCGGATGACCCGACCGTTCAAAATCTCGCATTGGTGTGATGTTATTTCCACACCGCGAGGTAGGAAAAATATGAGCAGCACTTCGAAAGAAAGAAATAAAAAATAAAGGGGAGATGATGTAACGTACCAGGAGATGTGACGTACCTGCCAGAAGGACGCACACGACATAAAGGCAGATAGCAATTAGAATCAATGTCCGCGTAGCTTAATTGGTAGAGCAACTTATTCCGGAATGAGTGGACATAGGTTCGAACCCCGGCGTGGGTAAAAATGACGGAGAAATTTACTTCGTTATACAAGGTCATTTATGTTCATGTATTACGCCAGTGTATCGACAGTGAAAACAAGGACCTAATGCGATACAAGGTTCTTAGTTTCATTTTGTGGAAATTCAGATATGCTGATTCCTGATGTAATCATTTAGAATTATCGCAATGTAAATTCAAAACATAATTCTTCATTTACATTAAAGGATTTTACTTTCTATTGCAGCTGAAGCCGCAAATAAAGCATCTCGCAGAAAGAGAAAATATTTGGAAAGATATCTAAAAGGCGACAGAAATACACTGCTCGACATAAGTCCCGCACTATGAGGTGACGCACAGGTGTCGTGCGCGAAGCGACCCTCTGGAAATCGTGCGCGAAGCGACCCTGTTATATTTTACCGTAGACGAAGCGACCCTGCTAATCGAATCATTTTACTTATATCATCATCATCATCATTGTCAACCATTATCAATCCATTGCTGGACGAAGGTCTCCCCAAGTTTCCTCCACAACGGTCTGTCTTGTGCCAGTCTCCTCCATGTCACTCCCGCATACTTTCGAATTTCATCCACCCATCTTCCATGTGGTCTTCTTCTGGGTCTTTTCCTGTCCCTTGGAATCCAATCTAAAATTTCGGCTGTCCATCGATGGTCTGTTCTTCTGGCAGTATGTCCAGCCCATTGCCATTTCAGGGATTTAACTCTGATCATGATGTCTTCCACTCTTGTCATTTTTCGGATCCACGTGTTCCTCTTCTTATCTCTCCTGGTTACACCAAGCATGCACCTCTCCATGCTGCCTTGAGTTGTCTGCAGCCTTTGTATGTCTCTTTTAGTTAAGGTCCACGTCTCTGCACCATACGTAAGCACTGGAAGGATGCATTGATCAAACACTTTTCTTTTAAGACATAATGGCATATTGCTCTTGAAAATTATGCTGTTTCTTCCAAAAGCTCTCCAGGCAAGTTTTGTACGCCGATTAATTTCTTCACCAATGTGACCCTCACTTGATATCTGCTGTCCAAGATAAACGTACGTGTCTGTTATCTCCAGCTTTACTCCATCAATCGATAAATCTTCATTTCTTGTAAAATCATTGTACATCACTTTTGTCTTCTGAAAGTTCATTTTTAATTCCACTTCTTTGCTCTTGTCAGCAAGTTCCTGGATCATACTCTGTAGCTCTGATGGGGTAGTTGCAAAAATGACTATGTCATCAGCAAAACGAAGGTGGGTTAGATAATCTCCATTAATCTTTATCCCTTTGTTTTCCCAGTTCAGTGATTGAAAGACATTTTTCAATGTGGCATTAAAGAGCTTCGGAGATATGGTGTCATCTTGTCTCACTCCTTTTGCAATTTTTATGTGTGTTGTATTTTCAAACAGCCGAATCTTTGCACTTGCATTTTCATAGATGTTATTAACAATATTAATGTATGCATCTTCAATACCGCAGGATTTCAGAGCCATTGCAACTGCTGATGGTTTCACCGAATCAAAGGCTTTTTCATAATCGATAAAAGCCATGCACAATGGAAGTTCATATTCCCTCGCTCTTTCAATTAGTTCTCTCAGTACGTGGATATGATCTATTGTGCTGTAGCCACTCCTGAATCCAGCTTGTTCTCTCGGTTGAGCCATGTCCAGTGTCACCTTCAAGCGGTGTGAAAGAACTTAAGTGAAGATTTTATAAACCACTGATAGGAGGCTGATAGGTCTGTAGTTCCTGAGATCCTCAATGTCACCTTTTTTATGTAGCAAGATCATTGTAGCGTTGTTCCAATCCTCAGGAATTTTCCCTTCATTAAGGCATCGAGTGAAAATTTGGGCGAGTACTGTTTCGATTTCTCCACTTGCTTCTTGTATGATGTCTACAGTAATTCCATCTTCTCCTGGAGCTTTTCCCCGCTTCATGTTCTTGATTGCATGTGCAACCTCTGCTGGAAGGACTGGAAGAACTCTGGTACTGGTACCTTTCATGATGTCTGGAGTACATGTATCATCCCTTTCATATAATTTGGAGTAGAAATCTTTCACTCTTGTCAAAATATATATATATACAAATCGTAGTCAAATTACTTACATCTAATTAATTAATTACTTACATCATGTTTTTATACTAAACACAAGTTTTTAATTTATATATATATATATATATACAAATCGTAGTCAAATTATTTACATCTAATTAATTAAGTACTTACATCTTCTGAATTTTGTAGCTTTTGTCCTTAGTCCAACTTGGTAAGACAGCTTAATTCTTTTAGGCATTTTTTAAGGTCTTTAAATTTCCAAATTTGACGTGTGATGCACAAACAACAATTAAAAGAATTAAGAGAACTTGGTCCAAATAGGAAGAAAATGTGTATACAAGTAGAAGAACGCATTCGTATTATTATGGCGGAATTTGGAAATTCTAAAGACCTTAAAAAATACCTGAAAGCATTAAGCTATCAAAATTCAGAAGATGTAAGTACCTAAAAAATGCCTGAAAGCATCAAAATTCAGAAGATGTAACTACTTAATCAATTAGGTGTACATAATTTGACTACGATTTGTATCTATATACAGTATATGTAAAATGATATTAAAAACTTGTATTTAGTATAAAAAGCTTAATGTAAGTAATTAATTAATTAGATGTAAATAATTTGACTACGATTTATATATATATATATATATATATATATAAGGATGTAAGGTCAGGTGATGCGTAACATCACAGCCTCTCCTTGACAAATGTCAACCCCGCCTTCTCGTGGTGCATCCTGTTCCCACTAAAGGGGCTCTGACGACCGCCAATAGCGGTATAACTATACCATCGGGATCAGAGGAAATGCTATCCCACACTCACCAACCCGCTTGGCCAGCGTGGTGAGTTATGGCCAAACACCTCCAAAATGACTCTACAACTTAAATCTTGGCCCTCAGTCTCCGGCAGCTGGAATGTACCTGGCCAAGGCAGCGGCCAGTGCGACATGAAGGCAGAGGGTGCTAAGAATCCCCGGAGGACCGGACTAGGCTGCCATTTGATGCTGACCTTGGCTACCTATAACGGACGCTCCCTATCTTCTGATTCAAGGCTTCTTGAATTGGAAGAGGAACTACAAAGGATCAAGTGGGACATCGTCGGGCTAAGTGAGGTAAGGAGAAAAGGAGAAGATCTCATTGAACTGAAAAGTGGACATCTCTTCTATTATCGTGGGACAGATACTGGCAGAACTAGTGGTGTTGGATTTATAATAAACAAGAAACTGAAGGATAAAGTGGTAGAAGTTGAAAGTTCCTCTGACAGAGCTGCACGACTCGTTATCCAACTATCGAGAAGATACCAGGCTCAGATTATTCAAACTTATGCACCCACCACAAGTCATCCTGAAGAAGATATTGAAGAATTTTATGAGGAAATTCGTCATCTAAATAATAAAGGTAAGCAGCACTTAAAGATAATTATGGGAGATTTCAATGCAAAAATAGGGCAACGGCAACAGAATGAAACTTCAGTAGGTAAATTCGGTCACGGCAACAGAAACCAGCGTGGAAATACTCTAGTTGAGTTTGCAGAGGCAGAAGGATTTTTCATCTTGAACTCCTTTTTCAAGAAAAAGCCACACAGGAAATGGACATGGAGACATCCAATTGGGACGACAAGTGAAATTGATTTTATTATGTGTAACAAAAAATTCGTCATCGAAGACTGCAGTGTGCTGAACAAGTTCAACACAGGTAGTGACCATAGATTGGTGAGATGTAAGATGCACCTCAACACTAAACTGGAACGTGGCAAACTCATAAGACAAACAAAATGTATTGACATAACCAACCTTAAAAAACACCATAATACTTTCAAGTTGGAACTGAAGAACAGATTCTCTGCTTTAGAAGGCCTAACATCGGAAGAAGTGGATATTTCGGAAGTTAACAGAAAAGTAACCAAAGCTCTAATGGAAACAGCAACAAAATTAGCTGGGTCTAAGAACAAGTTGCATGTGAACAAATTATCAGGAAAAACCAAAATGTTGATGCAAAAAAGAAGAGAGATGAGGACAACTAAAGAAGATGTGACTTCCAAAGTGGAATATATAGAGCTATGCAAGACAACACGAAAAAGTATCACTGAAGACGTAAGGAAATTCAACTGTGAGCTAGTGAGGAAAGCAATTGAAAACAACCAAAGCCTTAAGATAGCAAAGGGACATCTCAGTAAGGGAAGAAAACAGATTATGGCTCTGAGAAAAGAAGATGGTTCTATAACAAGAAATAGAGGCGAAATTTTGACAAGAGTGAAAGATTTCTACTCCAAATTATATGAAAGGGATGATACATGTACTCCAGACATCATGAAAGGTACCAGAGTTCTTCCAGTCCTCCCAGCAGAAGTTGCTCATGCAATCAAGAACATGAAGCGGGGAAAGCTCCAGGAGAAGATGGAATTACTATAGACATCATACAAGAAGCAAGTGGAGAAATTGAAACAGTACTCGCCCAAATTTTCACTCGATGCCTTAATGAAGGGAAGATTCCTGAGGATTGGAACAATGCTACAATGATCCTGCTACATAAAAAAGGTGACATTGAGGATCTCAGGAACTACAGACCTATCAGCCTCCTATCAGTGGTTTATAAAATCTTCACTAAAGTTCTTTCACACCGCTTGAAGGTAACACTGGACATGGCTCAACCGAGAGAACAAGCTGGATTCAGGAGTGGCTACAGCACAATAGATCATATCCACGTACTGAGAGAACTAATTGAAAGAGCGAGGGAATATGAACTTCCATTGTGCATGGCTTTTATCGATTATGAAAAAGCCTTTGATTCGGTGAAACCATCAGCAGTTACCACGGCTCTGAAATCCTGCGGTATTGAAGATGCATACATTAATATTATTAATAACATCTATGAAAATGCAAGTGCAAAGATTCGGCTGTTTGAAAATACAACACACATAAAAATTGGAAAGGGAGTGAGACAAGGTGACACCATATCTCCGAAGCTCTTTAATGCCACATTGGAAAATGTCTTTCAATCACTGAACTGGGAAAACAAAGGGATAAAGATTAATGGAGATTATCTAACCCACCTTCGTTTTGCTGATGACGTAGTCATTTTTGCAACTACCCCATCAGAGCTGCAGAGTATGATCCAGGAACTTGCTGACAAGAGTAAAGAAGTGGGATTAAAAATGAACTTTCAGAAGACAAAAGTGATGTTCAATGCTTTTACAAGAAATGAAGATTTATCGATTGATGGAGAAAAACTGGAGATAACAGATACGTATGTTTATCTTGGACAGCAGATATCAAGTGAGGGTCACATTGATGAAGAAATTAATCGGCGTACAAAACTTGCCTGGAGAGCTTTTGGAAGAAACAGCATAATTTTCAAGAGCAATATGCCATTATGTCTTAAAAGAAAAGTGTTTGATCAATGCATCCTTCCAGTGCTTACGTATGGTGCAGAGACGTGGACCTTAACTAAAAGAGACATACAAAGGCTGCAGACAACTCAAAGCAGCATGGAGAGGTGCATGCTTGGTATAACCAGGAGAGATAAGAAGAGGAACTCGTGGATCCGAAAAATGACGAGAGTGGAAGACATCATGATCAGAGTTAAATCCCTGAAATGGCAATGGGCTGGACATACTGCCAGAAGGACAGACCATAGATGGACAGCTGAAATTTTAGATTGGATTCCAAGGGACAGGAAAAGACCCAGAAAAAGACCACATGGGAGATGGGTGGATGAAATTCGTAAATATGCGGGAGTGACATGGAGGAGACTGGCACAAGACAGACCGTTGTGGAGGAAACTTGGGGAGACCTTCGTCCAGCAGTGGATTGATAATGGTTGACAATGATGATGATGATGATATATATATATATATATATATATATATATATATATATATATATATATATATATATATATATATTGTGTATATATATATACACAAATCGTAGTCAAATCCCAACACCACGAAAAAATAGTTGCGGAGGAATGAAATGGCGGCAATACATTTGTATAGGTAACATATTAAATCGATTAAGGTTTCAAGATCACAGCTTATTGTAAGCGCGAGAAGAGCCATTTTAAATGTGAAATGCTGGTACATTGATAATCGGTGTACCCGCCAGAATGTTGAATGCAAGCACGCAAACGTTCATGCATTGTGTCGTACAGGTGCTGGATGTCAGTTTGTGGGATGGAGTTCCATGCCTGTTGCACTTGGTCGGTCAATACAGGGACGGTTAATGCTGGTTGGGGGTGACGCTGGAGTTGTCGTCCAATGATGTCCCATACGTGCTCGATTGGTGAAAGATCTGGTGATCTAGCAGGCCACGGCAACATGTCGACACTTTGTAGAGCATGTTAGGTTACAACGGCGGTATGCGGGCGAGCGTTATCCTGTTGGAAAACACCCCCTGGAATGCTGTTCATGAATGGCAGAACAACAGGTTGAATCACCAGACCGACGTACAACTGTGCAGTCAGGGTGCGTGGGATAACCACGAGAGTGCTCCTGCTGTCATAGAAAATTGCTCCCCAGACCATAACTCCAGGTTTAAGTCCAGTGTGTCTCGGCCGCAGACAGGTTGGTTGCAGGCGCTCACCTGGCCTCCTTCTAACCAACACACGGTCATCACTGGCATCCAGGCAGAACCGGCTTTCATCAGAAAACAGAACAGAACTCCACTCCGTCCTCCAATGAGCTCTAGCTTGACACCACTGACGTCGCAAACGGCAGTGGTTTGGAGTAAGTGGAATGCACGCTACAGGGCGTCTGGCTCGGAGCTGTCCTTCAAGTAACCGATTTGTAACAGTTCGTTGTGTCACTGTGGTGGCAACTGTAGCTCGAATTGCTGCCGCAGACGCGGTACGATGCGCCACGGCCATACGCCGTACACGGCGGTTGTCCCTCTCAGTAGTGCCACGTGGCCTGCCGGAAACCGGTCTTCTTGAGGCAGTGCCTTCCCTTGACCACCGCTGCCAACAATCATGCACAGTGGCTACATTCCTGCCAAGTCGTTCTGCAATATCGCGGAAAGAAAATCCACCTTCTCGTAGCCCTATTACACGACCTCGTTCAAACTCCGTGAGCTGTTGATAATGGCTTCTTCGTCTTCTTAAAGGCATCTTGACTAACATCAACACCCTACGTGGAATCTCAACGATAACTAACGCTCACGAACGTTACAGCGCGTATTTACAGCAAACCTGCTTTGCATGTTCCGAGGGGCGCTACTAGCGCCACACGTATTCGCCAAGCGCGAAATTTGCATAGACGTCATCTTGCAGATGTACTCTCACCGCCTACCAACTGTCGTTTATCTAACACAACCCCTTCTTGGTGTTGGGATTTTTTTCCGTCAGTGTATATGTATATATATAGAGAGAAATAAAATTATTCGATTAGTAGGGTCGCTTCGTCCACGATTAAATGTAACAGGGTCGCTTCGTCCACGGTGAACTATGACAGGGTCGCTTCGCGCACGATTTTCCACAGGGTCCTTTGGCGCACGGTCGCTTCCGGCACGTAATCGATGCACACAATGAGACAAAACTTACCACACATGCACACAAGGAGGTGGGAAAGAAGCACGGGGGGCGGAGGGTAAAGACCATAGGAGGTCCCCCCCCCCTTGGATTTCATGGTCCCCCTCACTGGGACTCTTTCTACGAAATATTTCTAGTTCACATATTACGAGTTATCGTTTTTTTAGGATGATTTTCTGGGGACCGCTACCACGCTATGAAGTTTTCTGGAAAACACTTGAAGTACAATTAAAACAGGAAAGATGACACCGAATTTTCGAGGGTAATGAGCAAGTCTTTTGAAACCGTTCTGACGCGAATTAAATTAATGACAGGTATACAAATTTAGTGGAACCAGTGTGGAAAACAGTAGTATCTGACCGAAGAAAGTTTTTCAATCGAGTTTTTAATCCCGCAGATATTGCTGTAAACGGAATCCTGAACTTACGCCCTCTATTTGCAGACTTATGCCATAAAAAAAATTTGAAATTACACGAGAAACATTTCGCAGTGGAAACGCTCTCCAACAAAGAAAGCATTTTTCAAATCGGACTTTTAGGAGCAGAGGTATCGACAAATATAGGAAATGCATCTATGCCTCCTGGCGAGAAAAATATGCGTTATTCTAAGAAGTAAGCATTCTCAAAAGGTTTTTCGATGTGAGCGGTATAGGTCAAGGAAAGAAGTTTTTCAGTTGTGCTTTCAAAAGCTCAGATTTTGCTGCAAAAACATCAGAAGTAGAAATTAACACAAGTCCCCTGGCGGTTAAACCATTCATAACCAACTTTCAGAAATTATATACAAAACATTTCCCATCAGGAGCTGTATGTGACAAAGAAAGAATTTTTCAAATCGGAGTTTTAAAAACAGAAATATCGGGGAAAACGTAATTTACCTTAACGCCCGTAAACGAAAAGTCTATGAGTAATATGAAATTTTTTTGCAATTACATGAAAAACATTTCACACCGGAAACGCTATCCAACAAAGAATGAGTTTTTCAAATCGGACTCATAGAAGTAGAGACATTGAAAAAAATAAGATATATATCTACGCCCCCTGGCGAAGAAACCATGCATTATTTTTAGAGGAAAATATTCCAAAAAGGTTTATCGACGTGAGTAGTATCGGTCCACAAACGAATTTTTTTAAATCGAGATTTTAGAAGCTTAGATTTTGCTGCAAAAGCATTAGAAGCGGAAATTAAGACTTTCACTAACCTGTTGGCCAAACCATTTTTTACCAAAAATTAGGAATTACAGCTGTGACGAGATAATGAACGTCGTATTTCTGTTTCACACGTTAGTTTTAAGTATTTTAACACCGCGGAACACTCCCACACAATATACATTTGCGAAGTATACCATCCAACTAAATAATGTGAGTAATTTGAAAAAATATAAATTCTGCAATAGGGTGATTAATGGTCAGTCAATCCTCAATAGTGGGCAGATATACCAATATTTACTCACGATAAAATGGATATTACGTTATGATATATACATTGAATAACATATACACATTATAAAATCAATATGCAGGCTATTGACACAGAATATACTACATCAATCCCAAAGGAAATGGGAAGAAGACAAACTCGGTGGTTGAGACGGCGAAATGTCACCACAACAATATGAAGAGGCATTTCGAACTATGCATTTTTAAGCTATTTACTTATTTATATTGTTCATTAGCTGTCATATCAGTACCTTCAATTATTATTGTTCGTTAGCTGTTATGTTAGACCCGAATTTTGAAGTACTGAATAATATTTATCATGTCGGCTAACGACCAATATTAATAAGTAAATAGCCTAAAAATGCATTTAGTTATGTCATAGTGTTTGTGCACATATGAGGTGACTCTAAATTCGAAATGCCTCTTCATATTGTTGGGGTGACATTTAGCCGTCTCAACCATCGATTTCTTCTTCCTCCCGGGTCTGGTTCATTTGCCCGACATTTACTTCACCGAAAGGCCACTTGACCGAAAATCACTTCACCGAAAAGATTGTTTCACCGAAAGATCACTTGATCGAGAAGTTCATTTCACCGAAGGGTCACTTGACGAAAAGTTCATTTCACCGAAAGGTCTCTTTACCTAAAAGTTCATTTCATCGAAAGCTCATTTCACCGAAGAGTCAGTTTATCGAAAACCTTGGATTTCATTACAGGATCTGTTGAAGCATGGTGCAACTTCGGCAGACCTCCGAAACGTTAGGTTATTATACTCAAATTGCACTTTTGATTTCTCGGTGCCACAGAGAACGCAAAGATTTAGTTTTAAGACAGATCTTTTTTTTATGGCAATAGGCCTTTTAATAAATCTTAATCAATTTTAATCAATTTTAATCGGCTTAGGCCTTTTTAACAAATTTTAATCATTTTCATAAGGTTTACATAAAAGTCATGTTCAGTGCTCATGCTCATAAGATTTACATAAAAAGTAAAATTAATAATATTGCTCATTTTTTCAGTCAAAAAGAGTCAATTTAGGCCTCTGGCCTTGGCTTAGGCCTTTTTTTCAATTTTAATCGTTCCAACTCATCATGTTCATACGGTTTACATAAAAAGTCAAGTTATTATAATAATGCTGCACATTTTTTCAGACAAAAAGAATAAATTTTAGGGCCCTAGGTCTCGGCTTAGGCCTTTTTAACAAATTTTAATCATATTCGTAAGGTTTACATAAAAGTCATGTTCAGTGCTCATGCTCATAAGATTTACATAAAAAGTAAAATTAATAATATTGCTCATTTTTTCAGTCAAAAAGAGTCAATTTAGGCCTCTGGCCTTGGCTTAGGCCTTTTTTCAATTTTAATCGTGCCAACTCATCATGTTCATACGGTTTACATAAAAAGTCAAGTTAATAATGCTGCACATTTTTTCAGGCAAAAAGAATAAATTTTAGGGCCCTAGGTCTCGGCTTAGGCCTTTTTAGCAAATTTTAACCCTGCGTGCTCATGTTCATAAGGTTTACACAAAAATTACTTTACATTGTATGCAATGCTTATGAATATGAGTAGTGTTAAAATCTGTTAAAATGGCCTGAATCTAGGCAAAAAAGTAATGTTTTGTGGTTAAGTAAAAGTGGAACATTATTTACTTGATTTGCTATGTAATCCTTATGAATATGAGTTCGGAGGATTAAAATTTGAGAAAAAGGCCCAGATCTAGGCCTTATAATTAATGTTATATTTCGAAAAACCTACTCATGGGGAGGTGTTTCATAGAAATTAAAAGTGTATTTTTTATAAAATCCGATAATGTTTAGGTGGCCAGTTTTTTCAAAAACCCGCACCACACTCCAACAGATCTCAACAAAATTCTAAGTTTTCGATAAACTGACTATTCGGTTAAATGATCTTTCGATATAATGAACTTTTAGGTAAAGTAATCCTTCGGTGAACTGAACTTTTCGATCAAATGTCCTTTCGATGAAATGAATTTTTAGGTGAAGTGACTTCTCGGTGAAAAGAACTTTTCGGTCAAGTGACCCTTCGGTGAAATGGACCTTTCGATCAAGTGATTTTCGGTCAAGTGACCTTTCGACCAAGTGAACGATACCCAACTACAAGACATTTTCTTCAGGACAGTTTGTGATAAGAAAATCAAACACAAAATACACAAGACTCATTTTCTTCAGGACAGTTTGTGATAAGAAAATCAAACACAAAATACACAAGACTCATTTTTTTCAAGACAGTTTGTGATAAGAAAATCAAACAGAATCCTCTCAGCAATTAACGTAAACCAAGCACATGACCAAAATAATGCAATAGCGAAAGGCTGTGCAGTAGGGCTGACACAGGATCCATCGGTACTGAGACGTTGGTTGGTTGCAGAATCAGATATCTGTCGGTTAATACAAGAATTTGAGAGTGGAATTCATGCTACACCCAAATTTCAGGATTTTATGCTTTCACGGGCTACGATAGCAATCTAGTTTCACAGGAAAGACAAAAAAGTCAACTTGATGTTCGTTGCAAACCCATCAAGTAACTCATCGTTTGGAGCTCGATGGAGTAGCTAAAATATGATTGTTGAAATTTAAAATCTATGAAGAGATAAAATTAAACGTCCACTTGACACTTAGCTATGACATATAGAAGATGTGGACAGCTTTCTCTGATTGCTATAGCCCAAATAATCACAAACCATGGCGATAATGCTTTTCTATGGATTAATCTGAAGTATGTGGATGGCTCCCGCAGATTTGAAATTGCACTATCTATAAACAAGTAATTAGACACCCCTGCAATCGACGATATCTGCGGTCCTACTACACGTCACGGCCGTCGCCGTTAAATATCGTGTGGGAAACAACAACGTAACCAGTCGCATGCAAGATGCCACGCAGTTCGGAGTTCTCTGATTTCGAGAAAGGTGTAATCGTCGGGTATCACAGAAATGGCCGATCCATACGTGACATATCCAGCGAGTTGAAGTACCCAAAATCGACAGTGGCCTACGTGATTGGCAAGTGGAAGATGAGAGGTGACTGTCGGAATGTGCCCCGACCCGGCAGACCCACAAAACTGGGAGTTAAAGACCGACGGGTGCTGGCCAGAGAAATTCGAAAGAACCGCCCCAAATCGATGGGCCACATCCGCGAGGAGTTTCAACAGGCATCCGGGAGTATTCTTTCGATGAATACCATCCGTAAGGAAGCCCATCTGCTCGGTTATCATGGACGTGCGGCTCCCACAAGCCTTTCATCACCAAGTCCAATAGCGCTGCTCGGCTAACGTGGTGCACAGAACGTCGACAGTGGACAGTTGAACAGTGGAAAAACGTTCTCTGGAGCGACGAATCAAGGTTCACCGTCTATTGTTCTGATGGCAGGGTCTGTGTTTGGCGTCTGCCTGGAGAACGCCTCCTGCCAGAATGTACTGTGCCAACTGTGAAGTTCGGCGGCGGTGGAATCATGCTATGGGGGTGTTTCTCATGGTATGGCACTGGACCCTGGGTCGCAATTCCTGGTAGACTCAACTCCGAGACCTACTGCACCATTTTGGACGACCATGCGCTTCCTACGTTGTGGCAGTTTTACGGGGTGGACCCATGTTACTTTCAGGATGACAATGCCACCTTTCGTGTTGCGAGGTCCACCAAAGCTTGGTATGGTGACAATGGGGTTAATCGAATGGACTGGCCTGCGCAGAGCCCGGACCTTAACCCTATCGAGCACCTCTGGGAAGAGTTGGAGAGTCGACTTAAGGGGTGCCCACACCGTCCGAAATCGGTGAAGGAACTAACCTGTCTTCTCCAAGCCGAGTGGAAGAAAATACCGCTAGCCGTCGTACAACGCCTGGTTGAGAGTATGCCCTGGAGGGTCGCAGCTGTAATCGCCGCTCGTGGAGGCTCCACCAACTATAACGAAGCAAATTTCTCCGTCATTTCTGTCCACGCCAGGATTCGAACACCGGATCCCCTCATTCCGGAATAAGTCACTCTACCAATTGAGCTACGCGGACGTTTTATTCTGATTCCTATCTGCCTTTATGTCGTGTGCGTCCTTCTGGCAGGTACGTCACATCTCCTGGTACGTTACATCATCTCCCCCTTATTATTTTTTTTTTTTTCGAAGTGCTGGAGAAGGGATTCTCTGAATTTTCCTATCTCGCGGTGTGGAAATAAAATCACACCATTGCGAGATTTTGAACGGTCGGGTCATCCGGATAGTTCGGGCGCCATTATATCGAAGTAAATTTCTCCGTCATTTCTGTCCACGCCAGGATTCGAACCCGGATCCCCTCATTCCGGAATAAGTCGCTCTACCAATTGAGCTACGCGGACGTTTTATTCTGATTCCTATCTGCCTTTATGTCGTGTGCGTCCTTCTGGCAGGTACGTCACATCTCCTGGTACGTTACATCATCTCCCCCTTATTTTTTTTTTTTTTCGAAGTGCTGGAGAAGGGATTCTCTGAATTTTCCTATCTCGCGGTGTGGAAATAACATCACACCATTGCGAGATTTTGAACGGTCGGGTCATCCGGATAGTTCGGGCGCCATTATATCGAAGTAAATTTCTCCGTCATTTCTGTCCACGCCAGGATTCGAACCCGGATCCCCTCATTCCGGAATAAGTCGCTCTACCAATTGAGCTACGCGGACGTTTTATTCTGATTCCTATCTGCCTTTATGTCGTGTGCGTCCTTCTGGCAGGTACGTCACATCTCCTGGTACGTTACATCATCTCCCCTTATTTTTTTTTTTTTTTCGAAGTGCTGGAGAAGGGATTCTCTGAATTTTCCTATCTCGCGGTGTGGAAATAACATCACACCATTGCGAGATTTTGAACGGTCGGGTCATCCGGATAGTTTGGGCGCCATTATAACGAAGTAAATTTTTCCGTCATTTCTGTCCACGCCAGGATTCGAACCCGGATCCCCTCATTCCGGAATAAGTCGCTCTACCAATTGAGCTACGCGGACGTTTTATTCTGATTCCTATCTGCCTTTATGTCGTGTGCGTACTTCTGGCAGGTACGTCACATCTCCTGGTACGTTACACAACTATTGATGGTGAATAAACTTCGTTTTCCTTTGCTATCACAGGTGTCCAATTACTTGTTGGTAGATAGTGTATATGCAAGAGATTTCTCATAAGAAGCTGTATTCATGGAGAAAGAATTTTTGAAATCGTAGTTTTTTAAGCAGATTACCTTCACGCACTGTAGCGGAGTGTCTATGAATTACTTGAAAATTTTGGAATTATATTAAAAACATGTCGCACAGAAAACTCTATCCAATAAAGAAGGAATTTTTCAAATCGGACTATTAGAAGCAGATAGGTTGACAAAAATAAGATATACGTCCCTGGCGGAGAAACCATGCAATATTATAAAAAGAAAATATTCCGAAAAGGTTTATTGACGCGATTGGCATGAGTCTACGAAATATTTTTTCAATCGAGATTTTAGAAGTTCAGATTTTGTGGCAAATACATCAGAAGCAGAAATTAAGACTTACGCCTCCTGATGGCCAAACCATACTGTACCAAAAATTAGAATTTGCATGCAAAAGATTTCCCATCAGGAGCTGTATTAGCTGAAGAAAAAAATTTCAAATCGGAGTTTTAAAAGTATAGATATCGAGTTAAAAGCAATTTACTTTTTACACTCCCTATCGGGGAATATGCGTAACTTGAAAAAGTGACTATACTTAAATTAATCTTCGACATGAATGGAAGCGAATGGTAAAAGAATTATTTCAATCGTATGTTTAGAAGCAAATATATGGAATAAAATGTATTTTGAATTCATTATCATGTGCATTTACGCCCTCTAGCGGTGAAATTGTACATCCCCCCCACCCCAAGACAAAAAACAAATGCAGGATCATCATTTGCATATTTCAAGCTTCCCAATCCAAAAAGAATTTCTTTAAATCGGACTAATAGTTGCAGAGATATGGTATTCATAGGCGTACGGAAAGACGGACGGACAAACCGATAACATAAGCACGATCTTTTTTTTACAAAAGACGTGCTAAAAACTGATTTTGCACAAATAAGGTGAACAGTTAAGTACGCCATGTGTTTTTCTCTTTAAAAAAATTATTCCAGAATTTTTAAAGTTATTTAAAAGCAATAACTAGGGCGAGTTTTTCTTCTCCCTCTTTGTGTTTTCCTTTCTTTTCTTTTCTTTTTTTTTCCAAATCAGAACGTGTCTAACTCGAGAACAGAAAATCCAGAACATCTGGGAAATAAATAACTCAACAAAAAGCAATTCGAACTCCAATTAAGTGATAAATATATTATATTGACAAAAGTCACACACCTTCAAAATCAAATGAACGGATCCGCTGCGTTGTTAAGATGTAAGGTACAGCTGCAAACGGTATAAAAGCAAGACTGAAGCTGACCACGATCATATCGCCCTGTGAGGTTGAGTGAAAATGTCGCGGCGGTAGAGAACTGACTTTGAGAAGGGAAATATTGTTGGGTGTTATATTAGTGGATTGTCCATCAGAGAAACCGAGAGGCGCTTAAACATACCCAAGTCACCTGTTTTGGATGAACTGAATAAGTGGAAGATCCATGGCGTGCCTGAAGCAGCAAAACGTACCGGCAGACCAAAGAAAATAAGTGGTAGAAGACGTTGAAACCTCCTCAGGAGAGTCGTTGCATCTAATCGACGAAGTACTGCACAAGACCTCAGTGTACAGGTGAGGAGAAGTGCTGGAACTTCGGTATGCACACGAACCATTCGCAGAGAACTTTATTTCATGGGTTACCGTGGTTGTGCGGCTGCTCATAAGCCTTTCATCTCCACTCGGAATGCCACTCGTCGTTTAGCATGGTGTAAAGAACATTTATCGTGGACCGTAGATCAATGCAAATGGGTAATATGGACTGATGAATCCAGATACACGATCCATCAGTCTGATGGCCGTATGTGGGTATGGCGGCAGCCTGGGAAACGCTATTTACCACACTGTAGTGTTCCTACGGTCACGTTTGGAACTGGCAGTGTGCTCGTGTGGGAGTTTTTTCGTGGTATGGTCCCGGCCCATTGGTTATTGTGGACAAATCTGTTAACCAGCACATCTACCTCGAAATTCTGGACAATTATGCCGTACCAACTTTGTGGCAATACTATGGAACCGAGCCTTGTTGGTACCTGCAGGATAATGCACCGAGCCATAAAGCATGATTTCAAAATCGCTTTATTATTATTTATCATAAGAAAACATAAGAGAGAGACGTACAGTATTGGGCGTCTCACTGGGAAATAATACAAAACTGTTGAAACATGATGGTATATACACTGCAATGACAATGGGGATGAATAACAAATGCTGCAAGCAAAGCTTATTGAATAAAAATTGCAGAAGTTACAGAGAGAAACACATCGTGTCACATGACATTGGCTGGGCATGATTTACAGGATAACACAGGCGAAACAATAGTACACAATTAGAAAAAGAACAGCACAAACACCGCCGTGAAGGTAAAACATTACAAACATAAGATAAAAACACAGCGTGCACAATTGTGCAAGTTATTTAACGAGGGCACCAAAGCAACATAATACAGGCGGGGTGAAAGTAAGTAATGTACACGAGTAAGCATGAAAATACACTGAGATGGCATTAGCATTCACAATTCAACGGTAGCGTGGATTGCACGAGTCGTAGAGTGGAGGAGGGGCACCAGGGTGCCACGGAACTCAGCAAAGGAGGTGTAGAATGTCTTAGGGTACTGATAGGTGTAGCAGTCCAGAATCAACCGCAAACCATGGAGCGGCCGGCGCCCAGGTAGCATAGAAGGTGGCTTCTCGACGACTGTAAGAAGCCATAAAGCATGGACTGTTATGGCGTGATTTGACGATAATTCCGTATCGTGTGTGGACTGGCCGGCCAGCACATATCACTAATCTTAATCCCATGGAGCACCTATGGGATGAATTCGAGCGCCGCATAGGAAGTTTGAAACCAAGACCTACTACTAAGCAACAGTTAGCGGCAGCATTATGTACTGAATGGAAGCGCATACCTATAGCTGTGCTCCAAAACCTTGTCGAATGAATGTCTCGAAGGGTCAGTTTTTTTTTCACACAGTATTTATTAGAAGAAAGATACAGGAGATGTGCTTGAATAAATCATCTCAAATGATGTATGACAAAAAAAAATATTTACAGATGCTTGTAGCTTACGCTACTGCTTATTTACACGGTTCTGTACATTGATGATAGGGTCAGTGCATGCATTAAGGCCAAAGGTGGACCGACACTTTACTAATATGTGTCAAAAAGTGCCATGTTGAGTTTCTCTTCTAGGGGTACGGCGACTTTTGTCAATATAGTGTACACTGCTGCTTGTTGTACACAGGTCTTTCTTGGAGTTTTGTTTCATAGAAGAGAAACAATCCTCGCCGCAAATGCATATGTGCATTTGCAGGAACATCCGCAAATTACAATGGGCTGGTCATATTGCTAGAAGACCTGATCGTTGTTAAACAACCGAAATTTTAGATTGGATACAAGGGGCAAAAAAAGATCCCGAAGAAGACCACGTGGGAGATAAATGGATGAAATTTGGAATGCTGGAGTGACGCTCAGGACAAAAAACTGTGGAAAGCGTTTGAGCGGACCATCCATCAGTAGATTGATTGATGACAATTTAGGAGTAAAAATATAGAAATCTTTTTCGGGCGGGGGTGGGGCGAAGAAAATGAAAGTTTTTGAATTCCATCATGACAAAATAAATTAATGAAAAATAAAAGAAAAAATTAAAGCATTATTTTTTTATGTAAGTTGATGCATTTTTATTAAATTAAAGCATTTTTTCTAATGTAAGTGACATTACGGAAAAGTGAAAAACTTGGGGAGGGCAAGACTCCTTGTCTCCCCCCTAAATACCCTGGATGACATGTAAGAATATATATATATATATGTAAAAGAATATTAACATACAAGCAATCTACCCTGATAAACAAACAAATAAGACCAAAAACCTTTAGATAAAAAAAACTAAAATGAATAACAAAATGACGAAACAATGTTTAGAAAATATTTATAAAAACATTTACTCTGTGTTCAAAACAAGACCTTTAATATGCAGGATTGTTATCCCTCAAGCTCGGTTATGGAAAAAACAAACAATAATTCTGAGATTGCTTTTTTGGACCTACAGATTACACTAAGGCATAAAAAATTCTCAATAGATGTATTTGATAATAGAACAACTTTTGACTTCAGTCCTAAGTTACTGAATGTTTGGACTTCAAGAATTCCAAGAACAATACATAGAAACATTATTATATCTCAATTTCTACGTATCACTCGCATTTGCAATAGCAGAGACAATACCAACGAACAGTTAAAAAAGCCTTTTTCCATTTTGAAAGATAATTCTTATCCACTAAAATTTTATGAATTTTACTTTTGTGATCTCTTATCTACTTACAATATACATTCCACCTTCAAGATCAGACTTAGTAACATTACACCCTAAAATATCTTTGTACTAACCACTTCTTAGGGCCACACTTAAAACAATTTTTCCTCCGAGTCGCCCGCGAGACTTATAACACCCTGTAAAATACGAACTTCCACACACAAAAGTGCGGAATGATACATTGACACTTAATGACTTGAGCGTGTGGTGAGTGATGTAGGGGAGTAGCGCGAGATATATCGAAGGAGTAGGACATGCCGAGCTGTGGATAAGACAAGTTTAGTGTGTACCGCGGAGTGTATTCCAGTTTATGTTTTTGTGTAAAATAGTAAAGTAATAAATGTTTTGTGTTGTGATCGAGTGTCTGTGATGTTACAACCCGTTCTTTACATCCACTAAAAACATTTATTCGACATTATAGAAATTGGATTAATTCAGAAAGTACCTAGCCGCCCCGATGGCGCAGTGGTCTAAGCGATGGCCTCTGATCATTCGTCCGAACGGGGTCCGGGTTCGAATCCCGGTGAGGCATGGATGTTGTGTTTGTCTTACGGCACTGGCTCCCTCCCTTCCCTGGAACCAGTGACCCTAAATTAGGGACGGGCGACTGCTTATAGCCCATTGAGTTGCTCACGGTGGTCGTTAAACCTCCAATCAAAAAAAAAAAAAAAAAACCTCCAATCAAAAAAAAAAAGTACCTAGGAAATTGCAGCTTAAATTTGTTCACTTGGGTTTCTGAACACACCTGGAGTTTTTTTGTTTTTTTTTTGGAGGTTTAACGACCACCGTGAGCAACTCAATGGGCTATAAGCAGTCGCCCGTCCCTAATTTTGCGCCACTGGTACCAGGGAAGGGAGAGAGCCAGTGCCGTAAGACAAACACAACATCCATGCCTCACCGGGATTCGAACCCGGACCCCTTTCGGACGAATGATCAGAGGCCATCGCTTAGACCACTGCGCCACCGGGACGGCAAAAGAGTTGTTTTTTTTTATTGGAGGTTTAACGACCACCGTGAGCAACTCAATGGGCTATGAGCAGTCGCCCGTCCCTAATTTAGGGTCACTGGTTCCAGGGAAGGGAGAGAGCCAGTGCCGTAAGACAAACACAACATCCATGCCTCACCGGGATTCGAACCTGGACCCCGTTCGGACGAAAGATCAGAGGCCATCGCTTAGACCACTGCGCCACCGGGGCGGCCACCTGGAGTTTAATTTTCCAACTTGGATTTACGTCTTAAGCGCAACTCTCTACGAATGACTTTGTTTATGTCATGAAGGGTTTGGTGGAAGGATTTATGTTACTGTTACTGTCTTTTAATCTCATAGGGATAATTTTGACTCAGTTTTCGTTTTGATGTTTCTTTTTCATTTATACAACAGTACACGTGACATGATTGTTTTGGTAAGGTTTTTTATAGTTCATCTTTTAGATCAATTTTAATCCCAGTGACTCTTTTGTATTTTCTATAGTTCAGGTAGGGAAGACAGAATGCATCAAAATTTACAACACAAAATTTTAAATTGGATATCCATTATTGCTTTTTTGAGATTTTTGCATTCTCATGAAACCTGTGTGACGTACCTGCCAGCAGGACGCACACGACATAAAGGCACATAGCAAGCAGAACAAAAATGTCTGCGTAGCTCAGTTGGTAGAGCGACTTGTTCCGGAATAAGCGGCCTCGGGTTCGAATCCCGGCGTAGACCAAAAATGACGGAGAAATTTACTTCGTTATAATGGCGCCCGAACTATCCGGATGACCCGGCAGTTCAAAATCTCGCATTGGTGTGATGTTATTTCCACACCGCGAGACAGGAAAAATCAGAGAATTCCTTCTCCACCGCTTCGAAAAATAAAAATGTGTGATGTTGCATTCCACACAGCAGATTGACTGGGAGTTCTCAAGTGCACGTTCTACAGTGGATGGCTGACTGCAACGATTCATGGTCATGGCTGACCCGTGGGCCATGCCCCCGGCCCTCTTTCGGGGGGGGAGATGTGACGTACCTGCCAGCAGGACGCACACGACATAAAGGCACATAGCAAGCAGAACAAAAATGTCTGCGTAGCTCAGTTGGTAGAGCGACTTGTTCCGGAATAAGCGGCCTCGGGTTCGAATCCCGGCGTAGACCAAAAATGACGGAGAAATTTACTTCGTTATACCTCAACTGAACTTGTGTGCTCAGGGCCTCTGGATGTCTTTCCCTGAAGAGTGATCCAGGGGTTCTGAGTAAATGTTATTATAAATATTTTCTTAACATTGTTTCGTCATTTTGTTATTCACTTTAGTTTTTTTTTTTTTTATCTGAAGGTTTTTGGCCTTATTTGTTTGTTTATGAGGGTAGATTGCTTGTATGTTAATATTCTTTTACATACACTAACTACATCTAATACTTGCAGCGTTGCGCAGTTTTGTTGTGGTTTATATTATATTGCATGAGCGAAAATTTAACTTTCCTATGCTATATATATATATATATGCATATCATCAACATCATTGCCAACCATTATCAATCCACTGTTGGATGAAGGTATTCCAAAGATTCTTCCACAACTATCTGCCTTTGAGCCTGTCTCCTCAACGTTACTCCGGCATGCTTTCGAATTTCACCCATCCATCTACCATCTCGTCTTCTTCTAGGTCTTTTTCTGTTCTTTGGAATCCAGTCTAAAGTTTCGGTTGTCCATCGGTGGTCTGTTCTTCTGGCAACATATCCAGCCCATTGCCATATCAGTGATTTCACTCTGGTTATGATGTTGTCCACTCTTGTCATTTTCCATATCAACGAGTTCCTCTTCTTATCTTTCATGGTTACACCAAGCATAGATCCCTCCATGCTGCTTTGAGTTGTCTGCAGTCTTTGTATGTCTTTTTTAGATAAGGTTCATGTCTCTGCTCCATACATAAGCACTGGAAGGATGCATTGATTAAACATTTTTCTTTTAAGACATAATGGCATACTGCTCTTAAAATTGTACTGTTTCTTCCAAAAGCTCTGTAGTCAAGCTTATACGCCGATTAAATTCTTGATCAATGTGACACTCCCTTGATATCTGCTGCCCAAGAGAAATGTAGGTATCGGTTATCCCCAGCTTTTCCCCAACAATAGATAAATCTTCATTTCTTGTAAAAGCATTGTACATCACTTTTGTTTTCTGAAAGTTCATTTTTAATCCCACTTCTTTACTCTTGTCAGCAAGTTCTTGGATCATACTCTGCAGTTCTGAAAGGTTAGTTGAAAAAATGATCGCGTCATCCCTAAAACGAAAGTGAGTTAAATAATCGCTATTAATTTTTATCCCTTTGTTTTTCCAGTTCAGTGACGGAAAGACATTTTGCAATGGGGCGTTAAAGAGTTTGGGAGACATGGTGTCCCTTTGTCTTACTCTATTTCCAATTTTTATGGGTGCCGTGTCCTCAAATAACCAAACCTTTGTACATGCATTGTCATAGATGTTACTAAAAACAGTAATGCATGCATTCTCAATACAGCAAGATATATATATATATATATATATATATATATATATATATATTGCTGTATTTAGGATGCATACATTACTCTTAAACATCTATGACAATGCAAGTACAAAGGTTTGATTATTTATTATTATAGAACAGCGCACGGGATATAAGCGAACAACTAGTGGTTTGTTGGTGGCGCAGTGGTCTAAGGCGCTGGCCTCTAATTATTCGTCCGTAAGGGGTCCGGGTTCGAATCCCGGTCAGGCATGAATGTTGTGTTTGTCTTACGGCATTGGCTCTCTCCCTTCCCTGGAACCAGTGACCCTAAATTAGGGACTGGCGACTGCTTATAGCCCATTGAGTTGCTCACGGTGGTCGTTAAACCTAAAAACAAAAAAACAAAAAACAAAAACTAGTGGTTCTGCTGTAACCGTGTCTGGAGAACGAAAAAAGAGGTGGCATTGCCGTTCAGACGCCGTCGCACGCAATTTCATCAAACGGATGAGTTCACGAGAGGTGTCATCGCAGGCTTTCGTACCGCCGGATGGTCCTTGCGTCGTATTTCGGAAGAAACGCAATGTGATACCACAACTGTCGGTCGCATTTAGAGACAGTGGTCCCAGGAAAAATATGCGCAACGTCGTAGGGGAACTGGATCACGGAGACGGACGTCCGAGCGCACCGATCGTCACATCCGACTTCATGCCGTAGGGACCCAGAGGCCACAGCGAGCAACATTTTGCGGGACGTATGGTGAGCCTCGGATGCTCCGATATCGACGCATTGGACGTTGAGTTGCCTCCCACCCCGGCAAAATGAACTGTGGACTCGGACCAACACCACATGGTCCACGATACCCCAGAACTCTATTTAGACTCTCATTGCCTCGATTCCACGTCGGATTCAACGCTGTATAAGATCAATAAGGAGTGTGGGGGCCACACTCCTTATTGATCATTCTGTATATTCGGCCACTGGAGCCTAGTCTATATGTGACAATCAAATCATTTGTTCAGGACCTACTTGGTTATCTGGGTGGGTAGTTTGGTCTGTTTTCGAGAATCACTTCATTATGTTTCATTTACTCTGTCAGGCAGTGCCTTTGATTCGGTGAAACCATCAGCAGTTACAATGGCTCTGAAATCCTGCGGTATTGAAGATGCGTACATTAATATTATTAATAGCATCTATGAAAATGCAAGTGCAAAGATTCGGCTGTTTGAAAATACAACACACATAAAAATTGGAAAAGGAGTGAGACAAGGTGACACCATATCTCCGAAGCTCTTTAATGTCACATTGGAAAATGTCTTTCAATCACTGAATTGGGAAAACAAAGGGATAAAGATTAATGGAGATTATCTAACCCACCTTCGTTTTGCTGATGGCATAGTCATTTTTGCAACTACTATATCAGAGCTGCAGAGTATGATCCAGGAACTTGCTGACAAGAGTAAAGAAGTGGGATTAAAAATGAACTTTCAGAAGACAAAAGTGATGTTCAATGCTTTTACAAGAAATGAAGATTTATCGATTGATGGAGAAAAGCTGGAGATAACAGACACGTACGTTTATCTTGGACAGCATATATCAAGTGAGGGTCACATTGATGAAGAAATTAATCGGCGTATAAAACTTGCCTGGAGAGATTTTGGAAGAAACAGCATAATTTTCAAGAGCAATATGCCATTATGTCTTAAAAGAAAAGTGTTTGATCAATGCATCCTTCCAGTGCTTACGTATGGTGCAGAGACGTGGACCTTAACTAAAAGAGACATACAAAGGCTGCAGACAACTCAAAGCAGCATGGAGAGGTGCATGCTTGGTGTAACCAGGAGAGATAAGAAGAGGAACTCGTGGATCCGAAAAATGACAAGAGTGGAAGACATCATGATCAGAGTTAAATCCCTGAAATGGCAATGGGCTGGACATACTGCCAGAAGGACAGACCATCGATGGACAGCCGAAATTTTAGATGGGATTCCAAGGGACAGGAAAAGACCCAGAAGAAGATCACATGGAAGATGGGTGGATGAAATTAGAAAGTATGCGGGAGTGACATGGAGGAGACTGGCACAAGACAGACCGTTGTGGAGGAAACTTGGGGAGACCTTCGTCCAGCAGTGGATAGATAATTGTTGACAATGATGATGATGATGATGATGATGACGACGACATAAAGGAAAGCAACTGAAAACAACAAAAGCCTGAAGAGAGCAAAGGGACATCTGAGTAAGGGAAGAAAACAGTATATTATACATACGAGTGTTAATTATTACGTTCCGCTGCCCGTGATATGAAGTGGTTTAATATCTGAGAGATTACATGAAAGCGATGGGTGAGGAAGCATTATAATATGATCAGAGTTAATAGGTCTTGTGATTTCCAGGCTGGGCTATTCATTCTGAAACACGTTATGGTATTGAGCGGAGGAGACCCACAATGGCTTCCTGAAGTATCGATGACCACGCGTCGTTGATCTCTGTCCACAATTGAATTCATCAATATGACAAGGACTCGTACAGTGGCGTTAAGCCATCCGCCAATGGCGTCGCTATGACGAAAGTTCTATTCAACAGATATCAGGATCTTTCAAGTTTCATTTACTACTTCGTATAAAATCAATTTTATGTTAAGTTTCAATCTGTCATTTCACCTTGGACACTTTGTCTTGACTTGATATCTGTAACCGTATCCTCAACACTTATTTTCGCATCTACTACAGAGGGTGAGTCTAACGTTTTGCAATATTTGCATAAATGCATGTGCTGCGGCTGGAATGTCACGTGTTTAAATTAGTACAACTCGCGCACTGCAGTCAGTCGAAAGGGCTACAAAGTGGTAGTCGTTGCTGTAAACAGCATTACATGTCTTCGTTCTGTCTGTGTTTGGGACGCCTAAACGATGGACAGTCACAACCGGCTTATTAGGTAACTTTTGCTTTGCGAGTTTGAACTCGACCATAAGACTGTTCAAGCAAAACGAAACATTTGCCTTGCGAAAAGGGAAGTTTCTGTGGACCACAGCACCACACCCAGATGGTTCAAGAAATTTCGCTCAGGTGACAGAAACCTCGACGATCAGCCAAGGTCAGGTAGGCGGCGAACTGTGGATTCGCAGACCGTGCACCAGGCCGTAGAAGCATATCCGACAACCAGCACACGGAGATCATGAGGCGAGCTGGGCATATCATAGGCCACTGTGGTTCGTCACCTTCAGGATTTCGGCAAGGTCTACAGGAGCTGCCGCATTGTCCCTCACGAACTAACGCCTGCTGAAGCAAGGCGCCGGGTGGAAATGTGCATAAAACTCCTAGGAAACTCGCGCGATGTATGTTTTATTAGGAGCATTGTTACGGGCGATGAAAAGTGGGTCTATTTCCGTAATCCTAACACATAACAGCAGTGGTTGAGCCCGGGAAAGCTTCCTGAATCAGTTGCCAAACGTGGGCGTACAAGGCAAGGTGATGCTTCGCGTTTGGTGGAATTTCGAGGGGATAATCCATTACGAATTTGTTCCAGACGGTCGGACCATCGACGCCAGCCACTACTCTGAACAACTGGAACGGATGTATGCCGTTTTGGTGGAGAAGTACACAGCACTGGTGAACAGAATGCGTTGTTTCCTACAGCAGGACAACGCTCAGCCTCGTACGGCGCGAACTACCCGGGCTAAACTCCAGGAACTTCAGGGTATCGAATTGATGCCACACCCAGCATATTGTTCGGACCTTACCCCTTCGGATTATTGCTTGTTCTGGTCCATGGCGCACTTCCTTCGCGGGCGGAACTTCATCAACCAAGAGGAGGTGGCACCTGGAGTGAAGGAGTTTTTCTCCTCGAAGGACAAGTACTGTTACCGCAGCGGAATCGAAGTACTAGCAGACAGATGGCTAAAGACGGTGCAACACGATGGAAAATACTTTGAATGCTAGTCAGCTTTCGTCGTAAAGGTAGGTATGAAGACATAAAGTGATCCAAATAGTGCAAAACTTTCGACTCACCCTCTAGAATTGAAGAACTGGCAGACAGATGGCTAAAGACGGTGCAACCCGATGGCCTATACTTTGAATGCTAGTCAGCTTTCGTCGTAAAGGTACCTTTGAAGACATAAAGTGATCCAAATATTTCGAAACTTTCGACTCACCCTCTGTAGAATCAAAGAAATGGCAGACAGATATCTAAAGACGGTGCAACATGATGGCCTATACTTTGAATGCTAGTCAGCTTTCGTCGTAAAGGTACCTATGAAGACATAAAGTGATCCAAATATTGCAATACTTTCGACTCACCCTCTGTAGAATCGAAGAACTGGCAGACAGATGGCTAAAGACGGTGCAACACGATAGCCTATACTATGAATGCTAGTCAGCTTTCGTCGTAAAGGTACGTATGAAGACATAAAGTAATACAAATATTGCAAAACTTTCGACTCACCCTCTGTAGAATCGAAGAACTGGCAGACAGATGGCTAAAGACGGTGCAACACGATGGCCTATACTTTGAATGCTAGTCGTAAAGGTACGTATGAAGACATAAAATGATCCAAATATTGCAAAACTTTCGACTCACCCTCTGTAGAATCGAAGAAATGGCAGACAGATGGCTAAAGACGGTGCAACACGATAGCCTATACTATGAATGCTAGCCAGCTTTCGTCGTAAAGGTTCATATGAAGACATAAAGTGATCCAAATATTGCAAAACTTTCGCCTCACCCTCTGTAGAATCGAAGAACTGGCAGACAGATGGCTAAAGACGGTGCAACATGATGGCCTATACTTTGAATGCTAGTCAGCGTTCGTCGTAAAGGTACGTATGAAGACATAAAGTGATCGAAATATTGCAAAACTTTCGCCTCACCCTCTGTAGAATCGAAGAACTGGCAGACAGATGGCTAAAGACGGTGCAACACGATAGCCTATACTATGAATGCTAGTCAGCTTTCGTCGTAAAGGTACGTATGAAGGCATAAAGTGATACAAATATTGCAAAACCTTCGACTCACCCTCTGTAGAATCGAAGAACTGGAAGACAGATGGCTAAAGACGGTGCAACACGATGGCCTATACTTTGGATGCTAGTCGTAAAGGTACGTATGAAGACATAAAATGATCCAAATATTGCAAAACTTTCGACTCACCCTCTGTAGAATCGAAGAACTCGCAGACAGATGGCTAAAGACGGTGCAACACGATAGCCTATACTATGAATGCTAGTCAGCTTTCGTCGTAAAGGTACGTATGAAGACATAAAGTGATACAAATATTGCACAACCTTCGACTCACCCTCTGTAGAATCGAAGAACTGGCAGACAGATGGCTAAAGACGGTGCAACACGATGGCCTATACTTTGAATGCTAGTCGTAAAGGTACGTATGAAGACATAAAATGATCCAAATATTGCAAAACTTTCGACTCACCCTCTGTAGAATCGAAGAACTGGCAGACAGATGGCTAAAGACGGTGCAACACGATGGCCTATACTATGAATGCTAGTCAGCTTTCGTCGTAAAGGTACGTATGAAGACATAAAGTGATCCAAATATTGCAAAACATTCGACTCGCCCTCTGTAAAACAACAAATGTGGCACAGTTTCTCACTAGAATTTCGAACTTGTTAATCCTCATGTTTCTTGTAAAGAAGAATGAGAAATCCAAGACTTTGCAGAACATGTTTGTTCAGCTTAGAAACTAACACTGTCGTGTGATTGGTTGTTTTGTTTCAAAGTTCGCTTACCCTCTTTCCACAATTAAGACATTCGGGTCTCACTACATGCTGTAATAGCCAGCATCTTTCCTGCAGCACAGGGAAGCGATGCAAAGCATGGAAACATATGAAGGAGAAGATGTGTTATAATCACTTTCTTTTACTATGTGTGTTCACCCGTATCTTCACTATGGCACAAAATGTTGCTCAAATGTTTTTCAACAACATTTCAGCCATTGGGTTGGAAAGAAAGTAACGTCTCCAAATGCAAGGCAACAGAAAAGTGCAAATTACCGTATATACAAGTAAAAATAAGTCCAAAATGTAGTCCACATCGTATGTCACGACTTGCTCCCATCGTCTGGGAAGCTGTTGGATACAGTGTCTGTAGAATTGTGGTGGCCTGGACGCAAAGAAGTGAGTAAGTGCGCGTTCGACATCGTCCCTGATGGTGAACCGCTGTCCTTCTAGAAAATGCTGCAACGACCGGAAAAGATGGTAGTCGCTTGGGGAAATATCTGGGAACAGACTGGGTGAGACAGCAGCTCCCAGGCCAGGTCTCTGATCTTGTGGCAGGTCACCCGTGCTGTGTGAAGCGTCACTCCATGCTGCTGTAGGAGGAGTCCCTTGCGGTGCAGCAGTGGTGGTCGTCTCGACATGAGAGATGGGTGCAGATAATCGAGCTGACGGCAGTACACATCGACGGGGATAGTGGTGTTCTTCGGAAGCAGCTCAAAAACACGACATCCCGCATATCCCAATAAATAGACAGCAGGAGCTTACGTGGATGCAAGCCGGCTTTGGGTGTAGGCCTAGGCTTCCGTATTGGGTCCAACCACTGTTTCCGGGAGCTGTCATATAGGATAAATTTCTCGTCAGCAAGAACGATTCAACTTTGTCACGTGCAAACAAAGAAACATACGCACATCTTCAGTTTGCTTTCTACTCCACTGTGAGTTGATGGAGTACGGAAACTCTCCTCTGGTACACCTGCCCAAGTAGACACAGGGGCATGATAATGCTTGCGTGTGCAGTTCCCTGCTGTTCGGCTCACTCTCGTGTGGGCGCACGTGTGTCCGTTTCCACTAAGATCTTCACCATGCCCAAATCCACCGTTGCGAGTTTTCCTGCTATGGGACGGTCTGACAAGTCGAAATATCCCTCTCGAAACCGTTCAAGCCAACGACAGCACTGATGATGTGATATGGCATTGGGGTACACACTGGTAATGTTCCTTACAGCACTTGCCGGGGTGCTACCACGACGAAACTCATACAGCATGCAATCGGGAATGCGCTCCTTGTCCACTTTCATTGTTGGCTGGCGCTTACACTCTTCGCCTTCTGACGGGCAATAGCCACTACCTTCTAATGTCATGCAGGTGTGCTGCGCAATCTCAGTGGCTAATGTGCGCTGTGGCCACGGTTTCTATTTTGGGTACCTCATCATCGAACATTACTTTCCTTCCAACTCAATACATTTTGTCGTAAATTGATCGCTATGTTGCAAGCTGTTGATTAAAAAAGCGAGTCATATACATATTCAAAAAAAGCCTTCATTCTCAACCTATTTGGCTGTACCCTCGAAATCTTCGAGGACATAACTCCGGTATCGTCAAAGAGGAAGTTAAGGTTTTCACTTAAAAAACAGCACTATCTAATGGAAACCTTACGATCATCAACAATTGAAAGGGTGGGCGCAAGAACCATGTAAGTCCAAAATGCCAAGTTTGGGACACTTTTCTTTATTTATGTTTGTTTTAGGAAGAGCAAAAAACTGGTGTGGACTTATCTGGTTATTGCACCAAAGTGAATAAATAATTGTGTATTAGAGCAAAATGTGGCTTTATTGAAGTGTAAAGTGCAGTGGTTTTAATGAAGACAGTCTTACACCCATTAAGATGGCTCCATCTAAAATATTTGCCTTATGTTTCCAATGGTAAAATTTCTCTACATATTTTCTTCGCAATTAATGTTTTCTCAAGGATGAAAATTTCCACATCGATAGAACTAACTTTAAGCTACAGCATGGGATACTTAATACTTGCTAAACCATAATCATAATTAAGCAATCCAGCATTTGCTTGTCTACTGATGTTGTCAATGTACAGGTCATATGTAAAGAAGTTTTACCATTGGAAACATAAGGCAGAGATTTCAGGTGGGACCACCTTAAATAACTCTTCTAGTTCCTAACTGATAAGATTACAGCATAAATGTGACTTCAACAAAGTCCAGTGGTGACTCGTGATCAGTTTCTGATGTCTGATAGTCATTGTTTTGCGCTTCTGGCCTAACCTGATTGCAGAACCAAATGTCACTTGGAGGTACACAGGGTGTGGCACGTTTCTTCACATCTTTGTGCTTTTTTCTCTTTAATCGTGAGTTGTCTATCGTACAAACTCTTCGTCGGCATTGTTATTGTTGTTACATCAGGTTTTGAGACCGTTGTCATTGTTGTTACACTAAGTTTGAGACCATTGATATTGTTGCTACACCATGTCTCAACCACCACAGACTCACCTGATTCCTTCACCGTATCTAATGGTGAGGTAACTGTATGTAACACAGTGTAGACCAAACGGACACACATCGTCCTTGCACCAAATTAAAAGCTGATTTATTCTCTAGGCTAACGTTAAAAAGTAAAAATCACTAAAAATGGACTTACATGGTTCTTACACCCAACCCTTCAATTCTCAACCCACTGCTAGATGAAAGTATCCCTAAGTCTCTTCCACAACTCCGTCTTGAGTAAATCTTTTATATGATAACCTAACATTCATTCGAACTTGATCCACTCATTTTCTTCTCTAAGTCTTTTTCTGTCCTAGTCTAGTGTTTCAGTTGCCAGTCCGTGGTAAATTCTAGTAATATGTCCAGTCCATTGCAACTTAATGGTATTTACTTTGACCATGGTGTCATACACTGTGGTCATTTTCCTGATCCATGAGTTCTCTTTTCTTTCCTTCTTGGTTACACAAGCATGCACCTCTCTATGCTTATTTAAGTTGTACCCAGTGCCTGGTTGTACTTTTTTTAGTTCAGGTCTATATCTTTGACGCATAAGTAAGAACTGGACGGTGAACTTATTATACACTTCCCCTTTAAGACATAATGCTTAATTGTTCCTGAAAACTGTAATGTTTGTTAAGAACTCAGTCCAATCAATTTTATACGGCTATTAATTTTGTCTTCGATCTGACTCTCGGTTAATATTTGTTATCCAAGGTAATGCATTCATCAGCTACTTCAAAAATTTCCCCATCAGCCACTAAATCTTCAGTTCTTTTAACGCCTTTAGAAATTTTATAGCGTCCATGTCTCGGGTAAGAGCTGTTTTGGAAGCACGTGGAGGGCCAACATCATATTTGGCAGGTGGTCATAATGTTTTGGCTCCTCGGTGTATATGTTTTGATGAGGTAATATTAAATATGACCTTGATTTAAACCTAACAAATTATGGTACATTCAGTTCAAACGTAACAACTGAAAGAAGCACAGAATGCTCATTTTGTGTTTTTGTCGAAACACAATTAATCAAACACTAATGCCAATCTAAAAGGTAAAATTTAATCTTGCATTAAAATGACTTATCTTCCCGTACTCAAACGTCGATGGTTAGAAAGGTATAGCATATGAGTTTCTTAGTTCTCAGAGCGATTTGGGGATATTTTTTGAAGCTCCAAATGCGGTATGTTCATCAGCTCGTGATCATGCGTGACCATTTGACATTAAATTTTCCGGTTCATGACCACCTGGTATGTGCGTGATTGCGTGGCATCGTCTCCATCTATTGTCATATCCAAATTTTGGCAGGAAAAAGAGAAAATGGTATTTGCCGTAGCATGCGTAATATAGAAAGCAACACGCGAATTTCAAATCTCAACTCAAAGTTCGATGAATTTTACAGCTACGGAAAGCTCAGTCCACGCGCATTTGCGTTCTACTTGATTAATGGAATGGAGTGCTAGAAAATTTAAATACGTTGTAGAATAGTACACGCACACCAAAGACCATGAACGCGTGGATAGAAAGTTGTGCGCTGCACCTTACAGTGCAATAATATGGAAAATATTTTCTGCATCGAAATAGCGAGGGGAAAATAGAACTACACTGTGTTACCAAAATTGTAGTCACCCCAAAAAAGCAGTTAAAAATGTTGCACATAATGATAATAATAAAAAAAGAGGATTCTTCAAGATGCACGCGATCGCGCGTTTAGTTGTCAGCTAGAAATTCTAGTAGACACATCAAATTTTGACAAATGGTTCCTAATTGTTGTCGGAGTTCCAATAAAAAGTTCCAAATCGAATCCAAAAGGGAGGGAGGTTTCTAGAAGCACATATATTTGTTACCATATTGTGACGTGCCTGCCCCGCAGGACGCACACGACATACAGGCAGATAGCAGCAAGAACGAACGTCTGCGTAGCTCAGTTTGTAGAGCGACTTGTTCCGGTATAAGAGGACTCGGGTTCAATCCCCGGCGTGAACCAAAAATGACGGAGAAATTTACTTCGTTATAATGGCGCCCGAACTTCCCGGATGACCTAGCCGTTAAAGATCTCGCAATGGTGTGATGTTCTTCCCACACCGCGAGATAGGAAAATTAAGAGAATCACTTCTTCAGCGCTCTTCGAAAAATAAAATGTGTGCGATTTTGCATTCCACACACTAGATTGACTGGGAGTTCTCAAGTGCACGTTCTTCAGCGGATGGCTGCGTACGACAATTCATGGTCACGGCTGACCCGTGGGCCATGCCCCCGGTCCTCTTTCGGAGGGGGGGGGGGAGAGATTTGACGTACCTGCCCCGCAGGACGCACACGACATACAGGCAGATGGCAGCGAAAATGAACGTTTGCGTAGCTCAGTTTGGTAGAGCGACTTGTTCCGGAATAAGAGGACTCGGGTTCTATCCTCGGTGTGGACTAAAAATGACGGAGAAATTTACTTCGTTGTAATATACTGTTTCAACAGGAACCAAAAAAAAAAAAAACCTAATAGCGCGTATTTGATATTGGATGTGAGCGGGTGTGCTGCCATTGGCGCCTGCACGGAAATGCCTGTCGTGTACACTGTAGTAGCAAATTATTGGGAACACCACGTGTGTGCCTCGCCCCCTCCCCCTGGGCCTTCAAAACAGCTTCGATTCGATGTGGCATGCATTTTTCTTATTAGGAGTTTTACGACCACCGTGAGCAACTCGCTGGGTCGCCCCTCCTCCCTAATTTAGGGACACTAACTCCAAGGAAGGGAAAGAGCCAGTACCGTAAGACAAACACAACATCGACGCCTCACCGGTGGTCGAACCCAGACCCATCTCGGACGAATGATCAGAAGCCAGCGCTTAGACCACTGTGCTATCGGGCCGGCTGTTGCGTGGTTACAACGATATGTTCTACAGATAAGTTCAGCAAGCAGCACGCGATCGCTTCCATCAAATTCCGAATGTTTCCTGGAGGAAGGTCTCTGTTACGAACAGCTCTTTCAATCTCATGCCACAGGGGTTCAACTGGGTGAAGTTTGGGGGACACTGGGGATCATTTTGCCACTTTGAAGTCAGGGTAGTGCTTATGGAACCACTATAGGACTATCCGATTCTTGAGACATGGAACATTATTCTGCTGGAACTTAATGTTTGTTTTACATTTATAAACAGTGCTACCCGTATCCAGGATTTACAAATACGAAACAAACACTAACTGAAAGAGGAACTCGCAATTCGTTTGATTCGCATCCTAAATGAGTTCAGTATGTTCACCTCTTATAGGATAGAAGACGTCAAAACTTTACTTGATCTCAGCCCAAACATTCTACAGCAGTTCCAAATTAGTTAAGGTAACCACTTTGATTAGAAGCAGCTGGAATGGTATGGTATAAGCTTACGCTTTAATGGAACACTGAAGGAAGAAATATTGCTGCTAGCGCCACCTGCCGGATCTACATAATTACAACAACGCTGAGAAAAAGCCATATGAGTTGCTCTTTCACATATAGTTTGCACCTTATTTCTTCCCAATTTTTTCCCCTTTTCTTTGTTGTCAGAAACATCATTTGCGATTGCTTTTTATGGTATAGTATTCAAGCACGATATCAAAAAAGGAAGATATGCAAGTTCCAAGCCAATGAAAAAGTTAAGCTCAAAAGTAATTTAATAAACTAGAAAATATATAAAACATATTTCCTCCAAGTACCCGTTACAGCACAAAAGCTCAAATTTGTCTGTGATGTGATTCGAACCCACGTCTTTTTTTCTACGGAGTCGGATATTTCACTCCTTGAACTGCGCCGGCGAAGTTTATCGCTGCAACTTGTCGTTTTGATATGTGCGTCATCTCTGAGGTAGGTACGTCACGCCCTTAAGAGCCGCAGAGTATGATCCAGGAATTTCAGAAGAGTAAAGAAGTGAAATTAAAGATGGACTTATAGCAAAACCAAACTGATGTACAATGTTTTTGTATGAAATGAAGAATTAAAAGGTTACGCAGTTCTCGTACATGTCACTCTTGCAATGTTTTGATGTTGCCATCTACCTTGTTTACTGAAAATCAATGTATGGTTACATCGAAGAAGAAATTAATAGGAGTATAGAAAGTAGGCTGGAGTGCATCAGGAAGGAAACAGTAAAATTTCCAAGAGCCATTTACCATTATGTCTTAAAAAATTCTTAATCAGTGCATCCTTACAGTTCTTACTTATAGATCAGAGACATGGACTTTAGCTAAAGAAAACACACAGAGCCTGCACAGAACTGAAACAAACGTGGAGATGTGCATGTTTGGTCTTTTTTTTTTTTTTTTTTTTTTTGATTGGAAGTTTAACGACCACCGTGAGCAACTCAAATGGGCTATAAGCAGTCGCCCGTCCCTAATTTAGGGTCACTGGTTCCAGGGAAGGGAGAGAGCCAGTGCCGTAAGACAAACACAACATCCATGCCTGACCGGGATTCGAACCCGGACCCCTTACGGACGAAAGATCAGAGGCCAACGCCTTAGACCACTGCGCCACCGGGGCGGCCATGTTTGGTCTAAACAGGAAAGATAAAAAGACGAATTAGTGGGTTAGGAAAATGATAACAATTGATAACATCATAATTAAGGTAAAAGCCTTCAAAAGGGCAATGAGATAAACTTATTGCGAGAAGCTGACTACCAACAATGGGATGGACTTATGGATTGGACAATAGAATGACCTGGACTTGGGATAGACTAATGGCAATGTGATGGACTTATGGATTGGACAATAGGATGACCTGGACTTGGGATAGACTAATGGCAATGTGATGGACTTATTGCGAGAAGCAGACTACCAACAATGGGATGGACTTATGGATTGGACAATGGGATGGACTAATGGCAATGGGATAGACTTATTGAGAGAAGCTGACTACAAACAATGGGATGGAATTATGGATTGGACAACGGGACGAACTTGGGATGGACTAATGGTAATGGGATGGACAATTGTGAGAATCTGACTACCAACAATGGGATGGACTTATGGATTTGACAATGGGATGGACTTATGGATTGGACAATGGAATGGACTATTGGCAATGGGATAGACTTATTGCGAGAAGCTGACTACCAACAATGGGATGGACTTATGGATTGGACAACGGGACGAACTTGGGATGGACTAATGGTAATGGGATGGACAATTGTGAGAATCTGACTACCAACAATGGGATGGACTTATGGATTGGACAATAGAATGGACTAATGACAATGGGATGGACTTATTGCAAGAAGCTGACTACCACTAGGCAACTGAAATATTAGACTGGGTAACGAAGGGTGGGGAAAGACCCAGAAAATCACATGTGGATGGAAGGATGGAATTCAAAACATTGCAGGAGTGACATGTTCGGGAACTGCTCAAGACACAGAGACTTGAGAAGATCTTCATGCAGCAGTGGATTGACAAACGTTGATGGTTGATGATGAGATACACACTCAGTAGACAAAGCATAAGAGATATGAATGATGGGTACTTGACATGGGAATCCCACGCGCAGGATGGAACAGATCCAAATGAACTCAGGCGAAAAAATAGGCGGATAACAGGGCTTCCCAATAGTGTATCGCAAAGTGGTGATCTGAGAGACTTTGATTGTAGACACACTGTTGGCGCAAGCCAAATGAGTTGTTCTATCGGCCAAGTGGTAAGGACTCTAGGGTTTCCAAGGGCAACCGTATCAAGGGGGTACCGCGAGTATACCATCGACGGACGTACCAGTGGCCAGAGAGCAAGCGGTGGCCGACCACACGTCATTGATGACCGTGGTCGACGTAGACTATTCGGGCTCGTACAGACCTACGGCTTGGCAACTTTGGCGCAAATAATATCCAGGTTAAATATCAGAGGCCTAAGCAACGTCAGCTCGCAAACGGTACGGCGCATACTGCCTATCCCCTTCTGCTGCAGCCGACGCCCTATTCGTGTGCCACTGTTGAACGCTCTTCGTCGAATATTACGCCTTGACGGGCGCCGAAAACGTCTTAACTGGACCTCTGCAGGTGGAACTACTTCGTGTGGTAAGATGAATTCAGTTTTCAACTGTACTGAGCTAAAGGGAGGGTGCGAGTGTGGCATTGACAGCATGAGACGACGGCCCCGTCACTCCAGGTCGGCTCTGTTCAATGCCATAGTGGCTCCGTGATAGTTTGAGGGGCGTTGTCATGGGTCACATTAGGTCCGTTAGTGTATCTGAAGATGTCCGTAACCGCTTGTGCTAGCTGTCCTTCGCGCATTCTGCTGTTCTAGAAGGACAATGCACCATACCACCGGCCCGCAACCATCCAGCATCGCTTGAGAAACACTGATCTGAGTTTGGAACCATTCAGTGGTCCCGAGGTCCCTAAATTTAAACCCTGTGGAAGCTCTATGGGATGCCGTGAAGTGCGAAACATCTTATCCATGGATCCTGGACCGAAGTCTCGGGCGGAGTAGTGGACAATTCTGCAACAGGCATGGCTGGGAACATCAGATCCATGGATCCTGGACCGACGTCTCGGACGGAGTTTTGGACAATGTTGCAACAAGCATGAATGGCATTAACTCCAAAAACCATCCGGCATCTGCTGGAGACGTTGCCTCGGCCTGTACACGCTGTTATTTGCGCTAGATGAGGACCAACCAGCTGTTAGGTTAGTATCTAATAATGTTCTGTCGAATTGAGTGTATAAGATAATGAGAACAAAAGGGAGATAGATAGTGTGAAGATCTGAGCCCTTCCTGAAGTGAGATCTTGGCTATGACCCCAAATGAAGCGGAGTAGAAGTTCTGAAGGGCAGTTTTCATTCAAAGCTGTATTTCATTCAAAGCTGTATTTCATTGAAAGCCGTTTTCATTCAAAGCTGTTTTCATTCAAAGCTGTTTTCATTCAAAGCTGTTTTCATTCAAAGCTGTATTTCATTCAAAGCTGTATTTGCTAATGTCACGAATTTCATATTGTACATACGGACGGGTTTGACTCAAATAAATTTACAGTCATTGTCAGAAGACTGCAAAATAACCGTGCTGCAGTCGCAACGTGAGATAACCTTCTTCTGTTATGATAGTAACACGAGAGATTTCCTTCTCTCTGAAAAGGTAAAAATTCTCAAAATATGAGGCGTGATCAAATAAAACCACTTTGCTCCGCGTCACGTAATCTGCTGTGCGTGAAATGTGCTCACGTGGTATGTAGCATTATAGTCGCAATGCGTAGAACAAACGAGAATGTGTTTGATATATTCACAGGGTGTATGCACCGTGGTTGGACAGAATAATGTGAACACCACGCTCAGACACGTGACTTCTAATGCAGTTCCGTACGTTGCAATACGCAAAGGTATCCACCATTTTTTGGTTGTAATAGCTTTGTTTAGAGCATTGAAGGCATTTAAAGTGTCTTGTTGCAAACTTTCAGGGTGACGACGAAATGAGCTCGGACTTCGAAACAAGGTTAGTTGTTGGTGGCTGGCTAGTTGAGGCTTCCGTGACAGCAGTCGCCAGGCTAGTCGGGGTATCGAGAGTTGCTGTGTCTAGCGTCATGACAGCATACCGTGTTCATGGCAAAACCTCGTCTACGAAACAGAAGAGCTGCTGGAAGACAACTCTGACTGACAGAGACAGGAGAGCATTAAAAATTATTGTTACCCGTAATAAGGAGACCACGAGGCCGAAAATTAGTGAGGAGCATAATCTGTATCTCCAGACTTCAGTATCAACGAAAAAAGTGCGCAGGGAGCTGCATAAACAAGATATTCGTGGGAGAGCTGCTATTGCAAAACCTCTGTGACCCTGGTGAATGCACAACGGAGACGGCAGTGGTGTCAGGAGCATACAACGTGGACTTCCGATACAAGGAAGCATATAATGTGGTCGGATGAATCCACATTCACACTATTTCCCGCCGCAGGACGTGTTTACGTGTGGAGGACACCGTCAGAAGCTTACAATGCAGACTGTGTGTTCCCAACAGTGCATCATTGCGATGGTTCTGTCATTCTGTGGGCGGTCATATCGTGGCTTCAGCAGGTTCTCTGATCACCTTGAAAGGACGGATGACCGGGAAATCATATTAAACCCTTTTGGCGGACCATGTCCATCCAATGGCTCAGGCATTGTTTCCTGCAGGGGATGCCATCTATTAAGATGATAACGCCTCAGTTCACAGAGCTCCGAATGTCGAATCATGGTTTGAGGAACATGAGGACGAACTTCCACTCCTTCCTTGACCTCCGCAATCACCAGACTTAAGCAACATCGAGCCATTGTGGCCTGTGTGAGAAAAGAGAGTAAGATCCCGTTATCCTCGTCCTGCATCTCTCAAGGACCTGGAACTGTTTGTGCATGAAGAATGGTGTAACATCCCACTATCCACCATTCAGAATTTATATGTGTCTATTCCAAGGAACACACAGGCGGTTTTGAATGCCAAAGGTGGTCCTACACCCTATTAGGTACGTAAAACCCTGCATGAACGTACTAGGCGCCTGTACACATGGCTGGTGTTGTTTAGAATCCGTCCAGACGTGACCAGCGAGCGGCGATTCAATTTTCTACAGCGAAAGGGTGCAAACCAGTTGAAATCCATCGAAGAATGCGTCTGATTTATGGTGAGAATGCATGTGGCTTATGGTATGATTGGGGACAAATGTTTTGGAATGGACGTGAGGAAACGAAAGATTTGCCGCTTCCGGGACAAGCGGATATTCTTGCAACAGACGAAGCCATAGCCAATATCATCAAACAAAGATCTTCGCTCTTTCCACGTTTATAAGTGAGTCACGGAAAAATTCTCATTGGCCACCACCAGGAGTCGAACCCAGGGTCTTCCAGTTACGCGCCGGATATGCTTCCGCTACACAACAGCGGCCTCGAATTCCTCCAGACTCATACACGCTAACTGCCGAGCCAATTTGGCAGGTGCTTCTTGGAGCCCCGCACAATGCTGGGGATTCACCAAAGATAGTAAGCAGCAACTGAACAAATAATTAGAAGACTGTTGGGAGCACTTCTAATTATTTGTTCATTTGCTGCTTACCATCTTTGGTGAATCCCCAGCATTGTGCGGGGCTCCAAGAAGCACCTGCCAAATTGGCTCGGCAGTTAGCGTGTGTGAGTCTGGAGGAATTCGAGGCCGCTGTACTGTAGCGGAAGCATATCCGGCGCGTAACTGGAAGACCAGGGTTTCGACTCCTGGTGGTGGCCAATGAGAATTTTTCCGTGACTCACTTATAAACGTGGAAAGAGCGAAGATCTTTGTTTGATGTCCCTGGTCCACGTAAAATGTCTGTATTAAATAGCCAATATTGTTAGAGCAATGCAGTCGGACCGTCGAAGGAACTTACGTTTGCTAGCAGACGAATTTAACATGTCTTTTGGTACAGTAAAAAGTGTGATTAAAAGCAAGAAGAAGCAGAGGGAGTTTTATTCCAATGGGTACTTGGGTTGTTGACAGACCACCAGAAGGAGCAACAATGTGAATTTGGAACACTTGATGCGTTACCAAGCAGGAGGTGGGGATTTCTTGCTGCGAATCATGGCTGGTGACGAAACGAGGTGCCACAATTCTGAACTGCCCAGCAAATAGTGAGAATACAATGGAAGCATCCCGGATCACTAAAACCAAACTATTCAAGAAACAAGCTTCCGCCGTTAAGGTTAAACAAACCATTTTTTTCCTTACCATGAGGGACCTTTCTTGCGAAGTTTAGACAGCATTGGGGTGTGACGTGCCTGCACCGCAGGACGCACATGATATAAAGGCAGATAGCAGTGAGAGCATATGTCCGCGTGGCTCAGTTGGGAGAGCGACTTACTCCGGAGTGAGAGGATCCGGCTTCGATGACCAGGGCGGACAAACTTGTATGTTGTATTGGCGCCAGAACTTCCAGGATGACCCGGCTGTTAAGTTCACACGTCGAGACAGGAAAAATGAAAATACCTTTTTCAGTGCTTCAAAAGAATAAATATGTGTGATGTAACGTTCCAGGCATCAAACTGTCTGGGATTTCTCAAATGCACGTTCTTCATGGGATGACTGCCTACAGCGGCACATGATCCAGGCTGACCCGTGGGCCATGCTCCCGGCCCTCTTTCGGGGGGGGATGTAACGTGCCTTCCCCGCAGGACGCACATGAGATAAAGGTAGATAGCAGTGAGAACACATATTTGCGTAGCTCAGTTGGGAGAGCAACCTACTCTGGAGTGAGGGGACCCGGATTCGCTTGCTGGCGAGGAAAAAAATTGTACGTTATTGTGGTTAAAGTCAAATCCTAGCGCTACATGCAGACGCACGACAATCTGCAGAAAGCCATAAATAACAGGCAACTCGGAATGCTTTCATTTCATTTGAAGTGATTATTCTACACGACAATGCACGTCCGCATTTTGCCAGAAGTGTTGAGGATGCGTTCGCGAAGAAAAGGAGGAATGTTGTTGCCCGCCCAACTTACAGCCCCGATTTGTCACTATGTGACTTTCATTTGTCCAGACCTTTTAAAAAGCTCTAAAAGCACAGATGATTAAGTAAAGCCCGCGAATGGTTCAAGGAGTAGCCAAAGTCGTTTTTCTCGTGCCGTATCCGACGTCTCTCCACGTTGTGGAGCGCGTACCTATCTGAAGACCTATGGAGACTTCTTTTAATGAAACCTAGTGCATTCGTCTATTCTTAGCATTGATCGTTCTGTTCCAGTTTTCTATGTAACTTTTCGTTCGTCTTCATAAATCGGCTCGAACGGGTTTTAATTGATCATGCTTAATATTACATCGTGTTGCATTTTTATGAACTGCATGTAATGTAATGCATGCCGTTTTATGGTAATTATATGTTAGATATTGAATTTAGTTCTAATTAAAATCGTCACTTGGTCCATGTGAATTTTTTGCGCATTATCCTTCTGATGCTTTTGATATTATTCGCATAGCATGAATTTATTTTTCATTTTGCACCGCAACTACTCCATTGTTATGTAAATACTTTGGCAACTGATTAAGGGATTTTCAGCATCCTTTTACTTTCACTTTTATTCTGCCTTCATCCTTAATTACTGCATCCAAATTTTCGCTCCGCCTACTAGCCTGGAGACAACACAGACTCTGTTGGCATCCTTCCACGGTTTCAGCCAAAAGCCCTTCCGTTATTATCTGCCAACAAACGTACCTCCCCACAGGCATTTGCAGTGTCTTTAAGTAGCGACATATATTTATACATGTTTAGAGCACAACCTTGAGATTGTAACCTAGACTCCTTTTCCAAGCAAAATCTGGATCACGCGAGATATTATTGTTCTTTAATTGCATCTTCAAGACATCTGCATCGTTCACGGGGGTTTTCTCTTATAACTGCCACGTGAAACCTCCGTAGTTAAATTTAAATAAGAGAAAATATCGATCACATTGCATCTTAATGAGCATTGCAACAACAAATAATTGATTTTACTACATTGATATGGCATAAAAATCCTTTTGGAGCTCAATATTGTTTCATAAACTTACGAACAGTATGAAAAAGAAATAAAATATCCGTTTATTGACGTACAAATATTATTAATAAAGCGTAAGCTTTCAACATTAACGGGTGCCTTCTTCAGACTTGTTCGTGGTTAGGCAAGACAAGAGGAATAAACAATAGAAAATTTTAAAATAAACATGAACAGAATTTGAGAACGTGATATGTTGCGTCGGGTGCATGCGACAACGAGAGATGTCAACAGAAGCGTGCTAAGCGTGAAGAAATGTGCGCCATATTTGGGGAAGCTCAAGTGAGACGTCATCGTTGCAAACCACAAGGTTACTCAAAATCTCCATGGTTTCCCTGGCAGTAGTATAAGGAGCAATTCGCTTTATCTGGTCCCATTTCGGAATGGCGGAATGGGTAACCACTTCCTTGGATATGGCGGTTGTCAATCTTTCGTACGAGACGTCCCGCTTGTGTTTGATTAGTCGAAGAGCGAAAGAGCGTTTTGTCATTCCGATGTAATGCTCGGTGGTACCATTGTAACATCACAGACACTCGATCACAACACAAAACATTTATTTATTTACACAAAAACATCAACTGGAATACACTCCGCGGTATAAACTGAACTTGTTGTCTTATCCAAAGCTCGCCATGTCCTCCTCCTTCGATATCTCTCTCGCAACTCTCCTCATCACTCACCACACGCTCAAGTCATTAAATGTCAATGTATCCTTCCGCACTTTTGTGCGTGGAAGTCGTACTTTACAGCCCCTCCTCACTCCAGAGGAACTTTTTCCAGTGGTAAAAAGTTCTTGTCATTTTACAATACAATAGTCATAGTTCACATAATGAGTCATAATCCATTTACAAAGAGAAATATATGAGTTAATTTAACAATCATCTTTACGTGTTTTCCAACAATTTCTATGTAGTATATATCACAACCAAAAAAAAAAAACAAAAAAAAAAAATGTTTTCACTAGCAGACACATAGCATGATCAAGGTGGATCATCTAAAGTTGGAACTCTGCTCAGTCCATCTGCATTTTTGTGCATAGTTCCCGATCGATGAATTATAACAAAATCATATGCTTATAAAGCAAGGGCCCATCTCATCAGACGAGCATTTGAACTTGCGTTGGTGCGTAACCAAACGAGAGGGTTATGATCAGTTTGTATGAGGAAATTTTGACCATCCAGGTAGCATTTCAGTTTCTGTACCGCAAATATAATGGCGGCACATTCTTTTTCACTGGTACTGTATGTCTTCTCTGCTGTCGAAAGTTTTCTGCTTAGATAGAGTACAGGATGTTCAGGGCCATCTTCTTGTTCTTGCGAGAGGACGACTCCCATTCCTTGATCTGAAGCATCAGTTTGTAGAATGAATCTACGTTCATAGTCAGGGGCATACAGAACAGGAAAACTAGATAAATATTTTTTTAGTTCCACAAAAGCTTTCTCACATTGTTCTGAATATATAATTTCCTCTTTACGATTTTTACCCTTCAAGATGTCTGTCAAGGGAGTTGCTATCGAAGAAAACATTGGAATATATCTGCTGTAATATCCCGCCAGGCCTAAGAAAGATCTTACTTGCGTCTTGTTCTTTGGCGTAGGAAAATTTTGTATGGCCTGAACCTTTCGTTCCGCTGGTTTTCGATATCCTTGTCCAACAAAATGACCCAAATACAAAACGTGATCTTGAGCAAACTTACATTTGGAAGGTTTTATGGTCAAGGAAGCTCTTTGCAACCTCTGTAGCACTTCTTCAAGATGTATCAAATGATCCCCCAGTTTTCGGAAAAAATGGCAACATCATCTAGATATGGTACGGCAAACTCTTCGCAGCCTCTCAAAAATTCCGACATCATTTTGCTAAAGAAGTAAGGTGCGTTCTTAAGGCCAAATGGCATCTTTAAGGGCCGATACGTTCCAAAAGTAGTCACAAACGCTGCCAATCGTTGAGCTCTAGCACTTAATGGAATTTGCCAGTACCCTTTTGTTAAATCTAATACTGTAATATACTTCGCTCCAGAAACCTTTTCGACTCTTTCTTCTATGTTGGGCAATGGATAGAACTGGGTCCTTGTCACTTCATTCAATCGCCTGTAGTCAATACATGGGCGTGGATCTCTTTCGGATACTTCTACCAAAATCATGGGTGATGTATAGTCTGATTCACCAACTTCTATAATCTTGTACTGCAGCATTTTATCTATCTCGGCTTTAAGAATATTTATCTGCCTGTGCGACATTCTATAAGGCTTAACTATTACAATAGCATTACTAGCTAGCTCGATATCATGTTCGACCAAATGAGTCTTCCCTGGAATATTAGAAAACATTTTCAAGTAATGGCATAATAGTTTTTTTAGATCTTGAATTTGGTGGCCACTTAGGCGCTCTCGAAGTTTACTGTTCTCCTCGATATCAGAGAAGTTAAATATCTTGGGATTTTTTTCAACTTGCGGAAATTTAATCTCTAAATCCATTTCACCATTTTCACAACCGGGCAATAAGTTCACAAATTCTGGTCGTTTATGGTATGGTTTCAGCATGTTAATGTGATATACTTGATGCTTTACATTTTTACCTTCAAAGCTTACTACATAATTAGTCTCAGAAATTTTTTTCTCAATTTTCCCTGGTCCTTTCCACTGTTCCGCTAACTTATTTGGCCTGCAGGTAACAAAAACCAATACTAAATCTCCTTCTTGAAATTCACGTTTTACCGCATTTCTGTCATACCAATATTTTCTTTTCAATTGAGCCACTTCCATGTTTTTAATGGCAAGTTCTTGACATCTTTTCATCCTATTTATTAACTCAAATACATATTCAGTGACATAGTTTTCTTCTTCAGGATGACCTATTCATTTTTCATACAATAGTGGCATTGGCGTCCTCAAATTTTTTCCATGCACCAATTCAGCAGGCGTAAACCCTGTGCTTTCATGTGTCACAGTTCTCAAAGCAAACAGCGCCGCCGGTAACTGTTTCTCCCAATCCGGAGCAGACTCAAGACATAAAACTCTCAACATCCTTTTAATAGTTCGATGGAATCGTTCTACCGGATTACTTTGGGGATGATATACAGAACTATGAGTAACTTTTATTCCAAACCGCTCCAGAAATTCTAGTGTCAAAATGCTTACAAAACTGGCTCCTTGATCAGTTTGAATTTCTTTCGGAAATCCCATGCGGCTAAAAATGTGTAACAAAGCGTCAACTACCGACTTGGATCCTATGTCTGGTACTGGTACTGCATCTGGATATTTGGACGACAAACACATAGCTGTAATTATGTATCTATTTACGCTTGAAGTCTCGGGCAAAGGCCCACAGGTATCAACGTTGATTTTTGTAAAAATTTCAGGAATAATTGGAACTATTTTTAAAGGTGCTTTCTTTTTGTCCCCAGCTTTTCCAGCACGTTGGCATGAATCACAAGATTTTACAAATTCTTCAATGTCTTTATAACAGTTAGGCCAATAAAAATACTTCGCTAGTCTGTCTTTGGTTTTTGTCACTCCTAAATGCCCCGAAGTTCCCTCATGACACATGTTTTTTATTTGTTCTCTATATTGTTCTGGAACAACAATAAGATCTTCCTCTTCGCCAATCTGGTTGATCTTCTTCTTCACCAACATCCCATTTCTTAGTACAGCATAGCCATTTGCCTTTTTAAAATCTGTTTTCTCTATTTCTTTGAGAATTTTTTTCAATTCCAAACTTTGCCGTTGATTTTCCATGAAACTTTTTGAATCCATTTTTACCAAGTCTAACATGGCTTTATCTTCATCACGCCTCAATGGCAGAATTTCTTCTTCTAATTCATCTGATTCTTCGGAACCCACAGCCTCTCCTTCAAGGGCTTGTTTTTCTTTCTTCCCTGAATCATTCTTTACTGAATTTCTCTCTTCGTTGTTTCGTTTTTGTTTTTCTTGATACTGAGTAACCACAACATTTACTTGTTCTGAATTAAGTGGCCACTCCATATCAATTTTTTTAACAAAGCGGCAGTCTTATTTCCAAGTAAATATCTACCTTGATCTAGCGACTTTCTAATCACTGCAGCCTTAGTTACAATATGACCTAATTCACATTCTAGTTCAACTTCTGCCAACGATAAACAAACCTTTTGTTCATCCAGAAGATGCTGTACCCACACATGTTCTCCAGTAAACTCACCTGGCGACACATACTCTTGACAAATGATATCAACTGATGAACCTGTATCCCGGAGAATAGGCATGGTAACTCCATTTATTTTTCCTTCAAAGGTATAGGGTGCCAAGAGATCCCCTTCAGTTTCCTCTCTGATTCTATTTACGCTTCCTGAGTTCTGTGATTTTAGCTTAGGACACTGAGGTCGAATGTGATCATAAGATGCACACTCGTAACATTGAATCTTCCGTCTGCGATCATACTTTTCTTCATTCTGAGATACATTCCGTTTTGACCACCCTTGTCCTACATCTGACTTAACATAATTTTTGTTAAAAAATCCATTTTTCATAAAATTTCTGAGATGATAGTTATCTCTAGTTTTTTTCTTACTGCCTTGCATTTTCTTTGAAGCACAAAATTCATTCGACGAATTTTTCTTGATTCCTCCTCTTACACTTTCATAATTGTCCACCATATCAGCCAAATCTGAAGGTGAGACAATATTTGACCATTTATCAATAAAATGCTTCCTTATTTCTAGAGGCACTCTCCGCTTAAATTGATCTGTGATCATTAATTTTTTAGCCCTTCAAAATCGCCTATTTTAAGTCCTGAAATCCATTCATTAAAATAATTTTCTAACTCGAAGGCGAAATCTCTCCAGGTCTTCTCTGATGTACGCATGTGTTGTACAAATTTCAACCTAAATTTCTCTGGACTTAACTTATATCTTTAAAGAAGTAACTTTTTAACATATTCATAGTTTTTAGCATCTTCCACATTTTCTCTGGCAATCAATTGTGATATTTCGTAGGGCAAAAGTCCTATCAAATTCGTGACCCAATCTTCCCTTTTTATTTCTGCTTGTTGTGCTTGCCTTTCAAATAAAACTAAGTAAATACTTATATCACTGTCTTTTGGGTCAAATGTTTTCATCAAATGACGAAGTTCTAATCTCGGTTTTTGAGAATTTCCATTTTGCTCCAAACTACCTCCCAGCGGCTGACGTCCAGCTTCTATTTTGAGTTTTTCAAGCTCAATCGGACTGATTGCAGTAGAGATACCGTGCCCACAGACGGGCGTACAAAGTGATACTCTAAGTCATGAAAGAAATACGGAATTACGACATGATAAATTCTTTCATGATTTATCTGCTTCTCCGGGTAAACACGGGATAAGATTCTTAACCTCCAGATTCGCTAAACATGAATGCCGGTTGCTTCGACTAGCGAATCCTGTGATGGTTAAATTCAAATTGATCGGAAACTTGAAACTTGGTCGTTCTGGGTGGTGTAGTGGTCAGCATACCCGGGCGTTTTCTGGGAGACGCGGATTCGAGTCCCGCTCCAGGACGATGAAAAATTTTCAAGTTTTCCGATATTATCTGACTTACCATCCTTGTCACATTTACGCCAAAAATCGGATTGTCATCTTCAAAATTTGTGATACTCTAAGAATGTACTTTTTTTTTTCACAATAAACGTGCTGAAAAAGACAAAAGCGCTTCAAATGTCACTTTTTCAGGTTGTGACAGTTTCATCCAGTACCGAAATTTATATTTACTCCAGTTAATCAATTTCGTTCAGCAGCTGGGAGCACATAATTGATTCAATAATAAAACTTTAAATTACATTTTTGGTTTCTCTTTTACCATCTATACACTGAGTGGCCAGTTTATTACGGCCACCATACAGTTTTAAGAAAATAAACTATGGCTGCACGCTGTTGCCGCCAGAGGGCGAGGCTAGTATAAAAAGGGAAAGCTTAGTGTTTGCGACAGTAGTAGAAGTGATTTTTGGGTGACGAGATGGGTAAAAAATGCGATTTGGCGGACTTTCAACGTGAGATGATTGCAGGAGCTCGGAGCCATTGAGGGAGTATCACCAAAACCGCCGCATTCGTGAAATGTTCCCGAGCAGCTGCTGTTAAAATGTTTAAATACTGGACTGTCAGCCAAATAACTGGGTCTCTACGTGCAACGTGTGGTCGTCATCGACTAGTGACTGCTCGGGCGGAACGGAGAGTGTCAAGACTGGTAATAGACAACAGAAGGACAACAGTGCAGCAAATTACAGACCATCTTAATCAAGGATTCCCTCAAATGATCTCTGCACGCACTGTTCGCCGTACACTGCATTGGATGGGATATGGCAGCCGAAGGCCTGTTCGAACCTCTTTACTGTCTGCAGTTAACAAGAGAAAACGTCTCCAGTTCGCACAGGAGCACAAGGATTGGACAGTCGATAATTGGAAACAAATTATGTGGTCCGATGAATCACGTTTTCAGTTGCACCATGCCGATGGCCGAGTGAAAATTTGGTGGAAACAGCACGAAAGCATGAACCCCAAATGCATTGCTACAACCCTTCAAGCTGGTGGAGGCAACTTTGTGGTTTGGGAATTGTTTTCCTGGCATGCTTTAGGGCCTTTAATTCGTGTTGATCAACGTCTGACTGGCACATCATATTTAGACATCGTTGCGGACCAAGTGCATCCTGTAATGTGGATGGTTTATCCCAATGGCGATGGCTACTTTTAACAAGATAATGCGCCATGCCATAGCGCTCGTATTGTACAGGATTGGTTTCAGGTACATGCCGGTGAGTTTACTTTGCTTAGGCGGCCCCCACAATCTCCAGATCTCAACCCCATTGAAAATTTGTGGGATGGAGTTGAACGAGCCATCAGACAGCTGGATCCACAATCCTGCTACAATCTCACACTCCTGGAAAGGGCTATTCATCCAGCATGGCCTCAGATTCCACAAACCAACATCTCGTGGAGTCCATGTAACGAAGAATCGACGCAGTATTAAAGGCAAAAGGTGGACCAACGAAGTACTGAGGGGGTGGTCATAATAAAGTGACTACTCAGTGTATATTAATTCTATAAGGTTTTTTACTGTGATTCCTATTTTGAGAGAACGGCTGAACGTAAATATATGGTTGAGGTATCAAAATAAAAGTCTTACCATCAAGATGTGCCAATCGAAGAGAAAAATGAAATTGGGACAACGTTTTGGGCGTTGTGGGGCGCGAAGTTCCCATGTAAAGTCTATGGGAGAAGCTTGCGATTGACATTCGATCGCCTGCGGTTGACTCACGCGCTGTTGAAGGCGGAGGCATGGAGGGACTGAGATAGTCCAAAGTCTTTTCTTTTCTGAGCGAACCGTTGCGCAAAGCAACGGTAGCAGGCATACGTATCAAATTTCATCTCATCGGGACAGCGAAAACTCTCAAAGACGTACTTGCGTTGGACTGTGTGATGTATATATACAATTTAATATTCATTCCATCCAGTTTATTCACGTAAGACATTTTCCTTTATGTTAAAATGTAAATAAACATTCCGTTGACCAATGTTAGTGAAAATATTTAGGATGTACATATTGAGTTGCGCCATCTATATATTCATTCTATAAGGTTTTTTAGTGTGAAACCAATTTTGAGAGAACGGCTGAACGTTAAAGTATGGTCCAGGTATCAAAATAAAGGTCTTACCATGTAGACGTGCTAGTCGAAGAGAAAACTGAGATTGGAGCAACGGTTCGGGCGTGGCGGGGCGGCAAAGTCCCCATGTAAAGTTTATGGGAGAAGCGTGCGGCCCTTATCTACACTGGTGGCCACCCAAAATGCAACACCAAGAAGAACACGAGATAGCAAAGCCAGATTTACTGAACACATGACAACACATACAAAGATGAAACGATTGAGCTTACAGGCCCGTGCAACTTGCAGGACACGCAGGCATCAATAGTTCGTGCGGGCCCCATGGCTGGCAATAACGGCCGCTACACGCCGCGGTATCGAACGAAAGAGGCTTTGGATGTGGGCTTGGGGTATGTCGGTCCAGGCTATTTCCACACTTTGCCACAGTTCATCAGGCTATTTCCACACTTTGCCACAGTTCATCAGGCTATTTCCACACTTTGCCACAGTTCATCAGGCTATTTCCACACGTTGCCACAGTTCACTCGGTTGCCGATCAGCGACCAGACGTGTTCGATGAGCGACATATCGGGAGAACAAGTGGGCCACGGCAGCAGTGCCACCTGGTGGGCCGTGAAGAATTGTTGCATGATGCGTGCCACGTGCGGGCGCGCATTGTCCTGTTGAAACGTGGCCGCTGGCAGGTCCTGCAAGTAAGGGAGAACTACAGGCTCCAAAACGTCGGAGATGGTGCGGGGGCTGTTGAGTGTAGCGGCGATGCGTACCAGAGGGGTGCGGGTGTCATATCCAATTGCGCGCCAAACCATAACGGCAAGCGACGGACCGGTATGGCGATGCATAATGCAGGCGTCATACAGTCTCTCGCCTCGGTGCCGCAACACGCGGATCCGACCATCGTTGTGTTGCAGGCAGAAGCGGGATTCGTCGGAGAAGACAATGTCGTACCATTCCATAGTCCAGGTGCGGCGTTCAACGGCCTACTGCCGCCACACTCGCCGGTGGTGTAACGTCAATGGTAATCGGAGCAATGGCCGCCGTGCGACATGTCCCTGCTCCTGCAGACGACGTCAAACGGTACGTGCTGACACAGGTTGTTGCGCAACACACCCTAATTCCAGCGCTAACGTTCGTGATGTGGCGGTGCGAGCCTCCAATGCCCGCCGCACAACATGCCGGTCCTCTCGTTTGGTGGTGTGCCGCGACTGCGGCAATCGCTCACGTCGGTACGTCCGTCCCTGCTGCACCCACCGAATCCATACTCGCCTCACTGTGGCTGGATGTCGTCCCACACGGGCGCCGATATCTCGGTACGATAAACCGCTGTCGCGATAAGCCACTATTCGTCCTCTGTCGAACTCCGAAACGTGCTGGAATGACTGCCGTATTCTGCGACGAGGCATCAAGAAGCTTCCCACGCACAGGTTCGGCAGTCCAACGCACTTGCACTACTTACACCGCCGCCTTCTGTGCACCCTTCTTATAGTGCTTCTCGGTGGCTTGCCGGGCGCACATGATTTGCATATGCCGTGCAATTCCAATCGTTTGCATGTTCTCTCGCGGGCGACGAGTGCTGCGAATTTTAGGCCAATCGGATGCTACTTTCTTGGTGTTGCATTTTGGGTGGCCAGCAGTGTACATCAGGCGATCAGTTCAGTGTCAGATTTCGTGTGTGCATGGTGTTCTATGATCAGTCTTAAAGTAAGTAAATACTTTATTGCATACTTACCCTAAACAGAATGTCTCTCCCGCAGTAAAAGAAAAAAAAAGAAAAAAAAAAAAAGAAAAAGAAAACCTAAGAGCCTTACTGGAAGGCGTGAGCGATCATTGGGTCGCGACTATATTTCTCAGACAAGAGAGAATGAAGAGTATTAGCAACGCGAATCTCATTCCAACAACATTTACAAACACAGTTGTGACCGAAGATGAGAGTGAAAGAGTGCGCTATCCACTTGAAGTTTTGCACACGATCGACATGTGTGGACTTCCGCCTCACATTCTACGACTGAGAAAGGGTGCAGTCGTGATGCTCTTCACGAACATGGCCGCCCAGGTGGCACAGTGGTATCTAATCGCTGGCTTATGACAATGCGTTCGTGAAGGGTCCGGGTTCGAATCCCGGTGAGACACGGATGTTGTGTTTGTCTTACGGCACTGGCTCTCTCCCTTCCCTGGAACCAGTGACCCTAAATTAGGGACGGGCGACTGCTTATGGCGCATTGAGTTGCTCACGTTCGTCTTTAAACCTCCAGTTAAAAAAATCACGAGTCTGTGCTAATATTGTGTTTACTGAAGTGTTTGAATGAATTTGTAAATCAAATAAAGTTTACATTTGTTGTTTCATATGAGCTTTTTCTTAAAAAAAAAAAAACAAAACCCGTCGGGTTCCGACGGTTTTCGTCTAGCATTTTCTTTATGAATAAACTGCTGCAGGTTTTCAAAGGATACGCTTCATAGATATTTCAACATAGGTGTGGAAATTTGGAGGTGTAGAAATGAAAGCTACGTAAAGCAGTTGTTTAGGGTCAAAACCTGACGTTAAAAATTTAATAGGTCATCTACTGTCATCAGCTATCCGCGAGCTTTACCATTTTGCCGTGCCACTAGCTAGAAATGCATTCTTTAAACTGAACAAAAACCTATTACTATTTCAGCTTCCCGTTTACATTCTTATCTCATATACAATATACAATATCTCATTTACATGAGATATGAAGATGCGGGTGGCGATTTATATTTGCATTTTTTTTTTTCGATATCTTCGTCCTAAAATACGCAACTGACTGTGTTCACAATCATTGTCTGAAGAAAAAGGTTTATAAATCATTTCTTCAAAGAAAGATATCACTTGAGAGCGCAAGAAAAACAAAGATTCTGAAAAAAAGAAAAGAAAAGAGTCTTTTTCATGTTTTTCTTTCATATCTGTCACGAAAAGAAATTCGTACTCTGGCTTCCTTCTTTATGCCTCCTTTAGAACTAACTATTTTCATTTGTTTTTGTGTTCGTTTTCTTAGCTTTATCTAGAATATATCTTCCTCGGAGACAACATGATGGACCTATACACATCTCTTACTGGAAGAGCAAAGGAAAAGGATTTATAGAATTCTTTCCAATAACACTGAGATCGTAAATAGCATTGGCCTTAGTAAAATGGTTCTTGATTCTCTGAGTCGTTTTGCCCTTTGCTGTGTCCTCTAGTGAAGTGAAATATGCTTTACGGAATTCGTTTTTTCCCTTTGGAAATCAAGAGTAGCGGCCTACGAGGTTTGCTGAAGATCAATTTATTAAAAATTGTTATTAACGCTCAAAGGACGTGCTTCTCAATTTCCATGAGTGGCCGGCATGCTTTTTCACAAGATGTTGAAGCCAAATATTTTGGTTTCTGAGTTTAAAATATCCGTACACCTTTAAAATGCGATTTTCAATCAAAATATCGATTTCCCAATTTCGTTCTAATATTATAGCCTGTTTTTTTATCTTTCCAAATCCGGTTAATATGTGTTTCTATCTTTTTAGAACATGGGTTACAGTTATTTTAATGTTGAAAATCTTCCAAATACGTGAAAAAAATGTAAAAGAAAACAAAGTCATCGCTCTTTCCACAGTTTTGTTTTCTTTAATAAACACAATAAAAAATTTTCGGCTGCTGTGTGTTGGTTAAAGAACAAACAAGAAAGATGACACCGATTTTTCGGGTGTAATAAGCACGTCTTTTGAATCCGTTCTGACGCAAATTAAATTTATCAAAGTTATTCAAAGTCAATGGAACCGGTATGGAAAACCATAGTATCTGACGGAAGAAAGAAGTTTTTCAATCGGGTCTTTAATCCCTCAGATATTGCCGTAAACGGAATGGTGAGCTTACGAACTCTTAGAAACAGAGTTATCGCCAAAAATAATATGTGACTTTACGTCCCTTGGTGGGAAAACCATGCATTATTTTAGGAAGAAAGTATTCACAAAAGGTTTATCCATATGAGCAGTATTGGTCCAAGAAAAAACATTTTGGTCGAGTTTTCAGGAGCCCAGATTTTGCTACAAATACATCAGAAGTAGAAATTAACACTTCTGACCCCTGGTGGCCAAGCCATTCTTTACCAAACATTAGAAATTACGTGGAAAATATTTTTCGTCAGGTCTTGTATGCGATACAGGAAGAATTTTTCAAATCGGAGTTTTAGGGGAAGAAAACGCAATTTACCATTGTGTGCCCTAGCGGAAAGTCTATGATTTACTTGAAAATTTTGAATTTACAGGAAAAACATTTCGCATCGGAAACACTATCCAACAAAGAAGGAATTTTTCAAATCAGACTTTTAGAAGTAGAGATATTGACAAAAATAAGATATACATCTACGCCCCTGGCGAAGAAACCATGCATTATTTCAAGAAGAAAATGTTCCTAAAATGTTTGTCGACATGAGTAGAAAAAAGACTTTTTGTTTACTACACAAAAGACTTTTTCTCAATCGAGATTTTAGAAACTAATATTTTGCTGCAAATACATCAGAAGCAGAAATTAAGACTAACGCCACCTAATGACCAAACAATTTTTTACAAAAATTTGAAATTACGTGCAAACGATTTCCCATCAGGAGCTGTATCCGGTGCAGAAAGAATTTTTCAGATCGGAGATTTAGAAGCAGAGATATAGGGGAAAACGCAATTTACCTTTACGCCCTCTAGCGGAAAGTCCATGAATTACTTGAAAATTTTGAATTTATAGGAAAAACATGTCACACTATCCAACAAAGAAAGAATTTTTTAAATCGGACTCTTAGAAGTCGAGATATTGACAAAAATAAGATATACATCTACACCTCCTGGCGTAGAAACCCTGCACTATTTTAAGAAGAAAATGTTTCTAAAAGGTTTGTCGACATGAGTAGTATCGGTCTACAAACGGTGTTATTTTCAATCGAGAATTTAGAAGCTCATATTTTGCTGCAAATACATCAGAAGCGGAAATTAAGGTTTACGCCCCCTGGTGGCCAAACCATTTTTTTACCAAAATTAGAAATTATGTGCAAACGATTTCCCATCAGGAGCTGTAACCGGTGCAGAACAATTTTTTCAGATCGGATATTTAGAAGCAGAGATATAGGGGAAAAGGCAATTTACCTTTACGTCCCCTAGCAGAAAGTCTATGAATTACGTGAAAATTTTGAAAATATATGAAAAACATGCGACACGGAAAACATTATCTAACAAAGAAGGAATTTTTCAAATCGGACTCCTAGAAGTCGAGATATTGACAAAAATAAGATATACATCTACGCCCCTGGCGTTGAAACCGTGCACTATTTTAAGAAGAAAATGTTTCTAAAAGGTTTGTCGGCATGAGTAGTATTGGTCTACAAACGACGTTATTTTCAATCTGAGAATTTAGAAGCCCATATTTTGCTGCAAATACATCAGAAGCGGAAATTAAGGTTTACGCCCCCTGATGGCCAAACAACTTTTTACAAAAATTAGAAATTATGTGCAAACGATTTCCCATCAGGAGCTGTATCCGGTGCAGAAAGAATTTTTCAGATCGGAGATTTAGAAGCAGAGATATAGGGTAAAACGCAACTTACCTTTACGCCCCCTAGCGGGAAGCCTATGAATTACTTGAAAATTTTGAAATTATACGAAAAACATGTCACACGGAAAACACTATCTAACAAAGAAGGAGTTTTTTAAATCGGACTCCTAGAAGTCGAGATATTGACAAAAATAAGATATACATCAACGCCCCCTGGCGGAGAAACTGTGGAATATTTCAGGAAGAAAATATTCGGAAAAGGTTTATCGATGTGAGTGGCATCAGTCCACGAAAGAATTTTTTCAATCGATATTTTAGAAGCTCAGATTTTATGTCAAATACATCAGAAGCAAAAATTAACACTTACGCCCCCTGGTGGCCAGAGTATTCTTTACCGAAAATTCGAAATTATATGCAAAAGATTGTGCATCAGGAGATGTATCCGCTGCAAAAAAAAATTCAAATCAGAGTTTTAGAAGTAGAGTTATCGGAAAAAATGCAATTTACTTTTACGCCCCCTAGCGGAAAATCTATGCGTAATTTGAAAAAGAAACTATATCCAAAATACTCTTCGACATAAACAGAATCGAAAGATAAAGGATTTTTTCAATCGGATGTTTAGAAGCAAATATGTGGAATAAAACGTATTTTTGAATTCGACATCATCTACATTTACGCCCTCTAGCGGCGAAATTGTACATCGTAAAAAAAAAACGAAATAAAGGATCATCATTTGCATATTTCAAGTTTTCGAATGCAAAAAGAATTTTTCAAATCGGACTAATAGTTGCAGAGATATCGTGGGTACAGACAAACGGACGGACGGACAAACCGATAACATAAGCACGATCTATTTTTACAAAAGACGTGCTAAAACGTGGAAAAAGCGATGACTTAGTTTATTACTTTAATGTTACTTGACAGCAGCTTTTTAGAACCGGAAGTAACATTAAAGCTCACTTTCGGTTAGTATATTAACCGGAAGTGAGCTTTAATGTTTATTTACATTGGATTTTTATTAAATACTAGCTTTACTACCCGGCTTTGCCTGGGATTTAGGCTTATTAATTTCATATTCCCTTATATGTCACTGAAAAAATCGGGGAAAAAGTTGATGCTTGCAAGAAAGAAAAAAGCTGATTTCACAAATTCGGTTATTACAAATTATTTATTCATAGTGTGATTATTTCAGCACTTGGCCGTTTAGAAATTCTTTCGACTTTAGAAGGCTCTTCAATGGCTCTGGCAATTCCGGAAGCTCTGGCAACGAAATGTTTCCTCCGGAACAGCACAATCCTGGTGTCTCGATTTCAAACTTCAGCGCATCGCAAAAACTGCGCTTCAAAGACATGCTACCAATGACAATCTGAAAATAGTCTGAAGAATCTAATTCAGGATAATAATTCATTGCTTCGTCCTTCAAATGTAGCCACATACTTGAACGTGTGGTGCCTTGTTGAATTATCTCCTGCTGGAGTCGATTTCTGCGAGCTTCAACAGTTTCAGGCAAAATTCGGTTCTGGTGAACAGGAGTAGCTGTCGTGTTTGAAGCTCGTTAGCGATCGGACGTTCGGCGCTCGTTGGTCTCTTCAGCAGTTTCGTTGCTTCGTCGAACACCTTGTTGAGTTTTGTCCGTTTCACGTGCTGGTGATCTTTCCTCTTCCGATTGCTTGGCTCGTGATATCTTTCGGCGTTTAGTATTGATTCGTGTTTGATTAAAAATTGGTATCTTCCTTTCGGGCATTGCTGTCAGAAACATTTGTCGAGAATTAAAGCAACGAAATGTACAGTACGTATGGAATCTGTAGGATCAAACAGACCATAAGCGTTACGAATTATTTAACACGCGTCCGGGAGACACAGCATTAGAACATTGACTGAACAAAATTCGTTAACAATTTGTTATCGACGATCAAATGCATCACGTGCTTTCCGTTTCAGACGTCTTTGAGGGATGAATCTCTGGGATAAAAAAATTTAAAAACGTATCTTTGCGAATATTTTATAAAACTGGCTGAAATTTTAATGAACACTATAATTCGTTAATAGGAACATGACCTCCAAATTTCGCCTGAATCGGTAAGTAACTTTTTAAATTAGCCGTCAAAATTTTATTAACCGTTTCTGCGTATATGCATTGGCGGAAAGTGAAAAAAGAACACCAAGAAGGAATTGGCGGACGATCATGAAATTTACACATGTTAATAGGGTCAAGTTTATGTAGGTGTGATGTTAATTTCGGGACCAATCGGTGAGCGCTTACGCCACAGCACGGCATAATATGCAAATTATCGTCAGTGGTATTTAAGGAGTACGGCGAAGTGAATGTAATCGGTCGTCGGCGTACGGACACGTGCGAAGACCCTGAAGAAGCTGCAATGCCTGAACATGGAAGACGTGTACGATTTCAGCAGTTATCGGACTTTCAGCGAGGTCGTCTAGTCGGACTCCGCGAGGCCGGGTGGTCATATCGTCGTATTGCGGAGCGAATTGGACGGGAAGTATCGGTGGTGGTACGATGGTGGCGTAGATGGTCCGAGGAACATTCCCACACGAAAAGACATGGAACCGGGAGTCACAGACGGACTGATGAGCGGACCGATCGACGCATAAGAAGAGCAACGTTGTCAAGCAGAACATCCACTGCGCCGCAAATCCGAGCTTCCGTTGCACCTGTGGTGACTGTGCGAACAGTCCGCAACCGTCTACTGGATGCAAGACTACGTGCAAGTGTGCCTCTGGCATGTGTACCTCTGACTCCAGCCCAGCATCAGGAACGGCTGCAGTGGTGTCGCCAACGTCTGCACTGGAGAACGCAATTTCGATCTGTCGTGTTCAGCGATGAAAGCAGATTCTGCTTGGGAGCCTCCGATGGCCGTATGCGTGTTCGCAGACGCACAGGGGAGCGTCTCCACCCTTCTTGCATCCGCCAGTGACACACAGGGCCTACACCAGGAGATCACACACCAGGAGACTCCCGTACACAACTAGTCCCACACCAGGAGACTCCCGTACACAACTAGTGTTTGTATCGGTTACGTTAAACAGCACCCCTTACATCAACAACATCATTCAGCCCGTTGTTGTGCCATTTGTAAGGTCGGTCCATCGTGGTGTTTTCCAGCAAGATAACGCACGCCCACACACGGCATGTGCAGCGCAACATGCACTTCAGGGTGTGAGACAACTTCCATGGCCTGCACGTTCACCGAATTTGTCCCCCATTGAGCACGTGTAGGATTTTATGGGACAACGACTTATCCGGTCTCCACGGCCAGCCACGACCATTTACGCGTCCAGGTTGAGGATGCTTGGAACTTAATACCCCAAACGTACATCCAACATCTGTACGACAGACTGCATGCCAGATTTGCACAGTGTGACGCAGTTCATAGCGGTTCAACCTCGTACTAACCATGTTACATGGAAATGTTATTTTTCAGTTTACCAGCAAATACAGCTGTATTTTGCCATAATGTTTTGATCACGTTATCCTCTGTATTCCGTTATTATGCTGTATAAATTTCGTTGGTATCAGACGTCTCCTTCTTGGTGTTATTTTATCACTTTCCGGCAGTGTATTTCTGTTTACCGATGAATTAAAAAATTTTATGCCTATTTTAAAACGTTTTAACTGGATTCCGGTGAAATTTTGAGGGACTCGGCTTATTACCAATTTATGGTGTTGGTAGAAATTTCAGCCCGTTTCGTTAAGGTTTCGCAAAGTTCGGTTTTGCATATTTTTATGCACAGTTCTCAAAGAATAGAAACACCTGTGGATGTACCGCAGCGATGAATGCAGTCACGTGCTTTCAGATTTGGAACAGGATGACGTAGCAAACGACGCTGACTTTATTGATTAGCTTATTAAGTAATTCATAACTCGCGAACGGAACAACGTAGATATCTTAAATTAGTGGCGTTGGCCTTGAAATTTCAGTATTAATAAGCTATGCACATTTCACGATGCCATATTTCGGCGTTCGAGAGTTTTTGCTGCTTCAGACAAACAGACATTTTGTGTTTTATATATAAGATGAACACTCAAATTTGATCCTGTGTATAAATCAAAACAGAAATTAAATTTTCAATTATTTAAAATACTTAAAAAGGATATGGCTACACATGTTTTGTACAAACATCTGGCAACAAATTTATGATATGGCAGAAAATAACGAAGGAGATTTAGATTTTCGTTTGCCTCAAAAAATATGAAATTACGCATATATGATGCTGTCATAGAATTTGATGATTGCTTTGAAGGTTGTTTGAAAGTACTATCCAAGTTGAACATTGAGGGTAATAGACATAACATAGCATTCGAATCCATGAGTGGAAACGGCATGCAACTCCTGCTGCAAACAAACGTAGAAAATTTTTGTGAGCCCTCAGGATGAAAAAAATACCTGTTTTCCATAGTAAATATGGTGAAATTTGTAAATCAGGGGCACGTTAACGTTCAGTTTTGATTTTAGGATTCGTGTTTAAAAGTTATTTTTAGCTTTTTCTCGAAATGAATATTTTTATATTTTGCCTTCATGCAAAACATCATAACGAAAATAATATACTTGAAATACCTTGAAACTTTTCAGAAATATATTACAAGAGAATATAAAGGGAATGGACTATTCCTATAATTGTACATCCATTAGTTTTATTTATTTTTTTTATTTTTATGGTATAAATTATGTATTGCTATAACCGTTCGATAGTACTTTAACTTTTACAGCTTTTTAAATAATATTTGAAAGAGTATTTCCTAGAGGATGTACTGTCATGATAATAAAAATCACAAAATGAAAATATATTGATTTGATTTTGAGTTATCATGTTTTGCGGAAAGGCTAGTTTTTTTTTGCCGTTTTTTTACGCTTTCCAACCGTAGGTCGAAGAAGCGTATATGCTCCAGCTTTGTCTGTCTGTCTGCACGATAAGTCGCGTTAAAATGATTCGATTTCGATGAAATTTTAGTATGTGGTAGGGGACCATCTGGGGACGAACCGTATTGAAAATGGATGAAATGGGGTCAAAGGTCAGGACATTGGATCGGGATCCATTCCATTGCCCTTATGCGTTATAACTCACGTAAAAATGCTTCGATTGCGACGAAACTTTTCATGTTGTTCCGGAAGTATACTTTACCGGTTCTGTTGAATATCATGGAGATGGGGTCAAAGGTCGGGTCATAGGAGCGAGATGTATTCTACAGCCATTATCCTCATAACTTGAGTAATATCTTGAGTGATGATTTCTGGTATGTTGGAAAGCGTATCATAATCAATGCATTGCATGATTTTACTAAATTGTTTAACGCTTTCCTACCGTAGGTTGAAAAAAGGTGTATGCTCCAGTTTTGTCCGTCTGTTTGTCCGCACAATAACTCTGGTAAAAATAGTTAGATTTCGATGAAAGTTTAGTATGTGGTAGGGAACAACTGGGGACGAACTCTAATGAAAATGGGAGAAAAAGGGTCAAAAGTCAGGACATAAGAGTGGGATTTATTCCATCGAATTTATGCGTCATAACTTACGTAAAAATGCTTCGATTGCGATAAAACATTATCATGTGGTTCCGAAGGCATACTGAACCGGTTCTGTTGAATATCATTGAAATGAGATCAAAGGTCAGGGCACAGAAGCGAGATGTATTCCACAGCGATTATCCTCATAACTTGATTAAAACGGCTTCTATTGCGACAAAACCTAAGTTTGTTGTTCCCGAGGTATACTGAACCAATTTCGTTAAATATCATCGAAATGGGGTCAAAGGTCAGGGCACAGGAGCGAGATTTATTCCACCGCCATTATCCTCATAACTTGAGTAATGATTTCTGGTATGTTGGAAAGCGTATCATAATCAATGAACTGCATGATTGTACTAACTTGCTACTTATTTTTTGAGCTAAAAATGAAAATAAGAAAATAGAACCTTTTTCTTTATGGTATTCCATAATTTTAGCAATATTCCATTATAAAATGCAGAAAAGAATGTAACGTATACTCTAGATTCACTTTCCTTTTGATTTTACTATCTCTGGTTATTTTATTTTTCTATGTAAATTATCTTCTTACTGAACGAGATATTATTTCACCCGATGAATGAGATCTGGCAATGAGTGTAAGTCATGACGTGGTGGTAGCCAGTATATATAGGCGCGTTCATCGATAGCGGAGGAGAGATTTTGTTGTTATAAGGAGAGCTTTTTGTTGTTATAGGGAGATCGTTTGTTGTTATACTAGAGGAGCGTTGTTGTTGTGAAGGAGAGAGTTTCGTTCTATGTGATTAGTTTGATTCTTCATTATTGTGAAACAAGTGGTGTGTGTGTGCTTTGGATGACCAAGAGTTACATAATAAAAGAGTAAGTACGTCTTTAAAAAAGAGTAAGTACGTCTTTCTCAATTAATAGTTTTTGTCAGACCTCTGTCTGGCTGTTAGGTTTATATCATTAGTTTATTACCATTAACAACCAGCGTTAAGACTTTATTCATTCTAATTACTGCTGCAACATTACTACCAGTTATAAGTTTGTTCAATACTATTACTACACTACTAGCAGGAGACTTTATTCATGTTCTTAATTAACTAGTAACAACAACCATTTGAATTCACTATTTGAAGCTTAGTACAAGCATATCATTCAGTAGCAGAAGCATTATACTTAGCTCAGTAGGAAAGCTTCATTATTATCATTAGCTAGCTGGTAGAAAGAGCTTATTCATTATAATTAGCTTAGCGGAAAGCAAAATAAAGCTAATTCATTATAAGAAAAAAAATTCAAATAATTTGAAACAATCTTCTAGGAAAGTGTACGGATACGTTAACATACTGTGAATAAACGTTCCTTCAGTATTAGAATCCTTCTTACTGCTGGGTAATGGGTCGAATCTCTGGGGCAAGATGTGAGTGTTATGCTTGCCTTCGCTATTTCCTAAATTAGTGCTTCATTGAAGTCATATGTGTTCATCGCAGTCACTAAATCACGGAACAAAGAAGAGCACTTGACCTTGGGACGTATACCTTAATTCAACCTTCATTTTGAGTATCTGCTTTCTTATGAAGATTTCGTTATTTCTTAGTTGAAGATTTTCTCACTGAACGGCACATTACTTCCCCGTACATCTTTTACCTTTTGTAACGCCGATAATGAGAGAGAGAAAATAACAATATTTGGTCAAAAGTATCGGGACATTTGCTTATCTACAAACACCCAGTAATTGAAAAAAAAAATCAATATCGAGTTGGTCTCGCACTGCTGGGAAGACATTTCAATAGAGTTTTGTACGTTGCTGTGGAAGCCGCTTTTCATTCTGCAAGAAGAGCATTAGTCAGGATAGTCACCGGTGTTGGGAAGTTTGGCCTGGCTGGAGACAGCGTTCTAATTCATCCCATGTGACGTACTACAGCTGTAAAGCAAATGTCAAGACGACAAATCTGGAGCGACACATTCAGGTTCGTGTAGCATTGGTTGGGAGAGCAACTTACTCCGGAGTGAGGGGGGCGTGGGTTCGATCCTCGTGAGAGACAAATTTGTGTTTTCACATTGGCGCCCGAACGTAAAAATGGATCTACTGGCCGTTGGAGTTTTCGAAAAATGTGTGACGTTTGTTCCACACATAGTTTAGAATTAATGAATATTCGTTTTTCGCTTTAAAAAAGAAAGAAAACAATAAGAGGGAGATGATGTGACGTACTACAGAGGGAAAGCACGTGTCAAAACGACAAATCTGCAGCGATACATTCCGTTCGTGTAGCTTAGTTGAGAGAGCAACGTACTACGGAGCGATTTTCGTCACGGAGAAGTTTGTGTTTTCACACATTGGTGTCCCATGGGGTTCCGATCGGGACTCTGTATAGGCCAGTCAATTTCTTCTACTCCCATGTCATGAAACCATTTCTTCACGGACATCACTTTGTGGAAACGGCCATCGTCGAACTGTTGTTATAATGTTGGGAGCACAGAATTGTCGACAATATCGATATAGGCCTCAGGGTTAAGATTCCCAGGAACTGGAACTAGGGGTCCATCCCAAACCATGAAAAAAAAACTCTTCAGAGGATGATGCATCATCAACAATCAGACTCAACCGTCGAACTGCCAGATGGAGAAGCGTTATTAATCACACCAGAGAACAAACGCGTTTCCATTGGCACGGAGCTTTACGCGACTCCAATCGACACTTTTCGTTGATATTGATGACGTCACGCATCTGTGCTTCTGCTTGGCCATAGAAACCCATTCCTTTCACCTCTCGACAAAGCGCTATGGAGCTGGCACTGCTTCCAGAGGCATTTTGGACCTTGGTGGTGAGTGCTGCAATCGAGGATAGGCGATTTTGTCGCACCAACCACTTCAGCTCTAGGCAGTCTGCTCTTTCATTTTACGTAGCCCGCCAAGTCGCAACTGCACTTATGGTGCTCCAAGGTTTCTCCACTTTACAATAACATCACTAACGGTTGATAGGGGGAAATATAGAAGAGGAATGGTAGAAATTTTCCCTAAATGACTTGTTGCTAAGATGCTTTGTAACGTACTACAGAGACGAAACACGTGTCAAGATGACAAATCTGCAGCGATACATGATGATGATGCAGAAATACTCACATAGCTACCAGGCTTTACAAGAGCTAGAGTAAATCAAGTGCTTTCTCCCCATTACAATATCCGAACGGCTCAAGGCGATACTACATCGGAATGACCAAAAGTTCGTTTAGAATTAGAATCAGCGAACATAAAAGGGATACAAAAGATGAAAAATAACCACTGCCCTATCAAGGGAAGTAAAGTTCAAGTTCGCTGATCCTATTTGGAGTGATATAAAGAAATTAGCTTCATACTCCACACCCAAATCTACTGCCATTCGCGAAACCTTGACCAGCAGCGAGGCTTGCAATGATTGCGTCTCTCTGGAGTTGCCACGTATTTGGAATCAATTCTTCAAATAATGCTGCGTTTTTTACCATGGTGCAGCGTGTCTAACCAACGTGACCTCGTTTCTTCGAATTAACACATTTGCGCCAATTCATTTATTGTCTAGTCCAGTCGGCGCGTTCAAATTGTTGAAACGTTCTATTATCTAGTTTGCAGTTAGCTGTCTACCTTCCTTGAAAAAGCCATCTGGTTGATGTGCGAAAGCTTGTAAAGTTTTATTTCTGTTCTACGCCAAGAAATTCGGATTACTAATACAGTTATACTATTTGGAGCACAGTCACTTGCAATAAGCTCTCCGTTCTAGTCCTTCATTCTGTGGATCATGATCCACAACCTTATCATCATACCAGTAGGTAGGAAAACATTATTCCAGTAGGTAGGAAAACATCATACCAGAAGGTAGGAAAACATCATATAAATATATATGGTTTCCTACGTACTGGTATAATGGTAAAAAACAATTATACCAGTACGCAGGAAACCATTATACCAGTAGGTAAGAAAACATCATACCAGTAGGTAGGAAAATATTATACCAGTACGTAGGAAAACATTATACCAGTAGGTAGGAAAACATCATACCAGTAGGAAGGAAAATATTATACCAGTAGTTAGGAAAACATTATACCAGTAGGAAGGAAAATATTATACCAGTAGTTAGGAAAACGTTATACCAGTACGTAGAAAACATCATACCAGTAGGTAGCAAAACATTATACCAGTACGAAGGAAAACATTATACCAGTAGGTAGGAAAACATTATACCAGTACGTAGGAAAACATTATAAAAGTAGGTAAAAAAACATCATACCAGTAGGTAGGAAAACATTACACCAGTACGTAGGAAACCATTATACCAGTAAGTAGGAAAACATCATACCAGTAGGTAGAAAAACATTATATCAGTAGGCAGGAAAACATTATACTAGTAGGTAGGAAAACATCATACCAGTAGGTAGGAAAACATTATACCAGTAGGTAGCAAAACAATATACCAGTACGTAGGAAAACATTGTACCAGTAGGTAAGAAAACGTAACTTACACATCATATCTCCTCTCTCTTTGATTCGTCGCCATTGTTATAGCCCTTTCATTGGCTAATAAGTCAGAAGGTATTAAGGTCAATAAAACTCCAAAATATCCACTTTGAATAACAAAGCAAGATGGAAAGCAACGCTTTCCGATGCGCAGGTTCACTCGTTTCAGCCGTGTTCCGTCCACTTCTCAAACAGCGAATGTATTCGTTCAAGCTGATTTCAGCCCGTTGCGCTAACCCCGAGTTAATGCGCTGCATCCGGTTAAAGGGTTCATAAACAGACATAGCGGGAACATGGAAATGCACATTTATGCCCTGTGGCGTACTACAGAGGTGAAGCACCTGTCAAGACGACAAATACACAGCGAGATACATTTCGTTGGTTCAGCTTAGTCGGTTGGAGCAACTCACTCCGGAGCGAGGAGGCGCTCCGGAGTGAGTTAAAATATGCGTTGAACGACAGGGGGACTATGTTGACAAATAAGGTAATTGCTATCTGTATACCTATTAGTTCCTTTAATAAACGACAACACGGACCTTACTTTTTGATGTACCCTCGTACGTATGTGTCCCCAAATGATGTGCCGATTTCGGGACACCATGATATTTTGTCCTTAATTAGATGTATGATGCATGCCTCAGGCATTGTGATACCAAAAGAAACACGAGTTTCATATTCGATGGATGTTTTATATTCTTTCCGTCTAAATTTGAGAGAGATACATTTCCATAGCAAGCTGGAAATAAAACTTTCTCCGCTGTTATGTATACTTTCTATACACAGCACATAGAAAAGGGGGAAAAGGTATATTCGTCGCCTTCAAAAAAACTAAAACATCAGAGATGGAGAACTTACAGTACAGATTTCAACTGTAGTTCCTTGTTTCAATGTAAAACACAAACAGCCATATCAGAATAACCCTTGGTAAAATCAAAAGTTTGGCCCGTTTGCAGCTAAAAGGTGTGATGATGCAAGCAGAGCCTGATTTACGCAAGGGCACACGGGGTATTAACGGAACACTTAATACCCTGTGCCCAGGCGGTATTAAGTGCTTCCTTAATACGGGGTATTAGGGATCACTTAATACCCCGTCGCCGTTTTTGCTTCCCATAATAATAAAAATTAAATGTTGGAAAAAAATTAAATGTTGGAAAAAAATAAAAATTAAATAAAACTGGTGCCCGTAGTGTTGAAGCACCAGAACCATTATCGTGCAGTACTGCTGTCCACGGCTTCAACTGTAAAAATTTTCCTCACTACCGTGTTGATCCTTTGTTTCGAAAAATTGGAGTAGAAACACCGGAGCAGCACGGTAACCGACCAATGCCCTTTGCTCACATGATAACATCATCTTTCTTGTGTGTTCTGCGTAATTGCGGTACCCACCAGAATTGGAAACTGTTAAAAAATTTTGGACCCGGATCTGTAACTGACCCAGACCCGACCGGACAAATCTGCTTTCAACTATAATATATATCAATAAAAACGTACCACTACAAACCACAATTTGAAACACTTCTGTGCCAATTCTACGTTTTTGCATTGTTGTATCATAACCACTTCAGTTTGCATCATTTTTATTAGTATATATACAGTATATAGGGCATTCAAAAAGTCTCTCCGTAGTGGCTATCTTAGCTTGTATGATAATCAAATAAATGTACTATAGAAACGTATAATTTTCTCACTTACTTAGATGAAGTATTGAAACTGTCGTCCTTCATTTGCAAGACATAACCAAAAGGTTTTACACATATTTTCCAACACATTTTCGAGAGTCAAAAAGTCCCTACGCAGTAATGTTGAGGCTGTCCCACCTTATTTTGTTGGCGATACAGTCAATGTTTTTGAATTAAGCAACTTGTATGTTTAATTTCTGTTTTTGCTGTTTTCTTGAGAGTATATCAAGCTTCAGAATATGTTTCACGGTAGCAGAAACGTGAAACATATTCTGACTTTCAACTCATCATAAACTTGTGAACATTTTATTCAACTCATCATAAAATGTTCCCAAGTTTATGATGAGTGTACTTCAAATGTAACTGAACGTTAAAGTTTTATTCATTTCTGACCCACTGTCAGTGTTGCCGAACCGAGAAATCTCTTCGGGAAAAATAATGTGTGGTTAAGTCAGAAAACGTTTAACAAGAAGATACTAAATTAACATAAGAATACAGAAACTCAAAAGAGAAGTTAAGTTAGAGGTATACGATCATCATCATCATTGTCAACCATTATCAATCCACTGCTGGACGAAGGTCTCCCCAAGTTTCCTCCACAACGGTCTGTCTTGTGCCAGTCTCCTCCATGTCACTCCCGCATACTTTCGAATTTCATCCACCCATCTTCCATGTGGTCTTCTTCTGGGTCTTTTCCTGTCCCTTGGAATCCAATCTAAAATTTCGTCTGTCCATCGATGGTCTGTTCTTCTGGCAGTATGTCCAGCCCATTGCCATTTCAGGGATTTAACTCTGATCATGATGTCTTCCACTCTTGTCATTTTTCGGATCCACGTGTTCCTCTTCTTATCTCTCCTGGTTACACCAAGCATGCACCTCTCCATGCGGCTTTGAGTTGTCTGTAGCCTTTGTATGTCTCTTTTAGCTAAGGTCCACGTATCTGCACCATACGTAAGCACTGGAAGGATGCATTGATCAAACACTTTTCTTTTAAGACATAATGGCATATTGCTCTTGAAAATTATGCTGTTTCTTCCAAAAGCTCTCCAGGCAAGTTTTGTACGCCGATTAATTTCTTCACCAATGTGACCCTCACTTGATATCTGCTGTCCAAGATAAACGTACGTGTCTGTTATCTCCAGCTTTTCTCCATGAATCGATAAATCTTCATTTCTTGTAAAAGCATTGTACATCACTTTTGTCTTCTGAAAGTTCATTTTTAATCCCACTTCTTTACTCTTGTCAGCAAGTTCCTGGATCATACTCTGTAGCTCTGATGGGGTAGTTGCAAAAATGACTATGTCATCAGCAAAACGAAGGTGGGTTAGATAATCTCCATTAATCTTTATCCCTTTGTTTTCCCAGTTCAGTGATTGAAAGACATTTTCCAATGTGGCATTAAAGAGCTTCGGAGATATGGTGTCACCTTGTCTCACTCCCTTTCCAATTTTTATGTGTGTTGTATTTTCAAACAGCCGAATCTTTGCACTTGCATTTTCATAGATGTTATTAATAATATTAATGTATGCATCTTCAATACCGCAGGATTTCAGAGCCATTGCAACTGCTGATGGTTTCACCGAATCAAAGGCTTTTTCATAATCGATAAAAGCCATGCACAATGGAAGCTCATATTCCCTCGCTCTTTCAATTAGTTCTCTCAGTACGTGGATATGATCTATTGTGCTGTAGCCACTCCTGAATCCAGCTTGTTCTCTCGGTTGAGCCATGTCCAGTGTCACCTTCAAGCGGTGTGAAAGAACTTTAGTGAAGATTTTATAAACCACTGATAGGATGCTGATAGGTCTGTAGTTCCTGAGATCCTCAATGTCACCTTTTTTATGTAGCAAGATCATTGTAGCGTTGTTCCAATCCTCGGGAATTTTCCCTTCATTAAGGCATCCAGTGAAAATTTGGGCAAGTACTGTTTCGATTTCTCCACTTGCTTCTTGTATGATGTCTACAGTAATTCCATCTTCTCCTGGAGCTTTTCCCCGCTTCATGTTCTTGATTGCATGTGCAACTTCTGCTGGAAGGACTGGAAGAACTCTGGTACTGGTACCTTTCATGATGTCTGGAGTACATGTATCATCCCTTTCATATAATTTGGAGTAGAAATCTTTCACTCTTGTCAAAATTTCGCCTCTATTTCTTGTTACAGAACCATCTTCTTTTCTCAGTGCCATAATCTGTTTTTTCAACTTACTGAGATGTCCCTTTGCTATCTTTAGGCTTTGGTTGTTTTCAATTGCTTTCCTTACTAGTTCACAGTTGAATTTCCTTACGTCTTCAGTGATACTTTTTCGTACTGTCTTGCATAGCTCTATATATTCCACTTTGGAAGTCACATCTTCTTTAGTTGTCCTCATCACTTTTCTTTTTGCATCAACATTTTGGTTTTTCCTGATAATTTGTTCACATGTAATTTGTTCTTAGACCCAGCTAATTTTGTTGCTGTTTCCATAAGAGCTTTGGTTACTTTTCTGTTAACTTCAGAAATATCCACTTCTTCTGATGTTAGGCCTTCTAAAGCAGAGAATCTGTTCTTCATTTCCAATTTGAAGGTATTATGGTGTTTTTTAAGGTACGATACAGCCACATAAATCTGCGATTTCAACGATTTTTTCCACTTCTCATTGTCGGGGAAAAGACCAACCCGGAGAATAAGTCTGAAATGAGCTGAGCACTAGCCTTGCCGGGCTTTCTCATTTAAGCCACGTATAATTCACTGTCAGAGTGAAAATGGGATCTTATTTATGGTGTTTTAGTATTTCAATTGGTATCGGTGCTCGATTGTAATAACTCTCTGAGAAAAACTTAAATGAAATTGTCCCTTAAAATATTGGTATTTTAAGGGAATCACCTTCCGTATGGAAATCAAATTAGTTTTTTTTCTGCTTATTGATATCAATCAGTACTTCTTTCTTGGGGGCAATGATGAAAACAACATCCAAAATGTGGATGTAGTTTTCATCATTGCCCCAGAAAGAAGGGGCACTTTTCCTTCTGAGGATACGCTTCTTTCATATTGAATGACAAATAATTCTTCAGTCCGCGGGTACCAGTATCGAGTACAAAATTCCACAGTGCCCATTTTTTGTTAAATTATTATTTTTATTTGCTTTTCAAAAATGAAACGGGGTCGAAATCGGTTTAGGAACACACTTCTTTGTTGTTTATGACCCGCTAGAAATTGTTGACCCGTTGACCCGTTTCCATCTCTGATACCCAGTCAACACTGGCGTAAGTTTCATACAGGAATAAAGTGCAGCTCAAAACGGGACGAAAGTACGTCTGTCATAATATGGATGTGTGGAAACTTTCCTCATTTGACGCTTTTCAAGAAACAGAATATAATAGGTGTACAAATAAGTTTTAAAGCGTTTTAAGACAAGGTAACACGTAATTTAAGAGAAAACAACAATACCTTTAGGAATCAAAATATGCGCCGTCATTATCCTATCACCTTCCGTCATTGATCGGGCAGCTGACGAATTCCAGACATGAAGAATACTTCGTCGTGTGACGCAATGAAGTCGTCAACCCATTTTTGCACTTCGTCACATGTCCGGAACCATACAGCAGACAAACCATGTTGCATTCATCGGAACAAATGATAGTCTGAAGGGACTATGTCAGGACTATAGGTCGGCTGCCCCAAATATTCCCAGCCAAACGTCAATAACGTTTTCTTGACAGAATTTGCGGCGTAGCGTTGTCATGCAGTAATTTCACGGGACGCAATCTTTTACCCGTGTATAGACGTTTCTGAAAGATTTCCTGGTTCAATCGCAGCAATTGTTGTTTCTAGCAATCAGCGGTAACAGTCTGGCCCTGTTACAATAATTCATAACAGAGCACGATCTTCATATCTCACCATACGCACAGCAGAGCTTTCTTGGAGAGAATATTGCGTTTCGGTGTCGAAGTCGTTGCTTTACCGGGGTCGACCCAGTGTTTTTTTACGTTTGGGATTGTCGTACCATATCCACTTTTCATCACCCGTTACGTTTTCCACAGGAAAAAATTTCTGTGTTGTTTATTCAACAGATTCAAACACTTCATGACTCTCACTCTTGTTTCTCTGGCTTAGGTCATGTGGCATCCATTTTCCTTCTATCTGAATCTTTCCCATTGCGCGTAAACGATTGAAAATAGTTTGTTGAGTTATCTCCAGTTGTTTAGCTAGTTCTTTTTGTGTTTGAGTAGAATCTTCATCCAGTAATGCTTGCAGTTCCTTATGTGCAACCTTCTGCGGGACGCTGCTACCATCAAAATCTCCTGCTTTAAACCGTCTGAACCAAAACTCACACGTGCTTTTCGATACAATATTCTCCCCCAGAACAGAAAAAATCGATGCACATGCTTTTATGGCACTTTTTTCTTCATGAAATTCGTAACGTATGCAGTGTCGAATAAATGCAGTATCGCTTGCCATCTTTCACCTACCGATGTGAAAGTGCGTATCACATTTTGTACTCTGGACGAGTTACGGTCACATAACAACAACGCGGGGGAATGTCGGATATGTAAATTAGCGATATACGTCACACAAAAAATGTTTTAAAACTTATTTGCCCACCAAATAGTTTTACCACTTTGATACGTGATTTAGAAGTGAATTAATATCAGAATTGTGTCTTATTAAAGTTAAGAGCAAATTGTTAGATAAATTGCAATCACATGTACTACGTTAATGACGCAATGAGGTGAAAGTATTAAGTACATTGGAAGCGAAGAATTTTTAATCTCTCTTTGGCACTGACCACGGAATAAAAGATACCTAGACATTGGAATTCCTAATATCGTGATGGTCGTTCGTCAGCAGAAAGCGCTTTTTCACATCAGTGAATGTACTGCCATGTTCTTCTGAGATCTTGCAAGAAATATGGTTAGACAGTCTAGCTGCGAAGATCAAACTAAGGAAAATGGATGAGCGTCGAGTAGTTGATGAAGAGTGAAGCTTGTGATCAATGGAAGGAATGGCAACGTTCCCTAGGGTCAGGGAAGACAGCAGAAAACATCAACATATGATGAATGATACAGTCTGCATCCTCCTCCACCAATGATCTGGACGCAGATACAATCGATATAATAATCGATACAATATACTTTATATGCTGAATTGCTTGAATCTCGGACTTTTTTTCGCTATGTAAGATAATTTTTAATAGCGAAGCTCTCGGTATTTTGGCTCAGATTCACATTCAGAAATATTCATTAAGTTTTCCAAAAACCCTTTCATACGTTTTTGTACGTCTTTTGGCAAAGAAATAATTTAAAAAGTTAACGTGCTTATGCATCAATTTGCTAACAGTTCGTCGCATTTGATAGGAAAATTATTCTTTCATCAGTGGAGATCATGGGAATGATGGTCATGGCATCTTCCTTTTTTGGGATAGGGGTGAAGGGTAGGCAAAACCAATTTTTGTTACTGATGGCTATAATGCTTGTTGTTTAAGTCAGATTATTGTTGATATGTATTTTTAACGCTACGTGAACTTTAGGCTTTAACTTAACTGCAAAATACATAAGACGCTCCGGTGGTGGCGTGGTTTAAACGACATTAGGCCGCGATGGGGTCCGGGTTCGAATTCCAGCGATGCATGGATTTTGTGCTTGTCTTATGGCACCGGCTCTCGTCCTTCCCTAAAACTAGAGGCTCGAAATTAGAGAAGAAGGGGCTGGGGTTGCTTGTAGCCAATCGAGTTGCTCACGGTGGTTGTTAAACCCACAGTGTTTAGCTTTAACACACACACACACACACACACAAAAAGCAAAGCCTTGACTTCACTGTGAGGCTTAACTTAGTGATATAATCATAAATACACTGTCAAACGGTCGCCTTGAGAAAGCCTCCCAGTGGAGTGCAAAAGCTTGGCGAATCTATGTACTTACTACGTCACAAAATTAAACAGATTTAACACGCTATGTGCGTCTCTTGAGTGTTAACTTCGTGAATTGGCTTCGCGGTAGAATCCGGATAACTTTATTGCTCATTCATGCTGAAAGACTTAATTATACATGACCACACTTTCACACCAACGTCCAAAAGTACGAAAAAGCGATCCTTGGACACTAGATGTGAAGAGGATGTGCGAAGTGTCAACCAGGACATGCAGAATACAGCCCTTGCCAGAGAAGTCATGCATTCATCGGCCATTCCTCTATGGAATAGTATTAGAAACACTGCCCCATACACGAAATTTAAAGAGACTGCCATTAGGGAAACAGTCGAAGTCCTATCGAGTAAACTAGAGTGCAATGATATAGTTTCGACTGAACTACCAAGAGCTTGGCATGCGTTATTAAAAGATGGAAACACATCGCGACACACCGTGTAATTGCGTGATTAAAAATCGTGTTATGTGCTCGTGATCTCACCCACGTGATTTTCAAAAATGGACGTACAGCCGCTGGTATCTTAGACTATGAGGAGTCGCCCGCTCCTCATAGTCTAAGATGCCAGTGGCTGTACGTTAAAGGCCCTCCTTTTACCCCAAAATATATAAGGTACTTTCAAATAGCAGCACATATGAAAACTTTCACTAATACTTCATTTGCACGTCCAGAAGTCGTATATCTGGTATAGACAGAGGATTTCCTAACTTACGAAGAAGTTTATTCCACTAACCCTTTCCACAGTTTGTGAGTAAATAATATTGACGGGCATTACTAATGTGGCGCCATCTATTACCAAAATTACTGCTGAACAATAAAATTCGAATACTTGAGCAAACAAAATTCTGTTTAGTGCTAAAATTGTAATTAGTGCCCTGTTGATTTATTAGCTTTCAAATACATTGCTACTTCCACGTTCCAGAAACACATAGCAAACCGAAAAATTGTTATTCGGTCACCGCCGGGGAATTGAATTCACGGATTTCTCGATATCGAGCAGCGCGCGTTAGCTTTACAAAACGGTGGCCAACAATCCACGGGGTTATGTGTGTTTTTAAGTCAGCTTCTGACATCATAAATCCATAAGATGGGCTCAGCCTGAGACGTCTCCATCTGGTGGGCATTAACGGCACTGGCTATATATTAATTATAGCAGTAAAATCTAAAGGACGAGATCCAAAGTGAAAATCCACCAAATACGTGGCGTCCCTAAATAAACAAATACATCGGTTTTCCACGTTCCAGAAACATATAGCAACCAAAAAATTGTTATTCGGTCACCGGCGGGGAATTGAATCTACACGGATCTCTCGATATCTAACTGAGCGCGTTAGCCTTACATCATGGTGGCCAACAATTCACGGTGCTATGTGTGTTTTTAAGTCAGCTTCCGCCCTTTGGATTTAACTGATAATTAATATATAGCCAGTGCCGTTAATGCCCATCAGATGGACACGTCTCAGTAACTGAGCCCATCTTACGGATTTATGATGTCAGGAGATGACAGAAAAACACACATAGCGCCGTGGATTGTTGGCCACTGTGGTGTAAGGCTAACGCGCTCGGCTAGATATCAAGAGATACGTCGATTCAATTCCTCGGCGGTGACCGAATAACAATTTTTCTGTTGCTATGTGTTTCTGGAAGGTGGAAAGAGCGATGTATCTGTTTATTTACTGACGCCACGTATTTGGAGGATTTTCCCTTATTAGCTTTCCTTGAAGAATGGCACCTCAGCATTATTTCCAAATTCTTTCAAAAAGGATTTTTCCATTCGGTTTGTTTTTCGGAAGAAAGTATTCTCAAGCGCAAATTTTTATTTGCACATTTCTATCATTATCCCGTCATTTCTGGCCGGCTGACACTAGTAATTTACTAAATATCGTCGTGTGACAAACATTTGCTATTTTCAGCACGTCGTCTGTAAAAAAAGATCGTGCTTATGTTATCGGTTTCTCCGTCCGCCCGTCTGTGGACACCATATCTCTGCAACTATTATGCGATTTGAAAAATTCTTTTTGCATTGGAAAGCCTGAAATGTGAAAACGATGATACTTGCATTACCGTTTTCCCACTGCACAGCTTCACCGCAAGAGGGCGCAAATGCGGAGGATGCTAAATTCAAAACGTATTTTATTGCATATATTTGCTTCTAAATATACACTGCTGGACAATTGCTAAGGACGGATCATAAACGGCTATATAGCGCATAAAAAAGTAAGTGTGGTTGGATGCCAAGTGAAATAAAATAATGTCAGAACACCAGGACATTACAAGAAAGACAATTTATTGTGCTCTGAAATCCAGAAGGCTTTGGAACGTGTTGAAGGGACAAACAGGACATTTTGTGCAGAATACGTAAACGTGAAAAAATGCAATTACCGTCCGCAGGCGTTCCTGCGTAAGATGTCAATACGGGATATGGCCACCATGGAGGGCGATGCAAGATTACACACGTCGTGTCATGCTTTGCACAACATTATCAAGCAGCTGTTGGGGTAATTTATCCCATTCCTCTGTCAGTGCACGGATGAGGGTGTCCTTGTTTATTGGAGGGCATTGGCGACCAGCAAGACTCCTCCCCAAAGCATCCCACACATTTTCAATGGGATTCAGATCTGGAGAACGTGCTGGCCATACGAGGCGTTGAATATCCTCGCTCTCAAGACACTCCTGGACAGCGACTGTTCGATGACATGTTGCGTTGTCGTCCATGAAAATGAATCTATCACCGACAGCACCACGGAACATGCGAACATGAGGTAGCAGAACATCATTATTGTATTGTTGGCCAGTCATAGTCCCCGTTGGAAGCACATAGAGGAACGCACGACCATTGATCATGATGCCAGCCCATACCATGACACTACATGTCGGGTATCGGTCCCTTTCCTGTATGTTTGCTGGACAATATGCAGTACCACTATCACGCCAGATCAGTTGTTTTCGACAATCAGACGATAGACTGTATCTACTCTCATCTGAGAAGAGGACAGCAGACCAGTCGTATCAGTCCAATTGCGATGTTGATGGCACCATTGCAAACGGGCGGTACGGTGACGTCTGGACAATGGGATGCACACAACAGGACGGCGGGCGTATAGTCCTCCTTCATGCAAACGTCTGGCGACAGTTTTTCGGGAGATCCGCTTGCCAGTAGCAGCCATAAACTGATTTGCTACCTCACTAGCTGTGCTGCGCCGGTGTCTTTTTCTTGATAGCACTATGTACCGATATTCTGCAGGTGTCGTACTGCGAAAACGACCTCCCCGTGACGTTTGCTACAATCTCCATTTGTTTGAAATGATTTCCAAAGCCTTGAAACAACACTGTGGCTGACGTCGAACTCCCTGGCAACATCTGTTATTTTTCGCCCTTCTTCAATCTTGCCAATAATACGGCCACGCGTAAAATAATCTAGGTGATGTCAGGAAGACATACTGAAAATTGCAAATTTATCGATTGATTCTTTCCCTTTAAACTTTGCGTTTGAACAAACACCGTCAATACGCATGAAATCCTTTATATCTCTTATCAGCGCTATGACGTCACGAACAAGTTCGGCAATCCAAAATTTGCATACGCACAACACGTCTTACTGTATCCCGCACTTATGCTAATTTCCACATTTTCCTGCCTTCCATTTTATGGTTGCTATCGTTGCTATTGCCATCCGAAAAATTCCTTCCTTGTTGGAGAGCGTTTCCGCGGCGAAATGTTTCTCATATAATGTCAAATCTTTCTTAACGCAGACGTTTGCCACTAGAGGGCGCAAGTTCACGTTTTAGTTTACAGACATACCTGCGGGACTAAAAATTCCACATAAAAAATTCTTTTTCGCTTAGATTCTACTGACTATGAAAACTCCTTGTGTGTGTTTTCTTACCAAAATAATGCACAATTTCGCCGCTATGGAGCGCCAATATTTAATCTGTGTCTCTTAAAATCTCTGCTTCTGAATGTGTGATTTAAAACATTTATTCAATACCGGATGCCATTAACCTTGTGGAGCACTTTACGTTAGTATTTGAGAAGTTTTATAGTTCATAGTTGTTTTGCTAAGTGGCGTTTTTTGTACTCTTTTGCAGCTGTATCTCAGTTTCTAAAAACCGTATCAGAAAATTCCCTTTTTACTGTATGCCATTCGCTACAATAAAGATGTGGAGCATTATCCTCTTTAAATTATGCACAGATTCCATGCTAGGCTACGTAAAGGTCAAAACCTTTTTCTCGCTATCTCTGCTTCCGGGAGACGTATATGAAGAGTTGTTTTTCTTTAGTATAGCTTTTCCCGTGAAGAATATTTTTCGCCTATTTTCAACTTTTCCATTACGCAAAATTCTTCCGCTAGAAGGCGTAGATTTATATAATCTTTCCTTCTATATTTCTTGTTTTAACTATACGAAAATCTGTTTGTCTCCGAAACCTTTCTTCTGCTACGAGAAATTTTCTGTGCGCCATTTGTTTATCTTCGTAACATACTTTTTAGCCACTCGTGGAAGTAAGTAGCTATTCCTGTTTCTGAGTGTTTTACTGATTGTAGAAATCCAATGGATTTTTTTATTTAACTGGTTCCATTGAGTCTGAATAACTTTGATAAATTTTATTTGCGTCGAAAAAGACTCAAAATACGTGCTCATTACAACCGAAAATTCGATATCATCTTTCTCGTTTATCTTGTGACAAATCAAATTTACAGCATGGTATCTTTTACATATTCCGATAATTGTAGCACCCAGTTTTTACCGGTTTCACTAGTGTTCTAACAAGATTCTCAAAGAGAAGTCGACCTTGAAACTATCGCGCATGCGCAGTATTGTGTTAGGCAAATAGCTGTCGTTGCGCACATTTCCACGGTAGTGAATCACTTACAAACTGTCTTCTCCGATTTCTCACCGTTTGCATAGGAGCGAATTTTCTTTAACATAACGCATCACGAAATTGTTTCTGCTGCTCGTATCTCTATACCAGCATCATGTTAAAAAATCTCTTTCTGCTCAGTTCTACATTGAAATTCTCTGTTGCTTCATTACTGTTTGCCACTTTACATATGTAAAAATGTCGATTGCTTTACGTCCTTATTGGAACTTAAAAAATAAGAGGGTTTTAAAAATGATAAGTTTACGCAGCTGTTGAGGGGACAGCCCTGTTATTCAGGGTTATGATCCCACTGAAAGAACAACATTAAATCTTAATATTCTTAAATATGCTAATTGCTTTCCTGTTTTTGACTACTGAGGTTTAATGCGAGTTGATGAATTCTGTTAATTAGAAAAAACAACAACAAGCAAATGTGCCCCTAATGTTAGATGTTCATTTAGCGACTATAAGAATCTCAAAATTCAAAATGCTTTTGAAGAAATGAAGCTACGGATGAGTTCGGAGAAAAACGAGATGACCTAAAAGTAGAGGAGGAAGAAGGACATGAGCTATGATTCATGGAAGTGGAAATATCCCCGCGGGAGAAGCTGGGTAAAAACCATCAGTTGATGAATGACTCAGCTTTTTTCCCATGGTACGGTACTCCGTGGAAAAAAGAGATTGATTTAGGTCCCAGTCGTATGAACAGTTAATATCTCTTGGAGCACATACGACTTGTTCGACTATCTGTAAAGACGCATACACATAAACCGCAGAGCCAAAATATTATAACCAGCGCGTCTTTATGCATATCGAAGCAATTGCAGATAAACGACGGGGCGTGTGAAGGTCACGAAATGGTATAAATAACAGCTGATACTGAGCTCTGCTATTCAGTGTTATTCGTGCTCTTCAGGTGGGAAAGGCAGACAGTTTGACAAAGGCCAAATTGTTATAACCAGCTGACTAAATCAGAGCATTTCCGAGACGGCAGGTTTTATGGGGTGTCTTGGTTAGAACCTTCAAAAACGCGGTTCGAGGAGGGGGAAAATCAGTGCTCGAAATGAGCAGGTATACCGGCACTCCCCCCTAGTATTTCACACCGGAACTTTTTTTACCCCGGAATTTACATACCGGAACTAATTTTAGTAGTGGGAAATCAGAAATGATTTTTTTTTATTTATTATTACACTGCCGGACAATTGCTAAGGACGGATGACAATAGCCACGATAGCAACCATAAAATGGAAGGCAGGAAAATGTGGAAATTAGCATAAGTGCGGGATACAGTAAGACGTGTTGTGCGTATGCAAATTTTGGATTGCCGAACTTGTTCGTGACGTCATAGCGCTGATAAGAGATATAAAGGATTTGACGCGTATTGACCGTTGTTGGTCAAACGCAAAGTTGAAAGGGAAAGAATCAATTGACGAACTTGCAATTTTCAGTATGTCTTCCCGACATCACCTAGATGATTTTACGCGTGGCCGTATTATTGGCAAGATTGAAGAAGGGCGAAAAATAACAGATGTTGCCAGGGAGTTCGACGTCAGCCACAGTGTTGTTTCAAGGCTTTGGAAATCTTTTCAAACAAATGGAGAGTGTAGCAAACGTCACGGGGGAGGTCGTGTTCGCAGTACGACACCTGCAGAAGATCGGTACATAGTGCTATCAACAAAAAGACACCGGCGCAGCACAGCTAGTGAGGTAGCAAATCAGTTTATGGCTGCTACTGGCAAGCGGATCTCCCGAAAAACTGTCGCCAGACGTTTGCATGAAGGAGGACTATACGCCCGCCGTCCTGTTGTGTGCATCCCATTGTCTAGACGTCACCGTACCGCCCGTTTGCAATGGTGCCATCAACATCGCAATTGGACTGATAACGACTGGTCTGCTGTCCTCTTCTCAGATGAGAGTAGATACAGTCTATCGTCTGATTGTCGACGGCAACTGATCTGGCGTGATAGTGGTACTGCATATTGTCCAGCAAACATACAGGAAAGGGACCGATATCCGACATGTAGTGTCATGGTATGGGCTGGCATCATGATCAATGGCCGTACGTCCCTCTATGTGCTTCCAACTGGGACTATGACTGGCAAACGATACATTAATGATGTTCTGCTACCTCATGTTCGCATGTTCCGTGGTACTGTCGGTGATTGATTCATTTTCATGGACGACAACGCAACATGTCATCGAACAGTCGCTGTCCAGGAGTGTCTTGAGAGCGAGGATATTCAACGCCTCGTATTGCCAGCACGTTCTCCAGATCTGAATCCCATTGAAAATGTGTGGGATGCTTTGGGGAGGAGTCTTGCTGGTCGCCAATGCCCTCCAATAAACAAGGACACCCTCATCCGTGCACTGACATAGGAATGGGATGAATTACCCCAACAGCTGCTTGATAATGTTGTGCAAAGCATGACACGACGTGTGGAATCTTGCATCGCCCTCCATGGTGGCCATATCCCGTATTGACATCTTACGCCGGAACGCCTACGGACGGTAATTGCATTTTTTTCACGTTTACGTATTCTGCACAAAATGGCCTGTTTGTCCTTTGAACACGTTCCAAAGCCTTCTGGATTTCAGAGCACCATAATTTGTCTTTCTTGTAATGTCCTGGCATTCTGACATTATTTTATTTCACTTGGCATCCAACCACACTTACTTTTTTATGCGGTATATAGCCGTTTATGATCCGTCCTTAGCAATTGTCCAGCAGTGTATAATTTTTTTTGTCACGATAGTGCATTCTTAAACATAGAAATCTTTCGTGCCTCGTTCCCTTGAGACATAGCCGTGTGGGGACCTTAAAGCGTAGGGGAGTGTCTATGCATTTGGAGGTCGGTGATATTTCTATTAATTTAAGACCGAATATTCATCCTAATTCCGAAGATTCTAATTGCCTAACTTCTTGATAATCTCTATTGGAAGGGGGCTATCACAGGGGCGGATCCAGAAGTTTACTCTAGAGGGGGGGGGCGGTTTTTCGGGTACCAAAAGTATCTATCTATCTATCTATTATATAGATAGATAGATAGATAGATAGATAGATAGATAGATAGATAGATAGATAGATATTTCTTGTATATATAAACTGACGGAAAAAAATCCCAACACCACGAAAAAATAGTTGTAGAGCAATAAAACGGCGGCAATACATTTGTATATGTAACCTATTTAATCGATTTAGGTTTCAAGATCACAGCTTAATGTAAGCGCGAGAAGAGCCATTTTAAATGTGAAATGCTGGTACCTTAATAACCGGTGTAATCGCCAGAATGTTGAATTCAAGCACGCAAACGTTCATGCATTGTGTCGTACAGGTGCTGGATGTCAGTTTGTGGGATGGAGTTCCATGACTGTTGCAGTTGGTTGGTCAACACAAGGACGGTTAATGCTGATTGCGGGTGACGCTAGAGTTATCGTTCAATGATGTCCCATACGTGCTCGATTGGTGAAAGATCTGGTGATCTAGCAGGCCACGGCAACATGTCGACACTCTGTAGAGCATGTTGGGTTACAACAGCGGTATGCGGGCCAGCGTTATCCTGTTGGAAAACACCCCCTGGAATGCTGTTCATGAATGGCAGCACAACAGGTTGAATCACCAGACCGACGTACAACTGTGCCGTCAGGGTGCGTGGGATAATCACGAGAGTGCTCCTGCTGTCATAGGAAATTGCTCCCCAGACCATAACTCCTGGTGTAGATCCAGTGTGTCTCGGCCGCAGACGGTTGGTTGCAGGCGCTCACCTGTCCTCCTTCTAACCAACACACGGCCATCACTGGCACCCAGGCAGAACCGGCTTTCATCAGAAAACACAACAGTTCTCCACTCCGTCCTCCAATGAGCTCTAGCTTGACACCACTGACGTCGCAAACGGCAGTGGTTTGGAGTAAGTGGAATGCACGCTACAGGGCGTCTCGCTTGGAGCTGTCCTTCAAGTAACCGATTTGTAACAGTTCGTTGTGTCACTGTGGTGGCAACGGCAGCTCGAATTGCTGCCGCAGACGCAGTACGATGCGCCACGGCTATACGCCGTACACGGCGGTCTTCCCTTTCAGTAGAGCCACGTGGCCAGCCGGAAACCGGTCTTTTTGAGGCAGTACCTTCCCTTGACCACCGCTGCCAACAATCACTCACGGTGGCTACATTCCTGCCAAGTCGTTTTGCAATATTGCGGAAAGAAAATCCACCTTCTCGTAGCCCTATTACACGACCTCGTTCAAACTCCGTGAGCTATTGATAATGGCTTCTTCGTCTTCTTAAAGGCATTGTTGACTAACATCAACACACTACGTCGAATCTCAACGATAACTAACGCTCACGAACGTTACAGCGCGTATTTACAGCAAACCTGCTTTGCATGTTCCGAGGGGCGCTACTAGCGCCACAGGTATACGCCGAGCGCGAAAGCTGCGTAGACGTCATCTTACAGATGTACCCTCACCGCCTACCAACTGTCGTTTATCTAACACAACCCCTTCTTGGTGTTGGGATTTTTTTCCGTCAGTGTATATAATAGATAGATAGATACTTTTTGGTACCCGAACCCCCTCCCCTCTCCGAAGTTGCACATGCAATCAAAAACATGAAATGGGGAAAAGCTCCAGGTAAAGATGGAATAACTGTAGACATCATACAAGAAGCAAGTGGAGAAATCGAAACAGTACTCGCCCAAATTTTCACTCGATGTCTTAATGAAGGAAAGATTCCTGAGGATTGGAACAATGCTACAATGATCCTGCTACATAAAAAAGGTGACATTCAGGATCTCAGGAACTACAGACCTACCAGCCTGCTATCAGTGGTTTATAAAATCTTCACTAAAGTTCTTTCACACCGCTTGAAGGGGACACTGGACATGGCTCAACCGAGAGAACAAGCTGGATTCAGGAGTGGCTACAGCACAATAGATCATATCCGCGTACTGAGAGAACTAATTGAAAGAGCGAGCGAATATGAACTTCCATTGTGCATGGCTTTTATCGATTATGAAAAAGCCTTTGATTCGGTGAAACCATCAGCAGTTATAGTGGCTCTGAAATCCTGCGGTATTGAAGATGCGTATACTGATATTATTAATAACATCTATGAAATGCAAGTGCAAAGATTCGGCTGTTTGAAAATACAACACACATAAAAATTGGAAAGGGAGTGAGACAAGGTGACACCATATCTCCGAAGTTCTTTAATGCCACATTGGAAAATGTCTTTCAATCACTGAACTGGGAAAACAAGAGGATAATAATTAATGGAGATAATCTAACTCATCTTCGTTTTGCTGATGACGTAGTCATTTTTGCAACTACCCCATCAGAGCTGCAGAGTAAGATCCAGGAACTTGCTGACAAGAGTAAAGAAGTGGGATTAAAAATGAACTTTCAGAAGACAAAAGTGATGTTCAATGCTTTTACACGAAATGAAGATTTATCGATTGATGGAGAAAAGATGGAGATAACAGACACATACATTTATCTATGACATCAGATATCAAGTGAGGGTCACATTGATGAAGAAATTAATCGGCGTACCAAACTTGGATGGAGAGCTTTTGGAAGAAACAGCATAATTTTCAAGAGCAATATTCCATTGTGTCTTAAAAGAAAAGTGTTTGATCAATGCATCCTTCCAGTGCTTACGTATGGTAAAGAGACGTGGACCTTAACTAAAAGAGACATACAAAGGCAGCGGACAACTCAAAGCAGCATGGAGAGGTGCATGCTTGGTGTAACCAGGAGAGATTAGAAGAGGAACTCGTGGATCCAAAACATGACAAGAGTGGAAGACATCATGATCACAGTTAAATCCCTGAAATGGCAATGGGCTGGACATACTGCCAGAAGGACAGACCATCGACGGACAGCCGAAATTTTAGATTGGATACCAAGGGACAGAAAAAGATCCAGAAGAAGACCACATTGGAGATGGGTGGATGAAATTTGAAAGTATGCGTTAGTGATATGGAGGAGACAGTCTCCTCCATGTCACTCCCGCATAGAGGAGACTGTCCAGCAGTGGATTCATAATGGTTGAAAATGATGACGATGATGATATATATATAACATTGTCAACCATTATCAATCCACTGCTGGATGAAGGTCTCCCCAAGTTTTTTCAACAACGGTCTGTCTTGTGCCAGTCTCCTCCATGCTATATATATACATATATATATAGATAGTACATAAATAAAACAAAAAAATAACTTTATAAATAAATTATTTAACACAAGAAAAATAGACCAAAAAGGCTAATACCATGAGAAGCGCCGAAGGCAGCTAAACCTCATGTAGTAGCTTATATAGAATGAAAATATTACAGAACAAAAATACAAAATTTCAAAACAAGTAAAAAACTGGAATAGGTTGCCGTCATCAGGAGAGCATCAACCTGTGGGAGTGGCCTTTCTAGTACCAACAAAGCGACAAGGCAAGCCAAAATTGGCGGTTGGTCAAGCTCCCTAGGCCACAAAACCAAATTCTAATAAGCACACAAAAATTACAAAAATCAAGTTTAAAAAAGAAGAATTGAAAGCTTACCGGCAGAACAGAAACCGCCATGACAAAGAGTCAAACAAGACTAAACAGAGCACCCACAAGAACACAAATATATAAATTGCTAAGAAAGGTGGTCACGGTTAAACAACTACTTGGTAAGCCAAAAATGTGTGAGTAGACAAGATGCAAAACTGTGTATGTAAATAAGACCTTCAGCTATTAGGGACCCACCAAATAGCACTTTATGTTACCTATATATTTAAAATTGTTAGGTCCTAGGTTAGTAAAGCATGTCAATGTGTAATTTGAAACTTTTGGATACAGAATTAAAGTTCAAAATTAAATGGTTAAAATGATGCCTTAAGAAATTTTTAGGAAAGTTGTTAAATTGCAATTTAGAAAAAAGAGCTTTCATATTTTTTGCAAGTAAGAGCTGTGTAGAGTAAATTTCGGCCATTCTATGAAACTGGGAGATGAGTAGATTACGATGTATAACTTTTGAAATATTGGATGACCAGTGAGTGTAGTGAATGATATCAAACTCAAAAGAGTTTCTTTTATCAAATAAATTCACCACACCTCTTCCCTCCTCGTCTACCTGAACCTCTAAATCGAGGTAACAAACACAAGTAGACCATCTGTTGGTATTTTCTAGGGTAAGGTCGTCAGGATACAAGTCAGCGGCGCAACGTAAAAAGTCCGGAATGTTAATGACAATAATGTCATCAACATATCTTAGAGCAATCCCAGGTAAAGGATGATTGGCAACATATCTATCCTAAAAAAAATGTAGATAGAGATTAGCCAAACTGCTAGAAAAGCGACTGCCCATCGGTATACCACGAGCTTGGAGGTAGAGCCCACCGCCAACGGTAACAAAATTGTCATTGATACAGAAATCCAGTAGGAAATGCCAATACTGTTCTGTAGTCCCGGGCTCGAACTTCGTATGTATATTTAGGGTTACCTGCCACAGACCCTTCAATGAAATTGAGGTGAAGAGGTTTTTAAAATCGTAAGTATCCACAGATGTGACAGTCACTGAGCCAAGTATCTCCAAGACTCTTGTTATTGCTCCCAATAATCCAGGTAGAACTTAACCCGCGAAGAGCCACGGACAAGTATCTCTGAAGCAACCACCCGCTTTGCTGTTATAGCAGTTGCGTCCACTAGTAATAAAACGGAAGGAAACAGGTTCCTTATGAAACTTAGGGATGGCATAAATAAAAGGAAAGTTTAAGTTGGACACATAAAGCCTTATCCTTTTATGCAGAGTGATTATTTTCTTAACAATATCTTTATGATTTTGAGAAACCGGAGTGTAAGTATCTGTAGTATTCATCTCCTGTATCAGGAGATCCTGATAGAATTGTTTACAAAAAAAGGCAAAATTTTTAGCAGCCTTATCCACTGGAGAAACAGTGAATAAGTTTTGAAGTTCACAAATTTGTGAATTAATCAAAGCAAAATTATGCGGCTGCCGGGTACAAACACCAGAGCTCTTGAACTTGTCCAGCTCATGACGAATGTCACATAATACAGAATCCAGCCATTCGTTAAAGGCTTCGAGGGGCAAACCAAACTCATACGAAAGTTTTAGTGCGCATTGTAAAAAATTACTGCGTAAAATAGAGACACATTTATTAGTTTTGAATCGAGGTGTCAACCTGTATTTTGTGCCCAGAGACATAAGTGCGCGTAATTCTGGAAAAGGCACTATGTCCAGGTCACCGGTAACGATATGACCGTGGTAAGGGTTGACAAATTTACTGAATTTGTCAAGATGACAGTAACAGGTGTCATCCTCATTGCCGCCTATAGACTTTAAATCAGCAACGGTTTGCCTGTGGTTAAAAATACGGCGACCAAGCGGTTTATCATAGCGGAAACAAGTCACCAAATTCACCTCATTTCCTAAAGGGAAAAAATCCGAACGCTTATGCAAAAGTGACTTTAAGCCAATAGAATCAATGGCCTCATGACAGTAAGCAATAACGCAATACTTCCTGACAAGGTGTGTTCCTGTGAATTTACTACGAAAAGTGGAAAGTCGGTACGCAAGAAGGTCACCGATCAAAATTCCAATGTGTTCAGAGCTGAAGGCATAATTTCGAAGCAGTTGGTCAAAAACCCTGATTTTTTTGTTACTTAGCTCAAAAGATTTTGGAACGACAACGTTCCAGATTTTAAAGATTTTGGAACGTTGTCGTTCCAAAATCTTTGAGCTAAGTAACAAAAAAATCAGGGTTTTTGACCAACTGCTTCGAAATTATGCCTTCAGCTCTGAACACATTGGAATTTTGATCGGTGACCTTCTTGCGTACCGACTTTCCACTTTTCGTAGTAAATTCACAGGAGCACACCTTGTCAGGAAATATTGCGTTATTGATTACTGTCATGAGGCCATTGATTCTATTGGCTTAAAGTCAATTTTGCATAAGCGTTCGGATTTTTTCCCTCTAGGAAATGAGGTGAATTTGGTGACTTGTTTCCGCTATGATAAACCGCTTGGTCGCCGTATTTTTAACCACAGGCAAACCGTTGCTGATTTAAAGTCTATAGGCGGCAATGAGGATGACACCTGTTACTGTCATCTTGACAAATTCAGTAAATTTGTCAACCCTTACCACGGTCATATCGTTACCGGTGACCTGGACATAGTGCCTTTTCGAGAATTACGCGCACTTATGTCTCTGGGCACAAAATACAGGTTGACACCTCGATTCAAAACTAATAAATGTGTCTCTATTCTACGCAGTAATTTTTTACAATGCGCACTAAAACTTTCGTATGAGTTTGGTTTGCCCCTCGAAGCCTTTAACGAATGGCTGGATTCTGTATTATGTGACATTCGTCATGAGCTGGACAAGTTCAAGAGCTCTGGTGTTTGTACCCGGCAGCCGCATAATTTTGCTTTGATTAATTCACAAATTTGTGAACTTCAAAACTTATTCACTGTTTCTCCAGTGGATAAGGCTGCTAAAAATTTTGCCTTTTTTTGTAAACAATTCTATCAGGATCTCCTGATACAGGAGATGAATACTACAGATACTTACACTCCGGTCTCTCAAAATCATAAAGATATTGTTAAGAAAATAATCGCTCTGCATAAAAGGATAAGGCTTAATGTGTCCAACTTAAACTTTCCTTTTATTTATGCCATCCCTAAGTTTCATAAGGAACCGGTTTCCTTCCGTTTTATTACTAGTGGACGCAACTGCTATAACAGCAAAGCGGGTGGGTTGCTTCAGAGATACTTGTCCGTGGCTCTTCGCGGGTTGGGTTCTACCTGGATTATTGGGAGCAATAACAGAGTCTTGGAGACACTTGGCTTGGTGACTGTCACATCTGTGGATACTTACGATTTTAAAAACCTCTTCACCTCAATTTCATTGAAGGGTCTGTGGCAGGTAACCCTAAATATACATACGAAGTTCGAGCCCGGGACTACAGAACAGTATTGGCATTTCCTACTGGATTTCTGTATCAATAACAATTTTGTTACCGTTGGCGGTGGGCTCTACCTCCAAGCTCGTGGTATACCGATGGGCAGTCGCTTTTCTAGCAATTTGGCTAATCTCTATCTACATTTTTTTGAGGAAAGATATGTTGCCAATCATCCTTTACCTGGGATTGCTCTAAGATATGTTGATGACATTATTGTCATTAACATTCCGGACTTTTTACGTTGCGCCGCTGACTTGTATCCTGACGACCTTACCCTAGAAAATACCAACAGATTGTCTACTTGTGTTTGTTACCTCGATTTAGAGGTTCAGGTAGACGAGGAGGGAAGAGGTGTGGTGAATTTATTTGATAAAAGAAACTCTTTTGAGTTTGATATCATTCACCACACTCACTGGTCATCCAATATTTCAAAAGTTATACATCGTAATCTACTCATCTCCCAGTTTCATAGAATGGCCGAAATTTGCTCTACACAGCTCTTACTTGCAAAAAATCTGAAAGCTCTTTTTCTAAATTGCAATTTAACAACTTTCCTAAAAATTTCTTAAGGCATCATTTTAACCATTTAATTTTGAACTTTAATTCTGTGTCCAAAAGTTTCAAATTACACATTGACATGTTTTACTAACCTAGGACCTAACAATTTTAAATATATAGGTAACATAAAGTGCTATTTGGTATGTCCCTAATAGCTGAAGATCTTATTTACATACACAGTTTTGCATCTTGTCTACTCACACATTTTTGGCTTACCAAGTAGTTGTTTTACCGTGACCACCTTTCTTATCAGTGTATATATTTGTGTTCTTGTGGGTGCTCTGTTCAGTGTTGTTTGACTCTTTGTCATGGCGGTTTCTGTTCTGCCGGTAAGCTTTTAATTCTTCTTTTTTAAACTTGATTTTTGTAATTTTTGTGTGCTTATTAGAATTTGGTTTTGTGGCCTAGGGAGCATGACCAACCGCCAATTTTGGCTTGCCTTGTCGCTTTGTTGGTACTAGAAAGGCCACTCCTACAGGTTGATGCTCTCCTGATGACGGCAACCTGTTCCAGTTTTTTACTTGTTTTGAAATTTTGTATTTTTGTTCTGTAATATTTTCATTCTACATATATATATATATATATATATATATATATATATATATATATATATATATATATATATATATATATATATATATATATATATATATATAATGTTAGTAGCAGGAGATGCCAAAGATTACCCCATATTAGCCATGCTGCTTTCCTCCCAGCCCACCCCATCCAAGCTGGGATTGACGTCGGAGTGGGTGTAACAACGGGAAGCGCCCGTGAGGCGTGAGGGAGCAGGAAAAATAAGAAAAAAGAAAGAAGTCCTAAAAAGACCATCTAGAGGGAAGCGGTGGAGACATTTTTACTAATTTTCTTTATGACTCAATTAAGATACGTACCTAGGTCAGATTGTTATTCACAGTTTCTCCCACCTACTCTGATTTCAGTACCAAGCTCTGCCTTACCTTCGAGACGTTGCAGATTCTAGACAATATGACAATAGCAAAGAATTAACAAAGAATATCCCCATGTGTTGTACCCCCGCTGTCCCTGTTGTCCCTTTATCTTTTGCTCTCTCTCTCTCTCTCTTTTTTATTGTGTTTCCTTCTGTTTCTTTTTTACTGAACCTAAATCAATGTAATAAGTATTTTAAATCCTCCGTACTAAGTTTAATTGTAATTTTCTTTAGAAAAACTGAAAACAAAATATGCAAAGTTAATAATTTACGATTTTCGCTACTCTAAACGTAAAACCTTTGTTAGGGTCCGGGAGAGGGGGAGGCGATCGCCACAGTGGCCCCCGCTGAATCCGCCACTGGGCTGTCATCTCTGCTCGGGACCTTAACGTTCTGGGTTCAAGTCCAGCTGAATCACTAACGATTAGCCGAGGTTTGTAAGACTCGTTAATCCGTTGGTCCCAGGAAAGAGACTCCTCGTTGTGAACAAGTGTAACCCAAATCCATGGTGTACCATAAGTAGTGCTCGCTGGGGTCCACAAACCTTTCAACTCTGATCAACCGCCATCTTTTCTGATTCATGGTGCAATAGTATTCCACGGAATTGTTAATAACATTTTCAAACATAGGAGTTTTTCTTCCGGGGATTTTTTTTTTTTTTACTTTTTCAGTTTTGGATCATTTCTGGAAAAGGTATTTTTCCGGAGGATTTTTAGCTAAATATTAGTTTACCGGCACTTCAAAATTTCCATTTCGAGCACTTGGGAAAGCAACGAATCGCCAGCAAGTCGACAACGTCTCATCAATGCTACAGGCGAGCGAAAACTATCTCGAATGGTTCGAGCCAACAAAAGGGAAGTGACTCGCCGGTAATTTGAATTCCGATGACGGAAGTAATGTGTCACGCACACAATACATCGAACCTTGCTGGAAATGGGGCTGCGTTACTGCAGGTCACTCCGAGTGCCTATGTGAACTACGGTTCATCGTTTAAAGCGCTTACAATGCGAAACACGAGCATCAAGACTGCACCTTGAATGATTGGAAAAAGTCACCTTTTCCGATTAATCTCTTTTCCTGTTGCACCATGTGGACGTAGGGGTACGTGTGCGTCATTTACCTGCAAAAGTGTTGGTAGCAGAATGCACCGTTGGACAAAAACTAGTCGGTGGAGGAAGTGTAATGTTTGAAAAATGTTCTCATGAGGCATCTTGGATGTTCTCATAAGACACCGGAGCACTATTCTGTTTTTTAGCACCTAAAAATCAATTCCCTAGGGATTTTTTTAGCACCTAGAAATCCATTCCCTAGCGATCAATCTCCGATCTTATGTGATGAACCGGAACACTATTCTGTTTTTAGCACCTAAAATCCATTCCCAAGATATCAGTCTCTATTCTTATGTGATGTATCGTGACACTATTCTGTTTCTTTAGCACCTAAAAATCTATTCCTTAGCGATCGGTCTCGGTTCTTATGTAATGTAACGGAACATTATTTTGTTTTTAGCACCTAAATGTCAATACCCTAGCGACCAGTTTGTTCTTATGTGATGTACCGGAACACTATTCTGTTTTGTAACACCTAAAATCCATTCGCAAGATATCAGTCTCTATTCTTATGTGATGTATCGTGACACTATTCTGTTTCTTTAGCACCTAAAAATCTATTCCTTAGCGATCGGTCTCGGTTCTTATGTAATGTAACGGAACATTATTTTGTTTTTAGCACCTAAATGTCAATACCCTAGCGACCAGTTTGTTCTTATGTGATGTACCGGAACACTATTCTGTTTTGTAACACCTAAAATCCATTCCTAAGAGATCAGTCTCTATTCTTATGTGATGTATCGTGACACTATTCGGTTTTTTTAGCACCTAAAAATCCATTCCCTAGCAATCGGTCTCCGTTCTTATGTGATGTTCCGGAACACTATTCTGTTTCGTAGCACCTAAAATCCATTCCCTAGAGATCAGTCTCTATTCTTATGTGATGTATCGTGACACTATTCTGTTTCTTTAGCACCTAAAAATCTATTCCTTAGCGATCGGTCTCGGTTCTTATGTAATGTAACGGAACATTATTTTGTTTTTAGCACCTAAATGTCAATACCCTAGCGACCAGTTTGTTCTTATGTGATGTACCGGAACACTATTCTGTTTTGTAACACCTAAAATCCATTCCCAAGAGATCAGTCTCTATTCTTATGTGATGTATCGTGACACTATTCGGTTTTTTTAGCACCTAAAAATCCATTCCCTAGCAATCGGTCTCCGTTCTTATGTGATGTTCCGGAACACTCTTCTGTTTCGTAGCACCTAAAATCCATTCCCTAGAGATCAGTCTCTATTCTTATGTGATGTATCGTGACACTATTCTGTTTCTTTAGCACCTAAAAATCTATTCCTTAGCGATCGGTCTCGGTTCTTATGTAATGTAACGGAACATTATTTTGTTTTTAGCACCTAAATGTCAATACCCTAGCGACCAGTTTGTTCTTATGTGATGTACCGGAACACTATTCTGTTTTGTAACACCTAAAATCCATTCCCAAGATATCAGTCTCTATTCTTATGTGATGTATCGTGACACTATTCTGTTTCTTTAGCACCTAAAAATCTATTCCTTAGCGATCGGTCTCGGTTCTTATGTAATGTAACGGAACATTATTTTGTTTTTAGCACCTAAATGTCAATACCCTAGCGACCAGTTTGTTCTTATGTGATGTACCGGAACACTATTCTGTTTTGTAACACCTAAAATCCATTCCCAAGATATCAGTCTCTATTCTTATGTGATGTATCGTGACACTATTCTGTTTCTTTAGCACCTAAAAATCTATTCCTTAGCGATCGGTCTCGGTTCTTATGTAATGTAACGGAACATTATTTTGTTTTTAGCACCTAAATGTCAATACCCTAGCGACCAGTTTGTTCTTATGTGATGTACCGGAACACTATTCTGTTTTGTAACACCTAAAATCCATTCCCAAGATATCAGTCTCTATTCTTATGTGATGTATCGTGACACTATTCTGTTTCTTTAGCACCAAAAAATCTATTCCTTAGCGATCGGTCTCGGTTCTTATGTAATGTAACGGAACATTATTTTGTTTTTAGCACCTAAATGTCAATACCCTAGCTACCAGTTTGTTCTTATGTGATGTACCGGAACACTATTCTGTTTTGTAACACTTAAAATCCATTCCCAAGATATCAGTCTCTATTCTTATGTGATGTATCGTGACACTATTCTGTTTCTTTAGCACCTAAAAATCTATTCCTTAGCGATCGGTCTCGGTTCTTATGTAATGTAACGGAACATTATTTTGTTTTTAGCACCTAAATGTCAATACCCTAGCGACCAGTTTGTTCTTATGTGATGTACCGGAACACTATTCTGTTTTGTAACACCTAAAATCCATTCCCAAGAGATCATCAGTCTCTATTCTTATGTGATGTATCGTGACACTATTCGGTTTTTTTAGCACCTAAAAATCCATTCCCTAGCGATCGGTCTTCGTTCTTATGTGATGTAACGGAACACTATTTTGTTTTTTGCACCTAAAAGCCAATTCCCTAGCGATCAGTCGGTTCTTATGTGATGTACCGGAACACTATTCTGTTTTGTAGCTCCTAAAATCCATTTCCTAGCGATCAGTATCTATTCTTATGTGATGTATCATGACACTATTGTGTTTTTTTAGCACCTAAAAATCCATTCCCTAGCGATCGGTCTCCGTTCTTATGTGAGATTCCTGGAACACTATTCTGTTTCGTAGCACCTAAAATCCATTCCCTAGAGATCAGTCTCTATTCTTATGTCATGTATCGTGACATTATTGTGTTTTTTAGCACCTAAAAATCCATTCCCTAGCGATCTGTCTCCGTTCTTATGTGATGTACCGGAACACTATTCTGTTTCGTAGCACTTAAAATCCATTCCCTAGAGATCAGTCTCTATTCTTATGTCATGTATCGTGACACTATTCTGTTTTTTAGCACCTAAAAATCCATTCCCTAGCGATCTGTCTATGTTCTTATGTGACGTAACGGAACACTATTTTGTTTTTTGCACCTAAAAGCCAATTCCCTAGCGATCAGTCGGTTTTTTATGTGATGTACCGGAACACTATTCTGCTTTTTAGCACCTATAAATCTATTCCCCAGTGATCAGTCTCAGTTATTATGTGATGTACTGGAACACTATTCTGTTTTGTAGCACCTAAAATCCATTCCCTAGCAATCAGTCTCTATTCTTATGTGATGTATCGTGACACTATTCTGTTTTTCCGTACCTAAAAGTCCATTCGCTAACAATCAGTCCCTGTTTTTATATGATGTACCGAAACACGATTGTTTTTTAGCACCTAAAAATCGATTCTTTAGCGAACAGTTTCTGTTCTTATGTGATGTAACGGAACATTATTCAGTTTTTAGCACCTAAAAATCCATGCCGTAACGATGTCTCTGTTCTAATATGATGTACCGGAACAGTATTCTGTATTGACAGATCCGTAATTTCTTCGCCTGTCGTCTTAACATTAAATGCATCTAATAAACCAAAGTTTAAAGCGCGTGCCCTCACGCACACACACACAGGGCATGCTGCCAAAACGCCAGTTGCAAGGTTAATTCACATCGACCGTTGCTCAGTTAAGATTCAACAAGGCCTTGTAGCATATATTTATATACCGCTCATGCAGTTCATAAAAGTCGCATTCACGTTGACTCGATGAAGACGCAAATTGTGTTTGTATCGAAAGCGTTTGTTGTTTTTAGGAAACAGCTTGACATACGTTGTATAAGCTTTCAGTCATCAAGCCAACCGCTTTGCATTCATCACGGTAATATACTGGCATGCCCATGAGACATGAGATGACAGCAGAATCCATACGGCCGCACAAGTAACTCGCTGCCTTCCGCTGAACTCTGAGCTTTACAGCCGTTGTGTTTCTGAAGCGGAAAGTTGGAAGTCAGCAGACACGCTTTCTCTCCTTCTAGAAATGGAGATAAATTTAGACGCAGGGTGAGAATGTTTAATGGATCTCAGTCACGTTAATGATTCCACGCCCTTTACTTGCAGGACATGAGTGGCAATCTCAATGCTATTTGTCTCTTGAAAAGGGCAGGAGCTCAATTGGTATTGCTACCCTTTTTTTTACCGAGATCATCACCGAAAGTTTCCAAGACTATTCATTAAACAGAGTCGTGAAAGAAAGAAACACTCACGCGTGGCAGGTATTTTTAGAAATGAAAATTGTTGAGGAGGAGTTGCTTCTCACATTTTATGTGTGACGACAACCAGAGCTCGAAATGGGCCGATATGCGCCGGTATGGCATACTGGTACTTCATTTTTCGTAGTATTTCATACCGGCACTTTTTTTCATCAGGAATGTACACTGACGTGCCAGATATACTGGTACACCTTGGTAGGTCCCCCACGGGAGCGCAGCACTGCAGAAATACGACGGAGCATGGACTCCACTAGCTTCTGAAAATATACTGTAGGCAATGCACACCATACTTCCTGCAGAGTGTTCCACAATTCGGGTGTATTCCGAGGTCTCGGATTCCTGTGTTCGATAGCACGTTGCATGGTATCCCAAATGTGTTCTATCACGTTCAGATCTAGGGACTTGGGTGGGAATGGCAACACCTCAAATTCAAATGAATGCTCCGCTAACCATAATGTGGCGTCCCGACACTTGTGTTGTCCTGTTGGAACAGGCCCAACCCATCAGCATGAATGCAGAACATGAACGGATGTTCGTCGTCAGAAAGAATGCGCACATAGTGTTGGCCGGTCACAGACGTTTGTAGACGTACCAGGGGTCCCAGTGAAGCCCAGCTAAACACACACCATACCATTACGAACCCCACACTAGCCGGTACAGTTCCCTGTTGACAGGCGGGATCCATGGCTTCATGGGGTTTACGCCACACACGAATCCTTCCATCTGCCCGATACAGTTGGAAACGCGACTCGTCAGTGGCGGTGTTGCCGTGCCCAAGCAAGGCGCATAGCTCTGTGTCGTGCACCCATCAAGGGGACTCGAGTTGGGCGTTGGCTCCCAAAGCCCATATCGTGCAGGGTACGTTGCACAGTCCGGACGCTGATGATTGTTGAGGCTCCAGCATTGAATTCCGATGATACCTGCGAGAGTGGTGCACGATTATCGCGTGAAATGATTCTTGACAGCTGACGATGGTCACGTTCACCCAATGTCTTTTTACGGCCACAATGGTATCGTAGGTTCGAGGTTTTGCCGGAATTCTTGTAGTCACGGTACACCCTTGCAATGGTCGTCCGTGAAAATCCAAACTTCGTTTCCATCTCCGAAATACTATGGTCCATCTCACGAGCGCCCACTACGACACCGCTTTGAAAATCGCTTAAATCCTTATTACTTGTCATTCTCATGCCGAAAACAGCTCTGACAGCTGGCAAGGATGTCTATCGCTTTATATACGCACTGGCGGACGCAACCGAGTACGCGCATAGGTGACGTGGCTATGTATTTTGAATAAGCTCGTCTGTACCAGTTTTTCTGGCACTTCAATGTATGTCACCAATGTTTCTGAATCGGAAATAAAGATCATGAATGACAGAGAAAAGCAGCAAGTCATCATTGAATTCCTGAAAAAAGACGGATGTGAGGTTCCAGAAATCCACAGAGGACTCCCGGCGGTGTATGAAGCTGCCACAATGGATATCAGTAATGTCCGAAGATGGATGAAGAGATTTAGAGAGGGAGAAAGTTGGTGTCGGAAAAACAACGGAGTGGAAGACCCGCGACTGCAGTGACAGATGCCAACAGGCAACAAGTGAAAGACCAAAGACCTCATTACAACTGATCGTCGTGTCACCATTCAGGAGTTGCAACAATAAACAGTGCTCACTATGTGCAGACATTGAAGAAGCTAAAGGAAGCTATTAGAAGGAAAAGACGTGACATTCCACTTCATAGTGTTGCTTTACAACAGGATAACGCACGCCCTAAACACCTCAATAATGGAGACTTCTATTTTTTTTTCTAGGATATATTACTATACACCTCAATAATGGAGACTTCTATTTTTTCCTATACACCTCAATAATGGGGACTTCTATTTTTTTTTCTAGGATATCTTACTATACACCTCAATAATGGAGACTTCTATTTTTTTCTAGGATATCTTACTATACACCTCAATAATGGAGACTTCTATTTTTTTTCTAGGATACCTTACTATACACCTCAATAATGGAGACCTATTTTTTTTTTCTACGATATCTTACTATACACCTCAATAATGGGGACTTCTATTCTTTTTCTAGGGTATCTTACTATACACCTCATTAATGCAGACCTATGTTTTTCTATACACCTCAATAATGGATACTTCTATTTTTTTCTTACAACAGGATAACGTACGCCCCTATACACCTCAATAATGGAGACTTCTATTTTTTTTTTCTATTCACCTCAATAATGGAGACCTATTTTTTTCTATACTCCTCAGTAATGGAGACTTCTATTTTTTTTTCTTACAACAGGATAACGCATGCCCCTATACACCTCAATAATGGAGACTTCTATTTTTTTTAATTTGAGGTTTAACCACCACAGTGAGCGTGGGCTATAAGCAGTCGCCCGTCCCTAAATTAGGATCACTAGTTCCAGGGAAGGGAGAGAGCCAGTGCTGTAAGACAAACACAACATCCATGCCTCACCGGATTCGAACCCGGACCCTTTTCGTACGAATGATCAGAGTCCATTGCTTGGACCACTGCGCCACCGGGCCGGCCAATGGAGACTTCACAGGCTATGGCCAAAATGGGGTGGACGATGATGCCCCAACCCTCTTGCAGTCCTGATTTGACTCCCTCAGACTTTTTCCGGTTTGGCCCTTTGAAGAAACACCCTTCGTGGGGAACGTTTTGACGACGTAACAGACGTTAAACTGGCTGTGAACTTATGCTTGAAAAGTTCCGTGGCGAAACATTCAATACAGATGTTGACGTTATTCAAGCTGTATAGGGGTCGCTAAAGCAGCTCCACATGCTTTGAAAAGGGGACTGAACGATGGGACAGTTGCATATCATTCGAGGGAAGATACTTTGAGAAAGAATAACATGTATTTTGCTATACCTATATTTCTTCATTTTTTGTGATTTTACTCTGAGTTTTTGTCTCTAGTACCAATTTCAAAGAAAATGTTCTTCTCCCGCGTTTTTCGATACGTCTACTGTATTAGGTCGTTCAGGAAGTTAATGAACACTTTACGTTCCCAATTAAAAGTACCAGTGTCATTAAGCCTGCGGAAAATGTGTGTGATTCGGAGATCCAAATCCTGTTTGTTGTTGTATCGAGTACCACACATATCTTTTTTAAAATAGTTATAAATCACAGGGGTTCATATCCGGTAAATATGGTGGATAGGACAACTCCACCTAATCGTTTTATTCAATGAACAATCGAGCAGTCCCTACCTTGAGCGGCGGGGCTTTGTCGTTTAGGCTAGTAGAAATGACTTACACCGCTCCGATGTCATGGTGATGTTCTCATCATATATTTTCAAGAAATCACACCGGGAACATTCATATCAACGACCAGGAAGATTTTCGCTCATGAAACTCTGTACGACGTAAAAGCGTTCCGAAAGTACCGGGTTCAACCGAGCATAGTGACTGTTGCCGTTGCCTGGGTGCGTAAAATTCCACCAAACTTTCATCTAAGCAAAGCAACCTTATGAGCATCCTACTTTCACGACGGTACCACGCAACTTTTCCCCCTGCAATTTGGTAGAGAAACTCAGTATACATGTATGTCGTGGATAGTGTGCGTAGTAGTGACGTCGTTAACCTGCGCATTCAGCTTAAAACTCCTATCAGTACGGTATAATCCGTTGTGTAAGGGATCTCCGCTTGTGTGGAAAGGTTATTGACACTCACTCTACACAACTGCTGTAAGGCTTCTTGGAAGCATCATTTGGTTTCTTATGTGTAAATAGAAATTGCTCGACCGCATCTTGGAACATCTTTGGTTGATGTCCTGCCTTCCTTATATCCTGTCACTCAATTACTTTTTTGTTTGTTTTGGAGGCTTAACAAGCACCTTGGGCAACTCGATGGGATATGAGCCGTCGTCAGTCCCTAATTTAAGGCCATTGATTCCAGGGAAGGAAACAGCCAGCGCCGTAAGACGAACACAACATCTATGCCTCATAGGGTTTCCAATTCGTACCCTTCAGCGCTTGGCTCACTGCCATACCGGGGCGGCTCATCCAATTGCGCACCGCCATTTTCGGAAGGGCATTTTGGCCTACTGCCGTTTTTAGAAGACTTTGTGCCACGCACTCTGAATTTTACAATATGATACAAAACTTCAAAAAAGCACGTTGTTCCTCGCCTCTTCCTAGCTCCTTTTCGTTATCGCAACTTTCATTAACCAATCTATGGGCACGAGCTGAGCCCGAGGTACGTATTCCGCAATTACCAGTTATTGACTGTGTTGCCACTTCAAGGTTCCGAAATGTACGCCAATAAATGTGTTAGAGTACTTTCCGAAAGACATACTACGATGTCCAACCCATATGCCAGATGTTAATCCATGTCTGCCTCGATCTACGTTTTCGTTCTTGCGAAACATGCAGTCTACGTTTGACATTCGTCGTTCGCCAATCCATGTCTTAATCAGCTCAACAAGCTCAATAGCAACTTCTCTCTCTGTGTTGCGTTCACGTCTTCTCTCTCTCACGTCACCCTCATGACTACAGCATGGTTGTGCAATCTCATACAACTCTCATGCCTTCTTCACTAACTGGGATCCAAGTTATTGCTGCATTTCGGTCGGCAATGAGAAAGTTCAACTGTTGTTTCAATCATGCACTAAATGTAAATTCGTTTTAAAACCGCCTTACACAGCTCTGTCATTCTTTTTTCTTCCCTGCACTGCTTATCAGTCTTTTATTACTGTTAACACTGACTGTATGCGTTAGACCTCTCCTTTTTCCTTTCCATCCCGTTTGTAGTTCTAACACTTAGAACACTTTCAAGATGGGGGCTGAGTTCTCCTTGTACATAATGTATATAGCTTTTCTTTCTTTGCTATGCTTCTTTGTCTTGTGTATCTGTCTCGGTTTACACTAACCCTTTAAGCGGCCGATGTACCTGAACTAAATAGCACCTAAAATTTTCTGCGCTCCTCAAACAGAAATGTTCGCATAGCGGCCGGGTTTTACGAAAGCTACTTCCGGAGAATTTCTTCACTTTCTCATCTCAGCAGTACTGGACATAAACCTGTCACTTGTGATAAGGTATTCTTTGCTCCACAACATATCCAATCCACGGAAAGACGGGGATGGGCTAGTTCTCTTGACACCATGGAATGATGAGGTAGGGTTGGTGCCCCAAACACGAACATCATGCCACTGGGTAGAAACTAGTGACTCCAACATTTTCTCTCTCCTTTCGTAGGTATGTCGCCGTTGTTATAGCCTCTTTAGTAGGAAATCAGTCAAAAAGGATTAGTGTCAATCATCCCCAAATGACCACTATGAATAACAAAACTAACGGGAAAGCAACACTTTCTGATGGGTTCAGCACTCGTTTCAGCCGCGTTCAGTGTACTTTTCAGACAGTGAATATATTCGTTCTAGAAGACTTCAGCCCATTTTGATAAGCCCGAGTTAATTCGTTCCAGCCTGTTAAAGGGTTATATTCTGAGAAAAAAAAAACAATTGTCCAGATTGTCGTTTTTTGGAACAGTCAGTAAGACGCACCATTGACTCTAACTGACATACTGCACTGTAAAAAATTTACTGTAGATTTTACGGTTTTAAACCGTTTTCCAGGGTGCCAACACAAAACCGTAAAATCTACAGTTTTATGCAGTGTTGGAGCAAAGCTATAGCTTTGCACCAACACTACATTTAATGAAGAAAACAGCGCAGGATTTGGCTGAAGCGAGTCACAGCCCAAATAATCACGAAAACAAAACAAAATTGACTGGAACGAATGTGCTAATTGTGTTGGAGCAAAGCTAAACTGCAGATTTTACGGTTTTGTGTTGGCACCCTGGAAAACGGTTTAAAACCGTAAAATCTACAGTAAATTGTTTACAGTGTGCGCTCGCAACGACTCCCCATACTGCTTATGAGACCGTCAATTAAGGCTTGTGGAATTAACCATCACTCCTCTGAAAGGGCTTCTTCGAGTTTCTGGAGGGTCCTAGGTGGAGGCTGGAGCTCCGTAACTCATCTTCTCGAGGAAACCCAGACATACTTAATAGGATTTATGTCCGGCGTACCTGCTGTCCAATCCATTTGAGCGATATATTCAGTTTCGAGATGCTCATCCACCAACTGAGCTCGATGCGGACTAGCGTTATCGTCCATCAGGAGGAGATGAGATTATAGACACCTAAGTCCATAATCTGATTGCTATATCACTGGCCGATCACCGATCCATTCGGAAAGATGTACAGGTCAGTGCAACCGTTCGTAATGATGCCTCCCTAGATTATAATAGAAAGCAGCTTCTATGAAACCTTGACCTTTCATGGATATTTGAGGGGCTGCCGCGAGTGTCTGGTACTCGCCAGATTAGAGTACGTCGGGAATCAATATTTAAACTACATTGTGACTCGTCCATAAATACACATATTTCTAGTTGTTTGGGATCCACAGGCAATGTTGCTGACTCTGTCACAAATGCACCCGCCCGGGAGAGAGAGAGTTAGGAGAACACAAATCATAGGCTTCTTCCCATGGAAACGTCTCTTGTGCAACCTGCATTAAACTGTGAATCGAATTATTTAGGTGCCAGTGTCTGATACGTGTCCGAAAGTCAGTTGCGTACCTGTTATCTGCCGATGTCTTCTTACGTTAGAGTCACTGTCTTGTTCTTGTCGATGACGACCCTCTCCTTTACTAAGGAATCACCTCCAAAGTATTGAGATGATATTTTTTTGGTCGCTTAACGCGATGGACATTTCGGAATCAGACTGACTTGTTTCGTTTCTCTCTTTTTTTTTTTTGATTAAAGGTTCAACAACCACCGTGAGCAACTCGTTGGACTCTAAACAGTCTCCCGTCCCTGAGTTAGAATCACTGCTTCTAGGGAAGGGAGAGAGCCAGTGCCGTAAGAAAAACTCAATATCCACGCCACGAACTCGGACCAATCTTGGACAAATGGATATAAGCCAGCGCTTAGACAACTGCGCTACCATGGTGGCTGACCTGTTTCCATTCTACCGATCACTCGCCAACGCTGTGAATTTTCTAAATTCTGTCTTCGAGACATTTTTAGCTCCTTCTAACACCGGACTACTTACTGTCCAATCTACATGGAGATGGAATACGAAACGCCAGAAAAAGGTCACTCGTCCAAATGCTGTCTTCGAGACACTTTCCACTCAATCTAACACCGCAATACCATCCAACCTATGTCGAGATAGAATATGGACACCGATAAAAAGTGAATTGTCCAAATGCTGTCTTCGAGACACTTTCCACTCAATCTAACACCGCAATACCGTCCAGCCTACGTCGAGATGGAATATGGAAACCGATAAAAAGTGAATTATCCAAATGCTGTCTTCGAGACACTTTCCACTCAATCTAACACCGCAATACCGTCCAGCCTATGTCGAGATGGAATATGGAAACCGATAAAAAGTGAATTGTCCAAATGCTGTCTTCGAGACACTTTCCACTCAATCTAACACCGCAATACCGTCCAGCCTATGTCGAGATGGGATATGGAAACTGATAAAAAGAGAATTGTCCAAATGCTGTCTTCGAGACACTTTCCACTCAATCTAACACCGCAATACCGTCCAGCCTATGTCGAGATGGAATATGGAAACCGATAAAAAGTGAATTGTCCAAATGCTGTCTTCGAGACACTTTCCACTCAATCTAACACCGCAATACCGTCCAGCCTATGTCGAGATGGGATATGGAAACTGATAAAAAGAGAATTGTCCAAATGCTGTCTTCGAGACACTTTCCACTCAATCTAACACCGCAATACCGTCCAGCCTGCTTCGAGATGGAATACCGAACGCGATAAAAATATGAATCATCCAGATGCTGTATTCGAGACATTTTCCTCTCATTCTGACACTGGAATACTGTCCAGTGCACTTCGAGAAGAAATGTGAGGTGCGAGAAAAAGGGAGTTGCATTACTGCCTTTGTAAAGCGGTCCTGATTCGCATATTCTGCAGTAAAAGAGACACACGTGCGCATGGCTTCTTCTTCGGTATCACTATTTTTGCACATTCATCAGCTTCCGTTACATTTCCGTCTATGCACCACGTGTTCAATGCAAATTTTGCTATTTCCACTAATTTCGCACACTAATGTATAATAGGTCTGCAATGTTAAATAGGTAACCTGTAAAACTGATACTAACGACAACTACTGCCAGAATGTGAAAATACTTTCTACACAATCAAAAAAATTCTCTAACGTTTTTGTATGACAAAATAAAACCTCGTCGCAGGGATTACTCGGTTACGTTTAGGCACAGTTATTAATTTCCTTTCATTGCAAACCTTTTCGGCAGATGAAACTTTTTGATAAAAGAAATCAATTTATCAAAACCTTTCATTCTTTCAGTTGAAATTTGGTGAGCTTTAAAAATAGAGAACATAAACTGACAAGGAAAAAAGATGCATCCTGTTTTCTTTTCTGCTTTTTATGGATCAAGTCCAATATGATTTCAGTATACAAAAAAAAAAAAAAAAAAAAAAAAACGACGTGCTTACAAGGAAGTACGTAAAATGAATCCTGATTCAAATGCTCGCTATCACATTGTATGTATTCAAATGGACCAACGTACCACTAGAGATCATTGACTTACTTCCTGTATTTTCGAATCGGATATTTTAAAAAAAGTATGTGACAGAAGTTGATGCCAAATAATCGGGGTACAAAGTGAGCTATCTAAACACAGTGCCAAATGTGAGATGCTGCCAGAAAGATCTCACGATCTGAGTCCAAAGACTTGTAATTGTAAAATCACTGGACTAACATAGAACATCGACATAAAATGCGCTAAGCTTGAATGAATTATTTATTAAATTAATGAATTAATTTTATTGCATTATAAATTATTAAAAAGTAATTTTATTTATTTATTTATTTTTACACTTTGACCATCATTCAGTTAAAGGACTGGTGTAATTTTATTTGCTTCGCTTTATTTCGGGGTTTATTAACCAATCAGAGCCACTCTAAGGGCAACAAGTAGCTGGCCGTTCCTACTTTAGGGTGATAGGTTGCAGGCAAGAGAAATAGTCAGCGCTGCAAGACGAACACCCCCTTTGGCTTTGAATGAACAAAATATATGGATGGAGGGGCACACAGGAATAAGTGTAAACTGGTATTTTTTTTGGGGCGAACGAATAAGTGTAAACTAATGTTTTCCTTTCGTGGAGGGCACAAAAAAGTGTCAACTGATGTTTTGCTTTTAGGGGAGGCTGCCCTTAGAAACAGTTTCTCCGTAAATCTCACAAAACTTGGGTCTTTTAAGGTGGACTCAAGTAATTTATCTTCCTATACTTCCAATGGAAAAACCTCTGTTCACATTTTCTTCCCAATTAATGCGTTCCGAAGGATGAAAATTTGAACATCGATTAAAATAGCTTCATTTTATAACTTAGAAAACTTAATATTTTCTAAAACATAACAATAATTATGCAATCAAACATTTGTTTGTCTACTGACGTCATCAAAGTACAAGTCGCGCCATCTTTTTTCTGGTTTCAACGCCACCAAAGGAAAAGTTATTGATTTTTAATATAATTATAGTTTAATTTATAAAATATTATGTATTCCAAGTTATAATATGAAGTTATTTTAATCGATGTTCAAATTTTCATCCTTGGGAACGCATTAATTGTGAAGAAAATGTGTACAGAAGTATTTCCATTGGAAGTATAGGAAGCAAAATTACTTGACGTCCACCTTAAGTGCGTAGCAAGTATTTTTTATTATGCATTACTCTTCAGTCACTGCTGATAACAAATGATGACGAATAGACCAGGATATTTTTAACATGATGCTAAGTTTTTTTGAAAATGAAGTTCTCTGCTTTATTACACATCCTTTTAAGTATTACAGATATTTTTGCTGATACATGAATAATGCTACGTAATGAGTCCTCTACGTTGATAGCATTTTGCCATGCTTTATCTTCCGCACAAAAGACGAATCACAGCCAAATATAAAAGATACGCTTAAGTATGTGTATAAATCTATTGTTCTTTGTTTTGTTTTTTTGATTGGAGGTTTAACGACCACCGTGAGCAACTCAATGGGCTACAAGCAGTCACCCGTCCCTAATTTAGGTCCACTGGTTCCAGGGAAGTGAGACAGCCAGCGCTGTAAATCAAACACAACACCCATGCCTCACCAGGATTCGAACCCGGACGAGTGATCAGAAACCATCGCTTAGACGACTCTTTAAACTTGGTAGCGATGCTATTAAACTTCCTTTTCATATTTGTTGTCCCATCGTAAGCTTACCCTCGCATTTAAATTCTCTAAAGTTAGAGGGGGTGAGGCTCGTGCTTCCCTCGACGCTACGTCTACGAACACCCATGCCGCATCCAGCACTCGAACCCATGCTCATGTTGTGGTTTGACATTTTTTGAGACGTTCTAGGTTCTCGTGTGTTGAAACATTATTGTATGCTGACACAACGCTTATGTAGTTAGTATCGGTCTAGGGATCGATAAGGCTTAAAACGGCTGGAAAAAAAATATTTACAACTTTTTAATAGTCAACTGGTTGTGGCAGTGCACTATGCGCAATATACATTGGCGCAAGTATTGCAGCTCTGACACATGTTATCCCACCCATCCGCCATCTTGGAATCCGCCATATTGATTCAACTTTATTTTTTCACTTGACAATAAGGTAATGTCCCATTATTTTTGCATATCTTTATTAGTTTTCAAGTTATTGCATGTTACTAATCGATGTTTGGTGTTTTTCCTTCATGTTGCGCTTGAACGTTTCGACTTTGCTTTGCAGTGAAACGTGATGGAATTTACCAAAGAGATGCGTATTGACACAATTTTGCATAGTGGTGGATGGAGTTCAACGGAGTTCGCACCTGACTTTAAATACAGACACCCAGAAAGACTGCCAATCACACATAGTGCAGTGGTGAAGCTAATCCAGAAATTTAGGCAAACAGGCAGTGTATGTGTGAGAAGCCAAAAAGCTGTCTGCCCAAAACAACAAGAAATAAGAAGTCAACAACCGTGATTTTGGCGGCGCTTGCCAAACGCCCACAACAGAAGAGCACGCGACGTTTAGCAGACGGATTTGGCACCAGTCAAACATCGCCTCTGCCTGTTCTTTCAAAAAAAAAAAAAAAAAAAACAATTGCATCCTTGTAAACTACAACTGTTACACCATGAGTGAGGATGATCCTGATCGTCTTCTTCAATTTTGGAAGTGGGCCTTGCAGAAACTTCAGTCTGATCCAACATTTGCATCAAAGATTATCTTCAGTGGTGAGGCCAATTTTTACCTCAATGGAGAGGATAATCGCTATAATACCATGTACTGCTCGGACACCAATCCGCATTGCATGAACCGACCTATGATGCAAAGTGCACAAAAAGTTATGCTGTGGTGTGGAATATGGAAGACACGCATTGTCGGTCCACTGTTTATTGACGGCAATCTGACTGGCGACAGGTACCTCCACGTGTTGCAAAAGTTCATCCTCCCAATGTTGATAGATGAAGAGGGTGATTTTCCCTGGTTCTTCCTACAGGATGGTGCTCCTCCTCATTACGGCGTAGCTGTTCGTGCGAACCTGGATGAGCAATTCCCTAATTGCTGGATTGGGAGGCGTGGGCATGCCGAGTGGAAAGCACGCTCATCAGGTTTAAGCCCGTTAGACCTTTTTTTTGCTGTAGGGGTACGTGAAAGGTGTTTTGTATGCACCCAACGTCAGAGATCTGCAACATTTACAACATTTGACGACCCGCATTGCTGATGCGTGAGACAGCATTACACCAGACATGTGCTCCTGTGGAATCGGAACGACGTTTGCACGTGTGTGTAGCTGGACAAGAACAGCATATTGAGCACATAATATGAGCTTTGCACGTGTGTGTAGCTGGACAAGAACAGCATATTGAGCACATATTATGAGCTTTGCACGTGTGTGTAGCTGGACAAAGGCAGAATTTTTTGTAGTACGGTAAGTACCTCAAGTGAACATGTAACATGCAATAACTTGAAAACTAATAAAGTTATATAAAAATAATGATACCATTGTTTTCCTGAGAAAATGTTACATAAATCTGAGTGGTCACATGACCCTATTGCCATTTGAAAAATTTAAGTTGAATCCAATATGGCGGATTCCAAGATAGCGCATTGGGGGCTAGTATGTGTCAACAGGGTCATGTGATAACCTGGATATCAAAACTGGGCTTGGCAGAGGTCCAGTTTTTAATTACCGGCACTTTTTGCGATAGTAAATCGAACTTTTTCTGTTGCATTCGTTTAGGTAAATCCATACTTCACAATAAATTTCCATCTGTCTCCGGCTAAGTTATTCTCATAAAGAAGTCTACACCGTGTTTTGTGCTCGAACACAAGCCTAGGAAAAAGGCGGTGAATATTATGGTTTTGTTTTTCTCATATTTGTTTATTACATTGTTTACAGTTGATACAGAAATTTTTAATGACTTGGCAATTGCTCTTCGGGTCGGTGGATTTTCTTTTAAGACCAGATACCTTATTGTTGAAATAATCGTAAAAATACGTACATCCTTTGGGTATTCGTTTGGTGTTCTTTTTCCTGTTAAAAGCAATGTTTGACGATTTTTCCTTGTATTACTTATAACGAAGTAAATTTCTCCGTCATTTTTGGTCTACGCCGGGATTCAAACCCGAGGCCGCTTATTCCGGAACAAGTCGCTCTACGCCGGGATTCGAACCCGAGGCCGCTTATTCCGGAACAAGTCGCTCTACCAACTGAGCTACGCAGACATTTTATTCTGATTCCTATCTGCCTTTATGTCGTGTGCGTCCTTCTGGCAGGTACGTCACATCTCCCCCCCCCCGAAAGAGGGCCGGGGGCATGGCCCACGGGTCAGCCGTGACCATGAATCGTTGCAGGCAGCCATCCACTGTAGAACGTGCACTTGAGAACTCCCAGTCAATCTGCTGTGTGGAATGCAACATCACACATTTTTATTTTTCGAAGCGCTGGAGAAGGGATTCTCTGATTTTTCCTGTCTCGTGTTGTGGAAATAACTTCACACCAATGCGAGATTTTGAACGGTCGGGTCATCCGGATAGTTCGGGCGCCATTATAACGAAGTAAATTTCTCCGAACCCTTTCCACTCGAACCCGGGTCCACTCATTCCGGAATAAGTTGCTCTACCAATTAAGCTACGCGGACATTTTATTCTGATTCCTATCTGCCTTTATGTCGTGTGCGTCCTTCTGGCAGGTACGTCACATACTGATAATATTGCTTGTTTAACATTTAGAAAGGCTAATTCCATGATTTTTCAGAGCGTTTTTTAATTGCAGAATGCGAATATTTCTCTTCGTAAAGAGCAGAAACGTAACCTTCTATCCACGGCTTGCTTGTGTGCGCCGTTTTCTTAGCAGATGATATTTAACTGCAAGTTTCCATCATGTTCATCTAACACGCTGCAGCCAATTTCAATTCTTTGAACCTTTTTTTATTTTGTGTCCCAAAAAGTCCTGAAATGTGTGAACATCCTCTGTATATATTAATTCCATACAACTTCAGTCTGGATATTTGCCCAGTAATGAGGATATCGTTATCGTTCTCGGTAGGAAATTGGAGTTCACTGATTCGATATCCTCTCTGGGGCGATGTAATTTTCGAATTTTCTGAAGAGTTGATAAGATGAGTAATTATTACTTTGAGCATCTATACATCATAAAGAAATAAAAAAAATGCCCATACATGAAAATTAAAGCTCACATCTTGATTGTTATCAATTTAGCACTTAATGCAAAAAGATGGAAATTACAGAAGCACAATGGAGATCGATAAATGTTTAATATTATTAGTAAATTCCCTTTTATTTTTTTTTCGGGATGGTGTGTTTTTTATGTACATCTAAGGCTAGTGGGGGCCGCCGTTCACTAATAGTGTGGTCACTGATTTTAGGGAAGGGAAAAAGCTAATCGCTAATTAATTGATACTGCATCTGAGGAATGAAGGAAGAAGGCCATTATTTATTTAATGATCACTAATCCTAGGGAACGGAAACAACCAGCAACTAAAAATTGTTACTGATTCTGAGAAAGCCAATCATTGATTAATGGCCACTGATTCTAGGCAAGGGAGAAAGCTGATCACTAATTAATGATCATTGTTTCGAGGGAAGGAAGAAAGCCAGTCTATAACGAAGTGAATTTCTCCGTCATTTCTGTCCACGCCAGGATTCGAACCCGGATCCCCTCATTCCGGAATAAGTCACTCTACCAATTGAGCTACGCGGACGTTTTATTCTGATTCCTATCTGCCTTTATGTCGTGTGCGTCCTTCTGGCAGCTACGTCACATCTCCTGGTACGTTACATCATCTCCCCCGTATTTTTTTTATTTTTTTTTTCGAAGCACTGGAGAAGGGATTCTCTTATTTTTCCTATCTCGCGGTGTGGAAATAACATCACACCATTGCGAGATTTTGAACGGTCGGGTAATCCGGATAGTTCGGGCGCCATTATAACGAAGTGAATTTCTCCATCATTTCTGTCCACGCCAGGATTCGAACCCGGATCCCCTCATTCCGGAATAAGTCACTCTACCAATTGAGCTACGCGGACGTTTCATTCTGATTCCTATCTGCCTTTATGTCGTGTGCATCCTTCTGGCAGGTACGTCACATCTCCTGGTACGTTACAAGTCATAAAAATTAATGCTAACGGATTCTTGGAAAAAGAAAAATGAAGTCATCAGTAATTGCGAGGGAACCTAGGGAAGGGAGAAAGCCAGTCTCCTATTAAAAACATGATTCCAGACAAGAAAAATCGCCAATCGCTAATTAATGGTCACTGTTTCTAGGGAAGGAAAACAACCAGCAACTGAAAATTGTTACTGATTCTGAGAAAGCCAGAAAGGCCGCCCCGGTGGCGCAGTGGTCTAAGCGATGGCCTCTGATCATTCGTCCGAACGGGGTTCGGGTTTGAATCCCGGTGAGGCATGGATGTTGTGTTTGTCTTACGGCACTGGTTTCCTCCCTTACCTGAAACCAGTGACCCTAAATTAGGGACGGGTGACTGCTTATAGCCCATTGAGTTGCCCACGGTGGTCGTTAAACCTCCAATCAAAAAAAGCCAGAAAGCCAATCATTGATTAATGGCCACTGATTCTAGGCAAAGGAAAAAACAGTTGCTAAATTTTGCCACTGATTCTAGGGTAGGGTAAAAGCCAATCACTAATTAATGGACAGTTATTCTATGGAAGGGAGAAAGCCAATCGCTAATTTACAAGCTATCAGCAGATATTGGAAGATTCAAATGAAAATGTTTAAAAATTCAGCAGGAATGCGTTTTTTGTTCATTAGAGGTTTAACGACCACAGCGAGCAACTCAATGAGCTATAAGCAGTCTCCCGTCCCTAATTTAGGGTCACGGGCTTCAGGGAACGAAGAGAGCCAGTGCCCTAAGACAAACACAACATCCATGCCTCACCGGGATTCGAATCCAGACCCCTTTTAGACGAATGATCAGAGGCCATCACTTAGACCACTGCGCCATAGGGGCGGCGGAATGCGTATCAATTCTAGTCAAATGTACAAACGTTTATTAGTGGATGATGCCTTTTTTTCAAGATTCAACATCAGATTATCATAATTTAAGAGCCCTTTCGTCACAACTTTCCTATAAAAATTATAAGGATCCAACATGACAGCATGACATTTTTAATAAAAATTCCAGGATGTTTCAGCCACATTTTCCCGCAATTGTACTCGTAATTCAAATGAACAATGTTTGGAATCAGATTCACAGGTATATTTCTTTTGCAGACAGATACAGATACACTGATGGGCATACCAAATATCACACCGGCAAGTGATATTTGTCGGAGCGCAATTCAAATTGGTGGGCATGTGTCGAGAGTTGTGTTATACAAATTACTGCAGTTGTTAACCAACCACGTGACAGGAGAGGGAGCTAAAAGGGCAAAACGGCTCGTGGTGGTTACATTTACTCTTTTAGATAAGGATTCATAAAAATGAATATAACTTCAAAACTATTTCGAATCTGTGAAAAACAATTACAGATCCTGAAAGTAGAAAAAACGGGAAATAAATTAAGTCCATAAAATATTTTCGTACTTTTGACGATTTTAGGGTTTATGAATACTTTTTTTAATTGGAGGTTTAACGACCACCGTGAGCAACTCAATGGACTATAAGCAGTCGCCCGTCCCTAATTTAGGGCCACTGGTTCCAGGGAAGGGAGAGAGCCAGCGCCGTAAGACAAGCACAACATCCATGCTTTACCAGGATTCGCACCCGGACACCTTTCGGACGAATGATCATTATGAATGCCTTCATTTAGGGCCAATGTTTCCAAGGAAGACAGAAATCCAATGCCGTAAGACAAACAAGACATCCATACTCCCACTAGGATTCGAACCCGGGCCATCTCGAATGAAATGTTCAGAACCCACTGCGCCTCTGGGGCGGCACCATAAAGGTATGCACAAAATGAGGCTAAACTTACCACGCATGTTGACAAATACGTAGGTGGGGAGAAAGGTTATTTTAGTTCTGAAGGACTACGTGCAGGCGCGATAGGGCCGCCCCGGTGGCGCAGTGGTCTAAGCGATGGCCTCTGCTCTTTTGTCCAAAAGGGGTCCGGGTTCGAATCCCGGTGAGGCATGGATTTTGTGTTTGTCTTACGGCACTGGCTCTCTCCCTTCCCTGGAACCAGTGACCCTAAATTAGGGACGGGCGACTGCTTATAGCCCATTGAGTTGCTCACGGTGGTCGTTAAACCTCCAATAAAAAATGCGCGATGGGAGAGTAGACAATATAATGTGGCTTAAGTCAGTAGGTCGTCAGATCGCCATGCCGGAGTATACATTCCGCAAAATGAGTAGAATAGTACCCGGATGGTCTCCTGAGGTATTGCTGACCATGCTTCCCTGACCTCTGTCCAAAAACCATCGACATTACGAGTGGGTCGTGAAACGGCGTTAAGTCATCTGCCAATGACGCCCCACAATTTGTCTGTTTTGGGGAAAGTACGAGGATTCCGCTTGCCACAGCAGCATCTGGTCATCTTGAAGGCACGTTTATTTCTCTTAGGAGTGTGCGCTTGGCCGTTAGCTTGTTGAATCTAGGCGTCACAGATACCACGGAGATACCGCAACAAAACGCACAGGCTGCATAACTTCATTGATGTATTGTCGTTCTCTCATTGTACCGCTAGGGGTTGACGTATTACATGGGTGAATTACGTGTCAAAACGACAAATCTGCAGCGGTACATTCCGTCTGTGTAGCTTAGTTGGGAGAGCAACTTATTCCGGAGTGAGGGGGCGCGATTTAGATCTCCGTCAGGGACAAACTTTTATTTTCACAGACGTACGAGCGATAAACGGCTGTTGAAAGTGATAACGCTCCAAACAATGATATGTGGCTGAGAAGCCCTGTGACACGGCAGCAGCAAGATACTCCCGGAGACCAAGTCGTCTCCAGGTTCCCAACCGGTGATGGTCTGCGCCATACAGGAACCAGATTCATCGCTGAATACTCACATCTGGTTCGGCATCACTTCAACCTTGCGCGATGATGTGTTGGGTGAGTGGCAGTCGTCGCAATTGCTGACGAGGGCGCAAGCCTGTCTCAACCAATCTGCGATTCACAGTCTGTTTCAATGCGGGTATGTCCACAGTTTGCTTGTACACTTAGTCGAATGTCGTCTGTTGTGAAATGTGCTGCTGCTACAGTTTGCGGTTGAATGCGACAAACAATTTCTTTTTGTTTTTGATAGGAGGTTTAACTACCACCGTGAGCAACTCGATGGGCTATAAACAGTTGCCCATTCCTAATTTAGGGTCACTGATTCCAGGGAAGGGAGAGAGCCAGTGGCGTAAGACAAACACGACATCTATGCCTCACCGAGATTATTCGAACACGGACCCATCTTCGACGAATGATAAGAAGCCATTGTTTAGACCACTGCGCCACCGAGGCGGCCAATCAATTTTGGATTTCTGCCTACTTGCTCATGTCCCATTATAGCGGTGCAAGTAACCTTCATTCAACTACAGTTGCCACATTCGGTCTACTGTTGCTGAATCCTGATGCGTTTTCGTAACAATGCAACACTGTGACTAACAAGCCGTACGTAGCCCTCTGGTGAAACATCAGGTTCCCTGGAACCAGTGGTCCTAAATTAGGGACGGGCGCTTGCTTATAGCCCACTGAGTTGCTCACAGTAGTCGTTAAACCTCCAATCAAAAAAAAAAAAAAAAGAGAAGCGTCTGGTATCGGTGTCCGTTGTGTGGTAGGATGCGCGATTACGTCACCTAGACCTCCCCGTTAGCGCAGTGGTCTAACGCAGAAAAAACATTCTTGTTGGGCCAGCACTGCCAGCAATGGCCCATCACTATGTTGCCGCTGTCGAACCGTCAATAAAATGTCCGGGTGGCCAACACAAGGGCCAGAAGTTCAGGCCAACAGTTGGCACCCCATTAGTTTATAACGAAGTAAATTTCTCCGTCATTTTTGGTCTACGCCGGGATTCGAACCCGAGGCCGCTTATTCCGGAACAAGTTGCTCTACCAACTGAGCTACACAGACATGTATTCTGATTCCTATCTGCCTTTATGTCATGTGCGTCCTGCTGGCAGGTACGTCACATCTCCCCCCCGAAAGAGGGCCGGGGGCATGGCCCACGGATCAGCCGTGACCATGAATCGCTGCAGGCAGACAACCACTGTAGAACGTGCACTTGAGAACTCCCAGTCAATCTGGTGTGTGGAATGCAACGTCACACACATTTATTTTTCGAAGCACTGGAGAAGGGATTCTCTGATTTTTCCTGTCTCGCGGTGTGGAAATAACATCACACCAATGCTAGATTTTGAACGGCCGGGTCATCCGGATAGTTCGGGCGCCATTATAACGAAGTAAATTTCTCCGTCATTTTTGGTCTACGCCGGGATTCGAACCCGAGGCCGCTTATTCCGGAACAAGTTGCTATACCAACTGAGCTACGCAGACATGTATTCTGATTCCTATCTGCCTTTATGTCATGTGCGTCCTGCTGGCAGGTACGTCACAAGTTGTCATATGCCAGAACAGAGCCATCAGTTGTCCATCACAGGCAGTAGCTGCCACAAGTGGCCCTTCAGGGGCCCTGCAAGCACGTGCCAGAAATGATGGCTAGCCTAATGTGGTCCGCTAGTGTGTGGGTAGTGGCAGCCGGCAACCACGTGACGTAACTGGTAGCTGGCCGAATCTTGTCCGCCAATTTCCAGCAGTAGCCATAAAAAAAACAAGTTAGTAAAATCATGCAATGCATTGATTATAATACGCTTTCCAACATACCAGAAATCATTACTCAAGTTATGAGAATAATGGCTGTGGAATAAATCTCGGTCCTGTGCCCTGACCTTTGATTCCATTTCGATGATATTCAACAGAACCGGTTTGGCATACCTCCTAAATAACATGATAAAGTTTTGTCGAAATCGAAGCAATTTTACGTAAGTTATGATGCATAAGGCCTATGGAATAGATCCCGCTCCTGTATCCTAACCTTTGACCCCATTTCGCCCATTTTCAACAGAATGCTTTCCCAGGCAAGACCCTACAACATACTAACATTTCATATAAATCGAAGCATTTTTACGTAAGTTATGACGCATAATGGCGATGGAAGTGATTCCGCTTCTATGTTCTGACCTTTGACCCCATTTCGCCCATTTTCAATAAGGTTTGTCGCCAGGTGGTTTTCTACCACATACTAAAATGTCATCGAAATCGAACCTTTTTTACGTTAGTTATGACGCATAATAGCAGTGGAATGGTTCCCGCTCCTATGTACTGACCTTTGACCCCATTTCGTTCACTTTAAATTGGGTACCTTCCAGGGTGATCCCCTACCAGATACTAAAATTTCATCGAAATCGAACGATTGTTACGCGAGTTATTATGCGGACGGACACAATCACACAACGCGTGACGTAATGAGGCAGATGGGAATCGCAACCATCGTTCGCCGCAAGTGTGACGTCATAAAACTTTAATAGGATCCACACACAACGCGTTACGTAATGAGACAGATGGCGTGACCGCGCGCCAACATTCTCAAACACGGCGAGATTGTGACGTCATAACATTTCTAAGCATTGGTAACATTAATGGAATGATCGAACAACGCCATCACTATAAACATTATAATTCGGGGTGGTTATTTAACCCACTGAACGAATTCTCCTAAAGTCGAGATCAAGCCAAATCGATTTCTAGTGCCAGAAAACGGTAGGTTAACGACTCTCATCAAAATTCTTAGAGCTGTTTTCAAAATAAAGTGTACATATAAACATAGAAGAATTGCTACTTTAAGGTGGACGTCAAGTAATTTTGCTTCCTATACTTCCAATGGAAAAATTGCTGTACACATTTTCTTTTTTTTTTTTTTTTTTTTTGATTGGAGGTTTAACGACCACCGTGAGCAACTCAATGGGCTATAAGCAGTCGCCCGTCCCTAATTTAGGGTCACTGGTTCCAAGGAAGGGAGAGAGCCAGTGCCGTAAGACAAACACAACATCCATGCCTCACCGGGATTCGAACCCGGACCCCTTACGGACGAATGATCAGAGGCCAGCGCCTTAGACCACTGCGCCACCGGGGCGGCACATTTTCTTTACAATTAATGCGTACCCAAGGATGAAAATTTGAACATCGATTAAAATATCTTTATTTTATAACTTGCAATACTTAATATTTCCTAAAACATAACCATAAGTATGCAATTCAACATTTGTTTGTCTACTGGCGTCATGAAAACACAGGTCACGCCATCTTTTTTCTGGACAATTAATGCGTTCACAAAGATGAAAATTTGAACATTGATTAAAATAACTTCATTTCATAACTTGGAATACTTAATATTTTCTAAACCATAATCGTAATTATGCAATCCAACATTTTTTTGCCCACTGACGTCATCAAAGTACAGGTCGCGCCATTTTTTTCTCTGGTTTCAACACAACCAAAGGAAAAGTTATTGATTTTTAATATGATTATGGTTATATTTTAGAACATATTAAGTTTTCCAAGCTATAATATGAAGTTATTTTAATCGATGTTCAAATTTTCATCCTTGGGAACACATTAATTGTGAAGGAAGTGTTTACAAAACTTTTTCCATTGGAAGTGTAGGAAGCAAAATTACTTGACGTCTACCTTAATAATATGAGATAAGGGCAATGGAAAGGAGCGCAATCCTATGTTCTGACCTTTGACCACATTTCGTCCATTTTCAATAGGGTTCGTCCCTAGGTGGTCTCCTAATACATACTGAAATTTCATCGAAATCGAACTATTTTTACGCAAGTTATGACGCATAAAGGCAATGGAATGCATCCGGATCTTATGTCCTGACCTTTGACCCCACTTCACCCATTTTGATTAGGGTTTGTCCCCAGGCGATCTCCTACCACATAGTAAAGTTTCATTGAAATCGAACCATATTTACGCAAGTTATGGAGCATAAGGGCAATGGAATGATTCCGCTCCTACGTCGTGACCTTTGACCCCATTTGTCCCATTTACAATAGGGTTCGTCCCTAGGTGGTCCCCTACCACATACTAAAATTTCATCGAAATCGAACCATTTTTACGTCAATTATCGTGCGGACGGACGGACGGACGGACAAAGCTGGAGCATATACGCCTCTTCAACCTACGGTTGGAAAGCGTAAAAAAATCAAGGATAACCGGAGTTCCCCAAAGATACACCCTTTTTTTTTCTACCCTTACAAAACTTCCGAATTTTTGGACTGCGTTGGGGAAATTTTCTCAACAGACTGGAAAAACGCCCGTTTGAATCTGAGTGGATACGAACCAGGGCCGCTTGCTTGGGATCTGAGTTCTCTACCGACCGGACAAATTTTTCCACGCACGCGCGCTTGCTTGAAGCTGTCTGTTTTGTGCGGAATATGAAATCGAATGGTTCCCTCTTTCAGGTTACAATATTGCGAGGTATTTTTCATAAAAGTCAGTTTCATATAACTCATAAATTTATTTTTTCAACGTAACGATATTTTTTTTTTACCTTAAGGGAGCTTCACTCATTTTCAAGGAGTGTATATACTTAGAGTCGCTTTCCAAAGTTTTGTACTGTCCTTGTCGTCTTGAAAGGAGATTGTTGAATTAATATATATTTATATGGGTTCATGTCACATTCTGTTACATTTTTAACGTTGTATCTTTCCTTTCCGTTGTCCGAAGCTACATTTGTTTTAAAGAGGAAAGATATTTTATTTTACTTCTCGTTATTTTTAGAAGCGAAATCCTCCCAGTCTTGTGTATTCAACCCATGGATGAGTACATTATATCCACATAGCGTTGCTTTTTTTCTTTCAAATAATTAATAAAATTTGTATGCGTATAATTCTTTTTTTTTTTTTTTTTCAACAAACGTTTTTTGAATGGTTTTCCAAGATATTTGTTTCAAGCGGTTTCAATTTTTTTTCGTGTTATTCATGGGAATGGATGTATTTCATGGCTGTAATATAGTATTTCATAGCTTAATATGATATCTTCGTCGACGTGGAATTTCATTAGGAAATTAATTCGCCTCTTTACATATGGATTTTTTTTCTTAACATCAACTAAATTAACACGATGGCGATAGCGTCGTCTTCAACTAGCTGGTACCATGAGAGACACAGCAAGTGTTGCTTATGCGCATGAGCAGTCTCGTTGCTTCCACCTGCTGTTGGGGTTGCATTGGCTGCCAGCAGCGGGCCACTAGTGGCACTTGCTTGGAGGCCCACAATTCACGGCTATGCTGCAGGGCCATCACTGGCTCGCCAACTGATAGCGATTCCACCAACGGACCGCTATCGGGCCGTGAGCGGCAGATTTCAGCCAGCAGTGACCCGTCACTGCCAGCTGGTTGCCAGCAGTTTCCCAGCACTTGTGTTTTTGTTGGGAAGCGATGGCTTCTGATCATTCGTCCGTGATGGGTTCGGGTACGAATCCTGGTAAAGCATGGATGTTGTGTTTGTCTTTCGGCGCTGGCTCTCTCCCTTTCCTGGAGCCAGTGGCCCTAAATTAGGGACGGGCGACTGCTTATAGCCCATTGAGTTGCTCACGGTGGTCGTTAAACCTCCAATAAAAAAAAGGTATTCATAAACCCTAAAATCGTCAAAAGTACGAAAACATTTTATGTACTTATTTTATTCCCCGTTTTTTCTGCTTTCAGGATCTGTAATTGTTTTTCACAGATTCGAAATAGTTTTGGAGTTATATTCATTTTTATGAATCTTTATCTAGGGAAGAAATGTATTTAAATTTAAATGACTGTTATTTCACGTGCATCATTTGGTACTTTGGTACATCATGCACTTAATCAAACTACTGTGACGCGCCTGCACCGCAGGACGCACATGAGAAAAAAGCGTATAGCAGAGAGAGCGATTTATTCCGGAATGAGAGAGCGATTTATTCCGGAATAAGGGGACCCGGGTTCGGTGCCCGGCGTGGACAAAAATGACGGATAAATATACTTCGTTATACTACATATGAGAGACTGACCACCACGGAACTGCTCAACTAGTATCTCCATGGTAAAATTCAGAACATCAATGAGAGCTTCCATTCCCTAATTTGGAGACGTCCGAAGGAGACATTTATTGGAATGGACACATTCAAACTCTCTGTTTGTGATGCTGTATGCCACTTGAATGCTGGGGAAAAAAGTAGAATTAGAAATTATTAAAAGATTGGGACTAAATCCAGGAAAATGAAAGATGTGACGAATGGAGACGTACAACAGCGAGTCAACGACAAAGTACGAACTGTGTAAAGTAGAAGCGAAAGAGGCTCAGAGGGCTGAAAAAACCCCAAAGACTGTACAAATCTGAATAAAGAAGGTCCCGCCTATGCCACTGGGGCATTCTAGTGCTGGTTCCTATTCCAGTTCAAGACTCTGACGGACTAAAAGCTAATTTTACTTATTTCTCAATCTTTACATCTGCGTTTGAAACACTTCATTTCTTCTGTATGAGAAAGGACGACAAACATCATAACTTTGGTTACAACTGCCCAAATTTCAAAATGTGAAATGATTTAGAAACGTAGGAAATGTCTTAAGGGAATGAACTAAAATTTGCCAGATTGAATCATAACAAGTTATTGCACGGCTCACCAAAGCTAACAATGGTAGCGAAAAAATGATGTTTTCCAATACGCACACATTGATTTTACTGTAAATAACCAACTATGCATATGAACCTTATGATTCTTGTAAAATCCCTAGAGATATTAAAGAGCTCTTATTTGCCACTAACATTTTTGTTTTCTGATGATTTGAAAATCAGATATCTTGTTTCCAATAAGGTCATTAATTAACTTGAAATTAATAAATTATTTATTATGTATTTAAATCTACACTGCTGACCACCCAAAATGCAACACCAAGAAGGACACGAGATAGCAAAGCCAGATTTACTAGACACATAACAACAGATACAAAGATGAAACGATTGAGCTTACAGGCCCGTGCGACTTGCGGAACACGCAGACATCAATAGTTCGTGTGGGCCCCATGGCTGGCAATAACGGCCGCTACACGCCGCGGCATCGAACGAAAGAGGCTTTGCATGTCGGCTTGGGGTATGTCGGTCCAGGCTGCTTCCACACGTTGCCATAGTTCATCAGGCGTAGCCGCAGGTGGTGCTTGCCGGGCCACTCGGTTGCCGATCAGCGACCAGACGTGTTCGATGGGCGACATATCGGGAGAACAGGCAGTACACGGGAGCAGTAATACCTGGTGGGCAGTGAAGAATTGTTGCACGATGCGTGCCACGTGCGGACGCGCATTGTCCTGTTGAAACGTGGCCGCTGGCAGGTCCTGCAGGTAAGCGAGGACTACAGGCTACAAAACGTCGGAGATGTAGCGGTAGCTGTTGAGTGTACCTGCGATGCGTACCAGAAGGATGCGGGTGCCATATCCAATTGAGCCCCAAACCATAACGCCAGGCGACAGACCGGTATGGCGATGCATAATGCAGGCGTCATACAGTCTCTCGCCACGGTGCCGCCACACGCGTATCCGACCATCGTGGTGCTGCAGGCAGAAGCGGGATTCGTCGGAGAAGACAATGTCGTGCCATTCCGTAGTCCAGATGTGGCGTTCAACGGCCCACTGCCGTCGCACTCGTCGGTGGTGTAACGTCATTGGTAATCGGAGCAATTGGCGCCGTGCGACAAGTCCCTGTTCCTGCAGACGACGTCGAAAGGTATGTGCTGACACAGGTTGTTGCGCAACACACCCTAATTCCTGCGCTAACGTTAGTGATGTGGCGGTACGAGCCGTCAATGCCCGCCGCACAACATGCCCGCCCTCTCGGTCTGTGGTGTGCCGCGGCAGCGGAAATCGCTCACGTCGGTCCGTCCGTCCCTCCTGCATTCACCGAATTCATACTCGCCTCACTGTGGCTGGATGTCGTGCCACACGGGCGCCGATCTCTCGGTACGATAAACCGCTGTCCCGATAAGCCACTATGCGTCCTCTGTCGAACTCCTGAACGTGCTGGAATGACTGCCGTATTGTGCGACGAGGAATCAGGAAACTTCCCCCGCACAGGTCCGGCAGCACATTACACTTCCACTACTTACACCCCGATTTCTGTGCACCCCTCTTATAGTGCTTCGCGGTGGCGTGCCGGGCGTACTTGATTTGCATATGCCCGGCAAAGCTAATCGTTTGCATGTCCCTTCACGGGCGACGCATGCTACGAATTTCAGGCCAATCGGATGCTTCCTTCTTGGTGTTTCATTTTCGGTGACCAGCAGTGTATATGACTGGTATTTTACGTGCAGCCTTAAGTGTTTCATTGTGTCAGGAGCGGTTCTATTTATTCGCTTAGGTATATTATTTTTTATGAGTTGAATTTTGTTTTTCACTTGATAAATTGTTTCTAACAACAGATACGAATATATATACGTGTTTAACATTCTTATAAATTGTATTATTGCTTTTTACTCAGGGTATATGAACACCTTAAGGACGGAAGACTGCTTATAACCTATCGAATTGCTCACGGTGGACGTTAAACTCCAAACCAACCAGAATTCCTTCATGCTGAGGTATTTTCTATGTACTCAATCTTTCAAACGACGTGCTCGAAATTATCTTTGAAGAATTTTGGATCCATTTTCTGGTTAATATCCCGCTAGTTCGAATTTCGTGGAAACACTCGCCGAAAGTGTTAGCGTTGGTGGAACATTGATTTATTATTATACTGAGAAACATTGTCATGATCCCAGTGAAGAGAATCAGGGATTTCTCCCCTGATGTTCTGAAACACCGGGAAATATCTCTTCCACGTAGGCAGCCTTAAGTGTTTCATTGTGGCAGGAGCGGTTCTCTTTATTCGCTTAGGTATCATTATTTGTGCGTGTGCAGCAGCTATCCTTGCGTCAAGAACAGCGCACATCGCTCTGACATGAATGCTTCTGACAAAGAAAGGACGCAATGGGGATTCTTTGCCGTTGTGCAGCTTTTACGCCCTCCTTCAGAACCAAAGGAAATATGTAGACAGAAAGAAGCATGTATCCAAAAGGCAGAAAATTGGCTATTACTGATCTCGCTCAGAATGATGGGAGAAAAGCAAGCATCCTTAAACTTGCATCAGCAGAAACGGTGAATTTAGCAATTGAAATAAAAGGACGTCGAAGAGCATAAAATTTATTCCAGAATTACATTTCGTTTGGTCGATTTTCTTGAACGAAATCAATGCCTTTAATTAAAATCATGCAATCATTCCATCCTTCTTATAATGTTTTAAGAATAAAAGGCTGAGCAGAATGAATCTTTAGAGCAGATGGCAAGCTGGTTGCAGAAACGTGGCATATTTTTATCCTGTCTTCCATTGCATTTTGAGAAATGTGACGAATAGCTCTAATTTAACCTTCTTTCTGAGTTTCTGTGATCTCATATAAATTGGGGTTCTCGTCGTTAAATATTTTCTCACTTAACGGCACATTATTTCTTTCGACGAGGTTTTCAAGGTTGCTATATTAAAAGTGGGTCATAGTGCAATCAACAATAAACAAAAACACGCGTAGAGTAGTTAGCAACAGAGAGTTATATGTGCGGAGTACGATATTTTATGTTCTGAATACGATATGACATGAGCGAATTTTGTTTTGTTTGACTGGAGGTTTAACGACCACCGTAAGCTACTCAGTGGGCTATAAGCAGTCGCCCGTTCCTAATGTAGGGCCACTGGTTCCAGGGAAGGGAGAGAGCCAGCGCCATAAGACAAACAGAAAATCCGCGCATCACGGGACTCGAACATCTCGGAAGAGTGATAAGAAGTCATCGCTTATACCACTGCGCCACCTGAGAGCGAATTACGTTATGTGATTTAGAATACATTTGTTGACGGCGACCTATAATTGGCAATAAGGTTGTGACGTGCCTACCCCGCAGGACGCACACGATATAAAGGCAGATAGCAGCAAGAACGAACGTCTGCGTAGCTCAGTTGGTAGAGCGACTTGTTCCGGAATAAGTGGACTCAGGTTCGATCCCCGCCGCGGACCAAAAATGACGGAGAAAGTTTACTTCGTTATAATGGCACCCGAACTTCCCGGGTAACCCGGCCGTTCAAGATCTCGCAATGGTGTGATGTTCTTTCCACACCGCGAGATAGGAAAAATAAAAGAATCCCTTCTTCAGCGCTTCGAAAAAAATGTGTGATGTTGCATTCCACACACTAGATTGACTGGAAGTTCTCAAGTGCACGTTCTACATCGGATGGCTGTCTGCAACGATTCATAGTCACGGCTGACCCGTGGGCCATGCCCCCGGCCCTCTTTCGGGGGGCAGGAGTGTGTGTGTGACGTGCCTGCCCGCAGGACGCCCACGACATAAAGGCAGGGAGCAGCAAGAACGAACGTCTGCGTAGCTCAGTTGGTAGAGCGGGGTGCTCCGGAATAAGTGGACTCGGGTTCGATCCCCGGCGTGGACCAAAAATGACGGAGAAATTTACTTCGTTATAAGGTATTATTTAGAAATTATAGTTTGAAGTATTTTCATGTTGCTGTTGCAAGCGAAGCATTTGTTTTCTTCTTTGGAGGTTTAATGATCACCGTGAGCAACTCGATGGGCTATAGGCAGTGACCCCTCCATAATTTAAGATCAGTCGAAAGGAGAGAGCCTGCGCTGTAGGATAAACACAACATCCACTCCTCACTGGATTCGAACCAGGACCCATCTCCGACGAATGGTCGGAAGCCAGCGCTTAGTCTACTGCGCCACTGGGGCGGCCATGCGAAGTATGTATTATCAATCTTCTGCATACTTGACGAGACTGGAGATTGAATAAAGGCACGCTGAACTTGTAGGTCCAAAATTCTGTGATTATTGAATTCTGGACTGCAGTTGACTTTAAACCTTTAACTCGCTGGAATGGAAGAGCTCAGGGGCTGAAATCAGGTCGAAAGAATGTATTCGCTGTGGAAGAAGTGAGCCTAGCGAAGCTGGAACGAGTGAACTAGTGTCTCACAAAATGTTGGTTTACCCTCAGTTTTGTTATTCAAAGTGGTCATTTTGGGGGACGATTAACACTAATCTTCCACGACACTGGCGACAAACCTAAGAAAGGAAGAAGAAGAAGATGCTTGAGTAACTTCTTTCCACCCTGGTTGCAAGGTGTCCGTGTCACGGGCACTAGCCCTCCCCATCATGCCTTATGTGAACGTTTTTTTACGGGGAGCGAAAAACAATTTTATGCCACCATTAGGTTGAGGTACATCGGCTGATTAGCAAAGGGACATCTCAGTAAGGGAAGAAAACAGATTATGGCACTGAGAAAAGAAGATGGTTCTGTAACAAGAAATAAAGGTGAAATTTTGACAAGAGTGAAAGATTTCTACTCCAAATTATTTGAAAGGGGTGATACATGTACTCCAGACATCATGAAAGGTACCAGTACTAGAGTTCCACCAGTCCTCCCAGCTGAAGTTCCACATGCAATCAAGAACATGAAGCGGGGAAAAGCTCCAGGAGAAGATGGAATTACTGTAGACATCATACAAGAAGCAAGAGGAGAAATTGAAACAGTAATCTCCCAAGTTTTCACTCCATGCCTTAATGAAACGAAGATTCCTGAGGATTGGAACAACCCTACAATGATCCTTCTACATAAAAAAGGGTGACATTGAGGATCTCAGGAACTACAGACCTATCAGCCTCCTATCAGTGGTTTATAAAATCTTCACTAAAGTTCTTTCACACCGCTTGAAGGTAACACTGGACATGGCTCAACCGAGAGAACAAGCTGGATTCAGGAGTGGCTACAGCACAATAGATCATATCCACGTACTGAGAGAACTAATTGAAACAGCGAGGGAATATGAACTTCCATTGTGCATGGCTTTTATCGATTATGAAAAGTCCTTTGATTCGGTGAAATCATCAGCAATTACAATGGCTTTGAAATCCTGCGGTATTGAAGATGCATACATTAATATTATTAATAATATCTATGAAAATGCAAGGGCAAAGATTCAGCTGTTTGAGAATACAGTACACATAAAAATTGGAAAGGGAGTGAGACACGGTGACACCATATCTCCGAAGCTCTTTAATGCCATATTGGAAAATGTCTTTCAATCATTGAACTGGGAAAACAAAGGAATAAAAATTAATGGAGATTATCTAACTCGCCTTCAGTTTGCTGATGACGTAGTCATTTTCGCAACTACCCCATCAGAGCTGCAGAGTATGATCCAGGAACTTGTTGACAAGAGTAAAGAAGTGGGATTAAAAATGAACTTTCAGAAGCCAAAAGTGATGTACAATGCTTTTACAAGAAATGAAGATTTGTCGATTGATGGAGAAAAGCTGGAGATAACAGATGCGTACGTTTATTTTGGACAGCAGATATCAAGTGAGGGTTACATTGATGAAGAAATCAATCGGCGTATAAAACTTGCCTGAAGAGTTTTTGGAAGAAACAGCATAGTTTTCAAGAGCAATATGTCATTATGTCTTAAAAGAAAAGTGTTTGCTCAATACATCCTTCCAGTGCTTACATATGGTGCACAGACGTGGACCTTAACTAAAAGAGACATACAAAGGCTGCAGACAACTCAAAGAGCATAGAGAGGTGCATGCTTGGTGTAACTAAGAGAGATAAGAAGAGGAACTCGTGTATCAGAAAAATGACAAGAGTGGAAGACATCATGATCAGAGTAAAATCTCTGAAATGGCAATGGGTTGGACATACTGCTAGAAGAACAGACCATCGATGGACAGTCAAAATTTTAGATTGGATTCCAAGGGACAGGAAAAGACCCAGAAGAAGACCACATGGGAGATGGGTGGATGAAATTCGAAAATATGCGGGAGTAACATGGAGGAGACTGGCACAAGACAGACCATTGTGGAAGGGGTTTGGTGAGACTTTGTCCAGCAGTGGATTGATAATGGGTGACAATGATGATGACGATGACATCGGCCGTTCAAAGGGTTAAAGTTTTTTAAAATATGTAATTGTTTTCATCTTCAACTTATAATGCAACGATACGAATTAGAAATATAAGAGCTCTTTAATCCTTTAAGCGGCTGATGTACCTGAACCCCTAAAGTTTTCTTCGCACCTCAAAATGAAATGTTCACATAGCGGCCGGGGTTTACAAGATCTACATCAATAACAATTATTTTCACTCTCTTATCTCTGTAGGAAGAAACATAAACATGGCACTGTTGTGATAAGCATTTTCTTTTAGTCCTTTATCATCTGTTCTATGTCCTAAGGTATAATGGGGAAGGGCTAGTGCCGATGACACGGACACCTGTCTACCAGGGTGTGAAACAAAGTTCAGTAATTACATTTTCTTGATCATTCGATTTGAATTTAGATAAACATTTTGATATTTTTTTCATCGTTATCGACTTCATCGTAAAACTCCATCGCGACTCCTCATTTGGGTCACGATCCGAGGTTGGGGACCGCTGCTGTAAAGTCATCGTACACTGGTGTGCAAAACGTAAAGACGCAGTGGAAAAAGTAAAATAACGCCGTAAATGTCAGCAACACTCAAACACAGATTAATTCAGGACCGTGTCTGGGAAAGGAAGAACGCCGCCCTGGTGGCGCAGTTGTCTAAGCAATGGCTTCTGATTATTCGTCCGAGATGGATCCGGGTTCGAATCTCGGTGAGGCATGGATGTTGTGTTTGTCCCACGGCTCTGGCTCTCTCCCTTCCCTGGAGTCAGTGGCCTTAAATTAGGGACGGGCGATTGCTTATAGCCTATTGAGTTGCTCACGGTGTTCGTTAAACCTCCAAATAAAAAAAAAAGGAGCAACAACACATGTGTACAAATGGAGCATGGCGTGTGGTTTGCGTGACGTGAGAAGAAAATGCGCTCGCGCAGTCCAACAGAATCAGTTGAACGGAAGTCACTGGATGGTGTACATGAGTGTGCTACAGACTTTCGATTGTGTTTGTTGTATGCTAGGAACGACGATGGATTTTATTTGCTGTCAAATAACTGGGAGGCCCGAGGAAGAGACAATATGATGACTGTGGCTTAGGAGTTCTGTATCGCCCATAACATCGTATAGCGTGCGTGGTCGCCCTTCAGGACTACAGGTACAGCTGTGCGGAAGGCGGGTGGCGGTCGCCAACTAACCCCCCCCCCCCCCCCCAACCACTATCTGCTCTTACATGCTAAGAGGGATCGACATTAGACAGCAAATAACCTTTCAAAACAACTGAACATCAGCACAGGACGCACAATAGCGCTGTTTACAGTTGCCAGGCGACTACACAAAGATGGATTGTTTGCTCGACGATCAGTACGCTGTGTTCCATTAACAACTGCTCACCAGAGACACCGTTTACAGAGGTCCAGAGAACATAAGATCTGGACAGCAGAATAGTGTGGTATGGTACTGATGAGAGTAGTATACTGTGCAAATTAATTGGGACAAAGTAAAAAATCACTCTTTTTTCCAAAACTATGCCTTTATACATTATTATTCTATGCCTTGATATACACTGATAAATACCTGTATTAGTATGAAGTATGTCCTTCCTTTAGCAGAAATGACCTATTGAATTCGTTTTGGCATTCATTTTACTAATTGAGTGCACATATTTTTGACTTCATACTCGTGGAACCACACTTTTATAGCATTCGTTATCATGCATTCTTTGGTTGTACAGTCCATTTTACCTAAACGTCTCTTCAAAATATTCCACAAGTTTTCTATGGGATTTAAGTCTAGTGAATTTCCAGGCCAATCAAGCAAATTAATTTGATTTTCCAGCATGAAATTCTTGACCAATTTCGAATTATAACATGGGGCCAAGTCATGTTGAAATGTCCCGTCAAACGTTAGCAAGAATGGAACAATCCTACGTTGTAATATTTCTACGTACTTGGCTGAATTCATCATACCTTGAACAGGAACTAAGCTTCCAGTGCCATTTGATGTGAAAAAACCCCAAAACATCTGCATCAGAGGGTGTCTTACAGTTTGTTTGACATGCTCGTGTCTTAAGGGTTTACAGTTACTTCAATTAACGACATTTGCTTGGTAACCCTGCACAAATAAATGAGTTTCATCACTGAAAATTACCTTTTTCCAGTCGTCAGCAGTCCATGATTTATATATTTTTGGCTCATGCTAAACGTTTTATCTTCATTTTCGCATTCAAATTTTGTTTTTTCGTTGGTCTTCTTGCCTTCCGGCCAACTTCCAGAAACCTACGGCGTACAGTTGAATCACCAACATCACAACCACTAGCCAATAAATCTCTTTGAAGGTCGGTGCTTGTTTTTTTATTTATTCATTTTACTAATACTGATTAGATATTTATCGGTTCGTGGAGTTGTTTTTCATTTTCTTTCACATTTACCTCTCCTTTTTGGAGACGATGATCCAGATGCATAGTATCGCGTAAGCAGTCTTGATACACTTGATTTGCCTACACCAACTGGAGAAGCGATATCTCTCACTGTCATAGAAGTGTGATCCTTCAGAGAAATTATTTTTACACGCTTCCTTAGGGAAATATCCATTTTTTAATACACGAAAGCAACACGCACTCACAGAGAGCAAAACCTAACATCCACCCGTTACACACGAAAGCTCACAACTGAAGCTGAAGTGCCTATTTCCTGTTTAAAACCAGTCAAACCACATTCTTACTATCAAGTTCTAACAGTCACACCACCTCACAGCTGATAAAACCGGTTTACGTGGGTTTCCGACATCAACTGGCGATCACATTACAATTCTGAGAATAAAATAGCTTGTCCCAATTAATTTGCACGGTATATTAGATATAATCTCACTGTAGAGATTCTGGATATCAGCTAATCTGGCGTGAGGTAGGCACATAGCGTTGCCCCGAAAACATCAATTAAAATTATAGATATGGCAGTTGCGGTGTTCTCCTATGGGAAGGCATTCTGATCGATGGACGTACGGAGCGCGAGATACTGAAAGGAGGTATTGTAAGCGGTGCGCGCGACTGTAATAAGGTAATGCTTCTCCATGTTCGTCTGTCCCGACGTTCCATTGGACCACAGTTCGTGTTAATGAAAGAAAAAGGCACATCCCATCGTACGATGGCTGTTAATGAGCAATTGGATAGTGAAGACATTTAGCGGATGGATCGCCAAGACGTTCCTCTGGGCCAAGTCCCATAGAATACGTGTGGGACGCTCGGGATAGATGCGTTGTTGTGCGTCAACACACATGGGAAACTGTCCAACAGCTGAAGACGGTGCTGACGGAAGAATAGACGATGTTACCGCAAGAACTCATCAAAAACTTAGTGCGAAGTATGGACAGACTGTGCAAATCATGCATCGATATTAGAGGTGATCATATTCCGTACTGAGGATCTCCTCTTCCCTTCATTCCGTCTTTGGCGGTGATGCATCTGTATCGTGTCACCCGGTGTTATGTAGCCGTTTCTGAATAAAGTTCCACTATATCCTATACGTATCGGCGTTGTTTCCGACATCATTTCGGTACGTAATGGAGTTCCTATGGTGTGACTTTCACATATATGCAGGACACTATTGTGTGACGCTACAGGTCTGTCCTTAAATTTTCCACACCACTGTAGATCAGCTAGTTTTATTTTAAAATATTGAGTCGCGCTTCTGTATACTCTGTAACGTATATTCTAATTTAACCTTCCGTTTTAGTTTCTTTCTCTATGTAAAACTGAGTTCGTTCGTCCTTACCATTTTTCAAACTTAACGTGATATCTTCTCTCTCGCAAGAGTATGGTTAGCAACATCATGAGGTCAGAACGAATGACGTATAGATCTCTGAGATGAGAACTAACGTTACATACACTCACCGTCAAAAAAAAAATAGCTGCACCCAGAAGGAAATAACCGACAGGAATGAAACTTGGTGGATAGGTTTGACATCATGAGACATGCAAATTATTCAAGTATCACCTCGGCCGCGCATGTGAGACCAGCAAGGAGGGGTCGTAGCGCTGTGCCTGACCGGTTACCTAAGGTCGTCCCGTTCGTGTGCTTACCATTTTGATTCGTCCTGTTGTGTTGGTTGCATCCTTTGCAAGTGAAGTATACCTCGCAGAACAGTTTGGAAGCAATTTGAGCAATTGGAGGAGTTTGAGAGGGGCCGCATCGTTGGGCTCCGGGAAGCGGGATGGTCTTATCACCGTATTGCGCGCCATACCAGTCGCGCGCATATATTACCGTAGCATTCTGTTGGCGGTAGTGGATACAACAAGGCGCGCAGCGTGGACAGGAAGGGTCTGGGAGACCTAGACGAACCACGGAGAGAGAGGTCCGACGGGTTGCCCGACATGCGCGGAGTGATCCAACAGCCACGATTGCTGATATTCAGCGAGCAGTGGTGCCCTCCATGCATCGTCCGATTAGTGCCAGCATCATTGGCAGACGACTGCACGACGTAGGACTACACGCACACAGACCGTTACGACGACTGCCCTTAACACCATTGCATTGTCGCCAAAGACTGCAATAGTGTCTTGTCAGACTATCAAGGGGCCACTCAGAATGGCAGCTGGTGTTCTTCAGTGACGAGCACTGCTTTTGTCTTGGAGGAAACGACCAACGCTTCCGTGTGTGGAGGCACCGTGGCCAGCGCCAAGATGAAGGATTTGTTGTCAAGCATCACACACGCAGAAGAGCTGGTGTGGAGTGCAATTTCCTACGATGCCAGATCACCTTTGCTGTTCATAGCAGGCACTTTGATAGCCCAACGTTATGTTAATGAGGTCCTGCAACCAGTGGCTCTACCATTTCTGAACGCTCACTCCGGTGCGATTTTCCAACAAGACAAGGCTCGTCCGCATACTGCTACTGTCTCGAGATCTTGCCTTTAAGGTACTGACACGCTGTCATGGACAGCCGCATCGCCAGATCTATCCATTGAACACATGTGTGGGATGCTATTGGGCGCGTTATCTACACTCCACTCCTACCGCTCAATCTGCACGAACTGCGTGAGAAGATTCAAGCAGCGTGGGATGGTTTATCGCAGGACACCATTCGAAACCTGTACAACTGCATGTCAGGACGTCTGGCATGCTGTGTGAGCAAGCATGGCGGCCCGACGCCATACTGGGAGACACTAATTATTGGCGTGTAGCTCAATAAATATTGCCCACATCAGTCTCAATGTTTAATTCATTATTGTTCCTGGTAAGCTTTACCTTTCTCTCGAATAGCATTGCAATCCGACGCGTCCTTCTGGTTGCAACTATTTTTTTGACGATGAGTGTATAATGTTTTGAGAAGCAGGAGTGGGTGTTGATGATGGAAGTTAATGCTATTTGTAAAAGAGACGTTGTTCAGTTAAAGTTGTGTCTATTAAAAGGCTGCTTGTTGTGCTGATATTTATATAGCTATCGTAAAGAGTTCTACCAGTTAACATAGGTTTAACGTTCTACGATTAAGTGTTCTATTCTATTGAAATGTTACTGTTCAAGAATCAGTTAACAGAGAATAAAGGAATCAATCTGTAAATTACCTTTTCTGAAGTTATTTGAGTGACTCCTGATTCGTTTAAAAGTGAAGTTATTCGTTTAAAAGTTAAGTTAGTCCGTGTCCCCTTGCTCCGGAGTAGGTCATTTTCCCAACTGAACTACGCGAACAGAATGTCTCACTACAGATTTGTCGTCTTGACACATGTTTTCATCTCTGTAGTACGTCACAAGTGTGCAGACAGCTGTATTCCACGAACATTACAACTCTTGTCAGCAAATTCCTGAATCATAATATTTCGTATTACTTACTTGACGATGCATCAAACAAAGATCTTTGCTCTTTCCACGTTTATAAGTGAGTCACGGAAAAATTCTCATTGCCCGCCACCGGGAGTCGAACCCAGGGTCTTCCAGTTACGCGCCGGATGTGCTTCCGCTACACCACAGCGGCCTCGACTTCCTCCAGACTCACACACGCTAACTGCCAAGCCAATTTGGCAGGTTGCCTCTTGGAGCCCCGCACAATGCTGGGGATTCGCCAAAGATGGTAAGCAGCAACTGAAGAAATAATTAGAAGGCGAATGAATAATTAATACAGACATTCAACGTGGACCAGGAACATCAAACAAAGATCTTCGCTCTTTCCACGTTTATAAGTGAGTCACGGAAAAATTCTCATTGGCCGCCACCGGGAGTCGAACCCAGGGTCTTCCAGTTACGTTAATTACTTGACGATGAACAGCGCTCATAGCAGCTTGCATCCGGAAATGCTGCTTAAAAACGAAAATTATCGAGTTTCGACGGAACTTTAGTTTGATATTCAATAGAGACATCGATGCAAAAGAAAAACAACTTCAATCTCTTTTGTTTTTTCTGTTAGTAATCGAAAAAGGTTTGTTTAGAACTGAAACTTTGCGTCTTTTGTAACTAGGGATATGTTTCCCCTAACCCTACTTTGAGGAACTCGCGTGCTAGGCGATGAAAATAAAGCAGAAGAAATGCCTGCTTTGCTATGCATATAATTCGGCAGGTGAATTTTTTTGTCATTTCATTGATTCGGCGACTGTGTGTGTGTTCCAACAAAAATCGATCCAACGTGAGAGGGGGCCTGCTGATTCCATTGATTTTCTAGAAAGGGTGTGGAACACGCGTTAAGTGTCCCATGCTCCACGTCAATGAGCCTCAGCCCTACAATTCCCTCATCTGCTCCCACACCCTCCCCCCCCACGCAACCTCCCCAGAAGCTTTTGCCGGGATCAAAACGAAGCAGCCATTTTTTTAAACGCTAATCCACCTGCTTTGAAACACGCTTCTACCCCCATCAATTACTCACCTTCTCATAAGCACGTCAGAAACATCCGTCGGGTCAACCAGTGTTCCGGGAAATTCGGAAAATCGAATTTTTCATCAGTAGCCTTCTATTTTGCACACGCAGGTTTGAAAAAATAATAAAAATAATATATATATATTTTTTTTTTGTGTGTGGTTTTAGGCATAACGTGAAAAGGTCTGTTAAGGAAGCAGTCTATTAATTGTCTTTTTGACATACTAACATACTTGTAATACAATATAGTGTCAGAAATTTTGTATTTCGTACAAAAATGCATAACACATTCCTGAAAAACTGGGTTACTACGTAAGTGGGTTTTCATCAACATGATGAATCACGTGACAACAGTCGATTGTGTTACACGACTCCCTTCATGAGCTTCCTCTGCATATTTGAAATTATTCTGTGATATAATTAACTATTTGAATTACTCAGGTATAATTAATGACCGAATACAGCTCAGCGCAAGAAAGAACAATTTGAAAGGGCAAATGGAAGCACTTCCCATGATATTTTTCACATTAATCGTTAAAAACCCTAGAATATGTATAAATAAAAGATGGACGATTAAAGTACTTTCAATAGTATTTTGACGGAAAACGTTTTAGCCCGCGGGTCCGGTATGGAGGGAAACCATACGAAAGTCGATGTTACGATTTTGTGCATACCCGGCAAATCGTAATAACTTTAAAACTATAACGCATATCGAAATAAGCAATACTCGGTTTAAAAGAGCAAGGATGAAAAAATGTCCCCTGACATTAGCCTTGAGCGCGTGACGTCACACGCCGTCACAAGATGGTTGCGAAGTTGGAGTGTAAAATTACCGGTTCCCCGGACGGCAAATTTAGTATAGTTCGGGAACGCGCACGCGTAAGACATTGTGTGAGGTGTCGTTTAACAGAGCTCGACGAGTACTATAAAATAAAATACGCTTAGTGACAATAGTGAAAGAACTTGAAAAAATATGCAGTGACAAACTGTTGAACTTAGACACATTTTCGTTAACATTTGAAAAAAATGTCGAAATATCTTCAAAACAATAAGGTATATGTCTATCGTAAACAGTTACAAAGTGAAAGAAGAATAAATGAGGAATTCAAAAGTTCCCTATGACAGCAGCAGAGCTGTCATAGGTCTAAGGCGTTGGCCTCTGATCATTCGTCCGTAAGGGGTCCGGGTTCGAATCCCGGTCAGGCATGGATGTTGTGTTTGTCTTACGGCACTGGCTCTCTCCCTTCCCTGGAACCAGTGACCTTAAATTAGGGACGGGCGACTGCTTATAGCCCATTGAGTTGCTCACGGTGGTCGTTAAACCTCCAAACAAAACAAAAAAAAAAAAAAGACAGCAGCAGAACGACTGCGGAGGATGAGGCAGCGTCGACAAGTTGAGGCGAGTACCAGTCGCGCAGACGCCGCAACGCCTAACGCCAGTTCACAAGCAATGGATGTCGACAGTGAGATAGAACCGATAAAATGCGACAAAATACAAGCAGACGAAACGTTTGAGAATCGAGATTTAACATTTATAACCCATTAGCGTCTGGCAACGTAGCACTTTGAAAAGTCGTTCTATGGTAACAAGTTGGGTTTTCATCAAATAGAAGTCTCATCTCTCTTTCCACGTTTATAAGTGAGTCACGGAAAAATTCTCATTGGCCGCCACCGGGAATCGAACCGAGCGTATTCCAGTTACGCGCTGGACATGCTTCCACTGTACCACAGCGGCCTCGAAATTCTCCAGATTTACATACGACAAACTGCAAAACCACCTGGCAGTTTGCTTCTTTCGAGCCGCGCACAGGCGGCGGCTGATAAATTTTTCCGCGACTCACTTATAAACGTGAAAAGAGCGAGGACATCTATTTGATGTTCCTAATCCAAGTTAACTGTGCATTTATTATTCATTCGCCTTCTAGTTATTTGTTCAGTTGCTGCTGTTCATCTTTGGTGAATCCGCAGCGTTGTGTGGGGTTTCGAAAGAAGCAACATGTCAGGTGGTTTGGTAGTTTGTCGTATGTGTGCCTGGATAATTTCGAGGCCGCTGTGGTGCAGTGGAATCATGTCCGGCACCTAACTGGAAGACCCTGGGTTCGATTCCCGGTGGCGGCCGATGGTAATTTTTCCGTGACTTACTTATAAACGTGGAAAGAGCGATGACTTTTTTGATGTTTCTAATCCATGTTAACTGTGTATTTATTAAGTTGGGGTTTGTTTGTGGAGTTTGTGATCGCATATGGTTCCAAAATGATTTAAAACAGCCCAATGCAGCTATGTTGCAAGTCCTACAACAGGAATTCACAGATGAAGACGTTCAACAGTTTATGTTGTGTTCAAATTGCTGGACATCAGTAAAGCAAGGAAAGGTACCAACGTTAAGTAAGAGTAACGGCTTCACGTATCTGCCGAAGCCAACACACTTGCCGTCGTTGGATTCACTCAGCGAATGTCTGATATCTCCGCGACTACCGTTTATGCAGATTAGGCGTCTTCGTTATCAGGGCAACCACGGTATTGTGGGCCAAGTGATTAACGTGCCCTGCGGTGTGGATGAAGTGGTTAAGCCACTTCCAAGACACTTGGACGACATTCGACACAATAGCATATGATTACGACAAGAGCCAACATACGACTTTGGTTTACGTAGGCCTGAGCAGAATGACGAGCATCGACGGATTGTACTTGACTGATGGAAACAACGACTTCAACTTCTATCACGGCAGAGGCAACAACGCGCCAGGGCTTAAGGAGACGACCGACGAATACTTGCGCCTTGAGAGACATCGTCTGTACACGGTAACAGCAGTCGTTGAGAAATTCTGTGGATTCAATCAATACAACAACACTACTGATGACGACGACAACGACGACAAAGGAAAGTCTTTCATAGTGTGTACGTTTACACATTCAAAGTTTGGTGGCGCACAACTTGGACTTGAGCAGCGACCCAGTCACTTCACGCTCCGACTTCTTGGCACTCACGGAGACTTGGATGGATAAAGACAAAAGCGTCGACATACCCGGCTTAAAACACATTGAGTCCAAAGAGTGCGACAGACACGGCGATGACGATTACCAACAGCCCAGTACGAGTCGCGGCACTGGCAAGAAGAAGCGTAGTGGACTCTACGGTGGCACGGCAGTCTTCAAGAATCAGAAAACTGGCAGGGCTCATGTCGCTAGAGCCGTTCGCCAACGGACAATACCCACATCTTCTGGATTCAATTGTCTACAGGAAGTTCATGTTGGTGAAGGCGTACTAATGGAATTTGAGATACCCAACCAATTCAAATTCGTTCTAGTGTCAGTCTATATTCATCCACAGACACCACTCAACTACATCGAGATGTTTCTCTTTCAACTAATGCTTTACTACACAGAGCATGTCAGAACAATAGTTAGCGACTGGCCCTACGATCCCAACATACCGCTTCTGCTCACCGGGGACTTTAACATTGAGGCGTCGAACGATCGTCTGAAACAGTTTCTGAACGACAAGTTTAGATTAGTGTTGGCCACGGATCCAACTGACTTCACAAATTTTAAGAATACCACGATAGACTTAACGTTATCTACAGATATAAGTGTAGCATGCAAGTCTTACATATTGTACTACTCGTACCATTGTCTTGTCTTCAACAAAATTTTACAAATTAGTCAGCATTGTGAGAAATAAATAAAATAAAAGACATGCAAAGTTCGTTGCTCTCATTTCTTTCTTACAAACCCTGCAATCACCCCACCACGACAACACCGCCTGGGTAAGACGTTTTTTGCCAAAAACCTTAGCGGTTGTGATCCGTTTTCCCTTAGGGATCATGCAACCCTATGCATAGGGTAAAACTTTTCGTTTAGTTTCGTCTATTGTGTTATCACTCTTCGATCCACTCCCACTCCCCTTTTCTCACGTTGTCATTCTCAAAACAAGAAGAACGGAGAGCAGATCTGGTGAAAATCTCCTGAACCATGATTTTAAGAATATTTCTAAGTCAGACCTTTCAAAATCCATCCCAGCCATGGCAAAAATTGAAGAAAAAAGCAAAACAAGTGCGCGATCAAAACTGGAATGCTCGTTTGTTCGGGGGTTTAACGACCACCGTGAGCAACTCGATGGGCTAGGAAAGGGAGAGAGTCAGTGCCGTAAAACAAACACAACATCCATGACTCACCGGCGATTTGAACCCAGACCCCTTCACGGAAGAATGATCATAAGCCAGCGCTTAGACTACAGCGCCACCGGTCGGCACCATAATGTTCTTTAACAATCTAATGACTGGAAAATAAAAGCGTGTTGCCTACAGAGGTGTTGCCAGTCGACTGATTGCACGTGAAAAAACAGGTATATAACCACTTTAGGAAGAACGTTGCCATATTGTCAAGGTTGAAATACAGCAACAGTTAAAACAGTTTAAACACAGTGAACATGTAGTTTATCTACCAAAAATTTATGCTTGACCGCCAGGTGTCGTGCTGACGATCTGTAAACTGTCTTAATCCGGTGAAACACTGACTATTAGCGGCAGTGACCACGAGGCATTCGCTGGTTGAAGACGTGAAATGAGAATTGCCAAGGAAGCAAAGATCCAAATTGAGAACGGCGAAGAAATCCAAGAATGGCTTCAGTTAAGAAATCCACCCGAAAGCACGTTAGAAACCTGGAGGTAGAAAAATAAAAACAGAAAACTCCCAAAAGTTGAACTGGTATTTGGATGTTTTGGTCTATCGGAGCCTCATAGTGATACGAAATGGACGACTTAGGAAGGAGATATAAAAAGAATGACAGGTAAAAGTTCTCACCCAGAAACTATTGAAGAAGCATAGTGTATAGGAATCGAACCTACGGAAAAGGAACCCAGCAAAACGGCTCAAGTTCGACGGAATAACTTTCGGAGGATTTCGATCTCGAGGAACTAAGATGGCGACTAAAGTGTAGTACATTTTCGAAGGTTTTCAGTTCCTTCCATGATTTAAACTCACAATTATTATTGATATAGTGCAACAATATTGCGCACCCAGTATCGCACAATTTGAATTCGGTAAGACGCAATTCACAGAATCGACTACAGAAAATGAGTGGTTTAAGATTGCATATTTCCTTCAGCTACAGGAGCGATGTTTTGTTACACGAAAGTCTATCTGGTTCCGCAATTATCACATAATTTGATGAAATAATCTATACAGGAATAAACACAAGCAATAGACAAAACATAGAGATGCCTACCTAATAGTACAGTATGTTGGTCTTTCTCTAGAGCGAATAACAGCCTGTACGCACCAAGGTACAGACTCCACCAGATGCCGGAGGTTTTTTGGAGGTAATACCAGCCATGCCTGTTGCAGCCTTGTTCATGACTTCGTCCGAGACGTCGGTCCAGAATCGATGGATCTGATGTTCTGCTCCACAGTATCCTAGAGAGCTTGTAGAGGTTTAAATCAGAAGACCTTAGTGGCCACTGGATGGTTCAAAACTCAGATGAGTGTTCCTTGACCTATGCCTGCATGGTAGCGGTCCGGTGGGGCTGCGCACTGTCTAGCTGGAACAGACCATCGGCCGTAGGATGCGCGAAGGCCATGGTAATCAGCCAACACAGGGTGGTAACGAGCAGCGGTTAAGGATCTCTCCAGATATACTAAAGGACCTAATGTGTCCCATGTGACTGCTATCCAAGCTATCTGAAAGCCTTCCTGGCTGATCCTTGAACAGAGCAGACCAGGCACGACGAAGCCATTGCTTGATACTGGCGACACCACACCGTCACCCTCCCTTCAGCTCTGTACAGCTGAAAACGGGATTCACGTGACCACACGACGTGGAAACCACTCTGCAGAGGTCCAGGTTTGATGATCCCTACACCAGGCGAGACGCAATTTCCAATGACCCCCAAGGTAGGGCGTCAGGCATGTACAGCTGAAAACGGGATTCATCTGACCACACGACGTGGAAACCACTCCGCATAGGTCCAGGTTTGATGTTCTCTACACCAAGCGAGACGCAATTTCCAATGAAACACGGGTAGGGCTTCAGCTCTATAGAGCTAAACACGGGATTTATCTGACCACACGACTAGGAAACCACTCTGCAGATATCCAGGTTTTGTTGCCGCGACAATTATTCTAATTTCGGGCACATTGCTTTCAGTATAGAATGGCTCCAATTCGGGATTCAAATTCCGATTTAATTGTTTTTTAATTATGTTAATTAATTAACATAATTAATTACGCAACCTCTTAATTGGAGTAATTTTTAATTAGGTGCACGAACTATCATCCCAACCCAGACCGCATAGGGAGTCGTTGGGTTCATTTCTTCTCTTTTCTCCATTTTCCCTTCCGCGGGGAAAAGGAGATCTAAATTGCAAGCGCCAGGCCAGGTGCAAAATTTCGTAAACTAGGCGAAATGCATTTTCTTCTATTCCCGGCATGTGAGAAGCAACAGCATTGCGAATTGCATAATGCTTCCGTAACAACAATGGCGTTGTGGTGGCTACACGACGAAAATTTAAGAAAGAAATCTTAAAGCGGTAAGAAGCTAAGGCTAGGCAATAAATGTCACCCAAGAGCGTTGTCGGAGAACATATTTCTGTCGGGCATACGTGACTTCGAGCAGTTTTCAAGTTTTAAAAAGGGTTTGCTCGGAGTCTACAATAATAGAACCCAACAACGGGGTGACAGTTACGGCCAAATAAATTTTTAAAGGGCTTAGCTCAGCAGATGGTCAGCAGGCCAAGGGAACATCTGACCCAAAGTAACCACTGGCCAGCCGCAACTGGACAAGCGGTCCACTTGCGTAAGAAGGGGGGGGGAGTCAGAACCAATGGTGGTGAAAGGGACGTTTTCTCGAAGTAAGGACAAGCCTAGCCGCAGGGCGATAAGGGAAAGCGAAAACTAAAAGAAAAGCAGAAACTTAAAATTTCACAGGAGAGAAAAAAGACACGAGCGAGAAAAAAACTTAAGAGAGAGAGGGAGAGACGGAGTGAGAGGTTGTGTTTGCGTACATGGGGCGGTCATAGTAATTTTGGTCGGGAGAACCAGCGGTAGGCAAAGAAATGCCAAACTATGCGGAGTTCCACTATCGGCTTTGTTTTTATCCACGGAGGATACCAGCCAAAAACCACCCACGGCCATCAGACCACCAGCGCTTTCCTCAACCGCCGGATCGATCAGCCCAGCGGAAGTTCTATATAGGGTAAGACATCATCCAATTATTTCAATCCCTTGCATGCTGAGTATTCAGTTAAGTTATAGAAATGACCCCTTATTGCTCACCCCGTACTGGTTGGATTGTTAGGGATATTGGTGTTTTTACATTTTCTCAAGTAAACCATAACTTCCTTTCGTAGAGATGTGTTATAATTTAAACCGGTCCCACCATTTAAATTGTTCTAAAATTAAGCATTATACAGCAAATAAATTTTATATTTGTTTCTTAAACCAATGTGTTTTTCTTCACGCTGCTCTGCAAATGGGTACGAGTGTCTGTGTATTAGTTTAAAATAAGCCATAGTTATCTTCCTTCACAGATACCCCTATTCAAGCATATAACCGAAATGTTAGTTCTTTTTTAAATTTAATTTCTTTTGCGGCATATGAGTTCTTGCGACAACCTCGTACGAGCTCATATGAAACACAACGCTTTTAAGTCCCAACGATGAGACTGGGTCGCCTATACTAGGAAACCCAATGTCATTGTTGCCAATCTAGATGATCGAAAATCGCTAACAAAATCTATGCCTCTCAAGTTCCCACCGGGACTTGGCGTGGTGACAGTTTTATGTTCCCTGCACCAGGCGAGACGCAATTTCCAATGACACACGAGTAGGACGTCAGCTCTGTACAGCTGAAAACGGGATTCATCTGACCACACGACGTGGAAACCACTCTGCAGAGGTCCAGGTTTGATGTTCCCTGCACCAGGCGAGACGCAATTTCCAATGGCACACGAGTAGGGCGTCAGCTCTGTACAGCTGTAAACGGGATTCATCTGACCACACGACGTGGAAACCTTTTGCAGAGATCCAGGTTTGATGTTCCCTGCACCAGGCAAGACGCAATTTCCAATGACACATGGGTAGGGCGTCAGCTCTGTACAGCTGAAAACGGGATTCATCTGACCACACGATGTGGAAACCACTCTGCATAGGTTCCAATGACACACGGGTAGGGCGTCAGCTCTGTACAGCTGAAAACGGGATTCATCTGACCACACGATGTGGAAACCACTCTGCATAGGTCCAAGTTTGATGTTCCCTGCACCAGGCGAGATGAAATTTCCAATGACACACGGGTAGGGCGTCAGCTCTGTACAGCTGAAAACGGGATTCATCTGACCACACGATGTGGAAACCACTCTGCATAGGTTCCAATGACACACGGGTAGGGCGTCAGCTCTGTACAGCTGAAAACGGGATTCATCTGACCACACGATGTGGAAACCACTCTGCATAGGTCCAAGTTTGATGTTCCCTGCACCAGGCGAGATGAAATTTCCAATGACACACGAGTAGGGCGTCAGCTCTGTACAGCTGAAAACGGGATTCATCTGACCACACGACGTGGAAACCACTCTGCAGAGGTCCAGATTTGATGTTCCCTGCACCAGACGAGACGCAATTTCCAATGACACACGAGTAGGGCGTCAGATCTGAACAGCTGTAAACGGGATTCACATGACCACACGACGTGGAAACCACTCTGCACAGGTCCAAGCGAGACGCAATTTCCAATGATACACAGGTAGGGCGTCAAACCTGTACAGCTGAAAACGGGATTCATCTGACCACACGACGTAGAAACCACTCTGCAGAGGTCCAGGTTTGATGTTCCCTGCACCAGGCGAGACGCAATTTCCAATGACACACGAGTAGGGCGTCAACTCTCATAGCTCACGATATAGAGCGTATGCCATACCGTTCGTTCGCGGACGCTGACATATTCGGGATCAATTCTTCAAATAATGCTGCGTTTTCTACCATGGTACCGCGTGCCCAACCAACGTGACCTCGTTTCTTCGAATTATCATGCTTGAGCCTATTCATTTATTGTCTAGTCAAGTCACCGCGTTCAAATTGTTGAAACGTTCTATTTCAAGTTATGCAGTTTGCTGTCTACCTTCCTTGAAGAAGCCATCTGGTTCATGTGCGAAAGCTCGGAAAGTTTTATTTCTATTCTACGCCAAGAAATTTCGGATTATTAGCGTAGTTACACTATTTTGAGTATCGACACAGTATTGCATAAAACAAAAAATTCTAGAAAACTTTCAACCGTTTTCCTCGTAGAGCCCGTTACGCGGAGCGCCAGAAACTTATGCTAAGGAGGTCTTCTCAGTGCAATTACAACAGAATTTGGGATGTCATCACTCCTAGCTCTGGTACCTCGACCAGGTAGATAAAAATTTAACTAATTCCTGATGGTAACTGTATCTTCGCGATAATGTATATGTTGGACGATATGATCACTGTACTGTGAAATAAAAATCGGAAAATACGTCTTTACATGCTGTTAAAATTACAAATGCTCTGCCAAGCTTGAAGTTCGTTCTCGATACTACGCGTGTGTTGCCGGGAAAACGAACAACTACCTTGATTGAATTGATGCACAGCAATTATTATTTTTATTGATGCATTTTTATTATTGTTCTTTTGCAAATATATGGGACTTTTTGTACACTTGCCGGCCCTCGAAACGAAACCAGCTTGTACAATTTTATTGTTCTACTTTCGTTCATTCGAATTTTATATAGGTTTCTAGAAACGAAATGCTTACAAAGGTAAAAGTTGGCTGTAACTGTTCTTTACTGTCTTCTGGAGTCCACGAAAAGCAATGTGGTTTTTGTTAACCTCCTTGTTTTGCACATAGCCTTTTCTTTTTTACGAACAACACATCCGTCGCAGTTGTATGCTTCCCTGCGTTTTGCAAGCACATAAATCTGAGTGCGAAGTACTTCTCTCTGTCGTTCGTGGGAAAACAAAAACAAATCATCCGAGTAACAGCTGTTGAACCAAATAGCTCTTCAAGACTTTCTTTTCGGACATAACACTGCTTGCATCAGTTCTTCACTACTTTTGCTCGCAGCTTCGTCTTCTGAGAAACGGATTCGAAGCATCATGATCCCTTTCGCTGTCTCTCTCCCTCCCTCTCCTCTTCTAAAAAATAAATAAATAAATAAAAAGGTTCCTTTCTTGTCTGGCGAGAACCAAAACCACTCGTACATAGCGTGAAATGTCGCCCCTGAAGCTCAAAAGTGGTGTATGTGTTTCTTTCAGCTGAGGTTCTGCCTTAATTCATATACCGTTAAATAAATGGCTTTTCATTAACCACAAAAAATTCAGGTTTCGCTTTTCTTTTTTAAAGCAGGCAAAATCTAAAACTAAAGAAAAAAGAAATCCCTATTTCCCGGTCTTATTATTTTTACACAAGAGCACAAGTATTTTAGCATGTCTGTTGAAAAAAAAAAAAAAAAAAAGAACGTGAGTATGTTATGAAAATGCCAGCCCGTCTGTGGACATGATATCTTTTCACATATATTATTAGACTGACTATCATTTTGCATTGGGAAGCCTAAAAAGTGAGAACGATTATCTTTGACCTTTGGTCTTTTTCGGACGCCTAACTTCGCCGCTAGCGGACGCAAACACGCAAATGTTACCGAATTACAAAAAAAAAAAAAAAAAAACGATTTATTCCACATCATTGTCTCTTAAAAAGAGAAACAATTCTTTTTTTTTTATATACATTTTAGAACGAAGACCATTTTGCGTGCAATTTGTTTTCAATAATGTAATTTTACCAATATAGGGGTGAACGTATATTGCGTTTTGCTCAATATCTCGGTTTCTAATACTCCTATTTGTTTCGTACCATTTGGTTCAACTCCATTGGTCGCTTAAAGGGTTAAATAATGCATGTTATTCCTCTAAGGGGCGTAAACGTATATCACATTTTCCCCAGTATCTCTGTATCTTAAAGGCCGATGTCAAAAAATATTTTTTTGCGTTGGATAAGGTTTAAAGTCAAAATCTTTTTGCCTATGTTTATAATTTTTCATGATAAAAGCTCTCCCAACTATTGACATAAGTGTTATTTTTTGTTTGCAAGGTATTTGGAGGGCTACCTACTCTTCTGAAAACCCAACAGAAGAATTCTGGTTGCCAATAAAATGCCCTCCCTGTGGTAAAACATTCTGCAAACAAGAAGGCTACTTGCAAAGTTTTGCAGCCACTGCAACATTCGAATGAAAAGTGGAGAAATCCAGATGCAACCGGTTTTGTAAGTCACGCGAGCTCCCCTCTCCACTCTGCTAGAGGTAGGTCCCGCAGCTTCGCACAGTTCCTGCACAGGGTATAAGAAGTCACAACGGACGGCTAATCATACATGCTGCTCAAACAACGAATTTCGACGAATTCCTCACTGCATAAAACGTTGCTCCCACCGACATCTATCGTAAACTGAAATAAGTTTATGGTGATCACTGATGTGTTGACGTGAATTTTGGGAGACGATTGATCAAGCAACTTAAAGATGGAGAAGTGTGAAAAGCAAACTTGGGTGACCAACTGCGGTCAGAAAGGCACGTAATTGCAACTGCGCAGTTTCATCACCAGCATGTTGAAGAAATGATCAAAGGAAACTTTAGCATGAAGCAAAAAAGAATTTGCCTCTAAACTAGACGTTTCCAAATAAAGGATAGGACACACTATTGTTGCAGCACTCGGGAGCGAGTGTGCACCTTTTCCCTGTATTGGAAATTGAGAAGTAATCGGAAAAGCGGAAAAGAAATGGGAATAAAAAAAAATTAATCAAATGAATGGGAGAGATTTTTGGGGAGCTGGTGTAAGAATTATTAAAATAAATATTTTATAAACTTCACGCTCTTCAGACGCTCTGCATTTCACAATTTAATTTTCCCCTTAGATTTTCTTCCGTGGGTTCGCGCCTAGGAAGGTCAGGAAAGTACCGCTCTTTCCCCTTCAACCCCCACCCCACCCCTCTCTCTCTCTCTCTCAGAGTCGAAGGGCTTCCAGCAGTCCGCTTGCTGTGGCATGGGACCGCGGGGCATCCTTTCCCTAACTGCTACGAGCCAGCAATATTGGGTAAGACATAGTAATTCAAGTCAGAGAAATAGCGGGTAGACATTTTATTGGAGCTCGGCGCCAGTCGTCTTGAGATTTGATGCACCAGGTCTGGAAGAAAAGAATAGCTTGACGCCAGGCCAAGGAAAACTATAGCAGTTTTATGATAGTAAGATTTACGACCTCAGAGATCCGTAGGCAACGAAGTTCCTAGAATTTGAGGGCGGACACAGATTTTGGACGGGGCGAAGGATGGCAAGTCAGAAAAATGGCGGGAAACCCAGAGCAAATCAGATCGGGAAATGATAATTGTTTGACCAATCTGTAAATTGGTAGGAGGATCCGGGAAGAAAAAATTTTTGGTAGGACAGGAAGAGGAGCGAGAGAAATATATCAGTCGGCATGAATACTTCGAAAGAAGGATGACAGAAGTCAGACAGTTGGCATAAGCACTTCAGGAAGAGGGGAGATAGCATGAATACTGCGAGAGAAGGATGACAGAAGTCAGACAGTTGGCATAAGCACTTCAGGAAGAGAGGAGATAGCATGAATACTGCGAGAGAAGGATGACAGAAGTCAGACAGTTGGCATAAGCACTTCAGGAAGAGAGGAGATAGCATGAATACTGCGAGAGAATGATGACAGAATTCAGAGAGAATTAGGAGTTGGCATAAGAACTTCAGGAAGAGAGGAGATAGCATAAAAACTTCGCTAGAATGATATTCCAGCCCTCATCGTGGGATAGAAGGTAGGACAATACCGACCTTAAAGTTTCCTCTTGTTTACATAATTAGTATGTTGAACCGAAAATTAAAGAAGAGCATAGTAGACTAAGTTAAGGTTGAAAGTAAAACCAGCTCTAAATTAATGCTGAGAAAAGCAGGGCAGAAATAGACTAAGTTAAGGTGAAAGTAAAACCAGCTCTAAATTAATGCTGAGAAAAGCAGGGCAGAAATAGACTAAGTTAAGGTGAAAGTAAAACCAGCTCTAAATTAATGCTGAGAAAAGCAGGGCAGAAATAGACTAAGTTAAGGTTGAAAGTAAAACCAGCTCTAAATTAATGCTGAGAAAAGCAGGGCAGAAATAGACTAAGTTAAGGTGAAAGTAAAACCAGCTCTAAATTAATGCTGAGAAAAGCAGGGCAGAAATAGACTAAGTTAAGGTTGAAAGTAAAACCAGCTCTAAACTAATGCTGAGAAAAGTAGGGCAGAAATAGAAGAAATGAAATGGTTGAGTAAAGTGAATACCATTGATCAGAGCAGGAAATTGTGTAGTATAGGGAATCATTTTTTAGTAAATTATGTTTCGGAAATATTTCAGAATTATATTAAATTAAAATAAGAAATTAAAGTTAACCTTTAAATAAATAATTTTTCTAAAAGGGTCTTCAAACATTTTCATATGACTGAGTGTATATTTTTCTAGATTTCAAGCCTTCATCAGGCAAAATAAACATATTTTATTTTCACGGTATTATGAGTCGGCTACATTTCATTTAAGTGTACAATTTTGTAAAGTAAAAAAGGTTAATAACGATTGAGTGTTGGATGTGTGAATAAATGATTTGGAATGAATGTTCAGAAAAATCCTCCAGTGCAATACTGAGTAACTTACGCATCAGTGCTAGTAAACAAATCAAAATTTGTAAGTTAACGAATTATTCAAAAAGAAATGAAAAGCTAGACGATTACTTTTAAACATTGCGGCACTCAGCGGACCTCGATACACGGAACGTCGGCTGGGTGAAACACAACGCCCATCCTCGAATAGCGAGCCTGTGTTTTCTCTAATACTGGGAAAACATAGTTTTTGAGATTCGAGTGATTACCCTTATTACTAATAATGACGCGGGGCAATCCAGAAACCCCGGTAGCACTATCAGTGTTTTTCGATTTTGGAAAATGTTGTGCCAGTTGGATACAGAGCAAGTTGTTGTCTGGTGATATGAAATCTGACCGATAAACTCTGGAAGCATTTCAAAAATGAAGGTGAGACTTTTCTGAACCAGATTGTGGCATGAGATGGAGCATGGGTTCAACATTATGACAAAGACAACAAAGGACAGTCCATGAAATATCACTATAATGTTATATGAAAATATTCAAACTTTATTTAAGTTGTAACTTCGGTTATTTTTGTGTGCCAATGACAGCTCACTCCCAAGTCAGAAAGATGCTCAGCACAGATTCATTTCGGAGAAAGGTCATTCATTCTCTCTTTGAACGTGGGACCCCTCCCACGAACAAAAGGACACCTCCCTTTCCCCCAGCCGTCGGCGAACCTAACGGGGTACAATAGGAGCAAGCAATTAATAATTTATTCTTACGTCAAAGGGACAGAACGTGTAAGGGAATGAGACAGAGAGGAGTCTTCATGGAGATCTCGAGGAGAAATGTAGGGAGAATTTCGCTCGGAGACAAAGTATGAAAAACGCTTTAGCACGGGGTGAGGCAGAAAGAGATTTTCACGCGGGCTTGTAGCCATACAAGATAGGAGCAGATTTGGCGGGAAAAGCGTACAGAAGGCCATCTATAACATCCAACTCCCTGTGGAAGTATTTACTACTCAATCAGACCAACCATTATTCCAATATTTCCCCTTTCCCCCTGAGGTATAAAGATATGTGTAAAGGGAAAGATATGGCATAACGTTCCATTTTTAACTACTTGTTTATTTGCCTCCCTGCTCCAACGACAAGAACCTGCGACCGATTCGTCTGATAAGTTCGCGTCCCCCACAATACATGAAAATAAACCAAGCCACCAATAACAACAAAAGACAGTCTACGGAATATCGATATAAAGAACAAAAGACAGTCCATGAAATATCGCCATAAAAATCAAAAGACAGCCCATGAAATATCGCCATAAAGAACAAAACACAGTCCATGGAATATCGACATAATGAATAAAAGACAGACTACGGAATATCGACTTAAAGAACAAAAGACATTCCATGAAATATCGCCATAAGGAACAAAGGACAGTACATGGAATATCGCCAAAAAGAACAAGAGAGAGTCCATGGAATATTGCCATAAAGAACAAAAGACAGCCGATGAAGTATGGCTATAAAGAACGAAAGCCAGTCTACGGAATATCGACATAAAGAACAAAAGACATTCCATGAAATATCGCCATAAGGATCAAAAGACAGTACATGGAATATCGCCAAAAAGAACAAGAGAGAGTCCATGGAATATTGCCATAAAGAACAAAAGACAGCCGATGAAGTATGGCTATAAAGAACGAAAGCCAGTCTACGGAATATCGACTTAAAGAACAAAAGACATTCCATGAAATATCGCCATAAGGATCAAAAGACAGTACATGGAATATCTCCAAAAAGGACAAGAGAGAGTCCATGGATTATTGCCATAAAGAACAAAAGACAGCCGATGAAGTATGGCCATAAAGAACAAAAGACAGTCTACGGAAGATCGACATAAATAACAAAAAAAGTCTATGGAATATCGACATAAAGAACAAAAGACAGTCCATGGAATACCGACACGAAGAATAAAACACAGCCCACGGAGTATCGCCATAAAGAATTGCCGCAACCAAGAAAGATTCAGAACACCAAACACACCTGGGAAGGTCATGTCTGCTTTTTGGAATAGTGAAGTACTTCTGCTTGCTGATCTTCTAGAGAAAAGGGGCTGTAAAACATTCTGAACATAACATTGAAAATCTGAAGAAAATGGAAATTCATTTGCTAAGGAAAGCAGAGCACAGTGGTCAAAAACTTTACCAACATGACAACGCTAAGCCATAACGCCGGTGCTGCCTCTGTCCCATCCATCTCAGATTTGACGTCACATCCTCGTCGTATCCCAGATGGGACATCCCTTCTCATATGACGAAACAATGAATTCAGCCAGTGCTTTCAGAAATAAAATCCTGAGATTTTTAAGGGCGGTTTTCGAAAGCTATTGACACATTGGACGAAATGTGCTGAAGTATGATTGATGGTGATTATATGGAAAAGTGTAATGTGTACTGCAATTTTACTTTCATTTTTGGTTCCTGTTATCTTATGTAAATTTTGACTTATCCTCTTTAAGAATTTCCTAATTTAACGCTACATTTTCTCTCTTGCGGAATGTTTCTGTGGCAAACTGACTTGAGGTCAAAAATTGGATGGCATCTGTTAACGAGAGATATAAGAGTGATATTTACGAATGTATCAGTGGTTTCGTTAGAAGTCGGGTAGATTGTGATATCGTTGTAATTGCGTTGAGGGGAGATGTTAAGAGAGCTTAGCCTACCTGGTAAGGATTAATTCTTTTACGTTGAATATTACGATTCGTTGGTATTGGAGCCTTAAATTGCTGTCGAGTTCATACGAGACTGGAGAAGTATTTTGTATATTAAGAATCTGTTGCACTTCGCTGTCGAAGTGAAATATCGTATAATTACGTACGAAGTGAATTCTGTTTCGATGTGGTGACTAGAATACCTATCGAGACCAATAAAAGGTTAAATTCATGAGTAGACTTTACTTTTCTGGCCTATTTAAGTGCTTAATTAACTGTTGTATAGGATAGTTAAGCTATCCGTTCGCAACTTAAGCTTTACGAAACAATTCATTACGAAGAGTAAATTTACATCGAAGTAATGCTAGTATTTTGGTGTAATATTGGCAAATAACCGATATCTGCAACCAATTATACTAAACATATTACAGAAGTAATTATGAAAGATAAAGGTAAATTCTTGCTTCATTGAAAAATCTTTTATTCAAGTGGAGGCAAAACGTTTCAACCCACCTACGTACTTTCTACTGTAATATTGTTCAGTTTTTCAAATAGTGTATAGGTCTACGTAAACTGATCTCTTACATTTCGAGATATCTCTTCTTCGAAACGTCAAGGAGATTTTAAAAAACTATCTTTACTTCGGACACTATTTATAGCAAAGAATATTTTGTAGGGAGTTTACAATTTTTCATAAAGAACAATTTTCTCATTTAGGGGGCGAAAATGCATATATCTATACTGGTGTCCAAAATTAAAGTGACAAATACAGTACGAATTCGGGAATACGTTTAAAACAAGACGACCGACTGTAAAGATCTTTTAGAGATATGTTCAAGGGAAAACGCTAAATCGACGCGCAATGCGCATGCTTCTATAAAAATATGCAAATGACGACCGTAAAGCCATGTTGCTGCCTCGGCTTGCGATTGCCTTGCTTCTAATCTATCTATCCTTAAACAGTAATCTAAACAACAGCGCGGAACTATTCTTCCATTACCAGTACAACTATAGCTTCAACTGTCGCATCCCACTTAGAACAACCTTGATAAAGGTTATTCTAAGCGGTAGCGTAGAACTATAGCTTCAACTACCGCACCCCGCTTAGAACAACCTTGTTAAAGGTTGTTCTAAGCGGGGTGCGTAGAACTATAGCTTCAACTGCCGCTTGAGAACAACCTTCATAAAGGTTGTTCTAAGCGGGTGCGTACAACTATAGCTTCAACGGCCGCACCCCGCTTAGAACAACCTTGATAAAGGTTGTTCTAAGCGGGGTGCGGCAGTTGAAGCTATAGTTGTACTGGTAGTGGAAGAATAGTTCCGCACTGTTGCTTAGATTACTGTTTAAGGATAGATAGATTAGAGGCAAGGTAATCGCAAGCTGAGACAGCAACATGACTGAATGTGTCGAGGCAAGTAGTCTTCAACCCTTGGAGACAGTTACAGGAAACCGGAACAAAAACCAAACGGCCGGGACAACGACTCCCACTATCCACAAGAAGTCAAGACGACCGGTATTTGTCTCTAACAGCTCTGTGCCATAAGGAGTCGACAGCCAGGAAACTCTCCTAGGAGCTCTCCTCTGCTAAGGAAACAATTGTATCGAGGCAAACAGTTTACAGAAAACTCCACGAGAGAGGTCGGTATGCAAGAAAGCCAATGGCCTGGATCCCACTCACTAGTCACTACATCGCACAAAAGGATCCGTCCGAATTGGAACCGACAGCATATAACCTGAACCTCTGAAGAATGATCCAGTGTTCTCTTCACCGACAAGTCGCGGTACAATCCAAATACTGGTTCTTGACATGTGTGCATTTGGAGAAAGGCGATGGGAAGACGAAATCTTTCTTCCAATATTAAGGAAATTGACCACTACGGTAGTGGTGGACTTCTGGTTTGGGCTGGCATCAGGCTGGATGGACGCAAGCCGCCGCATGTGTTTCCAGCAAGCACGCTGACTGCTGCACGCTGCGGGGGTGACATTCTAGAGCCATATGTATGGCATTTCAGGGGAGCCGTTGGCCCCAGTTCTTTTTCATGGACGACAATGCCCGTCCCCATAGGGCTCGTCTAGTAGAGTAATACCTGAAGAGTAAGGATATTCACAGCACAGGGTGGCCCGCGAGGTCGCTCAGACCTGAACCCGATAGAGCACGTCCGGGATACCCTGAGAAGGGCAATTGCAAGCTGGCAGCTGCCTCCCAGAAACCTCAAGGAACTCCCACGCGCCTTGGTGGAAGAGTGGCGCATATTGCCTTAAACTCTTATTCATAGCCTTGTAAAAAGCATGAGGGTTTGTCATGCGAGATGCATTGCTGTTCGGGTTAATCACATTCCCCATTTTCCCCACAAAATCGGCACCACTTGGTTCATCGCTCTTGGACTGCCATGCTGGCATGCGCACGCTTCCTCCTCATGTGGTAATGCCATTCCTTTTCTGTTGTTTATTGTTGCGTTATCGATATATGTAGGCATATGTACGTACCAACCATCATTAAATTCTGTCGTGAAATTTTGTGTTATTCATAATTCTGTTTTGTCACGTTGATTTTGAACGTCAGTGTATTTGAAGCTCTGTCTACAAATACCGCTCAACGTATAACGTATTTTATTCTCTTTCAAAAAAAAAAAAAATACACAATTTCCTTGCTAGGAGGCATGAACTCATATTTTAGTTTTCAGCTATCATTGCTTCTAAAAGTGCAATTTAACTTTCCTTTTTACACCGAACACTATTCTTCGTAGGGAACAGTATGTATTTTTGCATTTACATATTCATAGTTTCGAAACTAGGTGGCGGAAATGTGCACTTCGGTTTGCAACTATACTTTCTTCAGTCCAAAAATTCGTACCTATTTGCAGCTAAAATGTTTAATGATGTAAAAGTGTGTCACTCAATCACCTCATTCTGCAAAGTGCATGCCGGTGTGCTTGGCAGAATGGAGCAAACATATCAGGTGTACAAGTAAGTTTTAAAGCTTTTTTGTGTGTGTAACCTATACCACTAATGTACATATCCGACATTCCCCAGCGTTGTTGCATTGTGATCGTAACTGGTCCAGATTACAAAATGTGACACAGAAGTTTGCCCAACAGTTAAACTCACTTGCACATTGGTAAGTGAAAGATGGAAAGCGATACTGCATTTATTCGACACTGCATTCGTTACAAATTTCGTCAAGGAAACAGTGCTGCAAAAGCATGCGCATCGATCTGTTCTGTTTTCGGGGAGGATATTGTATCGAAACGCACGTGTGAGTTTTGGTTTAGACGCTTGAAAGCAGGTGATTTTGATGTTAGCAATCGAGAACGTAGCGGCGCCCCGCAGAAGGTTGCACATGAGGAACTGCAAGCATTGCAGGATAAAGATTCGTCTGAAATGCAAAAATGAACTAGATGAACAACTAGGGGTAACTCAACAAACCATTTCGAATTGCTTACGCGCAATCGGAAAGATTTAGAAGGAAGGAAAATGGGTGCCACGTGACCTAAGCCAGAGGAACATGGATGAACGTGTCAAACATTTTCGAATCTGCTGAATAAACAACACAGAAAGTCTTTCCTGTGGAAAATCATTACGGGTGATGAAAAGTGGATATGGTATGACAATCCCAAACGCAAAAAAACACTGAGTAGACCCCTGTGAAGCAACGACTTCGACACCGAAACGCAAAATTCACTCCAAGGAAGTTCTGCTGTGCATCTGGTGTGATATGAAGGGTGTGCTCTATTATGAGCTATTGAAATACGGTCAAACTGTTACTGCTGATCACTTCAAGCAGCGATTGCTGCGATTGAACCAGGAAATCTGTCGGAAACGTCCATTTACAAGCAAAAGATTGCGTCCCGTGAAATTACTGCATGACAATGCTAGGCCGCATTTCGCGAAAATCGGTCAAGGAAACTTTATTGGCTGGAAAGATTTGGAGAACCCGGCGTATAATCCCGACATAGCCGCTCCAGACTACTATTTGTTCATATCGATGCAACATGGTTTGTCAGCTGATAACGTTTCCTTGACCGATTTTCGAACATGTGTCGAAAAGCAAAAATGGGTTGACGACCTCATCGCGTCACACGACGAAGTATTCTTCATGGCTGGAATCCATCAGTTGCCCGACCGATGGGGGAAGGTGATAGATAATGACGGCAAATATGTTGATTCGTAAAAATATTGCTGTTTTCTCTCAATTTACATGTTACGTTGTCTTAAAACGCTTTAAAACTTATTTGTGAACCTAATATATTAGATCTTGACGCAAGATGTCTGGATAGGTCTTCTTTACTGATATCAAGGTATTTTATCGACAATATCTTGACATATTAAGATGGCGACTAATGTTGCAACTTGAAAAGGAACTTCTTGATGGATATGCGTTTCAGCGAGACTGGGCTCTAACGTACTTACCAGAGGGAGAAAAACGTTCTTCCCGTTAGAAACTAAAATTTAATGATACAAGAAAGCCATTCATATGCATCTCATTCTGCGAAGAGCAGGCCGATATTTTCAATATCCTTTACCAACGTTCCTCCACAGCCACGATCCCACAGCGGACCACTTAGCACGTTTCGAGAACAAAAAGTCTCTGATGCCAGATTCCATATCCAACACTGAAGTGAAGCCCCACCACTACAGGAAACGGACCATGGAGCGAAATAGGTGGTAGTTGGATGGAGCAAGATCCGGACTGATTGGAGGATGGGTTAAGATCGTAACCCCTTCCAATACCTGCAGATTCCGGCTAACTACTCTGGAGGTGTTACTCGGGGCATTGCCCACATGTAGAAAAGTACGCTACTAGTCGATGATCGGTGGGTAGCGTTGAAGCAGAGCATTGTGAACCAGATGCTGTTATGCAGCATAGCGTTTCTCGTCCACATCTAGTACGAGGTCCTCACAATACCACTAAATGCATAGCCTGACTTTCCTCTGAAAATGCTTACTTTGCACCACCACCTATACCTAACGTGGACTCCGCCACAGAGTTTCGGTAGTAGGATAACTGGGAATGTCCATTTTTAATCACTTGTGACGATGAGACGCAAAAACCTATTGTACTGTGGATTTTGCGGCAATCTGCGACAGAGAGCAACACGTTATTCCGATGATCAGGGTGTCAGTGAATGGGGAACAAATCGATGACGCTTGGATGAGAAACCAAACTGGTTCAGATGACGAACAATGGAGGATTAGGAACACACCACCTCAGCCACCAACGATCGTGTACTGCTGTCACAGCTTCTTCAATTAGGGTGTCAGTGTGGCTGGACTTCCTGTACTTGTTTTGCTTTCGAGACTGTCATCCCCAGCATCAGTGAATGGGGAACACATCGATGACGTTCAAAACAGAAACCAAACTGGTTCAGATGACGAACAATGAAGGATTGGGAAGACACCACCTCAGCCGCAAACGATCGTGTACTCCTGTCACAGCTTCTTCAATTAGGGTGTCAGTGTGGCTGGACTTCCTGTACTTGCCTTGCTTTCGAGACTGTCATTCCCAGCATCAGTGAATGTGGAACACATCGATGACGCTTGGAATAGAAACCAAACTGGTTCAGATGACGAACAATGGAGGATTAGGAACACACCACCTCAGCCAACAACGATCGTGTACTGCTGTCATAGCTTCTTCAATTAGGGTGTCAGTGTGGCTGGACTTTCTGTACTTGTTTTGCTTTCGAGACTGTCATCCCCAGCATTAGTGAATGGGGAACACATCGATGACGCTTGGAACAGAAACCAAACTGGTTCAGATGACGAACAATGGAGGATTGGGAACACACCACCTCAGCCGCCAACGATCGTGTACTGCTGTCACAGCTTCTTCAATTAGGGTGTCAGTGTGGCTGGACTTCCTGTACTTGCCTTGCTTTCGAGACTGTCATCCCCAACATTGAAACACGGGAACCATCCCATCTCTATGCCATGTTTCTGTCCGCTTTTTATCGTCTTCAAATGCACACTTCCTTGCCGCGTTTAACTTTTCCATGAATAACACCGTAGAAGCACCCTAACAGCACGTTTATCGACTTACATCCTATGATCACGTGATAACGCAAAGTGGCTCCATGCCAAATGCACGTCGACAGTCTTGTGTGTTTCACGTCATCGCGGTACATTGGCACGCGTTTCACATGAGAAGGGAGGCCCACCATTATATGCAACTCAAAACGGAACGAACGTCTGACACACTCTGGAGAAATATGAGTTCATGAGCATTACACAGAACCATAGAAACAGATTTGAAGTCTTTAAAAATGTTCTTTTTTTTTGTTTCACGGAGAGATAAAAATATTTTTTTTTCTTATATTCAGGGAGATTTTTCAAAATGTGATAATAGGTGTTCATATTCCAAATGGGAAGCAATTCTACGATGCGATAAGATTCATGAAAAACAAGTGAGATTTTTTCTTTTATACGCTTTTCACAAATTTATCGTTCATTTTTGTTGCTGTGGTTCAAACTTTACCTTAAAGCGTTAAACAAAATCTAATTAATTCCTCTCATCTCTCAGTTTTCCGTGTAATACTTTTTTAAGGAATTCCCTCAAAACAATTTGCAAGAGAAAAAAAAAACTTAAAGACAAGGAAGACGATACCGAATTTTCGGGTGTGATGAACACGTCCTTTGAATCCGTTTTGACGCGAATTAAATTTATCAAAGCTATTCAAAGTTAATGGAACCTGCACGGAAAACAGTAATATCTGAACGAAGAAACTCGTTTTTCAATCGGATATTTAATCTCGCAGATATTGCTGTAAATCGAATCCTGAACTTACGCCGTCTGCTTTGTAGTCTTGTGCCATAAGAAATATTTGAAATTATTTAAGAAACATTCCGCAGCGGAAACTCTTTCCAACAAAGAAATAATTTTAAGGTCGGACTCTTAAAAGCAGTGATATCGACAAAGGTAAGATATGCATCTTTGCCCCCTGGCGGAGAAACCATGTATTCTTTTAAGAAGGAATTATTCCGAAAAGGTTTATCGATGGGAGTAGTATCGGTTCACGAACGAATTTTTTCAATCGAGATTTTAGAAGCTGACTTTGCTGCAAATACATCAGATGTGGAAGTTACGACTTATTAGTGGCCAAACCATTTTTCACCAAAAATAAAAAATTATATGCAAAAGATTTCCGATCTGGAGCTGTATCTGGTGCAGAAAGAATTTTTCAAGTCGGAGTTTTAAAAGCAGACATGTCTGGGGAAACGCAATTTACTTTTACGCCCCTAGCGGAAAGTCTATATATAAATTGAAAATTTTGAAAATATATGAGAAACATGTTGCACCAGAAACGCTATCCAACATGGAAGGAATTTTTCAAGTCGGACTCTTAGAACTAAAGATGTTGACAAAAATAAGACATACATCTACGCCCCCTGACGGATAAACAATGTAAGATTTTAAGAAGAAAGTATTCCTAAAAAGTTGTTCAACCTCAGTGGCATTGGTCCACGAACGAATAGTTTCAATCGAGATTTTAGAAGCTGACATTTTATGGCAAATACATCAGAAGTAGAAACTAACACTTACGCACCCTGGTGGCCAAACCATTCTTTACCAATGATTACAAATGATATGCAAAAGTTTTTTCACGAGGAGCTGTATCCGCTGAAGAAAATAAATATTCAAATCGAAGTTTTAGAAGTACAGATATCGGAAGAAATGCACTTTAAATTTACGTACCCTAGCGGAAAATATATGCGTAACTTCAAAAAGTTACTATACCTAAAATACGCTTCGACATAAATGGAATCGAATGGTAAATTATTTTTTTTTGCATTCGGATGTTTAGAAGCAAATATATAGAATAAAATGTATTTTGAATTCTATACCATCTGCAGTTACGCCCTCTAGCGGCGAGAAAAGGTTCATCGTAAAGGGGAAAAAAACGGAATAAAGGAACGTCATTCGCATAATTCGGGCTCCCCAATGCAAAAAGAATTTTCAAATCGGACTAATTGTTGCAGAGATATGGTGTCCACTGGTGGATAGACGGACGGAAAAACCGATAACTTAAGCACGATCTTCTTTTACAAAAGACGTGCTAAAAATTAAAACTGCAATCGCTCTAACAGTCGACTCAATAAAAGCACTTTAGAAAAAAATTAACATGAAAATAATCAAATGTGTGTTGACAAACTGGCAAAGTAATTTTGTTAATACAAAAGCTTTTGAGGAAATGTGCTAACTGTGTGCAACAGTCCGCGTAATTCAAAAGAAAAAAATCAATAAGAAATGAAGCTAATTAGCATACGCTCATAAATCTGTTTTTCTAAGCGTAGCCCTTTCCGGCGTTTTATCAAAAGTTAAACGATTGACGCTTCGAAAGAGAGAGCATATTAGTTTCCTATTTGGCTGTTCACAAGGTCACGGTCAAATAAAAGCAGAGATTCTTTATGAGTAAGGACGCACAATAATACATTTTTCAATTAACTCAAAGATGAAATGTTTCACATTTAAGATTTAAGATAGGATTGCACGGAAGGCTTTCAAAGGAAAATTTTGTAAACGACGTTGCCTGCCGTTGCTTTGCTGATTTCACGGAAAATTATTAGCGATGATGAATAACATATTATAATGAATAATAAGAATGATCAAAGTACGGAAACAAAAGCGGGAACCGAACTTTTGGAGGGTGAAATATGCTGCCAAAAGATAGTGTTAGGTAAAATAAAAACGTGTGGATTCCTTAATGTTTTGTAAACTGGCAGATCACTTCATCACGTGCATTTTTATAAAAGTTCTTAGAAGTCATAGAATGCAGACGAACAAAAAAATGACGATAATAAAATAAAATTATTTCAGTACAATCTTGTATGATACATTGCATCGTTCGGAACTCGAAACAATGCAGAAAAGACGCCGTGGTGGCGCAGTGGTCTAAGCGGATCATTCGTCCGAAAGGAGTCCGGGTTCGAATCCCGGTGAGGCATGGATGTTGTGTTTGTCTTACGGCACTGGCTCTCTCCCTTCCCTGGAACCAGTGACCCTAAATGATGATTATGATCATATGTAGAGGATTTTAATAAGGGAGTTTCTGACGCCAGGTCTTAAACAACCCTTAGAAATAGGAAGCTAGGATATTTGGGCTAGAGCGCCCCATAGGAAAGTGACACGGAAGCGAAGTAGAAAGGGGGAGGAAGACGCCCTTATTTATTACCGGGGGCCAGTACCTGGGGTCCGACGGCTTAACGTGCCCATCCGACGCACGGCGGACATTTAGTGGATCGAGCGTTCGTAGCTGCCTGCGATCGAACCTGAGGTCCTTTCCGCGGCAGTCACGAACGTTGTCCACTAGGTCACCCGCGGCCCCAGTGACCCTAAATTAGGAACGGGCGACTACTTATAGAGCATTGAGCTGCGCACGGTGGTCGTTTTTTTTTTTTTTTTATTGGAGGTTTAACGACCACCGTGAGCAACTCAATGGGCTATAAGCAGTCGCCCGTCCCTAATTTAGGGTCACTGGTTCCAGGGAAGGGAGAGAGCCAGTGCCGTAAGACAAACACAACATCCATGCCTAACCGGGATTCGAACCCGGACCCCTTACGGACGAATGATCAGAGGCCATCGCTTAGACCACTGCGCCACCGGGGGCGGCAACGGTGGTCGTTAAACCTGCAATAAAAAAAACTGTAAAAATGAAGATGAAATCCTTAATAATAGTAAAATAAGCACAGTCAAACGATAGCGAAACAAACCTCTGCCCTTGCGATAGTAAAATAAACTCTGTCTACACGTTTCTACATGCTATGTGAGGATGTCCACACATTTCTATAACGTTTTTGATAAGAAATTACAGAAAATGAAAGAATTGAAACTGGCAACGTCGTGTTAGATGAACACGAAAGGAACATCTGCTGCAGTTAAATATCGTCTGCCAAGAAAATGGCGTACGTAAACACGATGTGGGTTGAAGGTTATTATTATTTTTTTTTTTTTTGAGGTTTAACGACCACCGTGAGCAACTCAATGGGCTATAAGCAGTCGCCCGTCCCTAATTTAGAGTCACTGGTTCCAGGGAAGGGAGAGAGCCAGTGCCGTAAGACAAACACAACATCCATGCCTCACCGGGATTCGAACCCGGACCCCTTCCGACGAATGATCAGAGGCCAACGCCTTAGACCACTGCGCCACCGGGGCCGGCTTGAAGGTTGTGTTTTTCTGTAATTAAAAATGCTGCGAAAATCATGGAATTAGCATTACTAAATGTGAAATAAGCAATATCATTAATAACTAGCTTTACTATCTGGCTTTGCCTGGGTTTAGGCTTATTAATTTCATATTCCCTTATATGTCACTGAAAAAATAGGGGAAAAAATTGATGCTTGCAAGAAAAAAAAAAAAAAGCCGATTTCACAAATTCGGTCATTACAAATTGTTTATTCATAGTGTGATTATTTCAGCACTTGTACGTGCACAACATTTTTGATTTCTCCTTCATCGGCGACAATATATAATTTTGTTGGATCCTTTGCTCTTGACATTCCGACATACAGCTGTCCATGTGAAAAGCATTCCTCTGTCAAATCCAAGCCCGTAACTTTAAGCGATTGTCCCTGCGATTTATTAATGGTGATCGCAAATACAAGCTGAACAGGAAATTGTAATCGTTTGAATGAAAATGGCAAATCAGTTGGAATTAACGGAATCCTTGGAATTAAGACGTGCTCGCCTTGAAATGGTCCAGTCGAATCGTTGCCGAAAGCATTTAATGCTTTCACTGTCAGTCTTGATCATTTACACATTTTTGGTGGGTCCAAATTTCTTAACAGCATGATGGGAGATCCAGCTGAATTGTGTGGCTGAATTCCGTTTGGATTCAAAGAATTCAAAAATTCTACCGGATAGCTTACTCTCGAGTTTGAACCTTGTTGAGGATCGGACGTTCGGCGCTCGTTCTACTCTTCAGCAGTCGCATTGCTTCGTCTTGTAGCAGTTCGAAATCGTTGTTCAGCAAGTCGCGCCTCTGTTTCGTCAGCAGTTTCGTCGAACACCTTGTTGAGTTTTGCCCGCTTCACGTGCTTGTGATCTTTCCTCTTCTGATTGCTTGGTTCGTGATATCTTTTGGCGTTTTGTATTGATTCGTGTTTGATTAAAAATTGGTCTCTTCCTTTTGGGCATTGCTGTCACAAATATTTGTCGAGAATTAAAGCAACGAAATGTACAGAATGTATGAAATCTGTAGAATCAAACAGACCAAAAGCGTCACGAATTATTTAACACGCGTCCAAGAGACACAGTATTGGAACACTGACTGAAAAAATTCGTTAACAATTTTTTATCGACGATCAAATGCATCACGTGCTTTCAGTTTCAGATGTCTTTGAGGGGCGAATCTCTGGTTTAAAAAAGTTAAAAACGTATTTTCGCGAATATTTCATTAAACTGGCTGAAATTTTAATGAACACCATAAATCGTTAATAGGAACATGACCTCCAAATTCCGCCCGAATCGGTAAATAACTCTTTAAATTAGCCGTCAAAATTTAATTAACCGTTTCTGCGTGTATATTTCTGTTTACCGATGAATTAAAAATTCCATGCCTATTTAAAAAAGTTTTGACCGGATTCCGGTGAAATTTTGAGGGATTCCTCTTATTACCAATTCATGGTGTTGATAAAAATTTCAGCCCGTTTCGTTAAGATTCGCTAAGTCGTTAAAAATCTCTGTGTTAACTGTGAACAAGATAATAAACAAAGACTTGAATCAGAAAACATATATACACTCATTGTCATAAAAATCCACACACCAAGATAAAACCGTAAGATTCACGCGAATCTCGGCGAATAGCTAAGAGGAAGGAAGACATGCAAATAATTAAAGTTTCGTGCGATTCCGCATGCCCGCGCGTCCACGACCGGCGCTGCAATCACAATCCTTGGAGCTTATAAGGCGCTGCGCAGGGAACTACACATTCATGCCGAAGTGCTCCGTAAGAGTCAGGTGAGACCCCTGAGCGATAGACATGCCCGAGGAGCCGCCGTAGATGTGCGTCCGGGCAACTAACGGAGTTTGAACGACGTCGTATCGTCGGGATGAAAGAGACAGGGTGGCGGGCGCGCCGAATCGGCCGCCATCTGAGCCGGTCGGACAGTACGGTGTGATCGTGTTGAGAGAAATGCACAGAGGAAGGCAGGCAGACACGGAAGACTGGCTCTGGATGACCTAAACAGACCACCAGCAGAGCGGACCGTGGGATCGTGAGAGCGGCAAGCCCAGATGCAACGACATCCTTGTCCAATATCCAGAGACATGGGGCGGCTGTACAAGGAACTCCTGTGTCCAACAAACCCATTTCCAGACGCCTGGCAGAGGCGAATCTGCACTCTCGACGGCCCTTACGTTTTCTGCCATAACACCTGACCATCGTCAGCGTCGATTGCAGTGGTGTCAGCAGCGAGCAACGTGGAATGATACGGACTGGCGACGTATTGTGTCCAGCGACGAATCCCGTTTCTGTATGGGAACGTACGACCACCGTGTAAGAGTGTGGAGGACCGCAGGTGAGCCCTACAATCCCAGCCTTATTCGACAGCAGCACACGTCCCTAACTGTAGGTGCGATGGTCTGGAGAGCCATCGCGTTTGACAGCCGGACTTCTCTCGCAGTGATCCGAGGGACGTTGACAGCCAAGCGCTACATACAGGAGATTCTGCTGCCCCATGTGCTGCCTTTAACAGAGTAGTCATAAACACAGGCTCTTGGCTAGTCGTCATAGTCGGGTCAGGTTTAAACCTCGGCTCATTAATTCCATAGGATTTTAAGCCATCTTCAAAGTCTATATATTAAGGTAATACAACGTAGTTTGTCACAATTATTTATTTTTTCAAGCCTACCATGGTTTCACTGGGTATTGACCTAGCTTCATCAGGACGAATGGCACGTAAATATTCAAATTGTATCATCATTGTCAACCATTATCAATCCACTGCTGGACGAAGGTCTCCCCAAGTTTCTTCCACAACGGTCTGTCTTGTGCCAGTCTCCTCCATGTCACTCCCGCATACTTTCGAATTTCATCCACCCATCTCCCACGTGGTCTTCTTCTGGGTCTTTTCCTGTCCCTTGGAATCCAATCTCAAATTTCGGCTGTCCATCGATGGTCTGTCCTTCTGGCAGTATGTCCAGCCCATTGCCATTTCAGGGATTTAACTCTGATCATGATGTCTTTCACTTTTGTCATTTTTCGGATCCACGAGTTCCTCTTCTTATCTCTCCTGGTTACACCAAGCATGCACCTCTGCATGCTACTTTGAGTTGTCTGAAGCCTTTGTATGTCTCTTTTAGTTAAGTTCCACGTCTCTGCACCATACGTAATCACTGGAAGGATGCATTGATTAAACACTTTTCTTTTAAGACATAATGGCATATTGCTCTTGAAAATTATACTCTTTCTTCCAAAAGCTCTCCAGGCAAGTATTGTATGCCAATTAATTTCTTCATCAATGTTACCCTCACTTGATATCTGCTGTCCAAAATAAACGTATGTGTCTGTTATCTCCAGCTTCTCTCCATCAATCGACAAATCTTCATTTCTTGTAAAAGCATTGAACATCACTTTTGTCTTCTGAAAGTTCATTTTTATTCCCACTTCTTTACTCTTGTCAGCAAGTTCCTGGATCATACTCTGCAGCTCTGATGGTGTAGTTGCAAAAATGACTACGTCGTCAGCAAAACGAAGGTGGGTTAGATAATCTCCATTAATTTTCATTCCTTTGTTTTCCCAGTTCAGGGATTGAAAGACAATTTCCAATGCGGCATTAAAGAGCTTCGGAGATATGATGTCACCTTGTCTCACTCCGTTTCCAATTTTTATATGACATCATAAATGGTGTTTACAGTCACGTGTTTTGGTTAGATGCTTTCACGCGCTTTATAGAAATGGCGTGGATGCCATGTCATTAACAAGTTGCGAAGCCCTCTGATATATATGGAAAGCTTCCAAAATATCAAGCTTGGTGGTTGAATCTGGCTTGTCAATTAGTTTTGCTTCTTCAAAAGAAATTTGTGGTCCTTTTCGTAACAGTGTTTAGCCATCGAAGACTTCTTTATGTCACAATTCCGAATGTAGGTCTTGTGCTCCTTCAATTGAAAATGCAAGGCTCTGCGGGTCTGTCCTACATACGAAGCGCCACATTCACACGGAATTTGATAAATTCTCCACGAGTTTTTGTCATCAACATAGTCCTTTAGTCCTAAAAATCTCATTTTGTTTATGGGTTTACAAATCAACTTAAAATTATAGGTTTTGAGAATTTTTGTATTTTTGAAGGCATAGTCACGGGAAAATGGAATAATGGCAACATTCTTACGCAATGGGCGCATCACAGGAGTTAATGTGGAGATAGGCTTCGGTTTTCGGAATTTTGTTAGAGCCTTGTCTATAATGGAAGGGTTATATCCTCGCTCTACTGCAACACGTTTAATGAAATAAAGTTCATTTTCCAAACTGTGTTTATCTGAACATATATTTATCGCGCGATATACGCAAGTGTAAAAGGAGCTGAGTTTTTGTTGATAAATGTGATTGGACTTGGCATGTGGAGGTGGAAAAATAGCGAAAGGCTTCCGATAAATTGTGGTTGCGAGAGATGTATTTAAGCGAGATACCAGGACGTCAAGGAATGGTAGGAATCTGTTATTTTCAGTTTCGTAGCTGAATTAAATGTGAGAATCAATGGAATTTATAAATTTGACTAATTCCGGAATTTTAGAATGTTTTCCCTTCCATAGAAAGAAAATATCGTCTACGTATCGTATCCATAAGTCAAATTTCACAAGTTTAAAAGTTTTTCTTGAAATCGGCGCATGTAGATTTCACATAATAAAGGTGACAGTTGGGCTCCCCATGGCTATTTTGAGACCAAAGGATCTCAAAAATCGTTTCACTTTTTCGTCAGGGATTTTCCGGAGATTTTGAGATGATCCCATTTCACTAGTTTACTGCCAGCCGTGTTAATAAGTTAAGAAAGGACACTCATTCTACGCTTCTGCAGTCCGAAGAACATCATAGCTGTCCGCGGGTTCACGAGGAACAGTTTATTGCACTGCGAGTAGATGGTTAATGGTTTTATTGCGCCATGGTACAAGTAGGAAGAGCATTTAATCACATGGATTTGCTTACAAGTTTGGATTTCCGCTAGGTATTTCTCATCATGGATCAGAATGGCAATAATGGGTATTCAGCAACTGGCGACTGCTTCGATAGAGGACGAAAATGTGCAGTGGACAATTGAGATTATCACGCGCTTTTTTCAGAAGGAGTAAAATAAGTCTGGCCCTTGGAGAGTGAGGTTCGAAGATTACTCCGTCCGAAGGAAAATGAACTTTGGGGGAACGTCTGGTGCAGAGATAAGAGATTGAGGCAGAAGGAATGAACTTTGTAAAAAGAAACTTAGTAGGTAGGTAACCGAGAAAGAAGCCTGGTAGAAACACTAGGTAAAAATGAATGCGTGAGCGATTAAGAGAATAATATTTAAATCAGGATAAGTGAAATTTGTGAACTTTTCCATATACAGCATTAAATAAATAGTACCTCTTCTGAAAAGCGTGTTCTCATTTAACCTGTAGTTCTTCTTTTTATTATCCAGGAAAAACAGAGCTAAAACGAGGGCTTGAAAGGAAAGGGCTATAGTCCTAAGCGCTTCATCCCCTGAGACACGCAGCCGAGCTTGATGACGTAGCTAAGCTGGCCCTTCGGAAGCCAAGAGCCACGGGGAGCTGTGCTCTGAAGGAACACCATAGGAAAGGCACTTTCAGGCAATGTTATTACTGTATTTAACATATTACAGTGTGTCATCTATTGCAATGCGCACTCAGTTATTAGAAATTGTCTTTTTCGAAAACAAAAGTTATGAATTTTGAGTCCTAAACTCAGAAAACATTGATGTAATAGTATAAATGTGATAAGTTTAAATGAACAATTTCTGTCATAAATGTTTTTCTTTTAAAACGTATTTTGACAGAAATTATATACTATACTAACTATATTTTTCTGATGTCAAAAACTCAGTGTATCTTTACATTTTTTTAGTAATTACTTAGAAAAGTTTAGTGGTTTAAAACCTTTTTCTCTCTGTCACAAACATTAGTTGTTTAAAACTTTTAAAACATGGAAAGTTACTAAGTTCTTCTGTTCTTCAAACTCCACAAAATTTGTTGAAACACTCTGTTAACGTATAAAATAAAAATTATTTACTTACATTTTGCAGCCATCATGATTTCTGAAGGTCACTGCATTTAAAAAGTGGTGAACAAATTTTACTTCATGAAATGAAGGTGCGTTCCTTATTGTACAAACTGGAAAATGTGTTTTTCATTGTACAAAATGTAAAACTGTTTTCTTCATTGCCCAAATAAAAAACATCTTATGTTTTTTTCTCACTGCGTTTGAGTCAATCCATTTTTTCTTCATTTTCTGCAGAGCTTTCCTGCGCCGCACTAATAGTGAATTTCTGTTCTGAAAACGAATGCGAATAAATGTTCGTATTCTGCAAAACCGACACATAGCATCTTTGTCGACAGAGAGAAACCGTTTTTCTAGATCATTTATGAGTTCCCTAATAACACATTTCTCTATTTAAATTGCTCTGTCGTGAACTGCACAGAAAATCTTATCAAACTGTTTAATAATATATAAATAAATACATACATCGCTCTTTCCACGTTCCAGAAACACATAGCAACCGAATAATTGTTTTCAGCCGCCGCCGGGGAAATGAACCACAGATCTCTCGATATCTAGCCGAGCGCGTTAGCTTTACACCACGGTGGCCAACAATCCACGGTGCTATGTGTATTTTTAAGTCAGCTTCTGACATCACAAATGCGTAAGATGGGCTCAGCTACTAAGACGTCTCCATCTGGTAGGTATTAACGGCACTGGCTATATATATTATAGCAGTTAAATCCAAAGGGCAAGATCCAAGGTGAAAATCCTCCAATTACGTGGCGTCAGTAAATAAATAAATACATCGCTCTTTCCACGTTCCAGAAACACATAGCAACCGAAAAATTGTTTTCAGCCGCCGCCGTGGAAATAATATCATCCCAAGAACATGATGATACTGTCAAACAGCCAACAGATATATTAGTCTTACCCAATTATCTTGAACAGAATTAATTTCGGGCAGTTTTTTGAAACAGTTCCTAAAGAAGGACCTTTATTGGAACCCGATAAAGATCCTTCTTATAAACACGAAAGGACGTGGAAAACAATGTCATGTCCTTTCTTGTTTATATGCGTATTTAAGCAAGTCACATCAGCTCATAATGATATTTCGCTAGGAAAACGGAAATAAAAATCAACACTTAGTGTATAACTTAAGTAATACACAACGTGAAGCAAATGCTACATACATGCATGTATAAACCAAGAAAAGGCGTGGGCGTTCAAAACCATAACAGAGGGAAATCGGGTCTTGCAGGGAGGATGACAAACGAAGTTCGGAGAGTAGACCAGCGCGATTACATAAAAACAAGTGGCGAACCCGTTTTCCACCCACCCTTTCAGATACGGGTCGGCATTCAGTTTCCCAAAGGGACGGTCTAGCCCTTTCCTCTGTAAAGCCCTGAATAAAACCCAGAAACTACTAAATTTTCTTACAAGCGAGTCTGACGAACCCATGGGACAGAGCACCGAAAGAAACCCAGTGTAACAGCCCTATACCACTGGGTTCAACTCCTGTTGTGGTATAGGCATTTTGTTTGGCACGAACCGTTTCGGTTAGTGGAGTGTTCGGAGTCAGAATAGGAAAAGCTGCCGAATTATCGGAGTTTGATAAAGGACAAATTGTGATAGCACGGCGCTTCGGAACTACGATTGTGAGTTGTTCGCGTGCCGCTGTAGTGAGTATGTATCAAAAGTGGTGCACAGATAGCCAAACGGCGAACCGTGGTCCATCCATGTGACGTCCGCAGCTTACTGATGCTAGAGGGGAGCGGAGACTGTCGCGCATTGTTCACGGCGACCGCAGGGCCACAGTGCAACAAATTTCCCGAAGCCACCACCGCGGCGATCAGGGCAATGTGTCGCAGCACACAGTTCCTCGCAGCCTTCTGCGCATGGGCTTGCGCAGCTAAAGACCCAGTCGGATCCCAATGCGCACTGCACGTCATCGCCAACAACGCATAAAATGGGTCCAAGATTATCGAGATCGGACCGTGAATGATTGGAAGAAAGTGGCCTTGTCTGACGAATCAAGATTCCTGGTGCATCATGATTGGAAGAAAGTGGCCTTGTCTGAGGAATCAAGATTCCTGGTGCATCACGGTGCATCATGATTGTAAGAAAGTGGCCTTGTCTGACGAATCAAGATTCCTGGTTCATCATGGTGCATCATGATTGGAAGAAAGTGGCCTAGTCTGACGAATCAAGATTCCTGGTGCACCATGATTGGAAGAAAGTGGCCTTGTCTGACGAATCAAGATTCCTGGTGCATCATGGTGCATCATGATTGGAAGAAAGTGGCCTAGTCTGACGAATCAAGATTCCTGGTGCATCATGATTGGAAGAAAGTGGCCTTGTCTGACGAATCAAGATTCCTGGTGCATCATGGTGCATCATGATTGGAAGAAAGTGGCCTAGTCTGACGAATCAAGATTCCTGGTGCATCATGATTGGAAGAAAGTGGCCTTGTCTGAGGAATCAAGATTCCTGGTGCATCACGGTGCATCATGATTGGAAGAAAGTGGCCAAGTCTGACGAATCAAGATTCCTGGTGCATCACGGTGCATCATGATTGGAAGAAAGTGGCCAAGTCTGACGAATCAAGATTCCTGGTGCATCATGGTGCATCATGATTGGAAGAAAGTGGCCTTGTCTGACGAATCAAGATTCCTGGTGTATCATGATTGGAAGAAAGTGGCCTTGTCTGACGAATCAAGATTTCTGGTGCATCATGGTGCATCATGATTGGAAGAAAGTGGCCTTGTCTGACGAATCAAGATTTCTGGTGCATCATGGTGCATCATGATTGGAAGAAAGTGGCCTTGTCTGACGAATCAAGATTCCTGGTGCATCACGTAAACGGCTGAGCGCAGATACTCCGATTACCAACGGAGGCTATGGCACCTGGATGGAATGTTGGGCGGAAACAGGCAGGCGGCGGTGTTATAAGGTGGGCAATATTTTTTGGGACATTTTAGGCCCCATTATCCCAATAGCACAATCCCTGACAGCTTTAAGGTATCTGAATATCGTTGCGGACCAAGTACACCCATTAACGGCAACTGTGTTCCCTGCTGGTGATGGCCATTACCAACACGATAATGCGCCATGCCATACTGCCAGAATCGTCACGGATTAGTTCAAGGAACATGCTGGTGACTTTCTGTTAACGCCCTGGCCTCCAAATTTAACTGACATGAACCCATTAACCCAAACTCCACGGTAACTGGAGCAGCTGCTGTTCACATTATGGTACTAAATATCCCAGGATACCTATCGCTACCTCATCAAATCGATCTCTGGCCGAGTGGCCGCTGTTTTGCGGGTTAAAGGGGGTCTTACAGCTTATTAGTTTGGTGATCATAATGTAATGACTTATCGGTGTATATTTTGAAATGTCCATACGAGACTTTAAACTCCAGAAAAAAAAATACATCATCTCTCTTGACCTGATATCTCCGTAAGAATTTTCAAGAATATCAGGATAAATTGTAGACTACTTTGAAAAGTTTTAAATATGACACTTAGGTGAGATGCCTGTTTGCTTATTGGCATGCAGTGCAACAGTCAGCCTTACAAGATTAATTTCCTAACTTCTTGTTATTACTAAAAATATCCATTGCTGAGGCAAAGTTGGAAGCAAAATTCAGTTGTCCAAGCTGATGTAAAATATGCTGTGCCTTCACGCTGATGTATAGCGGTGGCATAAAAAAAAGACTCAATGAAAGAGACGCGACGTAGTCTATTTCACGGGTCAGAGAACGTGTGATTGATCGTGAACGAAAAAGAAAACAACGCTCACAGTCGCGTATGTATGAAAAGATATCAGCCGAGTAAAGAAGAATTCATTCAGCCGTTACTTGAAGAACACTCCAGACTACGTTGAAGAGAGAGAACAGGATTTCTGTCGCCTTCAATTCGGAAGTCGACTGATTCCGCTCTTAGCTTTAATGTGATTTTGCGGAAACTTGAAGTTAACTTGTCTTCACCGCATTTATTTGGTGTGCATATACGTTTTCTCAAGTCTTTTTCTCGCAGATTTAAAAGGCAGAAAGAATTATTGAGCAAATAGCTATATTTATTTTATACAAGATTGGCAAAATAAAGCTAATACGTACTAATAGAAGATAAATCGTTGCTGTCACAATGCAGCGTTACCAGTTTAAATAATGTAGGGTGAGTTTCATATTAGATAACTGAGTTTCAGTTAAATTTAGCTACTGATGTTTTACGTGGAAAACTTCTAGAACGCAAATAAAGGGAAAACAGTTTTGGAAAATAAAGCAACTGCAGGTTTCCCTCGTTATAAGATAGTAGAACGTTCTGTGAAATTTTTCGTAAGCCGACATGGAGTAAAGCGAAGGAGGAATTACTGTTACAGAAGGGGAGTCGAACGTTTTGGAATATTTGGATCACTTTATGTCTTCATACGTAACTTTACGACAAAAGTTGACAAGCATTCGTATAGGCCATCGTGCTGCACCGTCTTTCGATTCTACAGAGGGTGAGTCGAAAGTTTTGCAATATTTGGATCACTTTATGTCTTGATACGTACCTTTACGACGAAAGCTGACTAGCATTCAAAGTATAGGCCATCATGTTGCACCGTCTTTAGCCATCTGTCTGCCAGTTCTTCGATTATACAGAGGGTGAGTCGAAAGTTTTGCAATATTTGGATCATTTTATGTCTTCATACGTACCTTTACGACTAGCATTCAAAGTATAGGCCATCATGTTGCACCGTCTTTAGCCATCTGTCTGCCAGTTCTTCGATTATACAGAGGGCGAGTCGAAAGTTTTGCAATATTTGGATCACTTTATGTCTTGAAACGTACCTTTACGACGAAAGCTGACTAGCATTCAAAGTATAGGCCATCGTGTTGCACCGTCTTTAGCCATCTGTCTGCCAGTTCTTCGATTCTATAGAGGGTGAGTAGAAAGTTTTGCAATATTTGGATCACTTTATGTCTTGATACGTACCTTTACGACGAAAGCTGACTAGCATTCAAAGTATAGGCCATCGTGTTGCACTGTCTTTAGCCATCTGTCTGCCAGTTCTTCGATTCTACAGAGGGTGAGTCGAACGTTTGGCAATATTTGGATCACTTTATGTCTTGAACGTACCTTTACGACGAAAGCTGACTAGCATTCAAAGTATAGGCCATCGTGTTGCACTGTCTTTAGCCATCTGTCTACCAGTTCTTCGATTCTACAGAGGGTGAGTAGAAAGTTTTGCAATATTTGGATCACTTTATGTCTTGATACGTACCTTTACGACGAAAGCTGACTAGCATTCAAAGTATAGGCCATCATGTTGCACCGTCTTTAGCCATCTGTCTGCCAGTTCTTCGATTATACAGAGGGTGAGTCGAAAGTTTTGCAATATTTGGATCATTTTATGTCTTCATACGTACCTTTACGACTAGCATTCAAAGTATAGGCCATCATGTTGCACCGTCTTTAGCCATCTGTCTGCCAGTTCTTCGATTCTACAGAGGGTGAGTCGAAAGTTTTGCAATATTTAGATCACTTTATGTCTTGATACGTACCTTTACGACGAAAGCTGACTAGCATTCAAAGTATAGGTTATCATGTTGCACCGTCTTTAGCCATCTGTCTGCCAGTTCTTCGATTATACAGAGGGTGAGTCGAAAGTTTTGCAATATTTGGATCACTTTATGTCTTGATACGTACCTTTACGACGAAAGCTGACTAGCATTCAAAGTATAGGCCATCGTGTTGCACCGTCTTTAGCCATCTGTCTGCCAGTTCTTCGATTATACAGAGGGTGAGTCGAAAGTTTTGCAATATTTGGATCACTTTATGTCTTGATACGTACCTTTACGACGAAAGCTGACTAGCATTCAAAGTATAGGCCATCGTGTTGCACAGTCTTTAGCCATCTGTCTGCCAGTTCTTCGATTCTACAGAGGGTGAGTAGAAAGTTTTGCAATATTTGGATCACTTTATGTCTTCATACGTACCTTTACGACGAAAGGTAACTAGCATTTAAAGTATAGGCCATCGTGTTGCACTATCTTTAGCCATCTGTCCGCCAGTTCTTCGATTCCGCGGCGGTTCCATTTCTTGTCGTTCGAGGAGAAGAACTCCTTCACTTAGCTGCCACATCCTCCTAGCTGTTGAACTGTCGCCCACGAAGGATGTGGGCCATGGACCGGAACAGTTAACAACCCGACGGGGCAAGGTCCGAACCATACGCTGGGTGTGGCATCAGTTCGATGCCGTCAAGTTCCTGGAGTTTTGCCCGTGTCATTCACGCGGTGTGATGCCAAGCCTTGTCCTGCTGTAAGAGAGCGCGCTTTCTGTTAACCACTGCCAGGTACTTCTCCGAAACGGCATACATCTGCTCCAGCTGTTTAGAGTAGAGGTTGGTGTTGATGGTATGGCCATCTTCGAACAAATTCGTAATGGATTATTCTCTCGAAATTCCACCACACGTAGAGCATCACGTTGTGCTCGAAGCACCCACGTTTGACAACTGGAAGATGGCCCGGACTCAACCACTGCCTTTGTGTTTAGGATTACGGAAATAGACCCACTTTTCATTACACGTAACAGTTCTCGATGAGTTTCGTGCACACTTCCATTCGGTCGTTTGCTTCAGCTGGTGTCAGTTCGCGAGGGACAATGCGGCAGCTCCTGTAGACCTTACCGAGGTCCTGAAGGTGAAACACGGTGGTCCGTGACATGCCCAGCTTGCCTGATAATCTCCGAGCGCTGGTTGTCGCATTTTCCTCTACGGCGTGGCGCACGGCCTCCGAATCCACGCTTCGCGGCCTGCTTGACTTTGGCTGATCGTCGAGGTTTCTGTCACCTGAGGGAAATTTCTTGAACCATCTGCGGTTGCGGTGATGTGGTAAAAGAAACTTTCCCCTTACACATAGCAAATGTTTCGTGTTGCTTGAGAAGCGTTATGGCCGAGTTCAAACTCGTAAAGCAAAAGTTCCCTAATTAGCCGGTTGTGTCTGTTCATCTTTTAGGCGTTCCAACCGCAGACAGAACGACGACATGTAATGCTGCTCACAGCAATGGCTACCACTTTATATTCCTTTCAACTGACATGAACTAGTTTAAACACGTGGCATACCCGCCGCAGCCCATGCGTTTATGCAAATATCGCAAAACTTTCGACTCGTCCTTTGTAATTTATATGGAAACATTTTTTGAACCTATCCAAAACCAAAAATAACCTACGAAATCATACCAAATAACACATAAACCCTAAAATAACAAGAAACTTACAGTGAAAGCAGGAATTTTATGATAAATACACAGCTTATATAAAGTACGCCTGAAGAACGGACCACGATTGGACAAGTGAAATTCCAGACTGGATTCCAAGGCACAGGAAAGGACCAAGAATAGGATCACATGAGAATTGGGTGAATGAAATTCGAAAACATGCAGTAGTGAGATGGAGGAGATTGGCTCAAGATGGACCGTTGTGGAAGAAACTTGAAGACACCTTCATCCAAACCAGTGGATTGATAACGGTAGACATTGATGATGATATACACCGTTGAGCCACTACATTATGACCACCCCCAACCAAGAGAAATCAGCACGCCGAGAGACCGAACATTGACGCAGGTGAAGTCCACACAGCAGTATATATACACTGCTGGACAATTGCTAAGGACGGATCATAAACGGCTATATAGCGCATAAAAACGTAAGTGTGGTTGGATGCAAAGTGAAATAAAATAATGTCAGAATGCCAGGACATTACAAGAAAGACAATTTATTGTGCTCTGAAATCCAGAAGGCTTTGGAACGTGTTCAAGGGACAAACAGGCCATTTGGTGCAGAATACGTAAACGTGAAAAAAAATGCAATTACCGTCCGCAGGCGTTCCGGCGTAAGATGTCAATACGGGATATGGCCACCATGGAGGGCGATGCAAGATTCTACACGTCATGTCATGCTTTGCACAACATTATCAAGCAGCTGTTGGGGTAATTTATCCCTTTCCTCTGTCAGTGCACGGATGAGTGTGTCCTTGTTTATTGGAGGGCATTGGCGACCAGCAAGACTCCTCCCCAAAGCATCCCACACATTTTCAATGGGATTTAGATCTGGAGAACGTGCTGGCCATACGAGGCGTTGAATATCCTCGCTCTCAAGACACTCCTGGACAGCGACTGTTCGATGACATGTTGCGTTGTCGTCCATGAAAATGAATCTATCACCGACAGCACCACGGAACATGCGAACATGAGGTAGAAGAACATCATTAATGTATCGTTGGCCAGTCATAGTCCCAGTTAGAAGCACATAGAGGGACGTACGGCCACTGATCATGATGCCAGCCCATACCATGACACTACATGTCGGATATCGATCCCTTTCCTGTATGTTTGCTGGACAATATGCAGTACCACTATCACGCCAGATCAGTTGTCGTCGACAATCAGGCGATAGACTGTATCTACTCTCATCTGAGAAGGGGACAGCAGACCAGTCGTTATCAGTCCAATTGCAATGTTGATGGCACCATTGCAAACGGGCGGTACGGTGACGTCTGGACAATGGGATGCACACAACAGGACGGCGGGCGTATAGTCCTCCTTCATGCAAACGTCTGGCGACAGTTTTTCGGGAGATCCGCTTGCCAGTAGCAGCCATAAACTGATTTGCTACCTCACTAGCTGTGCTGCGCCGGTGACTTTTTGTTGATAGCACTATGTACCGATCTTCTGCTGGTGTCGTACTGCCAACACGACCTGCCCCGTGACGTTTGCTACACTCTCCATTTGTTTGAAATGATTTCCAAAGCCTTGAAACAACACTATGGCTGACGTCGAACTCCCTGGCAACATCTGTTATTTTTCGCCCTTCTTCAATCTTGCCAATAATACGGCCACGCGTAAAATCATCTAGGTGATGTCGGGAAGACATACTGAAAATTGCAAGTTCGTCAATTGATTCTTTCCCTTTCAACTTTGCGTTTGAACAACAACGGTCAATACGCGTCAAATCCTTTATATCTCTTATCAGCGCTATGACGTCACGAACAAGTTCGGCAATCCAAAATTTGAAAATACGCACAACACGTCTTACTGTATCCCGCACTTATGTAAATTTCCACATTTTCCTGCCTTCCATTTTATGGTTGCTATCGTTGCTATTGTCATCCGTCCTTAGCAATTGTCCGGCAGTGTACAACCCGAGGACCGGCTTTCGGTTTGTAGAGTGTTGGTAGTCAGAATCAGAAAAGCTACGGATTTATCGGAGTTTGGTAAAGGACAAATTGTGAGGTCACGGCGCCTCGGAACTACGATTTCGGGAACGGCTATAAAAGCATGCGTCGTAGCGAAATTTGTCTTCCTATCGACTCGCCCAATGGGGGGCGTGGAGGTGCTTGCTATTGACAAAAGCTTTTTTTGTTTTGTTTTTCTGATTGGTGGTTTAACCACCAACGCTAGCGACTCGATTGGCTGGCTATAAGCAGTCGCCCACCCAGCTCCGTAAGGCAAACACAACATCCATGCCTCGCCCTAATTCGTACCTGGACCCATCTCAGACGAACGGTCACTAGCCAACGCTTAGACCACTACGCCCCCAGGGCGTCTACGAGAGCTTTAAAAGGATGTATAACACGGCGGGAGATCACTCAGCAATACACTTGGGATTCAGGTTTTCATTTTACCTTGAGGTCAGATTTTAGCTTGCGCATGCGCAGATTGACTTTCATGGCTACATCACATTTCATAGGTGTCAGGGTTGTTTCTTACGTTCGTCTAAATCTGAATAATAATATATTTCCTTTCATATACAGAGTGATTGTAAACTCCTTCAACAAAACAAGAGGGGTGATAGTACACATTAAGGCGAACAATATTTGCAATGGAACCTAGGGCCGCATTCCACTCCTAGTGCCAGAAAAGAGCACGTTCGAAAAACGTCCAGCAGGCACACGGAGTTAAAACTAGTGCATGAGAAGTACAAAATGCAAAGCAGGTGCGATTAACTCGTGCGTACACGATAAGGAGCAAAAAATTAAAAACGCAGCCGAACCCGTTCAGCGATATTACCGTGCGAACATCATAAGAGAATTGACGTATTCGTTTAAGGGCATGGAGGACTACACATACGACATATCCCAGGTGGTGGATTCGACGCGAAGGACCTGTGGCTTGGCCTCCACGCTCGCCGGACCTTAATCCACTGGACTTCTTCTTCTGCGGGCACATGAAAACATTTGGGTATGAGACACCTGTGGACTACCAGGAAAATCTTGTCGCGCGAGTCGCTGTTGCTGCGGACAAGATCAACATCACACCGGGAGTCTACGAGAGGGTACGACAGACCTTCATTCGCCGGTGTGGGATTTACAAGTACGCCCTTGGACGACAGTTTGAGCAGTTCCTTTGAGTCTTTCTCTGATGCGATTGGAATTGTGCAACTCATAAATTAGGTATGTTTCTTTGTTTTCACTGTTGATGGCTCAAAGTGGATATGTAACTTTACCCTTTTCTGGCACTAGGAGTGGAATGCGGCCCTAGGTTCCATAGGGACTATTTTTCGTCTTGATGTGTACTGTCACCCCTCTTGTTTTGTTGAAGGAGTTTACAATCGCCCTCTATATTTACTTTTATGACTCACATATCATCTTTCATTGATTTTACGATAATAACATTAATTAATCCACTCATTTAGGTACTTCCCAATGTGAGGAATTAGAAATCTTCGTTGTTTGTTGTTATGATTTAATTCCACTTTGCATTGGGTTGGAAGAAAGTAATGTCCGACGACGAGGAATCCGAAGCGGAAGCCCCGGCAACGGGTCACGTTGCCCACTGAGACTGCGCAGTACACCGGTATGGCACCAACAGGTAGGTGACTTAAGTCAGTGGCAGTTAGCCATCGGAAGCCAAAATGGAATTCGACAAGCAGCACATTCGCCATTGCAACCCGCATGAGTTTCATGGCGGTAGCACCCCGCAAAAGCACTCGTTGGTTCGAGTGCTTTTGAGAGTGAAAGTTTGACCTTTCAGACCGTCCCAAAGCCCCAAGACCCGCAACGGCAACGGTGGATATGGATATGCTGAACACCTTAATGGGGAACGACCTACGTGTGACCACGTGGGAGTTATCCGAACGGCTGGGGACTACCCACTCGAGCATTATTACGCACCTGCGTCAATTTTAAAAAGTACACGAGAGGGGCGTTTGGGTTCCCTTCAGTTCACAGTCCAGCAAAAAGCAAATCACATGAGTACATGCGTTTCCCTGCTTGCACGTGATCAACATAAACCGTTTTTGGACCGCATTGTAACACATGACGAGAAATGGGTGTTGCCTGATAGAACGATTTCTCGTCAATTGTCACAATGTGGTTGAACCCAAAACAGAAGCCCATGCGGATCCAAACAACACCACTATCACCGCCGATGTGTATTGCCATCAGCTCTACGATTTTCACGCACCGCTCACATCGAAGCAACTGGCACTGTTGCACCGAAAGGGTGTTTTCCCACAGCAGTATGGAGCGACACCTCACACCGCACGGGTGACCTGTCACAAGATCTGGGAGCTGCTGCCGCACCCAGCTCATTCTGCGGACACTCCCGCTAGCAACTACCACCTTTTCCAGTCATTGTGTAACGTATACTCTATATTCACTTTCCTTTTTATTTTACTATCTCTGGTTATTTTATTTTACTATGTAAATTATCTTCTTACTGAACGAAATATTATTTCACCCGATGAATGAGATCTGGCAATGAGTGTAAGTCATGACGTGGTGGTAGCCAGTATATATAAGCGCGTTCATCGATAGCGAAAGAGAGCGTTTGGTGTTGTACGGAGAGATTTTGTTGTTATAAGGAGATCGTTTGTTGTTATACTAGATGAGAGAGTTTCGTTCTATGCCATTAGTTGGATTCTTCATTATTGTGAAACAAGTTTTGTGTGTGTGATTTGGACGACCAAGAGTCGCATAATAAAAAAAGATTTGAGTAAGTACGTCTTTCTCAATTAATAGTTTTTGTCAGACCTCTGTCTGGCTGTTAGGTTTATATCGTTAGTTTATTACCATTAACAACCAGCGTTAAGAATTAATACATTCTAATTACTACACTACTAGCAGGAGACTTTATTCATGTTCTTAATTAACTAGTAACAACAACCATTTGAATTCACTATTTGAAGCTCAGTAGGAAAGCTTCATTATTATCATTAGCTAGCTGGTAGAAAGAGCTTATTCATTATAATTAGCTTAGCGGAAAGCAAAATAAAGCTAATTCATTATAATTGCAGCATTCACTGGACGGACAGCGGTTCACTAATTGGTACGATGTCGAATGCGCATTTATTCACTTCTTTGAGTCGAAGGCAACGCAATTCTACTTGGACGGTATACAACAGCTGCTCACACGATGGGAGAAGATCGTGGCAAACGACGGCAACTATAGTTTGAACTGGTTTGTACTACTTTACGGGGTGATTCCTAAGGAAGTATACAGTTTCCTGATGCTGTAAAACAGTAACAGTTGAAGACACGTACCACAACTGCGAACCGTTAGGTAGATGTATTCATGAAGTCTGTGTCCCGCTACTGAGGGAAGTGATGTAGGCGATAGCACGCGAGTCACGTGACTAATCAGTCAAAATGGCAGCGTCTGCAGTGGAGAAGGCATTTTGTGTTCTTGAATTGAGCAAAACGGAATCTGTAACTCTTGCGCAAAGGCATTTTCGATCACGATTCGGAAAACGAACCTCCAACCAAAAAATCTATGTACAATTGGCATAAAAAATTTGAAACTACGGGCTGTTTGTGCAAACGTAAAAGTCCTGGACGACCGCGTGTATTGGAAGAAGTCGTCGTTAGTGTTTGCACCGCCATTCAACGAAGCCAGGGAAAATTAACGTGGAAGGTGAGTCGTGAAGTGCAGATTTCACAGCCCACTCTTTGGAGATTTTTGAGAAAGAAGCTGAAAATGATTTCATACAAAGTGCAGATGTTGCAAAATCTCACTGACTTTGACAAGACAAAGTGCTTTGAATTTTGAGCTGATTTGACGCCTTGTGACTTTTTCCTGTGGTGGTACGTAAAGGACAAGGTATTCGCCCCTCCCCTTCCCGTTGATCTAGCGGAGCTGAAACAACGTATCACAGCCACTATCACTGCACTTGATTCAGATGTCTTACCTCGCGTTTGGGCGGAAACGGATTACCGGCTCGATGTGCGTCGTGTGATTAAGGATGCACACATAGATCCTCTGTGACTGTCTCTAAAAAACTCGAAACATTCCCCTATAATTCTGTTACAGGTAACACAAAATATTTTACATTGTTCTTGTTTCATAGTGCGTTGAAACTGTATACTTCTTTATGAATCCCCCTGTGTATATCGTAATTAGCAGTTTTCTGTTGCCTTCAATTTTCAGACATTACTTTCTATCAAACTCAATATGTACCAGACTGTGATTCGGTGTGGTCGTTAATGACGAGGATAAATGCAATGCGTTGTGCATAAATAAACGTATACTCTCGAATCTGTCCTTATTTTTCACACTTACAAATATCTTGGCATGCGGAGGATGCACAGCATCATTTATCTACAAGGAGTACCAGGGCACTCTCTCATTTTTTATAGTAAAAAATACTTTTTTAGCATGTCTTTGTAAAAAAAAAATCGTGCTTATGCTATCGGTTTGTCCGTGTGTGGACACCATATCTCTGCAACTATTAGTCCGATTTGAAAAATTCTTTTTGCATTGGGAAGCTTGAAATATGCAAATGATGATCCTTTATTTCGTTTTTTCTTACAATGTACAATTTCGCCGCGGGAGAACGGAAACGCAGATGATGTCGAATTCAAAATATTAATACATTTTATTCCACATATTTGCTTCTAAACATCCGATTGAAAACATTCTTTCGATTCCATTTATGTCGAAGAGTATTTTAGGTATAGTTGCTTTTTCAAATTACGCATAGATTTTCCGCTAGAGGGCGAAAAGTAAATTACGTTTTTCCCGATATCTCTTCTTCTAAAACTCCGATTTGAAAAATGTTTTCTTTAGCAGGTACACCTTCTGATGCAAAATCTTATGCATATAATTTCTAATTTTTGGTAAAGATTACTTTGCCCACCAGGGGTCGTAAGTATCAATTTTTGATTCTGATGTATTCGCCATAACATCTGAGCTTCTAAAATATCAATTGAAATAAAAATTTAGTGGACCGATGCCACACACGTCAATATACATTTTCAGAATATTTTCTTCTTAAAATATTCCACAGTTTCTCCGCCAGGGGTGAACATGTATATCTTATTTTTGACAATATCCTGCTTCTAATGGTCCGATTTGAAAAGTTCTTTCTTTATTAGATACAGTTTCCAATGTGACATGTTTTTCATATATATTCAAAATTTTCAAGTAATTCATAGACTTTCCGCTAGGGGGCGTAACGGTAAATTGCCTTTCCAACGATAGCTCTGCTTCTAAATCTCCGATTTGGAAAACTCTTTCCTGGCCGGATACAGCTCCTGATGGGAAATCCTTTGCACATAATTTCTAACTTTTGTAAAAGCTGATTTGGCCACCAGAGGGCGTAAGTCTTAATTTCCGTTTCTGATGTATTTACAGAAAAATCAGAACTTCTAAAATCTCGATTGAAAAAAATTCGTTTGTGGACCGATACTACTTACGTCGACAAATCTTTTCGGAACATTTTCTTAAAATAATGCATGGTTTCTACGCCCCCTGGCGTAGATGTATATCTTATTTTTGTCAATATCTCTACTTCTAGGAGTCCGATTTGAAAAATTCCTTCTTTGTTGAATCGTGTTTCCGATGCGAAATGTTTTTTCTTATAAATTGAAAACTTTCAAGTAAATCGTAGACTTTCCGCTAGGGAGCGCAAAGTAAATTGCGTTTTCGGAGTTATTTCTGCTTCTAAAGCTCCGATTTGAAAAAAATTCTTCTAACGCATACAGTTCTTCATGGAAAATATTTTTCATATAATTTCTAATGTTTGGTAAAGAATGGTTTGGCCACCAGGGGGCATGAGTGTTCATTCCTGCTTCTGATGTATTTGCAGCAAAATCTGAGCTCCTGAAAACTCAACTAATTTCTTTTTCCTTGGGCCGATACCGCTCACATTAAAAAACTTTTGAGAATACTTTCCTCCTAAAATAATGCTTGGTTTCCCCGCCAATGGGTGTAGATGCATATCTTATATTTATCCATATCTCTGCTTCGAAGAGTCCGATTTGAGAAATTCTTTCTTTGTTGGAGAGCGTTTGCGCTGCGAAATATCTCTCATATAAATTCAAATTTTTCTTAAAGCACAAATCTGCAACCAGAGGGCTGTAAGCTCAAGATTCCGTCTAAAGTAATATCTGCGGGATTAAAAACCCGACTGAAAAACTTCTTTCTTCGGTCAGATATTATTGTTTTCCATACCGGTTCCGTTGACTTTAAATAGCTTTGATAAATTTAATTTGCGTCAGAACGGATTCAAAAGACGTGCTTATTACACCGAAAAATTCGGTGTCATCTTATTTGTTAACTCCTTTAATCAAAATTTCAAAGCGGATGTAACGTCCTGAGAGGTAACAAAGACGGATGGAAAGACAAACCAAATCGTATGATTTTCGCTTTACCTTTTGCATGTGGCTAAATGTTAGGAACGCGGCGAATTAAAGCTACAGCCCCCTTTTATCTTCAAGCTTCATATTTGTTTTTATAATAGAAGAAAGACGAAATGTGCTCGCAGCAGTTTAACTACTTAAAATATAGAGTATTTTTCTTAGATTGTTTAAGAAAAGAAAATACCGCACTTGATCCAAAAGTGGAAATGCGAATCCCAGTTACTGAGATTAGTAATAAAAATTCTAAATTTTAACGAGTGCAGCTTATAGTGAAACGTCCCGCTACCAGCGTTGGAAAGCCACGAGGAATCCCGGCATCTGAACGCTAATGAGGAAAATCAATCAGGCGCTGCAAAATAAGTAACACGGCACACGTTTCCGCAACTGAATTCCATGGGAATCGCAGATCAAAACTCTGACGTTGTCGTGGTTCAATATGCAGATGATTCTCCAAGTTTACAACGAGCGTCGATAAACCTGTCAGATACAGGGAGTGAGATAAATTTTCGTATGTCATTATCAGCAGCCAGATGGCATATTTGCACTGTTTCACTCGAAGCACCTCTTCAGAAAACTTGCAGGTTACATCGCTCTAGAGCGAGAATCGAACCCGCATCTTCCGATTTCCGTTCGATTATGCTACCGTTTCACCACCTAGGACAACGCAGTTTTTTTTATTGGAGGTTTAACGACCACCGTGAGCAACTCAATGGGCTATAAGCAGTCGCTCGTCCCTAATTTAGGGTCACTGGTTCCAGGGAAGGGAGAGAGCCAGTGCCGTAAGACAAACACAACAACCATGCCTGACCGGGATTTGAACACGGACCCCTTACGGACGAATGATCAGAGGCCAGCGCCTTAGACCACTGCGCCACCAGGGCGGCACACAACGCAGTTCAAAGCAACTGAAGCTAAACAGATGTAACTTATACTGTATATCTAAATACCATTCAGATTTCCGCTAGCAGTGTGATGCTTCCTCATAGAATCAACAGGACCTTTTCTCATATGTTAGAAAAGAAATCGAGAGATGCTCGTTCGATACCCGTTCCATAGCAATGTAATTTTCAAGTTTTCTGATAGCAAGTAGTGAAAATACGAAACCTTTATGCCAATAATGACATCTACATTGCCTCCTAATTTTTTTTTTTTTTGTACATTTCGTAAAATATGAATGTGAAATACTTCCAACACTGTTTACAGGAGAACGTTTTGACTGAAATATAGAAGGGAATTCCTGGTAAAGAAAAACATTACAGGGCATTATGCTAAATCTCTTCTAGTATTTCATATAGCAGAAATACTACTCTGTCACGGTAGTATAGTAATCAAAAGCGCTGGCTTATGGCTAAGCGCCTAGGCTGGGTCCAAGTTCGAACATCGAACAAGCTCTGAATGGCGCGTTTGTCCCAGGAAAACGGCTCTGCCCTCTTCTTGGAGAACAGTAGCTTTTTTTTTAATTGAAGGTTTAACGACCACCGAGAGCAAATGAATGAGTTATAAGCAGTCGCCTGTACCTAATTTAGGGCCACTGGTTCCAGGAAAGGGGAAGAACCAGTGCCGTAAGACAAACACCGGGATTCGAAACCAGACACTTCTCGGACGAATGGCATAAGCCAGCGCTTAAACCACTGCGCCACCGGACTGCGCCATTAGTTTTATTCCAGCGAAATGTGGTTAATTTACTTTCAGCCAATGATGCTAATGGGCCGCCCCCGTGGCGCAGTGGCATAAGCGCTGGCTTCTGATCGTTCTTCCCAGTAGGCCGGGTTCGAGTCCCAGATGAGGCATGGGCGGTATGTTTGTTTTACAGGGTCATTAGACCGTCGGATCCCCGGGGAGCAAGCAGGCGATAATTCATAGTGATGTGAAAGTGTTTGAAGCTAGCGTTAGAGGCACGAGTAGGTTCGCGTGCAAAGCGTACCTGCGCCCACAAAGTTCGTTAGAAAACGAAAGCTGTTTTCAGAGCTGCTTGCTCCAACCGATCCACGCTCTGCCCCGTCGTCGTCGGGCCGGTCCCCCCCATTCAGTATGAATGGGCCAAGTGCAGAGCACAGTGAGCAGATACCATCCTACTCGGGTCTTCAGACCCATTCTCCGGGGATAGATAGAGATACGGAGAATCCAGAGAGCGCATGCCCAGATGCAATCTTGGGGCTGTTCAGGCAGATGAACGAGCTGCTGCACAGTCCCGCGACGAAAGTGTCCCACAATGTGAGGGGACAGCTGCGTCCGATCATTGATCAGATGCAAGCTGCCCTCTTCAAACAGCAACTAGAAACTGAGCTGCTGAAGGGAAGACTGATGGAACACCAGCAGAGTGAGTCCAAGCAGAAACCTCAGCGCACTTTTGCTGAAGCACTGAAGGAAAAGCCAAAGAAGGAAGGAATACCAAAATTCCAAACCGAACACGCGATGTGGTCTATTCAAATGACCCGAACGCACCCAAGGAGGATTTTCGGGACGAAGTAGCCCTAGACTTCGCTCCCTGGAAAATTGGTATTGGTGTTAAAGGATTCAAACGAGTGAGTGAGGGCGGAATGCTCATTTCGTGCCCGAGAGCAGAAGGGATAGAGAAAGTGATTGAGTATTACCAGGACGATGAGAATTTGACCTCAACATACAAGCTGTGCACGGTAAAGAAAAGGCTCCCACGTATCATAGTGTATGGGGACGATAATGACAGCGAAAACCCGGAGGCGGTTGAGCTACGCATCCGGAGCCAGAACGATCTCCAAGACCCTGAAAAATGCAGGGTGCTCTTCCCAATCAAGTCAAAGGGAAAGAGTGGAAAAATCCACTGGGTGTTAGAGATGGCCCCAGAGGATTTCAGAAGCACACTGAAGAAAGCCCGGGTAAACCTAGGTTGGCGAATCCTTAGCTGCAAGGAATTCATTAGGGAAACCCGTTGCTTTAGGTGCAACGGGTTCGGGCATCACAAGGCTAGATGCTCGGAGAGAGAAGAGACCTGTGCCCGATGGGGCAAGGCGGGTCACAGGCACCAGAACTGTCCCAACAAAGCTCATTGTCCCGACTGCAGGAAGGCTAATGAGCGTTTCAACCTCAAACTCAAGTTGGAACATTCCAGTCTGGCCACTGATTGTCCCAGTCTCCAGCGGGAAATCAACCTTCAAAGGAGAAGAATAGATTACGGCTAAACGTTGCTGCTCACCGACGGGTCAGTGCACCCAAAAGAAATGACTCTGTAAAAGCTGAAAGAGCGTATATCTGGGCTTGCACGCCAAATAAATTAATCATGTGGTTTTAAAATGTGTTTATCATGTGCGCTTTTAAACTGTGTTTTTTCTGTGTCTTGTTAAAATAATAAAGGCCAAAGTGCTCACCGTTCGGGTGGCGATCGAATCTTCCAGGGACGTTTCAACGGATACACGGTCCACCAGAGTACGCGCCCGCTTCGCGTCACCCGTCCAAGTGTGCGGACCTGCGGTGTCTCCGACCTGCTGATGAGAATGGCAACGTCTCGTTTGCGGCACGCAAACGCGCCTAGTGAGATCCACGGAACCCTGTGGAGTCCGCAACAGGACGGAACAGGAAGATGATTCATCAAATTACAGGGTCATTGGTTGCGGTGAAGGTTCTCCCCTTTCATATAAGCAATGACCCTAAGCTTGGGACAGGTGATTCCTTGAGTTACTCACGATGGTCGTTAACCCCAAAAAAACATGACTATCATGGATGTCACTAAACCCCGAAACAAAGAAAAAACCAGTTTTTGACAATGTCAAAATTAAAATCAGAAAATAAAAATACGACGCAGAAAGACGGAACTGATGAAAACTCGCAAAAATCTTCTTTCAGCAGTGAAAAGAACGTGGATGATAAATACACTATATTAACAAAAGTCACCGGACACCCCTTCAAGAGCAAATGAACTGATCCGCTGCGTTGTTAAGATGCGCAGTACAGCTGCAAATGGTATAAAAACAAGCCTGCAGCTGAACGCGATCATATCGCACTGTGATGTTGAGTGAAAATATCGCGGCGAGAGAGAACTGATTTTGAGAAAGGAAAGATTGTTGGGTGTTTGTTATATTACTGGGTTGTACATAAGAGAAACCGAGAGGCGTTAAAACATACCCAAGTCGACTGTTCTGGATGTACTGAATAAGTGGAAGACATATGGCGTGCTTGAAGTAGCAAAACGTACCGGCAGACCGAAGAAAATCAGGGATAGAGGACGTCGAAGCCTCACGAGAGTCGTTACAGGTAATCGACGGAGTACTGCACGGGACCTCTATGTACAGGTGAGTAAACATGCTGGAACCTCGGTATATACACGTACTATTCGCAGAGAACTTCATTCCATGGGTTACCGGTGTCGTGCGGCTGCTCATAAACCTTTCATCTCCACTCGCAATGCTACTCGTTGTTTAGCATGGTGTAAAGAGTATTTATCGTGGACCGTCGATCAATGGAAACAGGTCGTATGGACTGATGAATCCAGATACACGATCCATCAATCTGATGGCCGTGTGTCGGTATGGAGGCGGCCGGGGTAAAGCTATTTACCACAGTGTACTGTTCCTTAGGTCAAGTTTGAAGCTCGCAGTGTACTCGTGTAGGGGTGTTTTTTTGTGACACGGTCCCGGCCCATTGGTTATCGTGGACAAACCTATTAACCAGCACGTCTACCTCGATATTCTGGACAATCATGCCTTACCAACCCTGTGGCAGTACTATGGAACCGATCCTTGTTGGTTCCAGCAGGATGATGCACCGAGCCATAAAGCAAGGATTGTTACTGCCTGATTTGACGATAATTCTGTATCGTGTGTGGACTGGCCAGCACAGAGTCCTGATCTTAATCCCACAGAGCGCCTATGGGATGAATCAGAGCGCCTAATAAGAAGTTTGGAACCAAGGCCTACTACTAAGCAACAGTTAACGTACTGAATGGAAGCGCATACCTATCGCTGTGTTCCAAAACCTTGTCGAAAGCATGTCCCGAAGGGTCAGTGCATGCATTAAGGCGAAAGGTGGACCAACACTGTACTAATGTACTGTATGTCAATGAATGTTATGTTGTGTTTCTCTTCTAGGTGCCCAATGACTTTTGTCGATATAGTGTACGTGGTCATGTTTTGTACACTAGGCATGAATTTTCCATTTGGTGGTGTATTTTGTCTCTAAGCAGAGCATGCGTTACGCAACGAGTGCACCAAAAGAAGTTTCCGCACAGCTTCCTTCAACCTCCATCCCCCTTAAAGTTTTATGCATTTCGAACACACGGCGAGTGTAACTATCTACGATTTTAGGAAACTAGGGTAAACGTATGTAAATTCTTCGCGCTCAGAGAAATTCTGTTACATATAACGAATTTTTTGTTAAATTTGGTGTTATGCTATTCTGTGAAACGGAGGGAGTTTTTGATTGAATCTGCGGGAGAGTAGTAGAAAGACATCACTTTCGTAGTTATAGTTTAAAAAGTTGAGGGATATTCCTTATCAGGTTACAAACAAATAAGAAAAATATACAAGAAATATGTAAGGGTCCCCCAAATGAAACTGAGACTGTCAGCTTTTTGCCGTAAAGGTTTACAGGTTGGAATATGTGAACATACAGGAAATAAGAGTGATACATGGGCTACGTACCTGCTACACATAGTGGTCTTGTCGGTTCAAGCAAGTGTCCCAGTGCGGCACATGATTGTGCATACCGTGAGCGAAGAACGTCCGTGGTTGGCTGTGGAACCAGTCTTACGCGGCGTCTCGGACTTCAGCTTCGTTAGCGAACCGGCGGCCCTTGAGAGCTTTTTTCAGTGGCCTGACGATGTGGAAGTCGCAGGGCGACAGATCGGGGCTATAGAGGAGGATGGTAGAGGACCTCCCAGCGGAAGCTCCGCAGCAAATCTTGTCACACTGTTGCCACATGCGGGCGTGCATTGCCGTGCAGCAGAATAACCCCATTTGACGCCATACCGGGTCGCGTACGCTTGATGGCCGCTTTGCGGTTGTGTAACGTATTGCAGTATCTGGTTCCCATGGCCGTACTGCATTCGTCTAGCCAATCTAACAGCAATGGGCCATTCTCCTCGAAGAAAACCGTGAGCTTCACTTTTCCAGCTCTTAAGGAGGACTGAGTTTTTGGGGGGGCGTGGAGAGTTCGGATGCCGCCATTCTGTATTCATCCATTTTGTGGCCGGATCTAAATGGTGGCACCAAGTTTCACCTGCGGCTACAATCTTGGAAAAAAAGTGCCCCCCTCTTCTGCGTGGTAACGATGCAGATGCTCCAGGCAAGCACGATTCTCCGAGTCTTCTGCTCCTCTTGGAGATTCTTGGGGACTCATTGTGCACAAACCTTGCTGTGTCCCAATCGGCGATGGAGAATCGTGTTAACAGTTCCCTTACTCACGGACAATATTTCCGCAAGCTCGCGGGTGGTGATGCGGTGATTCTCCTTCACAAGGTTGTCCACGGCGGCAGCAATCGATTCCATGGTGATGGCCACGTGTGCTTGCCCAGGTCTCGGCATGTCCTTCGTGCTCATACTTCCTTTACCAAATTCACTACTCCAGCAGAACATTGTACTCCGTGACTGACACTAATTCCTATCCACACTCCTTCATACGACGATAAATGTCGGCCCCACTAACACCTTCTGCCGTCAGAAATTGGATAACTTCTTGCTGGGCTTGGACAAATCCATGTCACGACCTTACGTAGTCAACTTGCCTCCGCACGTGAAAACAACACACTGACAAATGCCGCCGATATCAGCGTGCTTTCTGACATGACACGCCATCTACCGGCGCAAATGCACGGCTCTGTGTAATTATAGAACGAACGCTATTACACGAGGATTAAAATAAACGGATTTAGTTACGCTATATGTGTCTCTTGAGTATACACGAGTCTCACTTTCATTTGGGCGACCCTTGTAAATGAAGTAAATAAGCTGAAATCGCGAAGGAAGAGTACCATGTTAAAAGCCATTCAGCTTCGTGTTCGTGGTACCTAATGCTACATGCGTTGAATAAATACTATATACATACAGTATGTACCTGAAGATCTTTTTTTTACTGCATCATCAGCGCAGAGTTAAATTTCTATGAAACGAATTTTTCGTCAAACTTTCTGCCAAGTACTTCAAGATATTGACTCTCATACGATACTTAGACCCCCAACAGTGTAACCTAGGCTTTCGTGTTCATCAGGAGCGAAGTTAAGTAACCATTTTAGGATAGCGAATTGTAAGCACAGTTTCCCGCCATTTTCGATGCGTTGGTCAGCGGGTTATCTTTCGTGTCTCCGCACCGCAACAGAACGAAAGTTCGATTTATGGTTTCGTTAATGTGAGGCCAGTTAAGGAACTTCTGAGCCTTCTAAGATCGAAAGGGAACTGGAATCATGATCTGTGAGGGGTGACACAGAGAAGGCATTTTTAAGGAGTGCCAGCGTCTTCTTGGAAAATGTGGGACTCTGGTGTTAGAAGAGAGCGTGGATAGCACTCGTTTGTGTGTTATTCGGTGGTAAGGAGTGGAGAGAGGAGGTGTAAAAAAATTGGGGAAAAAGTTGAGAATCGACGAAGAATGAGAAGGAAGGAAGCGAACACTGGCCGAGCGAAAAGGCGATCAGCTTGTTGAGGATAAAAGAGGAAAGGAGATCAAGACAATGTTTTGAGATATTCTCCATAACAACTGAATAAGCACCTTCCTCACTGCAAGAACGAACTAATACTTTGATTGATATTTTGTTTATATTTATTAATTTCCTCAAGTTGGGTAAAACACGGGTTAATGGTCCAGAAATAAAACTCTGGAAGCAAAGCATCAAACAAACCCTTCACACAGGGCGCTGTAACAATGGGCGCTGTAATAATAGCCTCCCTAGCTCGGATGCATCATTCCAAAATTTCGACTCAGGAAAGGACAGAACACAAAATACCTTCCAAAGAAAAGACGTTTTGTGTTCTTCAGGTGCGTGGAGAGCACAAAATTTAGAAAAACAAGTGTAATTAAAGGCACCTTTCGACTAATGCATGTTCTGTGTGGTCGTTTTCTTCGAGAACATGCTCGTTATCTTCTTTTATCTACTACAGAAGACGTACCAAGACGCTGCCTTGCCTTTAAAACGATCAGTATGATGCTTCTTCTGGGGTTTATTTATCAGGTTGTATCAATGTTTTTCGTTTTAGGGGTTGGTTGTTTTTCTGCCAGTCCTTTACACCGTTACACGTGGCGTACGTGGATCGTTTTTTAGAGCATTTATAGTTTTCATTGATGCTTTGATGTTAGTTTTTCGTGACATACCGCGGTGCTTGCCGCTCTTTGGCCTACTTGAAAGGCTCTTACGCTAGAATTTTTTTATCAAGAAACGACCATCTTTCGACTAATGGAAATCTAAATGACTATCATCACTATGACCTGCTGTCACTTAGTATGTTCTTCCCAAACTATCAATTTCTTCTTGATCTGAAAGACTATACAGTCTTGTGACGATTATGTAGAGGGTTACAAGGAAAGTCCGTGATCAAGCAAATGTCTCACGAACTATGGCAGTTAGCGATTTACTTCTTGTGTAGTTGTATAGGAAACCCCCCGTGGCGCACACAATAACACCACAACGGATCCCCTCGCCTCTGGTTTTGGGGGAGGTGGGCGTTGAGGGGCATATCGCGCCCCCTTTGCAGATAGGGCAAAAAAGTCAATTACTAACAACTTGTTCAGCGAGGCAAAAATAGTACAGAAATGTTTTTGTCCCATAACAAAAGATGGAAAGGGACTCACCAAATGCGACAAAAATGGAAAGCTACCTGAGTCGCTGCGTCCGAAGCATATTTGCATGGATTTCAAATGTGCTTTCTGTTCATTCGTCAGAATACAAAAATGATATGCGCGGTTGGTATGCCAATACTTCGTGAACCAGTGACGGGAAGTCGAAAGCTTTGCTACGTACGCAAGTCAATTAGATGTGCATACAGTTTTCCTATTGGATGAATGTTTCGCCACTTTATGTTATTTCTCCTTGTCTCAGGGTATTCTTTACTGTATTGGACATCAAAGTCTGATATTGAATATGTCAAGGAACTGCGTTTTATTTCAGAACAAGAGCTGTTGAGAAGTCATGAAAGAAATACGGGATTACGCCATATAATACAAATTTTGAAGATGACAATCCGATTTTTGGCGTAAATGTGACAAGGATGGTAAGTCAAATAACATCCGAAAACTTAAAAATTTTCATCGTCCTGGAGCGGGACTCGAACCCGCGTCTCCTAAAAAACTCCCGGGCAAGCTAACCACTACACCACCCAGAACGAACAAGTTTCAAGTTTCCGATCAATTTGAATTTAACCATCACAGGATTCGCTAGTCGAAGCAACCGGCATTCATGTTTAGCGAATCTGGAGGTTAAGAATCTTATCCCGTGTTTGCCCGGAGAAGCAGATAAATCATGAAAGAAATACGGGATTACGCCATATAATACAAATTTTGAAGATGAACAATCCGATTTTTGGCGTAAATGTGACAGGGATGGTAAGTCAAATAATATCCGAAAACTTGAAAATTTTCATCGTCCTGAAGCGGGACTACTTGGTCGTCCTGGGTGGTGTAGTGGTTAGCATACCCGGGCGTTTTCTGGGAGACGCAGGTATGAGTCCCGCTCCAGGACGATGAAAATTTTCAAGTTTTCGAATATTATTTGACTTACCATCCTTGTCACATTTACGCCAAAAATCGGATTGTCATCTTCAAAACTGTTGATAAGGTTTGTAGGAAAACATATCATTTGTGCTTTTATTTATTTACAACTTACCGCTTTAGATAAGTAATAATAATAAGTTCTTGTGTAAATACTCTGTCGTTGCTTCCAGATGTAGTGAGTTTTTTGGGGACACATTCCCGGTCCCCTTCCATCTTTTGCTATGGGACAAAAACATTTCTGTACTTTTTTTGCCTCGCTGAACAAGTTTGTAATTGACTTTTTTGCCCTATCTGCAAAGGGGGCGCGATAGCCCCCTCAACCACCCCAAAATGGGGAGGGGATCCCTAGTGATGTTATATTGTGCGCCATAGGGGTTTCCTATACAACTGCAGAAGAAGTAAATCGCTAACTGCCATAGTTCGTGAGATATTGGCTTGATCAAGGACTTTCCTTGTAACCCTGTATATTAAGATAAAACAACGTAGTTTGTTACAAATATTTATTTTTCCAAGTCGACCAAGGTTTCGCGTTAATGTTTCTCACATTCAATTCAGCTACGAAACGGAAATAACTGATGCTTACCATTCTTTGACGTCCTGGTTACTCGTTAAAATGGATCTCTCGCAACCACAATTTATCGGAAGCCTTTCGCTGTTTTCTTACTTCCACACGCCAAGTCCAATCACCCTTGGCAACTAAAACTCGGCGCCTTTTACAGTTGCGTATATCGCGCGATACGTTCAGATAAAGACAGTTTGGAAAAAGAACTTTATTTCTTTAAACGTGTTCCAGTATAACGAGGATACAACCCTTCAATTATAGACAAGGCTCTAACAAAATTCCGTCAACCGATGCCTCTCTCCACATTAACTCCTGTGATACGCCCATTGCGAAAGAATTTTTCCATTATTCCATTTTCCCGCCTTCAAAATTTCACGAATTCTCAAAACCTTTAATTTTAAGGTGATTTTTAAACCCATAAACAAAATGAACTTTTTAGGATCAAAGGACTATGTTAAAGACAAAAACTCGTGGGGAATTTATCAAATTCCATGTGAACGTGGCGCTTCGAATATAGGGAAGACACTTATAGCCTTGCATTTTCGATTGAAGGCGCACAAGACCAACATTCGGAACTATGACCTAAAGAAGTCATCGATTGCTAAACACTGTTGCGAAAAGGACCATAAACTTCTCTTTGAAGAAGCAAAGCTAATTGACAAGCCAGATGCAACCTCCATACTTGATATTTTGGAAGATTTCCACATATATATCAGAAGTCTTCGCAACTTGTTAAGAACATGGCATCCACCCCATTTCTACCAAGCTCGTGGAAGCAACTAACCAGAACCCATGACCGTAAACACCATTTATGATATATAAAATGTGAATATTTACGTACCATTCGTTCTGACGAAGCTAGGTCAGTACCCAGAAAAACGATGGTCGACTTGAAAAAATAAATATTTGTGACAAACTACGTTGTATTATCTCAACACTTTCGATGCCAACGGGCGCAGGCGCCAGCAAAAAGTAATCGTTGTAAGAGGCCATGCTGGCGAAAGCGACTTCAAATTGTTAATGGGTTTCGGTTTTGTTTTTGTTTTGTATTAGTTCTGCTAGGTGACGCAACTTCTTCGTGTTTTGAAGTATTAGGTTGCTAGGCAACACAGTTCAGGTGTAACGCAGATGACCTGGGGATAAGAAGTCGCATGCGACTTCTTATCCCCAGGTCATGGGAATGTGCTGTTATTTTTTTATACATTTCCTAAAACATGAGGTTTATTTCCGAAATTTTTGATGTTTTAAATACTCAGTTATACATATATAAAGATATATATATGTATGTTTGTATTATATTTTGTTTTTATGGCAAGTAGCATGTAAAAAACATATGAGGCATAAATGTTATCCCGTTTGGAAAAAATAAGTAAAATTAATAAAAGGAAAGCTACACTGGGTGCAGGCGCCTTGAACATTTCAATTAATTTGGTTTTTATTTTGTATTCCTTTCACTGGATTTACCCATGTTTTGAAGCATTAGATTACTACGCAACATACAGAAGAAATACAGCGTAAATCAGATGGCCATAGAAGTCGCGAGCCACTTCTATGGCCCACGGGTATACTATTATTGTTTCATAGATTCCGTAGATTTCTGTGTATATTTTCGAAATTTTCATGAAATATTACAAATAGTTTTTTTGTTAAAGTAAAATATAGAGTACAAAATTTGATGTGGGGCTACTCATAAATCGCATGACTTATAAATTTTTATACTATATTTGTGGGCGTTTCCGGAAAATGCATTGCCTGAAATCAAGTCTTCCTCTAAATAGCACATATAAGTGCGATCGTTCCCTAGATCTTGAGAATTGTCAGCGAATTGTCTACAGACGACGGAAAACATAACTTCAGTAGGAGTTGATAGCTGTTTCTGCTGAAAGTGTTTTGTTAAAGTAAAATATAGAGTACAAATTTGATGTGGGGCTACTCATAAGCGTCATATCAATTTGTACTTATATTTTACTTTACAAACCACATTAGGTGCAATTCATATTTTACTTTAACAAAACACATTAGGTGCAATTCGGTTTTGGAACAACACACGAGTGGACCAATAATCTGTATGTGAAATCTAACCAGGCCCATCCAAATAAGTAGACCAAGAATTTTTTTCATTTCATTTACAGATGTTGGCAGCCATTGTTTCATCCTCGAATGTGGTGATAGAATACCGCCGTGAATGACTTGATGTGCATTTTTATTTGTTTCAGTAACAATTAGCAGATAAATATCATCAGTCACTAGTAGTGGACAATGTCAATAGCTGTAAGGGAGTCTAAATTCATTACATCGGGACATATACCTGAGGGTGCTGTCAATCAAATTTCCTTTTGCTTTGACGAATCAACTGACCTCCAAATTATCTGCTGCTGTTCGTGATATACTTGATTCACATCTAAACACCAATGTTCTTCCATTGTTTGCCAGAAATCACAATCATCATCATATTCTTCAGTACTGATTTCATAATCTGGATCAGAATCAGATGCAGAAGACATTTCAAAACCGAGAAGACTTGATTCGTGGTCACTTGTGTCCGATTCAACAGAATCGGTTGTTGTTGGACCAACAGTTAGATCATCTACAGCAGAAAGATCTGTAGCGGGGTTAATGATTCCAGATGGACCAGCAGTGGGATCAGGTATCCATGGAAAAGGAAGCCTGACAACGGATTCTAATTTTCGCCTTTTGGAGTAAAACTTTTTTCTATTTATGGGGTCTGCCATCCTCACGCTTTGATTACAAGAGCAGTTATGGGATTTTCATCGAACTGCAAATTAGTGCGGTTGGGGAGAAAAAAAAATAATAAAGAAAAGGTGCATGTCTGTTAACATCCTGAAATCTATTATGCTCAAGTGAAGTAAGTGCTGTCTAATGGAAAAAAAGAAATTTATAGCCCAAAAGGGAAGGAAGGAGGCTATGTTTTCTACAACATTTGTTTATATAAACTGATACCGATCAGAGGAATATTGTTAATAAGAGAAAAGTGTTCACCCAGTTTTCTCTTATTTTTCTTTCCACCAGCTACCCTGTGCTAAGGAATCAGTGTGTAGAACCACCTAAGTGGTAATTGCTTTCCCCAGTAGGGTATTATATTTCCATTGCCTCCGACGGATGCGGAGTCCCAGCTCAACCTCTGGTAGACACAACACACTATCACAAAGATAGGAAAGAGGGAGGAGCACTAATTATTTATAGACTTTCTACAATTCCTTTTTTACGCTTTCCAACCGTAGGTTGAAGAAGTGTATATGCTCCAGCTTTGTCCGTCTGTCTGTCCTTCTGTCCGTCCGCACGATAACTCGCGTTAAAATGGTTCGATTTCGATGAAATTTTAGTATGTGGTAGGGGACTACCTGGGGACGAACCTTATTGAAAATGGGCGAAATGGGGTCAAAGGCCAGGACATAAGAGCGGGATGCATTCCATTGCCCTTATGCATCATAACTTGCGTAAATATGGTTCGATTTCGATGAAATTTTAGTGTATGGTAGGGAACCACCTGTAGGATATGGAACAGTGAACCGCCTTATGCTGCTATTGAACTGGAACGTGATTCTCCAAAAGTTAATATGTGGTGCGCCCTATCAAAAAGAGAAGTGATTGGCCCTTTCTTCTGCGAAAAAACCATAAATGGTGACATTTACTTGGATATGCTAGAAAATTTTGCTATACCCCAGATCAAAAGATATGACAACGTCGTTTTCCAACAAGACGGCGCGCCTCCGCATTGGTCAAGGTGTGTACGTAAGTGCCTAAATGAGCATTTCCCCAACAGATGGATTGGGCGTGGTGGTCCGCTTCCGTGGCCTCCTCGCTCTCCAGATCTAACTCCATTGGATATTTCATGTGGCGTTATGTGAAGGATCGTGCCTATCAGACGCCTTGTACTGATTTGCAGGAACTGAAGCAGCGTATCACAGTTGCTATTAATTCCATAACTCCTCAGATGCTTGCCAATACATGGCATGAAATCGAGTATCGCTTGGACGTACTACGATAAACCAAGGGATCTCACATCAAAATTTATTAACTTGTGTAGTTACATTGTAATTAAGTACAGTCAGTTTCTTTCTATCTGTTTAATGTTTTGTTTTATATAATTTTGTAATGGGTCCAATAATTCTCGGACACCCCGTACATTTACGCCCCCTGTCGGTGACACACTAAGTATTGTTTCAAATTGAAAGTTGACGTAAAATGGGTTTGGTAGTAAAACGTATCGGAAGGTAAAAATAGTATTTGAATATCATCATCATCATTGTCAACCATTATCAATCCACTGCTGGACGAAGGTCTCCCCAAGTTTCCTCCACAACGGTCTGTCTTGTGCCAGTCTCCTCCATGTCACTCCCGCATACTTTCGAATTTCATCCACCCATCTTCCATGTGGTCTTCTTCTGGGTCTTTTCCTGTCCCTTGGAATCCAATCTAAAATTTCGGCTGTCCATCGATGGTCTGCTCTTCTGGCAGTATGTCCAGCCCATTGCCATTTCAGGGATTTAACTCTGATCATGATGTCTTCCACTCTTGTCATTTTTCTGATCCACGTGTTCCTCTTCTTATCTCTCCTGGTTACACCAAGCATGCACCTCTCCATGCTGCTTTGAGTTGTCTGCAGCCTTTGGTGCAGAGACGTGGACCTTAGCTAAAAGAGACATTTGAATATATATGTATATGTATATTTTGTGCTTATTAGAATTTGGTTTTGTGGCCTAGGGAGCATGACCAACCGACAATTTTGGCTTGCCTTGTCGTTTTGTTGGTACTAGAAAGGCCACTCCCACAGGTTGATGCTCTCCTGATGACGGCAACCTGTTCCAGGTTTTTATTTGTTTTGAAATTTTGTATTTTTGTTCTGTAATATTTTCATTCTATATATATATATATATATATTATATATTTCATAAATAATTGTATAAAGTAAAATGTATTTTGAATTTAATGGCATATGCACTTATGCTACGTAGCGGCGAAGTTATGCATCGGCAAAAGCCCAAATCATATGGATCGTCTTTCACAGGGTTCTGGCTTTTGACTGCAAAAATAATTTTTCAAATCGGACTGATAGTTGTAGATAAATCGGAACCGAGGCATTGTGACCACCTGTCTAATATGATGTTGATCCTACACGTGCCACCAAAAACAGCACTTAGCTACCGAGGCATGGAAGGCACGGTACAGGATTTCTAAAGGTGTCACGTAATATCTGGTACCAAAACGTTACCTGTAGATCCTATAACTCTTGCAAGTTACGCGGTTGAGCTGTTGAGCAGCTGCAGATCGGATTTACTGTTCCAAAACAAACCACAGATGCTCGATTGGATTGATGTCTGGGGAATTTGGAGGCCAGGGGAAAAAGTGAAAGTCTTCTTCATGTTCCGTGTATCTTTGTGGAACAATCCCGACAGTGTGGCATGGCGCATTACTCTGCTGAAAGAAGGCACTACTAGAGGGGAATGCCATTGCGATGACAACATGTACCTGGTCTGCGGTGATGTTTATGTAGGTGGTAGACGTCATTGTTTCATGCACATGAATAACCAAACCCAGTGTTTCCCAGCAGAACATTTCCCAAAGTATTGCACTTCCTCCACCCATTTGTTTTCATGTCACGGTGCATCCTGGTGCCAACACTTCCCCAGGTGAATGACGCACACGTACCCGGTCGTCTACATGATGCAACAGGAAACGACATTCATCTGACCAGACGATCTTCTTCCAATCATTTAAAGTCCAGTTTTGATACTCGCGTGCCCATTGTAGGCGCTTTCAACGCTAAACCGAGGTTCTTATGGGAAAGCCCCAGTTTCAGCAGCGTTCGATGTATTGTGTGTTGTGACACAATACTCTCCTCACGAGCATTCAAATTACCAGCGAGTTGCGCCACAATATCCCTTCTGTTGGTTCTTACCATACGAGATCGGCTTCGCTCACTCCTAACATTGATGAGCCGTAGTCGGCCTACACCTTGCAAACGGTTCGTGGTTTTTCCCCTCCTCGGGCCACTTTTTAAAGGTACTAAAAACGGCCAACCATGAGTACCCCAGAAGCCTTACCGTCTGGCAAATGTTCTGAGCCAGTCATCTGGCCATTACGATTTGGTCTTTGTGAAAATCGTTTACTTTCTCATCTGAAGACGAAGAATAACACTGACACCTTATGCACGCGTTGAATGTCGCGCGATATACGACGGTAGATTGCCGAGCGTTTTATAGGTTTGTTTTAGTATGCACGTGACATTCGTCCTCCGTTAAAATTAGTTATAGTAGTTGGGTTGGTCAAATACAGTAGTATCAATTCCACCAATGTTTTTTCGCATTGGTATGTGGAAGATGGATCAGTTTGCATAAATGGATCATTACCATTTCATGACCTTCAAACTCGCCGTCGTTTGCTTGGCGTTGCTTCGATTTGCATGGAGACCTTCTGGTCATAATGTTTGGGCTCCTCGGTCTATGTAGTGGGCAGACATGGAAACGGGTCGCAAGTCATCGGGTCGACCAGGTTTATTTCCGTTTGTTTTTGAATAGAAAAAAGAATATTTCAAAGATCTCTTCAAAGGTTTTAGAAATAATACTTCAGAGCTGCAGAGTACGATCCAGGATCTTGCTGAGAAGGTTAAAGAAATGTGAATTAAAAATGAACTTTCAGAAGATAAAACTGATGTACAATGCTTTTACATGGAATGAAGATTTATCAATTATTGGGGAAAAGCTGGAGATAACCAATTCCTACATTTACCTTGGGCGGCAGATATCAAGCGAATGGTCACATTGATGATAAATAAATTTGCGTGTAAGAATCGTTTGGAGAGTTTTTGGAAGAAACAGTACAATTTTCAAGAGCAATATGCCATTATGTCTTAAAAGAAATTTGTTTAATGAATGCGCATCCTTCCAGTGCTTACGTACGCTGCAGGGACGTGTATCTTAACTTAAAAGGACACACAAAGACTTTAGACAACTATAAAGTAGAAGTCTTTTCGTACTTCTACGTTAATTTAAAACATCAACATACTAAGAAATAGTTCCTAAATGAAAGAAACTTTAACGGCCAGACGTAACATGTAAACAACAGAAGTCAAACTTACGGAAAAGATGCTTTATTCAAGGTTGTAGCACGTCCATAACAGAACGATATCAATATTTAAACACACCACACAGCTTCACAGCTCTCTTTACAACGCTCTCTTTACAACGCTCTCTTTCAACGCCCTAATTACAACGCTCTCCAGCAACAGTTTTGTCGTCGTTTTTATCTCTCGTTCTTATCTTATCTCAGACATACGTCACGTGCATTCAACCTTCAATTGTGTTGCCAAACGTATTCGTTTGAGAGAAAAGATATTACGTTAAGAGTGAAATATAACTGAGAATAAACTCAAGATTTACATAGGGAAAGAAACTAAAAAGGAAAGTTAATTTAGAATATACGTCACACAACAGAAAGAAGCATGGGGAGATACAGGCTTGGCATAACCAAGAAAGATAAAAAGAGGAACTTGTGAATAAGAAAAATACTAAGAGTAGAAGACATCACGATCAGAGTAAAATACCTGGAATGGCAATGGACTAGACATATTGCCAGGGTAACGGAAAACCGATGAACAACCGAAATTTCAGATTGGAGACCAAGAGACAGGAAAAGACCCAAAAGAAGACCACGTGGTATATAGGTGGATGGAGGAGACTGTCCCAAGACAGTCCGTTGTTGAAGAAACGTGGGAAGACCTTCATCCAGCAGTGGATTGATAATGATTGACAATGACGACGTTGTTAATTATGATGATGATATATTCGAGTTTATAGCTCAAAGCAAATATGTCCGGGACGGGTTCAAACTCTTTGACCCGTTTCCAACTCTGATAGTGTGCACATGTGAAAGGTCGCACATAGTGACTATAATCACGTGCTATTTAAAAAAATGTGTTAAAATCATTAGGAGAAGCATGAAATATTAGGCGTCATAAATATCGGGCTATCTTTTAAGAATGATAATTTATTTATCTTGTATCAAGTGATACCACAATGAATGCGTTTATGACTAAAGAACTGGACTGGGCTATTTCATTTCTCAGAGAAAAAAGCACACCATTTCTTACGAATAGCGATTTACTGCTCGAAATTCTATCTGTTTCGGATCGAAGCAGGACATTTCCTCCTCAAATCGTAGTGCTTCATACATTGCAAGAATACATATTATTTTACGAATATTGTCTGTTAAAACTGCGTGCATTTGTATAAAAAATAAAATTACACTGTTCGTGATAGGCCTTAAAACGGAATGTTGAGCAAGATGTAATAAAAAAAAGGAAGGAGGTTTCCTAGAATATGTTTTGGACTGATGACTCAGTTCTTTAGTGAGTTGATATTTTTCCAAGGAAAACGCTGCTGACAGTTGAAGTGATTTACGACTTTGTTGGTGTGAAAAGAACAGAGAAACGCAAAGATTTTACCGCCGTCGCTCAGATATCGCCAGGAAAAGATTTGCATTAGGAAGGCACGCCTTCTTTTCATTTGTGTCTTGATGAGCCAATAAGCGTTAATACTCCTTTTAATCATCTACGCATAACTTTTGTGTCGTAGTGTTATTCATTTCCTTTCATGCAAGATTTTTCCATCGTTCCTCATTATTCTTTCAACTTATAAAGAGCTGCGGATGTTTTATGCTTTACTGTTATTGTAGCAGAGCTGTTTCATCTCTTTCCTTATATTACCGAAATAGGTTTGAATCAGAAGATTGACAGGTTCCTTGAGCACTGTACACATCAATAGAGTACTAATAGATCATTTAACAGAAGAGAGCTGACGTTTGATAAAATCCTTTACTGTCGTGATTTTGCTTAATTTAATTATTACTCCAGGTCACCTGTGATTAGACCATCTCTCATGCTCCATAACTCCTTGCTATTCATTCATGGTTACTGCTCGTACACGGAGACAACCTCTCCTCTCAAAATTTACTCCTTCCCTTAAACGTCTCGCCACTTCGCTCTACTCACGTCAGACGCCTTCTCCCCTAACACACGTCATCATTCCTACCCTCGAAGTCTTGGCCTATGGCTTTTTGGAAGTAGAGTCTTCCGCACTACTTCCAAAAAGCCAGCCTGAAGCCTCTGTCCCAACACTTTCTTCTCCTTCCGTCTTCATCTCCATTCCTAATCACCTCCCCGAAGGAAACCCCTTACTCGAGAACGGAAGTACTTCCTAATGAGTCGCTTTAAAACTCTAAAAAAAGCCTTCTTCTATAATAGCTATCCATACACGAAATCCTGTGTTTTGTCCAATCCAAGAAGTTCGCCGATAACTAATCGTTTCCGGTGACTTACTGGCTCTACCAGATCGAACTCAGAAACAAGAAATATGACACCGAATTTTGGGGTGTAATAAGCACGTCCTTTGAATCCGTTCTGACGCAAATTAAATTTTTAAAAGCTATTCAGAGTCAATGGAGCCGGTATGGGAAACAATAGTATCTGACGGAAGAAAGAAGTTTTTCAATCGGGTTTTTAATCCCTCAGATATTGCTGTAAACGGAATCGTGAGCTTACGCCCTCTGGTTGCAGACTTGTGTGTTAAGAAAAACAAGAATTTATATGAGAAACATTTCGCACCGGAAACGCTCTCCAACGCAGAAATAATTTTTCAAATCGGAGATATCGACAAAAATAAGATGTTACTTTACGTCCCCTGGTGGGAAAATCATGCATTATTTTAGGAAGAAAGAATTCCCAAAAGGATTTTCCATATAAGCGGTATCGGTCCAAGAAAAAAAAAATGTAGTCGAGTTTTCAGGAGCCCAGATTTTGCTACAAATACATCAGAAGCAGAACTTAACACTTATGCCCCTTGGTGGCCAAACCATTCTATACCAAACTTTAGAAATTATGCGAAAAATATTTCCCATCAGGTTTTGTATGAGATACAGGAAGAAGTTTTCAAATCGGAGTTTTAGAAGCAGAAATAACGCAGAAAACACAATTTGCCTTTGTACCCCATGGCGGAAAGTCTATGATTTACTTAGAAATTTTGAATTTTTAGGAAAAACATTTAGCATCGAAAACACTATCCAACCAAGAAGAAATTTTCGAAATCGGACTCCTAGAAGTAGAGTTATTGACAAAAATAAGATATACATTTACGCCCTGGCGTAGAAACCATGCATTATTTCAAGAAGAAAATGTTTCTAAACGGTTTGTCGACATGAGTACTATCGGTCTACAAACGACGTTTTTTGATTTTTTTATTATTATTATCGAGATTTTAGAAGCTCATATTTTGCTGTAAATAGAAGCGGAAATTAAGGTTTACGCCCCCTGGTGGCCAAACCATTTTTTTCACAAAAATTATAAGTTAAATGCAAACGATTACCCATCGGGAGCTGTATCCGGTGCAGAAAGAATTTTTCAAATCGGAGATTTAGATGCAGATATATAGGGGGAAAGCAATTTAGCTTTACGACCCCTAACGGAAAGTTTATGAATTACTTAAAAATTTTGAAATTATATGAAAAACATGTCACACTAGAAACACTATCCAACAAAGAATGAATTTTTCAAATCGGACTCCTAGAAGTAGAGACATTGACAAAAATAAGATATACATCTACGCCCCTGGCGGATAAATTATGGAATATTTTAAGTAGAAAATATTACGAAAAGGTTTATCGATGTGAGTGGCATCAGTCCAAGAAAGAATTTTTTCAATCGATATTTTAGAAGCTCAGATTTTATGATAAATATATCAGAAGCAAGAATTAAGACTTACGACCCCTGGTGGCCGAAGAATTCTTTACCAAAAATCTGAAATTATATGCAAAAGAATTTCTATCAGAAGGTGTATCCGCTGAAGAAAATGTTTTTCAAATCGGAGTTTTAGAAGAAGAGTTATAGGGAATAATGTAATTTACTTTTACGCCGCCTAGCGGAAAGTCTATGCGTTATTTGAAAAAAGGAACTATATCTAAAATACTCTTCGACATAAATGAAATCGAAAGATAAAAGATTTGTTTCAATCGGTTGTTTAGAAGCAAATATGTCGATTAAAACGTATTTTTGAATTCGACATCACCTGCATTTACGCCCTCTAGCGGCGAAATTGTACATCGTAAAAAAAAACGAGATAAAGGATCATCATTCCCATATTTCAAGCTTCCCAATGCAAAAAAAAAATTCAAAACGGACTAATACGTTGTTGCACAGATATCGTGTGTACAGACGGACGGACGGACAAACCGATAACATAAGCACGATCTTTTTATCTTTTTTACAAAAGACGTGCTAAAAATCATATCCTTAGAAGTTTCCCACAGAATTACTTTTAAAACATTCTAAAACTACAAGGATTCTTAATTATTTACATATTCATTAAAATTCAACAATTAAAAGATATTTACATTACATTACATTTCATGAAATAAACATTCCCGTTCCATTACGCTATTATGTAAAGGTTATTTACAATACCACTATTACATTATTATATTGGCTGAATTTTGACTATGTAAATTCATCCCTTTCTGATCTGTACAGAAGTATTCGAAATTATCATACCCGGAATTATTGAAAAATTCATCTCTGGGGAGTTAATGATTTTTGTTTGTGGATGTAACGACCTCACCATAATCAACTCAATAACCAACTTAGAAAACTCTGGAAAAGCAAGAACTTTTCCATAAAAACTAAAATGAAAATATGTAACTCAAAGGTAAAAGCAATACATATGTATGAATCAGAGACATGGATGCTAAACAAAAAAAATAGTTTTGAAGATGACAATCCGATTTTTGGCGCAAATGTGACAAGGATGGTAAGTCAGATAATATTTTAAAACTTGAAAATTTTTTTTTCATCGTCCTGGAGCGGGACTCGAACCCGCGTCTCCCAGAAAACGCCCGGGTATGCTAACCACTACACCACCCAGAACGACCAAGTTTCAAGTTTCCGATCAATTTAAATTTAACCATCACAGGATTCGCTAGTCGAAGCAACCGGCATTCATGTTTAGCGAATCTGGAGGTTATTTCTTTCATGAAAAAGATAGTTACTATTTCCAGGTCTTCTTAAACAAATGTTTGAGAGCGATTCTGGGAATATGTTGGCCAAAAGCATGCATCAAATGAAGAACTATGGCAGAGAACAAACCAGAAACCTACATTGCAACAAATACGCGAAACAAAATGCAGGTGGATGGGGCATGTGTTAAGGAGGGAAGATAAAATAATAGCAAATCAGGCTCTTGATTGGAACGCACATAGTAAAAGAAGACAGGGAAGATAAAGAGAAACATGGAAAAGAACAATAATGAAAGAAATAGCATATACACTCACTGTCATAAAAATCCGCGCATCAAGAAGGGAGCGTCGGATTGCAATGAGATTTTAGTAGTGAGATGGTACATACCAAGGGGAGAAGTGATTATAATATCACAGCAGCAGGACATACGGCACACATTCCGGTCAGCTTTAGTACCGCGTCGGACATCCTCGTGCTCGGATACATGCGGTGATACGATCCGGCATGGAGTCAAACAGACGCCGTATGTTATCTTGGGACAGATTGGCCCACACTTCATGCAACTGACGCTCTAAATCACGAACACTGGGACATGGAGAAAGCTGGCGTCTCATCTGGTCCCACACGTGCTCGATGGGCGACAGATCAGGCGACCTTGGTGGCCACGGAAGTGCCGAAGCATGACGTAGACAGTCCTGGGAAACCCGAGCCGTGTCGGACGGGCGTTATCTTGTTGGAAAATGGCTCCGGACCGCCACGCCAGGAAAGGCAGCACATGGGGCCGCGGGATTTCTTTTATGTAGCGCTTGGCTGTCAACGTCCATCGGATCACTCCGAGGAAAGTCCTGCTGTTATACGCGATGGCTCCCGAGACCATCACGCCTGCAGTTCAGGACGTGTGTCGCTCTACAGGTGGTCGTCCTTTCCCATACAGAAGCGGGATTCGTCGCTGAACACTACAACGCCAGTCCGTACCATTCCACGTTGTTCGCTGCTCACACCACTATAATCGAAGCCGACGATAGTCAGGTGTTAATGGCAGAAAACGTAAGGCCAGTCGAGAGTGCAGATTCGCCTCTGCCTAAGCGTCTGGAAATGGTTCTGGTGGACACAAGAGACCTTTGTACATCCACCACATTTCTCTGGATATTGGGCAAGGACGTCGTTGCATCTGTACGTGCCGCTCTCAGGATCCCATGATCCTTTCTGCAGGTGGTGTGTCTGGGTCGTCCAGAGCCAGTCCACCGTGTCTGGGTGCCTTCCCGTGTCCATAACACGGTCGCACTGTACTGTCCGATCGGCCCAAATGGCGACCGATTCGGCGCGCCGGCCACCCTGCGTCTCTCAGCCCGACGATACGGCCTCTTTCAAACTTCGTCAGTTGCCCATACGCACATCTACGGTGGCTCCTCGGCATGTCTATCGCTCAGGGATCTCACTTCACTCTTACCGTGCACTTCGGCACTCACGTGGAGTCATCTGCGCGGCGCCTTATAAGCCCCAAGGATTGCGATTGCAGCGGCGTTCTTGGACGCGCGGGCATGCGGAATCGCACGAAACTTTAATGATTTGCATGTCTGCCTTTCCCGTTGCTATCCGCCGAGTTTTGCGTTAATCGCTTGGTTTTTTTCTTGGAGCGCGGATTTTTATGAAAATGAGTGCATTAATAAAAGCCGGAACCAAATAAAAACAGAAGCAAAAAACAGAGTCCGATGGAAAATGGTGGCGGAAGACCTATGCTTCCAGGTGGATTGAAGAGGATTAAGTAAGTAATCAACTCAATGAGCTGTAATCAGTCGCCCCTTTGTAATTTACGGCCACTGGTTCCAGAAAAGGAAGAGAGCTAGTGCTGTGAGAGAAACACAGATTAATTCCCCACCGAAATTCTTTTTTTTTTTTTTTTTTTTTTTTTTGATTGGAGGTTTAACGACCACCGTGAGCAACTCAATGGGCTATAAGCAGTCGCCCGTCCCTAATTTTGGGTCACTGGTTCCAGGGAAGGGAGAGAGCCAGTGCCGTAAGACAAACACAACATCCATGCCTGCCGGGATTCGAACCCGGACCCCTTACGCGCGAATGATCAGAGGCCAGCGCCTTAGACCACTGCGCCACCGGGGCGGCCACCGGAATTCGAACACACATCCATTTCGGAAAAAAGGTCAGAAGCCAGCGCTTAGTGCACTTTTCCTGGGGGGGGGTGATTCTTTTTCTTGCCGCCCCGGTGGCGCAGTGGTCTAAGCGATGGCCTCTGATCATTCGTCCGTAAGGGGCCCGGGTTCGAATCCCGGTGTGGCATGGATGTTGTGTTTGTCTTACGGCACTGGCTCTCTCCCTTCCTGGAACCAGTGACCCTAAATTAGGGACGGCCGACTGCGGTCGTTAAACCTCCAATCAAAAAAAAAAAAAAAAAATTCTTTTCTTATTGTTTGGTTTTGTATTTTTCTTTTGTTTGGGGGTTTAACGGCCTTCATGAGTAACTAGATGGGCTACAGGCAGTCATCCGTCGCAAATTTAAGGCCACTGGTTCCAGGTAAGATAGAGATCTAGTTATCGTAAGAAAAACACAAAATCCATGCTGCGTCGGGATTCAAACCACGACCCATCTCGGACGAATAGTCAGAAGTCAGCGCTTAGAGCACCCACTCAATGGGGCGGCCTGCAAAACTTTGAAAACTTAATTTTTAAAAATTGTCAAAGGCAATTTTTGCCTGACTAATGCTGTACGGTTACGAAAGGTCAATGGTTCATACATTTGTTCTAAAGAGTGAGTTCTTTAACGATTCCCTAGAAAGTACGTTATGCATTTTTATTAATTTTTGTAGTTGTAAAATTTATTGCGCTGCGCTGGTGGCGCAGTGGTCTTAGCGCTGGCTTATAACCATTCGGCCTTGAAGGGTCCGGGTTCGAATCCCGATGAGGCATAGATGTTGTGTCTGTTTTACGGCACTGGTTCTATCTCTTCCCTAGTCCTAAATTAGGGACGGGCGACAGCTTGTAGCCCATCGAGTTGCTCACGATGGTCGTTCAACCTTCACTCAAAAAAAAAAAAAAAATAATAATAAAAAAATCATTGGTCAGTTATGCCGTTTAAGACATTTGCTTGCTTATATTTGTCTTTTATCTTCATATCTTGATATCACCGGTGGCCGAATGGTCAAAGACGTGGATTTTTTGCTAATCGTCAGCCCTGGGACTATAGTTTTGAGTCATGAATACAGTGTGGATGGTGTCTTTACGCTTTTGCAACCGTAGGTTGAAAAAGAGTACATGCTCCACCTTTGTCGCCTGTCTGTCTGTCCGTCAGTCGCCATGATAACTCACGTAAAAATGGTTCGATTTGGACCAGCAGGCGACGAACCCTGTTCAAAATGGGCGAAATGGGGTCAAAGGTAAGGACGCATAGGAACGGGATCCATTCCATTGCCCACATGCGTCACAGCTTAGGTAAAAATGGTTCGATTTCGATGGAAGTTTAGTATGTGGTAGGGGATTACCTACGGAAAGAACCTTACTAAAAATGGGCGAAATGGGGTCAAAGGTCAGGACATAGGAGCGGGATCTATTCCATAGCCCTTAAGCGTCATTACTTACGTAAAAATGCTTCGATTGCGACAAAACTTTAGTATGCTGTTTCGGGGGCACACTGAACCAGTTCTGTTGAATATGATCGAAATGGGGTCGAAGGTCAGGGTACAGGAGCAAGATTTATTCCACAGACAAGATTTATTCCACAGACAACTTGAGTAATAGTTTCTGTCTGGTATGTTGGAAAGCGTATCATAATCAATGCATTGCATAATTTTACTAACTTGTTTTTTACAACGCCGCTGGATTTGTTCATTCCAGGAACCAGTTGTCCGAAGAAAGGGACGGACCTTAACTGCTCTGTGGGGTTATTACGCCCTTATAAGAAAATCATCTTGCTACGCAAAGCCTCGCTTTTAAGTGCTAAGGATTCAAGCACAACGGAACAACAAAATTATATGAAAGGACCAATCAACACAAGGTAGGTATTCTATCCTTTAATTGTTCGATGCATCTGAGCAAATGGTGCCCAAAAATATCTGCGCTCCCTAAACAGAAATGTTCACACAGCAGCCGAGTTTTACGAATGCTACGGCGAAATAATTCCTTTCTGTCATCTCAGCAGTACCGACCATAAACCTGGCCCTGGTGATAAGCGTTCCCGGCTACTCCTTTATTCTCTTCTTCGTGACACAAAGCGTGATGGGGAAGGGCCAGTTCCCCTGACACGGACATCATCCCACTGGATAAAAGCAAGTGACTCAAATATATTTGCTCTCCTTTCTTAAGTTCGTGCCATTGTTATAGCCTTTATAGAAGGAAATCAGTCAGAAAAGATAAGTGTCAATTACCTACTTAAATCACCTCACATTGAATAGCAAAAATAATAGGAAAAGCAACACTCTCTGATGCGCAGTTCGTTCTTTCCACCCGCATTCGGCCCATTTCTTAGACAGCGAATATAATCGTTTCAGCTGATTTCAGTCTATTTCGTAACCCTGAGTAAATTCGCGCCAGTCCGTTAAGGTGGTTCCACCTAAAATCTCTGCCTTATGTTTCCAATGTTTTTACATATTTACTTCGCAATTAATGTATTCCCAAGGATGAAAAGTTGCACATCGATAAAAATAATTTTAAGTTACAGCATGGGATACTTAATTCTTGCTAAAAGGTAACCATAATTATATTAAAAATCAATCATTTTTGTTTGAGTAATGTTCAGACATGTTAATAGATGGCGCTTTCTGTACATTGATGACGTCAGCAGACAAAAAAATGTTGGATTGCTTGATTAGGGTTATGTTTTAGCAAGTATTAAGTATCCCATGCTATAACTTAAAATTAGTTTTATCGATGTACAAATTTTCATCATTGAAAATACATTAATTGCGAATAAAATATGTAAAGAAGTTTTACCATTGGAAATATAAGGCAGAGATTTTAGGTGGAACCAATTTAAAGAGTTAAAACAACGGAATTTAAAGCGATATTGTTATAAAAATAATTAGTGAAGTCACGGCTGTCGGAAATTTGTAATAAAAGATACGCAGCAAGCTTGTAAATATAGTTTAAAATGAAATCTAAAAGCCATGTGCAAGGACTGCTTGCCATCTTAACCAATTATGTCCACCTAGGGTGTCCACGGAATCAATAGAACGTATCGATCGACTTCACAGTAATGCTTGCATCTATGCAAGCGAGATCGGTTCGTGCCTGCCATTAAGAACACCTTGACCACGAGGTGGCTTTGAAAGCTGTTCCTAGAGTAGTGGGTGGACGCAGGACTTTGTATTCAGCGCAGGAACAACGGGAATAATTTAGACCTTGTCTACGTGCAAGAGAAGTTTGTTGACACAGATGCCTTTTCGGTATTTCCGTTGACGCCGCACGTGGAGAGGACTACACTTACGAGGCTGCCTTAACGATTGTTTACGTTAAAGCTGTGCTTGTGGAAGTGGATAACTTTGTTATACACAGAACTGTTGTGCCCTATGGAGATATCATGGTAACAGTAATACAAGAGAGTAATCCTATCCCGGAATTCACAGTTACGAAGCATTGTGTTGTGAAGCTTCATATGAAGAACAAAGTGCCAAACTTGAAGTATATGGGAGACAATCAAACACGGAATATATACACAGTCTACCCGTTAAGTAACGAGACTTATTTTTACGGAAAAGCCTTTTGAATAAAAGTAACAAACGTGTTTATAGTTTTGACCGCTAGATGGTGCTGTAATCGCAAGTGTAACTTTCAAGTCTGGTGATGTAGGAGCTTTCTTGTGGCCACCATTGAAGTAAGACTGTGTGAGTGGAGCGTGTCAGAAGTTGCATAATGGAGCAAAGAGCTGTGATAAAAGTCTTACTGTAAATTAGGGAAAACCGCCACGGAAGTGTACTCAGACCTAAAAAAACGTTTGAGGCGATGATTGTCTGAGCCGTGCACGGGTGTTTCGCTGATTTTCAACTTTTAAAGATGTGAGGGGGTCCCTTGTAGATGAACCACGCACATGATGTCTGGTTTCTGCACGGGCACATGAAAATGTGGTGATGGCTAGCGAAATTGTTGTCCATGACAGGCGAATAACCACTAGGATATTCGCTGAACAGCTTAGAAGTAATGCAACATCTGTACGCCCACATGCGACGTGTCAGAAAAGAACTGTCCCACAAAAACAATTGGTTTCTGTTTGAGACAACGCGCCCGCACACTGTGCGCTACCTGTGAAGTAGTTTCTGGCTTCAAGTCGATCTGTGTGATTGAACATCCTCCCGGCTCGCCAAGATTTGGCTCCAGCAGACGTTTTCCTCTTCTCAGAGAGGAAGTGTACCTTGAAAGGTGAGCGTTCAGCGACACTCGGGACATCCAACAAGGTGTGACCAATAGACTGAAGGAGATTCTGGTCCAGGACTTCCACCATGCCTACGAACCCTGTACGAAAGATCTCTCCCATTGCGTGAAGTTAGAGGGACATTATTTTTGAATCTGTGTGACAATTCAAAATATACAATGGTCGTTCCATAAAAACTCAGAGTAAAACCACACAAAATGAAGAAATATAGGTACATCAAAATGTATGTTATTCTTTCTCAAAGTATCTTCTTTCGGATGATCTACAACGGTCCCATCGTTCAGTGCACGTTTCATGTGGCGAATGCATTTTCTGGAAGTTGCCTTAGCGACTCCTATACAGCTTGAATAAAATCAGCATGTATACAAATTTCGAAGATGAAAATCCGATTTTTTGGCGTAAATGTGACAAGGATGGTAAGTCAGATAATATCCGAAAACTTGAAAATTTTCATCGTCTTGGAGTGGGACTCGAACCCGCGTCTCCCAGAAAACGCCCGGGTATGCTAACCACTACACCACCCAGAACGACCGAGTTTCAAGATTCCGATCAATTTGAATTTAACCATCACAGAATTCGCTAGTCGAAGCAACCGGCATTCATGTTTTAGCAAATCTGGAGGTTAAGAATCGAGTCCCGCTCCAGGACGATGAAAAATTTTCAAGTTTTCGGATATTATCTGACTTACCATCCTTGTCACATTTACGCCAAAAATCGGATTGTCATCTTCGAAATTTGTATTATATGGCGTTATCCCGTTTTTCTTTCATGATTTATCTCCTTCTCCGGGCAAACACGGGATAAGATTCTTAACCTCCAGATTTGCTAAACATGAATGCCGGTTGCTTCGACTAGCGAATCCTGTGATGGTTAAATTCAAATTGATCGGAAACTTGAAACTTGGTCGTTCTGGGTGGTGTAGTGGTTAGCATACCCGGGCGTTTTTTGGGAGACGCGGGTTCGAGTCCCGCTGCAGGACGATGAAAATTTTCAAATTTTCGGATATTATCTGACTTACCATCCTTGTCACATTTACGCCAAAAATCTGATTTTCATCTTCGAAATTTGTATTATATGGCGTAATCCCGTATTTCTTTCAGCATGTATGTTGAATGTTGCGTCACGGAACTTCTCCTTCATTGTTAAAAACAACCAGAAATCCTACGGAGAGATGTCAGGACTGTAGGTAGGCTGTGGCATTACTTTAATACTGCATTTCGTAAGAAACTGTTAAACACAAGCACTCACATGTTGTCGGGCGTTATCATGGTGTAAGGTCCACTTACCCACCAGTATCAGTAGCTTAATCGATATGAGTCGTTGCAGACGCTTCATGACTGAATTGTAAATGACAGTAATTTGTGGAGGAACGGCATGATAGTAGACTACACCTTCATGATACAAAAAAATTATCATCATCACCTTCCCAGCTGATTTGGTTTGGCGGACTTTTTTGGGGGAGGAAGCGAGCCTGTGTGTTTCCAGACACTCCTATGGCGCTTTGTGAGGGGTTCATATAGTGGACCCATATTTTATCGACAGTTATTACTGTGTTTAGAAAGTTTGGATCCTTTGGAATCATTTGTTTTCCCTCATGACACACCTGAACTCTGTCAAACGCACACGATGCAGCAGTAATTTGTCAGCAAGAATGCGGAATTCAGACGTTTTTGAAATATTAGTTGACGTCGCTAAGTCTTAACAAATCATTCGTCGATCTTCTTGGAGGATTGCCCAAACCGTGTTTTTTTTTTTTTTTTTTTTTTTTGAGGTTTAACGACCACCGTGAGCAACTCAGTGGGCTATAAGCAGTCGCCCGTCCCTAATTTAGGGTCACTGGTTCCAGGGAAGGGAGAGAACCAGTGCCGTAAGACAAACACAACATCCATGCCTCACGGGATTCGAACCCGGACCCCGTTTGGACGAATGATCAGAGGCCATCGCTTAGACCACTGCGCCACCGGGGCGGCCCAAACCGTGTTATCAATTCGCTCCGTAATAGCACTTTAAGGTCGACCAGGGCTAGGACCGAGTTCTGCCGACAAACGTCCTTTTCTTAAATCACGGTGCCATCTAAAAATCGTTGACTCCCCCCCCCCCCCAAGCATTTATCTTTGTAAGGTTCATTAAATCAGCTGTTTCTGATCTGAAGCCGTTTCACCCGAACGACAGTATAGTAAAATTTTTTATGCTATAGCAAAATTTTATCGTGCAACGCATTTCACTTCTAAACTCTACTCTGAATCACCCACCTCCATAGCTGTATGATAAAATGCAGACGGTTCCGCAACATCAGAAGGGATTTGCGCATAACTGTAGCCGTGAATCTGGAGTCGTCTGCTTCCGAGACGGCAAGCGAAGGTGAAAGAGTTCAGTGTGCCCAGAACAGCGATGAGCGGATCTACAGAATTTCTGTGTTGGGCCCACATTAGAAACGAATGTGGGTGCAAAACAATGTCTTTTTCTAGTGGCAAAAGAATTAATTTGCAAGGTCACAAACGTAAAAACTATCTATAATCAGCAAAAACCTTCCAACGTTGGTGTAACATTTAGTTTTCCAACACTGCTGCGCTACTGATAGTTTTCTCAATAATCCAACAGCCGCCTCGGTAGTCACACTGAGGCGGTCTCAAATACGAGTAACTAATGAGATATGGATGGTGTGTTCCTGCTATGACTCGCGCACTCTCCTCTCCGTGAAACCAGTGTTCTCAAAATAGGGAAGGGGAGACAAAGGCTTTAGAGTTGCTCAGAGTGGTCGTTATACCCATAAAATAATATCAAACTATTAAGGTAGCAATATTATGTTGGACCAACCGTGGGCTTTCAACTATCGGCCCAGCGACTCGGCGACTCGGCGGCCAACAATTGGATATGTGTTGGTTCAACGGTTGGACCCACATTGGAAAACTGTTACAAACAGTTTTCCAATGTGATCACGTGTTCTTGGACAACCATGGTTGGTCATGTGTTGTTGGACAACCATCGGACAACCGTTAAGTGGTCATTTGTTGATAAATGGTTGGTCATGTGTAGTTGGAAAAACTGTTGGCCAATCTTCGATAAACAACGCAACCTTCTCCCAACGCTGCCTACGTAAAAATATCATTGGGCCAACCGTTGGCCAATGTCAGTGTGCTACTTGAGTATATCTTAAACTGTGAACTTTCAGAACACAAAAGTGATGGACAATGCTTTTTTTTTTTTTTTTTTTTTTTTTTTGATTGGAGGTTTAACGACCACCGTGAGCAACTCAATGGGCTATAAGCAGTCGCCCGTCCCTAATTTAGGGTCACTGGTTCCAGGGAAGGGAGAGAACCAGTGCCGTAAGACAAACACAACATCCATGCCTGACCGGGATTCGAACCCGGACCCCTTACGGACGAATGATCAGAGGCCAGCGCCCTAGGCCACTGCGCCACCGGGGCGGCGACAATGCTTTTACAAGAAACGAAGTGTTATTGATTGATGGAGAAAAGCTTAAAACAACCAATTCCTACATTTATCTTAGGCGGCAGATAGCAAGTGAGGGTCACATTGATGTAAGAAATTAATCGCCGTATAAAACTTGGATGGAGAGCTTTTGGAAGGAACAGTACAATTTTGAAGAGTAGTATGCCATTATATCTTAAAAGGAAAGTGTTTAATCAATGCATCCTGCCAGTGCTTACGTATGGAGCAGAGACTTGGACCTTAACTAAAAAAGACATGCAAAGACTGCAGAGAACTCAAAGAGGCATGGAAAGATGCATGCTTGGTGTAACCATGAAAGATAAGAAGAGGAACTCGTTGATAAGGAAAATGACAAGAGTGGACGACATCATGACCAGAGTGAAATTACTGAAATGGCAATGGGCAGGACATATTGCCAGAAGAACAGAACACCGATGGACAACTGAAATGTTATACTGGATTCCAAGAGACAGAAAAAATCCCAGAAAAAGACCCCATGGGAGATGAATGGATGGATGAAATTCGAAAGCATGCTGGAGTGACATGGACGAGACAGGCTCAAGACAGACAATTGTGGAAGAAACTTGGGAAGACCTTCGCCCAGCAGTGGATTGATAATGGTTGACAATGATGATGATGATGCTGATGGGGATTTACATGAAAGAAAGGAGAAATTGTATTAAGTATAATTTATTAAATAGATAAAAAAATCAGCTTTAAAATAAGTCACATGCAAAAAATTTCGATGCAACGAAAATGGGTAACGGCAGTAGTCAAAACCATTTTTGAAATCTGACTTTTGAATGCTGTCACACGAAGTGAAGCAACAATAGTTAATTTCATTGTTACTCAACATGATGTTTCACTGAACAATCTTCAACATTATGTCATCATGTTTAACATAGACGTAACAAAATCTCATTTCAATCTGCGTAACTTGCCAATTGCTAAATATGTGAAAAGCTAGTACAAAAATACATTTTGATGTTATGCCTCTTTCCCGAGATGGACATTTCGTAGCTACATCACATTTCTTCGGTGTCAGGGCAGTTCCTTACGTTCGTCTAAAGTACGCACTATAGCAAAATTCACCTTGCTTTTGACCACCAATGGAGTTGAGGAGGAATACCGGCTATTGACGAGAGCTTTAAAATGTTCTATAACACGATGGAGTGTAACCTGTAGATATTCTAGACCACAAGTTAAATTCCCCCTCACTAACAAACTTGCGATTCAGCGTTTCTTTTTTCTCGAGGTCATATTTTAACTTGCGTATGCGCACATGGACTTTTGTAGCTACATCGCATTTAATCGGTGTCAGGGTCGTTCCTGATGTTCGTCTAAAGTATGCACTATAGCAAAATTCACGTTGCTTTTGACCACCAAGCGAGTTGGGGAGGAATACCGGCTATTGACGAGAACTTTAAAATGTATAACACGATGGTGTGTAACCTGTAGATACTATTCTAGACCAAAAGTTAAAATCCCCCTCACTAAGAAACTTGCAATTCAGCGTTTCTTTTTTTCTCGAGGTTCAGATTTTAGCTTGCGCATGCGCAGATGGACTTTTGTCGCTACATCGCATTTCATCGGTGTCAGAGTCGTTTCTTACGTTCGTCTAAATTTGAATAATAATTATAACAACTATTGTTTTTGAAACAGTCGAAATACTAACTATTACCTCCGTCATAGTATAGTAAATATTTACTTTCATGACTCACATATCTTCTTTCATTGGTTTTACGACAATAGCATTCATGTTCCACCTATATATCGTTCAACTATTTGCTGTTTAAGTTCCGTTCAAGTTTAGGAATTAGTAAGCTTTATTGTTTGTATTTATAACTTAGTTCCACTTAGTATGTACCTGACTCTGTCTCTGTGTGGTCGTGAGTGACGCGAATAAATGTAATGTGTTTGTACATTAATAAATGTATACTGTCGAATCACTCGGTTTTTTTCAGACTCCCTAAAACCTTGGCATGTGAAAAATAAGTGGCGAAAATTATCTTCAAAGAGGGCCAAAGTACTCACTCTATTTTTTTTTCTTAGTGTTGATGTACACTGACGGAAAAAAAATCCCAACACCACGAAAAAATAGTTGTAGAGGAATGAAATGGCGGCAATACATTTGTATAGGTAACATATTTAATCGATTAAGGTTTCAAGATCACAGCTTAATGTAAGCGCGAGAAGAGCCATTTTAAATGTGAAATGCTCGTACATTAATAACCGGTGTAACCGCCAGAATGTTGAATGCAAGCACGCAAACATTCATGCATTGTGGATTCGATTGGAGGTTTAACGACCACCGTGAGCAACTCAATGGGCTATAAGCAGTCGCCCGTCCCTAATTTAAGGTCACTGGTTCCAGGGAAGGGAGCGAGCCAGTGCCGTAAGACAAACACAACATCCATGCCTCACCGGGATTCGAACCCGGACCCTTACGGACGAATGATCAGTGGCCATCGCTTAGACCACTGCGCCACCGGGGCGGCTCATGTATTGTGTCGTACAGGTGCTGGATGTCAGTTTGTGGGATGGAGTTCCATGCCTGTTGCACTTGGTCGGTCAATACAGGGACGGTTAACGCTGGTTGCGGGTGACGCTAGAGTTGTCGTCCAATGATGTCCCATACGTGCTCGATTGGTGAAAGATCTGGTGATCTAGCAGGCCACGGCAACATGTCGACAATCTGTAGAGCATGTTGGGTTACAACAGCGGTATGCGGGCGAGCGTTATCCTGTTGGAAACCACCCTCTGGAATGCTGTTCATGAATGGCAGCACAACAGGTTGAATCACCAGACCGACGTACAACAACTGTGCCGTCAGGGTGCGTGGGATAACCACGAGAGTGCTCCGCTGTCATAGGAAATTGCTCCCCAGACCATAACTCCAGGTGTAGATCCAGTGTGTCTCGGCCGCAGACGGTTGGTTGCAGGCGCTCACCTGTCCTCCTTCTAACCAACACACGGCCATCACTGGCACCCAGGCAGAACCGGCTTTTATCAGAAAACACAACAGTTTTCCACTCCGTCCTCCAATGAGCTCTAGCTTGACACCACTGACGTCGCAAACGGCAGTGGTTTGGAGTAAGTGGAATGCACGTTACAGGGCGTCTCGCTTGGAGCTGTCCTTCAAGTAACCGATTTGTAACAGTTCGTTGTGTCACTGTGGTGGCAACTGCCGCTCGAATTGCTGCCGTAGACGTGGTACGATGCGTCACGGCCATACGCTGTACACGGCGGTCTTACCTCTCAGTAGTGCCACGTGGCCGGCCGGAACTCGGTCTTCTTGAGGCAGTACCTTCACCTTGACCACCGCTGCCAACAATCATGCACAGTAGCTACATTCCTGCCAAGTCGTTCTGCAATATTGCGGAAAGAAAATCCACCTTCTCGTAGCCCTATTACACGAACTCGTTCAAACTCCGTGAGCTGTTGATAATGGCTTCTTCGTCTTCTTAAAGGCATTCTTGACTAACATCAACACCCTACGTCGAATCTCAACAATAACTAACGCTCACGAACGTTACAGCGCGTATTTACAGCAAACCTGCTTTGCATGTTCCGAGGGGAGGCGCTACTAGCGCCACACGTATGCGCCGAGCGCGAAATTTGCATAGACGTCATCTTACAGATGTACTCTCACCGCCTACCAACTGTCGTTTATCTAACACAACCCCTTCTTGGTGTTGGGATTTTTTCCGTCAGTGTATTATACCAAATGTCTCTTTACAGCGATCACGCCACGCAACCCGAGCTTCACTGACATCCATCACACGTGTCACACAAGAACTTCAGTGTCTTATGCTCTTGATCTTTTTCTCATGCAGACATTCCTGAATCAGGAGCTCTAATGATTTCCTTGATCTTCCTCTATCTTTCTTGGCTGAAATACTTCTCTCAGAAAGCAGCTCCTCACTAATTCCATTAACACGTATGACGAAGTAAACTTCTCCATCATTTTATGCCAGGGGCGAGACTCGAAACCGCAACTCTTGGCTCCTGAGCTCCGAGTGCTATCCACTATACTACAGTGCCATGTTCACTCATTGCTATCTGCCTTTACCTCACGCGCGTCCTGCGGGGCAGGCACGTCACATGGCCCACGGACTTCTTCTTTTTTTTTTTTTTTCTTAGGCAGCCATCTGATGAAGAAAGCGCATTTGAGAAAATCCCAGACAATTTGGTGTGTGGAACGTAACATCGCACTGATTGATTTTTTCGAAGCACTGAAGAAAGGATTCTCATTTTCCTGTCTCGCAATATAGAAAGAACATCACACCAACGCGAGAAAACCCTAACAGCCAGAACATCATGGACGTTCGGGCGCCAATATGAAGCGGCGCCTTCTCGTCCTTTGTTCAGTTGCTGCTTTTCATCTGTGGTGAATCCCCAGCGTTGTGCGGGGCTCCAAAGCAGCAACCCTGCCATGTGGTTTGGTAGTTTGTCGTTTGTGTGTCCGGAGAACTTCGAGGCCGCTGTGGTGCAGCGGAAGCGTATCCGGGGCGTAACTAGAAGACCCTGGGTTCGATTCCCGGTGGCTGCCGATGAGAAATTTTTCCGTGACTCACTTATAAACGTGGAAAGAGCGATGACTTCTCTATGACGCCAATATAACGAAGTAAATTTCTCCATTTTTATGCCAGGCACGGGATTCGAACCAGCAACTCTCGGTTCCAGAGCTCCGAGTGCTATCCACTATACAACACCGGCATGTTCTACCACTTTTTTCTGTTTTTATCTCATGTGCGTCCTGCACGGCAGGTACGTCACATGCCCCCCCCCCGAAAGAGGGGAGGCATGGCTCACGAGTCGGCCGGGACCATGTATCTCTGTAGGCAGTCATCCGATGAAGAACTTTCATTTGAGAAATCTTAGACAATTTGGTGTGTGGAACATAACATCATACTGATTTATTTTTTTCGAATCACTGAACAAGGGATTCTCAGTTTCCTGCCTCGTCTTGTGGAAAGAACATCACACCATTGCGAGCAACCTAAGAGTCAAATCATCCTGGAAGTTCCGGGCGCCACTAGGACGAAGTAAATTTCCCCATCATTTTTATGCCGGAGGTGAGATTAGAACCCGCTATTCTCGGCTCCGGAGCTCCGAGTGTTATCCACTATACAACACCGGCATGTGCTCTCACTGCTATCAGCCTTTATCTCATGTGCGTCCTTCGGGGCAGGCACGCCACACATGCCAAACCCCCTGAAAAGTTTTGCCACCACCTTACTATCAACAACTCAGCATAAGCTCTGTCAGATAATTAGAGCACGTGTAGTTATGATCTACTTTCTGTACATTGAAATTCCCGAAATTTAAAAAGGGGATATAAAATTTGTAGTGAAACATTCTCCCTAACTTACACAGTGATTTCTTTCTTAGTATAAACTCTTACTTGTTTCGACTTGAATTGTAAAGCGCCGCGGATGGCTTAGTGGTTAGCTAGTCAGACTATCAATGCAAGGTCCTCAGGTTCGATCCTGGACATATCTTTCACAGATGGTGTGATTTACTAACAATCGCTGAATGTCCGCCGTGTATCGGACGAGCACGTTAAGTGACGGCCCCCAGGCTGGACCCACTAGTTAAATGGGTATCCTTTCCTATGCCCCCTCTGAAATTCTCTCACCCCTCTATGTGCAACATTGTACTTGTACGGTGGCGCCATCTACTGTACTCTAATCTCACTACAAACTGTTCTGTTTAAGTTTAGATCCCAGCCACCAACAACGAGATCGCCTTCTGTGTCCTGCGCAAAAGGCGATCTCGCTGTAAGTGGCTGGGACTTAAACTCTACTCACTGTGGACAGATGTCTTACAAGAAAATGGCAAAATACTGTGTGAAACTTGAATTGTAAAAAATAATTTGCAATTGGTTTCCTATGGATGTCTTGAGAAACATGTTCCCCGGAATTTAAGCAGCTTTCATACACATGAATAATTTATTCCTTTAAACTGTAAAATAGACATCATTTTTAAAGTCTGTGTAAATAGAAAGACGGCACTCTAGTATAGGAGAGTTTCTTTAGAAGCTTTCTTCCTTGAAAGGCACCTAAAGAGAAAAAAAAAACGCGTGACATGCCCCGAGTATAAAAGAATCAATAGATTTTCCTCTGAATGACACATGTTGGAAACATGCTATCATACATGTCACCGTTCATCTTAGATTCAGAAAAATTCCCTAAGGATAAGGTCTGGAAATTACTTTCCAGTATCGCAGAACGAAATGCGCCCATTTTTGAAATTAGGGCTGGAACGTTCCGCATATGACACATAAATCATTATACGTCCTTTCGTTTTCAGCGGCAATGTTTCTCTTTTTTTTTTTTATTTTCAAGGGGAAATTTTGAAAACTTTTACGCTGGAAGGTCCAAGTTTCTGATCTTTAAAGTTCCGTTTCCTAGATCCCTCAGAGATCTTTTTATGTGTTTTGGTTCTTGTGCCTTAAGGAAACTGCAGTATCATCGATCGACTACCCTACGTTAGAAACATGAACTTCGTATCTCTGAATGTTAGCATGATAAAAGAAGGGGATAAATATTTAACTCGTTCATCGAAAAGAAAATGCTTCTGCCGTCGGAATCACACATGTCGCCCTTAAGGGTTAGAATTATTTCCTTGTCGCTGGCAACATTATCCACTTGATTATCTACGACATGCAAAACTACCAATCGAGAAGTGGTAGGTATAGTTATGTAAAATGATACCCGAAAACCAAAACTGGAGAGCGGGTCAGTTTGTAAAGTACTTTTGTATCTTGTTAAAATGTACATTTTAATTGTTCAGTACAGGTCAGATCTCTGTACTGATACTTCATTCATAATCAACTACCTAGGAGACAGATTCATGGTTTTTAAATGCAATTCAGCTTTTTTTTTCTCTCTGGTAAGAAAGAGCATTTTTTTATGGATTTCAAAAAAAAAATATAAATAAATAAACCTCAAAGTTGTGATGAAAAATAATGTACGAGAATTGCTGAAATTTAAAAAAGTTTTCTCAGAATTTCCTGTGATGCAAGATATATACAACGAGTGCCCAAAGTATTATGACCACTTAGTTAGGACGTTGTTTAGCCACCTTTTGCTCTTAATACGGCTCGAATTTGTCTCGGTATGGACTATATTAAATGTCGGTAAGTGACTTGGAGTATATTAGCCTAAGTGCGATTAATTGCACCCACTAGCTCTTGAAGATTTGACGACAGCGGATCCAGCTGTCTAACGCTCCTTCCGATTTCATTCCAGAAATCTTCCAGTCATAATCTCCCAGTCATCTTCCGGTCATCAAGGAGACCAATTTAGCAGGGAAAAATCTCCGTGATGCTCCTCAAACAATTCGCGTTCAATGTGAGCACTATGACATGGAGCATTGTCCTTCTGGAAGTATCCATCTCCATTGGGATAAACCACCAACATAACTGGACTGACTTTGTCGGTAACGATATTGAAGTACCTTTGGGCGGTCAGACGTTGCTTCACACGACTGAAATAGCCTCAACACTCCCACGAAAACCTGTCCCAGGCCAAAATGTTGCCTTCGTCAGCTTAAAGAGCAGTGACAATGAAAGATGGGTCTCTGCTTTTCTGCTGCTGTGTCAATATCTTCACCCTTCTATCTGCATAGTGTAGTTGAAAACGTGATTCGTCTGACCACTTTACCCTTTTCTTTTCATTTACTGTCCACTTCTTTTCTTCCTGAGCAAAATGGAGGCGTTTCTTCTTGCTCGTTGCAAATAGCAGTGGTTTATAGGACGGACCGTCTGCTTCTGTAGCCCATACGGTGTAATATGTGATGAACTGTACGTTGAGAGGACAGTGGACTTGGTTCCTGATTTAGATTAAATGTAATCTGACGAACTGTTGCCCCTATGTTGGAATTAAGAAGTATGCGTAACCTCCACTCCGTTCGAGCATCCAATAGTCGTTGACGAACGCACGCCTTAAGCCCAGACCCGGATTTCTAACTGGTGAACCCCTGACTGGTGAACTTTAACAACTGCTGCCCTCGAATATTTCACAAGTGCAGCCCTTCTTTGGTAATGTTCACACCAATGCTTCGAGCATCTGCGATTGTTTCACGTTCAAAGTCCGTCAGATCGCGCCTTTTACACATTATTTCTTGCCCAATGCAATTCATTAGTCTCTGCATACCTTCAGCGTTCCCAATTTGATACTGATTCAGCCATCTTGCGTCAACAAACTCTGTGGTATGTGACGTACTACAGAGGTGGACCACGTGTCAAGACGACAAATCTACAGGGATACATTCAATCCGTGTAGCTTAGTTAGGAGAGTAACTTACTACGAAGTGAGAGGGCGCGATTTCGCTCTTCGTCACGGACAAATTTGTGTTTTCACAGGTATGGCTACTTTGCATAAAATGGTCTGGTGGTCATAACAATTTGGCCTCTCAGTGTATATATATACAACCTGCAGAACACCTGAAAGTAACAGTCCTTTGGGTGAGTTTTGGCAGATTTGGTGCTATGAAGAGATGATTTCTTACCTATTCTTCAGCAGCGCCGGTGCCGCAGATTTCTAAGCGCTGAATTTAGGGTCACTAGTTCCAGGGAAGGGAGAGAGACAGTGCCGTAAGACAAACACAACATCCATGTCTCACCGGGATTCGAACCCGGACCCCTTTCGGACGAATGATCAGAGGCCATCGCTTAGACCACTACGTCACCGGGGCGGCTTCTGATGAGACATGGACGGTGTGTTTGCTTTACGACGCTGGATCTCTCTCTTCCAGGCAAGCACTGTCCATAAATTCGGGATGTCTCACCGTTTATAGAGCTTAGAGTTGCTCACGGAAGTGGTCAACCCCCGCTCCCTCAAGAAAAATAATGCGAGAGAGTATCCTGGTACTCCTTGTGGACATGCATCTTTCGTATGCCAAGAAAGATCTTCACGGGTGAGAAGTAAAACGAGTGATTCGATAGTATGTATCGTGTGGTAGTATGCATCTTTCGCATGCCAAGATCTTTACGGGTTAGAGGTAAAACGTGTCATTCGATAGTATGCATCTTTCGCATGCCAAGATTTTTACGGGTGAGAAGTAAAACGAGTCATTCGATAGTATGTATCGTATGATAGTATGCATCTTTCGCATTCCAAGATCTTTACGGGTGGGAAATAAAATGAGTGATTCGGTAGTATGTATCGTATGATAGTATTCATCTTTCGCATGCCAAGATCTTTACGGGTGAGAGGTAAAACCAGTGATTTGGTAGTATATATCGTATGATAGTATGCATGTTTCGCATGCCAAGATCTTTACGGGTGAGAAGTAAAACGAGTGATTCGATAGTATGTATTGTGTGATAGTATGCATCTTTCTCATGCCAAGATCTCTACTGGTGAGAAGTAAAACGAGTGATTTGATAGTATGCATCTTTCGCATGCCAAGATCTTTACGGGTGAGAAGTAAAACGAATGATTCGATAGCATGTATCGTATGATAGTATGCATCTTTCGCATGCCAAGATCTTTACGGGTGAGAAGTAAAACGATTGATTCGATAGTATGTATATATCGTATGATAGTATGCATCTTTCGCAAGCCAAGATTTTTACGGGTGGAAGGTAAAACGAGTCATTCGATAGTATGTATCGTATGATAGTATGCATCTTTCGCATGCCAAGACCTTTACGGGTGAGAAGTAAAACGAGTGATTCGACAGTATGTATCGTATGATAGTATGCATCTTTCGCATGCCAAGATCTTTACGGGTGAGAAGTAAAACGAGTGATTCGATAGTGTACCTTTATTTAAGTAAAACACATTGCATTTATTCGCGTCACTCATGACCACACCGAGCCACAGTCCGGTACATACCAAGTGGAATTAAATCATAACAAAAATAATATTTACTAATTCCTCATATTCAGAAGTTCTTAGGCAGGTAGATTAATTACTGTTTTTATCGTAAAACCAATGAAAGAAGATATGTGAGTCATAGAAGTAAATATTTACTAAAATATGGAGGTGGTAATATTAAATATTTCGATTATTTAGTTTTTCAGAAATGATATTTATTATTATTATTACATGTAAATTTCAAGTTTCTTGAAGAAGTGGCTACATGAAAACAGCGAAAATATGGCATATTTTGTTGGTTGGCAGTGGTAGGTTGGAGGGATGGTTTGGTTGATTAAATTGTATTATTTTTGATTTTCTGTTTACATCTTGATTGCTACGATATATCCAAGCACTACTCCACCTTAAAATGACTTACCACATTAACATTTTAAAACGCAACATTTTATTACATAAAAAATAACATGTATAGACGATGAGCTCTTCGCTACAAAACAGAACTCATGACAACCTCTCTCTACGGAGGCGAATCCCGAAGTGACGCTCATACGTCATGCACAGAGTCTCTGCAGCGTGATGTGCACCTGGCTCCATCTATTAATCAAAATTATAGGTAAAAGATTGAGAATTACAAAAAAGTACAAGTTGTTTGTGCTAATGATTACATTATTATTGCTATTATCATGCATTATTCAGGTTTAGACGAACGTAAAGATGACCCTGACATCTGTAAAATATGATGTACCTACGAAAGTCTATCTGAGCATGCGAAAAGAGCAGATGGACTTTCGTAGACCTGACGATAGAAAGAAAAGTTGAATCTGTAATGTGTTGTTGAGGAGGATTGGTAACTTTTGGTGTAGGATTTCTACAGGTTACACCCCATTGTGTTATACAACATTTTAAAGCTCTCTTCAATATCAGGTACCCTCCCCCCCCTCCCGCTCCACGAGGAGGAGTTGAGAGGAAGCCAAATTTCGCTACGATGCGTACTTTACTACTATCTGGAAAGATGCATAGCATCAAAATGCATTTTTGTAATGGATTTTCTTTATCACATGGAAAGATGCATAGCATCAAAATGCATTTTCTTTTATCACATGTTTCATCAAGTCCTTGTAATTTATGCAGACTGCAATGAGGTATTGTTACGTTTATGTAAAATGTGATGAAACAATGTTCTGCCATAGTTTAGTAAAACATATTGTTGAGTGACCATGAAATTAACTATTTTTGTGTTACTTCATGAGACAGTACTCAAAAATCAGATTTTAACAATGGCTTTGAGTCCTCCCGTAACCCATTTTCGGTACATCAAAATTTTTTGTGTGGGACCTTTTAGCTGTCCGAAAAGACTTATGGCATAAAAAATTTACCTTGATCCTCCTCGTAAAGGTTGTACGCAACCGATTGAAGTTGTTTCAGGTCTTGTACTTTGTGCATATAAAAGGAGTTTGTTTGCTAAACGGTGTTTTGGATGAACGGAATACTATGCTATATAGTGCAGGAAAATGGGAATAACTTTAACCGTATCTTCCTGCATAAGAGATTCGTTGACCTGCTGCTACAAGCTGATTTTTCGAACTTTTCGTTTATTAATATTATTTTTTTAATGGAGGTTTAACGACCACCGTGAGCAACTGAATGGGCTATAAGCAGTCGGCCGTCCCTAATTTGGGGTCACTGGTTCCAGGGAAGGGAGAGAGCCAGTGCCGTAAAACAAACACAACATCCATGCTCTATTGGGATTCGAGCCCGGACCCCTTTCGGGCGAATGATCAGAGACCATCGCTTAGACCACTGCGCCACCGGGACGGCGAACTTTTAGTTGATTATGATTCGCTGAAGTTCTCCTATGATGACGCCATGAGGAATGTTAACGTTAAAATGGTATATGTGGAACAGGACTTTTTGTCGACAATGGAATGAATGATACAATTCACACTGCCCTTTGGAGACACGGTTTTTTCCGTAGTAAAGGAGAAAGCACCTGTGCCGGAATTCTCATTCGCTAAGTATGCGGAATCGTTCTGCGAAGCATGAAGTGTTCATTTTTGTGTAGATGGGAATACATACATCTGAATTATGAATGATGAATGCCGAAAGTGTGCTAAACAGGGGGACACGTGGATGCAACTTGTTATACCGCCTCACATCAAGGTCCAGGACATTCTGATGGCAGAACTTCAAACAAGACCTTCAGGAGTAAATAATTCCTCATACTGATTAAACAAAAAAGCCTTCGCGGCACTATCTGACCATTAAAACGCAATGTGCGTCTAAACGTGAGCAGCAAATTCCTGTGGTATATAAAGTTGTAAGATGCTTATAGCCATGAAGAATTAGACAGAAGCAGTTCAGAGCTCTGTAGAAATACTTATGGATGCGCAACATTGAGGTGGTGTCTTGAATACAAATTCCTCCTCCGTAGAATTTGAAATGACTGGTGGTAAGTACGTTTTGTGCAATCAAACTGACGACTGTGGCAGCTGTTACCACGCCAACTTGTGCATAGGTTCTTCCGATTCAGATATCAGTTAGTTGGTATCTGAAGTTGATCTTATCTTTTTCTGCCAAGAATTACTGTGGAATACAGCCCTATGAGCAAATATCGTACTGAAGATCAATGTTGAATAGGTAGTTTGCAGTTGTGAAGTAACGGTTGTGAATATGGACAACGCTGTGTGTTCAAGAGTTCAACATTTTCTTTTTTGTTAACTTTAGCAACAGTCGGTGACATTTTAGATCGCCGTTTTACTTTCTGCTCTATCACATACACTGAGGTGACCCCCTCCCCCCAAAATAAAAAATGTGTCGCGCCACCACATTCATGCGGTAAATGGTATCGTGCGCAAACGATGTGTATATAGAGGCAGATATCTACGCAATCGCAAGTAGTAGCATTCCCAGGTAGATGGCAGCTTATCAGGATTTAAACGATTTCAAACATCGTATGGTATCCCCCACCCCCATCTCGGAAATTACCACGAAATTAATTTGGATTTAAGGCTGTACATGGACCACGAAATTTGGATTTAAGGCTGTACATGGACCACAAAATTCAGGGAAAACAGCCAGCGTGTGGGGCCGGTGTGGACCTAGGAAAGCCCTGGACAATCGTGCACAGCGGCGTCTGACACACATCGTAACATCCATCCGGCGTGCAACAATTATATTACGGGGTATTATTTCCGAGATGGAGGGATATCTCTTTTTTCATCAGACTTTTATATCGATATTTTTTTCATCAGACTTTTATTTCTGCTTTGATATTACTTCTGAGACATCCATCCGGCATGCAACAATTATATTATGGGGTATTATTTCCCAGATGGGGGATATCAAACGTCGTATTATATCCCCCATCTCGGAAATAACACCACGAAGTTTGGATTTAAGGCTCTACATGGACCACAAAAATTCAGGGAAAACAGCCAGCTTGTGGGACTGGTGTGAACGTAGCAAAGCCCTGCACAATCGTGGACAGCGGCGTCTGGCACACATCGTAACATCCATCCGTCGTGCGAAATTGCCGCAAATCAAAGCGCAATTCAATCCTGGGGCCAGTAGTAGCATCAGATTACGGACAGTGTAACGGTCCCTGTGTTTTATGGGGTTCTGGAGTCGACGGCTCACCCAGGTGTTATTGCTGACCCGAAGACACAAGGCTGTGAGCACCGGAACACCACCATTGACACGTGATGACTGGAAACGTGTTGTCTGCTCCGACGAATCGCGGTACCCACTATTTCGGGCAGATAACCGATTCCGGATGTGACGACACCCCCCACGAGGCAATGGATCCCGCATGTCTGTAAAGCAGAGTGCAGGTCGGCGGTGACTATGTGATGGTGTGGGGTATTTTCTGTTGGCACACATTAGGAACCCTCATCTGCAGATTGCTCTGATCATTGGAGGCTACCTAACCATCCTTGGGAATCATTTGCACCCCTTCATGCCATGCAACCACTCCGACGGGTGCGACCTCTTTTAGAAACATAATGCCACATCGCATACGTTCACAGTCGCCCGATTAAGGTTGGAGAAACATTTCACGGAGCCTGGCTTCCTGACTTGGTCCCATCGTTTGACGGATTTAAGCAATCGTACATATTTGCGATGCTGTTCACCATGCCGTCAATGCCCAGAATGGTGTGAACTGTCTCCACAGTGGTACAGACAGCTCGTGGAGTTCATGCCCCGTCACGTTTCTGCCATTAGCCGATCGCAAGGAGTTCCAACGCGATAATAGAGAGGTATCCCAGTATTTTGGCACTTCAGTGTATATATAATGCTGTTAGCGTTGTCTTAAGAGAAGTGTATGATCAATGCATCCATCCAGTTTTTACTTATGGATCGGACATCTGGACCTTAACTAAAAAGAATATAGAAGATAAAATATACTCATAGAAGCGTGGAAAGATGCATGTTTGCTTGTAGTAAAGAAAGACGAAGAAAAGGAGTCATGGATCAGGGAAATGATAATAATGGATGACGTCATGATCTAAGTAAAGACCCTCACGTGACAATAGGCTGGACTTCTGGTTAGAACTGCACCGTTTGACTACTGGATTTCTAAATGCCGGACCGGTGGCCGAGTGGCTTGAGGCGCTGCATTCTAACCTTATGTCTGGGATTGTGTACGGGATGAGGTATGGGTAGGGTGTTTGTTTGATGACAATTGTTTTGTCTCTTTTCTGGGACCACTGGGTCTAAATTAATAATGGGTGACTGCAAATAATCTTTAGTTGTTCACTGTTGCCCCAAAAAAATCTCCAATGCAAAAATAAAGTAGAATATGTACCAAGGACTGCCAAAAACCCAGAAGAAGACCACGTTGGAGATGGGTGGATACGATACGAAAGCGTACTGGAGTGAGCTGGAAGAGACTGGCTTAAGACAAAGTTGTGGAAAAGATTTGGGCAGTCCTTTCCTCAGCCATGAATTGATAACGGTTGATGATGATATAATCATGAAATAAAAATCAGGACCCTGTCTGTATTTTTGTTGTCGACATCATGTCATCATCTATATTTTTGTTATCGACATTATAACATTGTCTACAGTTTTGTCATTGACGTTATGACTCTCCCGACATTTTGGTTGTTGGCATTTAGTACGACACTCCTCATGAACTGGTTCCAGCACAGGCTCAACAACGCGTTGGAGCCTGCAAGCAAAGAATATGAAGCTGCTCGTAAAGAACATCAATTCCTGTTGAGATAACGTAAAAAAGGCGATAACAGCGCCCCCACATCCTGGTAGCTTATGTGTTCTGCCGGAAAGCAAACATTCAGGAACGAAAGGCGTTAGGGGACTACGGCAGCAGAGCTTTTCTTTGATCCACGATTGTGTCCTTCGATCTGATACTATTTGCTTGGAGCAGCTTCATTTTTTGTTGTTTTCTGATATCCCGTCCATCCTTAATTTGATGAAACAAATATGCAATAGCAATTAATATTGCTATTCCAGTCAAATTTTAGCAAATATTATAGTTAGGCCTAAGATTCCGTGTAAAATGCAAACAATCCGTAGTATTAGTGGTAATTCAGGGCGGGCAATGGCGATAAACCTAAGAAGGGAGAGAGATGTTTATCCCTTGTGTTTGCAGTAGTATGATGTATCAGGGGAACTAACTCTTTCCCATCACGCTTTGCGTCACGGAGCAGAGAATAAATGGCTAGAAAGGAGCGCTCTTCACTAGTGTCAGGTTTATGGTTATTACTGCTGAGATGAGAGGGAGAAATGAATTTTTTCACCATAGTTTTCGTGAAACCCGGCCAATACGTGAACATTTGTATTTGGAGAGTGCAGAAACTTTGAGGCACAATTTTGTTCAGCTATATCGACCGCTTAAAGGCTTAATTCTAATGCTAGAGTCTCTTTTTCTAAAACTCCTTTTGACAACCCCGGTAGCCGAGTAGTCACAGGCTTCGGTTTCTGAGTTCGGGTTTGAGGCTCGGTAGGATGTTTGTCTCATGATGCTCTGGCTCTCTACCTTCCCTGCAAACCTACATTAGCCCTTATAATCGCTCATGGTGCTCGTTAATTCCCAAAGAAAATAAATGAATACATTTTAATCTGTTTATTTCCGCTACATTTCTTTCTGAATTAATTTCCGCCACCCCATTGGCGTAGTGGTCGAAGCGATGGCTTCTGGTCATTCGCCCAACGGAGGGCTCTGGGTTAGAATTCCGGTTAAGGCATGGTTGTTTGTCTTTGTCTTTCGGAGGTTTATTCGCTGAGTTCCTTGTTCACCTATGTACATTGCTGTCGTTGAAACATAGAATGTCTATACTGTATATATGTCCACTAAGTTCAATATGTATGTCAATTTATCTGTCAAGCAAGTGCAATAAACAAAAAAATTAAATCCCGAAGAAAAATGATTCAAGGAAGGAAGTTCAAGGAAGAGATCCAGTGGCCCTAGATTAGGGACGATCGACTGCTTATAGCCCATCGAGTTGCTCACAGTGGTCGTTAAATCCCCAAACAATAAAAATAGATATTAGTTATTGTAAGTTCTAGACTTTTTGCTTATGCTGGTCGTCAATGATATGCTGTGCCTTCTTAGCTTTATGTTGTTTAATTAAGCTATCCGAACACGAAGTTAAGCTTTACAGTGAAGACGAGTTCGGCAATAGATTATCCTTAGGTCAAGAAGTGCTTTACAGTGAAGACAAGTTCTGTAGTATTATAGATTATGCTTAGGTCAAGAAGTGCTTTACAGCGAAGACAAGTTCTGTAGTATTATAGATTATGTTTAGGTCAAGAAGTGCTTTACAGGGAAGACAAGTTGTGTAGTATTATAGATTATGCTTAGGTCAAGAAGTGCTTTACAGTGAAAACAAATTCTGTAGTAGATTATGTGTAAGTCAAGATATGCTTTGCAGTGAAATTATGTTAGGGTGTTAGTTGTAGCATAAGCAAATAATATCAATATATAGAGTGATCGAAAAGTTTCAAACCCTAACTTGAACAGTTTTATTCGCATTATACAGATACATAAAGTTTACTTACAGCTGTGATACATCTTCCATCGACTTTTTTGAATAACTTATGTTGACCTAACGAAGGTGCTGGAAATGAACTCCGTGTTCCTGGTGGCAAATATCCACGCGGCGGCACATATTTTTCGTAACGCGTTTCAGCATAGATGGCGTGATTTCCGCTATAGTCTGAATAATGTTTGTTTTCAAGGACTGCAGGTCATGCGGGTTGTTTGCATAAACACGATCCTTTAAATATCCCCACAGGAAAAAAAAAAAGACAAATATTATTCCAAAAAGAAAACATTGCTCAATAAGCCTTTGTTGTATAGAGTAAATTTACGAAACCAACGGCAAATAGAGCAAGCGCTTATGCGTATCAGGTGCCTTCAGTTCTTGGACAACTTTCACTTTATATGCATAAAGCTGCAATCTTTTAGTCGCTTTCTGTACTGAGCCGTAAGAAAGTTTCACTTGCTGAGATAAACGACGAAGCGATTTTGTATGTAACTGTTGCAAACGTTTTTCAACATCGTTTGACACTTAATGCGTTAACACACTTGGTCGGCCATTTCTAGGCATATCAAATCTTCGTTTTCCGAAATCGTGCGAGTAAACTGTGTATCGTTGATTTACTTACCACAGTATGCTGCGGAAATTTTTTCCTGAACTGTTATATACACTGTAAGACTGCGTTTGCAAATAAGCTTCAAGTAAACAAATTCTCTGCTTCCTCGTCAAACTCAGACCTCTGTGCAAAGCCTTAATCTAAAGCCTTACTTTCTTCCAGACAAAATCCTAATCTAACTTTTAATTTTAACTTTTCCCTTCAAAATAATCAGATTGAGTTGGTTAACAATCTTACTGATCTGGGTATTGTTTTTCACAATGATTTAAAAGGAATCTGCATATAGACATTTTATCAAAAAAAGATCCAGAAATAAAGGAATAATTAGTCATACTAACAAACCTATCTGTTAAAATATTAAAATTATTATATTATACATTAATTCATGCACGCTTCGATTACTGCTTACTGACCTGGGGTCAAACAACACTTAATATTAATTAATCAATTACAAATTCTTCAAAGTAAATACATTCGATTAATAGATTTTAAACATAATTTAAATGGTGACAACTTACTAGGGCAAAACACTTTCAGATATTCTAGAGCCAACCCGAACAAATATAATATTCTAACAATTCAGCAACTGTTTCACTTTAACTTAGGCAAAATGATGTACAAACGAATTAAATTGAACTTTGGACAGGAGCTCATAGAAATTACGTGCCGTAATAATATTCGTAACCAAGCTTTGTTGAGACTTAGAACACAAACTACTAAACAAAGCCAACATTATTCTGGTCCGGAGTTTTGGAAATCTTTGCCTGCAGAATTAATATCTATTAATAACTTGAATTTGTTTAAAAATAAATTAAAACACTACTTAACTGATATCCATTCATTATTGCAAGATGGGAGGTTGATTGACAGGGATTATTCGACTGAGGGGGTAATGCGAGGGACTTACCAGGTGATGATTCGATGACCAAGGGACAGGGGATCTATACAATGAGGATTGGGTAGGGGGAACAACCCATCTTTTACATTACTTTAACATTATTTTTCCATTGATATGCTGTTAATTCAATATTATGATTAGATGTTTAATTTCATATTTGTTTCCTTTTTTTGACTTTGTATCCGTTATATCAACGTTTTTGTCTTGACTTAAACCTAGGGAGATCAAGGCTGGTCAGGTCTCCTTCAGGCCTTTTCCTTGATATTCCCTGCTGTTATATTTTTATGTTTATGCTTAACTATTCAGAATTATTAATTACAAAATGTAACAGCAAGGTTAATAAATGAAACGTAATGAAATGACGACGCTAAAGTGGGCAAACTGCGTAGAACACATGGAACTTGTTATTTAATTTCTGTCACTCTGCCAATTTCCTTCAGGCATTCGACAAGCGTAGTATTTGATCTCGACGAATTGCTGACTACTGCTGCCACATGAATTGGTTGAACGGTTTGCTTACAGCATACGCAATCATTTTTAAATTCATGGTTGGGAACTGTACGATAACTCTGTACATTAAACCTCTACAGCCAGGGCACCAGCTTTGGGGCCGCCAGAAGAGGCTCAGTCTCCCCTGAGAAATGTTGAGCCTTCTCTGTAAAGACTCAACGGACGTAAAAATTAGAACGTGCCATATTAAAAAAAATATATTAGCGAAACATACAGTGTAAAGCGCTATATATCGATTTAAGAAAAAAATAAGCCCGTAAATCATCGGATTCAAGATAATGTCTCATCATATAAAAATACATCTTAAGAAGGGTACGTCAAAATGTTTTTTCAATATACAACGTTAAATTAATCTAGTGAAGTTTTATTGCCAAGATAAGAACCGCACTGTTTGAAGAGCTGAATATTGCGACGTCAATTCACTAAAAATAAAAGCATTCGGGGTGGGGAGTGTAATCATTATTGCCACGGAAATTAGAAACTGTGTGACGCATAATTGTTTTCAGGTTCATAAAAACTATTATGATAGCATCGATTACACATTTTTGATCTCTTGAACTATGATTACGTGCTTATCCAAAACTTCGAAGTGAAACTGCTATTTAAGAAAGCAATCAAAAGCTCATTACCAGCAAAGATTCTTACTACGTATCGAAAGAAGTGTAAAATAATTTCTGTGCTCTTCGCAGTAGACTAGGCGATCATGCGGTGTGCTGCAACTGTACTATACAAAGAGGTACGACGCCTTCTTATCTTAACGCTACGATGCAGAAATTAAAATATTTACTGCCTTAAAAAAAATTACGATTCACTGCAATGAAAAAAAAATCAAAATAATCCTACAGGGTAATATTTCTGAAACTCAGGAGACAATTTCTGTGATTCATTTCGTGAAGCAACGAAACCTAATCCTCATAGCTTTTCCGTGAAATGACAGAAAATTTACCCATTTTAGTACTTCATGAAAAGTTTTAACTTTCTGAAAAGTTTGCGCACATCATTTTGTATATTAATGGAAAAATTCAGTTCCAAAGTTTTCCTTAACCATCACGGAAACATTCCGGTAATAGGAGCAGTTCGCCGGAATACATGAGGTTTAATTAACAGTTAAATTTCAATCTACTGTCGAAGAATCTGATTTTAAAGTTCTGTAGCGAGATCGGATATTGTGGATAGCATATCGCATGAAATTTTGGTTATTGTGGAACCGGATATTGCTTTCTCTCACCCATTTTGTGCACCACCTACTGTATATTGTGCTATCGTGAGAAACCGGTACTTACATTATTGTACAGGTGACTGTATTCTTTCCGTATATAACAGCCTATGGACCCCATAATACAAAAGCTATTGCAGGGGCGAACGTAAATGCTCCACCTGACTTACATAACTAAAGTCCTGCAAGGCTCTATAATCAAAGTTCGTTCACCGGAGCACGCACCCCATAGACAATAGGTCAAGGCTAATGCTACTTAGATAACCAATAATTGGTCAAACAGGCGCTCTACTCCCTCAGCTTTACTATAAAGATCTGTTAATCAAGGGAGGGGAGGTAAATAACGAAGAGATAGACCGTGAAAGGAATCCATCAAAGTTTTTCAAACTTAACAAAATGTAATCTTCATTCAAAGAAATGCTGTCAGAGTCTAGGCTGCGTATCGGAGACCATTCGTGGCGATAAATCCCTGACTCCATATCTCAAACGTTCGCTTTCGTCGTAGTGCAGCTCTCCTCCTTGCTAACACGTTATTCTTGTTCGAATGATACCAGCTAGAGTCGGTCCGCAACTTCGGTACATAATCACCACGCGCTTGTGAGAGCCTGAAAGCGCCCTGTATCACGAATACTCTAAATTCCCGTTCCTCCACGAGGACATACGATGTTCCGAGACTCCTACCGAGCAACGTACCCGTGCTCTCTCCACCACAAACTCCAACTCACGACTAAATTTTCTTCTCACCTCTGGTCACGTGCTAACCTCTGCTCTATTGCCTGAGGCGCGATGAACTACCTAGAGAGAGGCAGACAACGAGCCTCCCCTATTGCTTCCCCCTCCCTTCTATAATCTAGCGGGTTCTAGGGAATGTATTTTCCACCTAAATGTGCAGCCTCGAGTTTCGAGCGCTGTCACACTTCGACCCGCTTGTTTCAGGGCACCCAGCTTTGGCTGCTGAGTAGGAATGTGACCAAACGACTCTTATCGCGACCTTGACCTCTTCCACCAACTAAGCCCCGACGGGCAGCATAGCTCGACAGCATTGTTTACACTTTTATGTTCGTACTATCCAAAATGCATTAGTGACAATAAATAAGTACATTTTCTCCGACGGTCGGGCGTCATCTTGGAGTCTGACAAATACGTCTGAAAACCATTAGCCTCAAGGGCTTTTAGTGAACCGACTACTTTAACTTGCAGAAGTACAGAAGTGTTCATTGCGCCATTTTCCAGAAGGCTGACTTCCGAACAAAGAAACAAGAAACGTTTCTTTCCTGGAAATGAAAATAAAAAAAAAATATTTTCCTGGAAATTAGAAAACACATGCAGCGTCTTTCCTTTGTCGCTTGACTTCTAATTCCAGTCCATTTATCGTAACACATAATATGAAAATGTCCAATGTCACAATATTAAAGTATTTCGCCCTTACGGCTATTAACATTTTATATTTAGCGGTTAGCAAAGTAAACGCAATACATTTCAACATAATTGACAGTAACTGTCAGTTTAAAAAGAAATCTAGCTCCAAAGCATTCTATTTCTTCCAAAAATCCCAATTGAAACAAATACACTGCTGGCCACTTAAAATGCAACACCAAGAAGAACACGAGATACCAAAGCCAAATTTACTGGACACATAACAACAGATACAAAGATGAAACGATTGATCTTACAGGCCCGTGCGACTTGCGGAACACGCAGACATCAATAGTTCGTGTGGCCCCATGGCTAGTAATAACGGCCGCTACACACCGCGGCATCGAACGAAAGAGGCTTTGGATGTGGGCTTGGGGTATGTCGTTCCAGGCTGCTTCCACACGTTGCCACAGTTCATCAGGCGTAGCCGCGGGTGGTGCTTGCCAAGCCACTCGGTTGCCGATCAGCAACCAAGACGTGTTCGATGAGCAACATATAGGGAGAACAGGCGGGCCACGGCAGCAGTGACACCTGGTGGGCCGTGAAGAATTGTTGCACGATGCGTTCCACGTGCGGGCGCGCTTTGTTCTGTTGAAACGTGGCCGCTGGCAGGTCCTGTAGGTAAGGGAGGACTACAGGCTCCAAAACCTCGGAGATGGTGCGGTGGATGTTTAGTGTATCGGCGATGCGTACCAGAAGGGTGCGGGTGTCATATCCAATTCGCCCCAAACCCTAACGCCAAGCGACGGTCTGGTATGGTGATGCATAATGCAAGCGTCATACAGTCTTTCGCAGCGTGCCGCCACATGCGGATCCGACCATCGTGGTGTTGCAGGCAGAAGCGGGATTTGCCGGAGAAGACAATGTCTTGCCATTCCGTATTCCAGGTGCGGCGTTCAACGGCCCACTGCCACCGCACTCGCCGGTGGTGTAACGTCAATGGTAATGGGAGCAATGGGCGCCGTGTGACAAGTGCCCGCTCCTGCAGACGACGTCGAACGGTACGTGTTTACACAGGTTGTTGCGCAACACACCCGAATTCCTGCGCTAACGTTCGTGATGTGGCGGTGCAAGCCGTGAATGCCCGCCGCACAACATGCCGATCCTCTCGTTCGGTGGTGTGCCCACGTCGGTCCTTCCGTCCCTCCTGCGCCCACCGAATAAATACTCTCATCACTGTGGCTGGATGTCTTCTCACACGGGCGCCGATGTCTCGGTACGATAAACCGCTGTCGCGATAAGCCACTATTCGTCCTCTATCGAACTCCGAAACGTGCTGGAATGACTGCCGTATTCTGCGAGAAGGTATTAGGAAACTTCCCGCGCTCAGGTCCGGTAGCACAACACACTTCCACTACCTACACCCCGCCTTCTGTGCACCCTTTTTATAGTGCTTCTCGGTGGCGTGACGGGCGCACATGATTTGCATATGCTCTGCAATGCTAATAGTTTGCATGTCCTCTCGCGGGCGACGCATGCTGCGAATTTAAGGCAATCTGATGCTTCCTTCTCGGTGTTGCATTTTGGGTGGCCAGCAGTGTATGTATGTAATTCGTACGAAATCCTCCTACAGAAAAAATTAAAATGATTACAAATCTATTCAGAGAAATAATGAGCTCCAATAGAAAATAAACTGACAAAGTCACCCGCACTAATAGTGAGAAACACTTAAACATTGCAAAACTCAAGTCTCTGTTCATTTTACATTATTCGTAACGCGTATTTCTAGATCAATCGGTAGCACGCATGGCTGTCGTTGATAATGGGACCGGTTTGTACCGCACCAGGATCAAAGGGAAAGAATTCGCTAACATTGTATGCCACGAAGTTCACGAATATTTTTTTATTAGTTATATTCGTTTTATATTACGATAATGTTTATATTTGTTAACTTATTTTTAGAGTGAAATGTTCTTTTTTTAACTTATTGTAAAAATAAGTTAAAGGATATTTTATATTCGTTAACGCTTATTTTATAAAGTGAAGTTTACAAGAATTTTTATTAGTTAACGTTTAATCCAGTTTGGCCTCCCCTGTAGTCATACGCAGGCGCATCTGATTAGTCAACTGAGTTGGGCCCAGTTCTGAGTCCGGAATGTGGTATGTACTGTATACTTGGCCTACGCTACAGGACCTTCTCTATCTTTGGAGCCAGTGGCCACAAATTAGAGACGAGCAATTCTTCATAGGCATAGATGTTAAAAGAGGTCATTAAACACGAAAGAAAAAAAATTCCAGTTCGATAATTTTTTTGCTCCTCTCTGCCTTTAACGGCCACTCTGAGTAACCCTGAGGGATATTAGCGATCAGCCGTCGCTAATTTAGGCAGTGCTGGCTCCAGGGAAGGGTGATATCCAGGTTCAGCAGATATCCATTACGTTTCAAGAATTCGGTCGAATGTTCCCAAATCAGCGACTCATATTTTTGGTCGTTTTGATGCTTTTGCATCTGTTACTTGTAACTAAGTAATTTTTAACGCTACCGACAAGTCTTCATTGTTGAACGAGGGACTGAACCAGCTAGGATTCCGAAAATTATGATGTGAGAAAGGTAAGGTCGCAATTCAGCTTTTTTCTTTGGTAAATAGTTTCCAGGAACATCAAATAGGAGTCATCGCTCTTTCCACGTTTATAAGTGAGTCACGGAAATAGTTTCATCGACCGCCACCGGGAACCGAACCCAGGGTTTTCCAATTACGCGCCGGATATGCTTCCACTGCACCACAGCGGCTTCTAAATTCTTCATTTTGGTAGTTTGTCGTTAGTGAGTCTGGAGAATTTCGAGGCCTCTGTGGTGCAGTGGAAGCATGTCCGGTGCGTAAGTGGAAGACCCTGAGTTCGGTTCCCGGTGGCGGCCGACGTGAATGTTTCCGTGATTCAGTTATAAACGTGGAAAGAGCATGACTTCTATTTGAAGTTTTTTTATTTTATTTTTTTTATTGGAGGTTTAAAGGCCACTGTGAACAACTCGCCCGTCCCTAATTTAGGGCCACTGACTCCAGGGAAGGGAGAGAGAGCCAGTGTCGTAAGACAAACACAACATCCATGCCACACCAGGATTTGAACCCGGACCCCTTTCGGACGAAGGATCAGAAGCCATCGCTTAGACCACTGCGCCACCGGGGCGGCCAATCCAGCTTCATTTGTATAACTGTAAGGGGGGAAAATTTGCAGAATTCCATTTATATGATTTTCTCAAAACAAATGCTTTTTTATATTTCTTAGTAAAACAACGAAGTGGAAAGAACTATCGTACAGTGTACGCGGGGAAACATGGAAACCAGTTATGATCTCATCTTTTGACACGATCCAAATTTTGCGTACCCAGCAGCATTTACGCTGAATCGTGTTTAGAAAATTTCGGTCGGACAACAAAAGGACGCTTATTGTGATGCAAATCCGAGAATTAAGCACCACGACGAAGAACCTCCTGCCCAAGCAGAATGATGGTTCTCTGGGTCACTGCAGAGACAGGGGGGGGGGGGTATCATGCAACACAATGACCTTCCGATGCCCATGTCCAGAAAACGGTCTTTTCCGTTTTACTGTAGTTCCTCGTTCAAACCCAGTAGTTGGCAATTTTATCATTGCTTAGCCACCATTAGATTTGTTGGCGTGACGGCACGACACCACACCTTGCATGACCCACAAGACACAGAAAACTTTGTCCCTGAAGGTCGTTGGCTGGCCGGTTCCAACCCGTGACCTTTTGTGCTGTAAATTGTCCTAGTGAAACCATTTTTCAGAACCCGCAACGATTTTCCTCCGGAAGTCCTTTTTCTGAACTCTGAACGAGAAACAAAGCGCACGTTTTCAAGCTCTGATGTTGCACTCCGAGAGTTCCTTTCATAGGCAGCTATTACTTGTTGTGTTTAGAAAGTTTGGAGCCGCCCCGGTGGCGCAGTGGTCTAAGCGATGGCCTCTGATCATTCGTCCGTAAAGGGTCCGGGTTCGAATCCCGGTGAGGCATGGATGTTGTGTTTCTTACGGCACTAGTTCTCTCCCTTCCCTGGAACCAGTGACCCTAAATTAGGGACGGGCGACTGCTTATAGCCCATTGAGTTGCTCACAGTGGTCATTAAACCTTCAATCAAAAAAAAAAAGTTTGGATCTTTTGCAAACATTTGTTTCCACTCATGACACACCTGAACTTTGGCTAACAATTGTTCTCTCTTCAGGTGAAGACGTTCCCACCTGGAACGCACACGATGCAGCAGTAATTTGTCGCGTAGAAAGCAGAATGTTGACGTTTTTGAAATATTAGTTGGCACCGCTATGTCTTCACTCGTCGATAGTCTTGCAAGAACGCCCAAACAGTGTTAAAAATCTGCTCCGTAACAACACTTTCAGGTCGACCAGACCTAGGAGCGAGTTCTGCCGACAAACGCCCTTTTTCGAAATCATGGCCTATCTAAAAATCGTTAACTCACCCAAACATTTATTTCTGTAAGCTTTTTGCATTAAATAAACTGTCTCTGGATCCATTTTGTGAATCTTACTCATGGCATGCAACCGTCAAACCACTGGCGACTGGTTCATACTTAAGGGTATTGCCAGTTTTGAGGCCGGTACCTTCGTTGAGAGAAGAGCTCGCAAACCTACGTTCAGAGCCCCTTTCGGCCGGCCATTATGCTGCTTGTCCTTCACGCTTCAATCCGCCCTTTTGGACTCATTACATCACTCATGACTTGTGTCAGCACCCACCGTTTTCTCACAGCATGACCAGCAAATCCAATCTTCCGCTTCTGCAATGGTTTTATCACAATTAAATATGCACAACGGACAGTGAAGAATATGCATCTTGTCGTTCGTCATGTCGTAGATTAACTAACTGCAATTCATCCCGTAGGTGCTCTATGCGATTAATAGAGCACCTACGGGATGCTCTATTAATCGCATAGAGCACAGTCCACACACAACACAGAATTATCGTCAAACCAAGGCGTAACAGTCCCTGGTTTATGGCTCAGTGCATTGATAACAACAAGGCTCGGTTCCATAGTATTGCCACACAGTTGGTAGGACATAATTGTTCAGAAAATCGAGGTAGACGTGCTGGTTAACAGGTTTGTCCACGATAACCAAAAGGCCGGTACCATACCACGAAAAACACTCCCATACGAGTACACTGCCAGCTTCAAACTTAACCGTAGGAACAGTGCACTGTGGTAAATAGATTCCCACGGCTGCCACCATAACCACACACTGCCAGCAGACTGATGGATTGTGTATCTGGATACATCAGTCCACAGGACCCATTTCCACTAATCTATGGCCCACGATAAATGTTCTTTAGACTGTGCTAAACGACGAGTAGCATTCCGAGTGGAGATGAAAGGTTTATGAGCAGCCGCACGACAACGGTAACCCACGGAATGAAGTTTTCTGCGAATGGTAGGTGTACAAACCGAGGTTCCAGCATTTTTACTCACCTGTACACTGAGGTCTTAGCAGTAAGTACTCCGTCGATTAGCAGTAACTACTCCCGAGGCTTCGACGTCCTCTATCATTGATTTTCTTTGGTCTGTCGGTACTTTTTCCTGCTTCATGCAGGCGATATGTTTTCCATTTATTCAGTGCATCCAAAACAGTTGACTTTGGTATGTTTAAACGTCTCTCGGTTTCTCTTATGGACAACCCACTAACATATAACACCCAACAATCTTTCCTTTCTCAAAGTCAGTTCTCTCCCGCCGCGACAGTTTCACTAAACCTCACAGTGCGATATGATCGCAGTCTGCTGCATGCTTGTTTTTATACCGTTTGCAGCTGTACCGCGCATCTTAACAACGCAACGTTTCCGTTAATTTGCTTTTCAAAGGGTGTCTGGTGACTTTTGTCAATCCAGTGTATAAGAACTAATTTATATAACTACTTACATAACGGCATTTAGTTAACATGAATTCTAGAGATCTCGTTTGGGCCCTAAAATCTTCTATTACAGTTTTATGCAAATTGAACTGGGGATCATTTCTGAGCTGTTCCAGTACAGCCATTTTTATACCGAGAAGAGCTTAAAGTGTTTTTTCCACAAAGTTTCTTCAGAGCTAAGGAGCCGACACGGCGAGCAATTTTTTTACATTTGAACATCCTGCTAATCACGGAGATTTAGAATAAACGGAATCAAAAAAGTGTCTAGTGAATTTACGATTTTTATCTTTGTATTTTGCAGTAAGACTTAGTTTCATATTTGATATTTATAATCACTTTTTCCCCCGTAATCTTATCTTCTGAAAGGGCATCCCTTCATATGATCATATGTACAGGATTTTAATAAGTATCTGACTACCAGGTCTTAAACAACTCTTAGAAATAGGAAGCTAGGAGATTTGGGCTAGAGTGCCCGATAGGAAAGTGACACTGAAACGAATTAGAAAGGGGGAGGAAGATGCCCTTTATTTATTACCGGAGGGCCAGTACCCGGGGTCCGACGGCTTAACGTGCCCATCCGACGTACCGCGGATATTTAGTGGATCGAGCGTTCGTACCTGCCTGGGATCGAACCTGAGGTCCTTTCCGTGGCAGTCACGAACGTGGGCATCCCTTCAAATAATCTATATAATGCATTAGTACGATTCCATCACGTTTAATATAAAAATACACGCTCAACTTATCCAAAATTTCAACTTAACTGAAACGATGAAACAACAACAAAAGCGATGGCCTCTGATCATTCGTCTGAACGGGGTCCGGGTTCGAATACCGGTGAGGCATGGATGTTGTGTTTGTCTTACGGCACTGGCTCTCTCCCTTCCCTGGAACCAGTGGCCCTAAATTAGGGACGGGCGACTGCTTATAGCCCATTGAGTTGCTCACGGTGGTCGTTAAACCACCAATCAAAAAAAAAAAAAAAAAAGAAACAACAACAAAATATATAATGGAAAGTTGTATCATGCGGCTTTTAATTCGCAAACTTTTAAACACCCGCAGTCCGCTTTAGTCCATCTTCCCATTTAGATAGTCTTCGGAGTCGAGCATGCGCAATAAACTCGTTTTCAAGGTATCTTTGGGAGCGACAGGGAATCTTCCCTGAGTTCAGATTCTCCGCTACTTTCTGTTGGAATTCTTCGAACCTGGAGAAATATCAGTTTGCTTGGCATTGAGATAGCAGCCTCAAATTTCACCATCCCAGAGCTAAGTGGATATTTAAATGAATGAAAAAAAAGTCACAGAAATTTCATAAAAAAAAAATTGTCTTAAGAAAAAGTATGTATCATCTCCGATTCCCTAGATCCCTTTAAGTATACGCCACTGTCCGATACATATTCGCATCCTCCAATGAGTCGATAGAGGAGGAGGATTGGTGGGCTGCGCAGCTGCGATTACAGTTTCTATTTCACACAGAACGAGTCTCCGATTTTTTTGGTAAGGTGATGAATTGCAATTTATTCTGCCCTTTCCGTTTGGAGAAGCGTTTCAGGTAAAAAAAGGCTGTGTGTTACGAAAAAAAAAGCTCTATAGCGGGAATTCTTTCTTCTCGATTCAGAACCCTGACCAGCGATGCCGTGCTGATCGAATATTGCAAAATATCAGCTTCTGATCATTCGTCTGAGATAAGTCTAGGTTCGAATCCCGAGCGACGCAAGGACAGTGTGTTTGTCTACGGTAATGGCTCTTTCCCTTTCCCGGAAAGAGTGGCCCCAAATTAGGAGAGAGCCACTGCTTATAACCATCACCCCCTTACAGCTTACAGGCCCGCGCACCGAATACCGGAAGCTGGGTGACGTAGGAGAGAGTAGTCTGATAATCCGTAGTGGGTAGTCCAACGGTCGAGCTTGCTCGCTCGCTGTATAGTGTATAAGCCTCACTGTCAATGTGCGAGCCTGTCGTTGGTTTTAAACTAAGTTTTCCTCTCTTTGTTCTCATAAATATTTTTAGGACAAACAGCTTCAGAAGAAAATTCATTATGCCGTTTAGATGCAGTGTACCCCACTGTCGCGGTAATTATGACGATCGACCACGTGTTATATTGATGGACCACACGTTATTTTTTTTTTTTTTTTTTTCATATGTAGAGGATTTTAGGAAGGAGTGTCTGACCCCAGGTCTTAAACAACCCTTAGAAATAGGAAACGAGGAGATTTGTGCTAGAGCGCCCGATAGTAAAGTGACACGGTAGCGAAGTAGAAAGGGGGAGGAAGACGCCCTTATTTATTACCGACGGCTTAACGTGCCCATCCGACGCACGGCGGATATTTAGTGGATCGAGCGTTCGTACCTGCCTGGGATCTAACCTGAGGTCCTTTCCGTGGAAGTCACGAACGTTGCCACTAGGCCACCCGCGGCCCGGACCACGTGTTATATTATGCCCCACGTGTTATATTGATGGACCACGTGTTATATTATGCCCCACGTGTTATATTGATGGACCACGTGTTATATCATGCACCGCGTGTTATATTGATGGACCACGTGTTATATTATGCACTACGTGTTATTATTTGCTTAGTTTTCTCTGAAAACTGTCTGAGTATTCAGATTCCCTACTAACGGGGACTTCCTAATATAAATGGATTACTTCAATCAAGCGGGGAAATTTTGTAGTGACCAAGAACTCCCGGGTAAGTGAAAATCTTTTGTAGACCTAAGTCATGCATCCCATCGCTGAACATAAACAGCATTTGAAGCAAAACTACATATGGTTTCAATTTCTGGTCGTACAGCATAATATAATTAAAGATGTGATATCGCTCTTTCCTTGTCACTTCGTAACATCAATAGAATTTCCGGTAATTAACAAAGAAATGAAACACTACATGAGATAGCTGCCTTTTTTCTTGTGTAGTAGAAAATTCTATTACAAACTTTTTTTATTTTAAAATTCAGTTGCCCAGCGTGGGCAACTAAGTATTTTATTTACCTGCCCAGGCCAATGATTTCCATACCTAGGGTATGGTATTTTCGAGCCCTGGATATTGTCATTTTTAAGAGACAAAAAAAAGTACCTGGATGGGCATGAATCCACATATTGTGGAAACTATGTTCTAAACAAATAAAGACTTTTAAGATACAAGTAGAAATATGTACTCGTTTTTTTTTTTAATATCTGCTTAAAATGAGAGATCAGCTTTTTTTATTCATCTAAACTTATCACTTATCTGTTTCCAGACTTCCTGCACCTTTTCTTCACAAGCTACAGCTATAATAACTTCAACTAATATATCTCATATTATCCGATAACTACTGGAACGTGTGCTTCCAAATGTGGGGGTGGGTAACAATCTTTGTATAGAGATAAACTTTTCCAATCCTTCATGAAATTTATTTTGAACCCAAAATCAATAAAATCAGGAAAACAAATCTTTTCAATAGCTTTAGTAAAATCAATAAAATCAGGAAAACAAATCTTTTCAATAGCTTTAGTAATGACAAAACACTTGCGCAGAACTGTATGATATTGCTTTTTATTAGTTTTTGAGAAAATGGTACATCAAGTTAGTCAGTTTATAATGAGATATGTACATCTTTTAAAATAAGCATCCTATAGTACCAAAACAGTCGTTCAGAATTATCCAGTACAATAACTGCATGTGAGTTTGTCTGGTTCTAAAAAAATTACAATTCTTATCTGCAAAAATACTTTATTAAAATCTTAATGGAACAAATTTCCTTTGAATGCAACATTTCTTCGAGGAAAAGCTAACGGACAAATAATTGTTTGTGATACACAAAGAACTACACAAACATATGTATTTGTACATTGGTAGTTTTCCTGAATACTTCTTGAAAATCAAATTTCGGGAAATTTATGCCTATAAGAACTCGTAATTTTCCACATAAAAAGTAATGTTTATATTCTGGATCCGAATAGTTTTGTTTAAAGATACTAATAAACTGAATGCAGATGTTTTAAACTTTCACAAGGAAACGCTTTTTAAATAGTGCTCTGGAAGACAAAAATTATAAATTTTACATTTGCGTACCAAAATGTTGTCCAAACATGTAATTAGATGGTACTAAAATTATGAAAACTTGTTACGTCATTAAAATGTCGTTATTGTAGATTTAATAATGTAACAATTGCGAAATTTTCTTAAAATCTTAATTTATTTGATGCAATCAGTGGATCAAGTAGCAATCCGATGTATGCATGTTAAAGTGTTTATTAAGCCTTTGGTAATAATTTAAAAATAAAAAAAAAATGTTTTTCTTCTTAACCTTCATATATACATATTAGTGAACATGGATCGCAAATAAATTTCTAGTTACTGTCGGATATGAAAATACATTTTCCCTAAAGGAATTATATTTTTTATCAGTCAATATTTCGTAGTCGTAAGCTCGCAATGAATGAAAAATCTGATTCCTTAAATTCGTCAATTGACATCTTTTGAAACGACGGTGGTTCTTCGTAATGGACACTCAAACTAATCTTTTAAGTACAGGAATGATTTGTTCACAAGCACAAGAATGACTCAGTGAAGTATGACGACATAACTTCAAGTGAAATGACAGCGACGATTTCATTAAGTTGACGAATCTGTCTTGCTTACGCTTTTACGTCGAAATTATTGCTACGCTAGATTTACGCTGTAATTTCTTTTTTTTTCTGTATTTTGAAAGATTATGTAACAAATGTGTAAACTCTGCCGTTATTTAAAAAAATCTAACACAGCTTATTTAAGTGCAGTTAAACTCTAAGTAACGCGTGACTTGTTTCGTTGGTGTACTTTAAAGCCGTGTTCACTTCGGCCATCACAGTACGGCTTCCAACATATCTCCCTGACTACGGACTACACTAGTGACGTCACAGTCCGGTGCGCGGGCCTGTAAGCTATAAGAAGGGGGTGATGTTATAACTCATTGAGTAGCTCTCGGTGGTCGTTAGCCCCCCCCAAATAAAAATATAGGTCAACAAAATACCGAGCGGACTGTGCCAACACGCGTCCATTTTTCACGCTGTTAACTACGTGAAGAGATGTGTCAGTGGCTAATGTCAGTTCGATTCTATTTTCAGTGAAAAATAAAACCTCATACGTACAACGTAAGTAGGGTTATAATTAGGGTTAATTTTAAAATGAACGCATTGTACTTGGTGAACTTAAAATCTTGATTTCTTCTCGCAGCCATCTACCATAATAAAACCTATATAATAGGATACGTCTATCACTAAAGCCCTGACGTCAGTCAGTACTTGCAGCGCCATCTGCTTCTATCCGGTGGCCGAAATCGGAACTAAGTTCATCGCTATCGCACGATACGTAAAATCAAGGAGAAATACTGGAAAATAAAATAAAGTTAGTAAGACAAATAACTTCATCTGTGGCAACACGCACGTGCTCGAACAACTGTCTGCGATGTTTGAAATGCAAGGAAATCTTTTGAACAATCAAATGACAATAACACAGCACATTGTATATCAAGAAGGCTTTCATGACCTTCAATTAACATCATTTTCTTTATTACCTAAGTTTTTATATTATATAATTTTTAACGTACTATGACAGTCATATGACGGGTTAAAACCTATTAACCTATATAATAGGCTTCTGTCATGGGAATATTGCGAGAAATTTTTTTGTTGGTGACCTATCTTATAGACTGCCCATTAATAATTCAACCGTTCATTATACAGGGTGGCCCAAACAAAACTAAACCCATAGTGGCCCAAACAAACCTAAACCCATGGTAGCCCAGTTTAATGATAACTTATTTTGGTTACAGGTGCTGACAATCTACAGTACTAACGGAACAGTTTGTTACTTGTTCATTATAACTTTTTTGGTTATAGGTGCTGACAATCTACAGTACTAACGGAACACTTTGTTACATGTTCATTATAACGTTTCTGGTTATAGGTGCTAACAATCTACAGTACTAACGGAACAGTTTACTTGTTCATTATAACTTTTTTGGTTATAGGTGGTGACAATCTACAGTACTAACGGAACAGTTTGTTACTTGTTCATTATAACTTTTTTGGTTATAGGTGGTGACAATCTACAGTACTAACGGAACAGTTTGTTACTTGTTCATTATAACGTTTCTGGTTATAGGTGCTAACAATCTACAGTACTAACGGAACAGTTTACTTGTTCATTATAACTTTTTTGGTTATAGGTGGTGACAATCTACAGTACTAACGAAACAGTTTGTTACTTGTTCATTATAACTTTTTTGGTTATAGGTGGTGACAATCTACAGTACTAACGGAACAGTTTGTTACTTGTTCATTATAACTTTTTTGGTTATAGGTGCTGACAATCTACAGTACTAACGGAACAGTTTGTTACTTGTTCATTATAACTTTTTTGGTTATAGGTGGTGACAATCTACAGTACTAACGAAACAGTTTACTTGTTCATTATAACTTTTTTGGTTATAGGTGGTGACAATCTACAGTACTAACGAAACAGTTTACTTGTTCATTATAACTTTTTTGGTTATAGGTAGTGACAATCTACAGTACTAACGGAACAGTTTGTTACTTGTTCATTAACTTTTTTGGTTATAGGTGCTGACAATCTACAGTACTATCGGAACAGTTTGTTACTTGTTCATTATAACTTTTTTGGTTATAGGTGCTGACAATCCATCGGTTTACATAGAAGTTTGCTTGTGAGAAGTTTCCCAGCAGCAAAAAAGATGGTCCTGACTTTGCAGTAAAGAATTTCCATCGTCGAGGCACATGTGAAGCATACGTCCTTTAAAATGTTTCAACAGGAGTTTCAAACAAGGTGTTTAAAATTCGACCACCGACTATGGTGGCTGTCAATGATCAGGTAAAAAAAGTAGCGCGCAACTGGTTCAATAACAAATGCTGTCAGAAATTATGCCAAGCGCATACGTACTCCTGAGAACATTGAAAACATTCGCGAACGAATCTTACATGTTCCTAAAAAATCTGCGCGTCGATTATCTCAACAAGCAGGAATTTCACGTTCATCGTGCGAGCGAATATTGAAACTCATTATGGCTGTTAAACCGTACAAAATTTTTGCATTGCATCAGTTGCAACCTCAAGATAAACCCGCACGTGTGCGATAGTGCCAGTGGTTACAGGAAGAAATTGCATCTGGTGGGATGCTGGACATGAATCTCTACTTCATGACTGATGAGGCATGGTTCCACCTAAGTGGATATGCAAATTCCCAGAACTGTCGATATTGGAGCACAGAAAATCCACATCAATTTTTGGAGGCCCCTCCACATGCGCAGAAACTTGGTGTGTGGTTTTTCTGTATCAGCACGTAGGATTATTACCATTTTCCCCCACGAAACCATAAACTGATCTCGATATATTGAAAACATTTTCAACCCATTTGGCAATCAGCTGACTAACGAGGAGAAGACATGTCACTTTCAACAAGATGGAGCTACAGCTCATACTGTCCCCCATTCAATAAATGCGATTTTTGAGGAAGACCGTGTTGTGAATCGTGACCTTTGGCCTACTCAATCCCCCTGATCTGTCTGTGTGGGACTTACTTGTGGGGTGCACTAAAGGGTCAGGTGTATTCCGATAACCCTAGAACTCTTGAAGAGCTTCAAACCAACATCTCCGCTGAAATTGCTAAGATTACACCACAACAGCTTCAAACTGTGTTCCAACACATGCTGCGAAGAACCGACCTGTACCTTAATAATGCGGGCTCTCATTTCCAACACCTGCGGTAGGAACTGTCTTGGGCACTATAACATTAAATGAAACTTGTGCTTATTTGATTTGTTTATTTGGTATAGTTTTATTCGAGCCACCCTGTAGTTATATATTTTATGATTCGTGTTATAAAAATTTGAGGTACAGCTTTTTCACACGTGCATGGCACGGGCTATGAGCTAATCATCATCATCATCATCATTGTCAACCATTATCAATCCACTGCTGGACGAAGGTCTCCCCAAGTTTCCTCCACAACGGTCTGTCTTGTGCCAGTCTCCTCCATGTCACTCCCGCATACTTTCGAATTTCATCCACCCATCTCCCATGTGGTCTTCTTCTGGGTCTTTTCCTGTCCCTTGGAATCCAATCTAAAATTTCGGCTGTCCATCGATGATCTGTCCTTCTGGCAGTATGTCCAGCCCATTGCCATTTCAGGGATTTAACTCTGATCATGATGTCTTCCACTCTTGTCATTTTTCGGATCCACGAGTTCCTCTTCTTATCTCTCCTGGTTACACCAAGCATGCACCTCTCCATGCTTCTTTGAGTTGTCTGCAGCCTTTGTATGTCTCTTTTAGTTAAGGTCCACGTCTCCGCACCATACGTAAGCACTGGAAGGATGCATTGATCAAACACTTTTCTTTTAAGACATAATGGCATATTGCTCTTGAAAATTATGCTGTTTCTTCCAAAAGCTCTCCAGGCAAGTTTTGTACGCCGATTAATTTCTTCATCAATGTGACCCTCACTTGATATCTGCTGTCCAAGATAAACGTACGTGTCTGTTATCTCCAGCTTTTCTCCATCAATCGATAAATCTTCATTTCTTGTAAAAGCATTGAACATCACTTTTGTCTTCCGAAAGTTCATTTTTAACCCCACTTCTTTACTCTTGTCAGCAAGTTCCTGGATCATACTCTGCAGCTCTGATGGGCTAGTTGCAAAAATGACTACGTCATCAGCAAAACGAAGGTGGGTTAGATAATCTCCATTAATCTTTATCCCCTTGTTTTCCCAGCTCAGTGACTGAAAAACACCCTCCAATGTGGCATTAAAGAGCTTCGGAGATATGGTGTCACCTTGTCTCACTCCCTTTCCAATTTTTATGTGTGTGCAAAGATTCGGCTGTTTGAAAATACAACACACATGAGCTAATAAGGTATAATAAATCGTGTATTAGGATGGTTGAAATGGTTTCTTCTTAATGGTTGAAGTAGTACGGTTATTACCGCTGTTCAAGTTGACTTTATTTTTCTTACATGAGCTTGCTAAACTGGTCGAAACTGACGATTAAATATTTTACTCCAGTGCATAGTATCTCCTTGGACTGTTATACGATCCCCTTGTTATTTCAACCGCATGTTACGAACCATATGTTTTGAAGAAACGGCATAGCACGGTTAGCAGCAAACAAATTAATTGGCTTTCACTCAGTTTTTACCCCTAAATCTGTCATAGAAAACTAGGAATTAACTGTTGTTGGTACCACCCGTGATATTCTCCCTTTGCATGGAGACAAGAATACTTCAGTTTTTCTTTTTTTTTGGTATGCTGTTTTTATCCCCTCCCGTCGCCAACGTATAACGAAGTAAATTTCTCCGTCATTTTTATCCGCGCCGGGGTTCGAACCCGGGTCCACTCATTCCGGAATAAGTTGCTCTACCAATTAAGCTACGCGGACATTGATTCTAATTGCTATCTGCCTTTATGTCGTGTGCGTCCTTCTGGCCGGTACGTCACATCTCCTGGTACGTTACATCATCTCCCCCTTATTTTTCTTTCGAAGTGCTGCTCATATTTTTCCTATCTCGCGGTGTGGAAAGAACATCACACCAATGCGAGATTTTGAACGGTCGGGTCATCCTGATAGTTCGGGCGCCATTACAACGAAGTGAATTTCTCCGTCATTTTTATCCGCGCCGGGGTTCGAACCCGGGTCCACTCATTCCGGAATAAGTTGCTCTACCAATTAAGCTACGCGGACATTGATTCTAATTGCTATCTGCCTTTATGTCGTGTGCGTCCTTCTGGCAGGTACGTCACATCTCCTGGTACGTTACATCATCTCCCCCTTATTTTTCTTTCGAAGTGCTGCTCATATTTTTCCTATCTCGCGGTGTGGAAAGAACATCACACCAATGCGAGATTTTGAACGGTCGGGTCATCCGGATAGTTCGGGCGCCATTACAACGAAGTGAATTTCTCCGTCATTTTTATCCGCGCCGGGGTTCGAACCCGGGTCCACTCATTCCGGAATAAGTTGCTCTACCAATTAAGCTACGCGGACATTGATTCTAATTGCTATCTGCCTTTATGTCGTGTGCGTCCTTCTGGCAGGTACGTCACATCTCCTGGTACGTTACATCATCTCCCCTTATTTTTCTTTCGAAGTGCTGCTCATATTTTTCCTATCTCGCGGTGTGGAAATAACATCACACCAATGCGAGATTTTGAACGGTCGGGTCATCCTGATAGTTCGGGCGCCATTATAACGAAGTAAATTTCTCCGTCATTTTTATCCGCGCCGGGGTTCGAACCCGGGTCCACTCATTCCGGAATAAGTTGCTCTACCAATTAAGCTACGCGAACATTGATTCTAATTGCTATCTGCCTTTATGTCGTGTGCGTCCTTCTGGCAGGTACGTCACATCTCCTGGTACGTTACAAACGTTCAATCATTTAATCTTTCAACAAGATGAATGCTGGTTGCTTTGACTAGCGAATCTGTGATGGGTATATTCAAATTAATCGGAAACTCGAGACTTGGTCGCTCTGGGTGCTTAGTGGTTATCATACCCAGGCGCTATCTGGGAGACGCGGATTCGAGTCTCGCTCCAGGACGATGAAATTTTAAAGTTTTCGGATATTATCTGACTTTCCATCCTTCTCACATTTACACCAAAAATCTGATTGTCATCTTTAAAATTTGTATTATATGGTGTAATCCTGTATTTCTTTCGTAATCATTTAATCTCTGTTTAGAAAATCTTAAGAGTTCATTTTGTATCTAGAAATATCTCAACCACAGAGTTAAAGGAAGATGCAAAATATCTAAAACAACAACCATGACAAGCACAAAAATAGAATAATTGACTCATATTTCTGAAGTAATGTACAAAGAGCAAATCAAATGTAACTGGTGAAATTTCACATTTTTAGCAGTTACTTAAAATTTAGTAGTTAAATGTTTTGCTTTTTGCACAATGTCACTCATATCTTTGTTACTGGTTTTAACTATTTACCTTCGATTAATTAATAAACAGCATATGGTTTACTAGTTTTTATTGCCGCGCAGTGGTCTAAGCGTTGGCTTCTGACCAGTCATCCGAGATGGGTTTGAGTTCGAACCCCAGTGAGACACAGATGCTGTGTTTGTCTTACGGCACTGGATCCCCCTTCTCTGGAACTAATGGCCTTAAATTAGGGACGAGCGACTGCTTATAGCCCATCGAGTTGCTCACGGTGGTCGTTAAACTTCCAAACAACACCAACTACTTTTTAACCTGACATAATGTAATATGCCAAAAATAGCATATTTGATCTATCGAGTTATAGCGAAGTTTGCATATATCGAATGTTTTAAACTTTCTCTTAAACTTCGTTAGGTGCGGGTTCGACTGTGTAATAGTTTTATTCGAAATATTTTTTTCTGAATTAATCAACTTAAAACATTAGAAAAGGAAACGCTCTGCTTGTAGTGGAACTGGAAATGATTCATGTATAACGAGCTGCTGCAGCTCAGCAACCAATTGATCAATTTTTGTAGGTACTGTTTCCAAAGGGGCAAGATGAAAGGTACAATGAACGACAAACGTATAGAAGTCAGGAACAGGAAGGGCGTTGTTTCCCCACCAGGATAACTCCAGACCTCGTGTATCTTTGGTCACCAGGAAACAATCGTTTGATCACGGCTGGGATCTCTTTCCTCACCTGACCTTGCACCTTCAGATTACCATTTATTCCAATCCCTGTAGAATCAACGGAAATATTTCAATTCTTTGGAGGTCTGCAAAAATCACCGTAACCAGTTTTTTGCCAAAAAGCTCGCAAACTTCTGACAGGATTGAATCCTCAAGCTACCATATACATGAGAGGTGGACGAAAAATGGTGTGTTTGTTACTGAAAAAAGTGACAACAGTGTTAAAAGCTTTCTCTTTCACTTTTGTCTGCGAATGCGAAAATACTTTTTACATAAATCAATGCATGATGTAAAGTGATATTAGCCGCCCCGCAGTGGTCTAAGCGATGGGCTCTGAACATTCGTCCAAAAGGGGTCCGTGTTCGAATCCCGGTGAGGCATGGATGGTGTGTCCTACAGCACTGGCTCTCTACCTTCCCAAGAACCAGTGACCCTAAATTAGGGACGGGCGATTGCTTATAACCCATTGAGTTGCTCACGGTGGTCGTTAAACCTCCAATAAAAAAAAAAAGTGATATTATTGATATATAAAGTCCACTACATGGAAGGCACGAAAGAAATAGTAGAACGCATATGTGTCCTTGAATCCGCTGACGTTGGTAAACTGCGATTATCACTAGAAACTCGTTATAATTTCCTGTCACGTTTGCATCACGAGAAACAAAACAACTGGCTTTATTTGGGCATTGCTATCCAAAGGGTGGCAGCAATCTTTGAAAGCAACGAAACCACGTCACTTTCTGACTAAGTGCTACGATCAAAATCTTCCAATAATTGTTGATAAACGATTATACAGGGTGTATTTGTTAACTAATTTTATTTCATTTTCTACAGCAGCAAATATATAACTACAATTTAAATAGACCATGAAAATAGGAAGAAAGGACACACAAATCGCTTACTGCGGTAAGCAACAGAATGTGAAGATTTCGTCTTAAAAGTTGTACCTCGATAGCACCAAGTAGAATTCGGCTAATATACGAGAGTTGTACCGAAAGTAATACAAAAGAGGGCATTACTTTGTATGGTCTTCATTTATTCGGTTCGTCCGTCCGTCCGCCTGTAGGCACGATATCTCTGCAACTATTAGTCCTATTTGAAAAAATCTTTTTGCATTGGAAAGCTTGAAATATGCAAATGATGATCCTTTATTTCGTTTCTTTTTTATGTACAATTGCGCCGCTAGTGGGCGTAAATGCAGATGTCGAATTTAAAAATACGTTTTATTCCACATATTTGCTTCTAAACATCCGATTGAAAAAATTCTTTTATCTTTCGATACCATTTATGTCGAAGAGTATTTTAGTTATACATGTAGTTACTTTTTCAAATTACGCATAAATTTTCCGCTAGGGGACGTAAACTAAATTACGTTTTCCCCGATTTCTCTTCTTCTAAAACTCCGATTTGAAAAATGCTTTCTTTAACGGATACAGCTCTTCATGGAAAATCTTTTGCATATAATTTCAAAATTTGGGTAAAGAATACTTTGGCCACCAGGAGGCGTAAGTGTTAATTTTTGCTTCTGATGTATTTGTCATAAAATCTGAGCTTCTAAAATCAAGATTGAAAAAATTCGTTCGTGGACCGATGCCACTCACGTCGATAAACTTTTTCGGAATATTTTCTTAAAATATTTCATGGTTTCTCCGCCAGAGGGCGTAGTTGTATATCTTATTTTTGTCAATATATCTACTTCTAGGAGTCCGATTTGAAACATTCCTTCTTTGCTGGATAGTGCTTTCAGTGTGACATGTTCTTCATATAATTTCAAAAATTTTAAGTAATTCATAGAATTTCCGTAAGGGGGCATAAAGGAAAATTGCGTTTCCCCCTATATCTCTGCTTCTAAATCTCAGATTTCAAAAATTCTTTCTGCGCCGGATACAGCTCCTGATGGGAAATCCTTTGCACATAATTTTTAATTTTTGTAAAAAAAAAAAATGGTTTGGCCACCAGGGGCAGCAGGTAAGCCTTAATTTCCGTTTCTGATGTATTTGCAGCAAAATGAAGTTTTAAATTCTCCATTGAAATAAAGTAGTTTGTAGACCGATACTGCTCATGTCGACAAACCTTTTAAGAACATTTTCTACTTAAAATAATGCATGGTTTCTACGCCAGGGGGCGTAAATGTATATCTTATGTTTGTCAATATCTCTGCTTCTAGGAGTCCGATTTGAAAAATATTTCTTTGTTGGATAGTGTTTCCAGTGTGACATGTTTTTCATATAATTTCAAAATTTTCAAGTAAATTAGACTTTCCGCAAGGGGGCGCAAAGGTAAATTGCGATTTTGGCGTTATTTCTGCTTCTAAAACTCCGATTTGAAAACTTCTTACTCTATCGCATACAAGACCTGATGGAAATATTTTTAACATAAATTCTGTTCGGTAAAGAATGGTTCGGCCACCAGGGGCATAAGTGTTCATTTCTACTAGTGATGTATTTGCAGCAAAATCTGGGCTCCTGAAAACTCGACTAGAATTTTATTTTTCTTGGACCGATACCGATCATATTGAAAAACCTTTTGAGAATACTTTCTTCCTAAAATAATGCATGGTTTTCCCACCAGGTGGCGTAAAGTCGCATCTTATTTTTGTCGGCATCTCAGTTTCTAAGAGTGCCATTTGAAAAATTCTTTGTGTTGGAGAGTTTCCGGTGCGAAATGTTTCTCATATAAATTCATACTTTTCTTAAATCCACAAGTCTGCACCAGAGGGCGTAAGATCACGATTCCGTTCACAGCAATATCTGAGGGATTAAAAACCCGATTGAAAAACTTCTTTCTTCCGTCAGATACTATTGTTTTCCATACCGGTTCCATTGACTTTGAATAGCTTTGATAAATTTAATTTGCGTCAGAATGGATTCGAAAGAAGTGCTTATTACACCCGAAAATTCGGTGTCATCTTTCTTGCTATTAACTGACAGAGATTGTTCAAATTTCCGGTGTTGGTAGAGTAATTATTCCTCTATAGTAACCGTTCTTCGTTGCAGGTAAATAACGGATTCCAAGCAGAAGCGCCGCCCCGGTGGCGCAGTGGTCTAAGCGATGGCCTCTGATTATTCGTCCGAAAGGGGTCTGGGTTCGAATCCCGTGAGGTATGGCTGTTGTTTTTGTCTTACGGTACTGGTTCTCTCCCTTCCCTGGAACCAGTGACCCTAAATTAGGGACGGGCGACTGCTTATAGCCCATTGAATTGCTCACGGTGGTCGTTAAATCTCCGACCAAAAAAAAAAAAACAGAAGCAAAGTGACGTCATCGAATTCTTGGCTAAAGAAGGGAGCAGGCTGTCCGACATCTACAGATGGCTGTAGAATGTTTACGGAGATGACACCATTACAAGAGCAATGTGCACAGATGAATGGAGTTTAAAGAAGGAGAAACCAGCGTTGAAGACAAACCACGCAATCTAAGACCATCGACGATCACTGACACGATCGTCAGCGAGCGGATGAATTATTTCGTGCGGAGAGACAAGTCACAATCCGTGAGCTTGTTGAACAACTGGACTGTGGTCACAATGCCACACAGAAGCTAGTGGAAAACTCAGGGTATCGGAAAGTGTATGCAAAGTGGGCACTTCGATAGTTGACACCCAATTTGAAGGAAAGAAGGTTTCGGTGGTAACAGTTACTCTTTAATCGGTAACGTTGCTAAAAGCATTTGAAATCTTTGTGATTAGCGAATTTATAAGGGAAACTGTGACCCAGTAATATGCCAATATTGCAATTATAGGGTACTTTCGATAAAATATTTGTCTGATGCTTATTCAAATTTTTTTGCCACTATAAACGCGTCACAGCACTAATTGTGGTTTGCAATAGTCGTTAAAACAGCACTATTTAAATACTGAAATGTTATTGAGAGCGATTTTAAAACCACTGGAGATAATCCCTCGATTGTGTAAATGACCACAACGAAAAATTAACTGAAATGCGCAAAAGCTGCCTAAACAATAAGCTGTGAGATTTTTTTTTCAGTGAAAAGAATTCCATTTTGTAATAGCAGCACTTTTTATTTTGTGCATTAATTATATACTTATTTTCACATCATTGTTCTTTTACTGGTGCAATATTATCTACGTATTCTTTCGTTAGTTTTCACTAAGTGATTCCGTACCATAATCACGTATAAAAAGAAAAGAAGTGATTGTAAACGTGCCCGTAAGCAAAAGAACCGCGTGATTGAATTCGAAATGAAATCGCAATTAAGGCTCTACGAGACCCGCCAACTTGTATTGCTGCCTTCTCTTGTTTCGAACGGGGTAAGCGTATTTCACAAATTGCTCGGACAATTTTGCACATTTTGGAACACCGTTTGTGGCTAATGCAAGATATATGATAAATAAAGAGTTTCCTGGTTTCAGATTTTCATTTTGGACTCTTAAAGTATTTTTTATTAATTAATAAAACTACGGAAGCCGTCCCGGTGTCCTCTGATCATTCGTCCGTAAGGGGTCCGGGTTGGAATCTCGGTCAGGCATGGATGTTGTGCTTGTCTTACGGCACTTGCTCTCTCCCTTCCCTGGAACCAGGGACCCTAAATTAGGGACGGGCGACTGCTTATAGCCCATTGAGTTGCTCACGGTGGTCGTTAAACCTCCAATCAAAAAAAAAAAAAAACTATGGAAGACTCCTTGGTACGACTTTCGCTGCTGATAAAAAATGAAGGGAAAGGTCAATAAAATTCTGAAACCAGGGAACTCTTTATATATGATATATCTTGCGTTAGCCACAAACGGTGTTGCAAAATTGCTTGAGGAATTTTGTTAAATACGCTTGCCCATTATTTTTGGTACGTCGTATATCACTTACTGCGGAGAACATTTTGCATACATACTCTTCGCAAAAAAAAAAAAAAAAAAGGAAGCGAAGCGCCCAGAAGGAATCATTTAATCGAGATGAAATTGATTCCTGACCATTCGTCCGAGAAGGGTCCAGGTTCGAATCCCGGTGAGACATGGATGTTGTGTTTATCTTACGGCACTGGCTCTCTCCCTTTCCTGGAATCAGTGACCCTAAACTAGGGACGGGCGACTGCTTATAGCCCATTGAGCTACTCACGGTGATCGTTAAACCTCCAATTAAATAAAAACATCTTCCGCTTACAACTACGAATACGTGATTGCGCTGGTTAGGTCGACAGTGGGAAAACGCTGGATGAGCTGCCAGTTGGATGTGAAAACGATGACCATCTGAGATCGTTTATCGACGGCGTGCATCGGCACATAGTTACGCCATTTTGTTTTCCATTTTTCTGGATTTGTGCATTGGTTGCCCATTTGGATGGTAATAATCGGAATAACAAGAAGAGAAATGAATTCAACAAACATTTCAAAGAAACGTGGAAAGACAACACGGATTATAACTATGGAAACAAAAGTAGAGATTATTAAAAGCCATAAAAATTGTTCCAAATTCATAGACTAAGTATCGGAGAGTTACTAGACTTTGAAGAGCAAAGAAACGAAGACAATGTTTCAGGGAATTAAAAAAATTGACTTGAAGTTAAGTAGATGTTAGAACTTAGGATCAGTTTTCAAGATGCGAAAAGGAGTTAGACAGGCAGATAGATCCACTATATGCAAAGTTATTTAGCTCTGTATTAGAAGATATTTTCAGAAATTTAAACTGGGAAGAAAAGGGATTAGACATAAATGGAAGGTACTTAAATCATTTAAGATTTGCTTATGACATAGCAATCACTGCAGCTAGCAATAGAGAAATGTAGATTATGATAAAGAACTTATCGATGGAAAGTCTTAAAGGTCTCACAATGAACACAGCAAAAACTAAATATATGGACAATACAGAAGATTTTGATAGAAGAAAAAGAAATTGAAAAAAATAGACGAATACATCTATTTAAGTAGGTCAAGTAATCAGTTTTAAAGAAAGAGAAATCAAATAAATACATCGCTCTTTCCACGTTCCAGAAACACATAGCAACCGAAAATATGTTTCAAGCCGCCGCCGTGGAATCGAACCACGGATCTCTCGATATCTAGCCGAGCGCATTAGCTTTACACCACGGTGGCCAACAATCCACGGTGCTATGTGTATTTTTAAGTCAGCTTCTGACATCATAAATCCGTAAGATGGGCTCAGCTACTAAGACGTCTCCATCTGGTGTGCATTAACGACACTGGCTATATATATTATAGCAATTAAATCCAAAGGGTGAGATCCATGGAGAAAATCCTCCAAATACGGTCAGTAAATAACTAAATACATCACTCTTTCCACGTTCCAGAAACACAAAGCAACCGAAAAATTGTTTCCAGCCGCCGCCGTGGAATCGAACCACTCTCGATATCTAGCCGAGCGTGTTACATTTACACCACGGTGGCCAACAATCCACGATGCTATGTGTATTTCAGTAGCTGAGCCCATCTTACGGATATATGATGCCAAGAAGCTGACTTAAAATGACACATAGCACCGTGGATTGTTGGCCACCGTGATTTAAATGTAACGCGCTCGGCTAGATATCAAAAGATCCGTGATTCGATTCCACGGCTGCGGCTGGAAACAATTTTTCGGTTGCTATGTGTTTCTGGAACGTGGAAAGAGCGATGTATTTATTTATTTACTGACGATATGAAGAGAAATCAATAGAAGAATTAACCAAGGTAATAGAGCTTTTTGGATACTTAAAGACTATTTAACCGGTGATCTTCCATTTTGTTTAAAAAGAAAAATCTCCAATGCATGTATTATCCCCGTGTTTACTTATGGAAGTGAAACATGGAGTATCACAGAGCGATAAAATAAAACAAATAAGAGTATCCGTAAGAAAGTTTAGAGAAAAGAATGATCGGAATAACAAGAAGAGAAATGAAATTATAAGGGAAAGAACAGGAATAACAGATATTCTAAAAATTATGAAAGAATCACAGTAGAGATGGGCTGGACATTATGGAAGACGGAAAGATGGACAAGATTAATAACAGAATGATAATCGTGAGATGGAAGGAGACGAAGAGGGCACCAGGAATAAGATGAAGAGATGACCTTCAGAAATTTAGAGATGCTAAATGGTGGACTGAAGCTAAGGATCGAAGAAGTTGGAAAAGACCAGTGGAGGCCTATACCCTGCAGTGGGTGTCAATAGGCTAAGAAGAAGGATGTCAGAATGCTTTAGAATGATCCACTAAGGACCAGCTGGCTTTAAGGCTCAGGATCCAGATCCCAAAAAGTTCGCGAAAATGTTTGGAGCAGTGCATGATACCCTCGCTTGCTACAAAATAATGTAAGACGAGAAAAAGGCGACTGTGCAGATGTCCTTGGGCAAGTATTTTAAAGCGTTCTTCATACCGGCGGCGTTCGGGTATATTAATACATACGTTGTTCGCAAGAGTACAGCGTCAAAATGCATGTGTTCTAGTAAGCTGTATATAAACACACCGGACCAAAAATTAGTCACGCCTGTGAGAACTCACATAATAACGGGTGACGGCGCCTCTTGCCTTGATACAGCATGAATTGAGTAGGGTGGAGACTCCACGAGGTTCTTGATGTAGTGAACAGCGAGTTGTGCGTCAACTGGCCTCAAATGTCCGCCAGAGTACGTGGGTGTCTATTCTGGCATTTCACCTTCTGTTCCAAATGATCCCACAGATTGATCCCACAGAAATCTGGGGATTTTGGCGGGCCAGTCGAGGTGAGACAGTGTTGCTGATTGTTCGTCGTGCGACTCGGACACAGTTTTAGCCCTGTGCCCACAGCAATTGCAGACAGGAGTGGCAATGTGATGCTGCTTCTAGAGATAAAGGGCAACCTTCGTTATTCAAAATGCGGTGGTACGCATTCTGGTTCAAATTCATCGTCACGGCAATGAAATGACCCATTTCGTGGTACAGAAAACATCGCAGAACCCGCTCCAGCTTGAACAACATTTTCGACACAATCAGGATTAAAGGCTTCATTGGGCCTGCGATGCGCTAATCGCCTCCCATCATTGGAGTACCAACGAAAACTAGACTCATCAAACCAAATGACTCATTTTCCCGTCCTCCATAGTAAAGTTTTTGGTGCCTCTGAACCCATTGATAACGTGCGACTTGCTGTCAAAAGAGGCCTTTTCGTGGTACTCTGCTTCAGTTCACGTCGCAATGTCCTTTCAGAAATTGGTTGGAGTGGACTTTCTTTGACTTTTTGGAGCAATTGTTGCCTGGTTCGATACCGATTTGCAGTTACTAGTCGTGTCCCTGTTGGTGAGAATAGTCTTCCGGCCTCAGTTACGTCGCCGATTTTCAGTTGACCGCGAAGTACACTGCTGTTTATAGACGCGCTGGACAGTACGCTTCGATACACCAACAAATTGGGCGACTTAATTCACTTTGTGTCCGTGGGCACTGCGAAACACGATGGCTCAGCGTTTTGCACCTCAGTAACGTCTGCCTTATGACCCACATTGCAGACTACATTCAATACACAGGTTGCTTTTCACCACTGCACGAGACAGAAATGATCCTGTGGACTACGTCAGTGCAATTTATCTCCCAACAATGCTATCACGGCGCCCTCTGTGCAACCGGTAACATCCTGCTCTCATTTCTGTTAGGGGTGACTAATTATTTGTCCGGTGGGCTTATGTATATTCCTGTAAGCATGCGAGTTTACATGTGCTCTTCCGTTTCAGGCTTAATGAGCGCTTTTTCGCTTTTTTTTAATGCACTATAGTAACAGTTTAGCTTTCTCTTGAAACGAACGTGTATATCGGTGATTCAACGAAATTAAACACCTTTCGACCAACGCGAAAATCGTCGGAAAGAATTAACCGCGTTAATACAATGATATTGATAAGTCAGGGACATACTGTACCGCACAAAATTCACCTTAATAAAATATTTCAGAAATATGGATTCGCGCAACCAATAACAAACCCCGTGGAAATAAGCATTTTCTTCTCTTAACGGCAAAATTGTGAATTTCTCATCACGTATAACTGACTCAGATTCGCAGAAATGGTTTCGAATGATGAAATAATTTTTCCAATCCAATTTTAGAAATTATATTTTTAATTTTTTAAATTGTTCCAACTTGATGCATCGGAGAACTCATGAATCCTCAACTTCAGGGCGCACGTCAGCAGGCAAAAAAAGAATTTTCTGCACCTGGGTTCAGATATACGTATTTTGCCCAAAGACGAACGTACAGACTGACATACAAAGTAAAGCCATGAGCTAGTCCTGTTTTCATTAGAAATGTGTTTTCACTGCATCACATGAGGATTTTTCGATTGATAAAGATACTTTAAATCGATTAAAATTTCTTTGCGTATGAACTGTCAACAATATTGTCAAATGGTATCTTTGCGCAGTGAACAATAAAAACAAGCTTTTAATTCATTACATAGTGAAAATTCTTTCTGATTAAAACACACAATACATAATCGCTCATAATAAGAGCCCATCTGCTTAGACATCACACTAATCTCATAACATACGGACGCTGTCTTCCTTACTCTTTCTGTAACTAGACTCATACTTACAAATCAGGGATTATCTTATTTTTTGTGTGGAAGATTTCTGGAAAGCACATAAAATAAAATGCATTAAGTTTTCGAATGAATGCATTAATGAAATGCAAGACTTTAATAGCATTCGAGGAAGTGCACTTAGTAACTCTGTTATGTGTAACACTGGAACACAGTTCTTTTGTTAATAAACCGAGGAAATTACAGATTCTGCTTCTCCAAAGGATTAAAAATTCCTTCTGTTAAATAGCATTGTCATTTCAGGTAGTTTACACCCTTAATGGTTTCCTAACAGCATTTATCGAATTCCGAAATGGTTCAATACTGTCGTATTTCTTTCTTCCCGTTTAGCCATAATCCCAGTGAAGAGTGGGAACAGAAAATCTAGCGCCAGTGCCTTAGGCGAGAATAAAATTCCTGGAACTAAATTTTATTTCACTCGGAAACGCGCAAAAATACAACGAGATATCAAATAAAGAACTTTCAAAAACTGCCAACACTTTGTGCCATTTTTTTTTTATTTCTCTTTTCCACGTGATATTTTGCTCCCTAGTTTTTTCTCTTTGTGTCACTGGATATTCTGCTTCTTATATTTCTATGCGACCAAATTGTTTCTTTGTATCTTTCCTAAGGCTGTTTAAGGTAAAAACGAAGTCCAAAAAACGTTAGTGCGCTGAAGTCCCCAGGCTACGTAGCACAACTACTTCTGGAAATGAAAATTGAAACAGTTTCGCTGTATCATTAAAACTCTTCTCGTGGCCTTGGGCATTTCTTTTTTCAATTCGTTTCCACATTTATGCAGATGTGGAAAGAATGAGAAGTGCAAAAGTTTTTGCTTTGAATACATTATTTCGGAAATATATTTTCTCCAAGGCTGCGTTTGCTCAAGACATCATTTTTCAAATCAGTTCACTCGGTGTTTTAAACTGGAACACCCAATTCTTTGACTTGCAGTTAGAGATGAATGTATAACAGAAAAGCAACCGTTGGCTCATTCAAGAGCAATTCCAACAGCAAAATTCAACATCCTAAAAGAAATCTCATAGAATCAGAATTTTGACAATTTTGTAAAACCATTATGATACATCAAAGACAAAGTTATAGAAGCACACATTGTGCAACTAAATTGGTAATCGAGAAATTTCAACTTCATACAACCATTTTCAGAACATAGGAATGCATTTAATTTAATAATGAACAACATTGTCAGCGCATCGCATGAAAAGCAGTCAGCTTTCGCCCCCTCTCGGAAACTCTACAGGGTGAGTCAAAAGTCGTCACTCGCAGGACTTTCTTGTATTTCATGAACGGGGGGTAAAATAAAATAACTGAATGCCCCAATCGATGAGGGGGTCCTATCTTTTAGGCTATTTCCGGAACATGGCCGCCATCTTGAAGTCTTCCATATTGGATCAAGGTCATTTTTTTCAGATAGTAAGGGGGTCATGTTGCATGTCAAACAAGACCAGAATTTTCTCAGAAATTGATTACCGTAATCAGATTTGACATGTGTTGTGGTTCGCAAGTTATCAACACAGAAAGTTGAACGAACAACCTCTAAAGTGCCCTGTGATGCGCAGCTATTTGATGTGTTCAGTGTGTTATCTCTGTTGCTGAACACAAAGCTGAAGGCGCTTGCTCCAGTCGTTATGCACACGTACGAGAATATCGGTAGAAATGCGGTTATAGGCCTCCACGATGCGTTGCTGAAGGTGGTTGTTGTCGAGCATTTTCTCAGCATACAACAGGGGTTTCAGGTGACCCCACAGATATAAGTCGAGTGGTGTGAAATCGGGGGATCTGGGTGGCCATTCCACATAACCACGCCTGCAAGGAGCGTTGCGAAGAATTCCTACAAATGGCTAACTGGCTGATATCACATTCTGCTGCGAGACGTCTTGTGCTACTTTGTGGAATCGTTGCAAAGGATGCCAAGACTATTGTTGAGGTTTCCTCGTTGGTAGCAGTTTTCGGCCGACCACTGCGTAGCTTCTCGTCTACAGTCCCAGTTTTTCGGAATCTGGATATTAGATATGTAACAGTGCTGTGTGAAACTGGTGGTCGTCTTTCTGGGAGTCTGTTGAAGTCTGCGGTTGTCTGTTGAAGTCTGCGGTTGTCTGTTGAAGTCTGCGGTTGTCTGTTGAAGTCTGCGGTTGTCTGTTGAAGTCTGCGGTTGTCTGTTGAAGTCTGCGGTTGTCTGTTGAAGTCTGCGGTTATGATACGGCAGCTGTGTTCCCCTAACATTACAATCACCTCAATCCTCACCTCTTTCGTCAATTCAGTCTTCAGTTACCTGCAACAAACGATGGTTATTTCAATTTTCTGTGTTGAAAACATGAGAATCAAAACACACATGTCAAATCTGATTACGGCAATCAATTTCTGAGAAAATTGTAGTCTTGTTTGATATGCAACATGCCCCTTTAACCGTTTGAAAAATTTGACCTTTATCCAATATGGCGGATTTTAAGATGACGGCCATGTTTCGGAAATAACCTAAAAGATAGGCTCTCTCACCAATTCTTTGCTGGGGTATTCAGGTATTTCATTTTCCTCCAGTTTCTGAAATATAAGGGTGTCCTGCGACTTTTGACTCACCCTGTATTTTTCTACACCTATTAATCCTGTTTAAAACATACTTTTGGCTTTGGGAAGGTAAAACTGAGGATGATTACCTGTGCTTTTAGGTATTTTTGAAATGCATGACTTCAACGTTACGTAGCGAATAAATACAGTACATCTGCTATGAACTTTTTTTATTATTGAAGATTTAACGACCACCGTGAGCAACTCAATGGGCTATAAGCAGTCCCCCGTCCCTAATTTAGGGTCACTAGTTCCAGGGAAGGGAGAGAGTCAGTGCCGTAAGACAAACACAGCATCCATGCCTCATCGTGATCCGAACCCGGACCCCTTCACGGACGAATGATCATGAAGCAGCGCTTAGACCACTGCGCCACAGGGGCGGCTGCTATGAAATTCAAAATATGCACTATCTTATCTTTGATATCCGAAAACTTAGGGCGGCCCTTTAAACCGGAAACTTAGGGCCGACGTTACACCAGGCAAATATTTTTTGCGGGGCTAATTTCTACATAAATTATTTTATTACAAAATGTATTAAGAAATTCATGAGCTCATGAGTTATACTGATTTATCGATGAAGATGTTGAATAGTGGATAGAGGATCACCATTTAATTGGGTAAATCAAGGTTGCACTTGTTGTTTCAGAGATGTGAGTTTGTTAGGAATAATTCCTTTTTCATTCCCATCGGTAATTAATTCTTTACTTGCTGAAGAAAATGAAGTTGTAGGAATTTCATCTAAGTTATTCAAACGCTGGATACGACGAGAATAAGCTCTATTTTCATTTTTGGCTTTGTGATCAGTAATTAAATCTTCATTGACTATAGAATTTGGTTCATGCGCAGCAGTAGTCTCTCTCTCTCTCTCTCTCTCTCTCTCTCTCTCTGCTCGCTTTCACCGTTTACAGCTTTTAAAAATTTAAGCAGATCTGCTCTTTGTAGAATCTTCATTTCTTTTCAGCTTTCTTTATTTTTAAAGCACCATTTTTGTATTTCTTTTTAGCCTAGATATCTCGCCTCGAACTCATTCTCAATTATCTAAAGGATTAAAAAATAAAATCTTAATGTATTCGATGTATAGTTTTCAATACTTGTTGTGTTGGTAGTTCAAATAAATTAGAGAATGGAAGGCGGATACTGTCTTTTACATTTCATAGCGCCTTGTTTTTTGAAACTTCAAACAAAACAACTTTAGTTTCAATTAAAATAATAATCCTCTCTATTAAATATACAGTATGCATAAAAACTGCTGTATAAAAAATGAAATCGAGTGCAACTTAAGTTTCACTTATTGATACAAACTTGTAACAATATTTTCATACTAAAAATTGCATTACACCCTACTTTTTCATTGTTTACGACGTTTTCAATATACACAGTACATATGGGAACCGATGATATCATAATCCCGCGCAATCCCGTCAAGTTGAGAACAATTGGCTGACTTATTTCAGGTGTATTTACGTGTTCTCATATCCCTTACAAATAAGGTAACATCCGTTTGATTGTGAAGATCAGTCAGAACAATTTTGTTTTATTTTGCATATTGCATTTTATCTAAAAATTTTCTCGGTTCATGATGTGTAGAACCACTGAAGCGTAAGGCACCCTCTTTCCCGGGCCTGAGGACGAACACACGGAAACTGCACATCTACAATTAATATTTATTTAATGAACATTATCTTTTTTTTGGTCAATATGACGGCCTCACGTCTTCGTTAAACACTCTCCATCAGATATTTAAACTTTGGTCCATATGACGGCCACTAGTCTTCATTAAATACTATCCACCAGATATTTAACTTTTGGTCCATATAACGGCCACTTGTTTTCGTGAAATACTCTCTACCAGATATTTAAACTTAGGTCCATATGACGACCTCTAGTCTTCGTGACTTTCCACTAGATATTTAACCTGTGTTCCATATGACGGCCACTAGTCTTCGTGAAATACACTCCACCAGATATGTAACCTTTGGTCCATATGACGGTTTCTAGTCTTCCTGAAATAATCTCCACAAGATATTTAATCTTTGGTCCATAAGACGTCCTCTAGCCTTCGTGAAATACTCTCTACCAGATATTTAACCTTTGGTCCATAGGACGGCCTCTAGTCTTCGTGAAATACTCTCTACCAGATATTTAACCTTTGGTCCATAGGACGGCCTCTAGCTTTCGTGAAATACACTCCACCAGATATTTAACCTTTGGTCCATAGGACGGCCTCTAGTCTACGCGAAATACTCTCCACTAGATTTTTAACCTTTGGTTTATATGATGGCAATTAGATTTCGTGAAATACCCTCCACCACGTATTTAATCTGGCATGCACCATCTTGGCGAATAGGTCTTATATATGTGTCAGGAGCCTGGATGTTCTAGTGGACTCACATCATCAAGGAACAACGCATGAGTAAACGAACTGCGCATTGGCTAGAAAGAACTTCAACTCATTTATAAATACACTGATCAGCCATTACATTTTGACCACCCCCCACCTGGAGAAATGAGCGCGCCTGGAGACCGAACGGTGGCACAGGTGAAGTTCATAGAGCAGTATATATACTACCCGAGGACCGGCTTTCGGTTAGTAGAGTGTTCGGAGTGAGAATGGGAAAAGAAGCCGATTTATCACTTTGATGAAGGACCGATTGTGATGACACGGTGACACGGAACAACTATCTCTGAAACGGCACGCCTTGAGGGTTGTTCACGTGCCGCTGTAGTGAGTATGTATAAAAATGGTGCACAGATAGCCAAACGACGAACAGTAGTCCAGCCGTGTGTCTTCCGCAACTCATTGATGTCAGGGGGGGGAGTGGAGGGTGTCGCTCATTGTTCACAGCGACTGCAGGACAACAGTGCGACACATCACCCACAGCTACTACAGTGGAGATCGTGGCAATGTGTCACAGCACACAGTTCATCGCAGCCTTCTGCGCATGGGCCTGCGTAGCAGAAGACCCAGTTGGGTCCCCATGCTCACTGCACGTCATCGCCGACAATGTACGAAACGGGCCAAAGATCAACGAAATTAGACTGTGAATGGTTGGGGAAGGAAGTGGCCTGGTCTCACGAATGAAGGTTCCTGGTGCATCACGTATATGAATGAGCACGGATACGCAGATTGGCAACGGAAGCTTTGGTACTTGGATGCACTGATGTGTGGAAATAGGCCGTCGCAGCGGTATTGTGCTGTAGGCGATGCTTTCTTGGGACACTTTAGACCGCATTATCCCAATAGCACAATCCCTGACATCTGTCCGGTATTTGAACACCATTGAGAACCAAGTTTGACCCATTCATGGCAACTGTGTTCTCTCATGGTGAGTGATGCCTATTAGCAACAAGATAATGCGCCATGCCACACTGCCAGAATCAGCAAGGAGTGGTTCGGGGAACATGCTGGTGACTTTCTGTTAATGCCCCTGGCCTCCAAATTCCATTGACATGAACCCAATCAAACATTTGTGGTTTGACTTGGAAAAGTGGGTTCGCGTTAAATCACCACCACCCCAAAATGTACGGTAACTGAAAGACCTGGTGTTGATGTTATGGTACCAGATACCCCAGGATACCTATCTCCACCTCATCGAATCGATGCCTAGCCGAGTGGCAGCTGTTTTGCGAGCTAAAGGGGGTCCTATAGCTTACCATGTAGGTGGTCATAATGTAACGGCTCATCGGTATATTTCGAGTGATCCAAACGTTGAACTGAACATGAAACCGAAACGTAGGTAGCTCACGATGAAATCCCAGTATACGCCATGCTTTTAGACCAATCATGCATATCTTACAGTATTCAAGATGCTGAACATCGCCTATGTGGTTGTCAAGAACATACTTACGAGTTATTAACTAGGAGTTTTCTGTTGTCTCTACTTTTTCTGTGAGATACGTACAGATCAGTGGCGTATCTTGGGTCCGAGACCTGGGCTATCTCACCCATCCCCCCTCTGCCCAGTACTGTCTTTTTGCAAATGCGAAGTTTAATTTTTAATTGTTAAGTAATAGAAGTAACTTTTTTCTAAATTTTAAGTACATGCCATTGCTAACATGATACCAAATAATTATGAGGATTAGGATTTGAACACTTATTTGTATATGAACTCCATTCTTCTTCTGAATACTCTATTTGTACATGAACTCCATTCTTCTCCTTTTGTGTGAACTTGAGTGCTGCTTTTTCATAATGTTTCTTCCGAGTACATTTACATATTTAAAAATGATGTTTTTCTCTATTGACAAAACAGTCAGGTTTTTCGAATGTGCGTGTCCTTGTGTGGCTCTAAGATATATCTTGATTTCATTTTAATGCTGAAAAACGTCTTTCGGCAGTTGCAGTTGTTGATGGAAAGTTTAATCTGAGGTCTGCTAATTTGTACACATCACTATACACTATGTCCAATTTATTCAACTTTATGTAACACGTAATGTCGCTTACTGATTTGTTTTTGTATTCATCAAGGGAACACCTTCAGTTCATTTTTGGTCGAGCTGTATCAAAATTTGAAGCATAGAGTTCTTTAAGTTCTGACTGTAGATGTTCAGGGAAGCTTTCACAAAATTTATCAAAACAGTTCGAATCCAACAAAGCCACGAATTTAAGATATAATATCTATGATTTTAATTCATTGACAATTCACAAAAACTGAAACAACTCTCGCGAAACACTCTTATGGGCGGGAGTATGCGAGTGACTGAGACAGTCTGTCTTTTTTTTTTCTGAGCGAACCGTTTCCCAAAGCAATGGCCCATTCCCCTCTACCAGCTGACTCATGTTGTCATGGAAACGCTAGCAGGCGATTGTACGGAAGGTGTTCGCATCAGAACTGCGATGACTCTGGAAGAGCTGCTTGCGTTATGCCGTTGGTTTTCGTTCGCCAGACTGAGTCAAAGAAGCGAATCCGCACGCGTTTGTTTTCGCACAGAAAGCATCTACATATTTTAATACCGTTGATAATTGACTTTTATTTGTATATATTTAATTCAATTTTATGTGTCCATTATCTGGGCTTTGCAGCCAGCCTACCTAGCCTCGAATATACGACACTGGTATAGATCCTGGAAGATCAGATCTTTCGGGTGATTAATCACTTTTATGTTCTTCCTGGTGAATAATCACTTTTATAAATATCTCAGGAAAATAAGCAGCCGTTCAGTCTCATCCTTGAATCCGAATTCCAAAGAAAACCGTTGGCAAGAGGTATACCGTTTTATTCAGAATTTCCCAGCCTTGTTAATTTTGTCGCGTGAAGTGAAAGTCCTCATAGTGGGTGACTGGACCAGAGAAAATTCCGAAACGTAAGTTGAAAGCAAGCATCTACGAGGAACATAAGGCAATTCTAATATCATTGCTTTTGTAAAAACCTAGAAAGGTTATTATGGACTTCAACACTTCCCTGCAGAAATTAGTTTTTCGAGTGTCACATTGGTGATCAAGAGGCCAGAGTGGTGGTTTATGGCTAGTCGCCAGAGTTATGTCCGGGTTAGATTTCCTGATGCTACAGGGATAGTGCGTTTGTTTGGTGCCTTAAATTAGTGATGGGGGACTGCTTATATCCATATACTCATACTATTTACTGAATATATTCATAGTGGTCGTTAAACCCCAAATCAAGAAGGAAACCTCGTTTTAGGGTGAAGTCTCCTAGTGAAAGTCAGTTACTGCAGAAGTTAACTGTCTTTCATGTTGGATGGATCTTATAGAGTTTTGTGTTCCGTTTCGTTCAAAAACATTTTAGGCCAGCAATTATAGTCTACTTCACAAAACAGCATCCACACCTTATGGAAATTAGCGACAGCCAAAGAAATTGTCTTTTACCTTCAATAAATCTTATTTAGAGTCTTACACTCAGTTTTTTATGCAGGCATGCCAATCTTCTTAGGATGCCATCTCTTAGAGATGGACACTTTTCATCTTTTGGTTAAGAGTTCTGCATACGGTTTAGTGCAGTCCCGTATTTTTTACATTCATGCTAATCTTTTTCTAGATAGCCTTTTTCCTTGAAGTTCTTCTTCCAGTATTAGTACGGCATTTTTACGATTTTCAACCGTAGGTTGCAGAAGCTTATATGCTCCAGCTTTGTCAGTCTGTCCGTCCGAACGACAACTCGCGTGAAAATGGTTCGATTTCGATGAAATATTAGAATATGGCAGGGGAATACCTACGGACGAACTATAACGAAGTAAATTTCTCCGTCATTTCTGTCCACGCCAGGATTCGAACCCGGATCCCCTCATTCCGGAATAAGTTGCTCTACCAATTGAGCTACGCGGACGTTTTATTCTGATTCCTATCTGCCTTTATGTCGTGTGCGTCCTTCGGGCAGGAACGTCACATCTCCTGGTACGTTACATCATCTCCCCCCCCTTTTTTCGAAGTGCTGGAGAAAGGATTCTCTTATTTTTCCTATCTCGCGGTGTGGAAATAACAACACACCAATGCGAGATTTTGAACGGTCGGGACATCCGGATAGTTCGGACGCCATTATAACGAAGTAAATTTCTCCGTCATTTCTGTCCACGCCAGGATTCGAACCCGGATCCCCTCATTCCGGAATAAGTCACTCCACCAATTGAGCTACGCGGACGTTTTATTCTGATTCCTATCTGCCTTTATGTCGTGTGCTTCCTTCGGGCAGGTACGTCACATCTCCTGGTACGTTACATCATCTCCCCCCCTTTTTTTTTTTTCGAAGTGCTGGAGAAAGGATTCTCTTATTTTTCCTATCTCGCGGTGTGGAAATAACATCACATCAATGCGAGATTTTGAACGGTCGGGACATCCGGATAGTTCGGGCGCCATTATAACGAAGTAAATTTCTCCGTCATTTCTGTCCACGCCAGGATTCGAACCCGGATCCCCTCATTCCGGAATAAGTTGCTCTACCAATTGAGCTACGCGGACGTTTTATTCTGATTCCTATCTGCCTTTATGTCGTGTGCGTCCTTCGGGCAGGTACGTCACATCTCCTGGTACGTTACAGAACACTATTGAAAATAGGCGAAATGGGGTCAAAGGTCAGGACATAGGAGAGGGATCCATTCCATTGCCCTTATGCGTCATAAGTTGGGTAAAAATGGTTCGATTTCGATGAAATTTTAGTATGTGGTAGGGGACCACCGGAGGATCAATCCTATTGAAAATAGGCGAAATGGAGTCAAATGTCAGGACATAGAAGCGGTATTTATTCCATTGTGCTTATGCATCATAACGTACCTAAAAATGCTTCTATTGCGACAAACTTTAGTATGTTGTTCCGGAGGTATACTGAACAAGGTCTGTTTAATATAATCGAAATGAGGTCAAAGGTCAGGACATAGGACCGAGATATATTCCACAGCCATTGTCCTCATAACTTGAGTAATGATTTCTGGTATGTTGGAAAACGTATAATAATCAATGCATTGCATGATTTTCCTAACTTGTTTTCCTTTTGCGTTAGATGTTCCATACAAGCTGGCATTTTTTTTCTGCATCTCATTAATTAGCTTACAATTTCATTCATTCTTCTCAGCAGCTCACATTTTTCACTCTTGCTGTTGGCCATGTTATACTTTCCGTAATTCCTTTCTTAAATTAACGAAGCATATTTTTGATACCTTTTCCGTGAAGAAGGAAAGAAAAACTGATTTCATGAATTTTTCGTACGCCAAGAAAATTCTGAATATTCAGAAACCTTTCCTCAACTCCTTTCTTATATTAACGGGAAAGCTCTGTTCACACTTTTTTTCGAGAAATTTCCGGTAATAGAAAGCGATTCGCGGTAATACTTGAGGTTTGATTACTGTTAAATTTCAATCATCTGTCGAAGGATCTTATTTTGAAGTACTGCAGCGAGATCAGATATTGTGGATAACATACCCACGCATTTTAGATGTTGTGGCACAGGTTATTGTATAAGTGACTGTAGAATGTCTATGTTATCAGTCTTTTAGACCCCTTAAGACAAAAGCTTATTTATAGCTATCAAGAGAAAATTTGATATTTAGGAGTTTTGTGAAATAATTCAACGAACCAGTACAATTCCACCTTTTCTTAAAGATAACTAAAACTCAATGCCAGTTCAAAAAGTATTAAAGCATTCTAATGTTTAGAAAAATATGATGAAAAAAATACTTGTGATAAGTCCTCCTACAGAAAAATTTAATTTATTACAAACCTACTCAGAAAAATAAGCTCCAACAGAAAATAAAGAGACTAAATCAGTCGCATTAATGACAAAAAAGAAAAAAATATTCATCTCGCAACTAGAGTTTTACCATGAACGTGAATCACGGTTCCGAGCCTCTCTGGCTCAGTAGCTAAGACGTACGTTATGTGTTGAACCAACCCAAACGACGTCGGTTCGATCCCCACCGCTGCGAAAGGATTATCAGGTGTAAGGCTGAAAACTCCAGCGTCTTCGATTTTGCGAAATTTCTGTATAAATACGGGAAAAAATACAGCAAGGCTCAGTTCTGACTGAGCAGTCAGTTTGGAACGTAGAACTACGACTTGTAGATGGGAGAGTTGAAATGAGCTAGTCGAGTATGGTTTCAAAGCGTTTAATTAATTTGTTATATCCAACACAGGTCTATATGAAAAGTAGCTTACGTATTTTTTACCAATAATGCTGGACATATTGCGAACACAAAGCAGAGTTCCAGATGGGTCTGGTACGGGTTCGATCGGTGTGTTGGATTTTTGTTTGGCGGCGGCTGCGTTCAGGCGTTCTCGAAAGCAGCAGGCTTCTTGGGCTTTTTACATTCTTCATCACTTGCTCTTGCCTCTCGTTTTGATTTTCTCCACTTTTGCTTGCGATCATTCTGCAAATTCTGCGGCATTGTCGAAAATGTTAACCAGTTCACACCAAAAACATTTTTTTTTTATTTTAGTTTAAACCACTGCGATACGTTCTTTACATATTTGAATAGATCTCGTAGAGAGCTTTAAAACGATACCATGCACGCAGTCTTTTTGCACTCACGGTTGTCCAGATAAACCGCGATATTGTCAAAAGAGTTCACCTGTTCACAAGAAAACAATTTTTAAAATGTTCAGTTCAAACCACTACGAAATGGTCTTCATATACTTTTAATAGATCTCGTCGAGAGCTCTAAAACGATATCACGCCCAGTCGTGTTGCGCTTACAGTTGCCGAGATAGACTGAGTCAAACGCGGGGGCGCACTCAGAAATATTGCATCATCTGCCCCCGCACAGGAGCGGCGCACGCGCGATGTATTGCGCAATACGCGAATTGGACTCCGTGCTATTTACTAATATGCTAACACGACTAGTGTTCGGAATGTATTTTAAACGCTATAATGATTTCAGTTGGGACTTATTTTTCTCACACGCGGTCTGCCGTAGGTTGCTCCATACTACCTGCGGAGTTTGACGAAGTCTTACGTCGCGTCGCCGCCTCGGTGGCGCAGTGGTCTAGACGATGGTTTCTGATCATTCGTCTGAGATGAGTCCGGCTTCGAATCCCGGTGAGGCATAGATGTTGTGTTTGTCTGGCTCTCTCCCTTCCCTGGAACCAGTGACCATACATTAGGGATGGGCGACTCCTTATGGCCTACTGAGTTGCTCACGGTGGTCGTTAAATCTGCAATCAAAAAATAAAAATAAAATAAAAATAAAAAGGTCCTACGTCAAAACAGAAAGACTTTTATGAAATAAACGGAGTTTCTAACTACGGAAAAATCTTTGAAAATGGGAAAGTTAAACGAAATAAGTTAGTAAAATCATGCAATGCATTGATTATGATACGCTTTCCAACATACCAGAAATCATTACTCAAGTTATGAGGATAATGGCTGTGGAATAAATCTTGCCCCAGTGCCCTGACCTTTGACCCCATTTCGATTATATTCAACAGAACCAGTTCAATATACTTGAGGAACAACATGATAACGTTTTGTCGCAATCGAAGCATTTTTATGTAAGTTATGACGCATATGGGCGATAGAATGGATTCCGCTCCGATGTCCTGACTTTTGACCCCTTTTCGCACAATTTCAATAGGGTTCGTCCTCATTTCTCCTACCACATAGTAAAATTTCATCTCAATCGAAAAATGTTTAGGCACGTTATGACGCATAAGGGAAATGGAATGCATCCCAGTCCTATGTCCTTACCTCTGACTCCATTTCGCCTATTTTCAATGGGATTCATCCCCAGTGGTCCCCTACAACATACTAAAATTTCATCGAAATCGAAACATTTTTACGCGAGTTATCATGCGGACGAACAGACAGACTGACAGAGCTGGAACATATACGTTTCTTTAACCTACGGTTGGAAAGTGTAAAAAACTAACCTTTAACAAGTTAGTAAAATCATGTAATGCATTGATTATGATACGCTTTCCAACATACCAGAAATCATTACTCAAGTTATGAGGATAATGGCTGTAGAATAAATCTCGCTCCTATGACCTGACCTTTGACCCTATTTCGATGATATTCAATAGAGCTGGTAAAGTATACTTCCGGAATAACATGATAAAGTTTTGTCTCAATCAAAGCATTTTTCCGTAAGTTATAACGCATAAGGGCCATGGAATGGATCCCGATTCTATGTCCTGACCTTTGATTCAATTTCCAATAGGATTCGTCCACAGCTGGTATCCTACCACATACTAAAATTTCATCGAAATTTTAGTATATTTACGCAAGTTATGACGCACAAGGGCAATGGAATGCATCCCGCTCCTATGTGTTGACCTTTTACCCCATTTCGCCCATTTTCAATAAGGTTCGTCCCGAGTGGTCCCCTACCACATACTAAAATTTCATTGAAATCGAACCATATTTACGCAAGTTATGACGCATAAGGGCAATGGAATGGATCCCGCTCCTATGTCGTGACTTCGACCCCATTTGACCCATTTTCAATAGGGTTCGTCCCCAGGTTGTCCACTACCACATATTAAAATTTCATCGAAATCGAACCATTTTTACGCTGGTTATCGTGCGACCGGACGGACGGACAAAGCTGGATGGAGCATATACGCTTCATCAACCTACGGTTTGAAAGCGTAAAAAACGGAAATTTTGTTAACAGACGGAATCTTCCCGGCAACTTTGCTGCACGTTATTTTCAAAAAAATTTCCTGAATTCACACCACTTATTTTTCTCAGTGCAATTTGGCGCCACCTTTTCAACGAAAGGAAGGCAGCTGCACAACACTCATGCCTTTTTCTTGACCCAAATCCTGAACCATTTCGGACGAATGGTCAGAAGTCGTGACCTAAGACCCCTCTGACACCTGGGCGGCTGTCCATTTCTCAAAAATCTTGATGCTCCCGGGTATCCCAGTGATTTAAGCGCTGACTTCAGACGGTACGACCCAGTGGGCCCGGGTTTGAGTCGCTGATGAGGTCTGGATGGCGTGTTTGTCTTACGGCAGTGGCTCCTTTGCTTACCTGGAGCCAGTGGTCCAAAATTCGGGATGGGAAACTGCTTCTAGTTTTTGGATTTCCCCACGGTGGTCATTAACTCTTTAAAAAAAAATCTTAACTTTTAATTGGTTTTGCGTTTCGTGTCCAGTGAAAGACAAAATCCGTTGACAAAAGCAAAAGCTGGTAATATGTTTTACCGGGGCTATGAAGGAGCAAAAAGGAAAAACAACTATAAGATTAATTCCTGCAGTTTGGGAAACGTGTTTTTCTTTTTCAAATAACTATGGTCATTTCTGATGTTGTAGTTGATCTTCAATAAGTTTGGTGAAAATCTTCCAAATACGTGGAGACAATGTAAATAGACAGTCATCGCTCTCTCCACGTTTTTCTTTAATTAAAACACAGCAACCTAAAAATTGTATTTCGACAACGATGGGATCCAACCCCAGATCTCTCGCCAACTAGCAGAGTGCGTTCGCTTTACGCTACGGCGCCAACAATCCACGGCGCTATGTGTGTTTATCTGTCAGCATCTGACTTCACAAATCCATAGGGATGGGCTCACCAACTGAGACGTCTTCATCTGGTGGGGTTTAACCACACAAGCTATTTAAATATAGCAAATAAATCCAAAGTGCGAGAGATGGTGAGAAAGCATCGTGGATTGTGTGCACTCTAGCGTAAAGCCAACGTACTCTGCTAGTTATCGAGAGATCTGGGATCCGATCCCAACGGTGTCGAAATAAAACTTTTTGGTTGCTGAGTTTTACTGCAAGAAAAACGTGGGAGAAAGTGGTCAAAATTGTGGCAACCTTTTGGAAATAGTGTATTTTTGAGGTTTGATGGCTCATAACACCATTTATTTTTTTGGAGTAATACCATACAATTATATATCCATGGAAAGATAATTTCATCAAAAATATAATGCAATAACTTTTATGAAGGATTTTGTATTAGAACAGCAGTTATAAAGAAGAAAAGTGAAACACATAGAAAAAATGAGATACAAAAATTCTCACCATGTCAGTTAATACTTAGTTGGGTAACTTTTAGCGTTAATTACGGCCTTACAACGCCTTCCCATGGAGTGAACCAAGTGTTTTAGTTCTGCAGCTGTTATAATGTGAAACCCAAATTGAATCTATTAATTGGGTTTTATTGCTGGGTTGCTTCTGACTAACAAGTTTCTTTAGTCGGGCTCTAGATGTTCGATGGGGTTAAGGTCTGGGCTATTCCCAGGCCATTCCAGCAGTGAAATATGATTATCTTGAAACCACGTTTTGGACATAGCAGCAACATGACATGGAGCTGAATCTTGTTGAAATATAAGTGCTTCATTATCTTGGAAAATATCACGTGCGGAAGGCTTCAGTTTGGGCTCAAGTATTTCATTAATGTATATTTAGCCATTTATATTCCCATTAATCACACACATTTTGCCCACACCTTTTGATGTCATACAAGCCCAGATCATAACACTAACTGGGTTTTTCACGGTACATGTAATGCAATCAGGATGCAAATCTTCTCACATTCTTTTCCTTACGTATTTTATGCCATCATTACCAAACAGGGAGATTTTGGTCTGATCACTCCAAATAATACTATCCCATTGTTCCGCTGTCCAGTAAACATGGGGTTTATCCCAGTTGAATCTTTACAACCTTTGTTTGAGAGATAAAAATGACTTTTTTCGTGGAATTCCAGCTTTTAGACCAAATTCCTGCAGTTTGCGCCAAACAGTCCTTGCACTCAACTTCACATTGCGTTGCGCCATTTTATCTTGTATACACCCAGATTATTTTCTTCTGTCACCTAGGCGCAGTCTCTTAATTCTTCTATCATCACTTGCTGTTGTGCACCTTTTCCTGCCTTTACCAGTCTGGTTTTGCAGTGACCGAGTCTTCTTATACCTCTCCAAAAATTTAGAAATGTCTCCTTTGGTTACGTTTCCACCAATCTTTCTTCTAATTTCTTCATAACTGAAGCCTTGTTCACTTCATAGTACTATTTTACATCGCTTTCTGGGTGACCAGTCAACTCTTTGCGTCATTTCTTTAATTTTATTACGTTTTACGAGCTCACTAAATGAAAGAACAAAAAAAAAAAAAAAAACTTGATAGCAATCACATATCACACTAACAAATGTCCTCCTCTCAGCTCCAATACATGAAATCAATAGCTGAACGCTACTGTGAGCTGACTGGCTCATTGCCAAAACAAGATGACATCTGATTGGCTCTGTAAACATTCATGTTCATTGGCTACATTCAAATGAAGGAAAGCTACTTCATATCAACCTAAGCTAGTTGTGCTTCCCTTTTCTGGTTATTTGGCTATAACGTTTCATAGAGTACAGATAATTGAACAAACTTTAAATTATCTTTCCATTGATATATAATTTTATGGCATTACTCCAAAACAAGTGGTGTTAATGAGCCAGCAAACCTCAAAAATACACTTTTCCTAAAAGGTTTCCACAATTTTAGCCACTACTGTACACTGTCTCCACGGATTTGGAAGATATTCACTATTTCTCCCTCCCTTTGGATTTATTTGCTATAATTAAATAGCTTGTGCCGTTAAGCCCTACCAGATGGAGACGTCTCAGTTGCTGAGTCCGTCTTTACGGATTTGTGAAGTCAGATGGTGACAGATAAACAATATAGCGCCGTGGATTGTGGGCACCTTAGCGTAAAGCGAACGCACTCGTCTAGTTAGCGAGAGATCTGAGGTTCAGTGTCGAAATGCAATTTTTCGGTTGCTGTGTGTTTAATCAAGGAAAAAACGTAGGAAGAGCGGTGACTTTGTTCAGATAACAACAAAACTTATTGAAATAGACAATCTACGGGCAAAGGTATTTATCGTATCTCTTTGTTTCTATGGTTTGCTGTTCAAAGCAAGATATCTTTAGCATGTCTTTTGCCATGAAATTATATTTGATGTTTTATCTGGTAAAGCAGGCTATGAGAAATTATAAATGTATCATTGAACTGATACGAACAGCATGCGAATTATGAGCAAAACGGGCTATAAATGTCTAAAGGAGAAAATTGTAAAGCATTGAAATACTGCAAAAAATTTCCATTGAAGTGTTATCTGTAAATTCTGGTGGTTTATTAAAATTGCGTTATCTGTTACGTAGTAACAGAAATTATTCCAGCTGACGAAGCTGCTATTTTATGAGTTGAGGTTTCATTCTGCAGCTGATGAAACGTGGATTTTCTCATCAATTTTTATGACGAAGACTCGTTCACATTTGAGCTGAAAAACAAACTGTTTTACAAATAGTAATGCGTTCCACTAAGTTTCACACATCTTTTGCTCAGTGTGTTCTGTTGACAGTTTTGGCCACTCTCCAAGGAGGTCCAGCCTGATGAAAACCAATACAGATTTTATAGTTTCCTAGAAATAATTATTAAAATCGTTCGCGACACACAAAGTGAATTCTTCATTGGCTGATCCATTTCGCAGACTGTTTTTGATTTAATGATAGAAATTATTTTTTTATGTCTCTGCTGCCAGAAATGTTATCCCCACACACAAAGCTTTAAAACTCTCACCTTTAGAATATGAGCAAATCGAATCAAATCTGATATCAACTTCAAAAGAAACTAGCAAAGCTATTAAAACGCATCAGACGTATTGACTGAGAAATTTTTGTTTATGCTTTTGTGAAAAGTAAAGTAATGGCTGAAAGGAGACGGTGTTTCTCGCTCCAGCAGACCTGAAGAAAAGCATTTCTTTAAAAAAACATCTGACAGTTCCGCGGAAAGAATCGTTATCACCATGTCTCTCCAACAGAAAGGCGATTCATTTAAGCGAATATTTGACATTTGCAAATCCAATGTTAAAATTCCAATTCATGTGGTTTAAAAGTGAAATGAAAACTTCGAAGAATTCTTCTTATTAGAGCTACTGCCGTTTTGCGTCAATGAAAAGGAATTCAAAACTTATTGAAGTAGCAGTTGACAGTAAGAACTACACATAAGGAGCAAATAAATCACAAAAATGCTAAATGTCTACCGTATAACGTCACTAATAAATATCAGCAATGTCGAAGTTTGAATCCACGGAATCAACCCCGTTTCAGACATTATGATCCCGAATTTCATTAAAATGGGGAAAAAAAGTCAGCAGAGTTATTGTCACTGACGATGACATATATGCCCATGTGTGAGAGCACAAAATTTTCTTTTAAACGTTTTAGAACAAATCAGGAAAAATCATGTTTCCTGGAGAAACTGGACTCAAAACTTTGAGTTATCGTTTTCTCACGATTTTATGAATAGCTTGCTGTTAGATAATAAATAACTACTAATTTTGAAGATGACAATCCGATTTTTGGCGTAAATGTGACAAGGATGGTAAGTCAGATAATATCCGAAAACTTGAAAATGTTCATCGTCCTGGAGCGGGACACGAACCCGCGTCTCCCAGAAAACGCCCGGGTATGCTAACCACTACACCACCCAGAACGACCAAGTTTCAAGTTTCCGATTAATTTGAATTTAACCATCACAGAATTCGCTAGTCGAAGCAACCGGCATTCATGTTTAGCGAATCTGGAGGTTAAGAATCATATCCCGTGTTTGCCCGCGGAGAAGCAGATAGATCATGAAAGAAATACGGGATTACGCCATATAATACAAATTTTGAAGATGACAATCCGATTTTTGGCGTAAATGTGAGAAGGATGGTAAGTCAGATAATATCCGAAAACTTGAAAATGTTCATCGTCCTGGAGCGGGACTCGAACCCGCGTCTCCCAGAAAAATATACTGTTTGTGTCGAATCGTGAGTTGTAGCGTTCTTTACTGTTTTGAAACGTGTGTATGCAACTTTGAGAACACGCTACGTAAGCACACGGGACAAAAAATTATTCACCCCTAACAGAAATGAGAGTAGGAAGTTACATATTGCACAGAGGGCACCATGATTGCATTGTTGGGAGATAAATAGAACTGAAGTATTCTACATGAACATTTCTTTCTCTTGCAGTGGTGAAGAGCATCGTGTGTGCTAAATTTAGTCTACAATATGTGGTCTTAAGATGCACGTTACTGAGTGGCAAAACGGAGCCATCGTGTTTGGCCATGCTCACAGATTAGAAGTGAATGAAGTCGCCCAATTTGCTGGTGTGTCAAAGCGTACTGTCCAGCGGGTCTACAATATAAGTTCGCAATCAACAGAAAATCGGCGACGTAGCTGTGACTGGAAAACGATTCTCACCAATAAGGACCGTCACAATGTTCCATGCCTCATATCTGCAAATCGGTTTCAAACCAGGCAACAATTGCTCCAAACTGTCAATGAAAGTCCACTCCAACCAATTTCCGAAAGGACACTGCGACGAGAACTGCATGCGATGAACATCTGGAGCAGAGCACCACGGAAGAGGCATCTTTTAACAGCAAGTCACAAAGTCGCACGTCATCAATGGGCTCAGAGGCACCAAAACTACACCGTGGATGTTGGAAACTAGTAATTTGGTCTGATGAGTATCGTTTTTGTTTGTACTCCAATTATGGGAGGCGACAAGTGCATCGCAAGCCCAGCGAACCTTTAATCCTGATTGGGTCGAATGTGTTTTTCAAGCTGGAGGGGGGGGTCTGTGATGTTTTGGCGATGTTCTTCCGTACCACGAAATGGGCCCTCTCGTTGCAGTGACTATGAATTTGAAGCACCATGCGTACCTCCGCATTCTGAATGACGAAGTGTTGCCCTACATCTCCAGGAGCAACATCACATTGCCACTCCTGCCTTCCAAAACGACAGTTAACGTGTGCACAGAGCTAAATGTGTGTCTGAGTGACATGACGAACAATCAGCAACACTGCCTCATCTCGACTGCCCCGCCAAATTCCCAGATTTATATCCTATTGAAAATCTGAGGGATCATTTGGAAGAGAAGGTGAAACTGCGGAATAGACTTCCACGTACTTTGGCGGAACTTCGGGACCAATTGACGCGCGACTGGCTGCAAATCCATGTTTAATACATCTAGAACAACATGGAGTCTCTACCACACCGGATTCACGCTGCTATCAAGGCAAGAGGCGCCGTCACTCGTTATTAGGTAAGTTCTGAAAGGAGTGAGACTAATTTTGTGTGTATCCTCATCATCATTGTCAACCATTATCAATCCACTGCTGGACGAAGGTCTCCCCAAGTTTCCTCCACAACGGTCTGCCTTGTGCCAGTCTCCTCCATGTCACTCCCGCATACTTTCGAATTTCATCCCCCCATCTCCCATGTGGTCTTCTTCTGGGTCTTTTCCTGTCCCTTGGAATCCAATCTAAAATTTCGGCTGTCCATCGATGGTCTGTCCTTCTGGCAGTATGTCCAGCCCATTGCCATTTCAGGGATTTAACTCTGATCATGATGTCTTCCACTCTTGTCATTTTTCGGATCCACGAGTTCCTCTTCTTATCTCTCCTGCTTACACCAAGCATGCACCTCTCCATGCTGCTTTGAGTTGTCTGCAGCCTTTGTATGTCTCTTTTAGCTAAGGTCCACGTCTCTGCACCATACGTAAGCACTGGAAGGATGCATTGATCAAACACTTTTCTTTTAAGACATAATGGCATATTGCTTTTAAGTTGTGGAGTCATTTTGGAGGGGTTTGGGCATAACTCCCCACGCTGGCCAAGCGGGTTGGTGAGTGTGGGATAGCATTTCCTCTAATACCGATGGTATAGTTATACCGCTATTGGCGGTCGTCAGAGCCCCTTTAGTGGGAACAGGATGCACCACGAGAAGGCGGGGTTGACATTTGTCAAGGAGAGGCTGTGATGTTACGCATCACCTGACCTTACATTATATATATATATATATATATATATATATATATATATATATATATATATATATATATATATATATATATATATATCATACATACATACAGGGAGCATAGGAAAGTCCCTTTAGCCTGAAATAACTTGCTAACGGAGAGAGAGGTACAGTTATGCAAGTGAGATAACGGTATAGTAAAGGGACTACGCCCGATCGAATGCAACCAGTAACAGCGCCCCTAGTGTCGAAATGCGGAAGTTAGCCATTGTAAATCGAAATCAAAAAGAGATAGAGCAAAATTTCCAATTACAAAGTTGTAGAGCATCAATTAATTAGTACAAAGTGACATTTGTTTTACACGGATAAGATAAATTGTCACCTGAATATCCTAAAATGTCCAAAATCGATGTGCGACGATTCGAATCTGCATATTCACATTTCGCAAATGTAGCCGTATGCAAATGCAGATTGTGACGTTATACCGTGCCTACGATATAAAAACCAGTAGCAGGATGTACCCTGATCAGAAGTTTAGGTTTACGTACGCTGTGTGAGAATGGTGAGCTTCACTCACTCCCAATACTGCGAGATGGTGCTTATTTACGGCGAATGCCAACGATACGCGGCGCTAGCTTCACGGAAATATGCCGTTCGTTTTCCAGCTGGGCCACATCCAAGTGCGGTTACCATCGTAAGTGTAGTGAGACTGCTCGTGGGCAATGGCGAACTCTTCGAACATACTCGACATTAACTTTTTATCACTGTGCGCCAGTTTCCTTTCTTTTGTTTTTGTTTTGTCTGACGTTATGAAACTGTATTGACATAAGTGCGCATTTATGCAATAAATTGTGTGTATTTGCTCATACGTATGCCTGTTCCCTTCGAACGTTCACACAAAAGGTCGTACAATGATTTCGGACATTTTAGGGTATGCAGGCGACAATTTAGCTTATCCGTGTAAAACAAATGTCGTTTTATACAAACTAATTGATGCTCTACAACTTTGTAATTGGAAATTTTGCTCTGTCACTTTTCGTTTTCGATTTGCAATGGCTAACTTCCGCATTTCACCGCTAGGGGCGCTGCCAGTAGTTGCATTCGATTGGGCGTAGTCGATTTACTACACCGTTATCTCACTTGCGTACCTGTACCTCTCTCCGTTCGCAAGTTATTTCAGGCTAAAGGGACTTTCCTATGCACCCTGTATACAGTATATATATATATATATATATATATACACACACACACACATGTACAATTGTACAGTCTCCATGACTGCCGATGTTATGCATTGAGCAAAAAACAATCTGCGCTGCACTTATCTACTATAGCTAATACTTCATATTGCCCTACAGGCGGGCCACGATACGCTTTTACCGCATTTTTCTACTGAAGCTGCTATTTAAACCTTACACGTATTGTGAGGGTTCCTTACCTCAGACATATTTGTGTAGCCCTAATGCAGTTGCAAAGCAGAGTTTTATGTATGCCGAAACAGATAAAAAAATCCACATGCGGACGCGCTCAGAAATCACAGATTTGGAAAATCGCATATCTAAAACACGAATAATTAAGATTCAAATTGGTTAAAATAATTTGTTGGAAACAAGAATGAGCATTCATTGCCATCTGGGAAAAGTTCATCTACTTTTAAATTACATTTGCACATACTATTAATGGAAAAGTGCGGTTAAGAAACATTTTCCGCTTATATGAAACATTTCCGCTTCCTTCCACCAAGTACAAAAGGATCAGGAGCGCGGTCTCAAGGCTAATCTTTCAAATTATGCCTGAATTCTTCTACTGGATACAGCAAAGGCTATACACTTGTTTGGTTGACCAGCGTTAAAGGCGCAATGGCTCCATAGTTTCTAGTTCGTATTGTAGAGTAGGTAAAAAAAATGAAGACGTTCACAAATAAAACAGCCGCACACGAACGACGAAAGTCACAGTTAAATTACACATCTTCCACATACTCACAATGTCGCCATACAACGTAGTGAAAGAAACTATAATGCCCAGTGCTGAAACGTGCTAATACAGCTTCTTCCCTACGGTTCCGGAGAAAGCATCAGACTCCCAGAACTGGCTTTATACGAATGTAGTTCATTCCTTACTTCTGTTGGTACAACATTGACTACCATGTACGTTTGATATGCTCTCCAAAAGCAGGGAGTTAGTCATGTAGGCACTTCTATAAATTGTGTGCTTGTCCTACGGCGATAGAACTGTCCTTTTCCAGAAACTACTGGCCTTTAGCCTTTAACAGGCTCGAAGGAATTAACTCAGGGTAAACAAAATAGGCTGAAACCAGCTCGAATAAATATATCGCTGTCTGAGAAGTGGGCTGGAACAGTTTGATTTGTGTATTATCATAGAGTAAATAAAGTTTATATATGCTTCGTCGACCTAGAAAGGGCGTTTGACATGGTGAAATAGGAAAAGCTGATGGAAGTGCTAAGTAAAATAGGTATAGATTGGAGAGACAGAAGAATAGCAGCTGAATCTTACACTGAAGTGCCAGAAAACCTGGTACACCAGTCTAATACTTGATAGGTCCCCCACGAGAACGCAGGACTGCAGAAATACAATGGGGCATGGACCCCACTAGCTTCTGGAAATATGCTGTAGGCAATGCACACCATACTTCCTGCAGAGCGTTCCACAATTCGGGTGTATTCCGAGGTCTCTGATTCCTGTGTTCGATAGCGCGTTGCATGGTATCCCAAATGTGTTCTATCAGGTTCCAATCTGGGGACTTAGGTGCGAATGGCAACACCCCAAACTCATATGAATGCTCTTCTAACCATAATGTGGCATTCCGACACTTGTGTTGTCCTGTTGGAACAGGCCCAACCCTTCAACATGAACGCAGGACATGAACGGGTGTACCTCATCAGAAAGGATGAGCACATAGCGTTGGCCGGTCACAGACGTTTGTAAACGTACCAGGGATCCCAGGGAAGTCCAAGTAAACACACCCCATACCATTACGGACCCCCACCATCCGGTACAGTTTCCTGTTGACAGGCGGGATCCATGGCTTCATGGGGTTTGCGCCAAACACGAATCCTTCCATCTGCCAGATACAGTTGGAAACGTGACTCGTCAGATTAGGCTACTTGTTTCCAATCATTGTGTCCAGTGGCGGTGTGGCCGTGCCCAAACGAGGCGCATAGCTCTGTGTTGTGCACCCATCAAGGAGATTCAAGGTGGGAGTCGGCTTCCCAAACCTATATCGTGCAGGGTACGTTGCACAGTCTGGACGCTGATGCTTCTCGAGGCTCCAGCATTGAATTCCGATGATACCTGCGAGAGTGTTGCACGCCTATCGCGTGAAACGATTTTTGACAGCCGACGATGGTCACGTTTACCCAATGTCTTTTACGGCCACACTGGTATCGTAGGTTGGAGGTTTTGCCGGAATTCTTGTACTCACGGTACACCCTTGCAATGGTCGTCCGTGAAAATCCGAACTTCGTTTCTACTTCCGAAATACTATGGCCCATCTCACGAGCGCCAACTATGACACCACGTTGAAAATCACTGAAATCGTCATTACTTGTCATTCTCATGCCATAAACAGCTCTGACAGCTGGCAAGGATGTCTATCGCTGTAGATACGCACTCGCGGACGCAACCGAGAACGCGCATAGGTTACGTTGCTATGTATCTTGCATAAGCTGGTCTGTACCAGTTTTTCTGGCACCTCAGTGTATATATAAAACACAAAACGTCTGTATGAAGCAGCAAAAACTCTCGAACGCCGAACTGTGGCAGCGTGAAATTTGCATAGCTTATTGATACTGGAATTTCTAGGTCAACGCATCTATTTTAAGGTCTCTACGTTGTTCCGTTCGCGAGTTATGAATTAATTAATAAGCAATTCAATAAAGTCAGCGTCGTTTGCTACGTCATCCTGTTCCAAATCTGAAAGCACGTGACTGCATTCATCGTCCCGGCACATCCACAGGTGTTTCTAATATTTGAGAACTGTGCATAAAAAAATGCAAAAACGGACTTTGCGAAATCTTAACGAAACGGGCTGAAATTTTTATCAACACCATGAATTGGTAATAAGACGGGTCCCTCAAAATTTCACCGGAATCCGGTCAACAATTTTTAAAATAGGCATGGAATTTTTAATTCATCGGTGAACAGAAATATATACGCAGAAACGGTTAATAAACTTTTCACGGCTAATTTAAAAAGTTATTTACCGATTCAAGCGAAATGTGGAGATCATGTTCCTATTAACGATTCATGGTGTTCATTAAAATTTCAGCCAGTTTCATAAAATATTCTCAAAGATAAGTTTTTAACTTCTTTATCCCGGAGATTCGCCCCTCAAAGACGTCTGAAACCAAAGAACGTGATGCATTTGATCGTCGATAACAAATTGTTAAAAAATTTTGTTCAGTCAGTTTTCTAATAATGTCTCCTGGACGCGTGTTAAATAATTCGTAACGCTTTTGATCCGTTTGATTCCATACATTCTGTATCGGGCAAAGCCGGGTTGTAAAGCTTAGTTATACATAAACCAGACTGCCATAATAAAGACAAAAGTAGAGAAAACTAAAAAATGTGTGATTGTCAGGGGTATAAGACAAGAATGCTGTCTGCCACCAACTCTTTTAAATATTTTTTGCAGAAGAAATGATAAAAGAAGCATATGATGCAGAGAAAAGAGGAAGAACTACACAAAGTATTAGATTTTCAGATGACCAAGAAATATTAACTAATACAGAAGATGAACTGCAGCATCAAATGCAAAAATTTGAAAGTGTACGCAAAAAATATGGTATGAAAATTAACACAAAAAAAACCCCCAAAACCAATGAGTCTCCAAGAAAGCAGGAAATGTTGATGATGATGAATGGAGAAAATGTATTAGGTGTGCACACAAGTTCTACCCGTTTTTGTAATAGATGCAAATTATGATCACAGTAATTACGTCACAGATGACGCTGCGATGCCGAATTTTCGGCCAATAAAGCGTGGAGCAGTAGAGCATATAGAGGCACTAGGTTTGTCCGAGTAAGTCATTCGTAACGGAAATCACGGACGGTGTAACATTGCATGCGATAAGGAGCACATTAGACATTGTTTACTGTACAATTTCGATAAAGGCAGTACTGCAGCGTGGCTTGCCGCAACATCTGTCAAGTGTATGGGGAGGATGCAGTTGATGATAGCAGATGTCGCCGTTGGTTTAGGAAATTCCGGGACGGCGACTGAAGCTGTACAGATCAACCACGTCCTGGACGTTCATCCGTGGTTTCTGACGAGAATGTACACTAAGCCATAACAAATGACCCACATCCAACCATTCAGGAATTAGCAGAAACGTTGTCGGTACACAGAACAACAGTCGAAACACCGATGCATGCGCTTGGGTTCATCACAAAGTTCGATAACTGAGTTGTGCACCAGCTTTCTGCAAAGCAACGAGAGGAGAACATCCGTACCTGTTTCTCTGCTTTCTTGTCACAGAAATGAACCGTTTGTGGGACGAATTGTAACGGGTGATGAGAAATGGGTACTGCACCGTACTGTAAAGCGTCGACGGACTGTGTGCCAAGGCGCAGAGCCTACTCCATCGACCTCAAAAGGAGGACTGTACCCCAAAAAGGTTTTGTTGAGTGTTTGGTGGGATGTCCAGGGAATTATCCACTGGGAGGTGTTGGCACCTAACCGAACGATAAATGCTGACCTCTACTACCAACGGTTGGACAGATTGCGAGAACAACTGACATCGAAGCGACTAGCACTCGTCAATCGCAAAGGCGTGATCTTTCATCATGATAACGCCAGACCTCATCTTGCTTTAATCACTCGGCGAAAATTACTGGACTTTGGTTGGGAAGTGTTATCTCACCCGGCCTATTTCTCTGACTTGGCAACTGTGGATTACCCCCTTTTTCGATCATCACAGAACGCCTTAGTTCTCCAAACTTTCGATGATGTGGATGATGTGAAAACTTCATTATGATTTTTTTTACTCTAAAACACAGTTTTTCCGGCGTGGGATTCGCCTACTCATAGACAGATAGCAAGAGGTCATACAGAATGATGGCAATTATGTGAAATCCTAGGTACGTTAATAGTTGTGTTCTCCTCCTTTCTTTGTAGCCTACAAACACGGCTAGAACTTATGCACACACCCAATAGAACAAGTGAGGCTATACAAAAACCTTGGTGGTATAATCCAAGAAAATAATAAATGTGCGCGGTAATAAAAGAATTAATAAAGGAAAATATGCATTTTACAGCAAGAAAAAATTGTTTAGTAACACAATGAATAAAAAATTAAAGATATTTTTTTATTCTTTTTTTCTTTATATTAAAACATTTTCTTGCTATAAATGCATATTTTTCTTACTAATTCTTTCTTTTTATTAAGTGCTATATTTCGAGTATAACTTTACATGGGGTTGAACGAAACGTTAGAAATTGGGAAGAAAGGAGCTAAAATGTTGAAAGAATTTTAAATGTGGTTATGGAGAAGAATGGAGAAAATAAAGTGGATTGTGTGAAAAAATTACCAATGATTAAGTACTGCAAAGAGTTGAAGAAAGGAATTTACTAAAGACCAAAAGAAAATATTACTGGATAGGACATGTGTTAAAAGGCGACAGCCTATTGAAAAGAATGATAGTAGGGAATATTAAATGAAAGCGACCAAGCGGGAGGAGATGACTAATGATGCTTGATGATATAATGAGCACAAGAGGCTATCAAGAAGTGAAGGAGGAAGCAAGGAACAGAGGATACTGCAGGAAGAAAACTTGCTGAGATACCGTTGGGCCTGTCAAGAGACAGAACATTAATGATGATGATGATGATTATACAGCGTTCCTTTCCCCTTAGTTATGATATTCAAAGTGGTCATTTGTCGGATGATTGACATTAATCCTTTCAGAATGATTTCTTGCTGAAAGGGCTCTAAGAATCGCGACGAACATATGAAAAGAGAGGAAGAAGACGTTTGAGTTGCTTGTTTCTAACCAGTGGCACGATGTTCGTGCCAGAGAGACCAGCCCTTCCCCAGCTTGCCATGCGTGAATATTTTGTCGTTGGTTTCATAAAACCCTGCCGATATGTGAATGTTTCTGTTCGGAAGCGCTAGGAATTTTTGGTACCATTGGATTTCAGTACATAGGCTGCTTAAAGGGTTCAAGTTCAGACAGGCGGCTGTTTACTGCCCTTAATGCTTATGTGAGCAAGAAAAAAATTAGTGTTTTGCATAGCGGAGTTTTGTGTTCCCAAATTCAAATTCAGAAATACACAGAACGTACATTTTAGCGGACAGCACGAAACCTTTTATCTCATTCAGTATCAAAATTTCATCCTTTTCTTTAATCTACCCGCTTATAAAAGATTAAAGTTACTTTCAATGTCAAATTATCAAGTAGTAATCAGTGCTGAACAGGGCCAGGAGCGTGACCACAAACACGCACACAGCCTTTATTTCACTGGTTAGAGACAAACGAATTATCAGAATCCCTAATTCACCTTTCCAACACAAAGATTCACATAAATCTGCAAACGGTATAGATAATCACACAGTTTTGGCAAGGCCCTACGTAAGTTTTATCTGTTACCATAATTAAGTAGAATCCATGACCTGACATTTACTAGAGAAATTATGTTCTAGTGTTAATTTTTTAACTGCAATAAATAGTTTAAAATTAAATGTCACACAGATTAACTGTCGCTTTTCCCCCGTGAGGCTGCTTCATCGTGCTTGATACATGAACTGAGTATTCGCCTGATATATCAACCTACTGGTAGCGCGTAGATCTTCATTTTGCTCTTCGTGTTTTGGTGTGTGGACTCGACGAAGTGCTGAAAGCGTTCCACAAGAATGCTGGCCCACGTTGACCCCATCAGTTAGTTGCTAGCGGTGAGTCTTTATCCCGAATAATTTATGCTTCCGGTGCTCAATTGAAATGGCATCTGGTGAATCTTGAAGGTCTTCACAGAAATTCAAAGTCGCCCTCATGTGCTAAAGAATCCTAGCGATTCCAGCCGTGTGTCGCAGAGCACTACAACAATTATGTACGTTGCCAGTTGTAGCATTCAAGCGTTACACAAGAGATAGTAAGTAACATAGCCGATCGGAGTCATCTTTTACTGTTTTCTCTCCTTTCACAAACTTCGTCAGACGGTAGGAACCGGGATTTATCAGGGCAGGTAAAGTTTATCCAATACACCGCTGTTCAAAATTGTTGTATTGTCGTCATGACGAGATATGTGATCTGACAGATATGCTTCGCCATTTTTAGCACGTCTTTTGTAAGAAAAGATCGTGCTTATTTTATCGGTTTGTCCGTCCGTCCGCCTGTACCCACAGTATCTCTGCAACTATTAGTCCGATTTGAAAAATTCTTTTTGCATTCGAAAACTTGAAACATGCGAATGATGATCCTTTATTTCGTGTTTTTTTTTACGATGTACAATTTCGCCGCTAGAGGGCGTAAATTCAGGTGATGTCGAATTCAAACATACGTTTTATTCCACATATTTGCTTCTAAACATCCGATTGAAAAAAATATTTTATCTTTCGATTCCATTTATGTCGAATAGTATTTTGGATATAGTTTGTTTTTTAAATTACGCATAGATTTTCCGCTAGGGGGCTTAAAAGTAAGTTGCATTTTTTCCGATAACTCTTCTTCTAAAACTTCGATTTGAATTTTTTTTTTCAGCGGATACATCTCCTGAAGCACAATCTTTTGCATATAATTTCGAATTTTTGGCAAAGAATACTTTGGCGACCAAGGGGCGAAGTGTTAATTTTCGCTTCTGATGTATTTGCCATAAAATCTGAGCTTCTAAAATATCGATTGAAATTTTTTTTCCGTGGACTGATGCCACTCACATCGATAAACGTTTTCGGAATATTTTCTTCCTAAAATATTTCAGTTTTTCCGCCAGGGGGCATAGATGTATATCTTATTTTTGTCAATATATCTACTTCTAGGAGTCCGATTTGAAAAATTCCTTCTTTGTTGGATAGTATTTTCCGTGTGACATGTTTTTTATATAAATTCAAAATTTTCAAGTAATTCATAGACTTTCCGCTAGGGGGCGTAAAGGTAAATTGCATTTTCCCCTATATCTCTGCAGTTCTAAATCTCCGATCTGAAAATTTCGTTCTGCACCAGATACAGCTCCTGATGGGAAATCGTTCGCACATAATTTTTTTAATTTTTGTAAAAAAATGGTTTGGCCACCAGGGGGCGTAAACCTTAATTTCCGCTTCTGATGTATTTGCAGCAAAATATGAGCTTCTAAAATCTCGATTGAAAAAAAGACTTTTGTGGACCGATACTATTCATGTCGACAAACATTTTAGGAACATTTTCTTCTTGAAATAATGCATGGTTTCTACGCCAGGGGCGTAGATGTATATCTTATTTTCGTCAATATCTCTACTTCTAAACGTCCGATTTGAAAAATTCCTTCTTTGTTGGATAGCGTTTCCGATGCGAATTTTTTTCCCTATAAATTAAACATTTTCAAGTAAATCATAGACTTTCCGCTAGGGCGCACAATGGTAAATTGCGTTTTCTGCTCCTAAAATTCCGATTTGAAAAATTCTTCCTGTATCGCATACAAGACCTGACGGAAAATATTTTTCACGTAATTTCTAATGTTTGGTAAAGAATGGTTTGGCCACCAGGGGTCATAAGTGTTAATTTCTACTTCTGATGTATTTGTAGCAAAATCTGGTCTCCTGAACACTCAACTAAATTTTTTTTTTCTTGGACCGATACCGCTGATATGGATAAACCTTATGTGAATACTTTCTTCCTAAAATAATGCATGGTTTTCCCACCAGGGGACGTAAAGTCACACATTATTTTTCTCGATTACTCTGTTTCTAAGAGTTCGTAAGCTCAAGATTCCGTTTACAGCAATATTTGAGGGATTAAAGACCCGATTGAAAAACTTCTTTCTTCCGTCAGATACTATTGTTTTCCATACCGGTTCCATTGACTTTGAATAGCTTTGATAAATTTAATTTGCGTCAGAACGGATTCAAAAGACGTGCTTATTACACTCGAAAATTCGGTGTCATCTTTCTTGTTTTTTTTTTTTTTTTTTTTTGTTTTGTTTTTTGCTCGGTTGTTCTTTGAGGCACTGTATCGTATCCGCCAGTATTTCAATCTCAAACAGCTGCTTTCGCTAGTCGTTTCAAACCACAGAACTGCACTAGGATGGATGTTGTCATTGGAGCATTCTTGATACATAATTTAAAGTATGAGGTTTACAGTTTCCGATAGACGTGCAGCCTGCGTTATTACTACGTTTAAATTCACTTAAAAATTTCGTCTTACAACTGAACACCCACACACACATACACAGCTTCCTAGGTTGTTTCTATACATCTACATGGAATGGAAAAACATCAAAATATGACGCTGGAACGGAAGGAGCACTCTGTTTTCCATAAGAGGTACTAAGTGAAGGGATCATTCAATGAACGTGATGTAATATCTATAAGCAATGAAATTACATGCATCCAGAAACCGTAATTAATCGAAGTATTGTGCCTGTTCGATTTCACTGAATTTTTACAAGATATGCTATACGCAATTATGATGTTTGGACGCACATTATAATGTAAGGGTAAAATACGGCTGATCCAGGAGAGTATTTTATATCACTGTAATTCAAAGATTTAGTACTTTTATATCACTGCAATTTAATCCCCCTGAATTAGTTTCTTCTGTTGCCGCAAATCCAGCTAAAAGTTTCCCACGATCGAAACGCAGGGAAAAGCAGTGGAAAATAAAAATTTCAAAAAACACTCGCAGACAACAAAATTTGCGCACCTAGAAAAACATGCTACAACCGCGAAACTTTGCAGATAGCTAGAGTGCGTGCTGGTATGCAAGTGATCCGCGTTTGGTGCGAGTGCGCGTGACCGTACACCCTGTGGTATCGCTGCAAGCACGAACCGTCAGCCGTGTAAACCTGCGTGTGTAGATGCCCCACGAAAGCGAAAAGCACCGGCTGACGCAAGCAAGAGTACAGAGTGACCAGAATGCCGGGTAGACACAGAGACGTCGATTTACGCAACGTACGGACTTTGAGAAAGGCCTGATCATCGGGCTGAAAACTGCAGGGTGGTCTGTGCGCCGTATAGCCCGTCACGTGGATCGTTCTGACCATACCGTCCGACTTTGTTGGGAGCAGTGGACACGTGACGGCACTGCCACACGGCGGAAGGGCTCCAGACGGACCAGGCAGGAGGATCACCGGTAGAGAGGATCGACGATTCCCACGGGAACCCGGTCCACTATACAGGCAGGTATAGCGGCTCTTGTGTGCCCAAGGATCATTTCTCGAGGGCTCGCGGAAGCGAATCTGCGATCCCAGCGCCCATTACGTGTGCTGCCATTAACACCGGAATATCGCCAGCTCCGTGTGTAGTGGTGCTAGGCCAGAGCGACGTGGAACGCCACAGACTGGCGACGTGTGGTGTTTAGCGATGAGTGCAGCTTCATTTTGGGGACAGATCATCGCGCTCGGGTGTGGAGGTCCCTGGGTTAACTGCACAATCCCAACCTCGATATCGAGCGCCACACCTCCCCCACAGCAGGCATCATCGTCTGGGGAGCCGTTGCCTACGATAGCCGATCAGCTCTAGTAGAGGTGCGTGGATCATTGACGGGCCAGCGGTATGTGGAAGCGATCCTACGGCACCATGTGCTTCCCATTCCTGGCAGGGGTTCCAGGTGAGCTGTAAAAGCAGGATAATGCCCGCCCGCACAAGGCTCGGGTTGCCCACGACTACCTACGTAATGTCCAGACACTTCTATGGCCTGCCCGCTCTCCGGACATGTCCCCTATCGAGCATGTGTGGGACCAGTTGAAACGCCAGCCACCGCCGTGCCGCACTATCCGAGATTCGGTGCCCACCGTCCAACACGTGTGGGCCAGTCTGCCGCAGGACAACATCAGGAGTATGTTCGCCTCCATGACGGACCGTATTGCAGCATATATCGCCGCACGAGGCGGTGCGACGTGCTATTGAAGATCACCGAACTGCGTGCGACAGATCCCCTCTGCAGTTGTCCTGCAGCTCTATTTTTGCCATCACGTGTATCATTCATCTGTATCAGTACGTCCATAAAATTTCAGTTCAATCCGATGCTTTCTTCTGGGTGCAGAAATTTCATTGTCCGTGAGTGTAGGTTGTTGGGGGAAAACACTGGATTCGGGATCAAAAGCCATTTGTACCAATTTGTACCCTGCACTGAGCTGTCCGTCCAGTTCGGTGTATTCCCTACTAAGGGTTTTAATGGAGGTTACGGATTCAGTCGTGGGCAAAGGAACTTAATGTTTAATACCATACAAAGGGTACCCCAGCGTTTGGTGCATTTCCAGTTAAATCCTAATGCAGGCTACGGCTCACATTAGACGAACGGCTCCACTTGACGGAAAGACTTCTTGATCTGTGCTGTAATGCCACATGAAGCGTATACCTGCATTGCGCTGGACACCCAGTCTGGTATATTCCCGGCTGAGAATTCTAATGAACGCCGTGGCTCCATTCGTTGGCAAGCGATCTTGATTATTTGTAATACCCATATGAATTGTGTCCCAGCAATGAGCCGGTCACCCAATCTGGTGTATTCCTGGCAGCGATACCTAATAGAGGACACTGTTCCTTCCGTCGCAAGGGATCTAATGATCTGTTATGTCATATGAAAAACAATTGGTGCTGGCCTATCTGATATTTTCTGGCCGGGGGCCGAGTGGTCAAAAGTGTAGGTTTCTGACTAGTCGTCTGACTTGAAATCGGGTTCGAGTCCCGTATGAGGCATGAGTGACGTTATTTTCATAGGACGCCTATTATCTTTCTTCCCTAGATGCAAATGCTCTAAATTAGGGACGGACGACTGCTTATAGACGTCTCAATTGCTCATGGTGGTCATTTGAGCGCGTACAGAAAACAAGTACGAGATTCGTACGTGCCACCCAGACGCAGAAAAGCATGTTCACTTTGAAGGACCAAGCTAAGAAGAATCTCTTCAGCATGTTCAGTGACAAGGGTTAGGATTTCAAATTTTTGAATATGTTTGTTGCAAAGCGATAAAATTCTTCATGGAACTTGGTTCAACAATATTAGTTTGAAGAGAAACTGTTGAAGGGAGACTCATTTTTAAAAAGTAATCAGTCCGTTGCATCTTATTAAAGAAGCAACCGTAATAAAATTTCTTTATTTAAAATGGAATAGGTAAAAAAAGCTCTCTGGTGCAAACCATAATTCATCAAATTGTTTTATTTTAAAGCAAAATCTATCGAGAAAGCGTAAATGACAGCATCTTTGATTTAAGACAGTCTTAAAAACTTTTTTAAGGAATTTTCTCCAAAGGCACCTTGACAAAAAACGGATTGATGGGCTATGTCTAAAATGAAATTTATTTAATTGGCTTGCTTGTGTTGTAAGTTTGTCTCAAATTTCAAATTAGGTTTTGGGGTATAATTAGAAAATAATGTGTGCGACAATTTTCAAGGTAACGAGTGAACAAAGTTAGCACTCAAAACTATAAAATCTACGAATAGAAGGAAACAAGTGGACGGGGACTCGCCAAGTGGGTGTCCAACGTGTGCGAAGCACCCAGACGCCGGAATTTAGGGTCGGCTGGACGGCGAAATCAAATTTTATGGTTGATGAATTAACATCAGTGACGTGGAAGAAGTTAAGAAAACGCTTTACCGTGAGAAATCGTAATTCTATGTGGCACGTTTATTTTTTTTTTAGTAAAAATAATTCATTAGATATTTCAATAGAAAACGACTTTAAGTCACAGAATACCTTTTACTGTTCTGTTCAGTAACTGATACCGCGGGCAAAGGGTTAACAATTATTTTTCTGTTTTTTCTTTTTGTTTTTGTTTTTTTAGATATTGAAGATTTCAGCATTCATGATATGCGTAGCCAGTTCTATGACAGTGGGGCCAACATGAAGGAAAAACACAATGATCTTCAATAAACATAATTTTTCGACATAAAACCCCTTATGTATTTTGAGCGGCTCATACTTTAAATCTCTTCATAAATAACGGCGAAAATTTTGTTCTACAAATTGTGAGCATTTTCAGCATTGTTCAAAAAATATATGCTTTCTTTTCTTAATTACCTTACCATTGGCAAATTTTAAAGAAAGAACTTCCAGTATTGACCATAAAACCGTGCTCTGGAATAAGATGAGAAAATATGATGGATGCAATAAGGGTAAAGAGAACTGGGGTACAATTTAGACTCACCACGCTGGCAAAGCGGGTTGGTGATTGTGGGACCGGAAAATACCCAGAAGACCACATGGTAGATGGATGGATGAAATTTGAAAGCATGGAGGAGACAGGCTCAAGACAGAACGTTGTGGGAGGAACTTGAGAAGAACATCATCCAGCAGTGGATTGATAATGGTTGATGATGATGATGATGATTATCACAATTGACCCCGTCCATGGGGAAGCTGTAATATGTTTGTCATCATACATGATAAAGCTTTTTTACCGGTAAAGATGACTTGTGTGTAAATTTACAGAGAGGAAGCTGACTTCTTGGATTATTCGCAGCGTCATCTGAACTAGTTTTACAGATTTTTCCCCCTTCAGTTTTATATGAAACACTTGTGTTTTGTGAAATCTCTTAATTTACAAGAAATAGAAAATAATGTTGCTAAAGGTATATATTTGATGTAAAAATGAATGAAAATTAAAAAATATGTTCTCGTACAAGGGGCAGCAAATCTGGGTATGCACCCGGGCGGCAAATGCCCTTGGCGCGCCCCAAGTGAGTACTGAAAACTATAAAATCTACGAAGAGAAGTAAACCAGTGAATTACCAGTGAAACAAGTGATCAGTCAGAATTATAAAATGTACGAACACAAGGAAACCAGTGAAAGTGAGCACTCAAAACTATAAAATCTACTAACAGCTTTTATGGAACATTATTTGAAAAAGACATGGAAATAAATAGAAGTTTAAAACTCTGAACACAGTTGCAATGTAATACAAAAAGGGATTTCAGCTGCGATAAGTTCAAAGGATTTGATTTAAAACTGCACAGGCAAAGACATGTATGAGGAATTTATTTTCGATTCAAAGTAAATCCCACGTGGGTTATAGCAAAATCTTAAAATTCGGAATTTGACATTGACTGTCAGTGAATAACCTTTTCGGTAGGGAAGGAAGTTTTAAGTTAATTGAAAGGATATGATAAAGTTAGATTTTATTTTAAATACACTGGTTTCTCTCCATAAATTAAGGGGAAAAAACGGAAAAGCCGCGATTATTTGTGAAAGAAAAGTTGGAAATCTAAGAAACTTGGGTATATGACGTTTAATCGTATGAGGAGTCAAGGTATCTTATGCAAATGAGTGGTGATGGGATTGGTTTATGCAAGTTAGCAGCAACATGAAAGAGGCTGTTGCAGAGGTGGACGTCGCATCGTTTGAGGAGTGTAAAAGAAAGGATTTGGAGAAAGCGGATATGTTGCGAGACATCATTTAGCAGATGAGATGAGGTAGAGAGAAATGGAAGACACGAGGCAGGCTCAAGTGAAGTGGAATTTACAAGATGGTTGCATGTTAGCCCTTCTCTAGACGACAGACTGTGGAACTAATTTCCAAATGCGCAATCAGCATTCTGTAACAGTAGCAAAGGAAAACATAGGGCTACGATTCCATGGATGACCGATATCTCTAATTAACTGCGCGAAAGAACAACATGGGTACGCCGTATGAATATTCGGTTTACTCCCAAAGCACCGAAGTTTTTCCGGTGATCTGAACAGGCGCGCTACTTGCACCGCTGCTACTGTACCACGCCACATTTATAGTAGCCTTGCATGTGTAGCATCACTGCAATTAAAAAAATGTAGCTGTAGCAGTATTACGCTACAAAATAAAGTAGCTTGTACCGGAAAATTGCGCTAAAAACGCGTTACTTTAAAAAAGGTCTGCAAATCACGTGACATCTCGGGTCTCTTGGAACATTAATGCTGCAACAGGGGAATTTAAGCGTACTCTGCCTACAACCACATAACCATCTCAACTTGCATTGCAAAAGTAAGTCAAACTGATAAGTATATAGTAATTAATACAGATATTTGACGTGGACAAGGAACATCAAACAGAGGTCATCGCTCTTTCCACGTTTATAAGTGAGTCACGGAAAAATTCCCATTCGCCGCTACCGGGAATCGAACCCAGGGTCTTCCAGTTACGCGCCGGATATGCTTCCATTGCACCACAGCGGCCTCTAATTCCTCCAGTCTCACACACACTAAATAATCGAGGCCGCTGTAGTGCAATGGAAGCATATCAGGCATGCAACCGGAAGACCCTGGGTTCGATTCCAGTGGCGGCCAATGAGAATTTTTCCGTGACTCTCTTATAAACGTGGAAAGAGCGATGACCTCTGTTTGAAATATAGAGTAATATCTTCCTTACTTTATGCTATTTAAAGGGAATTCTTCTCAGCCAGCCTGCGAAGACATCCCGTACGAGATGACAGAGTTAGTGATGATATGGAGATTGATTCTCTTATTTTAAAAAATGAATTCGCGGATATCTGCTAATATGATTTGATTCGAATTTCCTGGGTACATGATCTAGCCTGCAATATAAGTCATTGAACGTGATAAAATGTGTTCAAGGCTGGGGTAAACACAAAGATGTGTAATTTACGTCGGTGTTCAACTCTGAATGCCATACGTAAGAGTGTACACTTTTAAATGTAGAAAGTAGCTGTAGCAAGCAATTTTTTCAAGAATTTAGTTGTAGCAGCAGTACCTAGCTACTTTTAAGAAGTGGCTTTGCAATCATTGAGCCTGTCTGGAACAAAAAACAGGATGGTTTCGCTACACTGAAGCAAAGACGCTGCAACGATTTCACTAGTTGAACGATTTTTTAGTTAATTATTTCTTTTAGCTAAACTTGCTGACGAATGAAATAAAAACTAAAGTCCCTAATTCGTAAAACATATATCTCACACTCTATAAATAACTACGTAAATAAAGTGGCTAGTTTGATATATTAAGCATAATCTTAAACGTCAACTGTTTATTCCCTACGTCACCGGAAATTCAGCTTTAGCAATACACTATGATCATCAAGTCGTGCCACTGGCACTTAATAACATGCTCTTGTATCAACATATAAATCTCAGTCAGATTAGCTACAACACGTTTCCGTCAATCCCAGGGCCCGAGTCGAGGCCCTGTGCACATTGTATGCCTGGGGCGCCCTTGATTAAAATTTTCAAACAGTCGCAAAGAATATTTACTTGTTAATACTTTCCTTGCAAGCAGTTTTTCTAGCAGAAAAAACATTAAAACACTTCCCACGTGCTAGTCAACTTTATAGCCAATGTGGCTTGTAATAGACGAGCATTCACCAGCTTGTACGTCCCCGCGCCCGCAGAGATTACAGGTATAACATTAATTACTCTGGAATTCTTTTTTTGTTTTATAGTATCATTTACGGAAACAAATAACTATCCTCCCAGAGATATAATTTAAAACACCTAGTTTACCATAAATTTAATGGAAATGATGAATCAATGATAGTTTAAGCTGTAAGAAGTAATCCCTTACAAAGTCTTGCAGCTGACCACGCACATCGTGGAATAAATTATTGCAACATTCCATGTAAATTATTACAACAATCTTTATATAAAGTACTGTCAATTGAACTTTTTTTGTATTTTTATTTATGTAAAAATAAACCCTACATAATTATGAATAGTGATTCACAATTTGTTCTTACTAGGTTAATATTAATAATAAAAACATTTTTTAGTAAATTCTACATGTTTGCTGAAATGCTTTGCATGCATAATATAACGTATTGCTCCGAATATACGATTAAAATGTTACATTGGCCAATCACAGCTCAGCGCAACGCTTGAGCTTTATTATACGAAATAAAAATAATTTGGTTTCCAAAATCTCATCCTAAATTTTGAAACTGAACCGTACAATAATTTTGTGCTATAAAGGAAAATATATTTTAGTTCTGAAAATTTATATTATTATTAAGGTAGTTCGGAGGCCTCTCCAAATTCTGAGGCCCTGTGCACGTGCACCCAACGCACGTGCAGAAATCAGGCCCTGGTCGATCCGCATAAATCCCCAACCTCGCCAAATATCCACAGCATCAACTATTACCACCTTTTTCATTCAACGTTGCCAATTTATTTTTGATGACTCACTGTCAGTGTTGCCAAAATGCACGAGCTATACAAGATGCCATGTGCGACTCAGTGAAAAAATCTTCGCTTTGAGGCAACTAAATTTACGTAAGAAAACACAAACTCCCCAAAAGGAAAGTTAAATGGACATATACGTTACAAAGCACAAATACGTTTCTTTTACGCAATTTTCGCTTCATGTAACTTTAAGAAAACAAAAGCCGTGTTTTCCATCGAAATAGATGAATTAATATTATTTCACGCCCTCCTATAAAGAAGCTATGTGAAATTAGCAACTACTGCTCTCATCTCTGATTTTTGGAGCATTTAGCGCAAAATTCCAGGAAATGACAGGTAGGCATGTTGAATATGATTGCTATTCATATGTTATTTCGTTTATCTGAGCTAGTATTACTAAGATTACAGGTTCTTTTAGGCGTGGTAGGGTTAAAACGAGTGTTGTTGTGAAACCTCGTTTTTATCAAAAATTATATAAACGCTGAGTAGCTCAAGAGTGGAGCCTGCGTTAAGCCTAAAAGGAGAATTGTATCCTTACCTCACGGAGAGGTGTTGGCTTCTCACGGCGTTCCGACTGCGGATGTGTCGACGTCGAGAGCGCTGTTCTGTGCTAGTAATCCACAGGCACACTAATATCGTTGTTGGAAGCAGGGAGAACACTCACTTTGTTTTCTCGTTGTGTTTAGAAACTCTTTATGTATGTCTGTCACTGATCCCAATGGGGAACAAGACATCGAATGTGAAGGAATCACCGGGCAAGCACAGATGTGGGATCCCGTGCGAGACGCTGGGTAGCGGCTGTCATGGTTACGCTTGACCCCGATGACGCTACAGTAAGCTCTGCCTTTCTTTCGCTCTCTCCTCTCTCCGTTCCTGCAACCTTCGCTCAGTTGGCGCATCTTCCTGAAGAGGCGCGAATGCCAGGAAAACATCCCGTTTCTGGTCTCAGTGGGAAACCAATTTTCCATAGGTCCTGTTTCGCTTCTGCAATCATCTCCCCAAGACAATCAAACGCTTCTGAATTTGCAAACTGATCAAACATGGAGAGCAATTTTATCTAGATTTCATTTCTTTTCAATACTCTTAGTAGCTTTTATTCGTTGTAGCGTTAAGTATTTGAGCTCGTAAGCTGAGGAAAAATGCTTTTAAAATAACTAGCTCAAGATATCGATATATTTCTCTCCAGAGTTCAGTGGTCTCAAATTGAAACAAATGCAGTCACGGAATGATGCTGAAAGGAAAAGTAGATGAACCTTGCGGAAGGAAAGGAGGATAATTTCTACTAGGTTGCATTACTTTTCAATACTTTTAGTGCTTTCTATGCATTTTCCAATCAAAGTCAAATATTTGTAGCTAAGGTAAGTGTTAGTAAGTTGGAAGGGAATTCATGTCTAATGACTTTTCTCTAACTTAAATATTTCAACATCGTTCAAATGCACCTTATTTCAAAGCTCTGTAGTCTCAGATTAAAGATCGTAAGACTCTGCTGTACGGAAAATATGAATGAATTTCATACAAAGAAGATGGAACAAAAGCAAAGCAATTAAGAGTCGATTGCATTGTTTTTAAATACTGTTATCGGTTTGTATACATTTTTCAATTAAATATGCATAGCTAAATAAAATGTTAGTATGTTGTCGGTGAATGCATACAAAATAACGTTTTTGTAGCTTATAAACGTGGACATTACTCAAATAAACTTCACTCCAAAGTTAAGTGGTCTCAAAGTAAACGTAAGATTCTGTCATTTGGGAAACTAGATGAATGTTAGAGTGAAGTTGGAACAAAAGCAGAACAATTTCCATTGGGTTTCATTTCTTTCCTATTGTGTTGGTAGCTTTTGTTCATTTCTCAGATGACGTTGAATATTTATAGCAATATAAAATCGTAGTGGCTTTGGAGAAATACAAACATATTAGTAAAATTATGCAATGCACTGATTATGATGCGTTTTCCAATTTACCAGAAATCATTACTCCAGTTATGAGGATAATGGCTGTAGAATAAATCTCGCTCCTGTGTCCTGACATTTGACCCAATTTCCATTATATTAAACAGAATTGGTTCAGTATACCTCCGGAACAACATACTGAGGTTTTGTCGCAATCGAAGCATTTTTAGTCAAGTTATGAGGATAATGGCTGTGGAATAAATCTTGCTCCTGTGTACTGACCTTTGACCCCATTTCGATGATATTCAACAGAACCAGTTCAGTATACCTCCGGAGCAACATGTTGAATTGTTGTTGCAATCAAAGCATTTCTACGTAAGTTATGACGCATTTGGCAATGGAATGGATTCAGCTCCTATGTCCTGACTTTTGACTCCACTTCGCCCATTTTCAATATGGTTCGTCCCCTGGTAGACCTTAACACACACTGAAATTTTATCGAAATCGAACCATTTTTACGCGAGTTATCGTGCGGACGGACGGACAGACGGACAAAGCTGGGGCATATACGCTTCAACCTACGGTTAGAAAGCGTAAATGAAAGCCTAAAGGTTAGGAAACAGCGGACAAATGTGTTGTAAAACAGGGATATCCAACAGAAAAGCTAAAATCAAGGGAATGAGTATACAATTATAAACATTAAAAAAAGTCAGTATATAAATATTATAAGAAAAACCAATCTCCATGAACATTTAAGGTCATAAGGAGTTTCCTGTAGCTAATTTAGAATCACTATTTACAGTTCTAATTTAGAGACAACAGCACGAGAAGAGAGAAATATTTGCCAAAGACCGGTGCTGTCCAACTTCTACAAAGCCGCGAGCCAAGGTTTTTAGAAGAATCTAATGACAGAACATAATTAAAAAAAAAAAAAAAATATATATATATATATATATAATGATGTAAATATAAAAATGTCCTGCTTAATTTATTAAACATTTGTGCTCTTTTAATTAGTATCAAGATTTGAAATTTAAAATTTGAAACAACAGGCAAACTTACATTTAATGAGAACTCAATGGATGCTCAAACTCCACACATATGCCAACTTCAATTATCGTGCATGAAAGTCGGAGTAATTATTTAAGTGTGGCGTCATTCATACTTTTCCTGCGCTTTGACTTTTATGCATTTTTGCCAGAAAATGTCCTCATATAAGTACTCCCAAATATTGAAATAATTTTGAACCTAAACCTCTTATGTTTCGGTTAAATAAAGTTTAAACAATCCTCTTCCGATCTCTGATCGAGCTCTAATAAATTGATAAACTTCAAGTTAACATAATTCCAATTGATAAACGGGGTTAGTGATTTCAACGGCAACCTACAATGGAGTGCTGAATAAATATGTTTGGTTTGAGTTCATCAAATTCATTAGATCTGTCATCAAAATTCTTAATAAGAGTGTCTAGCATAGGAACAAATAATTTAAGGTATACCGTTTCTCCAAGTATTTTCATTTCACCAAAACGCGCCTTGCAGGGGTTAGAAGTGATTCAAACTGTTTCTTTCTAGATTTAGTTTTAACGGCGACAGCTTGTCACGAAAACGAACTATATAACTCTGAAGATAACAGATGTTTTAGTATTCCTCTTGCACAGTAATATTTATGACATTAAAATGCTTGCGTGATATTAGTTTGGAAATCTAGTGGGCCAAGAAAAGCGACATCACTGACACTTCTAATTAGATCAGTATATTTTTTTCTTCCAATAAAAAGGATAGAAAATATTCGAGGTTGAAGAAATCTCATTAAACATTTTCTAGCACCAGATAAACGGATTCAATTGTGCAGAAGCAAGTCAAATATTGAGCATCAAGTCGATCTGAAGAGATTTTACATTTTCTATGAGTAAGAGCATTTTTTACTACACTAATTAAATTCACCATTTTCATTACCTTGTATTTAATAGTTCAAGCGACGATCCATATATTGCTTGTTGGCGTACAATGCAATGTAGCATTTCATATCTAGTCTGGAATATAAACCATTGAACGTGATAAAATTAAGAATCCTATCTCGTGATTGCTCGGTTGCTATCTGGGAGACGCAAGTTCGAGTCGCGCTCCAGGACGATGAAATTTTCAAGTTTTCGGATTTTATCTGACTTACCATCCTTGTCACATTTACGCCAGAAATCGGATTGTCGTCTTCAAAGCAGGACTTGCTGTCTTTACTGACACACATAAATGTTCTCTAGAATATAGTTCCATAATAATACATTAAATATAGAACAACTTCTAAGAGACAAATATTCACGTGAAAGTATCGCATTCTGGGAGAGAAAACAAAGTTTTGCCAAGAAATGACATGAGATTTCCAAAACCACATAACCTTATAAAAATTCTAACTATGCTATTGAAATCCTTGACGTAGAATTATAAAGACTAGCCCGTGCCATGTACGGTTGAAAAATTTGTAAATTATTTTTTTGTTATATAACACGAATTGTAATAAAATGCATAACTATAACAAACTGTTGAATTATTTAATGGGCTGTCTATAAAGTGGATCACCAACACTGCAATTTTCGTAATATTCCCATTAATTTTTCCAACTACTCGTATACGAATTTAACGATGACGTTCCTCATTATTGTATTTGTTTGTTCTTTATTTTTGATTGCTTTCCCGTCGTTGATGGGCTTGCATTGGAGTATTTAGGCATTCTTTCGGTGATCCGAAATAATATCGTGTCTATATAACCACACAAAGTGGTTAAAAATGTGTTTTATTTTGCCAGTTTGGTTTTAACAATTTTTTTTTTGGTTTCATTATATAATCTATACTAATATATAAAGAGAGAAACTTTGTGTGTTTGAGGTAATCTTGACTACTACCGAATCAGATCGCTTTCAAGTGGTTCCCGATTTCCCGTGTATCGTTCCGCTTTGTTTACATCCAACCTGATCACACCCAACGTAAAAGAAAGTAGTTCGCGATAATATACGGAATTTTTTTACTAATCTCAACTACTGAACCGATTTGGACAATTCTTTCACCGTTGGGAAGCTTACTTCTTTCTGATGGACATTGGCTATTTTGTTTGTTTTATTATTTTTGGCTGTACTACGGAATCAGATCGCTTTCAAGTAGTTCCCGATTTCCCGTGTATCGTTCCGCTTTGTTTACATCCAACCTGATCACACCCAATGTGAAAGAAAGTAGTTCGCGATAATATACGGAATTTTTTTTTACTAATCTCAACTACTGAACCGATTTGGACAATTCTTTCACCGTTGGGTAGCTTACTTCTTTCTGATGGACATAGGCTATTTTGTTTGTTTTGTTTTATTTTGTTTGGCTGTACTACGGAATCGGAAGGCTTTCAAGTAGTTCCCGATTTCCCGTGTATCGTTCCGCTTACGGCGGGTTGTACAGCAATGGTAACATAAAAAAAAAAATTACTTATGACAGTAAACATTAGCGTTGACAATCTGTTGATCAGTAGCTTTCATATAAAAAATATCATGAAAATCCCTCCAGTCGTTGGTGCTGGCGGATTGTAGAAAGAAACGGACTTGTGTTTTAAATATATAGATTAGATGCCTTTTTAAAATTTTCTATAATGCGAAAAGTTACAAAATTAGAACATGAATCTTAAATAACTTAACCTCAAACTGACTCCTAGTGAAATGTAGGTCAGGTTCGGAAAGTGTGAACCATGAAAGATTTCTCAGGTAAGACCAGCGAAAGTGAGAGAAAAAACAAATTTTTTACATTCAACTCAAATACGTAATCTGTATTATATTAGGTTTCCCGAAAAAGATGTCTTCAACAGAAAAAAGGCAGCTATTTGAGAAATTAGGCAAAAAATTCAAACACATGCTTTTATGTTGTTGTTTTTTTCAATCAAAGCTGCGCAGAAGAAATAGATACGGTCGGTTGGTTCTAACTTTCTTATATTTGTGATAATTTAAAGAATGGAAAAAAATAATTACTCATTAAAAGGAGTTATTTACTATCATCATTTTTTTTATATATCTTTAAATGAATTAAGCAATAGAAATTTTTTCTCGCCTGAAAATGACTGAAAAACTGTATGAGGAAGCCTGTGTTAGAAAAATGTGTAATTATGAAATAAAGATTGTATTATACGAAATTTTTCTTACACCGTTATCGATAAAAAAAGTTTCGAACTTTCACGGAATATTATCTACAGATTATGTTCACACATTTTAAGAACGATTTTCCAAAAATATAATTGATGTTTAAAATGAAATTATTTCTTAAATGGTCTATGTGATAACCCTTTCTCTATTTAGACCTCCAAGATAATAGACCATTTCTTAAAATTGGTAGTGGCATTTTATTCCACTCCTCTTCCATTGCTTTATATAGTCCAAATATACTTTAGAAACTGCTCTTTTTTTTAGTCTGAAGAGAAAATAGTCCATTGGTGACACATTAGTGGACTTTGAAGGAATATGAGCAAAAGTTATACCCGTCTCTTTTCTTCATTTTTTCAAGAAAGAGAGGGGTAGATTTAGGTGTATGCCTGGTAGCCTTCTTCCATGCTTCATCAATAGTCACAATAAATTCCATCTGTCTAAGGCTAAGTAATCTTCATAAAGAAGTCTACACCGTGTTCTGCGCTCAACCTCGTGCCTAGGCAAAAGGCGATGAACATTATGTTTTTGTCTTTTTTTTTTTCAGATTCAAATCCTTGTCTGTTACTTTGTAGTTAATACACAAATTTATAACAACCTAGCGATTGCTCTTTGTGTTGGTGGACCTTAAGACCAGAGACCTTACTTTTGGAATAGCCGCAAAAGTACGTAAATTCTTTGGATATTCGTTTGGTGTTTTTTTTCCTGTTAAAAGCAATGCTTGACGGTATTCTCCTCTATTATTAATAATATTGCTTATTTTGCATTTAGAAATGCTAATTCCATGATTTTGATAGCTTTTTAATTACAGAACTTTATTATTTCCCTTCGTAAAGAGCATAACCATAACCTTCTGTCCACAGCTTATTTACCTGCGCCATTTGTTCAGCTGACCATATTCAACTGCAGTAGATGTTTCCTTGGTGTTTATCTAACACACTGTTGCCAGTTTGATTTCCTTGAACTGCTTTTATTTTCTGTAATTTTTTTATGAAAAATGTTCTAAAAATGTGTGAACGTCAGTTTTTACCAATGGTGCATTATACCTGGCAGCCTTGTCTGGAGAAAATTCACAGTTCATAACACTAAAATATGCTATTTTTAATGAAACTTTCCATCAAGTCATTTGGAATATTGATAGGATTTTTTTATTTTTCAGTATTGACCCCTGTCACATGGTTTAACATAAGAATTCCTCATAAATCCGAGATTGTAAAATAAACATTTTCGTCTAAAACTACCTCAGCGTACAATAAAATTATTTCCTTTTAGCTTGTAACGGTGGGTGCTAAGAGGAAGGGCTGCTTATTTTAAATAAACAAAAGTTCTTCTCTTTTATAAGAATAATTTCTCAAACTGTGTTTACGCTTTTAAAATATTCAACAACAATCATTCTCAATCTGCTTCTGGATGTTGGTCTCCCCAGTTAAGCAATTTCCTTACATGTCACTATAGCATTCTTTCGAATTCACACACTCTTATCCCACATGGCCTTCTTCTGGATCTTTTCCTGTTCTTGGGTATCCAGTCCAGTATTAGTTGTCCAACAGTTGCCAGTTCTTACACTCATATCCCACATGGTCTTTTTCTGGGTCTTTTCCTGTTCTTTTGTATCCAATCCAGTATTAGTTGTCCGACAGTTGCCAGTTGTTCTAGCAAAATATGTCTAGCCCATTGCCACTTTACTGTTTTTACGTTGATCATGATATCATCAACTCTTGTCATTTGTCTGATCCATGAATTCTTCCTCTTCCTATTACTTCTTGTTATATCTGTCATGCACCTTTCTATACTTTTCTTCAGTCGTTTGCAACCTCTGCATGGTTTTTTTTTTTTCAGTTAAGGTCCATGCAGAACTTGAAGGATGCATTGATTAAACATTTTTCTATTAAGACATAATGCTAAATTGCACTTGGCAGCCCCGGTGATGCAGGGGCCGAAGCGCTGGATTTTGACCATTCTTCCGAGATGGGTCTAGGTTTGAGTACCGGTGAGACATGGATGTTGTGTTTGTCTTACGGCACCGGTTCTCTCCATTCTCTGAACTAAGTGGCCCTAAATTAGGGACTGACGACTGCTCATCGAGTTGCTCACAGTAGTCGTTAAACCCCAAAATAAGCGAAACAATTGCTCTTGAAAATTGCACTGATTTTTCCTAATAACCTTTCCTTTTAACTTTCTTTCTCTTCCAGAATTATTCTTCTCTCACGTAGTGTCGTTCAAGGCATCATGACATATTTTAACTCATGATTCTTTCATAATCATAATTTTCTAGCGCTACGTACTTGTTTATTCACGGTTTAAGACTTAATTTTCTAAGATTTATTAGCACCCAATTTCATAATATTTCGTAAGTACTTAATTTCATAAAATTCCACAAGTACCTGATTTCATAAGCACCTATGGATATTTCTTTCATTGCTACTACGTATTGCTAAATACGTCATAAAATTTCGTAAGTAGTACCCATTTTCATAGAATTTCGTTAGTACCCATTTTCATAGAATTTTGTAAGTTCTTAATTTCATAAAATTTCGTAGGTAACACATTTCATAAGCACCTATTGATGTTACCCTCACTGTTAGTAAGTACTGAAAAATAGGTTCGAAGTTTAAATGTAATAAGATCGACAAATACATTTTTTGGCAACTGAAACCAACGAAGATATTGATATCATTTCTGTTCCGCTTCTATAATAGTTACGGAATAGGTTGATACGCGGAAGAAAATGTTTCCCACAAAATTTGCACCTGCAAGGCACACAGGACATTTGAGCTTGCAACTGTGAGACTTAGACAAAATATTAAGGAATTTCTCTCCATTTTATTTTTTCTTAGGGGTTGAGTTGTAATTCTGGGTCCAGCAATTTCAACTGAAGTTAACAATAATGATGATCTTCAGTATCATCTTACAAGTTAAAATCATTTCTCTTTTCGCTACTGTTCTTGGGGAGGCATTGAGACCGTTCCCTCTTTATTAGTTTTCTGCGAGCCGTGTTGAGGTAGTTCCACCTAAAATCTGTCTTGTTTCCAATGGTAAAACTTCTTTACATATTTTCTTCGCAATTAATGTATTCCCAAGGGTGAAAATTTGCACATCGATAAAACTAACTTTAAGTTACAGCATGGGATACTTAATACTTGCTAAAACATAACTATAATTATCTTAAAAATCAATCAGTTTTCTTTGAGTAATGTTCACAACTGTTAACAGATGGCTCAACCTGTACATTGATGACGCCAGTAGACAAACAAATGTTGTATTGCTTAATTATGGTTATGTTTTAGCAAGTATTAAGTATCCCATGCTATGAGTTAAAGTTAGTTTTATCGATGTGCAAGTTTTCAACCTAGGGAATATATTAATTGCGAAGAAAATATGTAAAGAAGTTTTACCATTGGAAACATAAGGCAGAGATTTTAAGTGAAAACCACCTTGATGGGGACAGAGAAAAACTGCCTGTGCTTATTCAACATTATTACTGGCTGTTTTATCTATATATGCTGTTCATACAGTTCATTTTATATTACTTTATCGCTCTGGAAATAGATATGCAACTTTGTTTGGAGTCCTCGGGATTCATCCCGTTTTTTGATAAGAATGTAGAACGAACAATGATTCACACATAACAGGAAGACACGTGCAAAATAAGTTGCCCATGAAGGCGTCTGAGAGTGAAAAAGTGACATATAGCTGACCTGGCGGCCTGAAGAAAGAAAGACAGACAGAGAGAGAAATCTTGATCTGCCCCTTGAAGAGGAAACTTCGAAGATTCTCCGACAGAGGAAACTCTAAGGCTAGGAGAATGTCCGATGCCGAGATAGGAGAGTTGGAAACGGGCCGAAAGTTTTGGACCTGAAACGGAGTTCACATAATTGGACCGACCCGGACATATCTGCTTTGAACTTTAAATTCGAAACGCAATTTATAAAAGCAGATAATCATATATCATCATAATCATCATTGTCAACAATTGGCAATCCACTGCTGGATGAAGGTCTCACAAGTTTTTCCCTCAACGGGATGTCTTGGGCCAGTGGTCATGCCACTCCCGCATGCTCTCGAATTTTATCCAACCATCTGGCACGTGGTCTTCTTGTGTCTTTTCCTGTCCTTTTGAATCCAGTCTAAAATTTCGGTTGCCCGTCGGCGGTCTGTTCTCCTGGCAATATGTCCAGCCCATTGCAATTTCTGGGATTTTACTCTTATGTCTTCCATTCTTGTCATTCTTTTTATCCACGAGTTCCTCTTATCCTTCTTGGCTACACCAAGGATGCATCTGTCCATGCTTCTTCCATTTGTCTGTAGTCTTTGTATGTCTCTTTTCGTTAAGGTCCACGCTTCTACTCTGTACGTAAGAACTGAAAGGATGCAGTAATTAAACACTTTTCTTTTAAGATATAAGGGCATATTGCTCATAAAAATTGTACTACTGCTTTCAAAAGTTCTCCAACCCAAGTTTTATACAATAGTAGAATAAAATGTCAACTAAACATGATAAAACAAATGCAGTGCAAAACGTACCACATGTTAAAACACGGTGAAACACTTTACTAATAAAAACACACCATACGCTTCATTAGATCTTTCGAAGACACATCGTCTTCATCATCAGATGATACAGTGTAACATCATGAGAAAGACATTGACTTAAATACTGTTAGGCGACGTCACAAACGCATATATCACGTCATCTATAAATCTATGAATGAACAATGCTAAAAACAAACAATTTCAAATATACCATCAATATGAAGAATTACTAACACATGTGTCCATGGTTTGGCTATCATTTTTGCTATACAACCATTACAACACCTGTGTCCAAATGAGGTAATATACAAGCTTTCCGTAAAAAGTGGGAGTGATTGTTTACCTGAAGTATTCACTTTGCTTTTTATGGAAAGTTTGTATATTACCTCATTTGGACACAGGTGTTGCAATGGTTGTATAGCAAAAATGATAGCCAAAGCATGGACACATGTGTTAGTTCATGTTGATGGTGTATTTTAAATTTGTTTTTAGCATTGTTCATTCATAGATTCATAGATAGCGTGATTTATGTGTTTGTGACGTCGCCCAACAGTATTTAAGTCAATGTTCTTCTCGTGATGTTACACTGTATCATCTGATGAAGAAGGCGGTGTGTCTCCGAAAGATCTAATGAAGCGTATGGTGTGCTTTTATTAGTAAAATGTTTCAACCTGTGCCACGTTGTGCACTGCATTTCTTTTTATCGTGTTCAGTCGACATTTTATTCTACTATTGGATTTTAACACGAATTAGTATCAAGTTTTATACGCCGATTAATTTTTTCATGAATGTGACTCTTCCTTGACATCTGCTGCCCAAGTTAAATGTTGAAACTGTCGTTCTTCACACAGCCGAACTGCTTTACACATGTTTTCAAACACTCCTGCGAGGGGTGAAAAAGTTCCTCCGCAGTAATATTAAGACAATTCCACTTAATTTTGGTGGTGCTACAGTCAACAGTTTTTAATTAAGTAAATTTTTGTGTGTTTAATTTCAGTTTTTGCTGTGTTCTTGATAACACATCAAGCTTTAGAAGATGTTTCACAGCAACACCAATTTTTACCTGCTTATGATGAGTTGAAAATTTTCAACTTGTGGATGTTGATTTCATTCCTGCCCCTCAGAAGGAAGGAAATTCATGAAATCAACATTCACATTTTGGAAACGTTCAACTCATCAAAAGCTAGTGAAATTGGTGTTGCCGTGAAACATATTCTGGTAACTTAATGAGACAAAACAACTTCCAGCATTCACTCTTCCCCCATTTTGTTTTCAACAAGAACACATTTGTTGGCCTCGACGCCTTTTTTCAACCTCCTTAATTAATATTAAATTCATCCATATCAACAAATGAGGCATCAATTCCGATATGACATGCAATGGAACGGGATGATAGCACGTCAAATGGAAACTTCTAAATGCTCAACGCAAAAGATGCGATGTGAAAAATAATTCTCAGTCTTACAATGTGACACGCGGGGTGTGAGAGAATGAATCGCCAGAGAAGCAGGAGACAGGCGTTTGCCTGTATTATATAATAGAAAATCGCACTGAGAACAAACAAAAAAGAAGTATCGTTTTACGATGTGGTATCGTCGTTCAGTGGAAATCTTCTTTGCTTTTAGAATTAGACTGTAATATTTTTGCATGACAAATCATTATTCACTCCGCTGGCATAGCATCGAGCACAAAATTTCACAGTACGCATTTTTCCTTGAAATATTTCTTTTAAAAAATAAAATGAAAATAAAAACGGGCCGAAATCGAGTCGGGAACACATTGACCCGACCCATTTGACCTGCAAGCAATTGTCGACCCGCTGACACGTGACCCGTTTCCATCTTTGGATGGAGAAAGGGAGTTTGGAAAATAAGCAGCCCGTACAAAAATTCAGTCACCTCTAGCGGAAATGATAGTAGGAAGTTACCGGTTTCACAGAGGGCGCCGTGGTAGCATTGTTGGGAGATAAATAGAAACAGCTGATGATCCATCATAGCCCTGACCCCATAGGTACTTGGTTTCCACACCAAATTTATCCAAATGTGGTTATTATTGTTTGAGCTAATTCTTTTCCTGTGGTATTACCACTCGCTGGCACAAACTGCAAATATTTTTCGTTTATCTTTGCTGTTTCGTCGTTAACGTAGCAAAAGGCTTAAAGAAAATTGTCCAGTTACCCAAATGTCAGCTGTTTCATCCGATAAAATTGTGAAGCATTTATCATGTTGATAACTTTTTTGTAAGCAATTTATTGCAACTTTGAATTATCTCGTTCTGAATTGTAGGACTTATATACTGATACTTTTTCCCAGTGTGTTCACGAATAGTTACAAAATCACTCGTGCCAGTCTCTTTCGCAGCCATTTTAAGTCCGAAACGGAGAATTGACCTAAAATTTCCTTCATTCTCAGAAGTCCCTTGATCTAATTTGAAAGTTCCCAACCTACAGTGGCCCTGCAAAGCCAGCCTTTGTTTGCCGCACAAAAGTAGTGTTTCAAAAACAGGAGCAATGAGCTTACGATTTCTTTCCACATCGCATTTTTCAGCAGCGTTTAGCCTATGGTCAAATGGGTTCACTTCTTTTCAAAACATCTTCCAGATCTTGGGCAGCTTTCAAACATTGCTTATGGTAATTCGTGGTTTGATAATAGTTATATTTCTCCACAGCATGTTTCCATTTTTTAAACGGTTTCTTGCCTAGCTGTCTATGCAGTTTCTGCTCCGCTCAAGGAAAAAAGGACACAATATTTGCAAAAAGCCCTGTCTTCCAATTGGGAGTAGGTAACCATTTCCATCTTTTCAGCTACTTAATCTGGAATTTGAGATTTTTCCCCCAGACAGCAGTCGTGGGAAAATCGAAGCAACTTTCTGGCACCCAAATGTCTTGTAACCCTTTAAATCTCTCCTACTTGCTCAAATTTTTACTTACCAGTAATGCAACGTCATTTGGACTTCATTTTACTTCAGTTTTGGCGACTTCTTTAACTTCAGATGATTTTAGGTCCGAGGCTTCTCGCAGAGCGGCTGTTTCATTTGCAATCGATTCTGAGGGAATTTCCTCACTCCTAATTTTCTTCGAAAAATAATCATGTAAGGTTTACAAACGTTTAGACATCGCAAATGATGAAGTCAAAAGAAACAACCTAAAGGTTTGCAGAACCGAAGGCGGACGGTCGGTCCGTACTGTAAGAACGCGAGCGCCTCGATCACGAAACCGGTTTTTTTCTCCGCTCCCTGTCTTTAAAACAATGAATTTAATTCGCTGGCCGGTGTCGTTTTCAATGATTTTATTTTCGCGGGCCGGTGTCGTTTTCACATTGCAGTTTCTTCCAGAATCAACTCTGGTTACGTATGCGCCCTACATCTCAGCGCATGCGTTAGGTAAAGTTCGTTCATGAATGGGTCTTTTCTAGTGAAAAAAACAGCACATCTTCCGCAGCTGATCGCCTTGACAAGCCTCGAACGGAGAGATAACGTGGGTGGAAGGGAGGGATGATAAAGGAAGTGGCCGAACAGGATTACACTAGCAGGCACGTATTGTTAAAAAGCAGCCCCTCTTCCTGTTTGTGGGACGCTTTCGGTCCTCGTTTGGAGTTTATTCGTAATCATCATCTAGGCTCATGGGAGGGTCCAGACCCCCAGGACCCATACCCTCGCTACGCCCCTGCACCAATAAACGAATTCACATCTTCCAAATTTGTATTGTACAATGGTGTAATCCCGTATTTCATTACTTGACATTCTGCGCCTCCGCGCAATCACGGGAATGAATTCAAAACTTCCAGATTAGCTATATATGAATATCGGCTGCTTCGACTAGCAAATCCTGTGATGGTTTATTTCAAATTAATCGGAAACTTGGTCGTTATGGGTGGTGTAGTGGGTTAGCATACTAAGGCGCTATCCGGGAGACGCGGGTTCGGTTCCAGCTCCAGGACAACGAAATTTTCAAATTTTCCGATATTTTCTGACTTAACATCCATGTCATATTACACCAATAAACGGATTCACATTCCCCAAATTTGTATAAGGGTCGCCCAAATGAAACTGAGACTGTCGATTTTTTGCCGTAAGGGTTACATTGTAATATGTGAACATACATGAAGTAAAAGTAATACATGGGCTACATACCCGTTACACATAGTCGCATTGTCGGTACAAGCAAAAGTTCCAGAGCGGCACGAGGTTGTGGATAACCTTGGCGAAGAACGTTCGTGGTCGGCTGTGGAACCAGTTTTCAACGACATCCCGGACGTCAGAATAGTTATCGAACCGGCGGTCCTTGAGAGATTTTGTTAGTGGCCCGAAGATGTGATAGTCGCAGGGCGACAGATCGGGGCTATGGGGGAGAATTTCGATGACCTCCCAGCGGGAGCTCTGCAGAAAATCATGGCACACTGTCACCACATGCGGGCGTGCATTGTCGTGAAGCAGAATAACCCCATATGACAACATACTGGGTCGCTTACGCTTGATGGCCGTTTTGAGGTTGCTTAACGTGTTGCAGTATGTGGTTGCCTAGAACGTACTGCCTGCGTCCAGCCAACCCAACAGCAATGAGCCATTCTCATCGAAGAAAATCGTGAGCATCACTTGTCCAGTTCTTAAGGAGGACTGAGCTCTTTTTGGGCGTGGAGAGTTGGGATGTTGCCATTCCATACGCACCCGTTTTGTGGCCGAATCGAAGTGGTGGCACCAAGTTTTACCCGCCGCCACAATTTTGGAAATAAACTGTCCCCTTCGCCCCTCTGCGTGGTAACGATGCTGATGCTCCAGGCAAGCACTCATTCGCCGAGTCTTCTTCTCCATCTGGAGATGCTTGGGAACCCATCTTACGCAAACCTTGCTATATCCCAATGAGCGATGGATAATGGTGTTAATAGTTCCTTTACTCAAGGACAATGTTTCCGCAAGCTCACGGGTGGTGATTCGGAGATTCGTCTTCACAAGGTTGTCCCCGGCAGCAATCGATTCCATGGTGATTGCCACGTGTGCTTGACCAGGTCTCGGCATGTCCCCCGTGCTCACATATCCTTTAAGAAATTCACCAGACCAGTGGAACACTGTACAACTCAACTGACACTCAATTCCGTACACATCCTTTAAAAGACGATAAATGTCGGCTCCACTATCAATTTCTGCTGTCAAAAATTGAACAACTGCCCGGTTTGCCTGGACGAATTCATATCACGACCCTACGTAGTCAACTTTCCTCCGCACGTGCAAACAGCACACTGACACGTGTCAATAACAGCGTGCTTACTGACATGGCACGCCATATACCGGCGCAAATGCCCGGCTCTGTGTAATTATACAACGATGCTATTACACGAGCCTCACTTTCATTTGAGCTACCCTTATGTTATTGACGTATGTGTTATGTCTTACATCGTAAATTAGCGTAACCTAAATTAGGAACCCTCACCCGTCGCTTTTCTTTTCTTCTTGGAGGCATTCAAACTTTTACAGAAGTATTTATCATTTTGAAATTTATTTTGTACATTTTTAAGGCCATCCCTAGGGAAACTGTGTAACCAAGTTTCCAGTGTATTTCCTGTTTTCCGTACTACGCAGTTAGGCCACTTGGGTATGTAAGTGAAATTAAGCCACGCAGTTAGGCTACTTGGGTATGTAAGTGTTGCTTTATGTTTGTGTCATATCTGGAGCCGTGTATGGCTTTATGAGAACACGATTTAGAAATTCGGTTTTGCCTTGGATATTTTCCATTATGAGAAATATTTTGTGAAAATGTTTGCGATTTTTCGTGGCACACGTTTCAGCCACTAGTGGCTAAAGTCGGTATTGCTGTTTGTGGATGTCTTAACAATTCTGTGGAAATCCGGTTGTTATTTGGGGGAGAGGAAGGAACGGTTCATTAGGAAGAACTTCTTATACACTGAAGAGCAATTGAATTAGAGATACCTGTCTAGTAACGGGTAGCACCACCTTTCGCCCTGATGACGGCGGCGATTCGTCTCGGCATGGACTCGACAAGACACCGGAAGCGTTGGGAAGCCATACTGATCCACGACCCTTGAACAAGCTCCCACAGTTCACGAAGATTTAATGGAGAGGGGGACATCTCTCTCGATGGCATCACAGATGTGGTCGATGGGATTGAGGTCAGGTGACCTAGCTGGCCAAGGAAGGAGGTCACGTCGGTGGAGTGTTCATTCAACCATTCGGATACAGTTCGGCAGCTGCACTGTCTTGTTGCAGGATGAGGTCCCCAGTGAGATGTTGAAGACGCACAAACGGGAGCAATTGGTATTCCAGGATATCCCAATAACGTTGACCTGTGAGGGACAATGTTACACATAACAGGAGTCCCATTTCCATCCACGTAAACAGTCCCCAGACGAGAATGCCACCCCCACCAGCTTGAAGAGCACCCTGCTGGCAAGAAGGATCTATCGCTTCATGTGGTTTGCGCCGTACTCGTATCCTGACATCCGCATGTACCAACGTGAATCTCTACTCATCAGTCCAGGCAACATTTTCCCAAATGTCTAGGGTCCAGTGGCGATGTGTTAATCTTTGCACACTGTGATGTGCGGTCAGCAGCGGTACCCTCGTGGGACGATGGCTTCTGTACCCCATAGCGAGGAGATGGTTCTCGATGGTGTGGCTGCTTACACGTTTTTGTGCACCAGCGGTAAATTGGCGAGTGATTTCTTGCACTGTGGCCCGTCTATCCGTTGTTACAATGCGAGCTAGCCGACGATGACCCAGCTCATCCACACGCTGTTGTCCACGGCAGTTGGCCCTTGCAGGGTTGGTTTTACCGGATTCGATGTACTCACGGTGCACCCGTGGCACAGTGGCTCGGGAAAATCCCAGTGCCTGCACCACTTCCAAGATGGAGTGACCCATTCGTCCGGCCCCGACAATTTGCCCACGATCAAATGCGCTTAGATCCTTCGTCTTACCCATACTGCGTCCGACTCTTACTGATTCCTGTCGCATCACTCCTTATATTGTCGGATCGCTGCATACGTCACGTCGTTTCCGTTTACAGGGCCGCCTACAGCGCCACATTCGCATAACGCCAGCTGTCTCTAATTCAATTGCTCTTCAGTGTATTGCGCATTCTAAGGAGGTGTGGCTTTATTTTCTCTTTAGGAGGCGTAAATGCATTTCCTCTTTCCAAAGTTCTTTTCTTCTGAAAATTCTGTTTTGAAATATAATTTTTTCTTCTTATCGGAAAGGATTTAAAAGCCGTGCTCATTGCATCTGAGAATTCGATATTAATTTTCTTGATGTGCTTTCGTATTGTTTCGGGGTTTAATGATCACAATAAGCGATTTAGTTAGAGCTATAAGCGATCACTCGTCTCTAATTTGGGGCCTCTGGTTCCTGAGGAGAGAGTGGGAGAGAAAGAGACTTGTGTGGGCAACCGCACCACCCTTCTCTCTTCCAGAAAGGGTGACATACCAGAAACCACTGCCTCTCATTATTAAGCTACCGGAGAATAATTGGCGCAATTCGCCTACAGTTTTCCAAAATCAGTTACTAGACCTTTGAACACCAGAATTCCATACATACAAAACTTACTCAAAATCACATACGTGGAAACGTATATCAAGTTAAATGCTGTCTATGTACCTTAAAGGAAACCAATATGTTCCAATTGCAGAATTAAAATACGAGATTTATTTACATTTAAAACACAATGATTAAAAACTACTTGCAAGATCTTTCAGAACTAACTACAGTCTCATCATCAGGAAGTCTGTCACAGAGAAACAGGGGGCTGGTATTAAATTACAGAGACATCCCCTGATATTAGGCTCCATGTTGCCACAAAAGGATAATCTATAAGAATAAAAGAGAATAGCCGATTACGTAGCATGTTCGTCATATGCCATATCATAATCTTTAACAAATTTTCTACGCAACCATCATTGTGCCTCTTATACGTACTACTCTACAGCGGGACGTAAGACAGATGAAGTTTGTAGGTTCTATAGATAATTTTCCTTTGGTTACTTTTACCCTGAAAAATTTCTGTAGGAAACATAACTTCGAGTTTGGGGTCCGCACGAGTAATATTTATAGCCTTATCAGGAAAGACAGAGACTCAATCCAGACCACCCAAAGACATGGTGTATACAGGGTGTTCGTAAACTGTTTTGACAAAAGTAGAGGGGTGATAGTACTCATCAAGACGAACAATGTTTACAATGAAACCTAGGTCGCATTCCACTCTGAGTATCAGAAAAGAGTAAAGTTAGATGTCTAAGTTGAACTTTCAACAATGCAAAGAAAGAGAATTAACGACATCACAAGTTGCACAATCCCATTTATGGAGATTAGGGACAGACTCAACGTAGATACTGAAAGTGGCGGCAACGGGTACCGTTGCACAATTCACACCGGCGAATGAAAGACTGGCGCATCCTCTCGAAGATTCCTGGTGTCGTGTTTATCCCGTCCGCTGCAACAACGATTCTCGCGACGAGATCTTCCACGGAGTCCATAGGCGGTCTCGTACACAAGTGATTTCATGCGCTCCCAGAAGAAGAAGTCCAGTGGGTTTAAGTCCGGTGAGTGTGGAGGCCATGCCACAGGTCCGCCACGTCCAAACCATTATGCGGGAAATGTGGCATTCAGGAAGTGTCTACTGCACCCTGACAAGCCAATCAGCTGCAACCGTCGATGCTGCGTCTTTTCTCTGGATATTTGCATACGGCAAATGCTTGACTGTGATGTTCTGGCGATGTGCTACTTCTCCGGCACGAAACAAATGAGGTCTGAGGGGACGACTTGTGCTTGTTGGACGTATTTCGAAGTTACTCTTTTCTGACACTCAGAGTGGAATGCGACCCTTGATCCTATTGTAAATATTGTTCGTCTTGGTGGGTACTATCACCCCTCTTCTTTTGTCAGAACAGTTTACGAACACCCTGTATAGGATCCCCTTGATTTCTGGGGTTTCTACTATGCCGAATAAGTTCTATATAAGTTCTACACTTCGGACTTCAGCTGTTAGAATGAAAGAGCACAAATATAATATCAGGACCGGTTCTTCTAGTACAGTCCTTGCCAGAACTGTTAATCAAGGACATTATACAATAGATTGGGAAAACGCTACGATTATAGCTTCAGCACATAATCGACGTTTTATTCTCTTCACAGAGTGTTTGGGTATAGCTCGGTATGCTGAAAACTATTGCAATGAGGTCCTGCCAGCCTTTATTCCACAACCGTGGAGGTTACTAATTGGAACTTTTTCTGCGAATGATGATATGGCCCATGACGAACAAGCTACGTGATCAGCTATTCTCTTTTCTTCTTATCGATTATTATGTTGTGGCAACATGGAGCCTAATATCCAGGGATGTTTCTGTATTTAATACCAGCCCCACTGTTTCTCTGTGACAGTCTTCTTAATGATGGGACTATAATTATTTCCGAAAGATCTTGCAAGTAGGTTTTAATCATTGTGCTTTAATTGTAAATAAATCTCGTATTTTAATTCTGCAATTGAAACATATTGGTTTAATTTAACGTACATAGACAGCATTTAACTTGATATATGTTTCCAGGTACGTGACTTTGGATATACCCTTGATGCTTTCAACCCTTTGGTTGACATGGTCAGACCCTTTGTAGCCCTGTATAGCATGAATGTGCGGCCTTCAGTAACCGGAAATATCTTCCATTTCCTTATTCCTTTTCCCAAAGGTTTTACTCGAATGACAGAATTTCTCACGAATAACATTCCTTCTTCGGGAGATCAAGTTTTCTCGCCATTTAACGCTATCGAAGTTTTAAAATATTCGCTAACGCTGGCAGCCGCTATATGTAAGCCGATTACCTGCAAGCATAAGTGTTTGCATAATGGTGCAAGTGCAGGATTCAGACCATTCACCCGAGATGGGCTCGGGTTCGCGTTCCGGATGAAGCAGGGGAGGTGGGGGGGGATTGTTTTACGGTACTGGTTCTCTCCCTTCCCTGCAACCAGTAGCTCTAACTTAGAGCAGGCTATTTTTGCTTATTTCCTGTGGAGTTGCTCATGGTGGCTGTTGAAACCCGAGAGAGAAAAAAAACTGTTTGCCACAACACTAAAACTTTATCCCGGTGAAATCATAAAATGCAGTCGAGGGAACTTAATGAGTGTACGTGCCTGTCAGGCTTCGCCGTTCTTTTCCATGTGATGTTCTTTTCTGGTGATTAGCGCTTCCTTACATCAGCAAGATCTTCCCCAACCGCAGAAACTTGTATCAAAATTGCCTGACTCCCAGTAGTAGAAGTTATCTCCCACAACTGATCGGCTTTATGACACGACACTCCCTGGGCAGTAGCGATTACAATGGTCATGTGACTTTGGTAAACATAAAGTATCAGAAAAATCCTCAAGAAGGCGGAAGGGACTTATACGACTTGTTGGCGAAAGAGAGAGAGAGAGAGAGAGAGAGAGAGAGAGAGAGAGCATTTCATTGCTACCAGAAGCTCCACCTGGCAAAACTCGGATGCACCGAAAATCGGATCAATGACAGCTATGGCCGAATAAGTAGAGCACAAGAGAGTTTGGGTGAAGATTATTTCAGAGATGGAGCTCTCAGGAAATCTAATCACTGCGGAAAAGAAAGTCTTGGGATGGGAGAGAAGAGCAGAAAAATGAAAGAAACCCACTAAACACAATGGGTTAAATATCACAAAGCAAACTCACGTTCAAACAGAAGAGGGGGAAATGTTTCAGTTATGTGGCTTCTACTCATAATAAGACAGAGCAAAGAAATCACATAGGCACACCGAATATATGTTTCAGAAGAGACACTTTATATTTTAGTTTTCCTAAATCGTAAAAACGCTTTTAGTCAAATATAAAGTCAAAAACTTTCTTCGCGTTATTGATTTCAAAAGTTATGTTCGCAAAAATATTTAAGAACACCAGCTGGAGCATTTGTTATGCAACCAACAAGCAGAAGACGTGTAGAGGATGTCAAAATCAGCTTCGTATGCAAAGGAGACGTCAGTAAAACCCACACTGATAATCAACCAAGATGGAATCAGGAACAGAATTTAACTTCAGGAGTGGACGGATTTTCTAGCCTCTGTTTTTTTCGGGAGGGGTTGGAGGTTTAACGACCACCGTGAGCAACTCAATGGGCTATAAGCAGTCGCCCGTCCCTAATTTAGGGTCACTGGTTCCAGGGAAGGGAAAGAGCCAGTGCCGTAAGACAAACACAACATCCATGCCTCACCAGTATTCGAACCCGGACTCCTTTCGGACGAATGATCAGAGGCCATCGCTTAGACCACTGCTCTACCGGGGCGGCGATTTTCCAGTATCGTGAAAAATATAAGACAAACTGCTGTAACGTTATTACAAGGCTATTCATAACCTATCAAAAGTAATGAGAATAAAACAATAAAAATAATTTAGGTTAGTGGGCAAAATTGTGGAAAAAAGAAGCCCCGGTGGCGCAGTGGTCTAAGCGATGGCCTCCGATCATTCGTCCGAACGGGGTGCGGGTTCGAATCCCGGTGAGGCATGGATGTTGTGTTTGTCTTACGCCACTGGCTTTCTCCCTTCCCTGGAACCAGTGACCCTAAATTAGGGACGGGCGACTGCTTATAGCCCATTGAGTTGCTCACGGTGGTCGTTAAACCTCCAATAAAAAAAAAAAAAAATTGTGGAAACCTTTCGGAATTTTGTTTTATTTCTAAGGAGTGAAAACAAGAATTTGTGGGTGACGAAGATTGAAACCGCGCCTCCTCGCTCCGGAGTGAGTTGCTCTCACCGAGTGAGCTACCCCGATGGAATGTATCGTTGCAGATATGTCGTCTTAACACGTGCTTCACCTCTGCAGTAGGTCACATAGGTTTGATTGCTCATAACAGAAGTCGTTTTTAGAATAATACCATAAAATTGTACTTCATCACAAAGATACTTTAATACAAAATGTACTGCGACAAAACTGTGTTTAATTACCTTGATTTATTCTATCAAAAGTTATAGCAATAAAAAGGAAATGCAACTGCCTTGTGCAACGAGAAATGGATTTCCTTAACTCAAAACTGCCCAATGAAACTGATTGTTTTGAGAGCCAATCAGGTGTTATTATGACACAGCATAGAACCAATGATGTGTTAGTATGGGTTAACTCCCATTTTCAGGTATCAGAACTATTATGTGTACAAATAAGTTTGAAAGCGTTTTAAGACAACGCAACATGTAATTTGTGAGAAAACAACAGAGAGATATTTCCTATCTGAGGTTGAGAGACCTGAACCCTCAGCGCACTGCGCCTTTTGTCAGGTGAAAAAGAGAAATATTAGCTGTTTGGGAACAGATTTCCCTGATAGAATAGTACGAAAGAAAAGTATGGAAATATTAGAGGAGAGGGAGTAGACGGTTACCCGTTAAGAAGTGAAGTTGTAAGCTGCCCTACATACTTACCTGTAACAACAAGCCATTTCAAGTGCTATTTCTCTCCGCAGAAAAATGCCCGGTACATCTGTGCCACAGAAGAGCACAGGGGGAAAGGAAGGAAAGGACACGGGAGAGGGGAACCTGGAAAAAAAATTATCACACACAGAACATCTTTCCCAGAGAAGAATCGTCTTTGAACTCCGGGTAAGACAAAACTGGCCATTTGCTCAGTGTTGCTCGCCAGCCAATGAGAGAAAAGATTTTTCCCCATTGGTTTACAGAATTTTTTCACTGGTTTACTTTTGTTGATTCTTGACAGGCATGTCAGATTAACCATAGCTGAGGTGGTGTGATCACAAAGTTACACCGATCGAGGTTTCAGATGCAACATTTTGCTCGGCTCTTAAAAGGGCCTTTTTTTTTTTTTTTTTTGTTTTGTTTTGTTTTTTAATTAAGGAAAAACAACAACAAATTTTAACATAAAAGGCAAGACCAACAATACCTTGTTGTTGTTTTTTTTAAGGGCAGAGATATTTAGTACAAAAAAGATAAATCTTTTATGCAACATTTTGCTCGGCCCTTAAAAAAGCCCTTTTTTTTTTTTTTTTTCTCATTTTAATTTAACTAGGTTTCTTCACATGGGTGAAGTATGTTTTCAAAACAGAGTACGGCTCTTAGAGGATCCCACCCCCCTTTTTTTTTTTTTTTTTTTTTTTTATTTAACGAGATTAATTCACATGTGTGAAGTAAATTTGCAATCAGAGTAAGGCCCTTAAAAGAGCCTTTTTTTTTTTTTTTTTTTTATCAGAAATTCTTCATAGGTGAGAAATAACCTCTAAACCTAGTCCCAGTTATTGTTATTTTTTTTGCTAGGGTAGCTATGAATTGGGTTAAAAAATTCTGTGAATTGTTTACAGAATTTTTTCACAGGTTTACTTTTGTTGCTTCTTGACAGGCATGTCAGAGTAACCATAGCTTGGGGTGGTGTGATCACAAACAGAGTAACCATAGCTTGGGGTGGTGTGATCACAAACAGAGTAACCATAGCTTGGGGTGGTGTGATCACAAACAGAGTAACCATAGCTTGGGGTGGTTTGATCACAAAGTTACACCGATCGAGGTTTAAGATACTCGTTTAGAGTATGCAACATTTTGTCGGCCCTTAAAAGAGCCTTTTTTTTTTTTTTTTTTTTTTATCAGAAATTCTTCATAGGTGAGAAATAACCTCTAAGCCTAGTCCCAATTATTGTTATTTTTTTTGCTAGGGTAGCTGTGAATTGGGTTCATTTCTGGAACTTTATTTAAGATAGTTTTTGGCCTTTTATAACTGTCAGTTTCATTGACAGTATAGTTAATGGCCGCTCTGACCAGAGGATTAGGATGAATCTTAGCTTTTTCATAGTATCTGTAAGCTAAGTCATACATCGTGTAATGGATGGAATTAATATTTAGCATGCTTCGGATAGCATGGTTTGAAGTTCTTCCATCAAGTCCAACCATATATCGTAGGGTTTTATTTTGAAATGAGGTAATCTTATTTTTCTGCTGTTTGTTGCAGTTACCCCAGATAGGACAGGCATAAGTAATAACAGGGCTGATACAGGCTTTCCATATCAAAGTTTTGTTTTTCCTGCTAAGCCTTTTATTTTTTATTATTGGCTGGAGACTTCCTCTGATCTTAAGGGATTTGGACACAGTTTCTTTAATATGCTTGTTCCAGTTTAGGTTGTGGTCCATAAAAAGTCCTAAATATTTAACATCATTTACCCAAGGTATTTTTTTTTATACATTTCTATTTCAAAGTCTGGATTGTGATTGCATTTAATCCTAGACAATAGAATTGCTTGAGTTTTTTCGGTATTGATTTTAATTTTCCAATCTAAGAAATATTTCTCAAGTTTTTCAACATAATGTTGCAACATGAAAGTTGCTTGATTTTTATTTTTGGAAGTATAAGCGAGTGCAGTGTCATCAGCATAGAGAGCTGTAGTCAGATTCCTGTTATTATAGTTGGGAAAGTCTGACGTAAAGATAGAATACAGCGTTGGTGCGAGTACACTGCCTTGAGGTACACCAGCTTCGATTTTTTTTTAACGATTTTTTTCCATTGATTTTTACACAGAATGTTCTGTTAGTGAGGTATGATTTGATTATGTGTATAATCCAGGGTGGGAAATCATGTGCTATTAGCTTGTAGATAATTGCCTCATGTGGGCATTTATCGAATGCTTTTGCCACATCCAGAAATATGGCTGCTGTGTGTTCCTTTTTTATAATTCCTTCAGCACATTTTTCAGTTATTCTAGAGAGTTGGTGCACCGTGGAGTGTTTATCTCTAAAACCTCCTTGAGTAAATGGAATTACTGGGAATTCCTCACAGAATTGTTGCATTCTAATAAGAATTATTTTTTCAAAGATTTTTCCCATGGTTGGGAGCAACGAAATCGGTCTGTGATTTTCAGGAATTGCCGGGTTTTTGCCTGGCTTGGGTAAAAGTATTACCTCTGCTGTCTTCCAAATATCAGGGAAGTAGTTTATTTTAATGGCACAATTGTATATTTTAGTAAGGGTTTGCACATATTCTTCCGGTAATGTTTTCATAATTTTATTATTTATGCCATCATTGCCTGGTGCCTTTTTATTTTTAAGATTATTAATATGAAACCTAACTTCCCTTTCACTGATGGGTAGTGGTTTTTCAAAGTCAGGAGGAACAAAAATTTTTTTTTGGCCCTTAAAAGGCCTTTTTTATTTCTTATCTTTTCAGTTTCTGGCGTTCCGGACCCGCGAGAGGTCGTAGCACCTTTAACTTGTCTATCGGACGTAAAAGAGGCCGTAGCATTTTGTACTTTTGGCTGTTGTTTTCTTTGCCTTGTGCTTCTATTTTTTTTAAAAGAGACTTTCTGTTTGCTTTTAATTGGGGATGTTAATACAGGTTTTTTTACTAGTAAATTCTTCATAGAGTTGTGCACTTTGGGCGATGACTCTAGAATTTTCTACATCCTCCGCGTGTCTAAAATAAGTATTCAGGGCCTTTTTCATTTTAATGGCTACATCAGTGTCAGGGATGTCATTTATTTTAAACTGTTTTTCTAGTGAGTTTGCAAAAATTTCTGCTTTTTCTTCGTCAGTTCTAACTACCGTCCCATCTTCTTTTTGAAGGGGTGGGAGTAATTTGACATTTTTATTTTGCAAGCTCGACGTGAGATTCCATAGAGTCATTTTGTTTTTTTTATCCGAATTTTCAGAGTAGTCAATATGAGCCTCCTCTAATACTTGACCCCATGACCCATTCTCGAATTTTCTGATTTCTCTTTTAATTTGTCTATTTATGCAGCAATAAAGGTCATAGAACGTTTTATTTCTTGTTCTTTGCCACTTGCTTCGGTACCTATTTTTTTCTTTTATAAGTTCCAAAGTTTCTTTGGGTAAATAGTACGGATTTTTTTTCTCTTTAGCAGGAGTTTGACATTCTTCCATAATTTTTTTAATGGAGAGGTTAAAGAGTTTAATAGCTGTGTCAGTTTCTTCTTTGCTATTACAGTCTCCAATTACTGGGGGTGGCACTAGTTTAATTTTCCCTTCAAATTGCTTGAAGTTAGTGACCATTTTGGGTGCTACCTTCACAGTTTTGTCAGTATAAAGCTGGAGGTGAACTGGATTGTGGTCAGAGGAGAGTGCCGCCTCAGTATGAATTTCAAAGTAATATTTATTTTTCTTCAGGAGTGCAAAATCTAGTATATTGCTAGTTCCTCTGAGCGCCGTTCGTGTGGGTTCAGAAGGCGCCCCCAAGTCAATGTTTTGGTTTAAAAGATATCTGAAAATATTGTTCCCACTTTTATTAGCTCTTGGGCAGTGCCAATAGCGGTGTTTACTATTAAAATCTCCCGCAATGACCGTAGGAATATTTTCTTCGAAAAGCTTATCTAGAGCTTCCCTGGTAATAGTGTGTTTGGGATGATTGTATAGTGCCGTAAATTTAATCGGGTTATTTTTTGTTTGAATAATAACCGAGTGCGCTTCCATGCCATCCTCTGTGTTGCATATCGCTTCACTTTGCTCTAGTTTATCTTTCACTGCGATCAAAATTCCCCCACTTTGGGAGGTTTTGTCTTTTCTGTAAACCTTGTAGTTGGGAATTTTGAATTTAATTCTGTCCGTTAGCCAGGATTCATTAATTAGCGCAATATCAATTTTTTTGTATTTTAGGTAGGCTAAGAATTCTCTATGCTGCCTTTTGATGCCTTGCGCATTCCAAATTAATATGTTAAGTCCATTTGTTTCAGAGGAAAGAAATTCGTCCTCGGTTTTTTTCATCATTTTTTACTGTATCAATTTTATTTATATTGCTGTTAATTTCGATAACTTGGTCAGAATTGCAATTGATTGCTTCCTTGCTTTTGACCAGTTTGGCAGCTAATTCTGCTATTTGATTGATGGTCCATTCAACATTTTTTTGTTTTTTATCGGTTTCTCCATTTATTTTTTTCCGTAAGTTTCTCACTCGTGGACATTCCTTTAACTTTTTTAATTAATAGGTCAAATTTGCTTTCTTCCTCAGAGAATGAGGGAAAGGTTTCACTAAGAGGGCGTTTTTCTTCCTCAGAGAAGGAGGAAAATGAACGGCCCTTAAAAATGCCGTTGTTTTTTTCCCCCTTCCTCAGAGAAGGAGGAAAATGAACGGCCCTTAAAAATGCCGTTGTTTTTTTTCACCCCTTCCTCAGAGAAAGAGGAAAATGAACGGTCCCTAAATATGCCGTTGTTTTTTTCTTCATCGTTGTTATTAGCATACTGCAATTGAGCCTCTTCATTACGGTTATTTTTTTCTGCCTCTTTAATTTCTTTGCTGAGCCTGCCAGCGAAATATTTTGGTTTTTCCACGGTTGGAGTAACCAGTTTTTTGCTTATGCGTAGCATTTTCATCTATATTTTTATCAACATCAACAATTAATTTCTCTATCACTTTTGTGTTTTGGAATTTTTTTGCGATATTTTTTAATTTCTTCTTGGGGCACAGAATTCTGTATCAGGCCCTTAAAAGGGCCTTTTTTTTTTTCTCGCCTAGATATTTGTCAACATCGGCAATCAATTTCTCTGTCACATTTGTGTTGTGGAAATTTTTGCGATGTTTTTCAATCCTTTCTTTTAGCACAGAGTTCTGTACATTGCTTTTAGGGACAACTCTTTTTTTTCTCTGTGTAATAAATTAATATTACGCAGGTATTTATTTGTGTCATTTTTCATTAATTCTGTGTCATTTACAGCATTCTTTATTTTTGAGCTTAACTTATGCTCATAAGATGACTGAGGTTGTTCTTTTATTTCAACCCTTTTTGTGTTTTGTATTTGCACAGTAACTTTATGGAAAAAAGTACTCGGCCCCAAAAAGGGCCTTTTTTTTTTTTTTTTTTCATTGCAAAAGCCTGACGCCGAAGCTGTCTCAGGTCTGTTTTCTATAAAACCTTCCTCTTGGGTAAGGTTGTCCGGAATTTTCTCGGACTTTTCATAAATCATATCTGGTATTTTCTCAGATATTCCATCGCCCGGGCATCCCACCGGTGTTTTATTGAAATCTGAAAATTTTACAAATATCCCATCGCCCGGGCATCTCTCCGGTGTTTTAATGATATCTGAGATTTTATCAGATATCCCATCGCCCGAGCATCTCTTCGGTGTTTTTAATGATATTTGTAATTTTTTCAGAAATCCCATCGCCCGGGCATCTCACCGGTGTTTTTTTCATATCTGATATTTTCTCAGATATTATGTCTGGAATTGGCACAGACATACAAGAGTCATCGACAACTTTTTTGTCAGATGACGTGCCTAGAATTTTCTGAGGCACAGAATAAGAAAGTTTTTTACCTGCCAATCTTCTTCTTGTTCTTTTTTGGATACTATGACAAAGTTCCGGCGGAAGGTTCTTAATTCTTCTAGATCTTCTTGGATCTGGCTTTTCAGTTGACTCCGGATTTCCCGTGAAAGTAGATGTGGAACGGGAAACGGCATCGCTTTTCTTGGCGTCAGGCTTTTGCTCTACAACATCAGAACTTGAAATTCTCTTAATTTTTTCGATGGGCTTGAAGCTGAAACGAAGAGAAGTGGATTCGAGAAAATTTTAATTGAGCTTTGAAAAAGCTTAACAACTAAAAGATCCCCTAACCGGACTGATTCGGATAGACTGGTAACCCAGAAACTATCTAATCGCAGAACAAGACGAACGGCCGACGACGACGAAAAGCTTGCACTAAAGTTCACTCGCAGGATCTTTAAGAATAAAAATATGCGGCGTCATTATCTATCACCTTCCGCCATCGGTCGGGCAGCTGACGGATTCCAGCCATGAAGAATACTTCGTCGTGTGATGCGATGAAGTCATCAACCCATTTTTGAACTTCGTCACATGTCCGTAACCGTACAGCAGATAATGTTGCATCGATCGGAATAAATGATAATCTGAAGGGGCTATGTCGGGACTATACACCGGGTGCTCCAAAACTTCCCAGCGAAACGTCAATAACGTTTCCTTGACCGATTTCGCGACATGCGGCCTAGCGTTGCCATGCAGTAATTTCACGGGACGCAATCCTTTGACTGTGAATGGACGTTTCCTACAGATTTTATGGTTCAATCGCAGAAATTGTTGCTTGTAGCGATCAGCCATAACAGTTTGACCCTGCTCTAATAGTTCATAATACCCCACCAGATGTACAGAATTTTCTTGGAGTAAAGCGTTTGTGTCGAAGTCGTTGCTTTGCCGGGGTCTACAAAGTGTGTCTTGCGTTTGGGATTGTCGTACCATGTCCACTTTTCCTCACCCGTAACGATTCTCCGTGGGAAAGATCTTCTCTGTTGTTTATTCAACAGATTCAAACACTTCATGACACGCTCACCCCGCACGGGGATAACTGGTTTTCCAGTTATTTGGGGAGCGGCGCCCCCACGGCCCGAGCTGACCTTGTGACTGGTCAACATCTGATGTCATGCCACCGCTTTGCTGTTGGTGTTTGCAGGGAAGGCTGTTCATCCAGCTGTTGGGGAGTCGCGGCCCCACGATCCCGAGCTGGTCTTGTGTCTCGCTTTTTCGTTTTTATTTATTTTCTCCACTGGCTAGTTGCCCGTGTTGTATACTTTACCTAATCGCTACCACGTTATGTACTAACACCCCGGTCTTGTGGTTTTGTTACCCTCCACCGCTAACTGTTTAATATTAACCGCTCAGTTCGTAGGTTGCTGAGATTCCGTTTAGGTTCCCTTCCAGGATTTGTCTTCTTTAGATTTCTTTTTTTTCTTTTTAGCTGGTTTGGGTGCTAGACCTACCTGCATGTTTGCCGCGTGCGGAGACCCGTGAGGCGGAAATGGGATGTCTGGCGGCTGAGGTCGCAGGAGACCGGTTAAGTGCCTCCTGTGTACCAACACTCCTCTTCGACCCCGGCTTCGCTGTAAACGGGAGGCTAGAGACTAACCCACCTCTAGTCAGAAGTCTTGTACCAAGTTGTGTACAGGGCTTTAGCGGCTTTTTTGTCGTATGGCACGGCAGGGTGAGCCCGGGGCTTGTGGGATCATGCCAAAGGCGTTGGCATGACGGTACCAGAGGAGGCCGAAGTGTCCGCCGAGTGCGTGTGATCACAGCCAACGGACTATATCTGCAACGTATAAGCTCCAGAACTGTGTCTAGCGTCATTTTCTTGGCTTGCGGACCTCCAGTTCTCCCTTGTAGGGCTCGGTGGTGGGTGGAGTAGTCTGCAGACGAATCTTCCTCCTTTTTTTCCATGGGTAAAAAGAACAAAAACTCCAAATTTAAGTCACCTGACAAAATGATAGTTGCCAACGACACTCCTTCGTCTTCTCAACCTACCAAGTCTCATACCCTTAAACGGTCTTTAGACCTTGACCTGGACCAAGAATGTGGAACCTCTTCTTCGGCAGCTGTACCAGTCGCTCCGAAGCGTCGTCTCCCCTCAATTGCTGTGACTACGCATGCTACTCACTTGCTTGTAGAATCCATCGATCCGAATGAGAGACTGTCCACCAGATCTCCCTTTTTCATTTCTAAAGCTTTGGACGCTGCGGTTGGCCCCTTGAAGTCTGTGAGGAAGCTTCGCTCTGGGGACCTGCTTGTCCAAACTTGCAGTGTTTCTCAGAGTAACACTTTCTGAACCTCACTTGTCTTCAAGGCATTCCTGTGAAAGTGACACCTCACCCGTTTCTTAACACCTCTCGGGGTGTTATTTCGAGTTTGATCTCTTGCCATGCAGTGAAGACGAATTCGTGACTGAACTTGCTGATCAAGGTGTTATTGCTGCACGTCGTATGATGTTCCGGCGTGATGGTTCCATGATTAAGTCAAAAAATGTCATCTTGACTTTTGACTCCCCGAAAGTTCCGACAGAAATCAAAGCAGGCTACTTGGCCTGTGCAGTTCGCCCGTACATTCCTAGTCCTCTGCGCTGTTTCAGGTGCCAGAGGTACGGGCATTCACAACGATTCTGTAAGAGTACCGCTCGTTGCGCTAATTGTGGCTCCGGTGAACATGACGGGGAAGGTTGCACTTCTGCGGCCTGCTGTGTTAACTGCGGTGAGGCCCATGCAGCTTACTCCCGCAACTGTATGAAATGGAAGGACGAGATGGCGATCCAGCGCCTCAAGACCCTGGATGGCCTCTCGTACCCTGCTGCCAAAGCCAAGTTGGGTATTCCCAACACCCGACAGCGTAGTTTTGCCGCAGTTGTTAAGTCTCTGCCACAACCCGTGCAGCCCTTTGTTCCGCGCCCTGTAGCTCTCGCAGCGCTTGCCAAGCGATCTACAGCTGACCAAGCGACACAGGTGTTTTTCCCCGAGCTCGCGATTTTTCGACTACCTGATTCTGGGCCTTCTCTTTTGCAGCCGACCCTCTCTTCCAGTTTAAAGCAGAAAGCCTGCACGTGCGGACGACCCGGCCCTCAATCCGCAAAGGTGTGCAGTGTCCATCCAACTGTCTCGGCCTCAGCGAGGTCCCCACCCTCAACCAACATTATAGAGGAACATAGGGGGAGGAGAGTGACAGTTCGTCCCCAGCCTCAAACAACATTGCAGAGGAACATGGGGGAGAAGAGAGTGACAGTTCGTCCCCGCCCTCTGCCAGCATTGCAGGGGAGTGTGGGGGGAGGGAGAGTGACTCATCCTTTGTGTAGTTCTGTTTAAAAAAAAAAAAAATTATAATTATAATAGTCAATTAATAAATTTTTATATAAACCTAATTAACTACCTTGTCTTCACAGCTTTCATCATACTCTTTTTCAACTTTTACCAAGCCTGTCTGCTCTTAATCATTTTCCACGTTTTTTAAAAATCTGTGGCTGATTGTTCTTGGTCTGGCGCTCTTTGGCCAAACCTGGCCCTTGCGCCAATAAAATCCAACAACCAACCAACCAACCATGACACGCTCATCCTTGTTCCTGTGGCTGAGGTCATGTGGCACCCATTTTCCTTCCTTTTGAATCTTTCGCATTGCGCGTAAATGATTGGAAATGGTTTGTTGAGTTACCCCCAGTTGTTCAGCTAGTTCTTTTTGCGTTTGAGGCGAATCTTCATCCAGCAATGCTTGCAGTTCCTCATGTGCAACCTTCCGCTACGTTCTCGATCGCTAACATCAAAATCACCTGCTTTAAAACGTCTAATCCGAAACTTACCCGTGCTTTTTTTGATACAGCAAAATTCTGTGTCACATTTTATACTCTGGACCAGTTACAGTCGCACGACAACAACGCGGAAGAATGTCTGATATGTAAATTAACGGTATGCGTCAGACAAAAAACGCTTTAAAACTTCTTTGTACACCTAATAATAATAATAGAACTTCTTTTCAGTTGTGTGAGTGTCATCAAGTTGGGCACCGGTTTTGTACGGATTTTTGTTTCTCGATAAATCACTAAGCTGTGTAACTTAGTAAGATGACAAAGATAGAGAAAAAATTTGACTGATCACCCAAAAAGCGATGTAAAATACTCACGTTTGAGGACGAAGGCTAGCTTAGGAAGAAATCATAAGAAAAGTAGGTGGAAATATAAATAAAGGAGGTATTTCTAAACAGCGCAAAAGGTATCAGCAGACATAATCAGTTCAAAACCAACTGATAAAGGCAGCAAAAGATGAAAACAAGTTAGTAAAATCATGCAATGCATTGATTATGATACGCTTCCAACATACCAGAAGTTATTACTCAAGTTATGTGGATAATGGCTGTGGAATAAATCTCGCTCCTGTGTCCTGACCTTTGACCCCATTTCGATGATACTCAACAAAACCGGTTCACTATACCACCGGAACAACATGATAAAGTTTTGTCGCAATCCAAGCATTTTAGGTAAGTTATGATGCACAAGGGCAATGGAATGGATCCCACGCCAGTGTCCTGACCTTTGACACCATTTCGCCCATTTTCAATAGGGTTTGTTCCCAGTGGCTCCCTACCACATACTAAAATTTCATCGAAATCGAACCATTTTTACGCAAGTTATGACGCATAAGGGCAATGGAATATATCCCGCTCTTATGCCCTGCCTGACCTTTGACTCCGTTTCGCCTATTTTCAACAGGGTTCGTGCCCAGGTGGTTCCCTACCACATACTAAAATTTCATCGAAATAACCATTTTTACGCAAGTTATGAGGCATAAAGGGAATGGAATATATCCCGCTCTTATGTCCTGACCTTTGACCCCATTTCTTCCATTTTCAATAGGGCTCGTGCCCAGGTGGTCCCCTACGACATACTAAAATTTCATCGAAATAACCATTTTTACGCAAGTTGTGAGGCATAAAGGCAATGGAATGGATCCAGCTCCTATGTCCTGACCTTTCACCCATTTTCAATAGGGTTTGTCCTCAGGTGGTTCCCTGTCACATACTAAAATTTCATCGAAATCGAACCATTTTTACGCCAGTTATGACGCATAAAGGCAATGGAATGGATCCAGCTCCTTTGTCCTGACATTTGACCCAATTTTACCCATTTTCATAGGGACCGTCCCCAGGTGGTTCCCTACCACATACTAAAATTTCATCGAAATCAAATAATTTGTACGCAAGGAATGACGCATAAGAGCAATGGAATGGATCCCGCTGCTATGTCCTGACCTTTGACACTGCTTCGCCCATTTTCAACAGGGTTCGTCCCCAGGTGGTCCCCTACCACATACTAAAATTTCGTCGAAATCGAACCATTTTCACGTGAGTTATCGTGCGGACGGGCGGACAGACAGACGGACAAAGCTGGAGCATATATACGCTTCTTCAACCTACGGTTGGAAAGCGTAAAAAAGCATGTGTTCAGGGAAGCTTCCCTAACGAAAACAAAAAATGTACAACTAAAGTTGTTTCGTAAGCTCGTACTGAACAGCTAATGGCATTCTTTTTTTTTTTTTTTAAATTGGAGGTTTAACGACCACCGTGAGCAACTCAATGGGCTATAAGCAGTCACCCGTCCCTAATTTAGGGTCACTGGTTCCAGGGAAGGGAGAGAGCCAGTGCCGTAAGACAAACACAACATCCATACCTCACCGGGATTCGAACCCGGACCCCTTTCGGACGAATGATCAGAGGCCATCGCTTAGACCACTGCGCCACCGGGGCGGCTAATGGCATTCTTTATGTGCATGTTTAAAACATACTGAATAGGTGAGGAACCGTGGTTACATAATATTATAAATTTTGATGTGTGGTAAATGTTCTTTTGATTGGGGGTTTAACGACCACCGTGAGCAACTCAATGGGCCCGCCCCTAATTTAGGGCCATTGGTTCCAGGGAAGGGAGAGAGTCAGTGCCGTAAGACAAACACAACACCCATGCCTTACTGGGATTTGAACCCGGACCTCTTTCGGACGAATGATCAGAAGCCAACGCTTTAAACCACTGCGCCACCAGGGTGGCTGGTAGATGTTCAATGGAATATTTATTGCACAATGTCCTTGCACTGTTGTGTTGCCATGTCCAGTTTTAAAATGCCCTTATAATTCCATCGCCTCTCTCTCTCTCTTAGGGCTTACGTATTTATAATCGAGTGAAAATTTTCAAGTACTGATGTTCTGCAGGGAATATTACTAGTTATTTTAGATTATCTCAGTTGCAATCAATCATCAATGGAGCAAAATTCGGACAATTCATGTGTGGCAACATAATAACTATATAAAAATTGATTATATTGAAACCTAGCTAGTCTTATAATGCATAGTCCCATTAAAAAAATTATCTTCTCAAAAATTTCTAAATGCTCCCTGATTTTTTTTCCTCCAAGTTTTTACTACATTTTTTTTATCTGTTTCTCAATGTACAAGTTGAAAAGAGAAAAAAAAGGGGGGGGACTGGACAAGTGAATATATGCAGATAGCTTTCCTTTCGTATTTTCAGAAATAAGCTAAAATAAAAAAATAAATAAGCTCGTTTGAAGATAAAATTATAAAATCCCAAAGATCAGTTTTCGTGCTGCTAAATTAGTCACGTTATCATTTTCTTGTGCTTTCTACTAAGTTTAAAAAAATGAACAAATTTTGAATGTCTTATATTGGGATATCTTCTAAGGGAAGGGGATCTTACAAATTTGTGATGGTTTGACAAGTCACATGGTGAATTTCTATGAAATGGCCATATCCGTGTTTTAGTAGTCTATAATTTTCTAGTTGTATTAAGAATTTCATGGTTTATAAGATAAATGTTGTGATTATTTCTCAACTAATGTGAATTGTAAGCAAGTTTGCTGAGGCAAAGTTTAGTTCTAATTTGCCAGATTCAAACTTTTTTTTTTTTTTTGAGCTTGCTGAAAATCTGCAGATCAATCAGTTCAGAGCTTTATAGTGTTTTCATTTTCAGTGTAAAATGTAATAAAAAAAATCAGAAATTACGATGTCAATGTTAGCGTGTACATGCTAGAAACTGAAAACAAATGGGAGGTATTTGTAGTAAATGCATCTGTTTTTTTTTTCAATGACTGATATTAGTGTTTAAAAAAATGATATTAAAGATATGATGGTTTGGTGAAAGGCATATATAGTGAATTCCAATGTAATGACCATATCCGTTTTTTATCATTCTATAATTTTCTAGTTATTTTAAGAATTTCTTGTTTTATCAGATGAATGTTGTAATTATTTCTCAACTAATGTGAATTGTAATCAAATGTGCTAAGTTGAAGTTTAGCTCTAATCTGCCAGATTAAAGTCTTTTTCGAGTTTACTAATAGTCTTTGGGGTCCATCAGTTCAAAGCTTTACAGTATTTTCATTTTCAGTGTATTACGCGTATGGCACAAATTTATATGTCAATTTTAGTTTGTACCTTTCAGAAACTGAAGAAAAATCAGGTATTTTGTATTAACTGCATTTCTGTTTTTTTAATAATTGATATTATTGTTAAAAGACAAGACTTTCTTTGTAATCTAATGTGTCCTATTAGTGCAGTTTTCCAGTTTTTTTCTTTATAAAGTCAAAGTTAAATTTATGGTTGAAGCGCCAGCGTATGAGGGTAATGTTTATACACTGTCTCCTTTAGATTCCACTCAGAGAAAGAAATCTGGAGGAGATAAGTCCAGCAAGGGCGCGGTGGCTACATACTAAAAAACGAGAGAATTCTATAAGTCCAGTAGTATCTCCATGGATTCATTTGACGTGTGCGTAATTGTTTCATTAGCTGGCACCTACAGTAGCGTTCATCCTCATGTAGCAAAGCCACAAACGGTTGAACAATATTTGCGTCGATAGCTAAGGTCACACAGTAGACTCTAAAAAAAAGATGGTTCCACAGTTCTATCTTTGGAAACAACAGCCTGGTGTGCTTCTTAGTGATTTTCGAAAGCCGATAGACTTTTTATTTTTAGAAGTTATGCACCCATTTAAATGAAACCAGCCTTTCCTGTAAGAAATGTGTACAACACTATGACGCTGTTGCATGTGAACCTCATGAACCAACTGTAATAATGATCATGTATGTCTACATCCAACGGGCACATCTCTTGCAGTATCCGGATTTTGTATGACTGTAACTCCAAACCTCTGGCAGCCCTGTGAGTGGTTGAATAAGAAACTCTTATTTGTGACAAATTCGCCAATTACATACGGGGAGATCGCAACAAGCGACGGTCAACTTCTACAAAATGTGGTGTCACTACTGGTTACACCTAAGACTTATCTCCAGCAGTAGTTTTTTAAGTGATATATTGCTTATTTGCTTTTGTATTGTTGGAACACATCGATACATTCCTTACTTCATATTTTCCTCCCTTGCAAATATTTAGTGTCTCGCTTCCATGTCATTTAAGTTTGATTAACGTATACTGAGTTTAGATGCGTGATTCCCACAAATATATTTCAAAATTAAGTCTCCCCCCCCCCCCCATCGAGTGTAAACATTGCAGATGAAATTAAGTATGGTGTAAGTTAAAACAAAGAAATGATTTGCAACGGTTACTGTGCTCATAATCTACAGACTCCTGAAATAATTTATCGACAACGACTCCGCACTTTCTATTTAGTCTGTTTTAAACAGTCTTACCGCAAATTGTTATCCATTTGGCACTTAACACAAAACAGTTTATATTCCAGTGAAAATCCTTTTAGGTGATCATAATACATGTACTCTTTTAGAGCACTTTTTGTAAGTACAACAAACAGAGTTCCCACACATCACTGCGACGCCATTCCAACTAATCCAAGGTCGTGATTCCATAATTCTCTGCAACCAGCTGCTGGTTGTCGGCATTCAAGCAAACACGAACCGAAACTCACAAATGTAAACTTGCAGCAGGTGTTCGAGGAAAATAAAAGAAACAACCAAAGGACGCCATCATCCAACAATAAAGCTGATTACTGGCCATTTGTTAAAAATGACTAAGTCATCACTTCTGATGAGCACTGCAGGGAAATAAGTTCTAACTGGGTGTGAAAGGATACAGGATAAGTTATATAAGTTCTAACTGGGTGTAATAAATGATACAGGATAAGTTCCATCCTGTATCGTTTGTTCAGTGAGTAATTAACGTCTTAAGAAGGCACCATACTAATATAAATTTAAAGTGTCTCGAATGTAAAAATAATTGATTTTTTCAGTCAAGCTTGGGTAAACTGAAAATTGGCTTTGTAAGTTTACCGTGAATTGTTAAATTCAATTTCAGGAATATTTTTATAGAAAATTTCAGAAATATTTTTATAGAGAATTAGAATATCGTCGAAGGCATTTGTTTGTACAGGTACATTCTCTACAAAAGATGCAGTATCTATGTGTAACACACAATTAACATTTGTTAAGAACAGTGTTTTTTCATGAATATTTCATTTTATAACTTCTCTTTTCAAATCTGAGAAAACTTATGAGTAAATTGTCCTTATCTTTCTTCAATAAGTAAGCCTAAGATTCAATAGGGGCTGTTACTATATTACCCATGTTTATCAAGAATTCACTAGTATATCATGAAGTGCCTTTATTGGAGTTCATCTTTGAAATGTTAAGAGTAATTTCTGGAAATGGTAAACAATTATATATCCTGGTGCAAACGAAAATTTCAGAAACATTTTTATAGAGAATTGCTTTTCAGATATATTTTGCAATACCTTGGTCAGATTTTTTAGAAATGTTTCACATTTTTGTTCCCTGAAGGCTTCAAGTGTTTCTGGATTTTTTCTTTGTTAACTGTGGATCGTTTTTCAAAATCAAGCAGCCAACCTCTTTCAAGATTTTTCAGTAGCATGTGTAAAGTTCCTCAAAGTTGTTGAAAAGGTTTTCCATGGGAGGCTTTCCACTTTTGTGAAATGTTTTAAAGTTTATTGTGGAACGTTCCTCATAATGATGCTGACACTCTGGGACAGAATGTTTCAATAATGTGTGGAAGGTTGATCCCTTTTGTTGAAAAGATTCCTCTCCTTATTGTTGAACGTTCCACAAAATCATCCCGGAACAATGTTTCAGACTTCTTCAAAAATGTGTGGAACGTTTATCAGGATTTCTTGCATAACGTTTTCAAAAATGTTGAGGCAGCTAAGCTGCCTCTTTTCTTTGTGTAACGTTCCAGAATTTTTTTTTTTACAGTGTATCAACAAAGCATACGCAGAACAAATCATCTGCGTCACCATGGCAGCAGGTCACGGGACCAGAACGTTCCTCTGTGGTTATCGTGAACACAGACAAGCCGTTCGTTTCTTTCCTTTGAGTCTTTAAAAAATGCTTAAAAATCAGAAAATGACTTTTTTTTAAATTTGTAAAACAGGGATGGTAGTTGTAAGTTTATGCTGTAAAAATTGCAATGCATTATGATTTATAGTTTGGCATATATCCGTTTTTTTTAAATGGATCCCATCGCAAAATAGAGAATTTCGTGAAATTTAAAAATTTGATTTCTCGTAAACTAAATCGAAATTAAAAAAAAAAAAAAAAAAGGGCGACGAGGTGCAAAAATTTGGTCATGGCACTACATGCCTACAAAGTTTCGTGGTTCTGTTGCTGTTAGTGTGTCCGGAACGCGACCTGACAGCACTTTTTTTGCTTACCTTAATTTTGAAATACAATAGCGTTTGAAGTATCACCAGAATCGCAAAACGGTTTCGTGTTCTCCAAGCAATTCTCTACAAACGATGTAAATTTCATATTTTTGTTTTTGTAAATACGTTTTGCGCTGCGAGTAGGAAAGTCGCGAAATTTCTAAAACAGCGGCAGCAGCTACTTTTTTTTAGAATAGAGAGATAATTGCATACTGTTCTTGAAAATTGTATTGTTTCTTCCAAAAACTCTACAGCCAAATTTTATTCCCCGATTAATTTCCTCATGAAGTGACCCATGCTTGATATTTGTTGTCAAATGTAAATATAGGTATCGATTACCTTGAGTTTTCCTCATCAATCGCAAAATCTTCATTTTTTTAAAACGCATTGTACATCAGTTTTGTTTTCTCAAAGTTCATTTTATTCCGACTTTCGTTTTCAAGATCATTTTTAATCCAGCAAGTTCCTGGATAATAATACTCTGTAGCTCTGAAGGGGAAATCTTGAAAAAGCTTTAATCTAAAGTGAAAAAAAAAATCCACTTGCAGCTTTTTTTAAACAGTTTATTGATTTTTTTTTGGCACGGTGGTCGACGTTTTTATCTGAAGTGAAAAAAAATTCCACTTGCACTTTTTTTTTTAAAATAGTTTATTGATTTTCGAGATACGGAAAATGTATCAAATTAATAAAGAAGCACAGATACGGACAAACGGTCATTTGAATGAAATACATTCACTGATAACAGCAAATGGGAAAACACTCGAGCGAGACAGACACGTGTTTACTATTAAGGGGGAACTGAATTAACAAGAGGCATTTTCACAGCTGGTGTTTTAGTCTCGTACTTGGGAAGAGGGTCTAGTTAACAACTCTTAAAGTAAGCCTTCTGCGTTTACTATTCCAGCGAATGCATTATAAATACTATTTCTTGCTTTAATAAAAGTTTTACGCGATTTATATAGTTTATCTGTGAGGGAGGGGAGCTGGAGGAGACGGATTCAATGGCTGCGTTAAGGACTAACCGCATGTAAATGGTAGTAAATACGTGCAGTTTACACTTTTGCTGGCATGGTGGTCGACAACATCAACAAGAATAGAAAAAAGAGTTTTCGTAAAATATCAAGACGCACCATTTTATTTAGTTTAACTAAAATTAAGGCAAACTTAATACGGGCAAACGTGTTTAGGGAAAACGGGAATTAAGGCAAACGAGATTAGGGAAAACGAAATTAGGAGAAATGGGAATTAGGGTAAACGCGATTGGGGTAAACGGAATTCGGCCAAAATGTGAATTAGGGGAAACGAAATTAGGGTAAAAGCCATTTCGGGAAAAGGCGATTGTGGTAAACGCAAAATTAGCGAAAACGAGATTGAGGGGAAACGAGATTAGAGCAAACGAAATTAGGGGAAATACGAATTCGGGTAAAAACTATTGGGGCAAGCGGGAATTAGGGGAAACGGATTAGGGGAAGCCAGGCTACGCGGTTTGTGTTACGTCACAAACCCTCTCCCTTTCCTGGAACCAGTGGCTCTAAATCTGGGGTAAGAGACTGCTTATAGCTTTAAGAGTTGATCGGCCGCCCCGGTGGCGCAGTGGTCTAAGGCGTTGGCCTCTGATCATTCGTCCGAAGGGGTCCGGGTTCGAATCCCGGTGAGGCATGGATGTTGTGTTTGTCTTACGGCACTGGCTCTCTCCCTTCCCTGGAACCAGTGACCCTAAATTAGGGACGGGCGACTGCTTATAGCCCATTGAGTTGCTCACGGTGGTCGTTAAACCTCCAATCAAAAAAAAAAAAAAAAAGAGTTGATCGTGGTGGTCGTAAAACCCCGAAACAAAGAGGGGAAGGAGAGGGGTATTGAGAGAGAGTTGGGGGGGGGGGGTTTAGATTCCTGCGTTGTACGGGGAGATCAGGTATTTTCGTCAATAAGAGTTTGTTGTGGATTGTAATAAGTTTTATCAAGTGGTCTTGCACGAAAAGCTTCGGAACAGCCTGCAAAGTGGTCCGATAATGGCGAGCAGTTAATTGCTAGTATTCCAATATTGGGCAGAACCTGTAACGTACCGAAAACAAGGATGATTTTTTTAAGTCTTTATGTTTGATTATATATTTGAGACAATATTTTTCAATATAAATAAGCCTTTCACAGCGAAATACAAAACATAATTTTCAGTAATTCGTAGAGTCGGTATGTTGAGCGATTCTACTTGGTTTACATTAGTCCTTGGAGACATAACTAAATAACGCCCACTACTGATTGAACTTTCCGTTTTCGTTTTACATTATTTTATGTAAACTTTGGCAACGTCATGTAACGTTTTCTACACTGAATATCATGTCAGAACTCCCAGCAGTTTCTTTTTTTGCTATTCTCCGATAGTCAAGTCAAGCTGACTGGAATATAAACATGAACACGCAGCTAAACAAGGTCAGACTGTCAGCGTGATCGACGATATTATCGTAGGCTGTAAATGACATTGCCCTGTTAATAATCTAATAGCTACATAGCCCACGTGCTGCTATCCTAGGAGCTTTCTAAGCGATGTTAGTGGTCACTGTATGAGTGATTATGTTGCATCCAACGAGTCTGATGATTCTTCGAGTATGGATATGACGACTCGGTAAAAGTGTGCACGTTTGTTATAAAACTTGCTTGGTTTCAGACCAAATAAACGACTTGTCACAAGGATTTGTTAATCAGTAAATCATTCCGCAAAGCGATAATCCGTAAATAAAAACGGACAGCCAGATTGAACGTATATCCCGATGCGCCATTATATTATGACCACCTACCTAATAAGCTGTAGCACCCCCTTTAACCCACAACACAGCAGCAACTGGGCAAGACATCGTTTCTATTAGGTGACGATAGGTGTTCTGGAGTATCTGGTACCATAATATCAACAGTAGGTCCTCCAGTTCCCTTACATTTAGGGGTGGTGGTGGTGATTTAGCGCAAACCCGCTGTTCAAAGTCGAACCACAAATGTTCGATCAGGTGAAGTTAGAGGCCAGGCCCGTGGCTTTAACAGAAAGTAGCCAACATCACAGGTAGTACAGCTTGCACTTTAACGTAGGCCCTACACTGAGTCACCGTCTTTTATTCCTCAAAGACGGTGGCTCAATGTTGGACCAACGTCCCATTGCAAGGCTATGCTACCTGGGATGCTCCTCGAACCACTCCTTGACGATTCTGGCAATGTGGCATGACGCATTATCCTGTTGGTAATGGCCATCACCAGAAGGGAACACAGTTGCTATGAATGGATGAAATTGGTCAGCAACGATGTTCAGATACCTGACAGATTTCAGGGATTGTGCTATTGGGATAATGGAGCCCAAAGTGTCCCAAGAAAACGTCGCTCACAGCATAAAACCGCCGCCGCTGGCCTGTTTCCACACAACAGGGCATCAAGGTACCAAAGCGTTCGTTGGTAATCGGCGTATCCATGATCGGTCGTATACGTGATGTACTAGGAATCTTGATTCGTCACACCAGTCCATTTTATTCCAACCGTCCACGGTCCAATCTCTATGATCTTTGGATCATTTCGTGCGATGATGTGCAGTGGATCCGGCTAGGTCTTCGGTAACGCAGACCCATGCGCAGAAGGCTGCTGTGAACTGTGTACGTGACACATTGCACTGATCACCACTGTTGTAGCTGCGGGTGATTTCCTGCACTATGGCCCTGCGGTCGCTGTGAAAAATGCGCGACAGTCTCCGCTCCCCTCTGGCATCAATGAGCTGCGGACGACACACGAATGGACGACGGTTCGTCTGTTGGCCACCTGTGCACCACTTTTGATACGAACTCACTACAGTGGCACGTGAACAAGCCGCACCGTTTCCGAGATCGTATTTCCGAGGCACCGTTCTATCAGAATTTGTCCTTCATCAATCTCCGATAAATCGGTAGATTTTCCCGTTCTGACTCAGAACACTCTGCTAACGGAAAACCTGCCCTCAGCTTGTATACGTATATACTGCTCTGTGAACTTCACGTTCGCCATCCTTCGGTCTCCAGGCCCTATCATTTCTCTGGGCCGGGAGTGGTCATAATGGAATGACTCATAGGTTGTGACGTGCCTGCCCAGCAGGACGCACACGACATAAAGGCAAATAGCAGCGGTAACGAACGTCCGCGTAGCTCAATTGGTAGAGTGACTTGTTCCGGAATAAGTGGACTCGGGTTCGATTCCCGGCGTGGACCCAAAATGACGGAGAAATTTACTTCGTTATAAGGTGTATACCTTGAGCCTTATCAAATATTAAATTAGGTAATTACTTTCAAATATTTTCCTTTTCACAAAAAATGCTTAGTGTTACGGTATGAAATATCTGCATATTACTTTTTAAGATAAAAATGCTGTAACTAGCTTCAGTCGATGCGGCTTGCTCTTAAAAAAATGAAAAACATTGTCGTAGACAGAATATTGAACCCGTGCTTCCAGATTTGTATTTTATTTCTTAGCTCAACCATGTCATTGAGATGCTTTCTCCATTTCTATGGTGCAAATCGTCGTTTGCACCACCTTGGACAATTATTTTCAAAAAATCTGAAATGTAGTATCAAATAAAAAAAATATCTAATACGTACGCTCACGAATAAGGAACTTCCGAGGTCTTCTGCGTCAGATAAGAGAAATGCAAATCTGGAACCCCAACGTCACTTTCCTCCTCCTTACTACAGGCCGTTGTTTGTCGCAGAACTTTGAATAAAAAGGCAACGCACTTTAGAACAAATTGAAGTGAAAATAACGATCCTTTTGGAAATATGGTCTCACTAGGAGGTACGCGCGTCGATAAGGATTCTTTTTGTACGAGAAACTCCGGTAGCGGATATTCATCGCACACTAAAGCAAGTCAATGGTCCTCAGGTCATGAGATATTCAGAATGGTGCTCGAAATTCGCACAAGGCGCAATGTGTTGACGGATGAAAAACGATGTAGCGAGCGTTCGACGTCAACAATAGACAACTACGTGACGTGTGTGGAGGCTCTGGCGCCGGAAAACAGAAAAATGACTTTCCGTCAGATTGCTTCAAATACAAATGTGTTCCTTTACGTACCGCGCGTCGCATCATTCGACCTAATCCCCGCGTGTACGTCCAAGTGAGACTATGTTCCCAGCCCGGTCGTCATTTGCACTTGAATCTGTTCTCCATTACCTTGTCATTTTTTTGTTTTCAAACTGCTATGCCAAACAACGCCCAATAAACACCAGAACGTAATGTCGTTAATGGACACCAATTCACATATACTAAATTAGTCACCAAGAGTGATCGGAAGTTACTTATGGATAAAGCCTTGTGCATGCCGCGCTAGCCAACTCAGTCTACTATCAAGTTGAAAAGCTCGCTGCTACACAAGCACGCTTTGATGTACATTATGTAAGAAGGAAAACTTCTGTTTTATACTCTGAGTGATGCCGTTATTTAACGGAAAATACACATCAGCGCCTCTGCTATCTCTACTGCTATCAGCCAGTATATTTTCTCACAATTTCCTTATATGCAGGTTAGCTTAGATGTTTTACCACATATTTGAAGTAGAATTTTTCCTAGATCACTTTATTGGTCAATGATAATATCATTTTGAATAGTACGAGGGTTCATGTTGGTAGAGTAACTCTTTCTCTATAAAAAGGTGCTACTCAACATAGTCTCCACCACAGGCGATGCATTTGCGCCATTGTTGAAACCAAACATCCTCTTTGTAAAAATTCAGGTGTGGACTGTTGTACCCACTTCTTCACAGCCAGTTTCGCATCGTCTGTGCCATCAAATCGTTGTCCCCGGAAACTGTTCTTCATTGGATTGAACAGGTGGAAGTCTGAGGAAGCCAATCTGGGTTGCACGGTGGCTGAGTGACCACTGATCACCCTAATTTGCTGAAATCCTGATATGTTGCCAAAGCTGTGTGTGGTCTCTCATTGTCATGGTGAATGTAGATCCTTTGCAGATTGTTGTTCGGTCATTTCCTCTTTATGGCTTCTCTAAGCTTCTTGAGTGTCTAAATGTGCCGCTCGCTGGTCACATTACTGCCATGTTGCAGAAATTCAAGGAGAATGACACCCCTGCCATCCCGAAAAACGGCCACCATGACTTTCTGTGCTGATCGCTGGCTTTTGAACTTCTTAGGCCTTGGTGAAGAGGCGTGACGCCATTCCATGAATTGATTCTTCGTGTCCATCAAGAAAAACGGTCACCATGACTTTCTGTGCTGATCTCTGGCTTTTGAACTTCTTAGGCCTTGGTGAAGAGGCGAGACGCTATTCCATGAATTGATTCTTCGTTTCCATCAAGGAAAACGGTCACCATGACTTTCTGTGCTGATCGCTGGCTTTTGAACTTCTTAGGCCTTGGTGAAGAGGTGTGACTCCATTCCATGGATTAATTCTTCGTTTCCGGATGAAATAAAATGGTTACCATAACTTTCTGTGCTGATCGCTGGCTTTTGAACTTCTTAGGCCTTGGTGAAGAGGCGTGACGCCATTCCATGGATTGATTCTTCGTTTCCGGATCAAAGAAAACGGTCACCATGACTTTCTGTGTTGATCGCTGGCTCCTTAACTTCTTAGGCCTTGGTGAAGAGGTGTGACGCCATTCCATGGATTGATTCTTCTTTTCCGGAAAACAAAAAAACTGTCACCATGACTTTCTGTGCTGATCGCTGGCTTTTGAACTTCTTAGGCCTTGGTGAAGAGGCGTGACGCCATTCCATGGATTGATTCTTCGTTTCCGGATCAAAGAAAACGGTCACCATGACTTTCTGTGTTGATCGCTGGCTCCTTAACTTCTTAGGCCTTGGTGAAGAGGTGTGACGCCATTCCATGGATTGATTCTTCTTTTCCGGAAAACAAAAAAACTGTCACCATGACTTTCTGTGCTGATCGCTGGCTTTTGAACTTTTTAGGCCTTGGTGAAGAGGCGTGACGTCATTCCATGCATTGATTCTTCGTTTCCGGATAAAAACGAACCGTCACCATGACTTTCTGTGCTGATCGCTGGCTTTTAAACTTCTTAGGCCTTGGTGAAGAGGCGTGACGCCATTCCATGAATTGATTCTTCGTTTCCATCAGGGAAAACGGTCACCGTGACTTTCTGTGCTGATCGCTGGCTTTTGAACTTCTTAGGCCTTGGTGAAGAGGCGTGACGCCATTCCATGAATTGATTCTTCGTTTCCATCAAGGAAAACTGTCACCGTGACTTTCTGTGCTGATCGCTGGCTTTTGAACTTCTTAGGCCTTGATGAAGAGGCGTGACGCCATTCCATGAATTGATTCTTCGTTTCCATCAAGGAAAACGGTCACCATGACTTTCTGTGCTGATCGCTGGCTTTTGAACTTCTTAGGCCTTGGTGAAGAGGCGTGACGCCATTCCATGGATTGATTCTTCGTTTCCAGATCAAAGAAAATGGTCACCATAACTTTCTGTGCTGATCGCTGGCTTTTGAACTTCTTAGGCCTTGGTGAAGATGCGTGACGCCATTCCATGGATTGATTCTTCTTTTCCGGAAAACAAAAAAACTGTCACCATGACTTTCTGTGCTGATCGCTGGCTTTTGAACTTTTTAGGCCTTGGTGAAGAGGCGTGACGTCATTCCATGCATTGATTCTTCGTTTCCGGATAAAAACGAACCGTCACCATGACTTTCTGTGCTGATCGCTGGCTTTTGAACTTCTTAGGCCTTGGTGAAGAGGCGTGACGCCATTCCATGAATTGATTCTTCGTTTCCATTAAGGAAAACGGTCACCATGACTTTCTGTGCTGATCGCTGGCTTTTGAAGTTCTTAGGCCTTGGTGAAGAGGCGTGACGCCATTCCTTGGATTGATTCTTCGTTTCCGAAAGAAAATGGTCACCATGACTTTCTGTGCTGATCGCTGGCTTTTGAACTTCTTAGGCCTTGGTGAAGAGGCGTGACGCCATTCCATGGATTGATTCTTCATTTCCGGATCAAAGAAAATGGTCACCATGACTTCCTGTGCTGATCGCTGGCTTTTGAACTTCTTAGGCCTTTGTGAAGAGGCGTGACGCCATTCCATAAATTGATTCTTCGTTTCCATCAAGGAAAACGGTCACCATGACTTTCTGTGCTGATCGCTGGCTTTTGAACTTCTTAGGCCTTGGTGAAGAGGCGTGACGCCATTCCATGGATTGATTCTTCGTTTCCAGATCAAAGAAAATGGTCACCATAACTTTCTGTGCTGATCGCTGGCTTTTGAACTTCTTAGGCCTTGGTGAAGATGCGTGACGCCATTCCATGGATTGATTCTTCGTTTCCGGATGAAATAAAATGGTTACCATAACTTTCTGTGCTGATCGCTGGCTTTTGAACTTCTTAGGCCTTGGTGAAGAGGCGTGACGCCATTCCATGGATTGATTCTTCGTTTCCGGATCAAAGAAAACGGTCACCATGACTTTCTGTGTTGATCGCTGGCTCCTTAACTTCTTAGGCCTTGGTGAAGAGGTGTGACGCCATTCCATGGATTGATTCTTCTTTTCCGGAAAACAAAAAAACTGTCACCATGACTTTCTGTGCTGATCGCTGGCTTTTGAACTTCTTAGGCCTTGGTGAAGAGGCGTGACGCCATTCCATGGATTGATTCTTCGTTTCCGGATCAAAGAAAACGGTCACCATGACTTTCTGTGTTGATCGCTGGCTCCTTAACTTCTTAGGCCTTGGTGAAGAGGTGTGACGCCATTCCATGGATTGATTCTTCTTTTCCGGAAAACAAAAAAACTGTCACCATGACTTTCTGTGCTGATCGCTGGCTTTTGAACTTTTTAGGCCTTGGTGAAGAGGCGTGACGTCATTCCATGCATTGATTCTTCGTTTCCGGATAAAAACGAACCGTCACCATGACTTTCTGTGCTGATCGCTGGCTTTTAAACTTCTTAGGCCTTGGTGAAGAGGCGTGACGCCATTCCATGAATTGATTCTTCGTTTCCATCAGGGAAAACGGTCACCGTGACTTTCTGTGCTGATCGCTGGCTTTTGAACTTCTTAGGCCTTGGTGAAGAGGCGTGACGCCATTCCATGAATTGATTCTTCGTTTCCATCAAGGAAAACTGTCACCGTGACTTTCTGTGCTGATCGCTGGCTTTTGAACTTCTTAGGCCTTGATGAAGAGGCGTGACGCCATTCCATGAATTGATTCTTCGTTTCCATCAAGGAAAACGGTCACCATGACTTTCTGTGCTGATCGCTGGCTTTTGAACTTCTTAGGCCTTGGTGAAGAGGCGTGACGCCATTCCATGGATTGATTCTTCGTTTCCAGATCAAAGAAAATGGTCACCATAACTTTCTGTGCTGATCGCTGGCTTTTGAACTTCTTAGGCCTTGGTGAAGATGCGTGACGCCATTCCATGGATTGATTCTTCGTTTCCGGATCAAAGAAAATGGTCACCATGACTTTCTGTGCTGATCGCTGGCTTTTGAACTTCTTAGGCCTTTGTGAAGAGGCGTGACGCCATTCCATAAATTGATTCTTCGTTTCCATCAAGGAAAACGGTCACCATGACTTTCTGTGCTGATCGCTGTCTTTTGAACTTCTTAGGCCTTGGTAAAGAGGCGTGACGCCATTCCATGGATTGATTCTTCGTTTCCGGATCAAAGAAAATGGTCACCATGACTTTCTGTGCTGATCGCTGGCTTTTGAACTTCTTAGGCCTTGGTGAAGAGGCGTGACGCCATTCCATGGATTGATTCTTCGTTTCCGGATAAAAGAAAATGGTCACCATGACTTTCTGTGCTGATCGCTGGCTTTTGAACTTCTTAGGCCTTGGTGAAGAGGCGTGACGCCATTCCATGGATTGATTCTTCGTTTCCGGATCAATATGATATGCCCACGTTTCATCCCCTGTCATCAGACCAAAAACATGTGACTTCATTGGCTTCAAACGCTTCCAGAAGATCAGAGCAGACTTCCACCCTTCTCTCCTACAAATCAGGTGTTAAATGCCGAGTGTATCGGAAAATGTGTACCATACATTTTCCTATACCCCAAAGTCTTCCACAATCTTCTGTATGGCATTATGACTACAGTCCATTTGTACAACAAGCTCACAGAATGTGATTCTTCTCTCCACGCGAATCAATTCATCCACTCGCTGACGATTCGTGTCAGTGGTCGCAGATGATGGTCTCCCACTGCGTGGTTTGTCTTCAGTGCTGGTTTCTCCTTCTTTAAACTTCATCTGTCTGTGAACATAGCTCTTGTCAATGGTGTCATCTCTGTAAACGTTCTGTAGCCTTTTGTGGATGTCGGACAGCTTGCACCCTTCCTTCGTCAAGAACTCAATGACGGCTCGTTGGTTCTGCTTGCATTAGATTATTAACCTGCAATAAAAAAATGTTACTACAGAGAAAGGGTTATCCTACCAACATGTGCAATTTGAACGACCTCTGTCTGTTAATAACAAAAGTTATGCCATCTTTTGCATTACTTTCGGTACAACCCTTGTATAAATACATTTCATCTTAATGTTTTTATATTGTGAAGTGTTCTTTGCTTTTAAAGACTCAAACGAACGTAAAAAATATAAGTTAGCCACAACACCACTTTAGGTGAAGTTTGTTTTTAGATATCGTAGCTGGTTCGTATTATTAGGAGCCCGGGATAGCTAATTCCAATGTTCTTACTTAAGCATTGAAATTTAACTTAAAGAAAGCGTCAATAGTTTTAGTTACAGTTTTTTAACTCTTTATTCGAGTCAGTCAATCAGTAGTCCTTTCCACGATTACGTCAGTAGCATCATACATAACAGCTTGTAACACACAATAATATTCACGTCACGTCTGTAACGAATATCCCTTCCACAATAATGAAGCAACTCTGGAATCAGCTGAAACAACTATCTCATAACAATATTAAAAAGAACCTGCATTTTATTTTAACGTGAGTTGGTTAACACACAATTACCGTAACAAAACTACTTAATATTTTAACAAGTCTCATCGTAATGCAAATCAGATTTAAGAAAGACGACTCAAAGAAAGGCAAAGCAAGGCAGCACTCACACAAGACATCGCAAATTCTCGTTCTTACCTTATTTTCTTATGTACGCCACACTACCTCTGATCTGAATACTTGTTCCAATTAACATCCAGGCAAGAGAAAAATGTGAACGTTAAGTGTGAAAAATGCTTAAAAAAGAATGCACCAAGTTTACATAGAGACGGGAACTAAAAAGGAAAGTTATATTAGAGTATACTTTACAATTCATATACATGTATATTTCTTCTGAATTTTGTGAAGTACCTGCCAGCAGGACGCACACGACATAAAGGCAGATAGCTGTCAGGACGAACGTCCGCTTAGCTCAATTGGTAGAGTGAGTTATTCCGGAATGAGGGGACCAGGATTTGAGCCCCGGCGTGGACAAAAATGAAGGAGACATTTACTTCGTTATAACTTATAAAGTCATTCAGCTGCACAGACGTAACAAAATTCATTTCGATAATAACGCAAAACAAAGGTGTTTACAAATTTTCTCTCAAAATATCATATATTGGCAAATTAATATACATTGAAGAGCAATTGAATTAGAGACAGCTGGCGTTATGCAAATGTGGCGCTGTGGGCGGCCCTGTAAACGGATAGGGCATGACGTATGCAGCGATCCGACAATATAAAGAGTGATGCGACGGAATTCAGTAAGAGTCGGACGCAGTATGGGTAAGAGTAAGGATCTAAGCGCATTTGATCGTGGGCAATTTGTCGGGGCCCGACGAATGGATCACTCCAACTTGGAAGTCGTGCAGGCACTTGGATTTTCACGAGCCACCGTGTCACTACTGCACCGTGAGTACATCGAATCCGGTAAAACCATCCCTGAAAGAGCCAACTGCCTTGGACAAGAGCGTGTGGATGAGCGGGGTCATCGTCGGCTAGCTCGCATTGTAACAGCGGATAGACGGGCCACAGTGCAAGAAATTACTCGGCAATTTAACGCTGGTGCACAAAAACGTGTAATCAGCCACACCATCCGGAACCATCTCCTCACTATGAGGTACAGAGGCCATCGTCCCACGAGGGTACCGCTGCTGACCGCACATCACATTGTGCAAAGATTAGCATGAGCGTGGGAACATCGCCACTGGACCCTAGACATGTGGGAAAATGTTGCCTGGACTGATGAATCGAGATTCACGTTGGTACATGCGGATGGCAGGATATGAGTACGGCGCAAACCACATGAAGCGATGGATCCTTCTTGCCAGCAGGGTACTCTTCAAGCTGGTGAGGGTGGCATTCTCATCTGGGGACTGTTTACATGGACAGAAATGGGACCCCTGGTACGTGTGACATCGCCCCTCGCAGATCAACGTTACCGGGATATCATGGACGATCATTTGCTCCCGTTTGTGCGTCCTCAACATCCCACTGGGGACCTATTCCTGCAACAAGACAATGCGCCGTGCCATCGCTCCCGAATTGTATCCGAATGGTTGGATGAACACTCCACTGACGTGACCTCGCTACGTTCACCTGACCTCAATCCCATCGAGCACATATGGGATGCGATCGAGAGAGATGTTAGAGGCTGACCCCTCCTTCCATCAAACCTTCGTGAACTGTGGAAGCTTGTTTAGGGGTCGTGGATCCGTATGGCTTCCCAACGCTTCCGGTGTCTTGTCGAGTCCATGCCGTGACGAATCGCCGCCGCCATCAGGACAAAAGGTGGTGCTACACGTTACTAGACAGATATCTCTAATTCAATTGCTCTTCAGTGTATACATATATATTAATGGACGTATAAAACTTGGCTGGAGAGCTTTTGGAAGAAACAGTATAATTTTGCAATTTTCAAGAGCAATATACCATTACGTGTAAAAAGAAAAGTGTTGAATCGACGCATCCTTTCAGTTCTTACATATGGAGCATGGACATGGACCTTAACTAAAAAAGACATACAAAGGTTGCAGATAACGAAAAGAAGCTTGGAGAGATGCGTGCTTGGTGTAACTAGGAAAGGTAAGATGAGGAACTCGTGGATAAGGAAAATGACAAAATTGGAAGACATCATGATGATCAGAGTACAATTCCTCAAATGACAACGGGCTCGACATATTTGCCACCATAACAGACTACCGATAAACAACCGAAATTTTAGACTAGATGCCAAGGGACAGAAAAAGATCCAGAAGAAGACCACATGGAAAATAAATGGATGAAATTCGAAAACATGTTGGAGTAACATGAAAGAGAGTAACTCAAGACACACACAGTTATGGAGGACACTTGGGGTAATCTTCATCCAGCAGTGAATCGATAATGATGATACACTGCATAGATACACTCAGTAGTACACGAAACAATAGAAATAGGGGAGAGTTGACATGGGCATCACCCTCGCAAAGTAGAACAGACCCAACCCAAATGCAAATGACAAGTAGGAGGTCAGCAGGGCTTTTTAACAGTTCATCGCAATCGACGAACATGGCTCAACGTGGTGATCTGAGTGACTTTCATTGTGGACTAATTGTTGGCGTAAGACAGATGGGTCACGCTATCGCCCAAGTGGTAAGAACCTTAGCACACCAGAGGGCAACCGTACCAAGGGTATACCATCAACTGACATACCAGGGACAGAGAGCAAGCGGGGGCCGACCACACGCCATTGATGACCGGAGTCTCATGGGATACATTAGATCGGCTCATACAGACCGACAGCTTGGTAGAGGTGGCGCAAACCACATCCACATTATATGAGGACCAAACAGCGTCAGCGAGCTCACTGTGCATACCCTTGACTACTCATGTGCCACTGACTGCTCGTCGTCGGATATTACGCCTCGCCTGGTGCCGGGAATGGCAAAATGATCCTCTGAAGAGTGGCGCAGTGTCGTGTGGTGAGATTAATCCCGTTTTCTACTGTACCAAGCTGACTGCAGGAAGCGGGAGTGGCGACAACAGCATGAGGCTACGGCCTCGTCGTCTCAGGTCGGCTCTGTTTAAGGTTCTGTTATGGTTTGGTAGACTTCTCATGGGATACATTAGATCCCTTAGTGTGTGTGAAGAAGTTCTTAACCACTGCCAGCACCCAGCATGTTCAGGCTGATCGTCTACATACTTCCGTGGCCTTCGCTCATCCTGTTATCGATGTTTTGTTCCAGTACGACAATACACGGCCCTACAGGGCCGCATCCACCCAGGCATGGTTTGAGGAACATTCATAGGAGTTTCGAACCATCCAGTTGCCCCAAGGTCCCTGGATTTAAACTCTGTGAAAGCTCTCTGAGGTGCCGTGGATCGGAGACCTACGTCTTCGGCGGAGTTGAGAACAGTGCTGCAAGAGGCATGGCTGGGATTACCTCCGGATATCAGGTGGAGTCAATGCCTCGGTGTGTACAGGCTGTTATTTGCGCTAGAAAAGGAACAACGTGCTATTAGGTAGGTATCTTCAATGTTTTGTATATTGAGTGTATATACAAATTTGTATATACATACACACTGGCGGGAAGTAAAAAAAGAACACCAAGAAGGAATTGGCGGACGATCATGAAATTTACATATGTTAATGGGGTCGAGTTTACGTAGGTGTGATGTTAATTTCGGGATCAACCGGTGAGCGCTTACGCCACAGCACGACATTATATGCAAATTATCGTCGGTGGTATTTAAGGAGTACGGCGAAGTGAATGTAATCAGTCTTCGGCGTACGGACACGTGCGAAGACACTGAAGAAGCTGCAATGCCTGGACATGGAAGACGTGTACGATTTCAGCAGTTATCGGACTTTGTGCGAGGTCGTCTAGTCGGACTCCGCGAGGCCGGGTGATTGTATCGTCGTATTGCGGAGCGAATTGGACGGGAAGTATCGGTGGTGGTACGACGGTGGCGTAGATGGTCCGAGGAACTTTCCCACACTAGAAGACGTGGAACCGGGAGTCACAGACGGACTGATGAGCGGACCAATCGACGCATAAGAAGAGCGGCGTTGTCAAGCAGAGCATCCACTGCGACGCAAATCCGAGCTGCCGTTGCACCTGAAGTGACTGTGCGAAAGATTTGCAACCGTCTACTGGATGCAGGACTACGTGCACGTGTGCCTCTGGTATGTGTACCTCTGACTCCAGCCCACCGTCAGGAACGGCTGCAGTGGTGTCGCCAACGTCTGCACTGGAGAACGCAATGGCGATCTGTCGTATTCAGCGATGAAAGCAGATTCTGCTTGGGAGCCTCCGATGGCCGTATGTGTGCGTGTTCGCAGACGCACAGAGGAGCGTCTCCACCCTTCTTGCATTCGCCAGAGACACACAGGGTCTACACCTGGTCTCCTGGTGTGGGGAGTGATCAGCTATCACTCCCGTACACAACTAGTGTTTGTACCGGGTACGTTAAACAGCACCTCTTATATCATCAACAACATCATTCAGCCCGTTGTTGTGCCATTTGTAAGGTCGGTTCATCATGGTGTTTTCCAGCAAAATAACGCACGCCCACACACGGCACGTGCAACGCAACATGCACTTCAGGGTGCGAGACAAATTCCATGGCCTGCATATTCACCAGATCTGTCCCCCATTGAGCACGTGTGGGATTTTATGGGACAACGACTTATGCGGCCTCCATGGCCAGCCACGACCGTCCCCGATTTATGCGTCCAGGTTGAGGATGCTTGGAACTCAATACCCCAAACTTATATCCAACATCTGTACGACCGGCTGCATGCCAGAATTACACAGTGTGTCACAGTTCATGGCGGTTCAACCTCGTACTAACCATGTTACATGGAAATGTTATTTTTCAGCTTACCAGCAAATACAGCTGTATTTTGCCATAATGTTTTGATCACGTTATCCTCTGTATTCCGTTATTATGCTGTATAAATTTCGTTGGTATCAAACGTCTCCTTCTTGGTGTTCTTTTTTCACTTTCTGCCAGTGTATTTATATATATATATATATATATACATATATATATATATATATATATATATATATGTATATATATACATACACACACACACTATATTGACAAAAGTCACCGGACCCCTAGAAGAGAAACACAACATAGCGTTTATTGACATACATTAGTACGGTGTCGGTCCACCTTTGGCCTTAATGCAAGCACTGACCCTTCGAGTCATGCTTTCGATAAGGTTTTGGAACACAACGACAGGTATGCGCTTCCATTCAGTATATAATCATGTCGCTAACTGTGCTTAGTAGAAGGCCTTGGTTCCAAAATTCTTATGCGCTGCTCTATGGGATTAAGAACATATTTTTGTGCTGGCCAGTCCAACGCACGATACGGAGTTATCGTCAAACCACGCCGTAACAGTCCTTGCTTTATGGGACGTAAGTCGTGTCTGTTTTGAGCTCCGTGTTTCGCAGTCTACTGAGTGTGTTTTGTGTGCTCTGTCTTTTAACTTTTGTGCGTGCCTTCAAGACGAAGGTTGTATCTTTCATTTAAGACATCTCCCGAGTCGGTGAGTACTATTTTCAATTAGCTATCAGCACTTTATATTCTCGACCAGTTGGTCGTTTTTACTAAATTAGGCCTCGCCATCGGCGATGGCGACTGCTGATAAGAGCAGAATTCCCGCTCTCGTCACAGCTTCTCCTACTACGTCGATCCTTATCTCTGACGGAGCAAACCAATCAGCGTCCGTCCTTGATGATAGGGAATATCGTCCTCCTCCTGATGCCTATTGCTCTTCTTCTTCTACGCTTCAACTCTCTGACTCCACCACCCCTCCTGGTGGTGAGGCTATGACGTTCGTTCCTGATGCTACCGATGACGTAATGGATATCTCTGAGGGCGTTGCTTCTCTGCCCTCGGTAGTCTTGCCCAGCGTTGTGTCAGCTCCTTCATCCAGCGCTGCACCTCTGCCTTCCAATGGAGGATTGCCTTCCCGCTCTTATTCTAGCGTTACCTCAGGTGCGTCCCTACCGACGCAATCGACTCGCCTTCCCTTGCAGATGCCCATGTCCAGATACATGGTGACTCACTTCAATTGGACGTTCCGCACTTCTCACCCGCTGCACAGGAACTTCACTCCACCCGCGAGTTGGGAGTGTGCCTAGATGCTCTTCCGAATACACCGCTGAAAGTCTATTGTGATACGCTCCTTGCTTTTCTTCCAGCCGGAGCCATTACTCACCTCACCCGCCGGCCGCGGACGGTGATTGTTTATTTCACATCCAAAGAGCATGCAGACACGCTTCTAAACTTTGGTCTTGACCTGGGAGACCACCACCTGGAAGCTGAACCGATTTCCAGGCGCCCTGTTCAGGTCTCCTTGCATCCGGTGCCCCCCGAAATCTCGGATGCGATGATATGTACTGCACTTAGTAAGTGTGGTAAGATTGTTGGTCCTGTTATCACACATTCAGCTGCACCCAAGGATCCTGCAAATAAGAATGTTCGTAGTTTTCGCCGGAGTGTTCGACTCATCTTTCCATCAGAGGAGCATCTCCGTAAGTTCCCACGGATCCTAAACGTCCGATGTGGGCAGCTCTCCTACAGAATTGACATGCTAACATCAGAACACTGTGCTAATTGCAAAGAACTTGGGCATCAGCGTGCTCGATGCCCCAACAACCAGTATCCAGCTCCCACGGCTTCTACAGTGCCTACCGCCTCTAAGCAGCCTCCTGCTACATCTCGCTCTCGACCTGCACCGTCTTCAAATGTGCCAACTGCCCCAGGGCCGAGTTACACAAAAAGTATATCTACAGCCTCCCGTCCACGAGCGTCTTTTGATGCTGATCTCACCTCCCACCTTCAATTTCCAGTACTCACCTCACCTATTACTCCTCATCCCGTGGCAACATCGGGAGACTTCGCCGCTGGTTTCCCACCAGTCTTCACTGTTGGTGTCTCCGAGTGTGACGGCGGTGCCGATAACTCCTCTGACTCTGCGTCAGCTTCCCGAGCATCGTCGCTCCCTGGAAAACGAATTTCTGGCACTCGTACAGGTACCCGACGTAAGAGGAAGAAGAAGAAATCTTCCTCTGCGGATGGGCAACCGTTCCGTACTACCAAATCTTCAGGAGATATCTCTCCCTCTCCTGCGCCAACAGAAATTGAAAGGGACACTGAGGATGATGGGTCTCCGCCTTCGTTTGAGGTCTTTTCAAGTGTTCTCTCCAAATGTGGTGCTCCTTCAGAACCTCTCAATCTTGGAGATTACTATCAGTTTTGCACCCACACCACGAACCTGGAGTCGACGTATGACTACCTCCGAGAGCGCGAAGACATTCTTCCCGCGCTGCTCCTGCAAGCCGGATGCATTGCTAAGTACCTTCGTGGGTTTGTTCATGACCCCCTGCACCACTCATGGACCCTTGGCTGCGTAAACCGATTACAACAACTCCTGAAAGTTGCTCCGCGACTCCTCCAACCAACGACTGACCAGTCCATTCAAGGTCACGACCCTTAATTGCAGAGGGTTCGCTAGCCCTCTAGCGAATGCTCTTGTAATGGAAGACCTCTCGCCCCTCGGGGCCGATCTGTTACTACTACAAGAAACAAACTGCCATTCCTCCACTCTGTTTACTCGCTGGCGTGCTAGCGATTATGTGTTCCATCATGCTTTCCGCTACTCCTCTCATGGTGGACTTGCTATCGGAATACATCAACATTTCCGATCCACCCTCACTGCACTCTCAGTGCAGAACTTATGCCGAGATTTACTCCAGCAAGTCTCCTTCACAGTTGGCGGAGCTCGATTTCAAATCTTTAATGTGTATATTCCATGCACCTCTATTCATTTATCCATCTTGTTCACCAAACTCCGTAAAGCTCTCTCGAAAGTCTCACCTTCGGATCGTGTGCTCTTGGGTGGAGACTTCAATTGCACCCTTGACCCGGCTCTGGATCGCTCTCCTTCGTCACGAGAGCGTCGGACGGATCTCGTCGCACTACTCCATGACCTTGTTGCTGATTTCTCCTTCACCGATGCTTATAGGCGCCTTCATCCACAAGAGACCTCACACACGTGGCGCTCGTCTGGGAGTCAGCTTCCATCAACTGCACGCTTGGATCGGGTTTACGTTTCCACACCGCTTCTTGCGTCTATTACCGAGTTGCAACATCAACCTACTGCTTCCTCAGACCACTGCACGGTCACCCTCACAGTGTTTGTTGCGGCGTCACTCCCTCGGACTGTACGTCCGTGGACATTTGACTCCAATCTCCTCACTGATCCTGAATTTTGTGCCTCTGTCCGTTCTTTTCTCGCTGCTCGTCGCGCAGGGTTGCATTCCGCACCCTGTACCTTGACGTATTGGCTTCGTGTCAAGCATCAGCTCCTCTTACATATCAAGCAACTTTCCTTCACCATGAAGACTTCTAGTCAGATGCGCCTCGATCACGCCAGGCAGATGCTCACACTGATTGGGTTATCAGATCCGCTTTTTCCAGCATATCAGGCGGAGCTCCAGGCTTTGCTGAAACCTCTTGCGCAGCAAGCACTTTTACGTCTGCGCATTAAACATCTCAATCCGGAGGAATGCACCTATGATTTTCTAACATCAATGGAATCTGCACGTAAGTCTTCTACCTCGCTTCGTCATCTTCGCCTCCCCTCTGGCGAAATCACATCCGATTCGGCAGCGATTTGCTCTCACGTTCGTCAGTTCTATACCACCAAGTTCAGTGAAACTCCTCCCCCTTCTCCCTCTGCTCTCCCCCATCTTCTCAATAACCTACCTCAAGTTCCGTCTCATCTTGCTCACACCCTGTCTCTTGCACCCACATCCACGGAGGTGTCCGACACCTTCTCTTCCCTTAACCCCCATGCCGCTCCGGGTCCGGACGGCCTCTCTTTTCCTTTTTACCGTGCGTTCTTGCCTCTTTTGTTGCCTTTTCTCCTCTCCGCTTTTTCTGCTGCATTTAACTGCTCCCCCTCCCGAGGAGTTTCACGGACGCACATGTCGTCCTATTTCCCAAGAAGGGTGACCCTCTTGACTTGGGAAATTGGCGCCCCCATTTCTCTTCTCAATCAAGATTATAAACTCTATACTAAGCTTCTTTCCCGTCGACTAAACTCTATCCTCCCTCACATCCTTGCTGACTCTCAAACCTATACTGTTCCTGGCCGTTCTCTTTCCTCCAATGTTCAATTTCTTCGCGATCTCATTCATCTTGCCAAGACTCATTCTGAACCTCTTGCTCTCCTTTCCTTAGACCTCCGTTCCGCTTTCGATAATATCTCACACGCCTATTTAACACAAACCCTGCTACACTTTGGCTTTCCTCCACAATTTGTCTCCGTTCTTCTCTCCTCTCTACCGGGACGCCGTTTTCCATGTCAAGACGGCATCTTTTCTCACAGCACATGTTCCCTTCAAGCGGGGAGTTCGTCAGGGCTGCCCGCTTTCTGGTCAACTGTTTGCGATTGCCGTCGAGCCTTTTCTACGCTCTCTGCAAACATCTCTTCTAGCACAACTTCCACCACCAGTTGCCAGCTCACGGCATCACTCAGTCATTTACTCTGCTTATGCAGATGACATCACCGTCTGCATTCGTAGCGACTCACAGTTCCAACTGCTTCGTCGTTTGTTCTCCGCATATGATTCATGTTCTGCAGCTGAACTGAATACGTCTAAGAGCACTGGATTGTGGTGCGGGTCGTGGTCCAATCGCTTGGATGCTCCATGGGGGGCCACATGGTGATCCACTACCCAACGCTTCCTGGTTGTGCACTTAGGCGCACCACAAGCTACATCCAGTGCAACTCGCTCGGAACTCCATCCTCGCCTCCTCCGCACAGCTGCATTCTGGTGTCGTGCGCAGTTCTGTACGTCCTACTACCAGCGTGCAAATCTCACCAGGACATACCTTCTGTCCATCTGCAAGCATTCTTGGATTGCATCTACGACCCCGCTTTTCTGTCTCCAGGAGGTTACACGCTGCCTTACTCGAGTAATGTGGGCGGGTCATCACTGGATTAACGTCCACAAGCTCTGTGCTCCTCCCTCCTATGGTGGTGCTGGCCTACCTGATCTCCCGCTCTGCTACAAAGCAAGCCGAGTTATCAACTTCATTCACCTTTTCACGGCTCCAGTGGCTTCCGCAGTTCAGGTACGTGACGTTCTTGCCTCCTTGCGTAACCCACATTTTTCCTTTCTTTCTTTAGTTCTCATGGATTGCTGTCCTTTCCCCCCTCCAAACTCCCACCTGCATATTCTGAAGCCCTCACTCACCTTCGCTCTCTCCCCTCATTCGCTCCCCTCCCTCTTCAACTCTAGAGCTTCTTTCTGAACCCCTCTTCTTCAACTCCCTTGTTCATCCCCCCATCTCCCCTGTTTTTCATTCCCTCTTGGCTCCGAGCAGGTGTAGTAACTGTACAAGACCTCACTAACTCGGATCTATCCTGGCGCCCTTTCTCTGGCCTCCCCCTGCTATTCTCTCTCGTCCCCATCCGCCCATTTGGTCTATGACTCTCTGCTAACTGCACTTCTTTCGCTTTTCCCTGATCTTGTCTCCCCCACCGGTCTCGTCTCTGTCTTTTCTGCCCCTCTTCCGCTGCCGTTTTTCCTCCGACTCACAAACTCGGTTCTTCCTCTCTCCTCTCTCTCCTCTAAATCTCTTTATCGTTTTCTAGTGCACCTTGCCACCCCTTCACCGCTTTCTATTCTGGAGGTTCCCCCTGCTTCTCTTCCTCTTGTCTGGGCCGCTGCCCGCTCACCCTTATCTGCCCCTCTTGAAATTAATACCCACTGGCTCTTTTTGCATAATCGCCTCCCTGTTCCGTATTTTCTCTTTCGCATGTCTCTTCTCTCCTCCCCTCTCTGCTCCTTCTGCGCACAGGAGGCAGACGTTTCTCACGTCTACCTTTACTGTCCCATCCTGATGCCTCTCCTCCACCAGGCTTTCCGGATTGCCAGTCGCTCTTGTTCTCAAGATCTTCCGTTCACTGCCTACAGACATCTTCTTCTGCGGGCTCATCCACCTACAACTCTTCCGTCAGTATGTGCCTATCTTTTCGTGCTGGTTAAACACGTTATTTACGTATACCTTCAACAACTCCGCAGCATTTCCTCGCCGGTCTCTTTACACCAGGCCAGCGCAGCACTTTTGTGCCATTTTCAAGATCGATTGCTTTCTCGACTCCGCCTGGAGTACCAGTCGGCTTCTTCCAGTCGTCGAGAAGCCACCTTCTATGCTACCTGGGCGCCGGCCGCTCCATGGTTTGCGATTGATTCTGGACTGCTACACCTATCAGTACCCTAGGACATTCTACACCTCCTTTGCTGAGTTCCGTGGCACCCTGGTGGCCCTCCTCCACTCTACGACTCGTGCAATCCACACTACCGTTGAATTGTGAATGCTAATGCCATCTCAGTGTATTTTCACGCTTACTCGTGTACATTACTTATTTTCACCCCGCCTGTATTATGTTGCTTTGGTGCCCTCGTTAAATAACTTGCACAATTGTGCACGCTGTGTTTTTATCTCATGTATGTAATGTTTTACCTTCACGGCGGTGTTTGTGCTGTTCTTTTTCTAATTGTGTACTATTGTTTCGCCTGTGTTATCCTGTAAATCATGCCCAGCCAATGTCATGTGACACGATGTGTTTCTCTCTGTCACTTCTGCAATTTTTATTCAATAAGCTTTGCTTGCAGCATTTGTTATTCATCCCCATTGTCATTGCAGTGTATATACCATCATGTTTTTTAACAGTTTTGTATTATTTCCCAGTGAGACGCCCAATACTGTACGTCTCCCTCTTATGTTTTCTTATGATAAATTAGAATAAAGCGATTTTGAAACCTTGTTTTATGGCTCGGTGAATTATCCTGCTGGTACCAACAAGGCTCGGTTCCATAGTATTATCACAGAGTTGGTAGAGCATAATTGTCCAGAATATCAAGGTTGACGTGCTGGTTAACAGGTTTGTTGACGATAACCATTCGTCCGGGACCATACCACGAAAAACACCCCCCTCGAGTACACTGTGAGCTTCAAACTTGACTGTAGGAACAGTACACTGTGGTAAATAGCGTTCCCCCGGCTGCCAACATACCCACACACGCCCATGAGACCAATGGATCGTGTATCTGGATTCATCAGGACTCGTTTCGATTGATCTACGGTCCACGATAAATGTTCTTTACACCTTGCTAAACGACGAGTAGCATTCCGAGTGGAGATGAAAGGCTTATGAGCAGCCGCACGACCACTGTAACCCATGGAATGAAGTACTCTGCGAATAGTACTTGTACATACCGAGGTTCCAGCATTTTTACTCAACTGTACACTGAGGTCTTGTGTAGTAGTACCCTGTCGATTAGCTGTAACGACTCTCCTGAGGCTTCGACGTCCTCTATCACTGCTTTTCTTTGGTCAGCCGGTAAGTTTTGCTGCTTCAGGCACGCCATGTGCTTTCCACCTATTCAGTACATCCAAAACAGTTGATTTGGGTATGTTTAAACTCTCTCGGTTTCTCTTATGGACAAACCACTAATATAACACTCAAAAATCTTTCCTTTCTCAAAGTCAGTTCTCTCCCGCCGCGACATTTTTACTCATCCTCACAGTGCGATATGATCGCAGTTAGCTGCAGGCTTGTTTTTATACTATTTACAGCTGTACGGCGCATCTTAACAACGCAGCGAATCCGTGCATTTGCTTTTTAAGGTGTTTCCGGTGACTTTTGTTAATATAGTGTATATCTTTCGTAAAATTTTGTTTTAGTTCCATCAGAGCTTGCTTTACATTTTTTTCGCATTTTGGGAAAGTTCCCTTTAAAGTTGCGAAACGTTTTAGCTTCGATGAAGAAGGTATCGCAGAATGTATCATTGAATTTATGTTACGGACTTCGAGCATGAAAATTTATTTTCAGTCTACTGGACATTTTTGGCTTATTGTCGGTGCGATGTTTTGCATAGATCATATCCAGTCGGCCGGAAAATATTTGACCACGCTCAATGGTTTATGACCAAGAAAGTCTATAGGGCTACTACATCCGTATTCCAAAATCATTTTTACTTAACTGGGGAAAATGCCATGCATGCAAAAAACTAAACAGCATTTTCTATGGCTTGATTTACCGGTAAGAAGAATTATACTCATTTGACGCTAACTTATGATACCCCTTCTAAATCAATATGTGCTCTGAACGGATGTTTGGTGGAACTCCCTGCTTTAATTGCTTCCTATTTCCTCCAGCCAAGATCTATAGGGTAAACATAAGTGAGAAAACATTTTTACTTTTAGCTTTTCCAGTCTTATTGTCCTACTTTGTCTTTTTATCTACCTGTCTTGTTTGTTCTTCATTGGCTTGTCTTCTTGAGTCTGGTCTATCTCCTTTTCATGTTGTTACTGCACTGTCTTTAATTTCTGTCCCATTTCTGCCTCAATGTTTTGATGCTCGCGCTCTACCTGGACTAGTGGCCTAATGGTACGAAGAATTGGCTTTTAATCATGTGCCCAAGGTAGGTTCGAATCCTTTGTGAAGCACGAATGGTGTTCGTGTTACGGTACTGGCTTTCTCGCTTAGCTGGAACCAGTGGCCCCAAATTTTGGACGCGCGACTGATTATAGCAAACTGAGGTAGCCATGGCGGTCATTAAACCCCTTACAAATCAAACAAAACTGTTCGTGCTGTACTCGTGTTCCTGGCTTGTACTGTCTTCTTTTATTAGTCCTACAGAAACTGCACTATCTACCAACAAGTAATTGGACACCCCTGCAATCGACGATATCTGTGGTCCTGATACACGTCACGGCCGTCGCCGTTAAATATCGTATGGGAAACAACAACGCAACCAGTCGCATGCAAGATGCCACGCAGTTCGGAGCTCTCGGATTTCCAGAAATGTGTAATCGTCGGGTATCACAGAAATGTCCCATCCTTACGTGACATATCCAGCGAGATGCAGTACCCAAAATCGACAGTGGCCTACGTGATTGGCAAGTAAAAGATGAGAGGTGACTGTCGGAATGTGCCCCGACCCGGCAGACACACAAAACTGGGACTTAGAGACCGACGGGTGCTGGCCAGAGAAATTTGGAAGAAGCGCACCAAATCGATGGGCCACATCCGCGAGGAGTTTCAACACGCATCCGGGAGTGTTCTTTCGATGAATACCATCCGTGAGGAAGCCCATCTGCTCCGTTTTCATGGACGTCCTGCAGACCACAAGCCTTTGATCATCAAGTCCAATAGCGCTGCTCGGCTAACGTGGTGCAAAGAACGTCGACAGTGGACCGTTGAACAGTGGAAACAGGTTCTCTGGAGCGACGAATCAAGGTTCACCCTCTACCGTTCGGATGGCAGAGTCTGGGTTTGGCGTCTGCCTGGAGAACGTCTCCTGCCGGAATGTATTGTGCCAACTGTGAAGTTCGGCGGCGGTGGAATTATACTATGGGGTTGTTTCTCCTGGTATGGCACAGGACCCTTGATCGCAATTCCTGGTAGACTCAACGCCGAGACCTACTGCACCATTTTGGATGACCATGAGCTTCCTACGTTGTGGCACTTTCACGGGGTGGACCCATGTTACTTTCAGGATGGCAATGCCACCTGTCATGTTGCGAGGTCCACCATGGCTTGTTATGGTGACAATGGGGTTAATCGAATGGACTGGCTAGCGAACAGCCCGGATCTTAACTATATCGAGCACCTGTGGGACTAGTTGGAGCGTCGACTTAAGAGGTGCCCCCACCGTCCGAAATCGGTGAAGGAACTGACCTGTCTTCTCCATGCCGAGTGGAAGAAAATACCGCTAGCCGTCGTACAACGCCTGGTTGAGAGTATGCCCCGGAGGGTCGAAGCTGTAATCGCCGCTCGTGGAGGCTCCACCAACTATTGAAGGTGAATAAACTTCGCTTTCCTTTGCCATCACAGGTGTGCAATTACTTGTTGGTAGATAGTGTAGCAGACTGAGGTAGTCATGGCGGTCATTAAGCCCCCTCACAAATCAAACAAAACTGTTCGTGCTGTACTTGTGTTTTTGGCTTGTATTGTCTTCTTTTATTAGCCCTACAGAAACTATTTGTCCTGTTAGTCTTGCTGCTTCTCTCAGTTCTACATTTTTACTATGGCACCTATTTCTACAGAGTTTTATCAAAATAATGAAAACGCTAACTGTTTGCTGAGAACATTTTATTAATAAGCTGTATGCCCACCTCGGGCTTCGAGAGCAGATGCGAATCGACTTAGAAAAGACTTATGCTACTGATTTACAAACGATAACGGAATGTATGACCATTCTTCCTGTTAAATATGTGCCTGTGATGTTGGAGGTAGAAAGTGTGATCTGACATTTTGCTATCGTTTTTCCTACAAATGTTCAATGATATTGAGGTTTGGAGATTGAGGTGTGCAGGGTAGCTGCTGTACCTCCTCGTCATGTTGTGAAACCCATAACTTGACACGTTTCGCACAATGCATGGGTGTATTATTATATACTTGAGACCAGGGACGGTCATTAGGGAACAATTCCTGCCACATTGGGTGCAGAAGAACGGATTCGTATTCCAGATGTGACACGACTGTGCGGAATAACCAGTGGCTCTAACGATTGGCATATTTGGCACCCCAGAGCATCAGGAATCCACCGGCATGTATCGTAGGCGAACCCAAACGTACTCTGCCAGCGGTGGGAAACAATGCGAAGCACGATTCATGAGACCATATGGCACGTGTTGCCAGTCTTTAGCATTCCAGTTATGTGATTTGCACCACTTCACACCTTTCGTTGCATTGATGTTGGTAATCAGAGATTTGTGGAGTTTTCGACGAACTGTTATGACGGAAACAGATCATTACGATTGGTGTTCAAATTTGATGCTATTTTCTGACATGTTCGTACGGCGTTCATAATTTGCACCTTTAGAAGCTACGGCGTGTCTTCTGTCTGGTAGTCACAATTTTAGATACAGTTCCTCGTGTTAGACCAACTATTTCTTCCGTTAAAGTTACTGAAGCACTTGCAAGACGCGCACGAATAATTATGCCTTATTTTCGAGGTTGCTGAGATCTAACTTTGTCTACAATTACTCCGCAACGGTTGTTTCGCCTGTGACAGTAGCACTGCTACGTGATAGCAGAGATCTTACTGCCCCAATTCATAAACGTCACATCGCGGGTGACTTCGTCTCTGTGATTAGCATACGGCGTATTGCGTGTACTCCTATCAATTATTTTGGTAAACTTCTGTATGTCTTGTTCTTTTTGTAGTGTCTTGGGTCTTTAGAATTTGACAGTATGAGTTCCTTTTTAGTTCTGTACAATGTTTTCTGCCTTTGTTGCGACTCGTATTGTCTTCTCATGTTGGTCATTTACTGTTTTCAGTATTCCTTTGTCTCGTTTGTCCGGCAACGTCATGAATTTTTATTCCTGCACTACTTCCTTGTCCTGGCTTTTCGGTGCAACCTTTGTGCAATTTTCTTGTGCTGTGCATCTTGTACTGGTTTCCTGTCTCGCTTTTGCACTGCATTCCGCTCTAAGTATTAGGTCTAATAATAGGTTTCCGGCTTTTTATGGTCAAATAGATGTCTTACGTACATAAACAGGTCGGATTTAATCATTATCGATGTCCATCTGCGCTCTGTATCTCCTTCGACCGTCCGCTACGCTGCTTGTTTTACATATTACTATCACTAATGAAGTCCACAATAACTCAAGACACGTTTCGCTTAAAGATTTCTCGCAGTATGCCGATCAAATCCACTCTCGTGCTTCTGCTGTTTTTCCGATATCAAAAATGACATACAGAGACGAATAATCTCTTTGTCAGTAGCAACAGCGGTGTGCAAAAGCATGGCATGACCTGCAAAAAACGTGAATTTTTAAGTTTAAATGTTTTCTTAACTAATATTTTTCATAGTTATTTCATCGTTTATATATAATTAATATTAAATTTAATGCAGATTTCAAATATGTCTTAGTTTTTCCTATAGCTACTTCTGTTCTTAAGATATGACATAAAATATGGGGATCGAAAATCACGTTAGGTGCGTATCAGTTGTTGCAGCCAATCATAGACATTCTTTTACCTGATTGGCTGCTTCCTAATGCTATCCTAATCCTACTACTGCCTTTATAAGGGGTGACTCATAGCTACCAGAGCAGGAGGGCCTTGGGTGGCCTAGTAGGAAGCGTTCGTGACTACCACGGAAAGGACTTCAGGTTCGATGCCAGGCAGGTACGAACGCTCGATCCACTAAATATCCGCCGTGCGTCGGAAGGGCACGTTAAGCCGTCGGACCCCGGGTACTGGCTCCGCCCCCTAGTAAAAAATAAGGGCGTCTTCCTCCCTTTTTCTGCTTCGCTTCCGTGTCACTTTCCTGTCAGGCGCTCTAGCCCAAATCTCCTAGCTTCCTATTTCTAAGTGTTGTTTAAGACTTGGGGTCAGACACTCCCTTCCTAAAATCCTCTACACATGATCATACTAGAGCCGGAGCATTGTAGCTGGCGCTTCTTGTTATTAGGGAAAAATTAGTTTCATTCTCAATAATGGTTAAAACTGCGGAATTGCCCACAACGGACAAATGAAAAATAGTTGTTCTGCATGAAAAGGTATGCTCTTTAATCCTAATCGCTGAAAGAGTAGGCTGTCATCAATCTACAGTTAATAGGCTACTGAAGAAAGAAAAATATACTGCTGATATTAAAAATATGTGTCGCAGTGAAAGGCCCAGATCCCCTACAACCAGGCAGGACAGAGTGCTCAGAAAGCTAAGCTTGGCTGACAGGAAGCTCAATTCACCTGAATTGCTTCGAAGATGGTCTGAAGTGACTGATGTTACTGTAAGTACATCTACTGTTAGGAGGAGGCTGCTTCACTGTGACTTACGTGCGTACAAATGCTGGCGTAAACCACTATTAACTGCAAATTAAAGACAATGTAGACTTCAGTGGGCAAAACAATATGTCTCATGGACAACCAAGCAATGGGAAAATGTTCTCTTCAGTGATGAATCAGAATTTTGCCTTAATGAGAATCAGAGTAGTGCCTATGTAAGAAGATTCAAGCGTGAAGAATTCCATCCAAGTTGCTTAGTGTCTACTGTTAAGCATCCGGTGAAGGTCATAGTTTGGAGCTGCATGTGTGCACATGGCGCTGGTAACCTCCATACTGTCGATGGTAAGGTAAATGCCCAGAAATATATCTTAGATATTGGAGAACAAGATGCTACCATCATCTACAAGACTTTATGATGGCAATTTTATTTTTCAAGATCACAAACTCGTGGCCATCGTGCTAAAGTAGTGAAAAAGTGCTTTCAGGACAAAAATGTTCAGCACCCTGATTGGCCACCACAGTCACCGACCTTAAACCCGATCGAAACTTTGTGGTTCAAAGCGTCGTATGAACTATCAAAAAAGAAGCCACAAACCAAAATTCAAGCAATTGAAGATGCAATTCAAATTTGGAATCGTATTGTTCAACCTAATCTTTTACAAAACTTTATTCACAGTATTCCATCAATATGCAAAACTGTTATTAAAGCTAAAGACTGGGCAACAAAATATTAGGTACATTTTGTATTTTTGCTTCATTATATTTCTGTATTTAAATGTTAATATCATTCCTAATGAATTACAAGAATGGTTTACTCCTGTAAACCTAAGTTTTGGATAAATGATTTTTTTAACAATAATTTCGACTTGATCATGATTTTTGTAATGTACCTTAAGAACAGAAGTAGCTACAAGAAAAACAAAGACTTTTGAAGTTCCCATTAAATTTTGCTTCTAATGATATATAAATGATGAAAATTTGTTAGCCAAAAAAAGTTACAAATTCACGGCTTTTGCAGGTGATACCATACTTCTGCACAGCACTGTATGTACTAGCTCAATTAACTATACGTGTGGGTTGTCTGCTAACACGTGCCATTCGACGTTGTGTTGCCACCTTTCCTCCACAGCACAAAACTCTGACAAAAAAAAAAAAAAAAAGTTTTTTTCAGTTTACAGCCTGCTAATTGGAGTTCAGGAAATTTTCGCACATACCTAACACGTTTCTGGTTCTTCTTTCGTGATGAACCTACCTCGGAGGTAACGCACGTGTCAAGACGGCAAAGTTGCAGAGACAAACTCTTTCAGTGTAACTTAATTGGAAAGTCATTCGGCTCCGGAACAGAAGGATGAGGATTGAATCTCGCCATCGTCAAATGGATTTTACGCAATATTAGCGCCTGATCCTAAAATGAATGTCCCGGCCTTTGGATTCTTCGAAAAAGATGCGATGCTCATTCCACACATCGTCTGGAATTAGTCAGAATTTCTTCTTCTACAGTGAGCTATCCTTCAAGCGTGGTTTGTGGGCTGACCCGGAAACCAACGATTCTGTCCCTGCCCTTTCTCAAGGAGAGATATACGTGACATGTGCCATGTTCGTTCCACACATCGACTGGAATTAGTCAGAATTCCTTCTTCTACAGTGAGCTCTCCTTCAAGCGTGGTTTGCCAGCTGACCCGGAAACCTACGATCCCGTCCCAGCCCTTTCTCAAGGGAAGATATACGTGTCATGTGCTATGTTCGTTCCACACAACGTCTGGAATTAGTTAGAATTTCTTCTTCTACGGTGGGCTCTTCTTCAAGCGTGGTTTGTGGGCTGACCTGGAAACCAACGATTTTGTCCCTGCCCTTTCTCAAGGAGAGATATACGTGACATGTGCCATGTTCGTTCCACACATCGTCTGGAATTAGTCAAAATTCCTTCTTCTACAATGAGCTCTCCTTCAAGCGTGGTTTGCCAGCTGACACGGAAACCTACGATTCCGTCCCAGTCCTTCCTCAAGGTAGAAAATACGTGACATTTCATATGTTCGTTCCATACATCGTCTGGAATTAGTCAAAATTCCTTCTTCTATAGTGAGCTCTCCTTCAAGCGTGGTTTGCCAACTGACACGGAAACCTACGATTTCGTCCCAGTCCTTCCTCAAGGTAGAATATACGTGACATTTGATATGTTCGTTCCACACATCGTCTGGAATTAGTCAAAATTCCTTCTTCTACAATGAGCTCTCCTTCAAGCGTGGTTTGCCAGCTGACACGGAAACCTACGATTCCGTCCCAGTCCTTCCTCAAGGTTGAATATACGTGACATTTGATATGTTCGTTCCACACATCGTCTGGAATTAGTCAAAATTCCTTCTTCTACAATGAGCTCTCCTTCAAGCGTGGTTTGCCAGCTGACACGGAAACCTGCGAATCCGTCCCAGCCCTTTCTGAAGGGGTGGGGGGGGGGAGGTACGTGACATGTGATAAGTTCGTTCCACACATCGTCTGGAATTAGTCAGAATTTCTTCGCCTACAGTGAGCTCTGCTTCAAGCATGATTTGGCGGCTGACCCGGAAACCTACGATTTCGTCGCAGCCCTTTTCTCAAGGGCGGATATATGTAACATTCGTATCTCAGGGGTGACGCACATGTCAAGACGACAAAGTTCCAATAACACACTGCGTCGATGTAGCTTAATTGGGAAAGGATTCGGCTCCGGAACAGAAGAATGCGGGTTCAATTACCACCACAGGCAAATGTCTTTACTGTGCACTTTGCTTTCTGTTTTTCTGTATTTTTGGATTTACACTGTCCTAATCTTTGCACCTTGTTATTCCCGTACCGAGATGTTTGTAATAATGCTTTATGATAACGTATACTGATGTCAACACATTATGAACTTAATTCCTTGACCTGCCTTTTAAATTCACTGAGAAAGAAGTGTCCACGTAATCCTTCTGTCGCACAGTGTAGAATTTCGGCAATCTAGGTGACCAGAATGTAATTTATCAATGTGGCCAGGCCGCCCTGGTGGCGCAGTGGTCTAAGGCGCTGGCCTCAGATCATTCGTCCGTAAGGGGTCCGGGTTCGAATCCCGGTCAGGCATGGATGTTGTGTTTTTTCTTACGGCACTGGCTCTCTCCCTTCCCTGGAACCAGTGACCCTAAATTAGGGACGGGCGACTGCTTATAGCCCATTGAGTTGCTCACGGTGGTCGTTAAACCTCCAATCAAAAAAAAAAAAAATGCGGCCAGACGTTCGAGCCCGTAGATTTCGATAGTAGAATGTCTACAGCACGTGAGAACGGTGATAGCTTCTCCAAAGATCGCCAAAGGTAGCGATAGTGTGCGCCGAAACAAGAAGCGACTTGCAGGTGCCCCACACAGATATGACTCTCCTACCTCATTACTGCGACCTGTGTGCGTCCCCAGGCACATGTAAAGCTTTACCGAAATTCAAAATATAAGTCCTATGGTTATTCGTAGTTACTAATGCCAGTAGTGTCTCACAGGTACCTGGTGTCTGCTGGTAGAACCCTCTTGAAAAGGTGAGGAATTTATATTCAACGTAAAAGCCATGTCGTAAGTGTTTCGAAAGTTTGAGAGTACAGTTTCACCGAGTTCCGCTTTGTGGCTCAGTAGGTAATAAATCTCGATCATTTGGGAATCTAAATCGTCAAAGGACATTTGCGAATATTTGCGAACGGAGTTGTTTTTGCATGCTTTGCAGAATGACACGTTCGATTTCGCGGAGGGCGCGGTTCGAGATATGGGATGAAAATGCGAAAGAGTCGAAGTTAGACGCTGTGATGGCATATGTTTTGCAAGAACTAGAAAATCTAGCGACCTCTGAAACTGCTTTCAAGTGCTTACAAATGAAAATAAAAAAAAATTCTGCCTAAAAGTTAGTAACAAATGGGGAAAAAATAGGAAGGCATAGACAAAGCTTTCTGCATTACAAATACATCTTGGCTTAGTGAAAACATTACTTTTGCGGAAGATGTATTTAAGGCTGTCCCAAGTACAACAGGAACTACCATTATTGGACCTGGCTTGCCAAGAAAGCCGTTCAGTGCCTGTGGTCCGAAGGCTAAAAAATGAACGGTACACATCCTGCAGTCAAGCAGCGAAGAGCTATGTGCGGCCACTGAAATTCAGTTACGGAAGGAAGAAAAAATAGATTCTAAAGAACTCTCTAGTGCATCTCCGAAGAAGAGTCTTCGAAAGCCAGCGTCAGTATCGCTGGAACAAGCGTTTGCATTAACGGTGTATCCTAATTTGTCCACTCGTCAGTACCAACGGATACGCGCAAGCCGAAAACTTCAATTGCAATTAATATCCCTCCCATTACCGAGTTAAAGAAGCCAAGCACTTGTGTTATCCACAAGGTATTCTCAAAACGGACGTGTCAGCGGAAATACCTCTGCAGTCGTTCATTGACAACACGGTTGGTTGCTCGCCTCTGTCAAATTGACGAGGTCCACGAGAAATCGTTTCTGGCACAAAAATTCACGTTTAACGTCATCATGAAATGGGAATGTCATGAAACAGAAGGCCGCCCCGGTGGCGCAGTGGTCTAAGCGATGGCCTCTGATCATTCGTCCGAACGGGGTCTGGGTTCGAATCCCGATGAGGCATGGATGTTGTGTTTGTCTTACGGCACTAGCTCTCTCCCTTCCCTGGAACCAGTGACCCTAAATCAGGGACGGGCGACTGCTTATAGCCCATTGACTTGCTCACGGTGGTCGTTAAACCTCCAATAAAAAAAAATGAAACAGAACCGAACCGGTACAAACAGAAGTTCGCCGAAGAACATTGCAGTGACGAAAGCCTATTTAGTATTTCTGTGGTTCCTTTACAACTGTTTTGTGGTACAGACGAGTCAAGAACCGTCTTTTGGAAAAACCCAGTCCCATCTTCCCAAAAGTACTGCCGTCCGATCGCATTTGTGTTCGCCAAAAAATCGGCTAAATTAGTTACCACAGAAGTTGATAAGATGAGACATCAAATGGAACTTACCCCCAGCAAAATCGCTCTGGATGCCGGAATTACCGTAACGCCGACTTCGATATTTCGCATGGTGGACGGCATAGTGTGTAATGCGGTATTATCATGTTCCTCTGCCCCGACATGTTACCTCTGTGGGGCGAAACCAAGTGAAATGAGTAATATTAAGGTCATCTCAAGAAAAGAAGCAATAAAAAAATTCCTTTCCTTTGGTATAAATACCCTTTCACTCTTGGATCAGACTGTTCGAATGCATGCTCCACATTTCGTTCCGGCTACAGATTAAAACATGTCAAGCAAGGAGTCCCGCAATCAAGTTAGTAAAAAACATGCAATGCATTGATTATGATACGCTTTCAAACATACCAGAAATCATTACTCAAGTTATTACTCAAGTTATGAGGATAGTGGCTGTGGAATAAATCTCGCTCCTGTATCATGACCTTTGACCTCATTTCAATGATATTCAACAGAACAGGTTCCGTATACCTCCGGAACAACATACTAAAGTTTTATATCAATAGAAGCATTTTTAGTCAAGTTATGAGGATAATTGCTGTGTAATAAATCTCGCTCCTGTGTCCTGACCTTTGACCCCATTTCGATTACATTCAACAGAACCGGTTCAGTATACCTCCGGAACAACATGATAAAGTTTTGTCGCAATGGAAAAAGTTTTATGTACGTTATGGCAAATAAGGGCAATGGAATGGATCCCGCTCCTATGTCCTGACTTTTGACCCCATTTCGCCCATTTGCAATAGGATTCATCGCCAGGTGATCTCCTGCCACATACTAAAATGTCATCGAAATCGAGCCATTTTTACGCGCGTTATGACTCATAAGGGCAATGAATGGATTGCGCTCCTATGCCCTGACCTTTGACCCCATTTTGTCCATTTTCGATAGAGTTCCTCCCCAGGTCGTTCCTTATCACATACTCAAATTTCATGGGAATCGAACCATTTTTACGTGAATTATCGTGCAGGCGGACAAAGCTGGAGCATGCTGTATACGCTTCTTCAACCTACCGTTGGAAAACGTAAATAAAGCAACTGTTTCTCGGAAAAATAAAGAGGCCCAGGAGAGGTTCCGACGCGAGTTAGGCCTTTTAATTGACATGCCGAAGCAGAACAGTGTCAAAACAAATGACGGCAACTCCACCCGTAAATATTTCATAAACCCCGAGAGAGCTGCAGAGATAACTGGAGTGAATCTGGACTTTATTAAGCGTTTAGGCGTTCTTGAATGTATAAATTGTGACAGACAAATTAATTTAGATAAATTTCAAGACTTCACTAAAGAGACCCAGGATCTATACCTCCAACATTACAGCTGGTATCCAATGCCTGTAAGCCTTCATAAAGTTGTATTTCACGGGAAAGAGATTATGGAATCGTGTATTCTGCCTATTGGGCAATATTCGGGGGAAGCTCAAGAAGCCAGGAATAAGCAGTATAGAGAATTGTTCGCAAGGAAGATTTCCAGAATAGACACGAATACCGACTTGTTGAACAGACTGCTCATTATATCAGACCCCCTATATAGCAAGTTTACGGGCATCTCCGAAACCCAAACACAGAAAACGGAATCAAGAAATGATTAATTTATTAGAATTCGATGCATCTGTACCAGAAGGAGAAGATTCCGAGGACTCATTAGATGCGAGCAGGGTCTTAAGTTATTCCGAATAATTGTTGTCATTCTACTTTACAGGTAATATATTTTTTTTTTTCGCTTTTGTTTCCTGATCTGTGTCTTTTTTCTGTACTCTTTCAGGCTAAGCATTGCATTCAAACAATACGTAGTTGGGGACTTCAGCTACATTTCGGCAAAATTGCTGTATCCTATCGTACGCGGGAAGCCGGACTACCTGGATTCCGGCTTTCCCCATATCGTCTTGCGTTACAGTGTAGCCCTTTGGCTCGTTTGACCCTTATACTACTCACCATGTTCGATTTTGTTGTTTTGTTGCATCTAAATATGCGATATATAACATTTATATTTATGTACGTATTGTACTGATAATAAACTAGTTACATACAAAAAACAAACAAACTGGGAGCAATAATATTGTCCTCCCAGATCTCGTAAATATCACACTGTGCATCGGCAGTTTTTACGTCTGAATTATATGCGTTACAAGAGGAATGCAGACGCTTTCTAAATTACCAGTGCTCAACTACACTGCTAGCCACCCAAAAGGCAACACCAAGAAGGAATCATCCGATTGGCTTGAAATTCACAGCATGCGTCGCACGCGAGAGGACATGCAAACGATTAGCATTGCAGGGCATATGCAAATCATGTGCGCCCGGCACGCTACCAAGAAGCACTATAAGAGGGGTGCACAGAAGGCGGGGTGCAAGTAGTGGAAGTGTGTTGTGTTACCGGACCTGTGCGTGGGAAGCTTCCTGATACCTCGTCGCAGAATACGGCAGTCATTCCAGCACGTTTCGGAGTTCGAAAGAGGACGAATAGTGGCTTATCGCGACAGCAGTTTATCGTACCGAGACATCGGCGCCCGTGTGGGACGACATCCAGCCACAGTGAGGCGAGTATGGATTCGGTGGGTGCAGGAGGGACGGACGGACCGACGTGAGCGAATGCCGCAGCTGCGGCACACCACCGGACAAGAGGACCAGCATGTTGTGCGGCGGGCATTGACGACTCGCACCGTCACATCACGAACGTTAACGCAGGAATTAGGGTGTGTTACGCAACAACCTGTGTGAGCACGTACCGTTCGACGTTGTCTGTAGGAGTGGGACTTGTCGCACGGCGCGCATTGCTCCGATTACCATTGACGTTACACCACCGGCGAGTGCGGCGGCATTGGGCCGTTGAACGCCGCACCTAGACTACAGAATGACACAATGTCTTCTCCGACGCATCCCGCTTCTGCCTGCAACAGCACGATGTTCGGATCCGCGTGTGGCCGCACTGCGGCGAGAGACTGTATGACGCCTGCATTATGCATCGCCATACCGGTTCGTCGCCTGACGTTATGGTTTGGGGCGCAATTGCATATGACACCCGCACCCCTCTGGTACGTATCGCCGGTACACTCAACAGCCACCGCTACATCTCCGACGTTCTGGAGCCTGTAGTCCTCCCTTACCTGCAGGACCTGCCAGCGGCCACGTTTCAACAGGTCAATGTGGGCCCTGGCACGCTTCGTGCAAAAATTCTTCACGGCTCACCAGGTGTCACTGCTGCAGTGGCCCGCCTTTTCTCCCGATATGCCGCCCATCTAACACGTCTGGTCGCTGATCGGCAACCGAGTGGCCCGGTAAGCACCACCCGCGGCTACGCCTGATGAACTGTGGCAACGTGTGGAAGCAGCCTGGGCCGACATACCCCAAGCCCACATCCAAAGCCTCTTTCGTTCGATGCCGCGGCGTGTAGCGGCCGTTATTGCCAGCCATGGGGGCCACGCGAACTATGGGCGTCTGCGTGTTTCGCAAGTCGCACGGGCCTGTAAGATCAATCGTTTCATCTTTGTATCTGTTGTTATGTGTCCAGTAAATCTGGCTTTGCTATCTCGTGTCCTTGGTGTTGCATTTTTTGTGACCAGCAGTGTATAATGAAGCAGCAATTCACACAGGATTCTTATGGCTCCAATAAACGTAAGTACTTTAAGCTGACGCTCAGTATATTACTGAAAAGAAAAACTATGTCTTTTTTTCCCCTTTTACTTATGGATTATGTACAAGAATGTTTAAACAATTGTCTTTTTGTTATAATCGGTTTTATACAAAAAGCGTCTGCTGAAAGCTGAATATTTACACAGATCAATGACAACTTCATAATCAAAGTTATTGATTCCCCATCTCCTGAGACCAGTTTATTTCGACTTTTATTCCATTAAGTGATTTCATCGTTACTCTGTCAGTTTCAGTATGGTAATTGCGATTCAAAAGAAATTGTTCTTTCTTGTTAGGTGCACTTGCCATGATCACCTGGGATTCTCATCAATCATTTCTGAAAGTTAATTTCCCCCTTTTTTTCGCTCTGTTCTTAATGGAATCAAATTCAAGGTTACTAGTGTTGATCGATGTAGATATAAATTGCGTTAAAGAGAACACTGAATTATGTCTGAAAAACCACATTTACAATACTGATTTCAAACAACCTGAAACAAGGGAATACAGCTCCTGTTCCTCCGTTTGTCTCTCCGTTGCACACTTTTATATATGGGCGTGCCTGGAGACTGAACGGTGGCGCATGTGAAGTTCACGGGGCAGTATATATACAACCCGACAACTGGCTTTCGGTTTGTAGAGTGTTCAGAGCCAGAATGGGAAAAGCTACCGTTTTATGGGAGTTTGATAAAGGTCAAATTGTGATGGCACGGCGCCTGGGAACTACGATCTCGAAAACGGCGCGACTTGTGAGTTGTTCACATGCCGCTGTATTGAGTACGCATCAAAAGTGGTGCGCAGAGGGCCAAACGACTACCCGTCGTCCATTCGTGCGTCGTTCGCAGTTCATTGATGTCAGAGGGGAGCGGAGACGTTAGGGCCACAGTGCGACAAATCACCCGCAGCTACAACAGTGATTATCAGGGCAATGTGTCACAGCATACAGTTGATCGCAGCCAATCATCGCTCATAGGCCTGCGTAGCAGAAGACCCAGCCGGGACCTCATGCTCACTGCACTTCCTCGCCAACAGCGCATGAAACAGGCCCAAGATAATCTAGATTGGACAGTGGATGATTGTAAGAAAGTGGCCTGGTCTGACGAATCAAGTTTACTGGCGCATCACGTAGACGGCCGAGCGCGAACGCACCGATTACCAACGGAGGTTATGGCACCTGGATGCACTGTTGGGCAGAAACAGTCTGGCGGCAGCGGTGTTATGCTGTGAGCGATATTTCCTTGGGACACTTTAGGCCCCATTATCTCGAAGGCACAATCCCTGACAGCTGTCAGGTATCTGAACACCGCTGCGTATTAAGTTCAGACATTCATGGCAACTGTGTTCCCTGCTGGTGATGGTCGTACCAACAGGATAACATGCCGTTCCGCACTGTCAGAATCGTCAAGCAGTGGTCAGAGAAACATGCTGGTGACTTTTTGTTTAATGCCCTTGCCTTCCAGTTCACCTGCCATGAACCCAATCGAACGTTTCGACTCGGAAAGGCGGTTTCGCGCTTAATCACCACCATCCCGAAATGTACGGTAACTACAGGACCTGCTGTTGACATTATGGTACCAGAATACCCCATCGCCACCTCATCGAATCGATGCCTCGCCAAGTAGCTGCTGTTTTGTGGGCTGAAATGGGCCCCTATAGCTTATTGGGTAGGTGGTCATGATGTAATGGATCATTGGTGTACGATTCGTATTATAAAAATTTCAGTCACAGCTCTTTCACCCATGCATGAAACGGGCTATGAGCTAGTCAAACAATAACATATTGAAATTAATTCATAGCGATATGTAATTTACAAATTCATATAGTGTATCACTTTGTTCTGCTATACTAAGTACTGTTTTTTAAAAATTGCGATGTTTATTTTTTAATAGTTAAGTAATAGAAGTAACATTTTTTTCTAATTTTAGGTACATGTTATTGCTAACATGATACCAAATAATTATGAGGTTAGGATTTGAACACTTATTTGTACATGAACTCCATTCTTCTTTCCTTTTGTGTGAACTTGAGTGTTACGTTTTCACAAAAATGTTTCTTCCGAGTACTTTTTCATATTGAAAAATGTTTTTCTCTATTAACAAACCAGCCAAGCACTGTTAAAAATCTGTGTAACGTTTTTTAGATTATTTGAATAAGTTCACACATTTTTTTTAAAAGTTCTGTGGAACATGGAAAAACTCTAGCCTTTGTGTAATATGTTTCGGAGTTTGGTGTAACATTCCACAATACCCGCAATTTATTCAATGCGCATGCGCAAATTTTTCTGAGGTTGTGTAACGTTTCAGAGTTCCGTGTAACGTTTCGTAGTACCGTGTAACGTTTCGTAATTTGATTAAATGTACATGCGTATTTTTCTAAGAATTGTGTAATGTTTCGGAATTTTATCGCTGTTCGCTTGCTGCGTCTCAGATTTAGGGCATGCGCCGTGAAATTCTAAAGCTGTGTTTGCTTTGCTGGTCATCGCAGCATGTTGTGGTTTGTGGCGACGTGGATTCTGAAATCAAGGTTAGTACTTTTTCTTTCGGTTAACAAAAGACAAATTAAATGTTATATACAAATGTGAAATGTCTCACCCTAGCTTTAGATTAATTGCGTTTCGTGTTCGAACAAAATTGCTGATCGTTAGGCCTAATGTATAAACGATCTCGCTAAGAGACTGTTTACTCGTGTCCTTTTTGTTTTCTAAAAATTAGGACGCCTGAAACGTTTGAGTGTTACGGAATAAATGTCCGTTAAGTATACACTTTAAGATTAAAACCGTGTCAACTGTAGTTACCCCTTCCCTAAAGAACGCAAAAAAAAATTACAAATAAAGTTGTTTCGTAAGCTCGCACTGAAAAAACAAACTGAGCTGGAGCAGCAAAACCAATTTTGCTGTATTTTGCTAGCCTATTCAGGTACTTGAGCAATTTTTTTTTTTTTTTTTTTTGCTGACGGAAATGTATTTACTGCAGCAGAAATTTCGTTGTCCGTACGAATCACTTTGCTGAAACAACCAAATGCTTTTGCTATGTCAGCCACACCAGCTGCCATAAAAAAATGAGTAACTGCAGCAAACGTGTCTGTAATATTCAGCAAAATTCAAGATGATGGTAACAGCTGAAAACGCTAGTACCGCGAAGAAAGTTTTGCTAAATGTACTAATAACCGTTCATGAATTCCAGCATGATGGCAGTCTCATGCAGGGCGGTCTGGTCTGTTGTTGTGGCAAACTGGTTGTGATGTGGTGTGTATGTCGTGCTCTCTAAAGAAATTTGAAATAATAATTTGGAAGAAACCGACGACTTCATATGTGCATGGAAATGTCTGATATACGAAATCGACTGAACAACAGGGGTTTCGGGAACGACGTTATAGTACGATTTGAAGGTAAGTCCGAAGTGAAAGTTGTTGGAAGGAGTGCGATGTGTCCGTACAAGTTCCACACAAAGGAACAGTTGCTGCGTTAAGCGAACCTATTTGAAAAAAGAAAGAAAAATCTCATTCTCGCTAAAACGCAAGAAGTCGTGACGTGCTGACCTTCGACATGAGAAAAGAAAAACTGTTCCCGTGAGAACCGAAAATAAAAAGATGTAGTTATGTGTGAACGTACTGCGTATGTGATGTTGTTCCAGAAGCCAATATAAAATTGAATAGCTTCTGTTTTCAACCTACATTGTTCTAAGATGTTCAGTGTGATGTGAATATACTCATTTGACTAAAGAATAAAAGATTATTTATCTCTTTATGCTTTGAACCATTCGTTCTGTGAGTTCAAGAATTCTCTTTCGTTTGTTGAATCCGTCATTTGAGATCAACGCGCGAACCTTTTAGAATTTCTAACAAAAGTAAGGTATGGTGGCCACTGCCAGTTAGAAGTCACCGTATCATCAAACACTGATCCCACCAGTAAAAGTAGTGTTCATGCCACCCAACTGCTTCACAGATTATTCGAATCGAAATTTCCTTCATACACTGTGTGATATGTGTGTGAAGAAGGAGCATAAGTTCATGCCATCCAACTACATGCACCCCAGATGACTCAAATACAAATTTCCTTCACACACACACACACACACACACACACACTGCTATAATGAATGTGTTATGATATATGTGAGCAGGGCCGGCTGGACCATAAGGGAAACTGGGGCCCCGCTCTTTACAAAACAGAAACAACATTATTTTTGCTAGAGTTCTCTATATTTGTTAGTTTTTTAAGTTTTGGGGCGCAAGACCCTCAAAAATTTATTTTAACGTTTTCCAACCGTAGGTTGAAGAAGCGTATATGCTCCAGCTTTGTCCGTTTGCCTGTCCACCCGATAACTCGCGTAAAAATTATTCAATTTCAATTAAATTTTAGTATGGGGTAGGGGACAACCTGGGGACGAACCCTATTGAAAATAAGCGAAATGGGGTCAAAGGTCAGGACATAGGAGCGGGATCCATTCTATCGCTCTTATGCGTCATAACTTACGTAAAAATGCTTCGATTACGACAAAACTTTATCATGTTGTTTCGGAAGTAAACTAAAGAGGTTACGCTGAATATCATCGAAATGGGATCAAAGGTCAGGGCACAGGAGCGAGATTTATTCCACAGCCATTATCCACATAACTTGAGTAAAAATGCTTCTATCGCGACAAAACTTTAGTATGTTGGTCCAGAGGTATACTGACCCAATTATTTTTAATATCATCGAAATGGGATCAAAGGTCATGGCACATGAGCGAGATTTATTTCACAGCCATTATCCTCCTAATGTGAGTAATAACTTGAGTAAAAATGGTTCTATTGTGACAAAACTTTAGTATGTTGTTCCGGAGGTATACTGAACAAATCAATAGTCAGGGTTGGGAGGAGAGTTTGTCTGCGCGCGACTTCTGGTATGTTGGAAAGCGTATCATAATCAATGCATTGCATGATTTTACTAACCTGTTATAGTTTTTTTTTTCAGTTTATACCCCCCCCCCCCCCACCTCAACTTATTTAAACCTTAAACTTTTCCATATTCATGAAATAAGAAATTATATTTCATCACATTTTGTGACTCCCTATCATACACACAACAATTTGTGTATAAACCTGGTACTGAAATTAAAAAATAAATAAAAAGAACAATATCAAAGATGTATCTGGGCTATATATGGAGGACAATCGTTCAGTGATTTTAAAAACAGTGTTGGAAATTAAAAAAAAAGGCAATTTTTATTAATGAGCGCGTATAAGAGGTGAATAAAGTAATTAATTTACCAGTTATTCCACTTTCCATAAAAAATCAATCACTAAAACATGTACCAGGAAATAAAATATATATATCCGAATTTATTTAAGAGGGATCGTTATTATTCAATACGCAAAAATGTTTGCTATGGAAAATTTTCGCTACGCAGATTAGTTAAAGCTATCTTATTTATCATTTTGCAGGAAAGTTTTTATTAAGGTAATAAAGAAACCTAAACTTCCTCCTCTCCAGAAAGAAAGTCGTATATAGATTTCAGCAGTGTTTATTCTCTTCCTCTTTCTTTGTCTGTCTGCCTGTCTATCCGCCCGTCTCTCTCTCTCATTCAATGTCTGTCTATCTCTCTGCTTCATTTTTTCCTCCCCTGCAAATATTTGGTGTTTCGCTTCCATGTCATTTAAGTTTGATTAACGTATACTGAGTTTAGATACGCGATTCCCACAATTATATTTCAAAATTAAGTTGTCCCCCCCCTCCTCCTCGAGTATAACCATTGCACATGAAATTAATGGTGGTGTAAGTTAAAACTAAGAAATGATTGGCAACGGTAACTATGCTCATAATCGACAGACTCCTGAAATAATTTATCGTTATTTATTCTTGAATAATCACACAACTATAAAATGCTAATGTAAGTTCACTGATAATACAAACATAGAATGAATGAGCTATTAAACAACGACTCCGCACTTTCTATTTAGTTTATTTTAAACAGTCTTACCCTGAATTGTTATCCATTTGGTACTTAACACAAAACAGTTTATATTCTAGTGAAAATCCTTTTCGGTGATCGTAATGCATGTACTCTTTTCGAGCACTTTTTGTAAAAACAACAAGCAGCGAGTTTCCGCACATCACTGCGACGTCATTCCAACTAATCCAGGGTCGTGATCCCATAATTCTCTGTAACAAGCTGCTGGCTGTCGGCATCCACGCAAGCACAAACCAAAACTCACAAATGCAAACTTGCAGCAGGTGTTCAACTAAAATAAAAGAAACAAGCAAAGGAAGCCATCATCCAACAATAAAGCTGATTACTGGGCATTTGTTAAAAATGACTAAGTCATCACTTCTGATGATCACTGCAGGTATATACGTTCTAGCTGGGTGTGAAAGAATACAGGATAAGTTATATATGTTCTAACTGTGTGTAACACATGATACAGGGTAAGTTCTATCTTGTATCGTTTGTTCAGTGAGTAATTAATGTCTTGAGAAGTCACCATGCTATATAAATTTAAAGTGTCTCGAATATAAAAATCATTGATTTTTCAGTCAAGCTTGGGTAAACTAAAAATTGGTTTTGTATGTGCCATTAGTAGAATTCCTCGAACGCATTTGTTTGTACAGGTGCATTCGCCACAAAAGATGTAGTATCTATGTGTAACACACAATTAACATTTGTTAAGAACAGTGTTTCTTCATGAATATTTCATTCTTATAACTTCTCTTTTTGAAATCTGATAAAACTCATGAGTAAATTGTCCTTATCTTTCTTCATTCAGTATGCATAAGTTTCAATAAGGGCTGTTACTACATTACCCATGTTTATCAAGAATTAACTAGTACACCATGAATTGTCCTTATTGGAGTTCATTTTTGAAATGCTAAAAGTAATTTCTGGAAATGGTAAAAAATTATCTATCCTGGTGCAAACGAAATTTTCAGGAACACTTATATAGAGAATTATTTGTCAGATACATTAAGCAAAACCTTGTTCAGATTTGTTAGAAATGTTTCACTTTTCTGTTCCCTGAACCCTTCAAATGTTTCTGGAACTTTTCTTTGTTTACTGTGATCGTTCCTCAAAATCAGGTTGCCAGCCTGTTTCAAGATTTTTCAGGAGCATGTGTAAAGTTCCTTTCCACAGGACGCTTTCTGCTTTTGTGAAATGTTTTCAAGATTAATGCGGAACTTTCCTCAAAATCAGGCTGCCAGCCTGTTTCAAGATTTTTCAGTAGCATGTGTAAAGTTCCTCGAAGTTGCTGAAAATGTTCCACAGGAGGCTTTCGGCTTTTGCGAAATGTTTTCAAGTTTATTGTAGAACGTTCCTCATAATGATGCAGAAACCCTGGGACGGAATGTTTCAATAATATGTGGAAGGAAGATCACTTTTGTTGAAAAGGTTCCTCTCCTTATTGTCGAACGTTCCACAAAATCCTCCCGGGACAATGTTTCAGACTTCTTCAAAAATGTGTGGAACGTTTATCAGGATTTCTTGCATAACTTTTTCAAAAATGTTGAGGCAGCTAAGCTGCCCCCCTTTTTTTTTGTGTAACGTTCCACAGATTTTTTTTTTACAGTGAGTTGCTCGAATGTGCATGTCCTTGTGTGGCTCTAAGATGTATCCTGATTCTCTTTAATACGGAAAAACTTCTTTCGGCAGTTGTTGATGAACAGTTTAATATTAAATCTGCTAATTTGTACACCTCAATAAACACTATGCCCAATTATTCAACTTTATGTAACAAGTAATGTCTCTTACTCCATTGTTTTGTATTCATCAAGGGAATTAAACACTTCATTTTTTATTCGAGCTGTATTAAAATTTGAAGCATATACAGTAGTTCTTTAAAGCTCTGATAGATGTTCAGGGAAGCTTTCACAAAATTTACCAAAACAGTTCGAATCCAACAAAGCCACGAATTTAAGATATCATATCACTGATTTTAGTTAATTGGCACTTTTACACAAACTGAAACAACTCTCAAGAAACACGCGCTGTTAAAGGCGGAAACATGAAGGGACTGAGGTAGTCCGAAGTCTTCGTTTTTTTTTTGGAGCGAACCCTTGGCCAAAGCAATGGCCCCTCACGAGCTCCGTAGCTCATTCATGTTGTCATGGAAACATTAGCAGGAGATAGTATTGAAGCTCTTCGCATCAGAACAGCGCAGTATCTGGAAGACCTACTTGCGTTATGCCGTTGATCATCGCTCGCCAGACTGATTCTCATAATCGAAAGAAGCGAATCCGCTCGTGTTTTTTTGGCACCGAAAGCATCGACATATCTTAATACCGTTGATAATTGACTTTTATGTGTGTTTATTTAATTAACTTTTATTTGTGCATTCTCTGGGCTTCGCAGCTAGCCTCGAATATACGCCACTGATATCAGGATTCTTAGCTGGGAATACATCTGATTGGGTGGTGAAGCATATTACAGGGACAACCTCAGGAAGCGGCTGTCACGTCCAAGACTGATTTTCGGAGATCCATCCACAAATTCACTGAAACCCTAAAAACACAGCGAAATGGATGGCCGGCAACGGGTTTGAGCCCACAGTAGTCGTACGGGTTTGAGCAACAACATTATCATACAGATGTGAAGCTGGCGATTTATGCAACAGTGCCATGCATGTGGACAGATATAGTTCAGCGAAAGAAAAATGCAGAATATTTACTACCATTCCATGGAATATCTATTTGGTAATGGCACTGCAAAATGCAAAGTTGTTTTAACCAATATAAAACCTCTTTTATTTTTTTTTCTGGTGTTTTCCCAAGGAAGAGCTTAGCCATATATTAAAATGTGTAATAACTCATAATTAAAGAAATATGGGTGTCACTACTAACGCCTCTGCATCTGCGCGGTGTGTCCGGCACATGGCAAAGACTACTTAAATAAATTAATTCTTATTCGCAGTCAACTCTGCCCATGTCTTCCTTCTACTGCAAGATTTTCCATCTCTACAATGTAGCCACCAAATTACAGAGGTTTCCTATCTTCATTTCTCTTAATTTACAGTCTCGCACCATGGAATTTAATACCTGTCCGACACATTCATTCGACACATCTCACTGTATCCTTATTCGCTTTGTTTTTTGGCCGAAAAAGTATCTAGATCAATTCTAATGTTCGCGTTATTAATTCTGCTTCGCCATTGAATCCATTTTTTTTTCTGACATCTCGTACCGCTCTCATGTCTGCAGCTTTTAACCTCATACTACACCCAACTCTCAGTGCTATAAAACAGCGCATGCAGTGGCGTAAATATCACCCCGCAACCCCCGGGGGGCGCAGGAAACCAAGGGGCGTACTCCAGCTTCCAGTTATAGTTTTTTGAAAACATTTGAATACGCACAAAGACAAACAAACAGTCAACCCAAAAGTTCAAATTTTTTTTTAAGATACATTTAGCTTTGCCTAAATAAATGTCAAGTTTCACTTTTGATGCACTGGATGTACTACAGATTGAAGCTATTCGGCCCTTTGGCTCAGAGTTGTAATACGGATCAGTCTCCAATCACCCTCTCTCTCTCTCTCTCTCTGCGCTGCTCAGGAAAAGCGCAAGGCCATTAGATATTCTCCATGGAGGATGTGGGGAAACAGTCAGTCACCTAGGATTACGTACACAACTGGCGCCAACGTTTATTCACAGCAACCGCACATCTGCCACGTACAAGATGGTGATTTCTTCAATTGATTTACATTAGTTTTGTACAAAACAATTACATGTATTGTTTAATCTATTACTTAAAAAGTTAAAACTGCAGAGCTTCTAGGTACCAGCATTACTTTTCCAGACACTCTCTCTGACTTCCTGATCCCCCGCCCTCCACCACACACAGTGAAAATAAACACTGCATTACATACAGCAAGCAATTTTGCTTGATATTCCTCTTATCACTCTGATATCTGCAGCTATTAATCACTTTCGGGTAGATCTTTTTACTTTGCACTTAACTCTCATTGCCTTTGTATACAGCTAGTTTAGTTTGTTTTACTTTTAGGGGCTAGTCTTTCTTTCCAGAAATACAAACAAGCAGGATCTCAATATTTTTATGCAGTTGATAGCATACTATCCTCTTTTAATATTCTATGTAATAGAATATTCAACGCGGAAAAGTATCTTACAATACCACCGGCATAACAAGGCTCACTAAGGCGCCCTGTGTGCAGTGGGATAGGACGCTAAACCAATTTCTAGGTCTATGGCGTTTCTGCAGACGCCTTAAGCGTTACGACAAGGACGGTGTCTTCTGAAGTCTGCCCGTGACGAACTTTCTTCCGGACCCTTCGCACGCTCAGCTTTGAGCTAGCCATCCTGAACATTTCTGTTGTATAAATCGTAAATGCGTCTCGCAGTATTCGCACAGAACATTGAAACGAAGAATAGTTTTTTTTAATTCCTGAATTTGGACTTTGCAATAAGAGTGGACACGGGATCACATGATTTTACCTGTGCTAAGGAAGACTTCTGTCAGTTCCCGCACCGCGTTATATTTGGAAGTTACGTTTCTTTCAGTTCCCGCACCGCGTTATGTTTGGAAGTTACGTTTCTTGATGTGTCGTGTTTTTTCAATTTAGTACACAGAAATATCTTCCTTTTTTACGCTTTCCAACCGTAGGTTGAAGAAGCGTATATGCTCCAATTTGTCCGCCCGTCTGTCCACTCGATAACTCGCGTAAAAATGGTTCGATTTCGATGAAACTTTAGTATGTGGTAGGGGATCACCTGAGGACGAACCCTATTGAAAATGGGCGAAATTGATCAAAGGTCACGACATAAGAGCGGGATCCATTCCATTGCCCTAATGCGTCATAACGTGCGTAAAAATGGTTCAATTTCGATGAAAGTTTAGTAGGTGGTAAGGGTCCACCTGAGGACGAATCGTATTAAAAATGGGCGAAATGGAGTCAAAGGTCAGGATATAGGAGCGGGATCCATTCCACCACCATTATGCGTTGTAACTTAGGTAAAAATGCTTCGATTGAGACAAAACTTTATCATGTTGTTCCGGAAGTATATTTTACCGATTCTGTTGAATATCATCGAGATGGGGTTAAAAGTCAGGTCATGGGAGCGAGATTTATTTTACATCCTCGTAACTTGAATAACAACTTGAGTAATGATTTCTGGTGCGTATGTTGGAAAGCGTTTCATAATCAATGCATTGCATGATTTTAGTAACTTGTTTTATAAATTGAACTGTGAGAGCGTTCTTGTAGCAACAAATATATTTACGTGCGATAAATGTTCTTAATGTTTCCATAACTTATGCAAGGTAGAGTCTTCTTTCTTACTAGCACGCAATAGCTTCCGAACTTATTATAGCAAGTAATCTTCAATTAGGACAGGCACTGTTTAAAACTTGCTACCGAAGATAACGTATAAATACTATTTAACAATTGCACAGACATCTATACAAGAAATTCTATCGCACCTAGTTTCGGTGTAGTAGGTAATGAATCGAAATTATCCCGGAATGCTATTAAAATAAGTAAGTATGGTACTTAAAATAATGGAATCCAGATACTTAAAACCTTTTACCTACTGTCGCTATTTCCCCTGTACTGTGGAATTAACAATTTTTGCAGTTGGAATATTAAACTTTGATTCGAATTTAGTAAAAATGATCTTCATCGCACGATGTTCAGTTTGGTTGATGCTGTACTGCAGCTTGCACGCGCTCTTAGGGATCTGCGTTTGTACGCCTCTAAATCACACGTTTAATTATTTAAGCGGCCGATGTTCCTGAACCAAATAATGCTGAAGATTTCTTGCGCTCCCCAAACCGAAATATTCACATCGAGGGCGGGTTTAACGAAAGCTACGCAAAAACAACTCCTTTCCAGCTTCTTACTTTAGCAGTACCGGCCATAAACCTGTCAGGGGTGATATAGGCTCACTTCTACTTCTATGTTCTCTTCTCCATGACCCTAGGTATGATGAGGAATGGATCGTTCTCCTAACACAAATATCGAGCCAGTGGGTCAAAAAAAAAGAATTAAAAAAAAAACAGAATTAAACATTTTCTCTGTCTTTCTGAGGTTCATCCCCAACTTTTTACCAGGTAATAAATCAGGAAAAATTAGTTTTAATCATCCTCCTAAAAGACCACTTAGAATAACAAAGTTAAGGAAACAGCAGCGCTTTTGATCTTGTTCCATCAGAATTCGGTCTCATTCTGAGACAACAAAAACATACATTCCAGCTGATTTCAACCCATTTTGTTAAGATCGAGCTAATTCGTTCCCGCCAGTTATGATTAATTTTTTTATTCTGGAGTTTAACGATTTAACGACCGCTGTACACAGTTAAAAAATTTGTGGTAGGTTGCACCAAAAAGTGGTGCTACACCAGCTGCACCACTTTCTGAGAATAGATACACAACCGTGTTTTGCAAACAAAATCCAACAACGTGGTTCAACTTTTCACCACGTTATGGTACAAGGTTGCGCACAAGGTAGCACCATGTTGTTGGGTTAATTTGCCCCACAGAATGGCGTATCTTTTCTAAGAAAGTGGTGCAGCTGGTGTAGCATCACTTTTTGGTGCAACTTACCACAACATTTCTAATAGTTTAGGCACCTTAATGGGCTATAAGAAGTAGCCCCGGACTCGTGGCACCGTGTTTTGAACGTTTGCTTATGACCAATCGCCCGTGATGAGAACCCGGTGACGCTTGAATGTTGTGTTTGCCTTACGGCACTGGCTCTCTCCCTTCCCTGGAACCAGTGATCCTAAATTAGGGACGGGCGACTGCTTATAGCCCATTGAGTTGCTCACGCTGGTCGTTAAACCCCTAATAAAAAAATTATAAGTCGCCCGTCCCTAATTTACGGACACAGGTTTCAGGGAGGGGAAAGAGAGCTGGTATCGTAGGAAAAACACATCATCCGTGCCTAATCGGGATTCGACTCCGGATCATCTATGACGAATAATCGGAGGCCAATGCTTCGTACTACTAGACACCTGGATGGCGTTCCGACCAGTTAAAGGTTTAACGAAGGTGAGTCACCTTAACAGATCTCTAATGGATTGCGATAAATACCATGGCTACAATTTCAGTTAACATCAAAATCATAGGCATTGAAAGTTCACTTACACATTCCATGTAGGGAAGTTTGGCACTAAGCATCTGTTAAAAAAAAAAACGTCATCGCTAATGTATGAACAGCAGGTGTTGAGCGCTCCGCGGTTGGACTGCTGTCGAAGGCAAGTTTTTGGCACGGTGTCAACTTCTGCGACGGCATGCTTTCTTACCCTTCGCTCTTGTTAAAATGTATTCTCGTTAACGTGCTGTCTTAAGTATTAGTGGGTCGCTGTGCACTATTCTGCCTCAGCCCAAAAAAATCACCATAAAGTTTTGATTCTCGCATTTCGTGTTTTCGTGGGGGCAAATTATGAGATTCAAAGCTCGTGTTATTTCCAAACATTTGATTGCGTTTCAGAAACTGAATTCCTTCTGTGGTAAAGAGCTTCGTTATACACGATAAACGTACTTATAGAATTTACTTATGATGTGTACTTGTTCGTGTGGCAAATTTGTATCGATATTCGATAAGTAGCAAATATGTTCTGATAAAGACATTCGCATGTTTAGTGTAACCAAGAAAGGTAAAAGAAACAGGAAAGAAGACACCAAATTTTCGGGTGTGATAAGCACGTCTTTTGAATCCGTTCTGACGCAAATTAAGTTTATCAAAGCTATTCAAAGTCAATGAAACCGGTATGAAAAACAATAGTATGTGACGGAAGAAAGAAGTTTTTCAATCTGGTTTTTAATCCCTCATATATTGCTGTAAACGGAATCGTGAGCTTATGCTCTCTGGTTGCAGACTTGTGCGTTAAGAAAAACATGAATTTATGTCAGACACATTTCGCAACGGAAACGCTTTCCAACACAAATAATTTTTCAAATCGGATTCTTAGAAACAGAGAAATCGACTAAAATAAAATGTGACTTTACGTCCCCTGGTGGGAAAACCATGCATTATTTTAGGAAGAAACTATTCCCAAAAGGTTTTTCCTTATGAGCGGTATCGGTCCAAGAATAAAAAATTTAGTCGAGTTTTCGGGAGCCCAGATTTTGCTACAAATACATCAGAAGCAGAAATTAACACTTTTGCCCCCTGGTGGCCAAACCATTATTTACCAAACATTAGAAATTATGTAAAAAATATTTTCCATCAGGTGTTGCATGCGATACAGGAAGAATTTTTCAAATCTGAGATTTAGAAGCAGAAATAACGCCGAAAACGCAATTTACCTTTGAGCCCCCTAGCGGAAAGTCTATAATTTACTTGAAAATTTAATTTATATGAAAAACGTGTCACACTGGAAATACTATCCAACAAAGAAGGAATTTTTCAAATCTGACTATTAAAAGTAGAGATATTGACAAAAATGAGATATACATCTACGCCCCCTGGCGTAGAAAGCATGCATTATTTCAAGAATAAAATGCTCCTAAAAGGTTTGTTGACATGAGTAGTATCGGTCAACAAACGACTTTTTTTTGCAATCGAGGTTTTAGCTCATATTTTGCTGCAAATACATCAGAAGCGGAAATTAAGACTTACGCCACCTGGTAGCCAAACCGTTTTTTTTACAAAAAATTAGAAATTACGTGCAAAAGGATTTCCCATCAAGAGCTGTATCCGCTGCAGAATATTTTTTTCAATTCTGAGATTTAGAAGCAGAGATATAGGGGGAAACACAATTTACACTGCTGGACAATTGCTAAGGATGGATCATAAACGGCTATATAGCGCATAAAAAAGTAAGTGCGGTTGGATGCCAAGTGAAATAAAATAATGTCAGAATGCCAGGACATTACAAGAAAAACAATTTATTGTGCTCTGAAATCCAGAAGGCTTTGGAACGTGTTCAAGGGACAAACAGGCCATTTTGTGCAGAATACGTAAACGTGAAGAAAATGCAATTACCGTCCGCAGGCGCTCCGGCGTAAGATGTCAATACGGGATATGGCCACCATGGAGGGCGATGCAAGATTTCACACGTCGTGTCATGCTTTGCACAACATTATCAAGCAGCTGTTGGAGTAATTTATCCCTTTCCTCTGTCAGTGCGCGGATGAGGGTGTCCTTGTTTATTGGAGGGCATTGGCGACCAGCAAGACTCCTCCCCAAAGCATCCCACACATTTTCAATGGGATTCAGATCTGGAGAACGTGCTGGCCATACGAGGCGTTGAATATCCTCGCTCTCAAGACACTCCTGGACAGCGAGTGTTCGATGACATGTTGCGTTGTCGTCCATGAAAATGAATCTATCACCGACAGCACCACGGAACATGCAAACACGAGGTAGCAGAACATCATTGTTATAGGGTGCAGCCTAACTTGTGGAAAATTTTTATATTTCATTTATGCGGTAAATTTGTGTTTCGATGTAACTGCAAGGCAGCACTCATAGTTATAATTAATTACGGTAATTGATCCTCTAATTTGTTCATCACTGCCATTGTTAAAATTTGTTCATTATTTGATAAGTGCATAATTCGTAGCCTTCTGGCAAACGAGAATTGTGAAAAGCCACATGGCGACAGACCATCTCTATTTCGGACTCATAGCAACAGTCTTGTGCATTTTCAACTCTAACGAAAGTCTGCAAAACTCACCCCCCAAAATTCCCTCTGGAAGCCAAGAGACATTCTGTTGGTTGCATTTTTCTCCGAACTGAACGGGATAAGGGAGAACCGACTACCACCCACAGCTGAAAACAAGGTGATAAATCCCTTTTCAAGTGGCTAAGAGAAGCCCTGTGACCGGACAAAGAGGAGAGAAACGAGGAGAAGAGAAAAACAAGCGGCGTGGCATTCTCAGGACGGTGGCAAAGCCAGACACACGCACGAGAACAGCACCAGCGAGCTGCATGGAACCTAGGCCTGAGAGCTGACCGCTGGGAGAGCTCGGAAAAAGAAGAGAGAAGCATGTAAGGAGGGCTATGAATGATCCCCTCTTAAACGAGGACATCTCAGTCCTTTGGACTTCTCGACCGATACTAGGTCGACTTTAGTGCACTTTTGCCTAGGCTGTCTATATACCAAAACAGGCAGGATATTTCTTGCCACTTCTCTGCGCTGAGGACCTCAGACAACGGTTGCCAAGGTATGTGGTCTTTATACGAACATTTGCTCACGACTTACAAGTGCCGTCGGACAGTGAACAGCATATAGAACTCTGTCCCCTGTGAAAGGGAGTACGCACGACAGCGGAGGCCTCCAACACATTTTATTCGTGATTTTTATTTGTGTTATGGCCATAAGTTTTAAGAGCTCTTCCCTGCTAATTTGGCATCAAGCCTATGCAGGTGTGTGTAATGGTATAGTTATATATAGCTTATAATTAAACTGCGGCAGTCATGATAATTACTGTATCATTTTAATTGCTGGCACCCACGCTCGTACTCAATTATAGTTATCTAAAGTGTGTATTTAAATGTTTTGGGTAATCTCTCATATATGTTTCCTTCGCTCTATTTGTTTATTGTGCATACTAGAATTTCATCATTGAACAGTGTTTGAATCAGTGTTAATTGTTAAATCAGAGTTAGATAACTCAGTGGTATCGTTTAATCAGTGATAAAGTGTTTAAATCATTGTGCATAATTAAGCTGCCGATAGAGCAGCCCACCATACATTCATCTCAGCAGATTTTTGTGCCACATCATGGATAAAGGTGGCATTGTATATAATATAACGTTGGATATTAAATGTCAAGCGTACGTGAAATGAGCGTTGGGTATCTTTTCGAGTGTGTGTGTGCGTTGCTGTGATTTTCGGTAGATTGGGACGTGCTGGAGTTAAATCCAGGCATCCACGCCCAATCGCGGTACGGGTTTTGCGGGAAGTTAATAATTAATTTGTTATAATTAATTATGGGAGGTCATTATTAATTATTGAAATCAGATAATTAATTTGTTGTTGCAGAATTTTCGGTTGTCAACGCAAGTAGGAAAACTCCTTGCTAGCCCCTAGCAGCAGAGGAGGAGAGCAAAATTTTTGACAAAATTTTCCTTAGTGTTTTTTTTTATTTAGATGTTTATTTTTTTCGGTGGAGATATCGGGTGCTTCACTGCAGGCGATACTTCACCTGGTGCCGCGGCCACATCAGCCTGTAAAGGTAAGATCCAACATCATTAATGTATCGTTGGCCAGTCATAGTCCCAGTTGGAAGCACATAGAGGGACGTACGGCCATTGATCATGATGCCAGCCCATACCATGACACTACATGTTGGATATCGGTCCCTTTCCTGTATGTTTGCTGGACAATATGCAGCACCATTATAACGCCAGATCAGTTGTCGTCGACAATCAGACGATAGACTGTATCTACTCTCATCTGAGAAGAGGACAGCAGACCAGTCGTTATCAGTCCAATTGCAATGTTGATGGCCCCATTGCAAACGGGCGGTACGGTGACGTCTGGACAATGGGATGCACACAACAGGACGGCGGGCGTATAGTCCTCCTTCATGCAAACGTCTGGCGACAGTTTTTCGGGAGATCCGCTTGCCAGTAGCAGCCATGAACTGATTTGCTACCTCACTAGCTGTGCTGCGCCGGTGTCCTTTTGTTGATAGCACTATGTACCGATCTTCTGCAGGTGTCTTACTGCGAACACGACCTCCCCCGTGACGTTTGCTACACTCTCCATTTGTTTGAAATGATTTCTAAAGCCGTGAAACAACACTGGCTGACGTCGAACTCCCTGGCAACATCTGTTATTTTTCGCTCTTCTTCAATCTTGCCAATAATACGGCCACCCGTAAAATCATCTAGGTGATGTCGGGAAGACATACTGAAAATTGCAAGTTCGTCAATTGATTATTTCCCTTTCAACTTTGCGTTTGAACAACAACGGTCAATACGCGTCAAATCCTTTATATCTCTTATGAGCGCTATGACGTCACGAACAAGTTCGGCAATCCAAAATTTGCATACGAACAACACGTCTTACTGTATCCCGCACTTATGCTAATTTCCACATTTTCCTGCCTTCCATTTTGTGGTTGCTATCGTTGGTTGCTATTGTCATCCGTCCTTAGCAATTGTCCGGCAGTGTATTTCTACGCCCAATAGCGGAAAGTCTATGAATTACTTAAATTTTGAAATTATATGAAAAACATGTCACACTGAAAATACCATCCAAGAAAGGATTTTTTTTCAAATCGGACTCCTAGAAGTAGAGATATTGACAAAACTAAGATATACATCTACGCCCTCTGGCGGAGAAACTGTGGAATATTTTAAGAAGAAAATATTCCGAAAAGGTTTATCGATGTGAGTGGCATCAGTCCACGAAAGAATTTTTTCAATCGAGATTTTAGAAGCTCAGATTTTATGGGAAATACATCAGAAGCAAAAATTATGGTTAAAGTATTCTTTACCAAAAATTTGAAATTATGTGCAAAAGATTTTCTATCAGGAGATGTATCCGCAGATAAAAATAAAATGTGTCAAATCGGAATTTTAGGAGAGTTATCGGGAAAAATGTAATTTACTTTTACACCCCGTAGTGGAAAATCTTTGCTTAATTTGAAAAAGTAACTATATCTAAAATAATATTCGATATAAAGGGAATCGAAAAATAAAAAAAAATCAATTGCATGTTTAGAAGCAAATATGTAGAATAAAACGTATTTTTGAATTCGACATCATCTGCATTTACGCCCTCTAGCGGCGAAATTGTACATCGTTAAAATAAACCACATAAAGGATCGTCATTCGCATATTTCAAGCTTCCCAATGCAAGAAGAATTGTTCAAATCGGACAAATAGTTGCAGATATGTCGTGGGTACAGACGGACGGGCAAACCGGTAACATAAGCACCATTGTTTTTTTACAAAAGACATGCTAAAAATTGAGAGAGTACTCTTGTACTTTTTGCAGATAATTTCTGCTATGCATCTTTCGAATTCCAAGATCTTTGTGGGTGTGAAATAAAGTGAGTGATTCGGGACTGCGCATTTATTTAAGTACAACATATTGTATATATTCACGTCACTCGCGACCACACGGAGCCACAGTCCGGTATATACTAAGTGGAATTAAATCGTAACAACAAACAAATAAGGTTTGTAAATACTTGTTGAACGGGATTCACACCTAAATAATACAGTAAACAAATCTATACAAACTCCCGAGCTTTCGCTCTCCCGGTTGGAGAGCGAAGATAAAATTTCCTCGAGAGATAAAATTTCCCCTTGTATTCCTTATTTAATTAATTTACTGTAAGGTTCATAAATTCCTGACAGTAAGCGGTACAGATAAGTGGATTATTGAATGTTATTGTGGTAAAACCAATAACAGATATATGTGAGTAATAAAAATAAATATTTACTTAATTACGGCTGCAATAGTATTTCGACTGTTTAGTTTTTCAAAGACAATATTTATTTTTATTATTACATATTTTTTTTTATTGGAGGTTTAACGACCACCGTGAGCAACTCAGTGGGCTATGATCAGTCGTCCGTCCGTAATTTAGGGTCACTGATTCCAGGAAAGGGAGAGAGACAGGGCCATAAGACAAACACATCCATGCCTCACCGGGATTCGAACCCGGACCCATCTCGGACGAATGATCAGAAGCCATTGTTTAGACCACTGCGCCACCGGGGAGGCATATTCAGATTTAGACAAAAGTAAAAAATAAACCCTGACACCCATGAAATGTCATATGGCTACAAAAGTATCTGCGCATGCGCAAACTGAAATTTTCCATCAAAATGGAATCTCAAGAGTGTTATTGGGGAGAATCAGTAACTTTTGGTCTAAAATTTCTACAGGTACCCTATCTTGCTTTACATCATTTTAAAGCTCTCGTCAATATAAGGTAATCCCCCCCCCCCCCCAATAAGGAGGTGTCGAGAGGAAGCCAAGTTTCACTACGACGAATACTTTACTGCTGTCGGGAAAGATGCATAGCATCAAAATACATTCTTATAATGGCTTTTATGACATTTAGCATGAAATTCTCGTTATTACGAAGACTGCAATGAGATATTTTTAATTGTATGTTAAACGTGATGACATAATGTAAGGCAATAGTTTTCACATTGCTGAGTACCAATGGAATTAATTACTGTTGCGTCACTTCATGGGAAGCATTCAAAAAACAGATTTCGACTGTGGTTTTGGCTAATTCCGTTACCCATTCTCGTTACATCGAAATTTTACATATGGCATTTACTTTACTGCTGTCCGGAAATATACAAAGCATCAAAAGGAACTTATGGATCAGGAAAATGAGAACAGTGAATGATGTGATGGTCGAGATAAAGACTCTCAAACGTCAATGAGTTTGGTACATCCCCAGAACTGATTACCATTGGAGAACTGAAATAGCGGAGACGCTACCCCAAGGCACAGGAAAAAACCTAGAAAAAACCCACGAGAGCGATGAGATGATGTAGAATAAAACTGCTCAAGACAGACGATAATGAAAGAAACTTGGTGACATTCATCCAGCAGCAGACTGTGATTCGTTGAGGATGATGAATAGACATTCATTGTTTACCGCCTTTCTTTTGTCAGATGGCTCCAAAAAGGTTCAGCTTTTTGATCTGAAATACATACTTTATTTGTAGCGAAACTACAATGCCCAAACTAAACTTTCTTTTTTAAAATAGCACTTTAATGACCTATCTTCGTAGATGTGTTACTCCAGAGAAATAAATTTGTTTCGTAGAATATATACTTTTTGACGATTTTGTATTCCTTGCAGTGAAATGCATACGAGTTTTTTGCATACCAAAAACTGCATGCCAACTTTTTTTTATATTAATGACAAAAAAAAATGCTCATATTATTGTTTTCTTTTCGGACCGACGTCTATTCAAAATTACTGTAAACTTTTTCCCCGCTTGAAGAGACATTCTTTTATTTACTTGAAAAAAATTGTCACCGAATATTTTCAAAAATTTTTATTGTATTATTCAGTGCATATATTTATTCTTCAGCTTGTCACACAAACTTTTTGGTTTGTTTAGGGGGTCTTAATAACCGATGAGAGCAACCCTAAGGGCTATAAGAAGTCTCCTGTCCCTAATTTAGGGTCACTGGTTCCAGGGACGAGTGAAAGCCAGTGCTTTAAGCCAAATACACCATCCATGAATCATCTAGGTCTCAAAACCGGGTCCTCCCAGTCGAATCATCAGAGGCCAGAGTTAAACCACTGTGCCATTGTTGCGAATCGTAAAGTTTAGAGGCGATTTCTTTAAACCGAAAAATATTATCATCCCATTTTTATTTTATTTTAATTTTGCAGAACGGGCGAAACGAATTGCTGTTACTTTGTATTGCTATGCTTCTTTCTCAGCAGTAGTAAAGTAAATATCAAGTAAAAAAAAAATTCGATGTAACGGAAGTGGTTAACGTATGTGGACCAAAAATAGTTAATTCATTGTTACTCAACAATAGGCTTTACGAAACTATCGCCGAACGCTATTTCATCACGTTTTATGTAAACTTAACAATATCTCATTGCAATCTGCGTAAGAACCTAAATCTGATGCAGCTCATTACAAAAATGCATTTTTGATGTTATGCATCTTTCCCAACAGTCGTAAATTAAATTCCAAGTAAAAAAATCGATATAACGAAAATGGGTAACGGAAGCAGTTGATGAGCCACCTAGGTTGATTTTCTCAAATATCTGGAAAACTGTGCGTTGTAGCAAATTTTGAATTCCTCTCGAGCTCTCAACCCCGCAGAAAGTCATATGCTATTGACGATAGCTTTAAAATAATGTATAACACAATGCAGGCTAACTTGCAGATATCCTACACGAAGAGTTTCAAACCCTTCTCAATAGCACACTTGCGATGGAGCTTTTCTTTCTATCTTGAGGTAAGATTTTTATCACACTTCATCGCAGATGGACTTTCGTAAGTAAATCACACTTCATCAGTGTCCAGGTCGTTTCTTACGTATGTGTAAATCTGAATAATGTATAATAATAAATATAAACGTTGTTTTTAAAAAACTAAACAGTCGAAATACCGTAGCCGTAGTTTAGTAAATATTTACTTTTATGCATTATCTTGTACAGTCAAACCTCGATTTAACGAACTTCAAGGGACCAATAGTCTTGTACGCAAAATCACGGAATTCTTTAAATCGAGGAAGCCTTTCGAATGAAACGTTTTTTTTATTGAAGGTTTAACGACCACCGCGATCAACTCAATGGGCTATAAGCAGTCGCAATGAAACATTCAAATTAACCTAGTGTACATAACAGAATACGTAAGCAGCTAAGTAATTTAAATTACGTACAGTACTTTTAATTTCAAATTTATTATCAAAAATGTTATACGTACACATTTACTTTACATATTAAGTACATAATTCGCAAATATTAAAATTCAATACAATGTAGCATCAAAATTTAAGCGTACTTTAAAATTGCAAGAAAAATACCCGAGCATTTAGCTTCTTAAATAATGATTTTTACCCGAGCATTTAGCTTCTTAAATAATGATTTCAGTATCCTAAAATGCATGAAACATAATATTAATAAGTACTAATTAACTTGTAAAAACAGAATATGTGTTGATTACCTTTTTACACTGTGGAAAAAAATGCTTTAGATAAGATGGCTTATGTTTTTTCTGAAAGTTTAGCTTTATAAATTGCAGTTTCAATTTTATGAAATGCATGAAAAACATCATCATTAATATCGAAGGGCATGAAGTACTTTTTAGCACGTTCTATACTACACTGGTGTGCAAAAATTAAGGACGAAGAGGAGAAATTACCATAACAGCGGAACGAGCAGGCAGAACGGACCGAGAGATTACTCAGGAGATAGACTAGGGTCGGGTTCGGTAGGGCATGCGCATATATGCAGCATGACGTGGGGAGGGGAGTTTCAGAAGGGTATAAAACACACAGGCGGTGTACGCTCAGCAATTCGGTGAAAGCTATTGCACGGTGTACATCGGTTTGAACGACGTCAAGTTGCTGCCACCGTGTGATATGGCCAACAGGCAATGCAGTAGACGTCGTGTCATTGGGAAGTTGGAAGAAGGTCGAAGTGTGACTAGTGTGGCCGAGGAGTTCGGGATCGTTCACAGCATCGTTTCACGAGCTTGGAGAACATTTCAAACGACAGGAACAGGTGTCCGAGAGTTTATCAGTGGTCGTCCACGAGCAACCACGGCGGCGGACGACCGGTATATTGTCCTACAGGCGAGAAGAGACAGACGGCAGACACCGGAAGAAATCGCAAAGCACAGACAACTGGACGTCCGTTATCGCGTTTTACCGTGGCCAGGAGGCTGCACAAAGGTGGTCTATTTGCACGACGACCAGTACGGTGTGTGCCATTAACGCCTGCTCATCGGAGACGGCGGTTTCTGTGGTGCCAGGAACACAAGAACTGGATACATCAGCAATAAGGTAGAGTTCACTTTACGGATGAGAGCCGATTTAGTGTGATGAGCGAGTCTGGACGTATACACATCTGGAGAGAGTAGGGAACAAGCAATCCACCTCCAACATCATCGAAAGGGGCCGGTTTGGTGGTGGCGGAGTTTTCGTTTGGGGAGGTATCATGCTTGGTAGCCGTACTGACCTCCACATCTTCCAAGGAGGTTCAGTCACTGGTGTCCGTTATTGTACCGAGGTTCTCCTGCCTCACGTGCGTCTGTTTAGAGGTCCTGTGGGTCCTGAGTTCCTCTTCATGGACGACAACGCTGCACCTCATCGTACAGTGGCTGTCGCAGAGCTGTTGGAGAGTGAAGATATACAACGTATGGATTGGCCCGCGAGGTCCCCGTACCTAAATCCAATCGAACACGTGTGGGACCTCCTCGGGAGACGCTTGGCAGCATATCACTAGCCGCCAACAATGATTCCACAGCTGCGATTGGCGCTACAAGAGGAATGGGCCGCGATACCTCAACAGTTCCTTGACAACCTCGTCCTCAGCATGGACAGATGTTGTAAATCCTGCAACGCAGTCAGGGGTGATCATATCCCCTACTAAAGACTGGAGGTTTCTTGGCAGCCGCCTGTCACATGGACGTTTCTGTCTTCTGTACAGTTGTGCTCGAAGCTACCTTTTCAATAAAGTGCCTTTGTTTCCCTTGTTTGGACGGTTTTGCTCACTTGTCCCATATTCTTACATCTTGGGGATCTTATGGTATGATGTGAGTCGATGTGGAGCACTTCTGAACGACGTTACATTCGAAAAACCGTCTCGTCCTTAATTTTTGCACGCCAGTGTATTACCAGCATCACTAAAGCAGCTAATTTTCCGTTCTGCTTCATCTTCTTCATTAGAATCGGATGCATTTATTCCGATCTGTTCATCGAAAACACCATCAAGGGTTGCATTTAGGCTACCTTTTAACGTGAAAATGCTAGTTGACATAGTTTTGTGGTTAAAAAAAAATGTTCGCTAAATTGAGGAAATGTGTTCGTTAAATCGGTCAACGCTAGGCATTAATTTCAATGTAGTTCCGTCGGCACCATAAAAAATGTAAGTCAAATCGAGGAATTCGTTAAATCTCAGTCCGTTAAATAGGGGTTCGACTGTATATTCTTTTATTAGCGATTTTAGACAAAAAAAAAGTCGGGGTACACAAATTCCTGCATGTGCAAGTAATAAATTAAATTTATATGCAATTCCAAAGTAACAAAAAATACGGTTATATTTTGCGTGGCCGGAGCTCCCGGCGTTGAACCGCCACTGTCTTTTTTCATTGGTTTTAAGACAATAAGATTCATTAATCCACTACCTAAGTACCACTCAATGTCAGGAATTAGTGAACTTTATTGTTTGTTGTTATGACTTAATTCCACTTAGCATGTACCGGACTGTGGCTTGGTGTGGTCGCGAGTGACACGAATGTCTTGTACACAAGTAAATGAATCACTCGTTTTATTTCACACCGGCAAAAATCTTGGCATGAGATAAATTACTTAGGGGCCGTCCATAAAGTACGTCCGGGATTTTTTTACTATTTTTAGACCCCTTCCCCTTCCCCCATGTCACATTTTGTCCGATTGTTGATACCTACCCTTCCCCCCAAAAAAATGACTTCCTAATTCCCGCAGCCCCCCTTTTTTTTTAAAACTGCTTTTCGAAGTCCGTTAAGAAACAGAAAGAAAACATGTAAGTATTTAAAGGAATCTACCATATATTTGCACTTTTTCTTCAGAAAATATTTTTTATTTAGGCATTAATTTATTCGCAAATGCTACCCGAACTTTATCATTCTGAAATAAATATCAACAAGTGAACGCACGCATTCAAAGTTGCAACACTCCTGATCATATCATCTGCAAAACACGATAGATTTGGTAGTACAAATACGAGAACTTTTTTTTTTTTTGATTGGATGTTTAATGACCACCGCGAGCAACTCAATGGGTTATCAGCAGTCGCCCGTCCCTAATTTAGGGTCACTGGTTCCAAGGAAGTGAGAGAGAGCCAGTTCCGTAAGACAAACACGACATCCATGCCTCACCGGGATTCGAACTCGGACTCCTTTCGGAAGAACAATCAGAGGCCATCGCGTAGATCACAGGGGCGGCGATTGGAGATTTAACGACCACCGTGGGCAACTCAATGGGCTATAAGCAGTCGCCCGTCCCAAATTTAGGGTTACTGGTTCCAGGGAAGGGAGAGAGTGCCGTAAGACAAACACAACATCCATGCCTCACCGGGATTCGAACCCGGACCCCATTCGGTAGAATGATCAGAGGCCATCGTTTAGATCACTGCGCTACAGTGGTGACGATTGGAGATTTAACGACCACCGTGGGCAACTCAATGGGCTATAAGCAGTCTCCCGTCCCTAATTTAGGGTTACGGGTTCCAGGGAAGGGAAAGAGCCAGTGCCGTAAGACAAACACAACGTCCATGCTTCAGCGGGACTCTAACCCGGACCCCATTCGGAAGAATGATCAGAGGCCATCGCATAGATTACAGGGAAGGCGATTAGAGATTTAACGACCACCGTGGGCAATCAATGGGCTATAAGCAGTCGCGCGTCCCTAATTTAGGGTTACTGGTTCCAGGGAAGAGAGAGCCAGTGTCATAAGAAAAACACAACATCCATGCCTGACCGGGATTCGAACCCGGACCACATTCGGAAGAATGATCAGAGGCCATCGCTTAGATCACTGCGCCACAGGGGCGCCGATTGGAGATTTAACGACCACCGTGGGCAACTCAATGGGCTATATATAAGCAGTCACCGGTCCATAATTTAGGGTCACTTATTCCAGTGAAGGGAGAGCCAGTGCCGTAAGACAAACACAACATCTATGCCTCACCGAAATTCGAACCCAGACCTCTTTTTGCCGAATGATCAGAAGCCATCGCTTAGAACACTGCGCGACCGGAGCGACAATACGAGAACTTAATATTCTGATTTAGCTAAATATCATTAGAAATCTGAAATAATTCGTACCTTTTTTAAACTATTAAAAGAAGAAAACAACAGAAAACAAAACGAAGGCATACGATCCAAGTGCCGGATTTAAGGCTTTTGGGGCCCTAGGCCAAATTTTTTATGAGGGCACCACCCATATTTGAATTTGCTCCTATAAGATTTTCTAATGAACTTATCTTTATTAGAAATTCTTATAGGAGCAATCTAATGGTTAAGAATATAATAATAATATTAACGACCACCGTATATATATATATATATATATATATATATATATATATATATATATATATATATACATAAGAGCAAAACTGAAGACTAAGGAAAGAATTTTAGAATTTAAAACGAAGGGTGCAAAATAACCTGAAAATCAAAACGCGCAACGCAGCAGTTTTGAAAATTCAGAATTCACATTCTATAAAGAAGATACCTAAGCAAAAAAATACATATATAATTTTGACTCACACCTAGTACAACATAGAAAAGGTTATATATCTACCTGTGTGAGTAAAAGGAGAAAAGATAAAAAAATAAAATAAAACAACTGAATGTAGAAGGTGTCGAGAATACTGAGCCTTGGCTTTATCAAGGACCAGCAAAAACTCTGCATTTTCTCACTTCCACAAAGACCTAGTTGGAAATGGGTTTCTGCAAGGCCATAGATGCAAGTAACATTCCCACCTAAAATAGTTTAAAAAATATATATATAAGTCATGTCCTCCGTAGAGTAGCATGACCTAGCACTAGTTAACAATTTCGCTTGCATCCATTAACCTTCATGGCCCGACCCATGCTCTTCATCTGTTACTATTAAACAGAGAGAAGAAGATTAAAGAGAACTCAAGCTGTGAGAGTGACATAATAATTAGAAATGATTTTCAGCTATAACGAAATTCCAAGTTCGTTTGAGAGAGAATTTAAACCTGAAAAACAATGCAAAAGAAATCCAAATTTTACATTGCAATTAAAAAAGGAAATGTTAATTTATAACGAACAGATTTTTGAAAGAAAACTTGAGTCTAAAACCCCCTACTCTACAATTTATGACAGCACGAAAACGAGAATAAGTTAAAGATAGAGTAGGGGGTTTTAGACTCAAGTTTTCTTTCAAAAATCTGTTCGTTATAAATTAACATTTCCTTTTTTAATTGCAATGTAAAAGTTGGATTTCTTTTGCATTGTTTTTCAGGTTTAAATTCTCTCTCAAACGAACTTGGAATTTCGTTATAGCTGAAAATCATTTCTAATTATTATGTCACTCTCACAGCTTGAGTTCTCTTTAATCTTCTTCTCTCTGTTTAATAGTAACAGATGAAGAGCATGGGTCAGGCCATGAAGGTTAATGGATGCAAGCGAAATTGTTAACTAGTGCTAGGTCATGCTACTCTACGGAGGACATGACTTATATATATATATTTTTTAAACTATTTTAGGTGGGAATGTTACTTGCATCTATGGCCTTGCAGAAACCCATTTTAAACTAGGTCTTTGTGGAAGTGAGAAAATGCAGAGTTTTTGCTGGTCCTTGATAAAGCCAAGGCTCAGTATTCTCGACACCTTCTACATTCAGTTGTTTTATTTTATTTTTTTATCTTTTCTCCTTTTACTCACACAGGTAGATACATAACCTTTTCTATGTTGTACTAGGTGTGAGTCAAAATTATATATATATTTTTTTGCTTAGGTATCTTCTTTATAGAATATATATATATATATATATATATATATATATATATATATATATATCATCATCATCATTGTCAACCATTATCAATCCACTGCTGGACGAAGGTCTCCCCAAGTTTCCTCCACAACGGTCTGTCTTGTGCCAGTCTCCTCCATGTCACCCCTGCATACTTTCGAATTTCATCCACCCATCTCCTATGTGGTCTTCTTCTGGGTCTTTTCCTGTCCCTTGGAATCCAATCTAAAATTTCGGCTGTCCATCGATGATCTGTCCTTCTGGCAGTATGTCCAGCCCATTGCCATTTCAGGGATTTAACTCTGATCATGATGTCTTCCACTCTTGTCATTTTTCGGATCCACGAGTTCCTCTTCTTATCTCTCCTGGTTACACCAAGTATGCACCTCTGCATGCTGCTTTGAGTTGTCTGCAGCCTTTGTATGTCTCTTTTAGTTAAGGTCCACGTCTCTGCACCATACGTAAGCACTGGAAGGATGCATTGATCAAACACTTTTCTTTTAAGACATAATGGCATATTGCTCTTGAAAATTATGCTGTTTCTTCCAAAAGCTCTCCAGGCAAGTTTTGTACGCCGATTAATTTCTTCATCAATGTGACCCTCACTTGATATCTGCTGTCCAAGATAAACGTACGTGTCTGTTATCTCCAGCTTTTCTCCATCAATCGATAAATCTTCATTTCTTGTAAAAGCATTGAACATCACTTTTGTCTTCTGAAAGTTCATTTTTAATCCCACTTCTACTCTTGTCAGCAAGTTCCTGGATCATACTCTGCAGCTCTGATGGGGTAGTTGCAAAAATGACTACGTCATCAGCAAAACGAAGGTGGGTTAGATAATCTCCATTAATCTTTATCCCCTTGTTTTCCCAGCTCAGCGACTGAAAAACACCCTCCAATGTGGCATTAAAGAGCTTCGGAGATATGGTGTCACCTTGTCTCACTCCCTTTCCAATTTTTACGTGTGTTGTATTTTCAAACAGCCTAATCTTTGCACTTGCATTTTCATAGATGTTATTAATAATATTAATGTATGCATCTTCAATACCGCAGGTTTTCAGAGCCATTGTAACTGCTGATGGTTTCACCGAATCAAAGGCTTTTTCATAATCGATAAAAGCCCTATATATATATATATATATGGGATGTAAGGTCAGGTGATGCGTAACATCACAGCCTCTCCTTGACAAATGTCAACCCCGCCTTCTCGTGGTGCATCCTGTTCCCACTAAAGGGGCTCTGACGACCGCCCATAGCGGTATAACTATACCATCTGGATCAGAGGAAATGCTATCCCACACTCACCAACCCGCTTGGCCAGCGTGGTGAGTTATGGCAAAACCCCTCCAAAATGATTCCACAACTTAAATCTTGGCCCTCAGTCTCCGGCAGCTGGAATGTACCTGGCCAAGGCAGCGGCCAGTGCGATATGAAGGCAGAGGGTGCTAAGAATCCCCGGAGGACCGGACTAGGCTGCCATCTGATGCTGACCTTGGCTACTTACAATGGACGCTCCCTATCTTCTGATTCAAGGCTTCTTGAATTGGAAGAGGAACTACAAAGGATCAAGTGGGACATCGTGGGGCTAAGTGAGGTAAGGAGAAAAGGAGAAGATCTCATCGAACTGAAAAGTGGACATCTCTTCTACTATCGTGGGACAGATACTGGCAGAACTAGTGGTGTTGGATTTATAATAAACAAGAAACTGAAGGACAAAGTTGTAGAAGTTGAAAGTTCCTCTGACAGAGCTGCACGACTTGTTATCCAACTCTCGAAAAGATACCAGGCTCAGATTATTCAAACTTATGCACCCACCACAAGTCATCCTGAAGAAGAAATTGAAGAATTTTATGAGGAAATTTGTCATCTAAATAATAAAGGTAAGCAGCATTTGAAGATAGTTATGGGAGATTTCAATGCAAAAATAGGGCAACGGCAACAGAATGAAACTTCAGTAGGTAAATTCGGTCATGGCAACAGAAACCAGCGTGGAAATACTCTCGTTGAGTTTGCAGAGGCAGAAGGGTTTTTCATCTTGAACTCCTTCTTCAAGAAAAAGCCACACAGGAAATGGACATGGAGACATCCAAATGGGACGACAAGTGAAATTGATTTTATTATGTGTAACAAAAAATTCGTCATAGAAGACTGCAGTGTGCTAAACAAGTTCAACACAGGTAGTGACCATAGATTGGTGAGATGTAAGATGCACCTCAACACTAAACTTGAACGTGGCAAGCTCATAGGACAAACAAAATCTATTGACATAACTAACCTTAAAAAACACCATAATACCTTCAAGTTAGAACTGAAGAACAGGTTCTCTGCTTTAGAAGGCCTAACATCGGAAGAAGTGGACATCTCTGAAGTTAACAGAAAAGTAACCAAAGCTCTTATGGAAACAGCAACAAAATTAGCTGGGTCTAAGAACAAGTTGCATGTGAACAAATTATCAGGAAAAACCAAAATGTTGATGCAAAAAAGAAGAGAGATGAGGACAACTAAAGAAGATGTGACTTCCAAAGTGGAATATATAGAGCTATGCAAGACAGTAAGAAAAAGTATCACTGAAGACGTAAGGAAATTCAACTGTGAACTAGTGAGGAAAGCAATTGAAAACAACCAAAGCCTAAAGATAGCAAAGGGACATCTCAGTAAGGGAAGAAAACAGATTATGGCACTGAGAAAAGAAGATGGTTCTGTAACAAGAAATAGAGGCGAAATTTTGACAAGAGTGAAAGATTTCTACTCCAAATTATATGAAAGGGATGATATATGCACTCCAGACATCATGAAAGATACCAGTACCAGAGTTCCTCCAGTCCTTCCAGCAGAAGTTGCACATGCAATCAAGAACATGAAGCGGGGAAAAGCTCCAGGAGAAGATGGAATTACTGTAGACATCATACAAGAAGCAAGTGGAGAAATCGAAACAGTACTCGCCCAAATTTTCACTCGATGCCTTAATGAAGGAAAGATTCCTGAGGATTGGAACACCGCTACAATGATCCTGCTACATAAGAAAGGTGACATTGAGGATCTCGGAAACTACAGACCTATCAGCCTCCTATCAGTAGTTTATAAAATCTTCACTAAAGTTCTTTCACACCGCTTGAAGGTAACACTGGACATGGCTCAACCGAGAGAACAAGCTGGATTCAGGAGTGGCTACAGCACAATAGATCATATCCACGTGCTGAGAGAACTAATTGAAAGAGCGAGGGAATATGAACTTCCATTGTGCATGGCTTTTATCGATTATGAAAAAGCCTTTGATTCGGTGAAACCATCAGCAGTTACAATGGCTCTGAAAACCTGCGGTATTGAAGATGCATACATTAATATTATTAATAACATCTATGAAAATGCAAGTGCAAAGATTAGGCTGTTTGAAAATACAACACACATAAAAATTGGAAAGGGAGTGAGACAAGGTGACACCATATCTCCGAAGCTCTTTAATGCCACATTGGAGGGTGTTTTTCAGTCACTGAGCTGGGAAAACAAGGGGATAAAGATTAATGGAGATTATCTAACCCACCTTCCTTTTGCTGATGACGTAGTCATTTTTGCAACTACCCCATCAGAGCTGCAGAGTATGATCCAGGAACTTGCTGACAAGAGTAAAGAAGTGGGATTAAAAATGAACTTTCAGAAGACAAAAGTGATGTTCAATGCTTTTACAAGAAATGAAGATTTATCGATTGATGGAGAAAAGCTGGAGATAACAGACACGTACGTTTATCTTGGACAGCAGATATCAAGTGAGGGTCACATTGATGAAGAAATTAATCGGCGTACAAAACTTGCCTGGAGAGCTTTTGGAAGAAACAGCATAATTTTCAAAAGCAATATGCCATTATGTCTTAAAAGAAAAGTGTTTGATCAATGCATCCTTCCAGTGCTTACGTATGGTGCGGAGACGTGGACCTTAACTAAAAGAGACATACAAAGGCTGCAGACAACTCAAAGCAGCATGCAGAGGTGCATACTTGGTGTAACCAGGAGAGATAAGAAGAGGAACTCGTGGATCCGAAAAATGACAAGAGTGGAAGACATCATGATCAGAGTTAAATCCCTGAAATGGCAATGGGCTGGACATACTGCCAGAAGGACAGATCATCGATGGACAGCCGAAATTTTAGATTGGATTCCAAGGGACAGGAAAAGACCCAGAAGAAGACCACATGGGAGATGGGTGGATGAAATTCGAAAGTATGCAGGGGTGACATGGAGGAGACTGGCACAAGACAGACCGTTGTTAAGGAAACTTGGGGAGACCTTCGTCCAGCAGTGGATTGATAATGGGTGATGATGATGATGATGATGATGATGATGATATATATATATATATAAAACTTATCTAATAGTTGTTAAGAATATAATAATTGGTAGCATAATATTATTGTTATATAAGTATTATTTAAATAAAAAGTATTTTGTTTTAACTTGTTATTAAATTAAAGGTTATAAAAAATATTTGGAAACATAGTCAAAGAGGTTCATGCTTATCCAGGAACAACACTTTATATTTTGAATGTGCAATAAAGAGCATATTCAAAATGTAAAGAACTACACTTTACGTCGAATGGTCTCTCTATCGCATTCGACGTAAAGGAACAACACTTTACGTCTCTATAGCACTCGTTCGAACACGGGCGTGCTCGCAATAGAGGTATTATTACGTTCTTATTTCTTTAGTTATCATTCAAGATAAAATAAAAAATAAAAAATTACCACTACTTTATTTTATTCACGTAAATTAAAATAACGGTACCTTCCTTTTCTAAGTTTTTCTGTTCCATCCTCTCCGTTTTTCTGGATTCTACAACTGGGGCCCCTCTAGAGCCTGGGGCCCCTAGGCCGCGTCCTAGTTGGCCCAGTGGTAAATCCGCCGCTGCTGACGATGCACATTGGTATTCCATGCTCGGTGTGAAAATTTCGATCGATAACATAAACCTCCATCTGTTCTTGCTGTTCAGGCTCAATTTGTACAGTTGAAGTTGAAAGTTGTGGCTCTAGAGTTGAACTCTGGTAAAACGCAATATGGCAGGGGACTTCTTATAGTAATTTTTCCGTGGATTTTCGCGGCATTTCTAAAATTTCGTCACCCAAATTTTCCTTCATCTAAAAAGTATATAAATTTTAAATCCACTTTATTTCTGTTTATCACATACATCCATTAGCTCTGACCCTCAGCTACGGAATGCGGGGCTGAGGTCATTGCTATCATTATGGTATTCACTAGTTATCAACCTCAAAACGTAGTGCGGCGAAACAAAATGACGCGAAATTTAGCTTAAATGTCTAACGTTACTGTATCGAAGGATTAAGGTTAAGGGGTGGATGGGTTGAAACTTGCTTTGGTATAAATGAGACTCTATAAACTATCTAATGATGTATTATTTATTACTCTACGATTATTAGTTTCGACGAAAAAAGCGCCCAAAATGTGACATGTTTTCGTTGCATCCGTGCTCCCAATGTTACTCCCTACCCAGCGCAGAGAAACTTAGTTCTACATCAAAAACAAGTTGGAAAAGTAATGTGATAAGAATCTTTTAAGGACGACAGCCCTTTAAAAAAAAAAAAAAAAAGAACATAAAAATTTGGGTAAAGAAAAAAACCGGAATCTGAAAGCTCTCTATTCTATCGGGAAGCAAAATGCAAGGTAATTACTGCACGCAATTCTATCACTTGAATGTCTCAGCAGATGTGATTGAAGAAATAACATATTTTTATTAAAGCAAATGAAATAAACTCACCTTCTCCCGTAGGGGAATTTTTCATGTACTTTACTCTAATCCATCATATTATGAAGGGAAACTTTAAAGAAAAACATTTTACTCGAAACTTTTTGCTTAAACTCACACCAAAAACACATAAAACTACTCCGAACTCTTTCCACACAGACACTTCGCCATTTTTACCAAGCAACTCATTCCTCATTCTAAAACAAGCTGTTGGCTTCTTCGAGAAAATAAAATAAATGGAAGATGCGCGCAGCGCCATCTACGAAGTTTTAAAAATAAAGAAATAAACATGACGTTACACTGTTCTTAGCTTCGTGAGGTGTATGCGTGTCAACATCTGCTATCTGTCACTCGTAGCAAATGCAAATTTCGGTAACATCTTTAACCACGGAGAGGACACCCAATTTTCGGTTGTAATGAGCATGTGTTTTGAATGTTTTCCGACACGAATTAAAATGTTTCACAGTTATTCATAGTCAATGGAACCCATTACCAAAACAAAACGAAAAAGAAATTTCGCATTTCTACAATCGATAAAACGTCTAGAAATACTTATTTCCTCCCACTAGTGTCTGAAAAGCATTTAACCAAAATTTACAAACTGTTCACAAAATGTTTCTCATAGCTTAAGGAAGATATGAGAGACAAAGGAATTATCAAATCCAACAGGTAGAAGAAGAGATATAGACGAAAACATGATAAAACTTTACACCCCTAGCAGATGAATTTTCAATAATGGAAAGTAGAAAATATGCGAAAGTATTCTTAATAGCAAAAGCTATGCTAAGGAAAAATAATTTTTGAAATACGTCTCCTAGAGAAGCAGCGATAGAAAAAAAAAAATAGATTTCGCCCGTACGTTCTCTTAGGGAGAAAACTGTGCACTATTTAAACAGAATTTCCCCATCTCTACAGTAGCGACTGGCATATAGTATAAAAACGTAATTTTTAAATAGGATTTTTTAAAGTGAAGATACAACTGCAGACAGAGACACAGACTAACACCACCTAGCGCCAGAACTGTGAACTACAAAAATCCATGAGTTTTTGTAGGTCACCATGTGTTCTGTAGTTCAAAACCCACTTGAGTTTTCGTAGTTCGAAAACCCATGAGTTTGACATTAAAATATTTTTTTAAATCGTACTGTTAGAAGTACAGATATCGAGAAAATATTTGCGCCCCAATCGGGGAAATGGTGCATAATTTTTGGCAGGAAATGCACACGAAAATGACTTGGAAGTTAGTAGCATCTTTTTTTTTTTTTAAGTTTAACGACCACCGTGAGCAACTCAATGGGCTATAAGTAGTAGCCCGTCCCTAATTTAGGGTCACTGGTTTCAGGGAAGGGAGAGTCAGTGCCGTAAGGCAAACACAACATTCATGCCTCACCCGGAATTCGAACCCGGACCCCTTTCAGGCGAATGATCAGAGGCCATCGCTTAGACCCCTGCGCCACCGGGGCGGCGTGGTATTTAACCAAAAAAGCATTTCTTCAGTCGAGTATTTAGACGTGCAGATAGTGATGTTAATATTTTGCAAAAGTGAATCTACACTCTGTGGTGGCAAATTTGTGCGTTACGAAAAATTGGAAATTATATGCGAAAAAAATTAAAACCAGAAACGCTGTCCGACAAAGAAAAAAATACAAGTCTGACTATTAGAAGCAGAGGTATCGTTAAAAATCACATATATACATCTGAGCCACCTGGTGGAAACGTTATTCACTATTTTCAGGGGAAGGTATTCTCAAAAGGTTTCTTGTGTTGTGCGGTATCTGTCAGATTTAAAAATAGATTTTTAAATCGAATTTTCAGAAGCGCAGATATTGCTGCAAATACATCAGAAACAGAAATATACGCTTGCGCCCTCTACTGGTCTACTGGTCAAACCATTCCTTACCAAAAAATAAAAATTGTATTAGGAATATTTCCACCAGGTGCTATGTGATGCGTAAAAAAAAAAAATCAAATAGATTCTTAGAAGCGCAGATATGGGAAATCGCAAAATAATTTTACTCCCCCTAGAGAAAAAACTATGCATTACTTAAGAGGAAACTGTGCCTGAAATAGCCCGTTATAAATGACAAAATGTACTTTGAATTCGATAACATCTGCATTTTAGCACTCTAGCAGCGAAGATGTGCATCACCCCCCCCCCAAAAAAAAAAACACTGGGCAAGGATCATCGTTCTCACATTTCAGGCTTCTCAATGCAAAACTAATTTTTCAAATCGAACTTGATCGAAATGAAATCAAAGTTGCAGAGATATGGTGTCCACAGACAAAGTGATACCGAAAGCCATACGTTTTTTAAAAAAGACGTGCTGAAAATGCCAACCGGATTTTCACGCAATTTGTAAAACATCCATGAATACACTCATCGTCAAAAAAATAGTTGCACCCAGAAGGAAGCAATCGACAGGAATGAAACTTGGTGGGTAGGTTTGACATCGTGAGATATGCGAATGATTCAAGTATCACGCTCGTCCGCACATGTGATGCCAGCAAGGAGGGGTCGTAGCGCTGTGCCTGACCGGCTATATGAGGTTCTCCCTTTGCTCGTGCTTACCATTCTGACTCGTGTTGTTGTGTTGGTTGCATCCTTTGCAAATGAAATATGCCGCGGAGAAAAGTTCGGAAGCAATTCGAGGAGTGCGAGAGAGACTGCATCGTCGTGCTCCGGGAAGCGGGATGGTTCTATCGCCGTACTGCGCACCATACCGGTAGTGCTGATATCACCATAACACGCTGTTGGCGGCAGTAGATAGAACAAGGCACGCAGCAGTGACAGAAAGGGTCTCGAAAACCTAGACGAACCACGGAGAGAGAGGACCGACGACGGGTTGTCCGGCATGCGCGAAGTGACCCAACAGCCACGATTACGGATATTCAGCGAGCAGTGATGCCCTCCATGCATCGTTCGATTAGTGCCAGCACGATTGGCAGACGGATGCACTACATAGGACCACACGCACGCAGACCATTATGACGTCTGCCATTAACACCATTGCATCGTCATCAAAGATTGTAATGTTGTTGTGCCAGACTGTCGTGGAGCCACTCAGAATTGCAACGGATGATTTTCAGTGTAAAGTCCCGCTTTTGTCTTGGAGGAGACGACCAACGAATCCGTGTGTGGAGGCACCGTGGTCAACGCCAAGATGAACGGTTTGTTGTCGAGCGTCACACGTCCAGAAAATCTGGTGCCATGTTGTAGTGTGCAATTTCCAACGATGCCAGATCCCCTTTGGTGTTCATTACAGGCACTTTGACAACCCAACGTTACGTTAATGAGGTTCTGCAACTATATTGGCCCTACCATTTCTAAACGCTCATTCCGGTTCTATTTCCAACAGGATTTATTCGTCCGCATAGTGCTGTTGTCTCTAGAGCTTGCCTTCAAGGCACTAACACTCTGCCATCGCCAGAACTTTCGCCGATTGAAAGCGATGATATTGGACGCGCTATCTACACTCCACCCTACCTCATAATCTGCAAGAACTGCTTGAGAAGATTCGAGTTGAGTGGGATGGCTTATTGAAGGACACCATTAGGAACCTGTACAACTCCATGCCGAGACGTCTGGCATGCTGTGTGAGCAAATATGACGGCCCGACGCCATACTGAGAGTCACTACTTATTAATGTGTAGCTCAATAAATATTGGCCGTATCAGTCCCGATGTTTAATCATTTATTGTTTCTGGTGACCTTTACCTCCCTCCGGAATAGCTTTGCTATCCGAAACGTCCTTCTGGTTGCAACTATTTTTTTTTTTTTTTGACGATGAGTGTATAAAGAAATACTTTCGGGCACTAGCGGCGGAAATGTCTGCTATAAAAAAAAATTATTGCACCAAGCATTTCTCATAATGCAAATATTCAAAACAAAGGGGGATTTCTTCAAATCAGGTTTTTAGAAGCGAAGATAAGGTTCCACATAGCCGCCCCGGTGGCGCAGTGGTCTAAGGCGCTGGCCTCTGATCATTCGTCCGTAAGGGATCCGGGTTCGAATCCCGGTCAGGCATGGATGTTGTGTTTGTCTTACGGCCCTGGCTCTCTCCCTTCCATGGAACCAGTGACCCTAAATTGAGGACGGGCGACTGTTTATAGCCCATTGAGTTGCTCACGGTAGTCGTAAAACCTCCAATAAAAAAAAAAAAAAAAAGGTTCCACATATGGTACAAATAGAATGAACACTTACGCCCTCTATGGTGATAAAACTGTGAGGAACAAAATTTGTAAATACGAGACTACAAGGTTCGTTATAACCTTCGTCGTGATACTTTCAGGCCAGAAATCCGGACATTGAAATTTATCCCATGGAATAAGCAATTTCTCAACGTGGGTCAGCCTGATCTGGATATGTGGAAAATACTTCAAAAACTATGGGTCCGTAGAATCGTATATGGAAAATATTCTTCGCGACACACACTATAAGTCGCACAATGTCAAAAGGAGTGTTTGTTTTTCAAATCGGGGTTTCAAAAGTGGTGGTATTTTTACACAGATTACAGTAACTCCCCTAGAGGAAAAACTAAACATGATTTTCAGAAAATAAAAGTACACATAAAGGTAATTCACGGTTTAGTTGCGTTTCACTGAAAAATAATTTTTTCAGTTAGATTGTTCGAAGGAATTGTACGATGAAACATGTTAAAAAACAGAAATATACCCTAGTGGCCAAGATTCTGTTTCAAATTTTTGCAAAATACACTGCCGGAAAGTAAAAAAAGAACAAGAAGGAATTGGCAGACGATCATGAAATTTACATATGTTAATGGTGTCGAGTTCACGTAGGTGTGATGTTAATTTCGGGACCAACCGGTGAGCGCTTACTTCACAGCACGACATAATATGCAAATTATCGTCGGTGGTATTTAAGGAGAACGGCGAAGTGAATTTAATCAGTCGTCGGCGTACGGACACATGCGAAGACCCGGAAGAAGCTGCAACGCCTGGACATGGAAGACGTGTACGATTTCAGCAGTTATCGGACTTTAAGCGAGGTCGTCTAGTCGGACTCCGCGAGGACGGGTGGCCGTATTGCGGAGCGAATTGGACGGGAAGTAGCGGTAGTGGTACGATGGTAGCGTAGATGGTCCGAGGAACATTCTCACACGATAAGACGTGGAACCGCGAGTCACAGACGGACTGATGAGCGGACCTATCGACGCATAAGAAGAGCGGCGTTGTCAAGCAGAACATCCACTGCAACGCAAATCCGAGCTGCCGTTGCACCTGAGGTGACTGTGCGAACAATCCGCAACCGTATACTGGATGGACTACGTGCACGCGTGCCTCTGGCATGTGTACATCTGACTCGAGCCCATCGCCGTCAGGAATGGCTGCAGTGGTGTCGCCAACGTCTGCACTGGAGAACGCAATGGCGATCTGTCTTGTTCAGCGATGAAAGCAGATTCTGCTTGGGAGCCTCAGATGACCGAATGCTTGTTCGCAGACGCACAGGGGAGCATCTCCACCCTTCTTGCATCCGCCAGCGACACACAGGGCCTACACCTGGTCTCCTGGTGTGGGGAGCGATCAGCTATCACTCCCGTACACAACTAGTGTTTGTACCGGTTACGTTAAACAGCACCTCCTACATCAACATCATTATTCAGCTCGTTGTTGTGCCATTTGTAAGGTCGGTCCATCGTGGTGTTTTCCAGCAAGATAACACACGCCCACACACGGCACGTGCAATGCAACATGCACTTCAGGGTGTGAGACAACTTCCATGGCCTGCACGTTCACCGAATTTGTCCCCTATTGAGCACGTGTGGGATTTTATGGGACAACGACTTATCCGGTCTCCACGGCCAGCCACGACCATCCCCGATTTACGCATCCAGGTTGAGGATGCTTGGAACTCAATACCCCAAACTTACATCCAACATCTGTACGACAGACTCCATGCCAGAATTGCACAGTGTGACGCAGTTCATGGCGGTTCAACCTCGTACTAACCATGTTACATGGAAATGTTATTTTTCAGTTTACCAGTAAATACAGCTGTATTTTGCCATAATGTTTTGATCACGTTATCCTCTGTATTCCGTTAGTATGCTGTATAAATTTCGTTGGTACCAGACGTCTCCTTCTTGGTGTTCTTTTTTCACTTTCCGCCAGTGTATTTACCTTGTAACTTCTATCTGAAGGTTGAAAAATTAATTCAATTTTAGAAGCAGAGATTTCGGAAAAATACATGTCTTGTCCCAAAGCAACTGAATGTTTTTTATAAAAAATATGCGTAAGGTAATTATCAAGGAAATGGTCATCTTTTTCGAAACGCTGTCCTTTTGCATCAAATACAGATGTCTCAACATTCCTTCCACTGTTTAAATGCTTTCTGGAATTATTCTTCCGAAATGCTGCTGAAGAACCCCTGCGCAGCTGTTGCAAGTTATTGATCACTCTCAAATTGTCGTCCCTGTGATGCCTGATTTTAAAATGGCGAAACAACCGGAAGTCACGTGTTGCCGAGTCTGCACTATATGCAGGTTGGGGCATCAACTTAATATTCATTTTTTCCAAATAAAAAGCGACAGAATTGGCCATGCGTGGTAGAGATGAGTTCGAGCCCAATGTTAGGAGCCCTGGTCCAAAGGCTTGGATCCAGGGCCCAGCCCGCTTTCTTAGATTACATGCGTTTTCTGAGATTGGGCCCGGATTCTTTGAAGATTTTTCCTATCAAGACTTGCATTTATGCATTCTACACTGGCCAAAGATATGGCCCAAGCAAGGATTAGTTTAAAAAGTTTAGTTCAGTTAATCCACTTCACAATATTAATGTTTTTAGAAATACTACGCATAAAGCCAAATGTTCTAAAATGTGGATTTAAAAATAAATAAATAATCAACGTGCCCTTCGACCGTATCAGGGGAATCAGCAATTTTGGTAAAAGCTAAAGAAAAGAAAATCGTTTAGAAACACAAACAAATTCCATTCGTTATTTCTTTTTGATTTCTAAATTTACATTTATTTTGAATAAATTGCATTATAAAACGTACAACGCTGTACAGACAGTTGCAAGTGTTTGAAATTTTGATTCTAGAAAACTAATCTTTGCAATATAATTTATATATATGCTAATTAGTAAAAGTAATTTAGAGTGATATAGTAGAATATATAAAAAAGAATGTAGCGAAATTTCCAAAATTAAAAAAAGAAGGTAAAAGCATTCCAGACCAGATTATTCTGCATTTTGTAACATTAACAAAGCTTTGCGCTTCATAGTATAATAATCACAATATTATCATATGTGTGTGCAATTTCCAGATCAAGTTCATCATGAAAAGAGTGAGAGAGAGAATTGCATCTAATGCCTCAGCGCTTCAACTTGATCTTCCTTTCTCTAAAACTCGACCTCCTGCACTAAAAACCAACGTCATCCCAAAAATCGCGGGAGTAAGAAAATTAAAAAAAATAAGTAACAATACCTTTAACTGCACAATTTTGGAAATTAATACATCATTTTAAAGATAAGATTCTTGATTTTTAATAAAATACAAAAAATGGGAATGTGATTTTTCCCCCAGTGTTTCGATACCAGACTTCTTTAAATTAATCCTTACTTGGGCCATAGCTTTGGACAATGCATAATGCAAGTCTTGCTAAGCGAAATTTGTCTTGCAATGGCAGCTAGCTTAGGAAATTGAAAATCCTTCCACCTTGGTAACAAATCCACAATGAACTTCAACACGTGTAATTCAACCGGGCTCGGAATTACACGTGTTGAATTAATTACAATAATGAAATTCAAGACTTATAATTTCGAGCCCAGTCCCGGCCTGGGTTTTTCGGTAGTTAATGAATTCTGAGCCCGTCCGAAGGCGAGCCCGGTCCCGAGCTCATCTCTAACCTGTGGCCTTGCATTGGGCAGCACATGAAAAGAAATGGGGAACCCAACTTGAACAAACTCCATACATGCCCAAATGTTCGGTTGAAATTCTGTGAATTGAGTATTTTGACATTTATCTCTAACTGATAGGTGTCTGTCTTCCCGTATAATGACACCTATTGTATTGATGTTTACCTCTGTAGCACTGGTTGAAGGTCTTCCTCCATGCGCGATCAAAGCCGCCGACTCACGACCATTCATAAAGTTTTTTTATGACATCTGTAAATTGTTGATTTTCTTAGACATTCATTTTTATAAGCCTCTTACATACGACGGAAAATCACTCGCACAGTCTTCTTTAAGTCGACAGTAAAATTTAATGGCGCATCTTTGTTCCTCTTTCACATCCATTTTTTCGAAAAATCACAGGGCGAAAACACCTGTTAGGGGCTCACGAAACAACGCTTATTAAACTGCGCGCTGCTCACGACGCATGCGTGATAAACAGGTGTCCGGTAGCTATGGTTACTACAACGACTGCTGTTTTTTCTAAACTCGTGCCTAGGTCGAACGCAGTATTGCACATTTTTTATAAAAGCATTCTGAGTTGTTTAGGGAGAAGCTATGTAAATTTAGGTCCCCGTAGAGTTGATACCATGCACAGTTTCAAGTAGAAACTCTACGCCAAATGGCTTCCATTTTAAAATATAGCGGCAGGAAACAAAAGGATTTTTTGAATCTATAATTTACTCCATTTGATTTGAATCTTATTCAATTCAAATCAAATGGAGTAAAATTTGAATTGAATACGACGTGCATTTACGTCTGCGGAGGGAGAAGGTGTGCTCGGTAAAAGACGAAATTCTATGGATTGTCCTTTTCCCAATGAAGGCTTTCAACTGCAAGAAGAATTTTCCGTATCAGACGAGTAGCTGTAGACAAATGGTATCCGCAGTCCGGCGGAAGCAGTGATACTATACGCATTTTTTTCAAGATACATGCTAAACAATTAGGTTGGGATATATCATCATAATAAAAATGCATAATTAAATGTGTTGTAGAGCAAAAGATCACAACAAGAAATTAAAAGACAACTTTTGATTTGAAGAATGTGCAAAATAAGTTAGTAATTCTTTCTCACACATCAAATTCTTGAAGGAGGTACCGAATTCGCTTCTCTCACATCAAAAGATGGTTGAAATTCATATTCCATTTTCTGAAATGAAAATGTTAGGGCCGCCCCCGGTGGCGCAGTGGTCTAAGGATGGCTCCTGACCATTCGTCCGAAAAGGGTCCGGGTTCGAATCCCGGTGAAGCATTGATGTTGTCTTTGTCTCAAGGTGCTGCTGGCTCTTTCACTTCCCTGGAACCAGTGGCTCTAAATTAGGGACAGGCGACACTGCTTATAGCTCATTGAGTTACTCACGGTGCTCGTTAAACCTCCGACCAAAAAAAAAAAAAAAAAAAGTAGAAAAACATCATCCGTAAGTCAGAAGTAGCCATTTACTTGTACGAAAATCGCGAATTTCGCATAACTGTGTTTCATTGGGGTCAGTAGTGATACAATTACTTCCTGCCAATTTTAAGTTCATCAATATATTTGACTATTTAAAAATTTTAAATAATGGATATTCCTTATTTTAATTTTCTTTCACAACTGAGAAATTGACATCAGCAATGATTTGTTAGTAAAAACATCATGGGGCATTTTGAAAACCCAGTATCTGAAAGTAAATCTCAGCTCCTTTGATCTGAAGTTACGCCAGAGCAGATATTACAAATAAATTCTAAGAATAGGTCGGAAAACTAGATGTATCTTGAAGGGCGACTCCCAGACGCTTGTTTATGCTTGACCCCTTCTGTCTCTGATCCCATCATGAATTTAAGCCTTTCAGAAATCTTCTGAATGTAATGTGCAGCGTTACTGTTTGTTCAGTAACTTAAGGGTTGCATTATATTGCTCCCCATTCCAGGAAGAGTGGAATTGTGCGCTTTGGTTAAGTGTCCAGTCAACAACTAAACTGCATCTTAATGCCTCAAAATCCCTCCTAATATAACAACTTCCACTGCATATCGTGCGTAGTTTGATAACGGATGAGGAGATGTAAAGTAAGTTTGGACAGTTTTAATATCGCAGACTGAATTTCGCCCAAGTTTTCTTTGTTCTCTAAATGCATCCTTCACAACCGCACACGACGGTAAAATGCTTATTCATTCTTTCTTATTCAGCTTCCTAGAGAATGTATTCTGCGCGCGTGTGTACTTTTATCAGTCCTGCGTTTCAGCAGCAGGTACAGTATCTTGGCATTTTTTAATCTATTCCAAAACTTCATTTTGCGTCTAAAGGATACTGTTTCATTCGCTTAAATTTTGTAATGAACAGTTTACCTGCTGTTTTTTTTTTTTTTTTTTTTTTTTTTGAGATTGGAGGTTTAACGACCACCGTGAGCAACTCAATGAGCTATAAGCAGTCGCCCGTCCATAATTTAGGGTCACTGGTTCCAGGGAAGGGAGAGAGCCAGTGCCGTAAGACAAACACAACATCCATGCCTGACCGGGATTCGAACCCGGACCCCTTACGGACGAATGATCAGAGGCCAACGCCTTAGACCACTGCGCCACCGAGGCGGCCAGTTTACCTGTTAAGTCAGGTGAAAGTACTTTTATTTTTAGTACGATATTTACACTTCAAGAAATTGGAACGTAAAAACCATTTGCTGGTGCCAGAATCGAACACGCATCTTTCTGCTCCGGAGCCGAATGCTTTCCGAATTAAGCTACTATAGCTACAAATTTACCGTCTTGACTCACCTCTGTAGTGCGTCACATATAACCACCTTTGAGAAAGTGCAGGGACGGAATCGTAGGTTGCCGAGTAAGCCGGCAAACGACGCTTGTGGGAGAGCTAAATGCACAAGAAGGAATTCTAACTGATGCAGACGATTTGTGGAACGAACACCACACATTTTTTGAACCCAACATCCGGGAGATTAATTATACGCTCGAGCGCCAATATGACGTAAAAGCCATTTGCCAGCGACGGCGCTCCACCCCGCATACTTCTGCTCCGGAGCCGAATGCTTTTCCAATTGAGCTACATCGATGAAGGTTATCGCTGCAACGTGGCCCTCTGTAGTTCGTCACCTACAGAGGGCCACGTGCATCACCTCTGTAGTACGTCACAAATGGAAAAAGTATTTCTGCATTGGAAAGATTTTCATTCATTTTTACTTTGCACCATGCACAGAAATGTAGTGTAACACTACTTCGGTTCCTACTTTCCAGATTCCGCAGACTCTTTTAATAAACACTTATTATATCCGCGAGCAAACAGAACACATAATGTTTGATATTTCAAATGAAATATTTCCACCTTTAGAAGACGCTGTTATAATTTGGTAAAACTACGCCGCTCAATGTAAATGTTGCGGTTGTGAAAGAATCGTGTGATAGGTGAGGAAGATATGTGAGGCGAAAAATCGGGCCGGCGTAGCTGTTTGGTAGGATTTTTTTTTATTGGGAGTTTAACTTACTCAGTAGGTAACTGAATGGGCTACAAGCAGCCGCCCGTCCCTAATTTAGGGCTACTAGTTCCAGGGAAGAGAGAGAGAGCCAGTGTCGTAAGGCAGAACAACATCCATGCCTCACCGAACCCATCGCGGACGAATGATCAGAAGCCATCGCTCAGACCAATGCGCCACTGGGGGCGGCGGTCGTTCTCAGCTGGACGTGTGCTCCACTACCTGGGAGTGATCTCGGTGGCGAAAGTACGTGTGAGAAGTGAGAATACTTTGGCGATGAGATCGATAATCCTACCATCACAGGGGCTCCTATATTAGACACTTCTACATAGGGCTACATACGTTCGACCGAAGCTCATCGGAATGCTATAGCTGTCGGCCGAAAGAGACTATAGTGGTCGAAGAAGGTAATGTGTGTCGTTGTAGTTGGGCTGGTGCACCTACGAACACCCCGAACACCCCGAACGCCACGTTCGACTGCAAGCCGTAGAAACCCCATAATTCGTATCGAACGTCATTCAAGGAAGTGTTCAGTAGCTATGGACATAGCCGCGTAAACACGGCCTGTTTATTTCAGATTAATTGAAGCAAGTCTCGCCATCCCGGTGGCTTGGTGGTCTGAGCAATGACTTCTGACCATTCGTCCGAGATGGGCCCGGGCTCGAATCCCGGTGAGCAATAGACGTTATGTTTGTATTACGGCGCTGGCTCTTTCCCTTCCCTGGAGTCAGTGGTTCTAAATTAGGGACTGGAGATTGTTTATAGTCCATCGCATTGCTTACGGTGGTCGTTAAACTTCCAACAATAAAAAAAAAGCAAGTTTCTGCTTTCGCCAGACCCTGTAACATCTGCACTTACCGCAGCACGTCTACACGCAAAGTTGCAGTGGCACAGTGGTCTAAGTGCTACTGGCTTATGATTATTCGTCTGAGCTTGGTCCGGGTTCGAATCCCGTTAGGCGTGAATGATATGCTTGTCTTACGGCACTGCCTCTGGCTGGCTGGCTGTCTGCCTGCCTGCCTGCCTGCCTGTTGCACTTTCGTTCTTCAGAGATTATTGCAGTTTCTGTGTGATACCTACCATCCCGAAGTCTTATTTTGGTTTTGATTTAACTGCAAAAGTATAGTGCATGCAATTATTTCATTCAAGTTGAACATATTACGGCTAGTTTTAAGTTTTAAACATTCCGAACAACTCAACCAGTTTGCTTGCCATTTGCACCCGACAGGCCGGAGTCGGCTGATTTCCCTATGTCCGTTCAGGGGTGTATGGATCATCTCTTTCTTATCTTACTTCCATGCGTGTTGTTTCATCATCTGTACCCTTCTGGATTAGACGGTAAGTTATTTTATGCACCTATAACTTTCTACAAGTACATCTTATTCTGACATGCTTCGGAGGCCTTGCAAATGGCGGCTTTCGGCACCCCGACTTATGTTGTTTTTGGAACGGATGGTCGTCATTTTTCTGCTGTTTCTCACAGTGCAGCTTATTGACTTGGTGGCCTGCACAGCGTCTGGCACGCCGTCACAACCTTACCTGTTGGAGCTGAGCACTATTGGCCTGAGGGAACGCCACAACTTGTTCTCTATCCAGAGGTGGCTATATGCCCTGCCCAGCAGGTGAGTATTTCCTCTCCTGAGAGTGATTCTTCAACTTCTCTCACCCCTATGAATGCTCTTCATCCTTCCAAGACGAACTAGAAACCCAAGAATTTAACTGCCCTTATGCAAATAGCTGAGCTCTCTTACCTTAGTGAAATATCTGTAAACACTTGTTAAAATGTGTCCGCTGCTAAGAATTCTAATTTGGTATCTCATCCTTTGAGACAAACCATATCTAAGTATGAGTCCTCGTACGCTTTTCTTGCTCCTCGGTCGAAATGTGCTAACCGTCGGGGTATTTTTACTTCTGCTGTTAGCGTATCTACGACACTTTCAACATCCACGACAACTACTGCATCTATTAGTTACGCAATGGCGGCTGAGAGTCTCAGTCACTCAGACTAGCCGTCTTCTCAATTTTCCTCATCATCTTTAACTCTTACCTCTACCTCAGCAATGCAAGTCACCTGTCTTGTCGGTCGTAAAATTTCTTTTTCTATCGCAGAAGACTCCACCAATGGACGCTCCTTTATGACTAAACTTAGAAAGGAGTTCTGATTCGCGTTTTACATGGAACACCATCTGCCGACTACATGGATGCCTTGTGTAAAGTCGTACCCCTAAAGATCCTATCTGAAATATTAACCGTACCTACAGGCACATTTGTTCACTATCACGGTTGTAGAACGTGACCTACATGTTGGGATTGATATCGGGACACAACACCTAATCCCTTTGCCTTTTTCTTTGTTGGAGGTTTAACGACAACCATGAACAACTCAGTTGTCTATAAGTAGTCGCCCGTTCCTAATTTAGGGTCACTGGTTCCAGAGAAGGGAGAGAGCCGGTGCCGTAAGACAGACACAACATCCATGCCTCACCGGGATTTGAACCCGGGAGCTCTTTTGGACGAATGATCAGAAGCCATCGCTTAGACCACTGCGCCACCGGAGTGATCCTTTGCCTTTGCCTCGAAAACCTGTGACAGTGTCTTTCTATCCTGCTCCACCAGAAGTGCCAGATGATGTTCACGACCTTGCGATTTCCCATATGTGCAAGGAAGTCAGCCCTAAACACCTCCTACCAGCTGCACCCAAGGATTCCCGTATTCCTAATATCAAGGGATTGTGCTGACAGTTGAGAGTAATCCTTCCGACTGATGAAGCCCTTGGGTCATGCCCCTCCGAGTGTGTGGTGGCTTGCTGCCTTCATCGTGCCCCTTCTACTCTAACAGTAGGTGTTACCTGCTTTCACTGCTCTGCTCAGCGCCAAGTCCGCTCTCGATGCCCACAACTGTCTGGCCCTGAATAGTTTTAAGCCACTCCAATGAATATTGAGATTTTGAATGCTACGACTAATTCTCATAAGAGTTCACCTCCTGCTTGAAATCATCTGCTTCATATGGTGGTTTTGTTTTACCCTCCTCTCCAGCTTGTACTGTTGTCGCTCCTCCAACTACCTTCGCACAATTACTACAGTTCTTCACCTCATCTACCACCACGACCACTGCGGAGTCATTATCTGATCCAGGTGGTTTCCATATTTCCGACTTTGTGCTTAATGATCCTCCAGATCCTGTTCATCACTTCTAGCCTATTGAGGCACATTCTTTCAGTGAAGCCCAACACCCGGACTCTTCGGCGGAGTCTCCGTGTCAAAATGCTTCTACTTCTCAGGACTCGGCTACTGCGGTTCTTCTCACAGATGCTCCTGTTCTCCGCAAGTCAGCTCGACAACGAACTATGATCCCTGCTCGTCGACGTCACAGTTTCGATCCTGAAAGTAAATCCACATCTGGTGATGCAGTTTCCTCATGTGATGATCGATCGTTTGGACCAACCACACCAACACGAGCTCGGTCCCGTTCATCTTATAGTGATATTGCAGCTCTTACACAACAAGACCTTCAGTCTCTACTAACAAAGATACCTCCTATTAGAGGACCTCTTACCTTTTGATAAGTTGGGTATTATTTTTGATCACCAAAAGCGGGGTTCCACTTTCACTGCTGACTTCTTCCCTCAATTTCAAGTTCCTCCACAACAAATTTTATCGCATGTCAACGCCGTTGTAGATTGATTTTGTACTAAAATAACTCACGACTCTTGTGTGAAAACCGGGCTTCCTCACTACAAAGTGCGTACCAAGGGTTTTCGCCTACTTGCAGTCGCAACTTGTCGATTCTATTTATGTTGACCCGAATGTCTAATACAAACCATACAAAAGGATTTTCACCCATCCCTTTTTCATCGATACTATGTTTTTTAAGGACATCCTGTGTGATTAGTAAGTGTACTGTTCTCTTATTATAATGTAACTTATACCTAATTATCTGTTTGTATCAGTATACACACAGATAGTAGCATTTTGTTCTTTTTGTTGTGATGACATGTTTAGTCATCCTTTCTTGATTATTACATTCTACCTCATTTGTCACTCTTTTGCCTTACGTGGACCATGCCCATGTCCTCCTTTTTGTGTCCTATATGCTGTTCTCTTTGTTTTACCTGAAACAAGGTTATCCTGATTTTGTCTTCTTCCTGGCGTTGTGCCGTTACACGTTATTCTCGGCCTGTTGAGCTGACTCGGTATTTTTGTACGTACCTATTTATATCGTCCCTTTCTTTATAATTTTGTTTTTCAAATAAACTGAAAATAATACCTAAGTTCCCAGCATAAAATCTCTTCCTTCCCTGGAACCAGTGACCTTAAATTAGAGACCGGCGGCTGCTTCTAGCCTATCGAGTTCCCCATGGTGGTCGTTAAGCCCACAAGCAAAAAGTGGTGTCGTACCAGGCATGCGTTGCGGGACGAATGGAACCATGCCGTCCCGGTGCCTCAGGGGTCTGTGCGCTGGCTTATGACCATTCGTCCGTGAAGGGTCCGGGTTTGAATCCCCATGAGGCATGGATGTTGTGTTTGTCTTACGACACTGGCTCTCTCCCTTTCCTTGGAAAAAGTGACCCTAAATTAGGGATGGGCGACTACTTATAGGCCATTGAGTTTCTCATGGTGGTCGTTAAACCCCCGATCAAAAACAAAATGAAACAGTGTCATATTCAGCAACGAGTCTCGCTTCGGTCTGCGGGCCGATGTTCACAGTGGTGATTTTTCTTCCATCTTTGAGCGCCGTACGGCTCCTCAGCCTAGTGGAAACAATACGACCATGAGGTACTGCAGCCAGTTTTAGCGCCATATCTTCGTGGTACCCCTGATGCCAGTGTCATAGAGAACGCATGCAACGTCATTGTCAGATAATTTAACGACTTTGCGCGACCCCCTCACAATGGCGATGATTTGTGGAAACAAAGATCAACAACGCATGGGCAGCGATACTTCAGACACCATCCGGGACTTTTCCATTCGACGCCACGCCCTGTTGCCAAATATATGTATAGCCCAGCTTGGCGTGATACCCCCTTCTGACTCAGACCACATTATATTGTTACCTCGTACCCCTGCATTCATATTAATGTCTCAGAAATTAAATCTTCTTTCCCACCTAATTGTCAACATGTGTGGCCAGGCTGTAAGTTTCGTCTCTATTCGTGAATTCCTTTATGTTGTGACATTTTCTATGTCGAACAGTATATTTTGTTTGTGTACTGAGAATCTAGATGTCGGATAACTTTTTAGCACTAGTCTAAAAATCAGTCTTCGGATTACTATGTATAATAACTCAAATTTTAATGAAAGCAGTAAGAGATGTTCGAATTGTGGCGAACACAAAATATCTACTAAGCGAGAAATGCTTTTATATTTGTCTTGCATGCGTTCTACTTTTCCGTGGGGTTGTTACGTTTTATGTTTCTGGATACCGAAAAAAATGTCAGGTTTTTGTTACTTAATATGTTGGGCACACGATTGTCACACAAGTCACGGCTAATTTATCTGGTGGAGCACAGAAAAGTTTTGAATAAAAAAAAAGCTGGGAATTCATACAAAGAAACTGTACGTAAGAACTTTTAAGTATAACCTTACTGAAAATTCTCCTGAAATTTGTTAAAATTTAATTTATACAGATCACAACTTTGGTGAATTCAGACAAGCGTTTGAAATTTCAGTGCATTTTTTTTTTGTAACTAAAGTTACCTAATGCGTTTCTGTTTTAAAGGTTTTTACTATATCCATTTACAATTGTGGAATTTCTTTTCCTTTTGTTATGAACAGCGTGCTTAAATGTTTAGTGAATATTTAAGTAAATACACGTACAGCGGTGGAAAAAATTGTGGCCATTTTTTGAAATTTTCATGTTTGGCAAATTTGCAAGCTTATAAAAAATGTTATTTTGCAGCACAAGCAAATGTTTGTATGCCAATTTAAAGAAATTTCAATGCTGAATTCAATACAAAAAACAGAATGCAAATGCACTGACGGAAAAAAATCCCAACACCACGAAAAAATAGTTGTAGAGGAATGAATGGCGGCAATACATTTGTATAGGTAACATATTTAATCGACTAAGGTTTCAAGATCACAGCTTAATGTAAGCGCGAGAAGAGCCATTTTAAATGTGAAATGCTGGTACATTAATAACCAGTGTAACAGCCAGAATGTTGAATGCAAGCACGCAAACATTCATGCATTGTGTCGTGCAGGTGCTGGATGTCAGTTTGTGAGATGGAGTTCCATGCCTGTTGCACTTGTTCGGTCAATACAGGGACGGTTAATGCTGGTTGGGGGTGACGCTGGAGTTATCGTCCAATGATGTCTCATACGTTCTCGATTGGTGAAAGATCTGGTGATCTAGCAGACCACGGCAGCATGTCGACACTCTGTAGAGCATGTTTGGTTACAACAGCGGTATGCGGGCGAGCGTTATCCTGTTGGAAAACAGCCCCTGGAATGCTGTTCATGAATGGAAGCACAACAGGTTGAATCACCAGGCCGACGTACAACTGTGCCGTCAGGGTGCGTGGGATAACCACGAGAGTGCTCCTGCTGTCATAGGAAATTGCTCCCCAGACCATAACTTCAGGTGTAGGTCCAGTGTGTCTCGGCCGCAGACAGGTTGGTTGCAGGCGCTCACCTGACCTCCTTCTAACCAACACACGGCCATCACTGGCACCCGGGCAGAACCGGCTTTCATCAGAAAACACAACAGATCTCCACTCCGTCCTCCAATGAGCTCTAGCTTGACACCACTGACGTCTCAAACTGCAGTGGTTTGGAGTAAGTGGAATGTACGTTACAGTGCGTCTGACTCGGAGCTGTCCTTAAAGTAACTGATTTGTAACAGTTCGTTGTGTCACTGTGGTGACAACTGCAGCTCGAATTGCTGCCGCAGACGCAGTACGATGCGCCACGGCCATACGCCGTACACGGTGGTCTTCCCTCTCAGTAGTGCCACGTGGCCGGCCGGAACCCGGTCTTCTTGAGGCAGTACCTTCCCTTAACCACCGCTGTTAATAGTCATGCACAGTGGCTACATTCCTGCCTAGTCATTCTGCAATATTGCGGAAAGAAAATCCACCTTCTCGTAGCCCTATTACACGACCTCGTTCAAACTCCGTGAGGTGTTGATAATGGCTTCTTCGTCTTCTTAAAGGCATTCTTGACTAACATAAACACACTACGTCGACTCTCAACGATAACTAACGTTCACGAACGTTACAGCGCGTATTTACAGCAAACCTGCTTTGCATGTTCCGAGGGGCGCTATCAGCGCCACACGTATGCGCTGAGCGCGAAATTTGCATAGACGTCATCTTACAGATGTACTCTCACCGCTTACCAACTGTCGTTTATATAACACAACCCCTTCTTGGTGTTGGTATTTTTTCCGTCAGCGTATATGCAGTACAAAAAAGGTTATGCTTACTATAGTCTAAAAAGAAACATTAGTGTGATTCAGTTTAAAAGCGGATTGTATGTGCAAGCTCTTCTGGCCAACGACAGTCTGTTTTCGGGACCAATCAAATGGCAGTAGCTGCAATACATCTTGTAAGAAGTTTAGGAAAGTCAGTTTTGCTGTTTGTTCTGTAGAAGAGAGAATGTTAGCGGGGTAAGTGAAGCTTAATTGTAGATTGTGTGAATATTTTTAGCATTTCTTTAAATTTAACGTGTAGATAATAAGTACAGCAATAGCTCAAAGGAAAGAGTTGATTGGTCACCCACGAAAAAACCAGGATTGTTTTATAACCTGAATCGGGTCTTCCTTATACTGAAATTACAAGGCAAGTAGGTAGGTCAGTGACATCTGATGTACGAAAGTACTGTTTACGTTATCAGGAAACAAAGTCACTAAAAAACAAACGAGGAGAAGGCCGAAAAAAGTGCACAAAAGCTGATGATGACAGAAAAATCAAGAGACTGTGTCTGAAGGACAGAAAAATTTCATCCTAGACTGTTAGAGCTGAACTGTATTTAACTGGTGTTTCTGTCAGTTTAAGAACGATAAGGAGCAAACTATCAGATATGGGACTAAAAGATAGGATTCCAAGAAGAAAAGCCATATCTGAATCTTCAGCAGCGCAAGAAACGACTACAGTGGACAAAATAACACGTTGGATGAACAGACGATCAGTGGAAGCAAGTTATTTGGAGTGACAAAAGTAAGCTATCTTTATTTGGTAGTGATGGCCGAAAATACGTGAGACGTAGAGTAGGAGAAGAAATACATCCTGACTGCATAGAGGCCAATGTAAAGCACCGAACAAGCGTTATAATTTGGGCATGTACGACAGCAAATGGTGTTTACCACCTTCATGTAATCGACGGGACGCTGAACGCAAGAAAATACATTGACGCTATTCTGGAACCAATACTCTACCTTCCATTAGGGATCTCTTTCCCAACAATGCACCAGTTCTTTTTCAGCAGCATTCAGCTCCCTGCCACACAGCAAAAATATGCAATTAGTGGTTCACAACGAAGTCCATTCCATTGCTGACCAGGCTAGGAAACAGCCCTGACCTGAACCTGAAATGAAAATGTGTGGTTCCGTTTGAAAAGCCTTGTACGAATGAGGCGTCCATGAAATAAAAGGGAATTTTTCGAGGCAATAATTGCTTCCTGGTACCACGTGGTAACGAAGTAAGAGCTTCAAACACTTGTTGGCTCAATGAGACGTCACTGTGATGTGGTTTTAAAGAATAATGGCTACCCTATTAAATACTGACAGTACGTTGAAATCGTAAGTGCATTACAGTATATTCAGTATGATTGCAGTATTCCCTTCATAACTTTTTTTGTGCTGCATATATTTGCATTCTGTTTTTGTATTGAATTCAGCATTAATTTTTCTTTAAACTGACATAAACATTTGCATTTGGTGCAAAATAACATTTCCTATGAGCTTGCAAAGTTGCAAAACATGAAAATTTCAAAAAACGTCCACACGTTTTGCCACCACTGCATATACAGACACCGAAATAATTCGAAAGCATACGGGAGTGGCATGGAGGAGACTGGCTCAAGACAGTCCGTTGTGGAATAAACTTGGGGAGACCTTCAACCAGCAGTGGATTGATAATGGTTGACAATGATGATGATGACGATACAGACACCGGAGAAAAACTTAGTCTTATTTTTAATACTTAGTTACATAACCCCGTGCAGAAATCACAGCCTTAGTTTTTACTGAAGAGGTTCAACAAGATGATTTAATTTACTTGAGTCAATTTTCGTCCTTTGTGTGAACACTTTTTCTTGCAATTCATTGGGGTGCTGAAGTTTGGTTTTTGCACTTCGTTCAAGATGTTCCCATAAATTATCTATGGGATTTAGATCTGGCGATTTAGCTAGCTAGTCTATGTGTTCCAAAGTTGTATCATGTTCTTCATACCAATCTATTATGGTTTTAGTTCTATGAATCCTACTGTTGTCATACTAGTAAATCGAATAGTTTACTTGATGAGTATCCTGCAAATGTTGTGCAAAATGAAGCACATGATTGTCTGAAATTTCTCTGTAGGTATTCTGATTCATCGTATTCTTCACCTCTACTAGTGGGCCCATTTCAGAGTCATTAAAACAACTCCACAGCATTATAGACCCACCACCTATGGCAAGAAATCTTTAAACACACTCAGGATTGAATGTTTCTTTAGACCTCCTGTTGACCTTACGCTTTGCGTCATTTGAGTGTAAGCATAGTTTGAATTCGTTAGACCACATAACAGCCTTCCATTGATAAACAGTCCACGTCCTGTGAGCTTTGGCCCAAGCTAATCGCGCTTTTTATTGATCTGAAGTTAACATTGGTTTCGGTCTTGTAACTCTATATCACTGTCTAAAATAAGTGGTGTGAATTCACGGAAATTTTCTGAAAATAACTTGCAGCAAAGTTAACGATAGCTATCCCTGTTTTTCAGAAATTTCCGTTTTTAAAAGTACCCGTTCATTTTAACTTTCGTATTTTCACAGATATTTCCGTAGACAGAAATTCTGTTTATTTCAGAAAAGTCCATTTCTGGTTGGACATCTTTTTGCCAGTCACTTACATCTCTCTATCGACTCATCGATTTTAAGTTTCAATTTAAAATGTTGTCTGTAGAAAGAAATAACACATTTTATTATTACATAGCCCAGAAAAATTTAAATAAAATTCTATTTATAACCTCAGAAATACATCACACTAAACAATTACATATATCGCTGCAATGTGACTAATTTTTGCCCGTTGTCTTTATAAAAGCAAATAGAAACCAAACATTGTTTAAAAGTTTCCGTCAAGTTTTATGGTAATTCGGGGTAACTACTTCTGTCTTACATAGCAAGTGCATTTACAATTCATTTATCTACATTTGCTTTTCCGGCGCCTTTCGTAATGATTTATTTGCACGAATACATTTTTGGCAAACATTAGAAACATTTAAAAACAAAATAGCACATTACTGCTTCGTGAAAAGCAAGTTGGACATCCGAGATTTTTACGGTCTAGTTTCTTGAGAGAGTTTTATCTTGTCAAACATTTCTTGTTTGACGAAAAGAGTTTGTAATCAGCATGAACATTTATCATGTCCATTCATTAACAGCTGAACAGTATTATTTTTATATTATAGAAAACAAGATTAAGTTTCTGATGAACGTATTTCCAAGAATGTATTATCCTCATTAAAAATGCATCTACGATGACTCTTCTACAACGGGAAAATGTTTTTCCTAATCGAAAAACTCGTAATCGTTAGTTTTAATTTCACGGTGAGAATCCTTGTTTCTGGGATACTAATTGGGTTGACTAACCACACCCGATCAGTTATTTTTATCAGAAATGACGAATCTATGGTGATGATCAAATATAAAGGAACAAAAATCAAAATTCTAATAATAACATCATTATTTTCTGGGCTGCTCCTTAACAGCTGAAAATTACACACTTACAGAAATGAGTGAAATTGGTCCAAAATAAAAAATGATTTGATCCTTACTTCTCGTACGTATCACAAACAAAATACACGGTTGAGTCACATTTTTGTGACCACCAGCTAATATCCAGAGCAACTGCCACCGTGTGCAGCGCGGACAGCAGCTAGACGGGCAGGGAGTGACTCATTAAGGTGCTGGAAGGTGTTCACAGGTATGTGGAGCCATGTTGACTGCAGTGCATCTGGCAGCTGCTGGAGGGTGCGTGGTGGAGGATCCATAGAGCGAACAACACGATCGAGTTGGTCCCACAGATGCTCCATTGGGTTTAAGTCTGGGGAATTAGGGAGCCAGGGAAATACCTTGAAGTCTTCATCGTGCTCTTCCAACGATTCTCGGACATTTCTAGTTGGGTGACACGTCGCATTGTCGTACTGGAAGATCCCATCCGCCCCAAGGAAGACAATCAGCATGTATGGGGTACATGGTCTACAAGGATGGATTCATAACGAATTCGGTCCATAGTGCCTTCCACAGGTATGAATGGACCCAGGGAATACCACGAAAACATTCCCCAGACCATAACGCTACCCCCATTAGCTTATGTTCTACCAGCCATGGTAGAAGAATGTTTATTCTCTGATGTTTCTCGCCTTAAACGCTAATGTTCATCCGTTCGATGAAGCAGAAAACGTGACTCATCGGAGAAGGCAATTCTTTGCCAATCAGCGGAGGTCCAATTCCGATACTGCCGTACAAAAAGTAAGCCTTTTCTGCCGATGCACCTTCGTTAGCATAGGTGCAGTGACTATCTGTCTGCATCGGAGCCCCATACGCAACAGGGTTTGCTGAACTGTCGTTTTAGACAACTTCCGGTAGACCCCCCCCTGGCTCATTCGGCCAGTGTGTTGCTCCACAGTAGCGTGTCGATCGGCCCTCCCGCACCTTCGCAGCCGACGTTCCCATTCCCCCTCACATCAATAACACGGGGTGCTCCGCAGTTTGCACGTCGCGTATTCGCAATGGTGCCATTTCTCCAACCACGATACACTTTTTAACCACAGCAGCACGAAGCAGTTCACAAATTGCGTTGTTTCAGAAATACTTCCACACTCGGCCCATATATATATATATCACTAAGCTGTTCTCTGAGATTCAGAGGTTAGCTCCAAAAAGAAATACAAACTTCCAGATATTTTTACTTATTGTTGTCGTATCAAACTTCTCCATTTACAGCGATCTTGACATACAACTCGTGCTTCACTGATATCCATTACACGCCTTACACAAGATCTTTTATACTTCATACTCATAATCTTTTTCTCATGCAGACACTCCTGAATCTGATCCACCCATGTCTTCCTTGGCCTTCCTCTGCCTTTCCTTCCTGACACTAAGATTATCGGCCCGAAAGCCGATAATCTTCCCTTTTTGCAAATCTGATAAATCGCGCCTTTTATCCATGAGAGCAATGACTGATATGTTTTCAGAATGCCTACAGCACACCTTATATACCCTTCCACGCCAGCTCACGACACGTGCCTTCTTTCATTGGCTACACACGCTGTTGACCTCAAAAGTAGGAGGTGGTCAAAATTTTTATAAAAAAAGCATGAAGCATAAGCTTTGTCACAGTGATAAATTATTTTCTGTCTTCCAAAGGATCACTTATTTTTCTACATTTTAAATGAATTTACCTTAAGAATTGAAATTTTTGGAAAGCATCAATAATTAATTTGGCTAATCTCACCTAATTAATTCCAGCTAGCCACTTACACTAAATGATAACATCAAAATATAAGCAGCACTTAAAATTTAAAATAAGAACAAATACTGTAGTCTGAAAATTGAATATTGACAGATGTCGTTGGAGGAACAACCTGTGTACTTCCAGATTCTGCGAGTAAATGTATTTGGAGACCAATCAACCAAATAAAACTGAAGAGCCACTGGGCTTGTTTTCATCCAGTGTTGAATTCTGAAAACTTATATCCTAAAATGTTACCAAGATATCGATTGGATAACTCTTTGACAAAACCATGTCAGGGTAAATATTATGTCTCGAGGTCGTACAGCGCCCAGAAAGCAACCGTAATACTACGGAAAGAAAGGTGCATCCCTCGAAATCTTACCAAGCCCTCTGTGACTGACAGTTCCCGATAACTGTATAGTGGATAGTGATGCAGCCTAATTGAGACTATGCCTTCTGCATTAAAAGAACAATTTTAATAAGTTATGAACTCTTGGGACAACAAAACGAGGCTAGGAGGAGACAAAGTTGCCGTTCGTAGTCCACACCATTTTCAGAGAATAAATGCAACTGCTGTCGTCAAACTGTTTGTGATTGGACAGTCCACGCACTAGTGACCTTTACACTAGGTTTGGACTCGGCAACCGATGTTATAATCTTATGATATTTGAATTGGGGCCCAATAATCATCAGTCTAAATTTCAAGGGAGTCATGAAACCCTTGAAGTCAAGCCAGTATTCATCGTCCTACCTTTCGAGGAAATCATGCAGCCCGTGTTAGCCGAACAGTGTTAATCAGCCTGTCGTTCAATAGAATCTTGCAGAACACGGGTGCAGGCAAATGTTTATCAGCGTACTTTTTAAAGAAATCATACAGCTCATAGATGCAGACTAGTGTTCATCAGCCTTCCTTTCAAGAAAATTATGAATACCATTGATACAGACCAGTGATCTTGAGCATGCCTTTAAAGGGAATCATGCGGTCCTTAAGAGCAGACCAGTGTTAATCAGCCTACCTATCAATTGAATAATGCACATGCAGCCCATGGATAAGTATAACGAAGTAAATTTCTCCGTCATTTCTGGCCTACGCCGGGATTTGAACCCGAGGCCGCTTATCCCGCAACAAGTCGCTCTACCAACTGAGCTACGCAGACGATTATTCTGATTCCTATCTGCCTTTATGTCGTGTGCGTCCTGCTGGCAGGTACGTCACATCTCCCCCCCGAAAGAGGGCCGGGGGCATGGCCCACGGGTCAGCCGTGACCATGAATCGTTGCAGGCAGCCATCCACTGTAGAACGTGCACTTGAGAACTCCCAGTCAATCTGCTGTGTGGAATGCAACATCACACATTTTTATTTTTCGAAGCGCTGGAGAAGGGATTCTCTGATTTTTCCTGTCTCGCGGTGTGGAAATAACATCACACCAATGCGAGATTTTGAACGGCCGGGTCATCCGGATAGTTCGGGCGCCATTATAACGAAGTAAATTTCTCCGTCATTTCTGGTCTACGCCGGGATTCGAACCCGAGGCCGCTTATTCCGGAACAAGTCGCTCTACCAACTGAGCTACGCAGACGATTATTCTGATTCCTATCTGCCTTTATGTCGTGTGCGTCCTGCTGGCAGGTACGTCACATAAGATTAGTGTTCATCAGCCTTCCTTTCAAGCTAATCCTGCAGCCCATGGACGAATACCAGTGTTCATCAGCCTACCTTTATTTCAAGGAAATCATTGTCTATGGGTCAAAGAGGTGTTCATCACCCTATATCTTAATAACATCGTGGTTCCAATAGATGAAGTCTGGTGTTCATGAGCCTAACTCTCCAGGAAATCAAGCAGCCCAAGGTTGCATACTAGTGTCCAAGCTCATGGATGCATGACTAGGGTTCATCATCATACAGCTCATGGATGCAGACTAGTGTTCATCAGCATTCCTTTCAAGGAAATCATCAGCACACGGGTGCAGACAAATATTTATCAGTGTACTTTTTAAAGAAACCATGCAGCTCATTGACGCAAACTAGTGTTCATCAGCCTTCCTTTCAAGGAAATTATGAATACCATTGATACAGACCAGTGATCTTTAGCATGCCTTTAAAGGGAATCATGCGGTCCTTGAGAGCAGACCAGTGTTAATGAGCCTACTTTTCAGTTGAATAATGCACGTGCAGCCCATGGATACGACTAGTGTTCATCAGCCTTCCTTTCAAGCGAATCATGCAGCCCATGGATGAAAACCAGTATTCATCAGCCTATACCTTTATTTCAAGGAAATCGTTCCGCCTATGGGTCAGACAGGTGTTCATCACCTTCTCTCTTAAGATAATCATGCTTCCAATAGATGAAGACCAGTGTTCATGAGCCTAACTCTCCAGGAAGTTATGCAGCTCAAGGATGTATACTAGTGTTCATCAGTCTGCCTTTCAGTAGAATCATTCGGCTGATGGATGAAGACCAGTCTTCAGCGGTATAACTTTCAAGGAAATCATTCAGCCTTTGGATGCAGACCAGTGTTCCTTAGTCTGCCTTTTAATAAAATCTTACTGCCCAACGATGCAGACCAGTGTTTAACCTGCCTAGCTTTCAACGAAACCAAGCAGGCCATAATTGTAGACCAATGTTCATCAACCTACTTACCTTCCAAAGAAATCATGTAGTCCATGGATGTAGATCAGTTGTAACTAAATGCGGGAGAGTAGTTTACACTAATCTCCCGCATTTAGTTACCGCTTCTTATTGAATCTGTGAGAGAACATAATTCAATGGGCTAACAACTTAGTTTCGTACGATCTTTTAGTTTGCACCAGATGTGGAAACGGGGCAACAATTTATTGCGGGTCCAACGGGTCGGGTCAAGGTGTTGAAGACCCGATTTTGACCCGGTTTTATTCCCGTTTTATTTTTGAAAAGAGAAAAATATATTCCAAAGAAAAATGCGCGTTGTGGAATTCTGTAGTCGATACTGGTGCCCACGGAGTGAATAATAATTTGCCATGCAAAAATATTGTCGTCACTTTCTTAAAGCAACGAAGATTTCCACCGACCGACATCAGACATACCGACACCATATCGTAAAAAGATACTTCATTTGCCTTCTTTTACAGAGCGATTGTCCAGGGCAAGGTACAGGCAAACGCCATTCTTCTGCTTCTCAGCTGATTCTCTCTCCGTGCGAAGTTCACTGTATGACTAAGAGTTACTTTTCACATTGCATCTTTTACATTGAGCATTCAGAGGTTTTCGATTGATGTGCTAACATTGCGTTCACATGACGTGTCATGTCGAAATTAACTCCTTATTTGTTAATATGGATGAATTTAATATGAAGGAGATTGAGAAAGGCGTCGATGCCAACAAATACGAGCTTGTTGAAAACCACAAGGGGAAGAGTGAATGCTGGAAATTGTTTCGTCTCATTAAGAAACCGGTGAATAATTCTGTGTTGTTTGGTCTTGCTTGTTGTTCAAACTGTGGAAAGTGTATGATTACAATGAAAGATTATGGAACCAAAAATCTAACTGACCATATGAAAGTATGCGCACCTCCGTTGAAGCGTGGAAAGAGTGAACAATCTAAATACATTTAAAAATTACATTTGTGTAACCGTAAATAATGATTATCATTTGTAATATACTCCATGGTCACAGTCATATCAGCCACTACTTCTGGATTACGCAAATTAGTGCCGCTAAAAATGGCACTAAAATTTGGCAAGTAACCAAATTTTATTATTAAAAAGGATTTCAGTTATTAAATATCAAGCAGTTAGTGGGGAAAATGTATATACACTGAAGAGCAATTGAATTAGAGATAGCTGGCGTTATGCAAATGTGGCGCTGTGGGCGGCCCTGTAAACGGAAACGACATGACGTATGCAGCGATCCGACAATATAAGGAGTGATGCGACGGGTATCAGTGAGAGTCGGACGCAGTATGGGTAAGACGAAAGATCTAAGCTCATTTGATCGTTAGCACATTGTCGGGGCCCGACGAATGGGTCACTCCGTCTCAGGAGGCGTGCTGGCACTGAAATTTTCACGAGCCACTGTATCACGGGTGCACCGTGAGTACATCGAATCCGGTAAAACCATCCCTGCAAGGGCCAACTGCCGTGGACAACAGCTTGTGTATCATAGGGGTCATCGTCGGCTAGCTCACATTGTAACAGCGGATAGACGGGCCACAGTGCAAGAAATCACTCAGCAATTTAATGCTGGTGCACCAAAACGTGTAAGCAGCCACACCATCCAGAATCATCTCCTCGCTATGGGGTACAGAAGCCATCGTCCCACGAGGGTACCGCTGCTGACCGCACATCACAGTGTGCAAAGATTAACATGGGTGCAAGAACATCGCCACTGGACCTTAGACATGTGGGAAAATGTTGCCATGACTCATGAGTCGAGGTTTACGTTGGTACATGTGGATGGCAGGATAGGAGTACGGCGCAAAAACAAGAAGCGATGGATCTTTCTTTCCAGCAGGGTACTCTTAAAGCAGAAGGTGGTGGCATTCTCGTCTGGGGACTGTTTACGTGGACTGAAATGGGACCCCTGGTACGTGTGACATCGTCCCTCACAGGTCAACGTTACCGGGATATCCTGGACGACTATTTGCTCCCGTTTGTGCGTCTTCATCATCCCACTGGGGACCTCATCCTGCAACAAACAATGCACCTTGCCGTCGCTCCCGAATTGTATCCGAATGGTTGGATGAACACTCCACCGACGTGACCTCGCTTCCTTGGCCAGCTTGGTCACCTGAACTCAATCTCATCGAGCATATCTGGGATGCCATCGAGAGAGATGTTCGAGGCTCTGACCCCCTCCATCAAATCTTCGTGAACTGTGGGAGCTTGTTCAGGGGTCGTGGATCCGTATGGCTTCCCAACGCTTCCGGTGTCTTGTCGAGTCCATGCCGAGACGAATCGCCGCCGTCATCAGGGCGAAAGGTGGTGCTACACGTTACTAGACAGGTATCTCTAATTCAATTGCTCTTCAGTTTATATTTTACTTATATATATATATATATATATAAAATTGAGTTTCGAATTTATAGTTCAAAACAGATTTGTCCGGGTCACTTACGGGTCCGTGTCGGTTCCAGTTATCGGGGACGTCCGAGTTTTAAATGTTTTACCCGTTTCCAACACTGGTTTGCACCAGAATAATGAACCAAAAACTCCAATACCAGAAATCACATTCTGTTACATGAATGCTAAAGCTAAATACGTAATGATATAATTTAATCAACATTATAAAACCTCAAATCAGATACATACTACTTATAAACCCATGCGTCGTGTATAATTTCTCTCGCAATCATCCTTTTCAATTTATCCTATCTTGTGAAGAGTTTACTTCTGATTTTTTATTTCTTAACGTTGCCTCAGAAATCGTAGTTTTGGAACTCCTAGCAGTAAGCCGAAACAGTCGGTTGTGATTTAAAAGCCAACCCACTGGCTATATGTTTGTGGGTACTAATATTTATGGTTGGTTGTTAGTTATGCCTTTCAGTGTGATTGCTGATGCTAAGGTGTTTTACTTTCAGTAGTATTAAGTAGTTGCTAAAACTAACATTTCAGTTCATACATACTCTTTCACTTTGTTCTGTGAACTAGTATGTTTTACAAATGTATGTAGCTCTATGATAATAAAAAGAGCAAGGACGAGGAAAGTGTGTTTTCACTTAGGTTATATAGTGCCTGTGCATTATACTGCGTATCTAACAAATTTAATCATTATGGAACCTTGTAGCAGAAGACACTAGTCTTGTGGAGACTCTCAATCTTGTGGCCATATTCCTTTGGAGATCACTCGGTCATCGAAGAAAGAGGAAATTTCACTCGTGCATCTACGCGACGTGTGGCATGTCGCTCCATCCTGTTGAAAGTGCCCCGTCGTCAAATCGATGTCGGTTAATTAGTCCACAAATTGTCTGATAATGTTCACATATGACGCCGCGTTTATTACGATCCTGAAATGGGTCCAATTATTGTGGTTCGGGACTCAGCACACAAACCACCGACTTTTTCAGGATGTAATGGGGTTTCGTGTAAATAATATGGATTATCTGTAGCCCAGATGCGGGAATTTTGGGAATTGACATACCCGTCCAAATGAAACTATGCTTCGTCAGTGAACCATGTCCAGTCCAAAATGTTCGGAATTATGAGTAAAATGTCCGGAACCAGTGCCAATAAGAAACACGCGTTTCAAGATCTGGTTCTTGCACAGTTGTTACAAGATACAGATGAACCAAAGCTTTCGTCGCGGTTCTTTGGCAGGTGGAAACGGAATTACCAGTTTCTTGTGACGAAAGTAGTCGCCGTCCCGGTGGCGCAGTGGTCTAAGCGATGGACTCTGATCATTCGTCCGAAAGGGGTCCGGGTTCGAATCCCGATGAGGCATGGATGCTGTGTTTGTCTTGCAGCACTGGCTCCCTTCCTTCCCTGGAACCAGTGACCCTAAATTAACGCCTATTGAGTTGTTCTCGGTGGTCGTAAAACCTCCAACCAAAGGGAAAAAAAAAGCATTCCTCTCGGAGGGATCAAGATTCGAATCCCGATAAAGCATGGATGTTGTGTTTACCTTATGGCGCTGGCTGTCTCCCTTCCCTGGAACCAGTGGCCCTAAATTAAGGACGGGCGGCTGCTTATAGCCCATTGAGTTGCTCACGGTGGTCGTTAAACCTTCAATCAAAAAAAAAAAAAAAAACAAGAAATACGACACCGAATTTTCGGGTGTAATAAGCACGTCTTTTGAATCCGTTCTGCTTTTGAATCCGTTCTGACGCAACTTAAATTTATCAAAATCAGTGGAGCCGGTATGGAAAACAATAGTATCTGACGGAAGAAAGAAGTTTTTCAATCGGGTTTTTAATCCCTCAGATATTGCTGTAAACGGAATCGTGAGCTTACGCCCTCTAGTTGCAGACTTGGTTGTTAAGAAAAACATTAATTTATATACGAAACATTCCGCACCGGAAACTTTCTTCAACACAGAAATAATTTTTCAACTCGGACTCTTAGAAACAGAGATGTCGACAAAAACAAGATTTGACTTTACGTCTCCTGGTGGGAAAACCTTGCATTATTTTAGGAAGAAAGTATTCTCAAAACATTTTTCCATATGAGCGGTCATCATTCGGATGTTTCATGCATCCCAATGCAAAAAGAATTTTTCAAATCGGACTAATAGTTGCAGAGATATCGTGCGTACAGACGGACGGACGGACAAACCGATGACATAAGCACAATCTTTTTTTACAAAAGACGTGCTAAAAAGTCGTAGTGACTTCTTCGGCGAGGCCAGCAACCTGTGCTTCACCTTTTCGATTTTTTCTTCTGCTAAAGGAGGACGCTCGTCACTCTATTGGTCAAGACACTGTCTGTTGTGTCAAATTTCTTTTCTAACTTGACGATGTAACATTTTTCTGATACCTTTTCTTCTCCAGGAATTCACGCTGCTACATTTATAGACTTTGTTATTTAATTACGTTTCACAATTAACACCCGTTTCCCAACGGTATACACAGTCATCCTGAACAAAGTTAAATGACACAATTAAACACTCAATTGCCTACGGACAGAATTAGCACGCCCGGCCATCTGATGGGATGACGTCGCAACGAGTCATCGCCTTATCAGGAAAATCACTCCCGTGCATTTCTCAAGGATGAAGGCCCCTTGTAAACCAAACTTCTGGTTTCTATGCAGAGTGAGAAGAACACAATAGTTGGTTCTTTGGATAGACTACCTTGTGAGACACCCTGTATTTTAAGAGAACGTAGCGAGAATGGTGCCTGAAATTTTGGATGACAAATGCATTAAAATATCTGAAGCGAATTTACAAAAAGGTTTATATTACAGAATTATTGCGAAGCTCATTTTGAGGCATGATATAATTTTGTTTACAAAATTAGCAGGAATTAATTGAACGGACGGAAAGTTGGTTCTATTACACGTTCTTGCATAATAGGTTCAGAAACAAGAGGGTACTTATAACAAAGCCGCGGTTTCCATTAGGTGGCAAATGAGGAAAGCAGTATCTCCGACAATGACTCATATCCTGACGTTAATGACCATTAACTGTGGTATGAATAATGCCCGGCTAAGATCTTAAAGTTTCCTAATGACGTAGCTATTGGTGCCTTAACATAGCTGACGAGTCTGTTTGATATATACATAAAAAGGAGAGAGAGAGAGAGAGAGAGAGAGATGAAAGGTTGAAGATAAAGCTGAATAGAGGGACAAACAACTTTGATGATGTATTCCCATTTTAGTTCAGAACCCTAGCGCATTATGAGTCCCTGCTAGTGAGCACAATTCAACAAATTTAGTTTATATTAAGCCATAGAAACATACTGGGTGGTTATGACGCAGTAAATAATTTGAATCATAATCCAGAACTTCTACCGCAGATGGTAATATAGAAAGTAACTTGATATTTCGTCATAATTTATGCACATGCGCTGATGGTACATCACGTGATAATACAATTCTTCAGACAAGAGTCACTGATTCACCGGTAAAGAACTCTGAACTAGACTTCCGTGATACCTTAATTACGATATTTTGAGCAGCTGGTTTTATTCCGTAAAACCTACTCAACGAACACTCTCGAAAAGACACCTCCATATCTAGCTGGAAATTTTGTGATTCCAAGTCAGGAAGTTTATACGGTTGGGTATATTTGCCTCCAAATAGCGGACAGAGATCTTGCTCATTTAGCAATTAAAAGAAACATGAACATCCAAGACAAAGAGATATGCAAATCTTTGCCGCATAGATTTTGTTTGGTATATTTGGACACAAATACACTGACGGAAAAAAAATCCCAACATCAAGAAGGAGTTGTGTTAGATAAATGACAGTTGGTAGGCGGTGAGAGTACATATGTAAGATGACGTCTATGTAAATTTCGCGCTCGGCGCATACGTGTGGCGCTAGTATCACCCCTCGGAACAGGCAAAGAAGGTTTGCTGTAAATACACACTGTAACGTTCGTGAGCGTTAGTTATCGTTGAGATTTGACGTAGTGTGTTGATGTTAGTCCAGAATGCCTTTAAGAAGACGAAGAAGCCATTATCAACAGCTCACGGAGTTTGAACGAGGTCGTGTAATAGGGCTACGAGAAGGTGGATTTTCGTTCCGCAATATTGCAGAACGACTTGGCAGGAATGTAGCCACTGTGCATGATTGTTGGCAGCGGTGGTCAAGGGAAGGTACTGCCTCAAGAAGACCGGGTTCCGGCCGGCCACGTGGCACTACTGAGAGGAAAGACCGCCGTGTACGGCGTATGGCCGTGGCGAATCGTACCGCGTCTGCGGTAACAATTCAAGCTGCAGTTGCCACCACAGTGACACAACGAACTGTTACAAATCGGTTACTTGAAGGACAGCTCCGAGCCAGACGCCCTGTAGCGTGCATTCCACTTAATCCAAACCACTGCCGTTGGCGACGTCAGTGGTGTCAAGCTAGAGCTCATTGTAGGACGGAGTGGAGATCTGTTGTGTCTTCTGATGAAAGCCGGTTCTTCCTGGGTGCCAGTGATGGCCGTGTGTTGGTTAGAAGGAGGCCAGGTGAGCGCCTGAAACCACCCTGTCTGCGGCCGAGAAACACTGGACTTACACCTAGAGTTATAGTCTGGGGAGCAATTCCCTATGACAGCAGGAGCACTCTCGTGGTTATCCCACGCACCCCGACGGCACAGTTGTACGTCGGTCTGGAGATTCAACCTGTTGTGCTGCCATTCATGAACAGCATTCCAGGGAGTGTTTTCCAACAGGATGACGCTCGCCTGCATACCGCTGTTGTAACCCAACATGCTCTACAGAGTGTCGACATGTTGCCGTGGCCTGCTAGATCACCAGATCTTTCTCCAATCGAGCACGTATGGGACATCATTGGACGACAACTCTAGCGTCACCCCCAACCAGCATTAACCGTCCCTGTATTGACCGACCAAGTGCAACAGGCATGGAACTCCATCCCACAAACTGACATCCAGCAACGACACAATGCATGAACGTTTGCGTGCTTGCATTCAACATTCTGGCGGTTACACCGGTTATTAATATACCAGCACTTCACATTTGAAATGGCTCTTCTCGCGCTTACATTAAGCTGTGATCTTGACACCTTAATCGATTAAATATGTTACCTATACAAATATATTCCCGCCATTTCATTCCTCTACAACTATTTTTTCGTGGTGTTGGGAATTTTTTTCCCCTCAGCGTAGGATACGTTTTTGTTCTCCAAAGTCCTATTACGCGATCTACACCCAGGCTCTTCCGTAGGCATTAAGCAAGTCAGGCGACACGAAATTTTTAAAGAAAACAGTCGTATTCATTTCTGTCGTATTTGTGATTTCTAGAAGATCACAATTAAAATGTTTGCATTGCTTACAGTTTAGATTTGACGCATGTGCTCTCTTGAGAAGTATTTAAAATTTATATTTTCCGTTATCATTCAGTGTGACATACATATTAAGCATCATATACCCAGGGAATAAGCAATTACAATCCATAAACTTTGACATACATGCCGCTGTTACGTCACTTTTGGGTGTATTGAAGTTTATAAAAGATTATCGAAAAAACCGATTTGAAAAAGTAAAATTTGCAACATGTGAGTTTTCAGCTATCTGAGAAATAACTCCAGAATTTCCTGCGGAACAACAAGTTTGAAGACTAATAGAAGAAAAAAGCAATATGATTAGGAAAGCAAAGAAGAAATTCCGCTCCATAATCCAGAAAAAAAGATGAAATTGACTTTTTCAACACATTTTTAGATGTAGCTATAAATTTAATACAAGATTATTTTGAAACAAGTTAGCAAAATCCTGCAATGCATTGATTATGATACGCTTTCCAACATACCAGAAATCATTACTCAAAATTATGACGAGGATGGCTGTGGAATAAATCTAGTTCCTGTGCCCTGACTTTTGACGCCACTTCAATTATATTGAACAGAACCGGTTTAGTATACCTCCGAAACAACATACTAAAGTTTTGTTGCAATCGAAGCATTTTTACGTAAGTTATGACTCATAAGGACAATAGAATGGATTCCGCTCCTAAGTCCTGACCGTTTGCCCCATTTTGTCCATTTTGAAGAGGATTCGTTCCCAGTTGTCCCCTACCACATACTAAAATTTCGTCTAAATCGAGCCATTTTTATGGGAGTTATCGTGCGGACGGACTGACAGACAGACAGACGGACAAAGCTGGAGCATATGCGCTTCTTCAACGTACGGTTGGAAAGTGTAAAATGACAGGACATCATAGCTCACATTTCAAGTTTTTTTATGAAATTAGTTCTTTAGTTAACTGGACGTCAGGAACACTGTTACAATATTGCAAATATTTGGAAGTTATTCTCACGGCGAAAGATACATCTGATATTGATGCAGTGGAACTCTTTGAAGAATTGAAATTGTTGTGCCTACTTGTTGACAAAAAATCTCAACCACAAGATGTGCTAAAACTAATTTATGACCGCAATTTAAAAGAAATTCATCCACACACAGGAACTGCGTTTCGGGTTCTTTTGACAACACCAGTAATTGTTGCCAGTGCCGAAAGGAGTTTCTCGAAGCACCATCTCTGAAGAAAGATTAGTAGGATTTTCCATTTTATCAATTGAAGCCGAAATGGCTTACGATCTCAATCAGGAAGATGTTGTTTAAAATTTTTGCAGCATAAAAAATGCGAAAAAGGTAGATTGTTTAATTTTTTAAAGGTATTTTGCAACGCAATAGTTCAACGACAAAATTATATATAACTTAAAAGCAGGTAATTATTTTCCCGAAGTATTTTGGAATGCAATAGTTTAATAACAGAATTACATTAATGCACAGTCATTTTTCTATTTGCCCATACGCTGGGCTGCAGAACTTCTAGGGACGGGAATGTGTACCAGAATGTGGTTTCAATATGGCCGATCTTTTCTTTGAAGTGGGCAAAACATATTCTTTCAAACAAAATAAGGTATTCGTTGCCAGTCCAGAAGATGATTATTTATTCCCCATTTTCGAACTAAATACTTGTCAAAACAGTAAGAATGCAAAAGATTTCATTGAGATTGATTAAAATCTGTGTATGGAAGAGGCAACGAACAATGTGCTCGAGTTGGTTGCGTTGAACACATCGCAAGAAAATTATTTAGTTGAGGAACAATCTGTTGTAGAAGAGGTGTGAGATTCTTATAAAGACGCTTTATAGTGTAATGAAGAATTAAAATAAATTTTTGTGCACAAATGGAATAGGGTGGCAGCCGAAAATTGCTGAATGATTTAATTAAATAATAAGCGGTAAGTTTGTGCGTTTTAAAATTCATGATGTAGCATATTTTATTGTTCCGTACGTAATTTTAAACATAAATACATACAGGGGTTGGACATAATAATGTTAACCCTTAGGAAAAGAAGGTTGTACGTACCTAGTAGGGCGTGGGAGCACTTTCCACATTGACAACCGCCTGAAGCTCCTTGGAATGGGAGCATAAAGTCCTGGATGGGGGTTAGTTGGATATTGCGCAATTCTTCATACAAAAATTGCTCCAGGTCATTGTGAGATGCAGGATGAGAATAACAGGATTTTACTCTGTTTTCCAACACAGACCATAATGGCTCGATAATGTTTACTTCTGGTGACTGTGGAACCCAAGAAAGATGTAAAAGTCCGTCCACATGTTCCACAAACCCTGATTGGATATTCCGAGCTCTGAGAGTTGGATTGCGGAGTTATCATCTTGGTAGATGGCACCTCCTGAAGGTAACAATGCTTGAGCTATTGGATGGAATTGGTCGTCCAAAATGGTTTCATACGCCCTACAAGTCGTCTGTCCTTTCAAGTTGGTCAGGGGACCTGCTGAAAACCACGATATGACCTCCCAGAGCATGACAGAACCACCACCATGCTGCACTGTTGGGAGCAGATATTCTTGGTTGTACGCTTCTGACTGTGTTCTTCAAACATAAATACGTCCTGAGGTGAGGAATAGTGTGAATGTGGATTTATCCGACCACATTACACGTTTCTATGCATCTTCCGTCCACGTTGTATGCTCCTGGCACCACTGCTGTCGCCGTTATGCGTTCACCCTGGTCACCAGAATTTTTGAAAAAAAGTTCTGCCGTGAATATTTTGTTTACGCAGCACCCTGCGCACTGTTTTCGTTGATACTGGGAACTGGAGACGCAGATTGAGCTCCACACTAATTTTTGGCGCCGTGGTCTTCTTATTTGCAGGTAATAATACTCTTTAATGCTCTTCTGTCTCTATCAGTCAGGGTCGTTTTTTCCCGCTCTTGTGTTTCGCAGACGAGGTTTTGCCACGAACACGATATACTGTCATGGCGGTAGATACGGTAGCTCTCTTCACCACTACTACCCTGGCGACTGTTGTCACGGAAGCACAAACTAGCCGGCCACCACTAATTTACCCTCTTTCGAAGTCTGTTACGTCGCTTATTTCGTAGTCATCTTGAAAGAAATTTTGCAGCAAGACACTTTAAATGCACTTATACAGGACCTTGAGGTTCTGAACAAAGTTATTACAACCTAAATGTGGTGGGTAACTTTGCGTATTGCGATGTACGCAGCTGATTAAAAATCACGTCTTTCAGCGTGGTGTTCGCATTAACTCCTGTACATTATTATATGTATGGTATTTTAAATTAAATGTACTGTATGCATCCGCACGCATTTTTGTTTCCCACTGTAAAAGAAGAGAAAAACCTTTAATCGAACACATAATTTTTATTATACATTGTATTTAATATGTAGTTTTTCGTACGAGGTGTTTATATCCTGCTGGCCACCCAAAATGCAGCACCTAGAAGGACACGAGATAGCAAAGCCAGATTTACTGGACACATAACAACAGATACAAACATGAAACGACTGAGCTTACAGGCCCGTGCTACTTGCAGAACACGCAGACATCAATAGTTCGTGTGACGTTCATGGCTGGCAATAACGGCCGCTACATGCCGTGGCATCGAACGAAAGAGGCTTTAGATGTGGGCTTGGGGTATGTCGGTCCAGGCTGCTTCCACACGTTGCCACAGTTCATCAGGTGTAGCCCCGGGTGGTGCTTGCCGGGCCACTCGGTTGCCGATCAGCGACCAGACGTGTTCGATGGGCGACATATCGGGAGAACAGGCGGGCCACGGCATCAGTGACACCTGGTAGGCCGTGAAGAATTGTTGCATGATGCGTGTGTCATGGCGAAAATTTTAACCTCTGGTGAATTTCAGAAAGACCTAATCAATCTTTCTGTTGGTTTATTAGGGACTAATTAATGCAAAATTTTCTCCCATGACATACGTTAGAAGAAAATTCCTGGTTGAAAGGCAGGGGAATTCGTGCGCAAAATTCGCTTGTCTTAATCACAACCAGGAAAACAAAATTTCATGTTAAAGAAAAAAAAAAAAAGAGAAAAAGAGAATAATATTTGATTTAACTGACTTTGGGGTTTTGGAAATAATTATTTTATCTGTTCTTTTATCGCGATAGGAAAAGGCGAGTAGGTGTGCAGCTCTGAGAATCGAAATTAATTTTACTTTCACATCACGGAACGAGAAAAAAAAAAAAACGTTTCTGAAGAGAGAAAAAAAAAAGAAAGTTGTAAGAAAAAGAAATCTTCTTTCAGATCGGCCATTTTAAGGGTCCTGTAGAAGTCGCTCAGAAAATGTTGCAGAAATGCTCTTAGGGGGTTGGCGCTGTTCTATTTCTGGGACAAGGTCACAGCCGCACATAGGAAGTTACTTGGTCCCTACGTGCAAAGGTCAAGGGTTCATCTTCCCCTGGCTGACCGAAGATGCCATGTGCCTGGTAACATTTATTTTTTTCCGTTGAGAGTGCTGGACGCTGCAACGATGCTTACGTGTGAAGGTCAGAGGTCACTCGAGGCGTGGGAGAAAGCCGTGGTTTTGCAGGGCTGCTGTTACAAGGGAAAATTTCATCCAATCAGGGGTCGACATTTTCCAACACCCCAGAGTTCTTTTACACTTTGAGACGCTTGTCTCAGGCTTTTTTGCTCTTGTCTTCGCTCTTGCTGGTCGGCAGGAAAAAGGACCGGCCGAGTTTTCTCCTCGCCTTTTGGTGGGAAGAGGACCAACAGAAAAAACAAGTTTTTTCTTGACTGCCTTTGCTGACAACCAGTCCACCACAATGGGACACTCTGGATCTGGGCTGCCTATTGAAAGTTTTGACGATGTAGAACGCGGATAAAGCGGCATTCCGCCGGCCGGGAACTTCGCCCTGGCAAGAAAAAAATGGCGGGGAGGCGACAGGCTAGTACGATGTTGGTCGTGGAGGCCGGCTTAGCTAAAAAGGGATATGCCTCCTCCTTTATTGATATCCCGCAAACCCATCGACAGCTTCTTCATTCTGTTGCTACTTCCAAAGGGGAGGCCTGCTTGAAAGGCCGGAGGAAAGAAGCCAAAAAAAAAAAACAGTTCCATCTCATTCTAAAGTTTGGGGAGGCTCTTCCCTACAGGTCATCAGGAAGCACATTGCTGCTAATCACCAGGTGGATATTGAAGGCTCTCGCCCTTTCATCAAAAAGGTACCTCGAGTCTGCAGCTGCCAGCGATGCCCTTGTTCAGAAATAAGAGAAAAGACATGGAAGACGACCTACAGAGACTTCGGGGGCTTCAGTGATAGTAACGCGTTGGTGTGTTGTGTTGTAGAGAAAAAAATAAGACGCCAGCTCAAAGGTAATGTTTTTAGTTCATATCTTTTAGTATTGATACATAACATCCCACGCAGGGTACCTAAGCTTCGAGCTGAGCATAAGAAAAAAAAAAGCAAGTTTTTTTTTTGCAGCTGATTCTGGCTGTGTTGTCGTTCAGTTTTCAAAATTAAGATTTATTAGTTCCTCAGGTATGAGTTCAGAAAAAAGAAAAAAAAAAAAGGAAGGGGAGTTGAAGATGCTTTCATTTAGGTTTTTTTGTGTTGTCAGGTCTGGTATTTTAGCAACTCCCCAGGCCAGTAAATTTTAATGTATCAAAAAAAAATTGGTTTAATGTTTGAGCACAGTGAATTTTGGTGCATCGATTGTAGTTTAGTTGGGCATGTGATAATTGAAAAGCAGTGTTATTGTGATGCCGTGTGTGATAAAATAATTGTAAACTTTTCTCTCTAGCCTTTACAGCGTTGAGTTATTTTTTTTATGAGTGAAGATAAATTATATGGGATGATTTATATTGGGATTTTGGGAGCATATGCATAGTGTGATGAAATTGGAAACCTAAAGTGCTGTTTACATTCTTGGAGTGTTGAGTGTCGAAATTAAGATGGTAGGTGTGTTATTTGAGGACCAGTATTTTACATGCTCCAGATGAGTGTTAATCTCCCATTGGAAAGGGGTGATCTTAGGGCAAGCCTGGGAACTTGTCCTAGGGCAGAGGGCTCTGAGTAGGGAATTTTCACCAGGATGCGATGTGTGCAAAATAGAAGTTAAGGTATTTGGGTTCTCAAGTTTAGTATTTCACAAAAACAATGAACATCATGGGTTGAGAAGACACACTTTTGCTCATCAGCTCCAGTATTAATTGTTCTTTTCCTTGGCCTAAATTTTCTTGTTTTTACTAAAAGAGTCTAAATGTAATTTTAATTTTCAATAAGGTGAAAATATTTAGTAAGTTATGGAAATGGTCAGTGTTATTATCTGCAGTGCGACCTGCGCATTGCCATGGTACAGAAGAATTTCCTTGCTAGTGATTTTTCCTATGATATATGTGGATAGAGATAAGTGATTTTTCCTGGGATATATGTGGATATGGTGATTTTGGATTTCTTGGGATATAGAGAGATAAGTGATTTTTCCTGGGATATAGTTGTGTTAGTTCTGGGCCGGATGTGCCTGGAGTATTTTGGGTTGAAGTACGGCAGGCTCTTGCATGCGTTTTTGATCAAGGTGGGATCATGCATTGGTTCGAAAAGGGGGAGCCTTGAGGACGTGGTTTTTGGGGGAAAACTTGTCTTCAAACCCCCCAAGTAGTTTCGCTCCCCACGGAGATATGTACTGCCAGCGAGGGTCGGTCAGGCGTTGCTTCAATGGATATTGCGAGATCATGTTAGAGGAAATTCTGTACCTGATGATGATGCGTCACACTTGAGGATTTTTTCCTTTCCCTTTGCCTAGGCTGAAATTGGATTCACGACCCAATTCCATGCCTTCAGCCTGACTAGTATTTTCTTCTTGTGTTGGTTCTCAAAACCCAGGGTAGTGTCTGAACTGAGAGTATTTGCCTCACCGCTACCTCAGTAATTCACTGCAGGTGTTAAAATTAAGTTTGTTTGTGATTTAAAGTATCTAAATTAATTTGTTTATGATATGCTGTAGTGCTAGGGATGTAAATTCTAAATTCTGGTTGTTAGTGTTAGTGAGCATGATATTTAGTTTGGAAATTTAGTTAATCTGTATATTGAGCTTTTGTTTACAGTGTAGAGTTATTAAGTATCTGGAGCTATTATTTGAAGTGCAGAGTGAGGTGATTTTTATGAGCAAGCTAGTGCAAGAAGATTGTTTGAATTTCTGAATTATGTTGATGATGTTATGAAGAGTGATAATTTTTTTAGTTAGTGAGGTTTCTTTATAAGTGAAGTAGGTTCATTCAGGGTAGTTCTATAGGTTATGTAATGTTAATTAATGCTTGTGCTCAGTGTAAATTCTGTTTTGAGGATAATTTACTTGGTTTGTTTACTTTCAGATAGTAGATTTGGTTAAAGTACAATTTGTGGCTCTTATTATAACTGTAAATTTAATTAAAGTCTTTGAAGCTGGTCTGGGAGATTGCAGAGTTTGCTAAGATTGTTTAGGTGCTGTAAATTTAAATCAATAAGTGTAAAATTGTAAATTTGTCATTGAGTTAATTAGGTGAGGGAGAAGAGAGTGCGTTTCAAAAAGAACAGAACTTGTCCACCTTGTGGAATTAAAATAAAAATAATTCAGTAAATTTTTTGTGTAAATTATGTGAATCGTAGTATAATTTTGGATGCATAAAGTGTGTAAACTACGTGAATCATAGTATTATTTTGGATGCATAAAGTCAATGTCCAGTGTTCAAACCAACTGTGTTGAAATATGTCAAGTTGTGCTGTTCATAAGGCCAGTGGCCAAACAGATAGAAAAAAAGATTGAGATTCTGTTTTTATACTGCTGTGTGTAAGCAAACTAGAAAAGAAAGAAATACCACAGCTGATTGTCCACTAAATTACCTTGTTAAGTTTTTAAAGAAAAAAATAAATACAGGCAGTAGCCTTTCAAAAAAAGTCCAAAATTAGTGCAGTGTGAAAAATTTTGTGTGCTGTTGTCTTCCATGACTTGGTACCATGTATTCACCTTAGCTTGACTAAGGCTATCGATCCGAATCCTGGTATTATAAGGTATTTCATAACTGCAATTTTTGTCCTATCCTTTTAAATTGACTTTCACCGCCTCCACAAGTTGTTATTGAACGAGTACATTTTATCCTATAACTTATAGTGACACCTTTTCATACACATGCAACAATATTCACTTATTTTTGCACTTTCAGGTGACTCAACTCTGCGTGAACACAAACAACGCAAACTTTCCAATAACTTCTTGTGGAATGTAAATTTTTAGATGCATTTTTGTTTAGGATGTTCATGGCCTTCATATACTTAGAAAATATTTTTGTTTCGAAATGCATCTACCCATCTCCCAAAGTTAAATTTTAGTCTGAATTCAAAATTTCCCTTTAAGTTTACTTTTGGCTATCTATTATAATAACCCTTATAGAAAGTAACTAAGAAAACCCCACAAACACGTGCCACGTGCGGGCGCGTATTGTCCTGTTGAAACGTGGCAGCTTGCAGGTACGGGAGGACTACAGGCTCCAGAACGTCGGAGATGCAGCGGTGGCTGTTGAGTGTACCGGCGATGCGCACCAGAAGGGTGCGGGTGTCATATCTAATTGTGCCCCAAACCATAAAGCCAGGCGACGGACTGGTACGGCGATGCATAATGCAAGCGTCGTACACTCTCTCGCCGCGGTGCCGCCACACGCGGATCCGACCATAGTGGTGTTGCAGGCAGAAGCGGGATTCGTCGGAGAAGACAACGTCGTGCCATTCCGTAGCCCAGGTGCGGCGTTCAACGGCCCACTGCCGCCACACTCGCCGGTTTTGTAACGTCAATGGTAATCGGAGCAATGGGCACCGTGCGACAAGTCCCCGCTCCTGCAGACGACGTCGAACGGTACGTGCTGACACAGGTTGTTGCGCAACACACACTAATTTCTGCGCTAACGTTCGTGTTGTGGCGGTGCGAACCGTCAATGCCCGCCGCACAACATGCCGGTCTTCTCTTTCGGTGGTGTGCCGCGGCTGCGGCAATCACTCACATCGGTCCGACCGTCCCTCCTGCACCCACCGAATCCATACTCGTCTCACTGTGGCTGGATGTCGTCCCACACGGGCGCCGATGTTTCGGTACGATAAACCGCTGTCGCGATAAGCCACTATTCGTCGAACTCCGAAACGTGACTGCGGTGTTCTGCGAAGAGGCATCGGGAGGCTTCCCACGTACAGGTCCGGTAGCACAACACACTTCCACTACTTACACCCCGCCTTCTGTGCACCCTTCTTATAGTGCTTCTCGGTGGCGTACCGGGCGCACATGATTTGCATATGCCCTGCAATGCTAATGGTTTGCATGTACTCTCGCGGGCGACGCATGCTGCGAATTTCAGTCCAATCGGATGCTTCCTTCTCGTGTTGCATTTTGGGTGACCAGCAGTGTTCGTGTGAATGGTGGGAACACTTTCAGTGATTTATTGCACAAGTTCAATTAAAAAATCCGAATGTGTCAAATACGTATCTTGTGAAAGAGAAAATGTCCAAACTTTTTTACATCACATCACAACGATTCAATGCAGGAACCACATGTGGCACGGGAAATGTCCACCCCTTCGTTGAAACACGCGCATGCTCAATTATCTCTGCAGGTTTCTGGGTGCACCAGATTTGTCAATTTTGTCGGTTGGCCTTCCCATTGGTGTGAAATGTGGTCTCATCGCTAAACACTACGCAATTAAAGAAGGTGCCATGTTGTCTTGTCATTCCTTGCAGTTCACGACAAAATTGGAAATTCTTCTCTTTGTCGTCTTCCTTTAACATATGCAGCAACTGCAATTTATACGGGTTGATGGCAAGTTCTTTTACAAAAACCCTTTCACGCTGTCGTGGCTGGAATGTGCAGCTCATGTGATGCACACCACCTGAGTTATTGGGAAGGGGAGGGAGAGCCTCATTTTGAATGTATCTCTCACTCGATCCACATTATCAACAGTAACACTGGGTCTGCCACTTCTCTTTCCTATTAACAAGCAACCCATGTTTACAGATTGCTGATGCCACTTGTAAATAGCCTTTGTGGTTGGCGGCTGTTTACCTTATGCACTTCAAAATTCCCTTTGAACGTTTGTCGCGCACTATTTCTAATCAAAAAGTAGCACACAAAGTGCCTTCTACGGACCAGATTCCGCAATCGTTTAACAAGGCTATGCGTGAGTTACGGGTATGACAGGTAACGCCAACTAGCGGTGAATGATGGAAATACACGCCTCGGTGATTACAACGGGGGAAACTTTCGTGCTTCGCCTTTCACATGGTATAGATAAGTAGATGGTGCACCTCTTATTCCATGTGCAATAAACTATTAAAGACGTTCCTATTATTTATGAACAAGCTATAATTTGTGTCAATTTGGGCTCCGAAGTCAACCTTCCGAATAGCGTACATCTTCCCAAAGCAGACAATTGTTGACGTTGTAACGTATTCTCTAATAGAACTTTCCTTTTTTTACGCTTTCCGTTGACGTTGTAACGTATTCTGTAATAGAACTTTCCTTTTTTTACGCTTTCCGTTGACGTTGTAACGTATTCTCTAATAGAACTTTCCTTTTTTTACGCTTTCCGTTGACGTTGTAACGTATTCTCTAATAGAATCCTTTTTTACGCTTTCCGTTGACGTTGTAACGTATTCTCTAATAGAACTTTCCTTTTTTTACGCTTTCCGTTGACGTTGTAACGTATTCTTTAATAGAACTTTTTTTACGCTTTCCGTTGACGTTGTAACGTATTCTCTAATAGAACTTTCCTTTTTTTACGCTTTCCCACCGTAGTTTAAACAAGAAAGATGACACCCAAATTTCGGGTGTAATAAGCACGTCTTTTGAATCCGTTCTGACTCAAATTAAATTTACCAAAGCTATTCAAAGTCAATGGAACTGGTATGGAAAACAATAGTATCTGACGGAAGAAAGAAGTTTTTCAATCGGGTCTTTAATCCCTCAGATACTGCTGTAAACGGAATCGTGAGCTTACGAACTCTTAGAAACAGAGTTATCGACAAAAATAATTTTTGTTTATCGACAAAAATAAAATGTGACTATACGTCCCCGGGTGGGAAAACCATGCATTATTTTAGGAAGAAAGTATTCGAAAAAGGTTTATCCATATAAGCGGTATTTGTCCAAGAAAAAAAATTTAGTCGAGTTTTCAGGAGCCCAGATTTTGCTTCAAATACATCAGAAGCAGCAATTAACACTTATGACCCCTGGTGGCCCAACCATTTTTTACAAAACATTAGAAATTATGTGAAAAAAATTTCCATCAGGTCTTGTATGCGATACAGGAAGAATTTTTCAAATCTGATTTTTAGCAGAAAAAAACGCAATTTACCATTATGCGGCCTAGCGGAAAGTTTGATTTACGTGAAAATTTTGAATGTATGGGAAAAAACATTTCGCATCGGAAACACTATCCAACAAAGAAGGAATTTTTCAAATCGGACTTTTAGAAGTAGAGATATTGACAAAAACAAGATATACACTTACGCCCCCTGGCGTAGAAACTATGCATTATTTCAAGAAGCAAATGTTCCTAAAAGGTTTGTCGACGTGAGTAGCATCGGTCAACAAAGGACTTTTTTCAATCGAAATGTTAGAAGCTCATATTTTGCTGCAAATACATCAGAAGCGGAAATTAAGACTTACGCCATCTGGTGGCCAAACCATTTTTTTACAAAAATTAGAAATTATGTGCAAACGATTTCTCATCAGGAGATGTATCCGGTGCACAAAGAATTTTTCAAATCGGAGATTTATAAGCAGAGAAATAGTGGGAAACGCACTTTACCTATCCGACTCCTAGCGTAAAGTCTATGAATTACTTGAAAATTTTGAATTTATAGGAAAAACATGTCACACTAGAAACACTGTCGAACAAAGAAGGATTTTTTTAAATCGGACTCCTAGAAGTCGGGATATTGACAAAAATAAGATATACATCTACGCCCCTGGCGCAGAAACCATGCACTATTTTAAGAAGAAAATGTTTCTAAAAGGTTTTTCGACATGAGTAGTATCGGTCTACAAACGACGTTTTTTTCAATCGAGAATTTAGAAGCTCATATTTTGTTGCAAATACTTCAGAAGCGGAAATTTAGATTTACGCCCCCTGGTGGTCAAACCATTTTTTTACAAAAATTAGAAATTATGTGCAAACAACTTCCCACCTGGAGATGTATCCGGTGCAGAAAGAATTTTTCAAATCGGAGATTTAGAAGCACAGATATAGGGAGAAACGCAATTTACCTTAACGCCCCCTTGCGGAAAGTCTATGAATTACTTGAAAAATTTTGAAATTATGTGAAAAACATGACAGACGGAAAACACTATCCAACAAAGAAGGAATTTTTCAAATCGGACTCCTAGAAGTAGAGATATTGACAAAAATAAGATATACATCTACGCCCCCTGGCGGAGAAACTGAAATATTTTAAGAAGAAAATATTCCGAAAAGGTTTATCGATGTGAGTGGCATCAGTCCACGAAATAATTTTTTCAATCGGTATGTTAGAAGCTCAGATTTTATGGCAAATACCTCAGAAGCAAAAATTAACACTTACGCCCCCTGGTGGCCAAAGTGTTCTTTACCAAAAATTCGATATTAAATGCAAAAGATTTTCCATCAGGAGATGTATCCGCTGAAAAAAAAAATTTCAAATCAGAGTTTTAGGAGAAAAGTTATCGTGAAAAATGCAATTTACTTTTACGCCTCCTAGCGGAAAATCTATGCGTTATTTGAAAAAGAAAGTATATCAAAAATACTCTTCGGCGTAAATGGAATCGAAAGATAAAAAAAATTCAATCGGATGTTTAGAAGCAAATATGTGGAATAAAACGTAATTTTGAATTCGACATCTGCATTTACGCCCTCTAGCGGCGAAATTGTGCATCGTAAAAAAAAACGAAATGAAGGATCATCATTCGCATATTTCGAGCTTCCGAATGCACAAAGAATTTTTCAAATCGGTTTAATAGTTGCAGAGAAACCGTGGGTACAGACGGACGGACGGACATAACGATAACAGAAGCACGATCTTTTTTTACAAAAGACTTGCTAAAAAACGTATATGCTCCAGCTTTGTCCATCCGTCCGCTTATAACTCACATAAAAATAGTTAGATTTTGATGAAATTTTAGTATGTGGTAGGGGACCACCTGGGCACGAACCCTATTGAAAACGGGCGAAATGGGGTCAAAGGTCAGGGCATAGGAGCGGGATCCATTCCATCGACCTTATGCGTCATAACTTACATAAAAATGCCTCGACTGAGACAAAACTGTATCATGTTGTTTCAGAGGTATACTGAACCGGTTCTGTTGAATATCATCAAAATTTGGGGAAACGTCAGGGCACAGGAGCGGGATCCATTGCATCGCATTTATGCGTCATACCTTGACAAAAATGTTTCTATTGCGACAAAACTTTATTATGTTGTTAGGAGGTACACTGAACCCCTTCTGTTTAATATCATCGAAATGGGGTCTAAGGTCAGGGCACAGGAGCGAGATTTATTCCACAGCCATTATCCTCATAACTTGAGTAATGATTTCTGGTTTGTTGGAAAGCGTATCATAATCAGTGCATTGCATGATTTTACTAACTTGTTTACGCATTCCAACAGTACGTTGAAGAAGCGTATATGCTCCAGCTTTGTCTGTCTGTCCGCACGATAACTCGCGTAAAAATGGTTCGATTTCGCTGAAATTTTATTATGCGGTAGGAAACAACCTGCGAAGGAACCCTATTGAAAATTTGTTAAATGGGGTCAAATGTCAGGACATAGGAGGGGATCAATTCCAACTTACGTAAAAATGCTACGATTGCGACAAAACTTCATAATGTTGTTCAGGAGATGTACTGAACCAGATTCTGTTTAATAACATCGAAATGGTGTCAAAGGTCAGGGCACAGGAGCAAGATTCATTCTATAGCCATTATCCTTATTACTTGACTAAAAATGCTTCTATTTAGACAAAATTGTAGTATGATGTTCCGGAGGTATAATAAAACAATTCTGTTTAATATCATCGAAATGGGGTCAAGGGTACATTAGCCAGATTTATTCCACAACCATTATCCTTATAACTTGAATAAAAATGCTTCTATGCCCCCCCCCGGTGGCGCAGTAGTCTAAGCAATGGCTTCTGATCATTCGTCTGAAAAGGGTCGGAGTTCGAATCCCGGTGAGGCATGGATGTTGTGTTTGTCTTATGGAGCTGGTGGCTCTCTCCCTTCCCAGGAACCAGTGACCCTAAATTAGAGAAAAGCAACTGCTTATAGCCCATTGAGTTCCTCACGGTTGTCGTTAAACCTCCAATCAAAAACAAAATTCTTCAATTGCGACAAAACTTTAGTATGTCATTCAGGAGGTATACTGAACCGGTTCTGTTGAATATCATCGAAATGGGGTCACAGCACAGGAGCGAAATTTATTCCACAGTCATTATCGTCATAACTTGAAGAATAACTTGCGTAATGATTTCTGGTATGTTAGAAAGCGTATCATAATCAATGCATTGCATGATTTTATTAACTTGTTATCCCTGTATCTTGTGTAAACTTAGTTTGTCGTTCTTAGGCATTTCCCGTACTTAACGTTTACATTTTCTCTCTCTACCGAATGTTTTCAGCAACGAGTATTGAAGTCAGACCCGTCAGTAAGGGGTCCGGGTTCGAATCCCGGTGAGGCATGGATGTTGTGTTTGTCTTACGGCACTGGCTCTCTCCCTTCCCTGGAACCAGTGACCCTAAATTAGGGATGGGCGACTGCTTATAGCCCATTGAGTTGTTCACGGTGGTCGTGAAACCTCCAATCAAAAAAAAAAAAAAAAAAAAAAAAAAGTCACACCTAGTGAGACGTACGTAAGAAAGCAACTAAGATAAGAATGAATTTTTGCAATGTTTACTGTCAGAGCTGTCTTATCTTTCGTTGAGCTGTCTACTGTTAATCTGACTTTGTTTAGGTTGACCTGTGTTAGGGTATATTTCTTTTTTATGAGTTTCTTTAAGCTAATCTTGTATTTACTAACTCACGTTAAATTAAAATTCTTGTTGATATTGTTATAGGATAGTTGTTTGATCTGATTCTAGAGTGATTATTGGAAGGTGCTGTTTATTGATGAAGTGATATTCGTTATGAACTTGATGTTAACATCAAGTCGTTCGGAAAATTATAGCCAATTTTCTGAGGTGCCACATTTAAATCGCCCAGAATACTTGCGTACCAACCCGGTGTTGGCGCCATTCGTACGAGTTGAAGGGTGACTTGGACGCCACATACACGCCATAAATCGGCTGATTGGCAGTCGCTGTTACTCGTGTGAGAGTGGTCTGTACATGTTAGAAGGGAGCGAGTTACGAGTGTTTCTGCTTCATGAGTTCAAATTGGTTACTAATGCACCACACACCTACCGTAATGTGGTTGAGGCATGGGGCGAGGAGGCAGCATCTGAATGTGCTGCTCCTCGGTGGTTTGAAAAATGGGGCGAGGAGGCAGCATCCGAATGTACTTTTCGTCGGTGGTTTGAAAAATGAAGCGAGAAGGCAGCATCTGAATGTACCGTTCGTCGGTGGTTTGAAAAACAGGGGCCAGGAAGCAGCATCTGAATTTACTGTTCGTCGGTGGTTTGAAAGATGGAGCGAGGAGGCAGCATCTGAATGTACTGTTCGTCGGTGGTTTGAAAAATGGGGCGAGAAGGCAGCATCTGAATGTACTGTTCGTCGGTGGTTTGAAAAATGTGGCGAGGAAGCAGCATCTGAATGTACTGTTCGTCGATGGTTTGAAAAATGGGGCCAGGAAGCAGCATCTGAATGTACTGTTCGTCGGTGGTTTGAAAAATGGGGCCAGGAAGCAGCATCTGAATGTACTGTTCGTCGGTGGTTTGAAAAATGGGGCGAGGAGGCAGCATCTGAATGTACTGTTCGTCGGTGGTTTGAAAAATGGTGCGAGGAGGCAGCATCTGAATATACTGTTCGTCGGTGGTTTGAAAAATAGTGCGAGGAGGCAGCATCTGAATATACTGTTCGTCGGTGGTGTGAAAAATAGTGCGAGGAGGCAGCATCTGAATGTACTGTTCGTCGGTGGTTTGAAAAATGGGGTCAGGAAGCAGCATCTGAATGTACTGTTCGTCGGTGGTTTGAAAGATGGAGCGAGGAGGCAGCAGCTGAATGTACTGTTCGTCGGTGCTTTGAAAAATGGGGCGAGGAGGCAGCAGCTGAATGTACTGTTCGTCGGTGCTTTGAAAAATGGGGCGAGGAGGCAGCATCTGAATGTACTGTTCGTCGGTGGTTTGAAAATTTCCGCTCCGGTGACTTAAACCTACAGGATGATGAAGGCCGAGGACGGCATTCAGTCTTTAATAACGATACTCTGAAAGAAAATATGGAATTACATTCTCGTGTCAGAGTCCGAGAACTCGCCAAGCAGTACAATGTGTCGATGGAAAACCATTTCCGAACATCTCCACCAAATTGGTAAGGCCAAGAAGGTCGATACATGGGTACCACACGAACTAAACGGAGCATCTGAAACAACAACGGTTTGAGATGTGCAGTAAGTAACCTTCTGTTTCGCAACGAAAAGGAGCTGGTACTTGATCGCATTGTAACCTGTGATGAAACGTGGATGCTATACGACAACTGTAAGCTATCTGGACAGTAGCTAAACCATGGTGAAACAACATCCTAAACCAAGGTTGACCCTAAAGAAGGGTTGACAGTGTGGCGGACTGTTTACGTTGTTACACACTACAGGTGCCTGAATGCTGGTGAAAGGATTACCTCAGTCACAGACCTAAGAAGAAATTGACTTAGTGCATTAGAAGTTGTGTTCCAAACAGCCGTCTTTGGTGAACAGGATGGGTCTTATCCAGAGATGATTACAGGTCAACGGGTCGAAAATAGTTTTGCGGAGCAAATGGGCTGTCAAAGTCTACTTGGCCGCCCCGGTGGCTCATTCGTCTCAGCGCTGGCTTTTGACCATTCAACCGTGAAGGGTCCAGGTTCGAATCCCCGTGAGGCATGGATATTGTGTTTCGTTTTACAGCACTGTCTCTCTCCCTTCCCTAGAACCAGTGACCGCAAATTAGGGACGGCGACTGCTTATAGCCCATTGAGTTGCTCACGGTGGTCGTTAAACTTTCAATAAAAAAAAAGTGTTCTTGACCGGATTTCGACCCGGTTTTATTTATATCCGTTTTAGTTTTGAAAATGAAATGAAATATTTCTAAGAAAAATGCGTCCTGTGGAATTTTGCGCTCGATGCTGGTGCCACAGGGGTGAAAAATGCGTCTTACGTTATTCCTCTGATGTTTCTGATGTAGAACCGTTACCTGACGCCGAGACGCTTGCTCTGCTGCTGTAGGACCTGGAGATAAGTGTTTTATCTCCGGGCTTAAAAATGCGTCTCACCGAGTTCCTGGTTTGGCTTTTAGCACCGTTGCCTCTGGACGGCACGCCACCACCTCAATTCAAGACGGTATCCTGCAGCAAGACTACTGATCAGAGGGGAATGCATAGATGCCGTTGTTTACGCTTTCCAACCGTAGGTTGAAGAAGCGTATATGCTCCAACTTTTTCCGTCCGTCTGTCGGCACGATAACTCACGTAAAAATGGTTAGATTTCGATGAAATTTTAGTATGTGGTAGAAGACCACCGGGAGACGAACCCTATTGAAAATGGCTGAAGTGGGGTCAAAGGTCACGCCATAAGAGCGGGATCCATTTAATTGCCCTTATACGTCATAACTTGCGTAAGTATGGTTCGATTTCAATGAAATTTTAGTATGTGGTAGGGGACCACTGGGAACGAACCCTATTGAAAATAAATGAAATGGGGTCAAAGGTCAGGACAAAGGAGCGGGATCCATTCCATTGCCTTTATGCATCATAACTTGCGTAAAAATGGTTCGATTTCAATGAAATTTAAGTATGTGGTAAGGAACCACCTGGGAACGAACCCTGTTGAAAATGGGCTGAATGGGCTCAAAGGTCAGGACATAGGAGCGGGATCCATTCTATTGCCTTCATGCATCATAACTTGCGTAAAAATGGTTCGATTTCGATGAAATTTTAGTATGTTGTAGGGAACCACGGGGCACGAATCATATTGAAAATGGGCGAATGGGGTCAAAGGTCAGGCAGGGCATAAGAGCGGGATTTGTTCCATTGCCCTAATGCGTCATAACTTGCGTAAAAATGGTTCGATTTCGATGAAATTTTAGTATGTGGTAGGGAGCCACTGTGGACGAACCCTACTGAAAATGGGCGAAATGGGGTCAAAGGTCAGGACACTGCAGTGGAATCCATTCCATGGCTCTTGTGCATCATACCTTACCTAAAAATGTTTCGATTGCGACAAAACGTTATCATGTTGGTCCGGCGGTATAGTGAACCGGTTCTGTTGAATATCAACGAAATGGGGTCAAAGGTCATTGCACGAAAGCAAGATTTATTCCACAGCCATTATTCTCGTAACTTCCGTAAAACTGCTTCTATTGCGACAAAACTTTAGTATGTTATTCTTGAGGTATACTGAACCGGTTCTGTTGAATATCATCGAAATGGGGTCAAAGGTCAGGACACAGGAGCGAGATTTATTCCACAGCCATTATTAAATAACTTGAGTAATAGTTTTTGGTATGTTGGAAAGCGTATCATAATGAATTCATTGCATGATTTTACTAACTTGTTTTTGTATAGTTCTTGTCCCGGCGCAGATGAGGTTTTGTGTGAAGCTAAAAGGAATTTACTCTCTAATGCTTATACGACAGTCGGTTTTTCAATAAACAGATTAATAAGAACTGTATTTTACCATACTGTTTGTAATACACTTTACTTGTTGTTTTTGAGTATCAATTTAGTGGAATTCATTTGTTTTACTGTCTAAATTTGCTTTGTAGATTGTTTCAGTTCTTTCACTGAAGCTGATTTAGTAGAAGTATTGATTTTTAAATTTTTATTCCTCGTTGGTTTGTTTCATTTTGTTTTTTCTTTGTTCTTACTGATTTTAATACGTAAATAAAAATGTATACTGAGAGAGAGACAGATAAATAAATAAATAACGACTGCCTCTTGTACCTCAGTGTGTTAGTGAATACAGTTACAGCTGTTGAATTTATGTCCAAGTAAATAGCTATTTCTTATTATTATATCACTGTAAGGGACAAAGAGAAAGATTGATTCCGAATGCCGTATTTTTTATAGGGAGTGGAGTTCGGACTGTCGTTTATTGAATCACGTAACATAGTATTGTGCCTGAATGTAGTGATTGGGATGTAAGGTCAGGTGATGCGTAACATCACAGCCTCTCCTTGACAAATGTCAACCCCGCCTTCTCGTGGTGCATCCTGTTCCCACTAAAGGGGCTCTGACGACCGCCAATAGCGGTATAACTATACCATCGGGATCAGAGGAAATGCTATCCCACACTCACCAACCCGCTTGGCCAGCGTGGTGAGTTATGGCCAAACACCTCCAAAATGACTCTACAACTTAAATCTTGGCCCTCAGTCTCCGGCAGCTGGAATGTACCTGGCCAAGGCAGCGGCCAGTGCGACATGAAGGCAGAGGGTGCTAAGAATCCCCGGAGGACCGGACTAGGCTGCCATTTGATGCTGACCTTGGCTACCTATAACGGACGCTCCCTATCTTCTGATTCAAGGCTTCTTGAATTGGAAGAGGAGCTACAAAGGATCAAGTGGGACATCGTCGGGCTAAGTGAGGTAAGGAGAAAAGGAGAAGATCTCATTGAACTGAAAAGTGGACATCTCTTCTATTATCGTGGGACAGATACTGGCAGAACTAGTGGTGTTGGATTTATAATAAACAAGAAACTGAAGGATAAAGTGGTAGAAGTTGAAAGTTCCTCTGACAGAGCTGCACGACTCGTTATCCAACTCTCGAGAAGATACCAGGCTCAGATTATTCAAACTTATGCACCCACCACAAGTCATACTGAAGAAGAAATTGAAGAATTTTATGAGGAAATTCGTCATCTAAATAATAAAGGTAAGCAGCACTTGAAGATAATTATGGGAGATTTCAATGCAAAAATAGGGCAACGGCAACAGAATGAAACTTCAGTAGGTAAATTCGGTCACGGCAACAGAAACCAGCGTGGAAATACTCTCGTTGAGTTTGCAGAGGCAGAAGGATTTTTCATCTTGAACTCCTTTTTCAAGAAAAAGCCACACAGGAAATGGACATGGAGACATCCAATTGGAACGACAAGTGAAATTGATTTTATTATGTGTAACAAAAAATTCGTCATCGAAGACTGCAGTGTGCTGAACAAGTTCAACACAGGTAGTGACCATAGATTGGTGAGATGTAAGATGCACCTCAACACTAAACTGGAACGTGGCAAGCTCATAAGACAAACAAAATGTATTGACATAACCAACCTTAAAAAACACCATAATACTTTCAAGTTAGAACTGAAGAACAGATTCTCTGCTTTAGAAGGCCTAACATCGGAAGAAGTGGATATTTCGGAAGTTAACAGAAAAGTAACCAAAGCTCTAATGGAAACAGCAACAAAATTAGCTGGGTCTAAGAACAAGTTGCATGTGAACAAATTATCAGGAAAAACCAAAATGTTGATGCAAAAAAGAAGAGAGATGAGGACAACTAAAGAAGATGTGACTTCCAAAGTGGAATATATAGAGCTATGCAAGACAACACGAAAAAGTATCACTGAAGACGTAAGGAAATTCAACTGTGAGCTAGTGAGGAAAGCAATTGAAAACAACCAAAGCCTTAAGATAGCAAAGGGACATCTCAGTAAGGGAAGAAAACAGATTATGGCTCTGAGAAAAGAAGATGGTTCTATAACAAGAAATAGAGGCGAAATTTTGACAAGAGTGAAAGATTTCTACTCCAAATTATATGAAAGGGATGATACATGTACTCCAGACATCATGAAAGGTACCAGAGTTCTTCCAGTCCTCCCAGCAGAAGTTGCTCATGCAATCAAGAACATGAAGCGGGGAAAGCTCCAGGAGAAGATGGAATTACTATAGACATCATACAAGAAGCAAGTGGAGAAATCGAAACAGTACTCGCCCAAATTTTCACTCGATGCCTTAATGAAGAGAAGATTCCTGAGGATTGGAACAATGCTACAATGATCCTGCTACATAAAAAAGGTGACATTGAGGATCTCAGGAACTACAGACCTATCAGCCTCCTATCAGTGGTTTATAAAATCTTCACTAAAGTTCTTTCACACCGCTTGAAGGTAACACTGGACACGGCTCAACCGAGAGAACAAGCTGGATTCAGGAGTGGCTACAGCACAATAGATCATATCCACGTACTGAGAGAACTAATTGAAAGAGCGAGGGAATATGAACTTCCATTGTGCATGGCTTTTATCGATTATGAAAAGGCCTTTGATTCGGTGAAACCATCAGCAGTTACCACGGCTCTGAAATCCTGCGGTATTGAAGATGCATACATTAACATTATTAATAACATCTATGAAAATGCAAGTGCAAAGATTCGGCTGTTTGAAAATACAACACACATAAAAATTGGAAAGGGAGTAAGACAAGGTGACACCATATCTCCGAAGCTCTTTAATGCCACATTGGAAAATGTCTTTCAATCACTGAACTGGGAAAACAAAGGGATAAAGATTAATGGAGATTATCTAACCCACCTTCGTTTTGCTGATGACGTAGTCATTTTTGCAACTACCCCATCAGAGCTGCAGAGTATGATCCAGGAACTTGCTGACAAGAGTAAAGAAGTGGGATTAAAAATGAACTTTTAGAAGACAAAAGTGATGTTCAATGCTTTTACAAGAAATGAAGATTTATCGATTGATGGAGAAAAACTGGAGATAACAGATACGTATGTTTATCTTGGACAGCAGATATCAAGTGAGGGTCACATTGATGAAGAAATTAATCGGCGTACAAAACTTGCCTGGAGAGCTTTTGGAAGAAACAGCATAATTTTCAAGAGCAATATGCCATTATGTCTTAAAAGAAAAGTGTTTGATCAATGCATCCTTCCAGTGCTTACGTATGGTGCAGAGACGTGGACCTTAACTAAAAGAGACATACAAAGGCTGCAGACAACTCAAAGAAGCATGGAGAGGTGCATGCTTGGTATAACCAGGAGAGATAAGAAGAGGAACTCGTGGATCCGAAAAATGACGAGAGTGGAAGACATCATGATCACAGTTAAATCCCTGAAAATGGCAATGGGCTGGACATACTGCCAGAAGGACAGATCATCGATGGACAGCCGAAATTTTAGATTGGATTCCAAGGGACAGGAAAAGACCCAGAAAAAGACCACATGGGAGATGGGTGGATGAAATTCGTAAATATGCGGGAGTGACATGGAGGAGACTGGCACAAGACAGACCGTTGTGGAGGAAACTTGGGGAGACCTTCGTCCAGCAGTGGATTGATAATGGTTGACAATGATGATGATGATGATGTAGTGATTCAATTTCGGTGCTAAAAGAATACAACATTCGTACACATATAACGAAACCAAGCACTCATCAACTATATTCTTACTTCACGGAAAAGTCTTAAAAATACTGTGAAGAATCAAATTATTAGCAATACCTACCTAATAACGAGTTGGGACGGACGTCTTTAGCCTTCTAAACAGCCTCAAACATAAGTGGCATAGATTGAAAGAGGGGCTGATATCGTTCTACAGTTATGTTCAGATAAGCGGATGTGATGGCGTTCGTCAATTGCCGAATGTTCACTTAGAGCTGTTAAAATTATAGAAGACATCACAAGACATACCGTTCCACGTTTTATCAACACTCTGCTAGATATCGAGAGATCTGGGATTCTGATCCCCAGCGGTAACCGGATAACAATTTTTCTGTTGCTGCTATGTGTTGATAAAACGTGGAAAGAGCGATGTCTTCTTTAATTCACTAACGCTATGTATTTGGAGGATTTTCACAGAGGTGTTCAATAGGTTTAAGATCTGGGTAGTGTAGAGACCAATTTAGAACTTCGAAGCCACTACTGTGCTCCTGGAACCACTGTATTGCATAACGCATTATCCAAGCCTCGTTTCATAGCGCATTAACCTGCTGAAAGTAGCCCTCTCCATCAGGAAACACCACACACACACACACACACACACACACACACACACGGGTGTGTCTGGTCGGCAATGATGTTCAGATACCTCGCGGAATCCAAATGCTATTCCAGAAGTATTAAGGAACCCAATGCCAGCCGCGCAAATATCCCTCCGACCATTGCACCGCCTCCACCAAATTTTACAGTTAACACTGAGGAGCTGGGATCTATGGATTCGTGCTGTTGACGACTTATTCTGGCCCATCTAACGGCGTGTGTTAACCGGAAACGTGATTCATCGGACCAGACAACCTTTCTTCTGTCTTCAAAGATCCAGTTTTGGTACTTATGAAAACACGAATTTTTGCCGGTGAAACTCGAACTCGCATCCTTCTGCTCCGGAGTCGAATAGTTTCCAAATTAAGCTACACCAACTCGGGGTTATTACTGTTACTCACCGTTTTGTTATATGAGTCTCCTCTGAGGTAGGTATTTACGTCAAATACTCCCGCACTCACTGCAGACGAATTTGTTTTTAGTGAACCTCACTGTGAGGTTCACTAAAAGGCTGTGCATTGTGAGGTCAATGTGAGGCGGTATGTGTATGAAACTGTTCTCCCGATACCACTGTTGTACTGCGCGTTTACCTGATTCAGTGGAACTTGTCTTTTTTTCTCAAGAAATCCTCTCCAACCGCCGTTGTCCTTAACATCAACCAGTCATTTTCGCCCACGCAAACACCAGTGACTGCATGCTTTGTTGTTCGTGCACCACTCATTGTAAATCCTCGATAAAGTTGTTTTTCATAGCCTAGAAAATTTGCGGTTTTTCATATAATTATTACAACTGCCCACAGGTACTCTAGTTTCCCTACATTTTGGGGTGGTGATGATTTAGCGCGAACCCGCTTTTCCAAGTCGAACCAGAAATGTTCGATTGGGATCACATTAGGTGAATTTGGAGGCCAGGGCATTAACAGAAAGTCACCAGCATGTGGGTTTGGAGGCCAGGGCATTAGCTTTTGACGATTCTGGCAGTGTGTCATGGCGCATTATACTGTTGGTAATGCCCATTACCAGAAGGGAACACAGCTGTCGTGAATGGGTGAACTTGGTCTGGAATGCTGTTCAGATACCCAACAGCTGTCATGGATTGTGCTATTGAGATAATGGAGCCTAAAGTGTCCCATGGAAACATCGTCCAAGCATAAAACCGCCGCCGCCTGTCTGTTTCCGCCCAAACAGTGCATCCAAGTGCGATAGCCTCCGTTGGTAATCGGCGTATCCGCGCTCGGCCGTCTACGTGATGCACCAGGAATCTTGATTCGTCAGATCAAGTCACTTTCTTCCAATCATTCACGATCCGATCTTGGGCCCATTTCATGCGTTGTAGTCGATGACGTACAGTGAGTTTGGGCACCCGGCTGGGACTTCGGCTACAAAGGCCCATGCGCAGAAGGCTGCAACGAACTGTGTGTGCGGTGAAACATTGTCCTAATCACCACTGTTATAGCTGTTGGTGATTTGTGGTACTGCGGTCTCTGTGAACAATGCGCGACTGTCTCCGCTCCTCTCTGGCGTCAGTGAGCTGCGACGACACACGACAGGACGACTGTGTTTGTCGTTTCGACAACTGTGCATCACTTTTGATACGTACTCACTACAGCGCTAAGTGAACAACCCACAAGCTGCTCAGTTTCCGAGATCGTAGTTCTGAGGAGCCGTGCCATCACAATTTGTCCTTTAACAAACTCCAATAAATTGGCAGCTTTTCCCATTCTGACCTAGAACACTCTACTAGCCGAAAGTCGGTCCTAGGGTTGTATATACATATACTGTTCTGTGAACTTCCCTTGAGCCACCGTTCGGTCTCCAGGCGCTCTCATTTCTTTAGGCTGGGGTGGCCATAATGCATTTGCTCATCCGTGTACATTTGAATCCTTTGCAGTGGATCGAGCGTTTTGTAAAAGCATCTCTACGTCATATGTGTTTGAGGATGGCGCGTGTCCGATTGGTATTGAGTATTTCTAACAAGTCGCTATTTCAGTGTAGTTCTGAGGTGCGTAAAATACCGAGCTAAGAATGAACGGAGTTAAAATAAATCATCGTATTTAATGACAAGTTAGTAAAATCATGCAATGCATTGATAATGATACTCTTTCCAACATACCTAAAATTGCGCGCAGGCAAAACCTCCTGCCTACTCTGACTATCGATTCGTTCAGTACACCTCCGGAATAACATACTAAAGTTTTGTCGCAATAGAAGCATTTCTACTGAAGTTATTACTCTAGTTATGAGGATTAATACCTGTGGAATAAATCTTGCTCCTGTGCCCTGACCTTTGATCTCATTTCGATTATATTTAATAGAACCGGTTCAGTATACTTTCATCGAAATCGGACCATTTTTACGCGAGTTATCGTGTGGACAGGAAGACAGACTGACGGACAAAGTTCGAACATATACGCTTCTCCAACCTTGCGGTTCGAAAGCTTAAAAAAATGCTTTAACTGCAATGTTGTTTTTACGCTTTCTAACCGTAGGTTGAAGAAGCGTATATGCTCCAGTTTTGTCCGTGCGTCTGTCTGTCTGTCTGACCGACCATCCTTCGGTCCGCACGATAACTCGCTTAAAAATGGTTCGATTTTTCGATGAAATTTTAGTATGTGGTAGAGGAACACCTGGGGACGAACCCTGTTGAAAATTAGCAAAATGGGGTCAAAGGTTAGGACATAGGAGCGGGATCCATTCTATTGCCCTTATGCGTTATAACTTACGTTAAAAATGCTTCGATTGTGACAAAACGGTATCGTGTTGTTTCGGGGGTACACTGAACCGGTTCTGTTGAATGTCGTCGAAATGGGGCAAAAGCACAGGAGTGAGATGTCAAGGCACAGGAGTGAGATGTATTCCACAGCCAATAATTCATAACTTAAGTGATAACTTGAGTAAAATGCTTCTATCATGATCATGATGTGTGGGTCACATTATTTCAAAAAGCTGAACCATCGGCGGGGGGGGGAGGAGTTAAAGCAGAATTGAACTTGCGTCCATTTTATAACCATGCATTTTTAATTTCCTTGCTAACACTAATTCGTCCATGAATAATGAGACACACACTTTAATATGGCGGGGATATTTTTATGTCTTCGTCATCATGTTTTGTGAATGTTTTTTCCTTGGGATTTTTATTCGGATTTTTTTTTTTTTGAACTGGTGTCCATTTCATAACCTAGCATTTTTTATTTTCTTACTAACACTAATTTGTCCATGAATAAGATACACACCTCAATATGTCGGGGATATTTTTATGTTTTCCTCGCCATATTTTGTGAATGTTTTCTCCTCGCGATTTCTATTCGCCCCACTCATAGTGAAATCCTAGATATGCCACTAATACTGGGGCCCTAAAATGCTGTCCAGGCCCCTAGGCCCCCGTCTTCTTAAATAGGCTCTGTCAGTGCTACATATAAGACGAAAAGTTAGAAACATTTACTTTGAACGAAAAGCAAGATAAAACAAACTAAGCTGCTTTCCTTTTAAAGCATAGTTTTAATTCATGAGCTATGGATGGAGTAACTACATCAGAGTTATTTCTTTTGAGAATACTTAAACTATTGTAAGAAAAACGCCTTTTGATTTTAATTATTTCGGAAACAAAGTACTTTTAACAAAAAAATATGAGGGTTTACAAGTAAATATAAGTTATTAAGCATTTTAATTTCTTATCTGCTTGAATATATCTTCGCAGTAAAACTGCGAGATGTTAAAAGAAAATAGGAAAGTAGACGAAGACGCGCCAACATTTCCTGATGATTCAGATGCCTTCCTTTCCGAGACGTCATGGGCCTCTCTTCAGTCTGATAATGCGTGATTTGAAGCTAGACAACTAGACAGTGAGGAGTAATTGTTTACAGCTCTTTCTCTCCCGACGGAGATAAAAATTTCAAAGCCATACAAAGCTTAAGAATAAAAACAAAAGTGTCTCCTTTTGCGTTAAAAATGGCGCCTCCGGACAAAGGAAACCATTCAAGGAATAGGAAAGTTTCCTTTAGCGAGGTTCACTCCACCGGCAATGTCCACGCAAACACGTCCACAATTATAACGCGATGTGATTTCATACTTTAATACACATAATAAATTATCATTCCTTATTTTTCCCACAGCGCGTGTTCTTTGTGAATGTTACACTTTCCTTCTAAGAAATTGCTACTCTTCATTTTTCGCTAGATTTCTTTGATTTTTATTTTTGTTAACAATACGCAATCGCACGTGTTTTGGTACTAATTAATTTTCTCTGCAAAAACACATCATCATCATTGTCAACCATTATCAATCCACTGCTGGACGAAGGTCTCCCCAAGTTTCCTCCACAACGGTCTGTCTTGTGCCAGTCTCCTCCATGTCACCCTCTGCATACTTTCGAATTTCATCCACACATCTCCCATGTGGTCTTCTTCTGGGTCTTTTCCTGTCCCTTGGAATCCAATCTAAAATTTCGGCTGTCCATCGATGATCTGTCCTTCTGGCAGTATGTCCAGCCCATTGCCATTTCAGGGATTTAATTCTGATCATGATGTCTTCCACTCTTGTCATTTTTCGGATCCACGAGTTCTTCTTCTTATCTCTCCTGGTTACACCAAGTATGCACCTCTGCATGCTGTTTGAGTTGTCTGCAGCCTTTGTATGTCTCTTTTAGTTAAGGTCCACGTCTCTGCACCATACGTAAGCACTGGAAGGATGCATTGATGAAACACTTTTCTTTTAAAACATAATGGCATATTGCTCTTGAAAATTATGCTGTTTCTTCCAAAAGCTCTCCAGGCAAGTTTTGTACGCCGATTAATTTCTTCATGAATGTGACCCTCACTTGATATCTGCTGTCCAAGATAAACGTACGTGTCTGTTATCTCCAGCTTTTCTCCATCAATCGATAAATCTTCATTTCTTGTAAAAGCATTGAACATCACTTTTGTCTTCTGAAAGTTCATTTTTAATCCCACTTCTTTACTCTTGTCAGCAAGTTCCTGGATCATACTCTGCAGCTCTGATGGGGTAGTTGCAAGAATGACTACGTCATCAGCAAAACGAAAGTGGGTTAGATAATCTCCATTAATCTTTATCCCCTTGTTTTCCCAGCTCAGCGACTGAAAAACACCCTCCAATGTGGCATGAAAGAGCTTCGGAGATATGGTGTCACCTTTTCTCACTCCCTTTCCAATTTTTACGTGTGTTGTATTTTCAAACAGCCGAATCTTTGCACTTGCATTTTCATAGATGTTATTAATAATATTAATGTATGCTCATACATTAATATTATTAATAATATCTATGAAAATGCAAGTGCAAAGATTCGGCTGTTTGAAAATACAACACACGTAAAAATTGGAAAGGGAGTGAGAAAAGGTGACACCATATCTCCGAAGCTCTTTAAAAACACACAAACATGCTTATTATTGTTAAGTATCATCTTATGCGTGACTATTGTTCGGTAGTTTATTCCCAATCAGGCACTAATATTTTGCTAAATAGTGGGAGAAATGACACAGACCCAATACTCAGAGGAAGGCTTTCGTAATAATAAGGAGTCTGTTCCTGGTCAAACGGCTAAAGAAGACTTCCGAACTACTGCAGATGTAAAAAATGAACTCTTCTGCCTAAGTCTGCGCGCTACCAGGTGGCGAAAGATTTACTCAAAATCTACTCTTTTGCAAAGAACTGCTTTTAATTCCGATTTTTCAAACTGATAGGACACTAAATCTAAATGACTGAAATAATATCATGTTTTAAGTTTGTTCCTTTGATTTGCGTGTTTCAGAAGACTGTTTATTGAAATATGTAACATACATATACCATAATTTAACCTTCGTTTTTTGTTCCACTTTTCTGATGTAAATTCGGTTTGAATGTTTTGCATCTGAACGCCACATTTTTCTCTCCCGATGAATTTATTTGACAACCTGACAACAGCTCAAAATGCAATAATGTAGTCGAAAGCCAGATATAAGAACGAATGTGTTGAGTCTTCGAGAGGCAGTATCACTTTAGTTATCGGAGAGCAAACTTAACTCAGGCAGTTTGCTATCAACAGTTAATGTATATTAGGTTATGCTGTTTGCGCAATGTTACTGAAGTCATGTTAATGATATCATGTTAAAGCGAGCTTTCTTTCGTAATCTATGTTAGAGGTCTGCACGCCGCTTTGGTGGTGCATTGGTTTAAGAGCTGGCGTATGACCATTCGTCTGAGAAGGGTTCGGGTACGCATTTCGGTGAGGCATGGATGTTGTGTTTATTTTAAGGAACCGGTTCTCTCCCTTCCCTGGAACCAGTGGCATTAACTTGAAAAAAGGGTGACAGCTTATAGCCCATCGAGTGTCACACGGTGATCGATAAACCTTCAATCAAAAAAAAAAAAAATCTGCACAGTTCTGGCCCAGCTTAAGCTTTTTTGCTTATTTTTAATTTTTTTAAATCAGCTAAGTAAAAAAAAGCCAAAAAAAGTACAGGCCTTGAGCCGCGCCGAGCCTATATAGGGAGATTTAGCATTTTGATTTTTTGCTCCGGGATTAAAAAAATCTTTTGATTTCACAAAACGAAGCCTGACTTATTGATCTCAAAGAATACATACAGTCTTGTAACACTTATATATATATATATATATATATTAAGGTAATGCAACGTTTGTGTCACAAGTATTTATTTTTTCAAGCCGACTATGGTTTCTCTGGGTATTGACCTAGTTTCATCAGGACGAATTCCTGGGTATTGACCTAGTTTCATCAGGACGAATTCCTGGGTATTGACCTAGTTTCATCAGGACGAATTCCTGGGTATTGACCTAGTTTCATCAGGACGAATTCCTGGGTATTGACCTAGTTTCATCAGGACGAATTCCTGGGTATTGACCTAGTTTCATCAGGAAGAATTCCTGGGTATTGACCTAGTTTTATCAGGACGAACACCTGGGTATTGACCAAGTTTTTATTTTGATTGGAGGTTTAACGACCACCGTGAGCAACTCAATGGGCTATAAACAGTCGCCCGTCCCTAATTTAGGGTCACTGGTTCCAGGGAAGGAAGAGAGCCAGTGCCGTAAGACAAACGCAACATCCATGCCTCACCGGGATTCGAACCCGGACCCCGTTCGGACGAATGATCAGAGGCCATCGCTTAGAACACTGCGCCACCGGGGCGGCGACCAAGTTTCATCAGGACGAATTCCTGGGTATTGACCTAGCTTCATCAGGGCCATTTGTCCTGATGAAGCTAGGTCAATACCCAGCGAAACAATGGTCGGCTTGAAAAAAAAATAATTGTGACAAAAACGTTGTATTACCTTAATATATATATAGAAGACTGACTTGTTAAATAATCATATGGCGCAAAGTTCACTGGGTAAAACAAAAGACTCCATCCACCACCAGATGCACTGCTTTATTACTAGAGGTGCATGGGACTAATCCTAAATTTTTTTTCGAATCCGAATCCCAAAAGGTCCTCGAATCCTTCATATAAGAATAATTGTAAGAAAAAAAGGGAAAAAAAGACCTACTTAAAATGAAAAGCTTTTAATTGAAGCAAAGTTTAAAATCTGTGTTTAATGAAAAGCAAATTAAGGAATGCCGTTTTCAAAAAATAAACCCATACTTATTAAGAAGATACAAATGAAATTTATAATTTACATTTACTAAATGAAGTACATAGCTCTTGAGTCTCATATCCACTTTCTGTGCATAATTTGACAAAAATATATTTGAGTAACAATTCACACTTTTGACATTTTTCTTTAACAACAAAAGTTCCAAAACCTTTTGAAATCAAAGCAAGTGTAGAGGTGGTGAGGATTATTTCAAGACTTAATGTAGATAAACACTGAACATGGAACACTAAATTAAGTAAATTCTTTCCAGAAAATTAAATCAAAAACATGTTTGTTTTAAGAGTTAATAAAAACACTAAACACTGAACACTTTCAGGGCAATGTAAAAAAATGAGAAACCTTTAATGGAGATTTTTATTTAAAAACATTCGAACTCTCTTTGGGTCAAGCCTACTTTGTTTTATCAGCTGTGACATATGAACTGCTGAATAGTCTTTCTGACATTACTGTCGATAGTAGTGTGATTAAGAACTTTTTAGAGGGTTTCCTCAAGTTTTGGAAGTAACAAGCTATTTCAAATAGCTGTGTAAAAACTGCAGACGATTTTCTTTGATTGTTTTCTAATGTCAGAACTCGTCATGCTGACAAAACGTCGAACAAATATCACTTTAGAACAAGCACCAAACGCCAAGTTTTTTAGGCTAAGATTCGAAAGACTCGAATGACGAAAAAAGCGCGAAGATTCGAGTTTTCGAATCTTTTTCAAGATTCGCGGGATTCGAAGATTTGAATATCCCATTCCTAATAATTTCATCTGAAACCGACAAGCTAGTCTGTAAGAAGAGATCCTGAGAAATTGACCCATTTACTTCGCTGATTGTAGCTACTAAAATACGTGGCATGATTCCTCAGAAATGTTTTCATAAACAGTTTTCATCTTCACAAAACCAAAACCAGCTTTTGGCGCCATTGTTTGCTACAACGGAGATGAGGGAGTTAGATGTACTTATTTACATACTTTCCCTTTGAGTGCTACTTTGTTTATACAGAAGCGTAGAAGAAAAAAAGTACTTACGTGTTTGTAACATAAATATATAATTAGGGCTAAAGCTCATGTAATAGAGGGAATTCGTACGAGAAATGACATGTCTCTCTGTATGTGACATTCCCTCTTCTACAAAGGTATCTCTGTTCAGAGCAATGCTTTTGTTTCTCTAGAGCAGGGTGTCTTCAAGAATTTCTGAATTAGGACTCGCGTCCACATGAAAAAGGAAAGTAAAAACGCGTGCAGCTATTATAAAAATCGATTACTTTGAATCCTAAATCGCAACTTTCGAAAAAAGAAACGATACAGTTAACATGGTATTAATGTTAAAAAGAAGTCCGCTGCGAAATCCTGAAGGCAGCCCCGGTGGCGCAGTAATCTAAGCGATGGCCTCTGACCATTCGTCCGAACGGGGTCCGGGTTCGAATCCCTTTGTCTTACGGCACTGGCTCTCTCCCTTCCCTGGAACCAGTGACCCTAAATTAGGGACGGGCGACTGCTTATTGCCCATTGAGTTGCCCACGGTGGTCGTTAGACCTCCAATAAAAAAAAAAAAAAAGCCTGAATTGTCTACATTTTACATTACCCTTCAAAAATATCAATTATATACCGTATTTCCCGGCGTCAAGGACGCAACCAATGTTAAAATGCAACATTTGGATCAGATCAGTTGTAGAGGATTTTAGAAAGGGAGTGTTTCACCCCAGGTCTTAAACAACCCTTAGGAACTGGAAGCTAGAAGATTTGGGCTAGAGTGCCCGATAGGAAAGTGACACGGAAGCTAGGTAGAAAGGGGAGGAAGACGCCCTTATTTATTACCGGGCGGTGGGGCAGTTCCGGGGGTCCGACGGCTTAACGTACCCATCCGATGCACGGCGGATATTTAGTGGTTCGAGCGTTCATACCTGCCTGGGATCGAACCTGAGATTCTCCCGTGGCAGTCACAAACGTTGACTACTAGGCCATCCGCGGCCCACACTACTGCTAATTACTGACGAGAACCAGTCTTAAATAGTTGCCTGGATCACGTGGTGACCAACGCTTTTAGTCTTGATCACGGCAGGTCAGCAACACCGCACTCGAGTCACATAAATCAAAAATGACATCATGAAAGGAATGAAGCAGGAACTGAGAGAGAAGTAAGGAAAAAGAATAAATCTTACTACGTTGATATTGCAACGAAGGCTAATTAATGCCTTGTTTTTGTTAAGTGCAAAAACTGATTCTTTCTCTTAAGTGGTCTGTCAGCGAATTGCCAAGCAGAGATATCACCTGTTTTTCAGGTACGACTGTGGCAAAAGCTTTTCGAACATTGCGAGCTAGGATTTTTTATACGTTTTGGCAAAAACCAATTAGGGCGACTCTTTCGATCTAGAACTCCATATGTATGTGTCAGTCTCGTAGTATAGACCACATAGTTTATCATAGATTGTATAACGAAGTAAATTTCTCCGTCATTTTTGTCCACGCCGGGGCTCGAATCCGGGTCCCCTCATTCCGGAATAAGTCACTCTACAAATTGAGCTATGCTGACGTTCGTTCTGACTGCTATCTGCCTTTATGTCGTGTGCGTCCTGCTGGCACGTACGTCACAATTGTCTAATCGTTTTGGCAAAATCCCATTAGGGTGAATCATTTGATCAAGAACTCCATATGTATGTGTCAGTCTCGTAATATAGACCACGTGGTTTATCGTAGATTGTTTACACGTTTTGGCAAAAATCCATTAAGGCGACTATTTTGACCCAGAACTCCATATGTATGTGTCAGTCTCGTAGTATAGACCATATGGTTTATCGTAAATGCATCCCAGCAAAGAAACTCAAAAGAAGCTCTTGTGTTTTTGAGCAAAGTAGAAATCAGTGATACATTGCTTGGAGGTCCTTCCAGATAAATGTTAGATTTGCACTTTACTAGACGTGGGGAAGCAGTTATACAGTAATTATCAGGTGAGAAATGTTGAAACAGACTTTATGACGATTTTCGGGAGACTAAGCTACAGTACAAGAGAGTAGCATGATTATTTAAGAGTGTGTCACTAAGAGGACATCGGGCATTTCGGGAGACTAAGCTACAGCACAAGAGAGTAGCATGATTATTTAAGAGTGTGTCACTAAGAGGACATCGGGCATTTCGGGAGACTAAGCTACAGCACAAGAGAGTAGCATGATTATTTAAGAGTGTGTCACTAAGAGGACACCGGGAATTTTGAGAGACTAAGCTACAGCACAAGAGAGTAGCATGATTATTTAAGAGTGTCACTAAGAGGACACCGGGCATTTCGGGAGACTAAGCTACAGCACAAGAGAGTAGCATGATTATTTAAGAGTGTGTCACTAAGAGGACACCGGGCATTTCGGGAGACTAAGCTACAGCACAAGAGAGTAGCATGATTATTTAAGAGTGTGTCACTAAGAGGACACCAGGCATTTTGGGAGACTAAGCTACAGCACGAGAGAGTAGCATGATTATTTAAGAGTGTGTCACTAAGAGGACATCGGGCATTTCGGGAGACTAAGCTACAGTACAAGAGAGTAGCATGATTATTTAAGAGTGTGTCACTAAGAGGACATCGGGCATTTCGGGAGACTAAGCTACAGCACAAGAGAGTAGCATGATTATTTAAGAGTGTGTCACTAAGAGGACACCGGGAATTTTGAGAGACTAAGCTACAGCACAGGAGAGTAGCATGATTATTTAAGAGTGTCACTAAGAGGACACCGGGCATTTCGGGAGACTAAGCTACAGCACAAGAGAGTAGCATGATTATTTAAGAGTGTCACTAAGAGGACACCGGGCATTTCGGGAGACTAAGCTACAGCACAAGAGAGTAGCATGATTATTTAAGAGTGTGTCACTAAGAGGACACCGGGCATTTCGGGAGACTAAACTACAGCACAAGAGAGTAGCATGATTATTTAAGAGTGTGTCACTAAGAGGACACCAGGCATTTTGGGAGACTAAGCTACAGCACGAGAGAGTAGCATGATTATTTAAGAGTGTGTCACTAAGAGGACACCGGGAATTTTGAGAGACTAAGCTACAGCACGAGAGAGTAGCATGATTATTTAAGAGTGTGTCACTAAGAGGACATCGGGCATTTCGGGAGACTAAGCTACAGTAAAAGAGAGTAGCATGATTATTTAAGAGTGTGTCACTAAGAGGACATCGGGCATTTCGGGAGACTAAGCTACAGCACAAGAGAGTAGCATGATTATTTAAGAGTGTGTCACTAAGAGGACACCGGGAATTTTGAGAGACTAAGCTACAGCACAAGAGAGTAGCATGATTATTTAAGAGTGTCACTAAGAGGACACCGGGCATTTCGGGAGACTAAGCTACAGCACAAGAGAGTAGCATGATTATTTAAGAGTGTCACTAAGAGGACACCGGGCATTTCGGGAGACTAAGCTACAGCACAAGAGAGTAGCATGATTATTTAAGAGTGTGTCACTAAGAGGACACCAGGCATTTTGGGAGACTAAGCTACAGCACGAGAGAGTAGCATGATTATTTAAGAGTGTGTCACTAAGAGGACATCGGGCATTTCGGGAGACTAAGCTACAGTACAAGAGAGTAGCATGATTATTTAAGAGTGTGTCACTAAGAGGACATCGGGCATTTGGGGAGACTAAGCTACAGCACAAGAGAGTAGCATGAATATTTAAGAGTGTGTCACTAAGAGGACACCGGGAATTTTGAGAGACTAAGCTACAGCACAAGAGAGTAGCATGATTATTTAAGAGTGTCACTAAGAGGACACCAGGCATTTTGGGAGACTAAGCTACAGCACAAGAGAGTAGCATGATTATTTAAGAGTGTCACTAAGAGGACACCGGGCATTTCGGGAGACTAAGCTACAGCACAAGAGAGTAGCATGATTATTTAAGAGTGTGTCACTAAGAGGACACCGGGCATTTCGGGAGACTAAGCTACAGCACAAGAGAGTAGCATGATTATTTAAGAGTGTGTCACTAAGAGGACACCAGGCATTTTGGGAGACTAAGCTACAGCACGAGAGAGTAGCATGATTATTTAAGAGTGTGTCACTAAGAGGACATCGGGCATTTCGGGAGACTAAGCTACAGTACAAGAGAGTAGCATGATTATTTAAGAGTGTGTCACTAAGAGGACATCGGGCATTTCGGGAGACTAAGCTACAGCACAAGAGAGTAGCATGATTATTTAAGAGTGTGTCACTAAGAGGACACCGGGAATTTTGAGAGACTAAGCTACAGCACAAGAGAGTAGCATGATTATTTAAGAGTGTCACTAAGAGGACACCGGGCATTTCGGGAGACTAAGGTACAGCACAAGAGAGTAGCATGATTATTTAAGAGTGTCACTAAGAGGACACCGGGCATTTCGGGAGACTAAGCTACAGCACAAGAGAGTAGCATGATTATTTAAGAGTGTGTCACTAAGAGGACATCGGGCATTTCGGGAGACTAAGCTACAGCACAAGAGAGTAGCATGATTATTTAAGAGTGTGTCACTAAGAGGACACCAGGCATTTTGGGAGACTAAGCTACAGCACGAGAGAGTAGCATGATTATTTAAGAGTGTGTCGCTAAGAGGACACCGAGCATTTCGAACAGAAGTGTGAGTCATTAGCACCTTGTGTTTCTAAAAGCTTTCTGCTATTAAAATGACAACTGATAGAAAACAGATTTGTAGGGAAAAGGCGAAAATTGAAGAGCAAAACGATGATGCGTTTTTGTGAAGCCCTGAACGTAAGGAAGGTCTGCCGGGGTGAGCTAAGTGCATGCGGTTTCGATGGCCGGCCTGGGCGGTTATTTTGACCTCGAGGAAAAGCGGTTGAAGATACTCCTCTCTGATACGTGATTACATGTAAGTAACTGAAGAGCAATGAATGAATAAATAAATAAATACATCGCTCTCTCCACGTTCCAGAAACACACAGCAACCGAAAAATTGAGCAATGAGGAATGGTCCCTCTCCGAAGCCTGTCTTGTAAGTCGTCTTGTATTTGAAGGAAGTAGACAACCTAGACTTATTTCACCGATATTTCGTTTACCAACGCACTCCCATAGGGTAAGAAGGAAGTTCGTGTTTCTCATCGTAAAGTCTAATCGCAAGAGTTGCCATTCCGGATGTCACAACAGATGTTTGATGCATCAGTAACAGTTGATACTTTCGGTTGTCCACCGATATCTTCTGTAGCGAGGGAGAACAAAAAAAATAACATTTTTCAAGTCAACGATGTCGGTCGATCCCATTAAAGAATGTGCGAGTGTGAGTGTGTGGCTCCAAGAATAGCAGAGGAGTTCGACCCACTCTGCGTATAGCATCGGAAAAGCATGCGCTCTAAATGGGCGTACCGTTTTACAGGTGTGCGGATGAGAGATGGTCAACGGGTCGGGTCAAGGTGTTGACCCGATTTTGACCCGGTTTTATTCCCGTTTTATTTTTGAAAAGAGAAATATATTCCAAAGAAAAATGCACGTTGTGGAATTCTGTAGTCGATACTGGTGACCACGGAGTGAATAATGATTTGCCATGCAAACATATTGTTGTCTTTTTCTTAAAGCAACGATTTCCACCGAACGACGTCAGACAACACACTGACTCCACATCGTAAAAAGATACTTCCTTGGCGTTTTTTTACAGTAAGATTGTCCAGGGCAAGGTACAGACAAACGCCATTCGCGTGCTTCTCAGCTGATTCACCCTCTCCGTGCGAAGTTCACTGTGTATGACTAAGAGTTACTTTTCACATCACATCTTTTACATTGAGCATACAGAGGTTTCCGATTGATGTGCTAACATCGCGTTCCCATGATATGTCATGTCGAAATTATCTCCTTATTTTTTAATAGAGATGGATTTAATATTAGGAGGTTGAGAAAGGTGTCTAGGCCTACAAACACATGCTTCTTGAAAACTACAAGGTGAAGAGTGAATGCTGGAAATTGTTTCGTCTCATTAAGGAACCGGTGAATAATTCTGTATCGTTTGATCTTGCTTGTTGTGCAAAATGTGGAAAGTTTATAATTACAAAGAAAGATGTCGACGGTGTAATAAAAGATTATGGAGCCAAAAATCTAACGGACCATATGAAAGTATGCGCACGTCCATCAAAGCGTGGAAAGAGTGAACAATCTACTTTTCTGTTCAAACGATCATCAGTTAAAGTACGAGATGCTGATTTAGATCAAATAAGGAAATGTGAAAGTGAACTAGTGTCAGAGGATCACTTAGCATTTAATGTAGTAGATAATGTGTATTTTCGTGGTTTTGCTCAAGAATTAGTGAAACTGGGAGCAACGCATGGAAATATAGATGTAAACAGTGTATTAGTGGGCAGGAAGACAGTACGTTCCGACAGTTTGAAGATGGTTGAAGGCGTGAAAAATAATATTAAATATTCCATAAAACCAGCCGTAGAAGAACAAGCTGTATTTTCACGACTGACTTTTTGACTGATAACATTGTGCAGAGAGAAGTTATTTGTATATTACATTCTTCTGGATTGAAGAACAAGGTGCTGGATAGATCATGTTGGAGTCTCAACCATGTTATGTATTCTTGTGCTCATTTCCCCGAGAAAACGACCGCTTAGAATATTGCAAACGTGTTAAATGCCACTTTGAGGGAAGTAGCGCATGTGACGAGACTAACACACCAGTCACTACAGATAAGGGGCCAAATATTGTAGCAGCAAAAGAGCAAAATGTTCACATTGATTGTGTCTGCCACAGGCTTAACACGGCAGTTTCTGGAGCGTGGGAGAAATGCAAGGAAATGGAGAGCATTAACGAGTTTGACCAATGTGCTCACAATTTAGTGATGTATGTAAAGAAAACTACCGGCGTTCAATCGGAGTTGAATATCTCGTTGAAATACGGTGGGAAGACTCTGTCATGGCGATCTCTTCAGAGAATGTTCACTTCGATACTCGAAAATCATAAGACGGATACTAAATTGAGACTCGTGCCACGCGATAGAAGAAAAAATTATCTTTTGGACGGCGTAACCCTAAATCTTCTTCAGGGAACTGTTGAATTCTTAGCTCCAATGAGCAACGTGCTTGATATGCTAGAATTTGCTTATATGCCAACCTTACAAAATGTTTTGCCAGACTTTTATCTGCTGAGAAATCAATGGGATGCGAAGAAAGACAGTGATTTAGAGGAAGTCTGGAGAATGAAAAGAGTATTTGTAAATCAACTTGATGAGAAAATGTGGAGTTTGATTACTCCTATTCATTTTTGTGCAACATTACTTGACTCAAGCTTGAAAGCATTCTCGTTCGTGCCTTCGCGAAAGGTAGCTGACCGAAAAGCTATGATGGATCAAGCACTTCACTGTATTCGTGATAACGTCGTAAGTGTAATTGCTATCATGGATACTCCAGATGAATTGTTCCACACTGAAGAGGAGAGCAATTATCTAAATGCAACAGAACCATCAACTCACGAGAGTCCACATGGAGAACGCAAATTTGAGAATGACCCATTTGCTTTTTTCCGACAAAGTATTGTTGAACGAATTACACAAACTGTGAATCCAACAATCTGCGGAACTGAAGATCTTGATGCGGAACTGAAACGCTACTATACAATTGTAGGACCATTCGTGACTCCCTAGTGCAAATGTGGAAAGTGCAAGGATACCCGTGAATTGTCTTTATTCAATCCTCTTAAGTAGTGAAGTGAGCAGAGATTGACGTATCCCATACTACGTCCCATTGCGAAAATAATTTTGGTAATACAAGCATCATCGGCAGAGTCAGAAAGCCACTTTTCGTGTGCTGGCTGGGTTGCAAGAAAGGACAGTGGCAGACGAAATCCACAAACTTTGAAGGCTCAAGACCTGATTGCTGAAGACTTAAAGAAAGTGATAATTAAGTAAAGAGATTTTCTTTTTTCGGTAAGGGGGGAGGTATCATTAAAAATATACCGGACACATGTTCTTCACCTTACAAATTTTAGATGAAAACAGAAAACACTTTCCTGGGAAATCCCTCCCCCCAATCCCAAACAATTGTTTACAATGCGAGGTGCTCTCTATTTGTCAAATTTTGTACTCAGCTCAGCTTCCCTACCCATTTTATGTTATTCCGCTACTGGTGATATTTTTCTAGGACAATTTAGTTTCTACAAACTCCATAGTAATCACGTGATATCAAATTTCTCATATGTAAGTGGTTAAACAAATATAACCCTTGATATACTTTGCACATACAGTACAAATATATATATATATATATCATCATCATCATCATTGTCAACCATTATCAATCCACTGCTGGACGAAGGTCTCCCCAAGTTTCCTCCACAACGGTCTGTCTTGTGCCAGTCTCCTCCATGTCACCCCTGCATACTTTCGAATTTCATCCACACATCTCCCATGTGGTCTTCTTCTGGGTCTTTTCCTGTCCCTTGGAATCCAATCTAAAATTTCGGCTGTCCATCGATGATCTGTCCTTCTGGCAGTATGTCCAGCCCATTGCCATTTCAGGGATTTAACTCTGATCATGATGTCTTACACTCTTGTCATTTTTCGGATCCACGAGTTCCTCTTCTTATCTCTCCTGGTTACACCAAGCATGCACCTCTGCATGCTGCTTTGAGTTGTCTGCAGCCTTTGTATGTCTCTTTTAGTTAAGGTCCACGTCTCTGCACCATACGTAAGCACTGGAAGGATGCATTGATCAAACACTTTTCTTTTAAGACATAATGGCATATTGCTCTTGAAAATTATGCTGTTTCTTCCAAAAGCTCTCCAGGCAAGTTTTGTACGCCGATTAATTTCTTCATGAATGTGACCCTCACTTGATATCTGCAGTCCAAGATAAACGTACGTGTCTGTTATCTGCAGCTTTTCTCCATCAATCGATAAATCTTCATTTCTTGTAAAAGCATTGAACATCACTTTTGTCTTCTGAAAGTTCATTTTTAATCCCACTTCTTTACTCTTGTCAGCAAGTTCCTGGATCATACTCTGCAGCTCTGATGGGGTAGTTGCAAAAATGACTACGTCATCAGCAAAACGAAGGTGGGTTAGATAATCTCCATTAATCTTTATCCCCTTTGTTTTCCCAGCTCAGTGACTGAAAAACACCCTCCAATGTGGCATTAAAGAGCTTCGGAGATATGGTGTCACCTTGTCTCACTCCCTTTCCAATTTTTACGTGTGTTGTATTTTCAAACAGCCTAATCTTTGCACTTGCATTTTCATAGATGTTATTAATAATATTAATGTATGCATCTTCAATACCGCAGGTTTTCAGAGCCATTGTAACTGCTGATGGTTTGACGCCCCTACTTCTTATATATATATATATATATATATATATATATATATATATATATATATATATATATATATACCTATTGTTTTTGTTCACAACGAAACCAGTATATAACCTTGATTCGGAATAATCGTGTATAAAATCCACGCATATTGTTCTTGCTTCATTATAAACATCACTAATTAAGATCTTGTTTATGATGTGGTATGATAATCAAGTCTTCAATTTTATCTGCGTTTACATTATATTTTTGATATTCTTGAAGATAGCTTTGGCATTGTATTTTTGTTTTTAATACTGATTCTTTTGAGGACAAAATACATTTGTGTAATCGTAAATAATGATTCCCATTTGTAATATACTCCATAGTCACGTTCAATAGTCAGCCATGACTTCTGAATTACGCAAAATAGTGGCACTAAAAATGGCACTGAAATTTAGCAAGTAACCAAATTTTATCATTAAAAAAGAATTTCAGTTAATAAATATCAAGCAGTTATTGGGATGAATACATATATTACGTTTATATGTACATATATATAAATTGAGTTTCGAATTTATACTTCAAAGCACATTTGTCCTGGGTCAATTACGGGTCCGGATCGGATCAGATCCAGTTTGCACCCGTGATGATTACCATCAATGTAGGATAAGCAAAATCACTGTAAATTGTCTATTACACTTTTTGTGCACGCATCGTTGTTTGATTAGGTAGGCTCCGGTCAGCCAACGTGGATGTAAAAGATGTAAATAAGTGGGAAGTATAGTCTTGTGAAAATTTACTGAACTGTAAGAGTACATTCAGCCTAGGCGCTAACTTAGCAGGGCGGGAAAATTTGACGCCCCTACTTCTTTCAGGCGATTCGAAATTAAAGTCTTCATAATTTTGCTAAGTCAGTTAATAAAATATCTGTTGTCTCGTGCCGGTCCCAATTTGTGGGTCACATTTGAGTTTCAGAATAATTTATCGGTTTTTATTGGCTAAATTCCTAGGACAAACTCTCTCGTTTAATCAAATTTTCTGCCGGTAAAACTTGTTCGAAGTAAAGTCACAAAATTCACCACGCATTCTTAATCAGGCTCCTCCCTGTGGTAAAGGTCCTAATATTGCAGTTATCGGGCAACATAGGCAGCTTCAGTGTCATGCTGTTTCGGTATTCGATGAGATAAACTGGAGGAATTACCTATTTGCGGAAAATCAGCATTTGCAGTCTGCTCTCAATTTGTGTTCAACTTACCCCATCCTTGACATATCGACTACCATCGTGCGGTCCCCTTTCCTGAAAACGGAAATGAAAACTCTGCAAACCAAGCCTACATAAGAGTGCTAACCTAAGCTTAGTGGTATTGATTGAGTCCTTTCCGCGCTTTGTCATTTGGGTCACAGTGCTGGAAATATCCATCACAGCACCTTGGGAATATAAGTGCCGCGCTCTGTAGGGCACCAGAATAATTGATCCATGTATTAAATCTCAGTGTATCTTGAAATCTATTGAGTTTCAGAGTTCTGAACGTATTAGCTCCTTACCTTTCTCTATTACTGATGTTCAGTGAATAGACGAAACATTGACACCATTGCTTTTTTTGAAGTTATGGCAGCCCCTTGAAAACCATGAGCATTCCATTCTTGAAGAAACTCCCAGCTGTGGTAAATTTACGATCTTACAGGAAACTAGAAAGGGCCGCCCCCGGTGGCGCAGTGGTCTAAGGCGTTGGCCTCTGATCATTCGTCCGAACGGGGTCCGGGTTCGAATCCCGGTGAGGCATGGATGTTGTGTTTGTCTTACGGCACTGGCTCTCTCCCTTCCCTGGAACCAGTGACCCTAAATTAGGGACGGGCGACTGCTTATAGCCCATTGAGTTGCTCACGGTGGTCGTTAAACCTCCAATCAAAAAAAAAAAAAAAGAAACTAGAAAGGGGACATCGCATTTTCGGTTGTAATGAGTACGGTCTTTGAAAACACACACACACACACTCTCTCTCTTTCTTCAAAACCGATCTTCAAAACCGATATTTGAAAATCTGGAAATTCAGCAAAAAAAAAAGAGTTGGCACTGAATTTTCGGGTGTAATGAGCACGTCTTTTGAATCCGTTCTGACGAGAATAAAGTTTATCAAAGCTATTAAAAGTCAATGGAACCGGTATGGAAAACAATAGTATCTGACCGAAGGAAGAAGTTTTTAATCCCGCATATATTGTTGTAGACGGAATCGTGAACTTACTCGCTCTGGTTTCAGACTTGTGTGTTAAAATTTTTTAAATATGCGAGAAACATTTCGCAGCGGAAACGCTCTCCAACGAAGAAATAGTTTTTCAAATCTGACTCTTCGCAGCAGAGATATAGATAAACATAATAAGATATGGGTCTATGCCCCGGGCGGGTAAACCATGTATTATTTTAGGAGGAAAGTATTCTCAAGTTTTTTTCGATGTGAGCAGAATCGGTCGAAGAAAAAAAAATTTATTCGAGTTTCAGGAGCACAGATTTTGCTGCAAATACATCAAAAGCGGCCGAAGTATTCTTTACCAAACAGTAAAAATTATATACAAAACATTTTTCGTCAGGAGCTGTATCCGCTGAAGAAACAATTTTTCAAATCTGAGTTCTAGAAGAAGAGATATCGGGGAAAACGTAATTTATTTTTACGCCCCCTACCGGAAAATCTATGCGTAACTTCAAAATGTAACTATAACCTAAAATACTCTTCGACATAAATGGAATCGAAAGAAAAAATAATTTTTTCAATCCGATGTTTAGAAGCAAATATATGGAATAAAATGTATTTTGAATTCGATATCATCTGTGTTTACGCCCTCTAGCGGCAAAACTCTACATCGTAAAAAAAATGAAATAAAGGGTCATGATTCACATATTTCAAGCTTCCCAATGCAAACGGAGTTTTTCAAATCGGACTAATAGTTACTGAGATATGTCTACAGACTGACGGACGGACAAACCGATAACATAAGCACGATCTTTTTTTACAAAAGTCGTGCTTAAAAAGAGAATACACCTAAGAAAAACCTGTGCGTAAGTTAAAATACGCAGTGTGAGCTGGGTTATTTATTCATAGTAAATCGCGCCGTTTACAAAAAAAAATCGACCGAATTAATGAAACATCTACAAATTGAATTAGCTAATTACTCCCCGTAGCGGCTGAAAACTGTATTACGAAAAGTAGCAAACTGTACACAAAACATTTTTCATAGTGGAGGCAAAAGGGATTTTTAAGTCGAATAATAAGGAGAAGAGACATAGAGGAAAAAGTGATATCACTTTACTCCACTAGCGGAAAAGCTGTAAAATACGTATCGAGAGAAATGGGCGCAAAGTACTTTTCATAATGAGGAGTATCAATGAAGAGTATCTTCTTTATAAAAGCGTTTTTCGGTAGAGTTCTCTTCATAATGAATACCTAGGTGAATCAAAGAAGTAAGTCAACCTTAGCGCCATCTGGGAGTGGGATTGCAGTCGGACCGTGTGTGCTTTCAAGCGAAGTAGACAGTACGTCAGAGCTGCCGATGGGAGGTGTTTGAGTTCAGTAACTGCGTAAGGCGTGTGCTTGAGGCAGTGTGTAATGGCACGTTATCTGGATTCTTACTCCAAATCATAAGTGCGACGAACCATTCGATTTTTGTCGGCTAAGCGCCAAAATTGCACTGACATCCATCGTGAAATCTGTGCTGTATAAGGGGAAAATGCCATGTCTCGCACGACGATTGTAAAGTGGTGCCAACAATTTGAAAAGGGTCACACAAACTGGACGGGCGAAGGCAGACCATCAATATTCAGCACTCCGGAGAATGTTGTCACCGTTGACGATATGATACGAGATAACAGGCATATCAAAATCAAGGAAATTGCCAGTAGGCTACGTTAAAATTTCGTACGGGACTGTGCATTCCATCATTCACAAGCAGCTGGGATTTCGGAAATTGTGTCCGAGATGAGTGCAACGTTTACTCACCGAAGACCAAAGAAACCAACGTTTCCTGTCGTCTTTGGCTCTTCTACGACGGTATTCTGATGAGTGTCACAATATTTTGCGTCGAATCATCACATGAGACGAAACGTGGTTTCACCATTTCACCTCTGAAGCCAAACGATCGTCTATGGAATGGAAGCGTGTCATCTCTCTAACAGGAAAGAAAGTAAAAGTTCAACCATCTGCGGGAAAGGTCATGGCGACTGTTTTCTTTGACTGTGAAGGTGGTGTTCACACAGAATTTCTGCCAAAAGGAACGACTACCAATACTGACTCCTAATGCCAAGCGCTGCGAAATTTACGGAAGACAATTAAGGACAGACGCCGGGGTAAGTTGAGTGAAGGTGTCATTCTGCTGCTAGACAACGCCACATCCCACACAGCAACAGAAAACAAAAGAATTGCTTTAGTCATTCAAGGGAGGTGGGGGTGACATCCACCGTACAGCCCCGACTCATGTCCGTGCGACTACCATTTGTTCGGTAAAATGAAATATGAGCTTAGAGGACAACGATTCCAAACCAAGGAGGCAGTGAAAGCTGCGGTCATAAACTGGTTGTACCAAATTGGAGGGCCACCCCGGTGGCGCAGTGGTTCAAGCGATGGCTTCTGATCATTCGTACCAAAGAGGTCCGGGTTCGAATCCCGGTGAGGCATGAATGTTGTGTTTGTCTTACGGCAGTGGCTCTCTCCCTTCCCTGGAACCAGTGAGCTTACATTAGGGACGGGCGACTGCTTATAGCTCATTGAGTGGCTCACGGTGGTCGTTAAACCTCCAATCAAATAAAGTAAAATTGGAGGACAATTTTTCTGTACAAGTACGGAAAAGATAATCACACGTTCCGATAAATGTTTATAGTCCTTAGGCGACTATGTCGAAAAATGAATAAATGCTGTACCTTTAAACCAACCCGCCTTCTCGTGGTGCATCCTGTTCCCACTAAAGGGGCTCTGACGACCGCCAACAGCGGTATAACTATACCATCGGGATTTGAGGTAATGCTATCCCACACTCACCAACCCGCTTGGCCAGCGTGGTGAGTTATGGCCAAACCCCTCCAAAATGACTCCACAACTTAAATCTTGGCCCTCAGTCTCCGGCAGCTGGAATGTACCTGGCCAAGGCAGCGGCCAGTGCGACATGAAGGCAGAGGGTGCTACGAATCCCCGAAGGACCGGACTAGGCTGCCATCTGATGCTGACCTTGGCTACGTATAATGGACGCTCCCTATCTTCTGATTCAAGGCTTCTTGAATTAGAAGAGAAACTACAAAGGATCAAGTGGGACATCGTCCGGCTAAGTGAGGTAAGGAGAAAAGGAGAAGAACTCATTGAAATGAAAAGTGGGCATCTCTTCTACTATCGTGGGACAGATACTGGTAGAACTAGTGGTGTTGGATTTATAATAAACAAGAAACTGAAGGATAAAGTTGTAGAAGTTGAAAGTTCCTCTGACAGAGCTGCACGACTCGTTATCCAACTCTCGAGAAGATACCAGGCTCATATTATTCAAACTTATGCACCCACCACAAGTCATCCTGAAGAAGAAATTGAAGAATTTTATGAGGAAATTCGTGATCTAAATAATAAAGGTAAGCAGCACTTAAAGATAATTATGGAAGATTTCAATGCAAAAATAGGGCAACGGCATCAGAATGTAACTTCAGTAGGTAAATTCGGTCACGGCAACAGAAACCAGCGTGGAAATACTCTCGTTGAGTTTGCAGAGGCAGAAGGGTTTTTCATCTTGAACTCCTTTTTCAAGAAAAAGCCGCACAGGAAATGGACATGGAGACATCCAAATGGGACGACAAGTGAAATTGATTTTATTATGTGTAACAAAAAATTCGTCATAGAAGACTGCAGTGTGCTGAACAAGGTCAACACAGGTAGTGACTATAGATTGGTGAGGTGTAAGATGCACCTCAACACTAAACTCGAACGTGGCAAGCTCATAAGACAAACAAAATGTATTGACATAACCAACCTTAGAAAACACCATAATACCTTCACGTTGGAACTGAAGAACAGATTTTCTGCTTTAGAAAGCCTAACATCGGAAGAAGTGGAAGTTTCTGAAGTTAACAGAAAAGTAACCAAAGCTCTTATGGAAACAGCAACAAAATTAGCTGGGTCTAAGAACAAGTTGCATGTGAACAAATTATCAGGAAAAACCAAAATGTTGATGCAAAAAAGAAGAGAGATGAGGACAACTAAAGAAGATGTGACTTCCAAAGTGGAATATGTAGAGCAATGCAAGACAGTACGAAAAAGTATCACTGAAGACGTAAGGAAATTTTACTGTGAACTAGTAAGGAAAGCAATTGAAAACAACCAAAGCCCAAAGATAGCAAAGGGACATCTCAGTAAGGGAAGAAAAAAGATTATGGCACTGAGAAAAGATGGTTCTGTAACAAGAAATAGAGGCGAAATTTTGACAAGAGTGAAAGATTTCTACTCCAAGTTATATGAAAGGGATGATGCATGTACTCCAGACATCATGGAAGGTACCAGTACCAGAGTTCTTCCAGTCCTCCCAGCAGAAGTTGCACATGCAATCAAGAAAATGAAGTGGGGAAAAGCTCCAGGATAAGATGAAATTACTGTAGACATCATACAAGAAGCAAGAGGAGAAATCGAAACAGTACTCGCCCAAGTTTTCACTCGAAGCCTTATTGAAGGGAAGATTCCTGAGGATTGGAACAACGCTATAATGATCCTGCTACTCAAAAAAGGTGGCATTGAGGATCTCAGGAACTACAGACCTATCAGCCTCCTATCAGTGTTTTATAAAATCTTCACTAAAGTTCTTTCACACCGTTTGAAGGTAACACTGGACATGGCTCAACCGAGAGCACAAGCTGGATTCAGGAGTGGCTACAGCACAATATATCATATCCACATACTGAGAGAACTAATTGAAAGAGCGAGGGAATATGAACTTCCATTGTGCATGGCTTTAATGGATTATGAAAAAGCCTTTGATTCGGTGAAACCATCAGCAGTTACAATGGCTCTGAAATCCTGCGGTATTGAAGATGCATACATTAATATTATTAATAACATATGTGAAAATGCGAGTGAAAAGATTCGGCTGTTTGAAAATACAACACACATAAAAATTGGAAAGGGAGTGAGACAAGGTGACACCATATCTCCGAAGCTCTTTATGCCACATTGGAAAATGTCTTTCAATCACTGAACTGGGAAAACAAAGGGATAAAGATTAATGGAGATTATCTAACCCACCTTCGTTTTGCTGATGACATAGTCATTTTTGCAACTAGCCCATCAGAGCTGCAGAGTATGATCCAGGAACTTGCTGACAAGAGTAAAGAAGTGGGATTAAAAATGAACTTTCAGAAGACAAAAGTGATGTTCAATGCTTTTACAAGAAATGAAGATTTATCGATTGATGGAGAAAAGCTGGAGATAACAGACACGTACGTTTATCTTGGACAGCAGATATCAAGTGAGGGTCACATTGATGAAGAAATTAATCGGCGTACAAAACTTGCCTGGAGAGCTTTTGGAAGAAACAGCATAATTTTCAAGAGCAATATGCCATTATGTCTTAAAAGAAAAGTGTTTGATCAATGCATCCTTCCAGTGCTTACGTATGGTGCAGAGACTTGGACCTTAACTAAAAGAGACATACAAAGGCTGCAGACAACTCAAAGTAGCATGGACAGGTGCATGCTTGGTATAACCATGAGAGATAAGTAGAGGAACTCGTGGATCCGAAAAATGACAAGAGTGGAAGACATCATGATCAGAGTTAAATCCCTGAAATGGCGATGGGCTGGGCATACTGCCAGAAGGACAGGCCATCGATGGACCGCCGAAATTTTAGATTGTATTCCAAGCGACAGAAAAAGACCCAGAAGAAGACCACATGAGAGATGGGTGGAGGAAATTCGAAAGTATGCTGGAGTGACATGGAGGAGACTGGCACAAGACAGACCGTTGTGGAAGAAACTTGGGGAGACCTTCGTCCAGCAGTGGATTGATAATGGTTGACAATGATGATGACATCCCCTGAGTATACTGTATCTCTTTATTTATTTTTTAATCAACATTGTAGCTAATTTTTTGATCCACCTTCGTAGCTTCCTAAAAAAGATCTTCAAAGAAGTTTTAGAACATAATAAACTCTTTCAAATAGAAATATACGCTGATGCCCTCTGGCAGAAAAATAAATTTTTAACAATGGTAAAGTAGAAAACATTTCAAAGTATCTTTCATAGCGAAAGCTATGCTAAAGAGAAGAACTTTTTAGATACACCTTCGCGAAGAAGAAATAACGAGAGAAAAGTTTTGACATTTGCGCCTCCTAGCATGAAATCTGTGCATTATTTAAAGACTATAATATTCCCGATCTTTACTGTGGCGAATAGCATAGAGTAAAAAAAGAAAAATAGAAATAGTACAACATGATTTTATTGAAGTGGAGATACAGTTGCAAATCGGAAATGCAAACTAACTCCGCGTAACGCCATATATATGACCTTACCCTCGAGCACGTGCAAACATTTTAAAACTGTTAACGCTATAAAGAATTTTTCATCTGTAACTAATAGTTGCAGTTACATGTTGGCCACGGACGAATTAAGCGCGTACCTTTTTATAAAAATAAGTGGTAAAAGTAGGTCTAAACGAAGTGAAGTCACATGGTTACACAACAGAGGATGTTCACACATTTTTCGAACGATTTTCCGTCAATATAATTAATGTTTAAAATAAAATAATTTCTTTTTTAAATGTTTTGTCTGATAGCCCTTTCCCTGGAATGAACCTACATCTAGATTTCAACTGCTCTGGAATTTCAATCATTTCCTGTACATATACTCTATATTGACAAAATTCACCTGACACCTAGAAGAGAAACACAACTTAGCATTAATTGATATACATTAGTATGGTGTCTGTCTACCTTTGGCCTTAATGCATGCACTGACCCTTCGAAGCTCGAAGTGGTTGGGTTTTGAGCTCCGTGATTTTCGTTGCTATAAGGTGTTTATTGAGTGCTTTAGTTTCTGTGGTTGCGCGTATCTTCAAGTTGAAGTTCTACGCTTTACGTTCGTGTATCTCACAGGTAGGAGACTGGCACAAGACAGACCGTTGTGGAGGAAACTTGGGGAGACCTTCGTCCAGCAGTGGATTGATAATGGTTGACAATGATGATGATGATGATGATGATCTCACAGGTTGGTGAGTGCCATATTTTGTCATTATTCACTGTTTTATTTTTCAACCAAGCTGGTCTTTTTTCGTTAAAGTCTCGCCATTGCTTCGATGGCGGAGGCAGACAAGGGTGACGCCCACATCCTTATCTTGGCAGATCAGCCAGCTTCCTCTTCTTCTTCTACCACTCAGCTTAATGAGGTGGCTCCCGAGCGTCATTGCGACGTCATGGACACCTCTTCTTCTCCAGCTATTACTCCCACCAAGTGCGGTGGTGCCAAGTCTCCTATCTACATCTCAGCAGATGATGACGTATCCGTTATCAGCAATACTGAGCTCATAGCTTCTACTTTTCATCAACTTTCTGATCCGCCCTCACTGCTAGGAGCCGCTTCATCGAATTCTCGACCCATGCCTGCCCAAGCATCCTATGCTTCTGCAACTTCTGGGGTCCTCACACCCCCAGTTTCATCTGCTATGCCTTTTCCTGAATCCTATGTCACTGTCGTCGGTTCTACTGCTACAATTGACATACCAGAGGATTCCCGAGCTGGTCACCTTTTTTCCTCCACTATGGAACGGGGCGTCTATTTTGATGCGCTTCCCGACACTAAGCTGTGGCAATATAGCCGAGCCCTCAAAACTATCTTACCAAAGGATGCAATAGACTTTATAGCTCGAAAACCCAGATCTGTCTTGGTCGATTTTAAGGATAAAGCGCATGCTGACCAGGTCCAACCATCAATGACGTGCATCTGTTAGCACAACCGGTTGCGCACCGCCCGGTGCAGGTGACCTTCTACCCCGTACCACCAGAAGTATCCGACGCTGCACTTTGCACCTTGCTCAGCAGGTACGGCAGAGTTGTTGGCTCCATAACAACTCTCTCTGCGGCTCCCAGAGACCCTGAAGACAAATCGATTCGAGGTTTTCGCCGCACTGCTCGAGTCCTCTTTTCATCTGATGCTCAGCTGAAAGCGGTTCCGAATGTTTTGCACATCCGCTGTGGACAGCAACGCCGAAGAGTTGAGATAATCACTTCACAGTATTGCACTATATGTCAGAGCGAAAGTCACATAAGGGCTCAGTGCCCACGTGCCTCCCTGAAAACAGCTCCACACACTACATCTTCTTCTACTTTGTCCACCAACGCTTCACAGACTTCTTCCTATTCGAGGAAAGTCGCGGAATCAAGATCTTCCAAAAGTCAGCTTACTGCCATTGGTCAACAAACGACTTTGATGCCTCCACCTCCTGCTGATCCTAAGAATTTTCCCAGGCTTCCAAAATCGACTCCCCCTTGTACTTTTACAACCACTGCTGATGTACATGTTGACCACTCCTCAGCTTTTACCGTTGGCTCCATGACACGAGGACACAGGTAACGCTTCGGGTTCAGACTCTCCAGACGATCATGAAGTTTTAGTGGTTGCTGGAAAACGCAGTGGTGCTACTCGCTCCAAGACGAAGAAGTCAAAGACTCTGGCGTCCCGAAGATCATCTCGCTGTTCTACCCGCTCATCCACTCGCTCCGTCAGCTCTCGACGACCATTCTCCAGGTCGCCTCTACACACTTCCTCTGAGACAGCATGTGAGGGTGCCTTTCCCTCACTAGAAGAATTCACAACTTTTCTTGCTGAAAATGCTTTCCCTGCTGAGCCTCTGCCATACGAGGACGTGCTGGATTGCCTTTTAGGGTCCTCTAGCCCTTCCTCAGCACGCACTTCCATTCAGCAGTATGAAGCAGCTCTTCCACAAGTGCTGGTTCAATTACACTCACTTGAAAACACTCTTCGGCGCACTGCGGACGAGGTCCCGTGGAGTGCTTGTTTTCTCCGTCGACTCCACTCCATCACTACAGCCAGTCAATTCCTACTGCATCCCACAACTAACCTAGACATTCAAGGTGGTGTCACTTAATTGTCGCGGTTTTGCGACACCTCTTGCGAATGCGCTGGTACGAGAGGATCTTGCTCCGCTGAATGCTGATATATTACTTCTGCAGGAAACAAACTGTACTTCCACCACTCAATTTCATCAATGGCGTCAGTGGGATCATACTTTCCATCACGCCTACAGCCAACTGTCGCGTGGTGGCATGGCAGTTGGTGTTCACTCACGTTTTCGTTCAACTCTTTCCTCCTTCTCAGTGAAAAACTTATGTCGAGACTTATTACAACGAGTCTCTTTCACCGTCGCAGCTGAAAAATTTCATGTATTCAACATTTATGTTCCTTGCACTCCTACTCACGTGCCAGAGTTGTTTGCAAAACTTCGACGGGCTCTGTCACGTATTCCCATCACCGACCGGGTACTTATCGGAGGTGACTACAATTGCACTCTACATCCCCTAACTGATCGCTCTTCTTCTTCCAGAGAACACCGTACGGAAGTAGTACATCTCTTACAGTCTATCACTTCAGACTTCTCACTCGTAGATGTTCAACGCCATTTGTCACCAACCCAGACTACACATACATGGCGTGCACCAAGAGCCATTGATCCTCCTACAGCAAGATTAGATCGCTTTTATGCAACTTCTCTTCTTCTACCAGCAATATCAGATTCATGCTGTACACCCACAGCTTCCTCGGATCATTGCGCCATTGCCATAACAGTTTTTGCTACTTCAACACAGCCACGTACAATCCGGCCTTGGACTTTTGACGACACTCTTTTAGATGACTCAGCCTTCTGCTCATCGGTGCGAGATTTTCTTGCGGATTGGCGTACAAGGCTTCATTCTGCACCGTGCCCCCTCAACGTTTGGTTGGAAGTAAAACGCCACCTCATACTACTGGTACGAAACCTGTCATACTCGATCATGACACAACGGAGAATGCGACTTGATCATACTAGGCAAATGCTTTCTTTGCTCAATCTTACTGATCCCCTATTTCAAGTCTACCAGGCAGAATTACATTCACTTTTGGTGCCACTTGCAAAACAAGCCCTTCAACGCCTTAAACTACAACACCTGAAACCTGATGCTTGTTCGTACGAATTCCTTACGTCACTTGAGTCAACTCGCCGATCCTCTTCTGTTCTACAGCACCTTCGTCTTCCAACTGGAGTAGTTTCATCCGACCCAGTTCCAATTTGTTCTATGGTACGTAATTACTACATTTCAAAATTTTGTGAAACTCCTCCTCCCTCCCCTATGGCTTCTGCTCTTCTGTTCTCTTCTTTGCCTCAGGTCCCTTCTCATCTTTCAGCCAGCCTCCTCCATCCTCCCACTTTAACTGAGCTCTCTGTCAGTTTCTCGTCCCTCAACCCCCGGGCTTCACGTGGCCCGGACGGTCTCCCTGTTTCTTTCTATAAGGCTTTTCTTCCTGCCTTCCTTCCATTTCTCCTCTGTGCCTTTTCTACTGCCATGCATCTTACATCTCTTCCAAGGAGATTCACGCTCGCACATGTTGTACTTTTCCCCAAGAAGGGTGATCCGTTTGACTTGGAGAATTGGCGTCCCATCTCACTCTTAAATACTGATTATAAACTCTATACTAAATTTCTGTCCCGCCGGCTTAACCCCATACTCCCTCATATTCTCTCCACTAATCAAACCTATACTGTACCCGGGCGCTCCATCTCCCATAATATTCAGCTTCTTAATGATCTAATTCACCTCGCCCGCTCTCGCTCAGAACCCCTTGCTCTTCTTTCCCTCGATCAACGCTCAGCGTTCGATAATATTTCTCATGATTACCTTCTTGCTACATTACTAAATTTCGGCTTTCCTCCTTTCTTTGCTTCTCTTCTCATCTCCCTCTACCGGGACGCAGTTTTCCACGTCAAGCTGCTCAACCTTCTCACAGCTCCCATACCCTTTCGTCGCGGCGTGCGTCAGGGTTGCCCCTTATCCGGGCAGCTCTTCGCCATCGCAATAGAACCTTTTTTACGAGCAGTCCATCGATCCTTCTTTGCTTCACTACCACCGGTGGTAGCCAGCACACGTCATCATGTTGCTACCTATGTTGCCTACGCCGACGATATTACATTCTGCATTCGGCAAGACTCACAATTTCACGATCTCCACAATCTCTACAATACCTACGCCTCATGTTCCGGAGCAGCGCTAAACACAACGAAAAGCACAGGCCTATGGACCGGTTCGTGGACTAACCGCACTGACTCTCCTTGGGGAGCAGAGTGGTCCAACACCTCTCAACGATTCCTAGGAGTCCACCTTGGAAAACCAGCAACTGCTTCACTCGTCACCTGGATGACTCTCCGGCCACGCCTACATCGCTCGGTCGCAATCTGGCGGCGCGCACAATTCTGCACCTCCGTCTTTCAAAGAGCACGTCTAACGCACACTTACCTGCTTTTCAATGTGCACGTATTCCTTCGAAGCAACCAGCACTACGTCTTCTTGAACTCACTCGCTGTCAAACTCAGGTTATCTGGCCCGGCCATCACTGGGTCGGAGCACCTCAACTCAGCCTGTCTCCTTCCAACGGAGGCATTAGTCTACCCGACGTCAGATCCTATTACAAGGCTTATCGTGTGTCTACGTTTTTACGATCACTTGCGGCACCTGCTTCCTCCGCAGTTGCTGCTCGTGATGTTACAGTCTCTCCGCATAACCCACGCTTTACTCTCCTTTCGTTCTTACTCATGGACCACTGTCCCCTTCTCACACTTTTCCCTCCTGTATACAAAGAGGCTATTTCCTTTCTTCGTTCCCTCCCTCTTTCTCGCTCTCTCCCTGCCTCCACAAATGACCTACTTTCCGAACCTCTTTTTTTCTTCTCTGCTACACCCTCCCCATCTCCCATGTTTTGCTTTTCCTTCATGGCTCAGAGCTGGAGTCGTTACTGTCAGCGATCTTGTTAACACCGATCTTTCCTGGCTCCCCTTCTCTTCTCTACCCTCTGCTCTCCGTTTCAATGCCAACTCTCACTTTGTTCACAACTCTCTTATTTCTACTATAATCTCCCTGTTCCCTGAGCTTGCTACTAACTCAGGTCTCATTTCTGTTCACTCTGCCTCTCTCCTTCTCCCATTTTTTCTGTCGTCCATTGGTCCACCTCTTCCTCTTGTCTCTTTCTCAACAGCTGATCTCTACCGTTTTCTCTCGCTCTTCCGCACCTCTTCCCATTTCTGGTATTCCACTCTGTTCTACCTCCGCAGTGTGGTCCACTGCGCTTTCCCCACTTTCAGCACCCCTTGAAATCAATTCACATTGGCTTTTCTTACACAACCGCCTCCCTGTGCCGTCGATTTTACATCGCATGACCATTTTATCTTCACCCTCCTGTCCGTATTGTGGCGAGGAGGCTGACGTCCAGCATGTCTTCATGTATTGCACAGTATAATTGCCAATACTCCATCTCGCTTTCACGCTAGCGCAACGATCCTGTGAGACCGTCCTCACCTTCAGCGCCTACCTAACACTACTTCTGAACTCTTCTCGCCCTATTCACCTTCCGGCAGTCTGCTCCTACATCTTCGTGCTTGTAAAATATATAATTCACGTGTATCATCTTCAGCGTCCCCCGAAGCTTCTACTGACATAAATAAAGTCAGTACTGCGTTACGTTGTCATTTTCGTAATCGCCTACTCTCCCGCCTTCGACTAGAACTTACCACTGCAGTTGCACGCTGCAGTGAACCACAGTTCCTATCAACTTGGTCACCAGCAACCACTTGGTTTGCAGGGTCGCCCACAACGCTTCACCTTACAGTCGGAACTTTTGTTTCACCTACCTCCTGATAGATACAATTTTTGCCATGCTGATTTGTCTTCAATCTCTGCTTCATCAGAGACTATTTTTTGTCTTTTCCGACAAATAATCATACATAAACTGTATTCTCTCACCACTATATTGAGCTTTGTGAATAGGTCGTTGCGTCAGCTACAAGCACCTGTAAATCTTCTTTTCATATGTCATTTTGAGACGATTTTTCTGTACACATTTCCTGTTTTTTTTTCTTGCTTCGCAACTGAGTGCAATCTTGTTCCTCAACATTCACTGTACTATATTATTTGTACTCTGTATTTTATCAGAATTTTTTTGTTTGTCTCACTATTGTACATCACTTTTAGTAGATCAATTATTGTATAGAATCCTATGAATTGTTCGAAGCATGAGCTACTTATAATTGTCAATTTCTTTTCACGCTTTTTTTAAGACTCTGTTCTCATCCTCTTCACGTGTATCATTTCGTGTATAACTCATGTGTAAATTTTTTTGTTTTTCATTACTCATCTTGCTGAATTATGTATTCTCTCTGCGATGTCAGAGACTATTTCTTTACCACCTCTGACAAACCAATATATATAAATTGTAACTTCTCGTTGTACAGAATCATGTATATAGGTCGTTTCACGAACCACAGACATCTGTAAACTTTGTCGTTTTTACAGTATATTCTTATCTTCAATTCCTGATTCAACAGTGTAATTTTACTTTTCAACTGTGTAAATTTGTGTTCTCCAATACTCACTGTGATTAGTTGTGTCTTCTCTCTGTATTTTCAGAGATTATTTTTCCTTTGTATTCTCAGGAAAATTATTGTATATAACTATTTTTCATATCACCGTTGTATGTAACATGTAGTACCGCGAGCCACATTCATCTGTAAATTTTTCATCATCTGTCTTTCGAACTTTCGATTTCATGTTTGTCCCTTGATCACCTGCAACCTCCTGGTTTTCCAGGTCACCCACAATGTATCACCTATCGGTCAGAACTTTTTTTTTTTTCATCAATATTGTGTAAAATTTATACTCTATAGTGCTCATCATTCTGGATTGATTTTACTCTCTGTATTACCAGAGATTCATATTGCCTCGCCAGATTTCTACTGCACTTAACTGTTGTCATGCAAACGTTGCACCGAATCCTGTAATTAACGTAGCGCAAGCTGCACATTATGTTAATTTCTCATCACCTGTCTTTTGAATCTATGTCTGCAAGCTCGAATTCTGTATTATTCCTTGCATCAATACTGTGCAAAATTAATATTGTATAACGCTCTTCTAGCTGAATTGTTCCTATTCTTTGCTTTGTCAGAGACTTTTGTTGCCTCACCAGACACTCGAGTGTAATTAACTGTTTTTTTACTATCATCAATGTACAGAACCGTGTAAATAAGCAGTAGCGTAAGCTACAAGCATCTGTAAATATTTTTTTTGTCATACATCATTTGAGATGATTTATTCAAGCACATCTCCTGTATCTTTCTTCTAATAAATACTGTGTGAAAACTGACCCTTCGAGACATGCTTTCGACAAGGTTTTGGAACACAGCGATAGGCATGCGCTTCCATTCAGTACATAATGCAACCGCTAACTGTTGCTTAGTAGTAGGCCTTGCTTTCAAACTTATGCTGTGCTCTAATTCATCCCATAGGTGTTCTATGGGATTAAGATCAGGGATCTCTGCTGGCCAGTCTACACACGATACGGAATAATCTTCAAACCACGCCGTAACAGTCTTTGCTTTATAGCTAGGTGCATTATCCTGCTGGTACTAACAAGGCTCCGTTCCATAGTATTGCCACAAAGTTGGTAAGGCATAATTTTACAGAATATCAAGGTAGACCAGCTGGTTAACAGGGTTGTCCACGATAACCAATGGGCCGGGTCCATACCACGAAAATCACCCGCACACGAGTACACTGCCATCTCCAAACTTGACCGTAGGAACAGTACACTGTGGTAAATAGCATTTCCCCGGCTACCGCCATACACCACACACGGCTATCAGACAGATGGATTGTGTATCTGGATTCATCAGTCCATAGGACACGTTTCCATTGATCTACGGTCCACGATATATGTTCTTTACACCATGCTAAGCGACGAGCAGCATTCCGAGTGGAGATGAAAGACTTATGAGCAGCCACACGACTACAGTAACCCATGGAATGAAGTTCTTTGCGAATGGTACGTGCACATTACTAACCTGTACACTGAGGTCTTGTGCAATACTCCGTCGTGTGCTGTAACGACTCTCCTGAGGCTTCGACGTCCTCTATCACTGATTTTCTTTGGTCTGCCGGTACGTTTTGCTGCTTCAAGTACGCCATGTGTCTTGCACTGATTCAGTACATCGAAAACACTTGACTTGGGTATGTTTAAACGCCTCTCTGTTTCTCTCATGGAGAACCCACTAATATGACACCGAATAATCTTTCCTTTCTCAAAGTCAGTTTTCTCCCGCCGCGACATTTTCATACGACCTCACAGTGCGATGTGATCGCGGTCAGCTGCTGGCTTGTTCTTATACCGTTTGCAGCTGTACCTCGCATCTTAACAGCGCAGCGGATCCGTTCATTTGCTTTTGAATTGTTGTTCGGTGACTTTTGTCAATATAGTGTGTGTGTGTGTGTGTGTGTGTGTGTGTGTGTGTCTGTCTTTATGAATCAAATCACATCAAATCGCCTCCTACCCGTTCAATTGTCGTATATCCACATCTGCTTTAAGTTGAATGTATTGGGCCGAAACGTGTCAGAGAAATACTTCGCTTCTAAAGTTCATTTACTGGGATCAAGTGACCAAAAAGTGCTTCGCTTTTAAGTATAGTGGGGCAGAGTCTCTACGCCTGTCCGGAAAGTATTCAGTGTGGAACTTAATCATCTGCGGTTAACCGCAAGCGATCATTGAACGTCGGCAAATGCAAATAAATGTGTGCGATAATGGCTGATTGCAGTGCCATCCTACAGCTTTGCAGGCAACCTTAGCGGCTCACAGCTGTAGTGACAGAAGGGACAAAAGTTGACGGTGAAAGCAAAGTCGTTATAGAAGCAACATTTGAGGGACTGCCTCCTGTTTGCGTTTAAGCTGAAAATAAAAAGGGCCGCGGAAGCCCAGCAAATGATCTGTGCTGCTTTGGGTAAGGCTGCTGTGTCCTACAATACGTGTAAGAAGTGGTTCCATCGGTTTAAGCAGGAAAATTTTGATTTCTGTGATGCAGAATCTTTTTTGGGACAGCCACAGAAAGTTGACGATGAGGAACTGGAACAACTGTTGTACGCGGATCCTTATCGCACACAGTCAGATCTCGCTCAGGAACTCGGAGTAACACGGCAAGCCATTGGAAAGCGCCTGCACAAGCTTGGACGGATTCACAAGGAGGGCCGTTGGGTGCCCCACCAACTCACAGCTGCGAACAAGTCTAGGCGCTACGATGTTGCTGTATCCTTTCTCTCCAGATTTAAGAAGAAGAATTACCTCCACAAGATTTTGACCTGTGATGAGAAGTAGATCCTCTACGATAATCCTAAGCGGCGCAAATCGTGGGTTTATCTAGGTCAGCCTACCACCAGTACCGCCAAACCTAATATCCATGCCAGGAAGTTGTTGCTGTGCATATGGTGCGATCAGCGCGGTGTCGTACACTATGAGTTGCTCAAACCTGGTGAAACGGTCAATGTTGAGCGTTATTGTCAGCAACTAATTCGTGTGAGTGACGCAATGGAGGCAAAAAGGCCATACACCCGCAAGGGCAGAAGGTCGGTTCTGTTGCTTTAGGATAACGCGTGTCCTCACACCGCGAAAACGACTTTAAACATGATCACCGATCTGGGATGGAAGATTTTGTCCCACACGGCGTATTCTCTAGACTTCGCCTCGTCGGATTATCACCTCTTTCGCTCCCTGCAACATCACCTGAGTGATACGCACTTCACTTCTGTCGAGGAGGTCCACACAAGTATTGATGACTTTATCAACTCGAAACAGCCCTCTTTTTTCCGCAGTGGCATTCGGTAGCTCCCTGACCGATGGCTCAAATGTATCCAACACGACGGGGATTATTTCCCTGATTAGGTACGTGCTCGATTTGCTATAATTTGCTGTCAACGTGTCGTGCCTGTGGCCGAGAATTAGGTTGCACACCTAATACTTTGCTTTTAAGTTGCATGTATTAGAGCAGAAAGTATCCCCAAGTACGTGCTTCGCTTTTAAACTGCGTGTACTGAGGCGAAACGTGTCAGAAAAGTGCTTTGTTTTTAATTTACATCTACTAGGGCAAAACATATCTGAAAAGCATTTCTCTGCCGCATATATTGCTGTGAAACATGTCCGACAAGTACTTCTATTTTGAGATGCATGCATAGAGACTGAACGTTTTCGAAAAGCACTTCGCATATACATTGGAGCGAAATGTGTCCGCTCTTAAACTACTACACTCTAAGTGTTTAGTCGTAAAAAAACTTGACGATTACCACAAATATTTCAAGATGATGATTCTGTGAATTTCGAATTTATCTGCATAAACAATGTTCTTACCTACAGCAGAGGAACTTAACTTTATTTAGAAATTTACTTTCAACTGCATCCCAAATGTTCACTGTTTCAGCAAACATCAAAATGAAATTTTGTTTCTCATCCCATTTCTTGATTATTGTGGGGAAAAAGGAAGATAGGAGATGTGGAAATCTCTCAGAAAAGAGGGGAAACGAAAAACTCAATGTGGAGCTCGTGAGTGTCAGAGATAGATAGCGGTAGAAAGAGAGCGAGTGAGTGAGAGACAAAACTGCACTTGGTGCGTTTGAATTTGAGTGGAAGAGAGATGAAAAGACGAAGATGTAAAATCTACATATGCCTGGCGCCAGACGATCCGAGGAAGGCTGTGTTTAACCGCAATCTACTTTAAATTTTAAATTACTTCCCCCTTTATAAAGTTTTCTCTTGGAAAACTTCCGAGAGAAATTTTCTGTTATTAATACAGAACTTCTTATTCACACAGCTCATTTTCTAAAAACAATATTGGCTATGCTTCTTACTGCTGGATAAGATTTATGTGGTCCTATATCAGAGGGGAATAGAAATCCATGAATGTTTATCACTGATAAGCGTCTGGGGTTCGAAATGGAGCTCCCGAAAAACCCAGTTGATTTGCATAGATTTCCGTTTAGGAACCAAAGTCGGGTTTTTTGACCCCATCATTTTAGTCGTTTATTTTCAAAAACATCTCATCAGTCCTGGCCGATTGGAGGAGGAGGAAAATAGCCATTTTTAATCCCACAGCTCCTTGGAAGATTGTTATAATAGATTGAATACATCTTCTAGGAAAGTTTGTTTTCAAAGCAGATCAACAAGGCTAATTTGCATATATCTACGGAAAGCATATGAAGCGAAAGATTGCGTTTACATCATGTTTCGCGGGGAAACCTAAATGGCAGCTTTAAGATAAAGATAACGATTATTTTTTTTTCTTTAGACGTTTAATTCGCGTTATTTCTCTCAGTTGCTTAAATATAGAAATTGCATTTTTCAAATTGTTGCAAATAAATCCTTTGCCGATTTTCTTGTTTTTCTAGAATGCTCGTTTAAACCTTTGCTGCGTACAAATGTATGCCATTATCGCCAGCACTGCAATAATACATTACCGGACGGGTGATTTTCTTTTGAAACACACTTTGTCTTGAGTAACTCCTTTTCAAGTAATTCACAATTTGTAATGGCTTAACCATTTGTCTCTCGAGTGGTCGTTTACGCAGGCTTTTGCATCTCGTTGTGTCGAATTACTAGAAGCCGCCCCGGTGGCGCAGTGGTCTAAGGCGCTGGCCTCTGATCATTCGTCCGTGAGGGGTCCGGGTTCGAATACCGGTGAGGCATGGATGTTGTGTTTGTCTTACGGCACTGGCTCTCTCCCTTCCCTGGAACCAGTGACCCTAAATTAGGGACGGGCGACTGCTTATAACCCATTGAGTTGCTCACGGTGGTCGTTAAACCTCCAATCAAAAAAAAAAAAAATTACTAGAATTATATCTGATCGACATATTTCTTTTCCTGAAGACGTAGGTTTCCCTTTACATTGAAGGAAATGTGTGGAAGTCCGTTAACAAAATACAAGTAATGCCAAATGTGAACATGCCGTGGTGTTAGCTGAGTGGTTAGATGCGTAAGTCTCTGGATTGATGTCCGAGATGAGCTTGAGTTCGACTCCCGCATGAGTTATGGGTAATATACCGCGAAACTTCATTTATACGTTTTTCTAGGGGATGGCCTTAAAAAACGTATAAATGTGAAAAACTTATAAATGAAAAAAATTCAAAAGCTATATATTATGGTAAATTTTTGAATGCCTTCCAAAAAGAAAGAAATGGAAAAAAAATCCACAAAATTTTAGATTATGCTAATTTATCATTAAAGAAATCCTTGTCACATTTACGCCAAAAATCGGATTGTCATCAAGATTTGTATGCTAATTTATAATATGTAAGACATACACTGAAGTGCCAGAAAAATTGGTACAGACGAGCTTATGAAAAATACATAGTAACGTCACCTATGCGCGTACTCCGTTGCGTCCGCCAGTGCGTATATAAAGCGATAGACATCCTTGCCAGCTGTCAGAGCTGTTTGCGGCATGAGAATGACAAGTAATAACGATTTAAGCGATTTTCAACTCGGTGTCATAGTTGGCGCTCGTGAGATGGGCCATAGTATTTCGGAGGTAGAAACGAAGTTCGTATTTTCACGGACGACCATTGCAAGGGTGTACCGTGACTACAAGAATTCCGACAAAACCTACAACCTACGATACCAGTGTGGCTGTAAAAGACATTGGGAGAACGTGACCATTGTCGGCTGTCAAGAATCGTTTCACACGATAGGCGTACAACACTCTAGCAATTATCATCGGAATTCAATGCTGGAGCCTCAACAAGCATCAGCGTCCGGACTGTGCAACGTACCCTGCACGATATGGGCTTTAGGAGCCGACGCCCAACTCGAATCCCCTTGATGGGTGCACGACACAGAGCTATGCGCCTCGCGTGGGCACGGCAACACCGCCACTGAACACTTGATGACTGGAAACAAGTAGCTTGGTCTGACGAGTTGCGTTTTCAACTGTATCGGGCAGATGGAAGGATTCGTGTGTGGCGCATACCCCATAAAGCCATGGATTCCGCCTGTCAACAGGGAACTGTACCGGCTGATGGGGGGTCCGCAATGGTATGGGGTGTGTTTAGCTGGACTTCACTGGGACCCCTGGTACGTCTACAAATGTCTGTGACTGGCCAACGCTATGTGCGCAACCTTTCTGCCGAGGTACACCCGTTCATGTCCTGCATTCATGCTGATGGGTTGGGCCTGTTAAAACAGGACAATGCACCTCCACACAAGTGTCGGGACGCCACATTATGATTAGAGGAGCATTCATCTGAGTTTGGGGTGTTTCCATCCCACCCAAGTCACCAGATCTGAACGTGATAGAACGCATTTGGGATACCATGCAACGCGCTATCGAACACAAGAATCCGAGACCACGGAATACACCCGAATTGTGGAAAGCTCTGCAGGAAGTATGGTGTGCATTGCCTACAGCATATTTCTAGAAGCTAGTGGAGTCCATGTCCGTCGTATTTCTGTAGTCGTGTGCTCCCATGGGGGACCTACCAAGTATTAGACTGGTGGACCAGTTTTTCTGGCACTTGAGTGTATATAACTCTGAGACTATACCTATTTTGACTTTTGAATTTTTTTATTCTGATTTCATAATAAAAATTTAGTTAATTTCTCTATGATTTCAATATAAGAGAAAAAAGAACCCATTATCTTTGAAAACATCATCAAACATTATCAATCCACTGCTGGATGAAGGTCTCCCCAAGTTTCTTCCACACCGGTCTATCTTGTGCCAATCTCCTCCATGTTACTCCTGCATGCTTTCGAATTTCATCCACCCATCTCCCATGTTGCCTTCTTCTGGGTATTTTCCTTTCCCTTGGAATCCAGTCTAGAATGTCGATTTTACATTAGTGGTCCGTTCTCCTGCCAACATGTCCAGCACATTGCCATTTCAGGGATTTTACTCTGACCATGATGTCTGCCACTTCGTCATTTTTCTTATCCATGAGCTCCTCTTCTTGTCTGTTATGATTACACCAAGTATGTATCTCTCCATTCTGCTTTCAGTTGTCTACAGTCATTGTATGTCTTTTTTAGTTAAAATCAGTGGTCGAAGTGGCACAGAGCTACTGCCGGTATGGTGTCGACCATTGATCCATATAGTATAAACAGGAGGTTTCGAACGAAATGCATACCATTCCACATAATTGTTTTTTGTTGTTGATGTTTTTTGGTATAAAAATTACTGCATATAATTAAAAAAATTACATTTTTTAAAATGTAATAATTTTAAAAACCCTTCATTGAAGGGTCTGTGGTCTCTTTCAGTCCTAGCTGATAACAATTTATCAATTTCATCCGTTAAAAATGTCATTTGACGATTTTTGCGTTACAATTTGCACTTTCATCCTAGTTTGTGACGGGTTTATAATTTATTACATACTGGGATGGTAAATAATGTTTTTTCCACTGCCGGTATGCTCACTTCCATTAAATACCGGTATGCCTTAAAGGCCTTCGGACACTGGTTAAAGTCCACGTCTCTGCTTTGTGCGTAAGCTCTGGAAAGATGCATTAATTAAACACTTTTCTTTTTAAGAGATAATGGGATATTGCTCTTAAAAATTGTACTGTTTTTTCCAAAAGCTATCCAACCAAGTTTTATAAATTGATTAATTTCTTCATCAATGTGACCTTTGCTTAATATCTGCTGTCGAATTTGAATGTAGGTATCGGTTATCTCCAGCTTTTCCCCATCAGTCGATAAATCTTCATTTCTTGTAAAAACATTGTACATCAGTTTTATCTTCTAAAATTTAATTTTCAAACCACTTCTTTACTCTTTCCAGCAAGTTCCTGGATCATACTTTGCAGCTTTGAATGTGCAGTCGCAAAAGTGATTGCGTGTACCTTTGAAATACTAGGTTGTAAACCCGTGTATTACTTTGTTTTATATTTAGTACTCCTATCACATATGTTTTACCTGTAAGCATCGCTCTTTTTCAAAGCGGTTTGCCCACTAGTTGATTGAACTAGTGCCGAGTAAAATATTCAGTAATCTCTGCTAGCTTCGAATTTCTTGAATTCAGAAAAGAAATATAACTGTGAAAACGTTATTTAGTAAATCTAATTGCATCATCTACACTGACGGAAAAAAATCCCAACAGCACGAAAAAATAGTTGTAGAGGAATGAAATGGCGGCAATACATTTGTATAGGTAACATATTTAATCGATTAAGGTTTCAAGATCACAGCTTATTGTAAGCTCGAGAATAGCCATTTTAAATGTGAAATGCTGGTACATTAATAACCGGTGTAACCGCCAGAATGTTGAATTCAAGCACGCAAACGTTCATGCATTGTGTCGTACAGGTGCTGGATGTCAGTTTGCGGGATGGAGTTCCATGCCTGTTGCACTTGGTCGGTCTATACAGGGACGGTTAATGCTGGTTGGGGGTGACGCTGAAGTTGTCGTCCAATGATGTGTTCGATTGGTGAAAGATCTGGTGATCTAGCAGGCCACGGCAACATGTCGACACTCTGTAGAGCATGTTGGGTTACAACAGCGGTATGCGGGCGAGCCGTTATCCTGTTGTAAAACACCCCCTGGAATGCTGTTCACGAATGGTAGCACAACAGGTTGAATCACTATACCGACGTACAACTGTGCCGTCAGGGTGCGTGGGATAACCACGAGAGTGCTCCTGCTGTCATAGGAAATTGCTCCCCAGACCATAACTCCAGGTGTAGGTCCAGTGTGTCTCGGCCGCAGACAGGTTGGTTGCAGGCGCTCACCTGGCCTCCTTCTAACCAACACACGGCCATCACTGGCACACAGGCAGAACCGGCTTTCATCAGAAAACACAACAGTCTCCACTCCGTCCTCCAATGAACTCTAGCTTGACACCACTGACGTCGCAAACGGCAGTGGTTTGGAGTAAGTGGGATGCACGATACAGGGCGTCTGGCTCGGAGCTGAACTTCAAGTAACCGATTTGTAACAGTTCGTTGTGTCACTGTGGTGGCAACTGCAGTTCGAATTGCTGCCGCAGACGCGGTACGATGCACCACGGCCATACGCCGTACACGGCGGTCTTCCCTCTCAGTAGTGCCACGTGGCCGGCCGGAACCCGGTCTTCTTGAGGCAGTACCTTCCCTTGACCACCGCTGCCAACAATCATGCACAGTGGCTACATTCCCGCCAAGTCGTTCTGCAATATTGTGGAAAGAAAATCCACCTTCTCGTAGCCCTATTACACGACCTCGTTCAAACTCCGTGAGCTGTTGATAACGGCTTCTTCGTCGTCTTAAAGGCATTCTTGACTAACATCAACACACTACGTCGAATCTCAACGATAACTAACGCTCACGAACGTTACAGCGCGTATTTACAGCAAACCTGCTTTGCATGTTCCGAGGGGCGCTACTAGCGCCACACGTATGCGCCGAGCGCGAAATTTGCATAGACGTCATCTTACAGATGCATGTACTCTCACTGCCTACCAACTGTTGTTTATCTAACACAACCCCTTCTTGGTGTTGGGATTTTTTTCCGTCAGTGTATTTCACGACTGCAAAAAAGTACTGTCCCGATGTAACCCGGTATGATTATCTTTTACTGGTAACCTGGTATGTTTCTCTTAAGTTAAAACATAACAGGTTACCTATAAAACAATCAAATAACGGTGCATTTTTTCTTGATTGGGGTTTTTACAACCACCTTGACAGGCTACAAGCAGTCGCCCGTCTCTAATTTAGGGCCACTGGTTCTAGGGAAGGGAGAAACGAGTTCCGTAAGACAAACACAACATCCACGCCTGACCGGGATTCGAAATCGGACCATCTTGTATGAATGGTCAGAAGCCATCACTCAGACCACTGCGCCTTCAAGGCGGCGCTGTATTTTTGATAATCTGCAATTCAAAATTCAATATACAATCACAAAAAAGCATATAAATTAATTACGTATAATTAAATTCGAAACCCGATGGAAACTACAATAAAATATGGGGACTAGCCCAGAATTTACGGTTAAAAGTGAAAAACGTACAGAGGTTCCACTGTGTTAGGCCTTTTTAGTTGTAAAATGCATGCAAATTATTCATCGTCATGACTTCTAACAGAAAAATAATTTTCCAAATCCGAATTTTACTAAAGGAAATATATATATATATATATATATATATATATATATATATATATATATATATATATATATATTTGAACGTGGCAAGCTCATAAGACAAACAAAATCTATTGACATAACCAACCTTAAAAAACACCATAATACCTTCAAGTTAGAACTGAAGAACAGGTTCTCTGCTTTAGAAGGCCTAACATCGGAAGAAGTGGACATCTCTGAAGTTAACAGAAAAGTAACCAAAGCTCTTATGGAAACAGCAACAAAATTAGCTGGGTCTAAGAACAAATTGCATGTGAACAAATTATCAGGAAAAACCAAAATGTTGATGCAAAAAGAAGAGAGATGAGGACAACTAAAGATGTGACTTCCAAAGTGGAATATATAGAGCTATGCAAGACAGTAAGAAAAAGTATCACTGAAGACGTAAGGAAATTCAACTGTGAACTAGTGAGGAAAGCAATTGAAAACAACCAAAGCCTAAAGATAGCAAAGGGACATCTCAGTAAGGGAAGAAAACAGATTATGGCACTGAGAAAAGAAGATGGTTCTGTAACAAGAAATAGAGGCGAAATTTTGACAAGAGTGAAAGATTTCTACTCCAAATTATATGAAAGGGATGATATATGCACTCCAGACATCATGAAAGATACCAGTACCAGAGTTCCTCCAGTCCTTCCAGCAGAAGTTGCACATGCAATCAAGAACATGAAGCGAGGAAAAGCTCCAGGAGAAGATGGAATTACTGTAGACATCATACAAGAAGCAAGTGGAGAAATCGAAACAGTACTCGCCCAAATTTTCACTCGATGCCTTAATGAAGGAAAGATTCCTGAGGATTGGAACACCGCTACAATGATCCTGCTACATAAGAAAGGTGACATTGAGGATCTCGGAAACTACAGACCTATCAGCCTCCTATCAGTAGTTTATAAAATCTTCACTAAAGTTCTTTCACACCGCTTGAAGGTAACACTGGACATGGCTCAACCGAGAGAACAAGCTGGATTCAGGAGTGGCTACAGCACAATAGATCATATCCACGTGCTGAGAGAACTAATTGAAAGAGCGAGGGAATATGAACTTCCATTGTGCATGGCTTTTATCGATTATGAAAAAGCCTTTGATTCGGTGAAACCATCAGCAGTTACAATGGCTCTGAAAACCTGCGGTATTGAAGATGCATACATTAATATTATTAATAACATCTATGAAAATGCAAGTGCAAAGATTAGGCTGTTTGAAAATACAACACACGTAAAAATTGGAAAGGGAGTGAGACAAGGTGACACCATATCTCCGAAGCTCTTCAATGCCACATTGGAGGGTGTTTTTCAGTCGCTGAGCTGGGAAAACAAGGGGATAAAGATTAATGGAGATTATCTAACCCACCTTCGTTTTGCTGATGACGTAGTCATTTTTGCCACTACCCCATCAGAGCTGCAGAGTATGATCCAGGAACTTGCGGACAAGAGTAAAGAAGTGGGATTAAAAATGAACTTTCAGAAGACAAAAGTGATGTTCAATGCTTTTACAGGAAATGAAGATTTATCGATTGATGGAGAAAAGCTGGAGATAACAGACACGTACGTTTATCTTGGACAGCAGATATCAAGTGAGGGTCACATTGATGAAGAAATTAATCGGCGTACAAAACTTGCCTGGAGAGCTTTTGGAAGAAACAGCATAATTTTCAAGAGCAATATGCCATTATGTCTTAAAAGAAAAGTGTTTGATCAATGCATCCTTCCAGTGCTTACGTATGGTGCAGAGACGTGGACCTTAACTAAAAGAGACATACAAAGGCTGCAGACAACTCAAAGAAGCATGGAGAGGTGCATGCTTGGTGTAACCAGGAGAGATAAGAAGAGGAACTCGTGGATCCGAAAAATGACAAGAGTGGAAGACATCATGATCAGAGTTAAATCCCTGAAATGGCAATGGGCTGGACATACTGCCAGAAGGACAGATCATCGATGGACAGCCGAAATTTTAGATTGGATTCCAAGGGACAGGAAAAGACCCAGAAGAAGACCACATGGGAGATGGGTGGATGAAATTCGAAAGTATGCTGGGGTGACATGGAGGAGACTGGCACAAGACAGACCGTTGTGGAGGAAACTTGGGGAGACCTTCGTCCAGCAGTGGATCGATAATGGTTGACAATGATGATGATGATGATATATATATTTAGTATATTCTATTAAGGAGAAACCTAATCAAAAAATACATAAATAATTTCGACTCACACCAAGTACGACATAGAAAAGGTTATGTATCTATCGGTGTGAGTAAAAGGAGAAAAGATAAAAATAATAAAATAAAACAACTGAATGTAGAAGGTGTCGAGAATACTGAGCCTTGGCTTTATCAAGGACCAGCAAAAACTCTGCATTTTCTCACTTCCACAAAGACCTAGTCGGAAATGGGTTTCTGCAAGGCCAAGGATGCAAGTAACATTCCCACCTAAAAGTGTTTTAAAAAATACATATGGAACTCAATAATAGAGTAACTTACGAGCCAGTAAGTTATTCTACCAAGCAGTTAGAAAATCGGTTTAAGGCATTCTTCAAGAAACTCAAAATTCCACAAACTAGAAGATATGAGCCTGAATTTCCATTTCTTTTTGCAACGGTTAAGTTTCATAAGGATCCTGTGAAGTTCAGGTTCATAGCTAGTGGAGTAAGGAGTCACAAAAAGAAAATAGATCTTGCTTTTGAAGATGTCTTAAAGAAGGTTTTGAAACACATTAGAAACTGTACTAACTTGATGTACAGAGATTTTTGGATAATTAATAATAATGCAGAAGTAATTTCTACTATACTCAAAGTTTGTCCCCTAGATATTAATAGTTATGATTTTGAAAACCTATACACTAATCTGCCTCTATCTGATATAATCACTACCTTTAAAGAGCTGTATGCAAACTTTAAACTTAACCAATTTGTTAACGTAGGAACTTGGAACTCTTATCTCAATTGCTGCATAAAAAATAACCATATCTTATATAATAATACTCTCTATAAGCAGGTGAACGGTATTCCCATGGGAACATCAACGTCCACGAATATCGCTAATCTATTCCTGTTCTTTAAGGAATATGAATTCATTAAAAATCACCCCACCTGCTCAGATAACTACCTTTACACTTTTAGATATATTGATGATCTGCTGTGTATCAATAATTCAGAAGTTATAGAGAGTGATTTTGATAATATCTATCCTAGCTCTCTTAACTTATGTAAAACCAACCACAGTAATCAGGAACTTGAGTTCCTAGACTTAAGCATTAAGCTCAACAGAGGTAACCCATCTATTAGCCTCTTTGATAAAAGAGTTAATTTTCCTTTCAAAACAATTAAACATCTACACTGGAATAATAACATATCAACCAAAGTAATTGAGAATGTACTAATTTCTCAGGTCCTAAGAATTTCAAGAATTTGCAGCAACAATTTGGACTTCAATTACCACATTAATATACTATTAGATAGTTTTCTAGAGAACGAAATTCCTTCTTCTTTCATCAAAAGAACTTTAAGAAAAATTATCCTGAATAATAGAGTGAGGTTGGCAGATCTGCTTTAATTTTCTACACAGTTAATAATATGATTCTGACCAATCAAAGCCGTAAGGAAGTTGGCTAGAGGATGCCTATTAACTACTAAAAGGAACCTTAGTGCTATGGATATGAAGGTCCTATTAAAACAAAAAATTAAATAATATAAACAAAATCACAAAAAAGCTTAAAAATCTGTTTATAAAAGAAAATAAAAACAAATAAAAAAGAAAACTAGTTATTCATCACTAGGATAGCTATACTAAAAATAGTAAAACCAACATTAAAATTAATTAGATTCTGATTAATCTATAGAAGCTCACTAAGGTGATTTAATACATGCAAAGATTATTGAATACACTACTCGTGTATTCTATAATATTTCTCATGTATTCTGGAGAGTTAATTCTGCTCTTTCTGATCATACAGGTCCACAGTCTTAAGTTTATATATTTTTTCTCTGGCTAAAATATCCGCGTGTTGGTTTCTTTCTGTATGAGGAGGCCATCAGCCCCACCCACACTGCCCCCAGCGTCTAGGGAGTGGCAGAAGCGTCAGGAAAGAGGTCAGCCATGTTTTACTCTAGTGAGGTGATTGTTTCGTCGCACAAGAGGTAAGCTCTCTTCCTTGTGTTTAGGGCTTTAGGTTTTATAAGTTCATTGTTTGTAATTCATGTACTTTTTCTCTGTTGATTTTTAGCTTTTCAGCTTTTAGGCACTGGCTTGTCTGTTAACATTTTTGCGGGTTTTAACTCTTTCTTTTCTTGGTAACTTTGCGCGTCTCTTGAGGTACCTAGGAACAGCAGAGGGCTAAGCGTGTTCCTTTTCTTTGCGCTGTATTTCCAAGTAGTTAAGTTTTTAATAACTAAAATAATTCTGCACTTAAAGCACTGCTGAAAAACTTTGTACATATTGCAACTAACTGTTTAAGTCATATAACTTTCACAAAGTTTTCTTTAGTTAATTATTGTCTTTAAATTATTCTCGTTTTCGTGCTGTCATAAGGTGTAGAGTAGGGGGTTTTAGACTCAAGTTTTCTTTCAAAAATCTGTTTTTTAAAAATTTTAAAAATTAATATTTCCTTTTTTATTTGCAATGTAAATATTCGGATTTCTTTTGCATTGTTTTTCAGGTTTAAATTCTCTCTCAAACGAACTTGGCATTTCGTTATAGCTGAAAATTATTTCTAATTATTATGTCACTCCCACAGCTTGAGTTCACTTTAATCTTCTTCTCTCTGTTTAATAGTAACAGATGAAGAGCATGGGTCGGGCCAAGAAGGTCAATGGATGCAAGCGAAATTGTTAATTAGTGCTTTGTCATACAACTCTGCGGAGGACATGACATATATATATTTTTTAAAACACTTTTAGGTGGGAATGTTACTTGCATCCTTGGCCTTGCAGAAACCCATTTCCGACTAGGTCTTTGTGGAAGTGAGAAAATGCAGAGTTTTTGCTGGTCCTTGATAAAGCCAAGGCTCAGTATTCTCGACACCTTCTACATTCAGTTGTTTTATTTTATTATTTTTATCTTTTCTCCTTTTACTCACACCGATAGATACATAACCTTTTCTATGTCGTACTTGGTGTGAGTCGAAATTATTTATGTATTTTTTGATTAGGTTTCTCCTTAATAGAATGTGAATTCTGAATTTTCAAAACTGCTGCGTTGCGCGTTTTGATCTTCAGGTTATTTTGCAGCTTTTATTTTGCAGCTTTCGTTTTAAATTCTAAAATTTTTACTTAGTCTTCAGTTTTGCTCTTCAGTATATTTAGTATATATATATATATATATATTTAGCGGTGATACCGCGCATTATTTCAAATAGAAACTATGTAAAATGGCCTTCGTAGCAAATGGTACCCGAAGTTGAAAAGTTTCTTTAATTGCATTTTTTAAAGTAATCGTATGAATTAAGAGGGTTTTTTTTAATTTAATAGCATGCACATGCTCTCTAACGGCGGGGTTATAAATCAGGAAAATACCAAAACGTATGCATCGTCTTCCTTTTGGTTCAGACTTCCGACTGCTAAAAGAATGTTTCAAATGGCCCTAATAGTTGCAGAGACGTAACGTCCTCAGACGAACGGTCATGGGGATACTATAAGCTCGTACTCCTTTTTTTCAAAACACGTATGTACTAAAAACCACGACAAATCACACCGTACTCTCTGGTGTAATGAAAACTTATTTTGAATACTTTCTGACGCAAAAGGTATTTTCGAAAGCAGATTTTTTGGAACTAAGAAAATTCGTTTTCTCCCCTAGATGAAATACCTCTCATTATTTAAAATGCACACTCCTTCTTTCATAGGGAATGGTACCAGCAACAAAGAGAATTTCTTCCCTCGGATTTCTATAGATTCAATAAAATATTTGCAAGTAAAAAATTGGCACTTACGCTCACTTGAGGAAGAAATCTGGATAAAATTTTACTCATAGCGAAAGATATTCGAATCGAAGAACGCTTTTTTACGCTTTCCAACCGTAGGTTGAAGAAGCGTATATGCTCCAGCTTTGTCCGTCTGTCTGTCTGTCTGTCCATCTGCATGATAACTCGTGTAAAAATGGTTCGATTTCGATGAAATTTTAGTATGTGGTAGGGGACCACTGGAGACGAACCCTATTGAAAATGGGCGAAATGCGGTCAAAGGTTACGACATAGAAGTGGGATCCATTCCATTGCCCTTATGCGTCATAACTTGCGTAAAAATGGTTCGAATTCGATGAAATTTCAGTATGTGGTAAATGTCCCCCTGGAAAAGAACCCTATTGAAAATGGGTGAAGTGGGATCAAAGATCAGGACAATAGGATCGGGATCTGTTCCATCGTCCTTATGCGTTATAACTTAAGTGAAAATGATTCAATTGAGACAAAACTTTATCATGTTATTCCAGAAGTACACCTTACCGGTTCTGTTGAATATCATCGAAATGGGGTAAAAGGTCAGATCATAGGAGGGAGATGTATTGTACAGCCATTATTATCATAACTTGAGTAATGATTTCTAGTATGTTGGAAAGCGTATCATAATCAATGCATTGCATAATAATTTACTTGCATAATAATTTACTTGTTTTATATATAAATTAAACATTCAGAAACAAAGATATGGTAAAAATTCAGCATAACTTTAAAACAATAGCGCGAAAAAAATTTGTATCGTTTGAGCTGATAAAGTTTCCAATCTTCATCTCGTAGTGTGTGATGGAGATTGGAAAAATGGAATTGCCGCCGCCGGCGGCATAGTGGTGTAAGCGCTGGATTATGGCCATTCTTCTGCGAAGGGTGCGGGTTTAAATCCCGTTGAGGCATGGATGTTGTGTTTTTGACGGCGCTGGATATCTTCCTTCCTTGGGATCAGTGACCCTAAATTAGGACGGGCGACTGCTTATAGCACATTGAGTTGTTCACAGTGTATAGTTATACAACTGACAAAATAAAGGCATAACTCACGAAGCTCTTTCTTTCTTTATCAAATATAGGTACTTCAAAAATTACTTCGTTTCAGATAGGGTTAGCAACCGACCGGTATTTTAAGCACCTGGCGGAAATGTTTGGCGATTTTCTGCCCAAGGCCGGTGGAAACCGCTTACCGGCCCTATTTGGGGACGGTATTTTTTTCAAGTAAAAAACAGCGGGAAATTTGGAGAGAAAAAAAACTTTAAATTTACTAAAAGAAGCTAAAATTAATTAAAAATTACATTTCAAGGAGGGAGTGTGGTAAATCGAGCCGGAGCTCATATCTATAAGCTCTCCTGTAAGTCACATAAATCGGGGGATACTTTGGCTGTGTCTTCCCTTGAAGCGCTGGGGGGGCTTCACTCACTGGCCCATGAGTGTGGCCGGTAGATCCAATATTAGTAACCAGGGCTGGCAACCCTAGTTTCAGACAATATACACTGGCGGAAAGTAAATAAAGAACAAGAAGGAATTGGCGGAAGATCATGAAATCTACATACGTTAATGGGGTCGAGTTTCCGTAGGTGTGATGTTAATTTCGGGACCAACCGGTGAGCGCTTACGCCACAGCACGGCATAATATGAAGTGAATGTAATCAATCGTCGGCGTACGAACACGTGCGAAGACCCTGAAGAAGCTGCAATGCCTGGACATGGAAGACGTGTACGATTTCAGCAGATATCGGACTTTTAGCGAGATCGTCTAGTTGGACTCCGCGAGGCCGGGTGGTCGCATCGTCGTATTGCGGAGCGAATTGGTCGGGAAGTATCGGTGGTGGTACGATGGAGCGGACCGATCGACGCATAAGAAGAGCGGCGTTGTTGAGCAGAACATCCACTGCGACGCAAATCCGAGCTGCCGTTGCACCTGAGGTGACTGCGAACAATCCCCAACCATCTACTGGATGCAGGACTACGTGCGCGTGTGCCTCTGGCATGTGTACCTCTGACACCAGCCCACCGTCAGGAACGGCTGCAGTGGTGTCGCCAACGTCTGCAGTGGAGAACGCAATGGCGATCTGTCGTGTTCAGCGATGAAAGCAGATTCTGCTTGGGAGCCTCCGATGGCCGTATGCGTGTTCGCAGACGCACAAGGGAGCGTCTCCACCCTTCTTGCATCCGCCAACGACACACAGGGTCTACACCTGGTCTCCTGGTGTGGGGAGCGATCAGCTATCACTCCCGTACACAACTAGTGTTTGTACCGGGTACGTTAAACAGCACCTCCTACATCATTCAGACCGTTGTTGTGCCATCTGTAAGGTCGGTCCATCGTGGTGTTTTCCAGCAAGATAACGCAACCCACCACACGGCACGTGCAACGCAACATGCACTTCAGGGTGTGAGACAACTTCCATGGCCTGCACGTTCACCGGATTTGTCCCCCATTGAGCACGTGTGGGATTTTATGGGACAACGACTTATCCGGTCTCCACGGCCAGCCACGACCAACCCCGATTTACGCGTCCAGGTTGAGGATGCTTGGAACTCAATACCCCAAACTTACATCAAACATCTATTACGACAGACTCCATGCCAGAATTGCACAGTGTGACGCAGTTCATGGCGGCTCAACCTCGTACTAACCATGTTACATGGAAATGTTATTTTTCAGTTTACCAGCAAATACAGCTGTATTTTGCCATAATGTTTTGATCACGTTATCCTCTGTATTTCGTTATTATGCTGTATAAATTTCGTTGGTATCAGACGTCTCCCTCTTGGTGTTCTTTTTTCACCATCCGCCAGTGTAGTTTCAGACAATATATATTTTACTCAATGTGCTATATTTCGCTTTCCAATTTCTCCCAGGGAAGTTCACCAGAACTTCTCCTTCCCCTCGCTTGGTGGTCCGTGATAAGTAAAGAAATGCTTAAAGTGGTTCATGAGAGACCAAATTTTAAAAACATTGTTTAAGAGGTAGAGGTGAAACCCTTTAGAATTGTTCTGACGTTATATTCCAAAAGGACAATGCTTTTCAATGTGTGGCCCGGAATGCCAAAGTCCTCTTCCATGCACGGCAATACCACTTCTTCACTGGCCTGCATGTTCGTCGGTTACTTCCACGATCAAACATGTGTGGGACATGGTATAGCTAATCGACTAGCCCGTCAAGCGCCTCCGACAGTCACAACCAATAAACTCTGGTCTCGCATAGAAGCAGCTTAGCAGGTGATTCCCCAAAACGATATCGATAACCTCTTCCATTCAATGCCACGCCGTGAAGAAGCTGTTATTGTTGCTAGAGGTGACTTCACACAAGACTGAGTTTTAAAGCGAAAAAATCTTGTATACACTGAAGAGCAATTGAATTAGAGACAGCTGGCGTTATGCAAATGTGGTGCTGTGGGCGGCCCTGTAAACGGAAATGACATGCCGTATGCAGCGATTCGACAATATAAGGAGTTATGCGACAGGAATCAGTAGGAGTCAGACGCAGTATGGGTAAGACGAAGAATCTAAGCGCATATGATCATGGGCAAATTGTCGGGGCCCGACGAATGGGTCACTCCATCTTGGAAGTCGTGCAGGCACTGGGATTTTCACGAGCCACTGTGCCACGGGTGCACCGTGAGTACATCGAATCCGATAAAACCATCCCTGCAAGGGCCAACTCCCGTAGACAACAGCGTGTGAATGAGCGGGATCATTGTCTTCTAGCTAGCATTGTAACAGCGGATAGACGGGCCACAGTGCAAGAAATTACTCGGCAATTTTACGCTAGTTCACAAAAATGGGTAAGCAGCCACACCATCCAGAACCATCTCTTCGCTATGGGGTACAGAAGCCATCGTCCCACAAGGGTACCACAGCTGACCGCACATCACAGGGTGCAAAGATTAGCATGGGCGTGGGAACATCGCCACTGGACCCTAGACATGTGGAAAAATGTTGCCTGGACAGATGAGTCGAGATTCATGTTGGTACATGCGGATGGCAGGATACGAGTACGGTGCAAACCACATGAAGTGATGGATCCTTTCCTCCAGCAGGGTACTCTTCGAGCTGGTGGGGGTGACATTCTTTTCAGGGGACGTTTTATGTGGACTGAAATGGGACCCGTCGTCCCTCACAGGTCAACGTTACCGGGAAATCCTGGACGACCATTTGCTCCCGTTTGTGCGTCTTCAACATCCCACTGGAGACCTCATCCTGCAACAAAACAATGGATATCCTGGACGACCATTTGCTCCCGTTTGTGCGTCTTCAACATTCCACTGGAGACTTCATCCTGCAACAAGACAATGCAGCTCCCGAATTGTATCCGAATGGTTGGATGAACACTCCACCGACGTGACCTCGCTTCTTTGGCCAGCAAGGTCACCTGATCTCAATCCTATTGAGCACATCTGGGATACCATTGATACCATCGGGGCTCTGATCCCCTCCATCAAATCTTCGTGAACTGTGGGAGCTTGTTCAGGGGTCGTGGATCCGTATGGCTTCCCAACGCTTCCAGGGTCTTGTCGAGTCCATACCAAGACGAATCTCCGCCGTCATCAGGGCGAAAGGTGGTGCTACACTTTTGTAAACAGGTATCTCTAATTCAATTGCTGGTGTTGTAATTGAATGAGAGATTGAAGTTGTACAAATGTAACGAGTTATCTCCTGTAACATAAGGAATCCGTGATATAATTTCATTTGAATTTCGCGATTATTTCTTGGTGTTGCAGTTTTCACAAACAGTAGAACATTTACAAATTTTGAAGATGACCATCCGTTTTTTGGTGTAAATGTAACAAGGATGGTAAGTCAGATAATATCCGAAAATTTGAAAATGTCATCGTCCTGGAGTGGGACTCGAACCCGCGTGTCCCAGATAGCGCCCGGGTATGCTAACCACTACACCACCCAGAACGACCAAATCCTAAGTTTCCGACTAATTTGAATATAACCATCACAGGACAGGTCGTTCTGGTTGGTGTAGTGGTTAGCAGACCCGGGCGATATCTGGGAGAAACGGGTTCGGTTCCCGCTCCATGATGTTGAAATTTTCAAGTTTTCGGATTTTATCTGACTTACCATCCTTGTTACATTTACACCAAAAAACAGATTGTCATCTTCAAAATTTGTATTATATGGTGTAATCCTGTATTTCTTTCATGAGTAGTACATATATTTGACTGAAATTAACACTGAAATGAGAATAATTAAAAACTATAGGCTATAGGATAAAAACTGAGGAAATGTTCTATTAGTTTTTTGTCAGCGTTGAGAAGATATGTGGTTGGTTGGTACACATATAAAGTTACGAATTGGACGAATAAAAGAAAACGAAGAAAAGCGACGCATGTGCTCGTATCAAAAAGACAAAAAAAAAAAAAAGAAGTACAAAATGGTTTAAAAGACAGTATGAATAATGTAATACCATTGCAGTCTTTCGATGGACAAAGAAAAAAAAAGAGGTTCTTTAATAAGGAAACCAACTGAACTGTAGATTGTGTCAGATGCATCGTACGTAGTTGAACAAAATGGAGCAGGAATTGAAAATTATGTGAGATAAATTCGGAACGAAAAAGAGGATTAACATGGTTGTTCAATATAGTAGGAACGTTAACAAGGGTGATATTTGATATTCTGCAGGCGAAAATATGCAGAAAGACATATTTAGCCTGCAGAATATCCAAAATCACCCTTATTAACGGTAGAAGCCTAATTTTGCCTGCTGGAAACTTAATTCTTGACAAGGGAAACACCAAAGGAAAAAAGAACGCGAAGAATCTGAAGAATGAAGGTCAATGAATCAAAATTACTGCATGATCAAAAGAGCATAAAGTCAAGATGTCACGAAAATATAACATATTTTCGTAAAGCAGCAGATGAATTTTAGCATGTGATCAATCAGTCATCAGGATGTTTTCCCGGGGAAAATAAAACGTAACACATTCCTAATGAGGTAACGATACGAAGTGTCACTGTAATATTTATTAAATTGTGTGCAGCAGTACCTTTTAATTCCTTTTATTTAATCTGGAAAGAATAACTTGCACCGAATAATTTATAATCTACAAGGAAAGTAATTTATTATTGAAATTCCAGAGAAAGATCACTGAAATTCAGATAAAGGATATGAAATTGCGAAGCGAACGAATAAAGATGGATTTTAGTTTAGTGTAAACTAATAATCTTCCAAAGATTATTAAATCCTCTGGAATAGAAGTTGCTTCGTTGCACTAAACACGTAAAGTAGTGTTGGGTAAGATCTTTTGATAGTTCTATTGACTTAATATACAGGGTGATCCAAAAAAGTATTTAGCTGCCCCGACGGTTGGGGGTAAACTTTCGCGAACCGGCAAAACGTTGGGAAAACTTTGGCAGACTGCACATACCGAAATAAAGACTTTAGGCCTATTCCGAGCATTTAATCTCGTAATATTCCATATTATAATAACTCATGCAATCCATAATTTATATACTAGATTATTCCATGTCACCTACTTACAGCTAATATAATTTAATCTGTTAGTATTCTAGGACGGTTGTTTTAAATTTTAAAAAAATGTTAATGTATAGGGGATGTTCTCCCTCCTAAGACGATGAAATTTTTAATTGAAGCAGACGAAAAACAATTCAAATAGACGCCGGCTTTTTTTTTGTAAGGAAATATAGTAAAAACTTATATAGTAAGAACTAATTCCTTTTAGAACTGAAAATTATATGCTATTTCTGTTTTTCAAAAGACCTCGCGAAAAATAAACATTATGTGTGAAATATTTGTTGTTGTTTAACAATTTTCCTTGTAGTCCAGTTGTTTTCGTGTAAACTTGCCTTAACTTTTGCTTTGATTTTTCGCGTTAAATGACCTTTTCTCCGGAACACGTGTTATGCTGTTTACGGCTTGTTTTATGCTGTCCTATTCGACGGTTTGTCTGAAACTTCATACCGAAGCTTTTTCTACAAAATAATGCACCATCTGGTATTACAAATCGGAACTATCTAAATTCTCGACAATGTGCTGTTGGGACGACATCTGTTTAGATGCAATTTTGCTCACTTCGACATCGCAAGATTTCAGTTTTTATTGTAGGTTAGAGCGTTTAGATAGATCGATATTTTGCAAAGTGTATTATAATCAGCACTAAACTCGGAAAATTAGTTAATTTAAAAAAGTAGAAAGTAATTAAGGCGAATAAATTAACATTCGAATTGTGCTAAATTAAATTAATGTACAAACGCAACTCGCCGTGATATTAAGATTTTTATTCGATTTTGTAGATCGGATAAATAGAATTCGAGTCATTGATAATCTAATGATTTTAAATTAGCACGAGATAACCTTGACATCTAAAAGTGATCGCGTGCTATTATATAGTAGGATATCATTTTGAAATCGCGAGAGCACACACGAATTGATCAACAAATGATGGAGCAACAATGCAGACGCTGCTGTGACGTCAAGCGTTCCAGAGAGGAAACAAAAAGTACAAAATGGTCTAAAGGACCGCATGAATAATGTAATACCATTGCAGTCGTTCGATGGATAAAGAAAAAAAAGGAAAAACTGATTTTCTTTGTTTTTTTAATAAGGAAACCAACTGAACTGTGGATTGTGTCAGATGCATCGCACGTAGTTGAACAAAATGGAGTAGGAATTGAAAATTATGTGAGATAAATTCGGAACGAAAAAGAGGATTAACATGGTTGTTCAATATAGTAGGCACGTTAACAAGGGTGATTTGTTAACGATCATGCAGTAATTTGGATTTCAGATCTGGGTGTTTACATTGTATATGATTAATAAGTACAATTCATAACAAATTTACCACAATACTCCCATTACGGTTAATATCATTTTTTCTGGGGTCAATGCAAAGTCTGTTACTGATGTTTCGCGATAATCTTCTCGAGCAGTGTGGTTCCAGTGTAGCTTCTGCAAGGCGCAATGCAGCATTAAAGTCCATTATGTTCCTGTGCTTTGTTTTGATTGCCGAAACGACTGAAAAGGTTTTCTCGCAATAAATACGTGATCGAAAAAGTTACCAATAATTTTAGAGCTTTGTCTTAACAGCAGAATACCCCAAAACTGAGTCAGATTTTTGGATCTGAACACAAATGCCAGACTGCCATCAGAAGAAAGTTCAACAAAAGCTTTCCTGTTCCTGGTGAGTTAGCCTGCAGGAGTTCAGATACCAGACTGACATCAGAAGGAAGTACAACAAAGCTTTCCTTTTCCTTGTGAGTTAGCCTGCAAGAGTTCAGATACCAGACTGGCCTCAGAAGAAATTTCAACAAAGCCTTCCTTTTCCTAGTGCAGTTAGCTTGCAGGAGTTCAGATACCAAACTGGCATCAGAAGGAAGTTTAACAAAGCTTTCCTTTTCCTTGTGAGTTAGCCTGCAGGAGTTCAGATACCAGACTGTGGAATCAGAAGGAAGTTCAAGAAACTTTCCTTTTCCTGGTAAGTTAGCCTGCAGGAGTTCAGATCTTCTGTGAAGAGATTTATGATCCAAGCTTCCTTTAATTTTCCTAGACAGGTGTTCAAAAAAAATTTAGATCTAGATTTCCTCTTACTTTGACTCCATTTCCATTCAAACCCAAGATAAATACACTGCTGGCCACCCAACATGCAACAGCAAGAAGGAAGCATCCGATTGGCCTGAAATTCGCAGCACGCGTCGCCCGCGAGAGGACATACAAACTATTAGCATTGCAGGGCATATACAAATCATGTGCGCCCTGCACGCCACCGAGAAACACTATAAGAAGGATGCACAGAAGGCGGGGTGTAAGTAGTGGAAGTGTGTTGTGCTGTCGGACCTGTGCGTGGGAAGCTTCCTGATGCCTCGTCGCAGAATACGGCAGTCATTCCAGAACGTTTCGGAGTTCGACAGAGGACGAATAGTGGCTTATCGCGAGAGCGGTTTATCGTACCAAGACATCGGCACTCTTGTGGGACGACATCCAGCCACAGTGAGGCGAGTATGGATTCGGTGGGTGCAGGAGGGACGGACGGACCGGCGTGAGCGATTGCCCCAGCCGTGGCACACCACCGAACGAGAGGATCGGCATTTTGTGCGGTGGGCATTAACGGCTCGCACCGCCACATCACGAACGTTAGCGCAGGAATTAGGGTGTGTTGCGCAACAACCTCTGCCAGCACGTACCGTTCGACGTCGTCTGCAGGAGCGAGGACTTGTCGCACGGCGCCCATTGCTCCGATTATAATTGGCCCACTGTCGCCGGTGGTGTAACGTCAATGGTAATTACCATTGACGTTACACCACCGGCGACAGTGGGCCGTTGAATGCCGCACCTGGACTACAGAATGGCACGACATTGTCTTCTCTGACGAATCCCGCTTCTGCCTGTAACACCACGATGGTCGGATCCGCGTGTGGCGGTACCGTGGCGAAAGACTGTATGACGCCTGCATTATGCATCGCCATACCGGTCCGTCGCCTGGCGCTATGGTTTGGGGCGCAATTGGATATGACACCCGCACCCCTCTGGTACGCATCGCCGGTACATTCAACAGCCACAGCTACATCTCCGACGTTTTGGAGCCTGTAGTTCTCCCTTACCTGCAAGACCTGCCAGTGGCCACGTTTCAACAGGACAATGCCCGCACGATATTTAATAGAACCAGTTCAGTATATCTCCGGAACAACATACTAAAGTTGTGTCGCAATTGAAGAATTTTTATTCAAGTTATGAGGATAATGGCTGTGGAATAAATCTTGCTCCTGTGTCCTGACCTTTGACCACATTTCGATGATATTCAACTGAGCCAGTCCAGTATTCCTCCGGAACAACATACTATTAAATTTTGTCGCAATAAAAGCATTTTTGCATAAGTTATGATGCAGAAGGGCAATGGAATGGTTACCGCTCCTATGTCCTGTTCTTTGACCCCATTTCGCCCATTTTCAATAGGTTCATCTACAGGTGATCCCCTACCACATACTTTCAGCAATTGTTGTAAACACAGGTAAATTACTCCTGTGTTCTGTCATTTAAACTATTCTTTACCATGCATAGTAACACTGCCTGACTGTTGTCGTTCATTATACTCGGGCCTCTTTTATATGGCACACCCGGTAGTTCTCTCCGCAGCTTTCGTTCTGAGACTGGTTGACTGGGTCCAGCATTGTACTATTGCAGCAGTTCTTCATAAGTATGGAAAAGTGCAACAGATGCTGATCGTCCTAAATGCTTGCGATCCCGATTTCGCATCAAGGAGCTTCTACCACTCTTGCTCCGCGTACATTAATAGCTTCCATACATCTTCCAGTGGAGATGGACGCTAATGACTGTTGAGTCGGACCGTCCAACAAACTTCGCTACCTCATGCTAGGAATCGCCATCTTCATGGCCAGAAACAATGGCTTCCCTTTCGCTACTGAGTAACGTCACCTTTATGACCTATAGTTGTACCTGGTACAAAGATGATGAGGCACTGTATCCATTCCGCATGGTTTCCACACTGCACGCTGGTGGAGGCGGTTGTGTGGTGTGAGATCTGTCTGGAATCCATGGATGCTGAGCGGTAAACACTTCCCACGCTTCGTTCAAATAAGCTTTGCTTATTTGAATGGAGCATTTGGAAGACGAACCTTTGCAAAACACGGCAAAAACACTTATTTTACTTATCTTGTGCTTTTTCTTTACAAGGGTCTTTGAAGGAATTGGAGATAAATTTCGAAGTTCTGAATACGAAATAATTAAAATGACACCTGTAACGCAATGTGATATGTCAGCATTACAGCAAGAACAGAAAGTAATAACAGTGAAAGGAAGAAAGCTTTTAGAGATAAACACAACGGGATAACGGAATGACGATGCAAGTCAGTAATCTCTTTTATTTGGGCAGAAAGATAAGTGAAATAGCACAATACATTCTAACGGAAATCATTACTTTTTATAGAGTGAATGATGATACAAGGTAACAACTTGGAGCAGCGTTATTAGAGAAAAATTGCAGATCAAAATTATAAAACAGCCAGTCGAAGCCAAAGCTACTGTACTGGAAAGAAACGTTTAGAATGCAACAACCAGAAAAGAAAACAATCACCGAGGCAGAAATATGAGACAATTCATCAAGCCGCAAAAATAATAGGATAATTTCTGTGATACATGTGTGTGTAGTTTCAGAGAGTTGATGAAAGTTATTAAGGCTGACATCTCTTGAAATTATATAGTATTATGTCAAACAAGGATTTATGTTACTGTGAATGCGATATATTCTTCCACCCCCACATTCCATCGCTGGGTTGCTGATGCTCAATATGGAGTTTCACCTCTGACTCTTTCATTCTCATACACTCCGTAACATCTCTAGTGGAGTGCTGTTATGAATAACCGTCAGATCAGATCATATGTAGAGGATTTTAGGAAGGCAGTGTCTGACCCCAGGTCTTAAACAACCCTTAGAAAATAGGAAGCTATGAGATTTGGGCTAGAGTGCCCGAAAGGAAAGTGACACGGAAGCGAGGTAGGAAGGGAGAGGAAGAAGCCTTTATTTATTACCGGGGGACAGTACCCGGGGTGGGATGGCTGAACGTGCCCAACCGACGCACGGCGGGTATTTAGTGGTTCAAACGTTCGTACCTGCCCAGGATCGAACCTGAGGTTATCTCTATGGCAGTCACGAACGCTGACCACTAGGCCACCAGCGGTTTTAATAAGTCTACCTCACATTCCCCCTTTTATATAAGCCAACAGTACCCATCTAATGGTGCGGTGTCTGCTACCGGCACCTGACGGGCAAAACTATTTGTATTGACCTGGCGCAAGCGATTTTCGTAGATGATATTCACGTGAATCCGATTTTCTAAATTGATTTGTCAACTTTTCTCGCATGCTTTAGATGCTTATTTTCGTCCAAATATGCGCGTCAGGGGCGACAGTGTCTATATTAACATAATTAATGAAGGCACAGACGCACACACACTCTCACGTTTATATATATATACGTAATAACATCTATGAAAATGCAAGTGCAAAGATTCGGCTGTTTGAAAATACAACACACATAAAAATTGGAAAGGGAGTGAGACAAGGTGACACCATATCTCCGAAGCTCTTTAATGCCACATTGGAGAGTGTTTTTCAGTCGCTGAGCTGGGAAAACAAAGGGATAAAGATTAATGGAGATTATCTAACCCACCTTCGTTTTGCTGATGACGTAGTCATTTTTGCAACTACCCCATCAGAGCTGCAGAGTATGATCCAGGAACTTGCTGACAAGAGTAAAGAAGTGGGATTAAAAATGAACTTTCAGAAGACAAAAGTGATGTACAATGCTTTTACAAGAAATGAAGATTTATCGATTAATGGAGAAAAGCTGGAGATAACAGACACGTACGTTTATCTTGGACAGCAGATATCAAGTGAGGGTCACATTGATGAAGAAATTAATCGGCGTACAAAACTTGCCTGGAGAGCTTTTGGAAGAAACAGCATAATTTTCAAGAGCAATATGCCATTATGTCTTAAAAGAAAAGTGTTTGATCAATGCATCCTTCCAGTGCTTACGTATGGTGCAGAGACGTGGACCTTAACTAAAAGAGATATACAAAGACTGCAGACAACTCAAAGCAGCATGGAGAGGTGCATGCTTCGTGTAACCAGGAGAGATAAGAAGAGGAACTCGTGGATCCGAAAAATGACAAGAGTGGAAGACATCATGATCAGAGTTAAATCCCTGAAATGGCAATGGGCTGGACATACTGCCAGAAGGACAGATCATCGATGGACAGCCGAAATTTTAGATTGGATTCCAAGGGACAGGAAAAGACCCAGAAGAAGACCACATGGGAGATGGGTGGATGAAATTCGAAAGTATGCAGGGGTGACATGGAGGAGACTGGCACAAGACAGACCGTTGTGGAGGAAACTTGGGGAGACCTTCGTCCAGCAGTGGATTGATAATGGTTGACAATGATGATGATGATGATGATGATATATGTATATATACCCCTGTGTGTGTGTGTGTACGTGTGTGTGTGTGTGTGTGAGAGAGAGAGAGAGAGAGAGAGAGATATCCAGATCGGCCCATACATATGGGCCCATTAGTCGTATCCAGTACAACCGTGCTTATAGCCCTTAGGGCGGCTCAGAGTGGTCGTTAAAGTTCGAAACAATGAGAAAAAAAAAATAAGGAGCTCTTTGTGAATCTTATAAATTTAGAAGTCTGCCTGAAGTGAAAATGCCTAAGGAAATGAATGGATACGTGACTTTTCTACAATACAAAACAATGTACTTTTTCATGCATCAACATTTAGTTTTTATTCGTTTAAATAACAAAACCTTTCTCGCTTGTAATTTAAACTGTAATTTGTACTTCCCTTGAAGAACGCAATTTGTGCCTCCCTTGTAGAATTATTTCACACCGGACGCATTATGGCCGATTGTGGCGTGAATTTAATCTGAATTCTTATTCTATTGATTTCACGCTCCAAAAGTCATGCTATTCTCGGACACGCTCGCCTTCCAGGGCGATACTTTAAAATCTCTCTAGCGCTGGTCCTTCACCTTCGGTCTTTCATCTTCAAGTGCTTCTCTCTCTCTTCTTAGGGAAGTCGTTGCCTTCGAGGATTCCGCTTCAAGCATCAATTCTTCCTTTCTCGTCGAGCATCCAAGAAGTTAAGATGGATGATGATGACAAACATCAGCAAGAGCTGCTGCCAGATTTAGAAACTGAGAAATCAATAACATCCTCTGTCTATCGTAAACAGGAAGAGTGCATAGCAAAAGCCTCCCTTCCTAGGACCGATTGTTTTCGTCCGTAGTTACTGGCATTATGGACAGAGATAAATGAAGGGAATACGTCTTATTTGATAGATATCTGTGTTAATAATTCATTCAACTTTCAAACAATTATTTGTTGTCGCACGGGATTAAACATTTTCTTTTCACATGTAATTTATGTGATTCTAATTCTGTAAGCAATGCAACGATAATAACACATCATATTTCTTCTTCTAAAGCCGTTTATGATGTACACTCAATGGACAAAACATTAGAGACACCTATCTAATAGGGTATTGGTCCTTTACTAGCGTGAAAAACAGCCTGTACACGCCGAAGCATCGACCCCACCAGACGCCAGAGGGTTTCCGGAGGTAATACTTCTACAACTTCGCCCTAGGCATAGTTCCAGGTTATCACAGAGAGCTCTTCAGCATCCCAGAGAGCTTCCACAGGGTTCAAATCCTGGGACCTTGGGTGCCATTGAGTGGTTACAAATTCAAATGAGTATTCCTCGAACCATGTCTTAGTAGCTGCGGCCCCGTGGGGTAGCTCATTGCTCTACAGGAACATACCACCTCCAGGAGGATGCGCGAAGGCCATGAAAGTGTGTGGATGATCAGCCAGCAGATGCTGGTAGCGTGCGTGGTTAAGGACCTCTCCAGACACACTATGTCATCTGAGAAAGCTTCTAAAAACATCACAGAGCCACCACCGCCTTGAACGCAGCCTATATGGCACGTCGGGGCCATGGCCTCATGCTGTTAAAGCCACACTCGCATCCTGTCGTCAGCTCGGCACAGCTGAAAACGGGATTCGTTTGACCACACGACGCGGCGGAACTCTGTGGTATTCCAGTTTTGATGTTCCAGGCACCAGGCGAGGCGTAATGTTCGATGACGAGGTGTCAACAGGGGCACACGTGTAGGGCATCGGCTACCGTAGCTCTAGGGTACGTAGCGTGCAACATACCGTTCTCTAGCTGAACCTTCTTGAGCTTCCAATATTTGACCTGAATGCGTTTTGCGCGCAGGCGTTGCCAAACGGTCGGTCTTGTAAGGTCAAACTGTAAAGTCAAGACTCGGTCGGTCTTGTAAGGTCAAACTCGGTCTCGGTCGGTCTTGTAAGGTCAAACTCGGTCTCGGTCGGTCTTGTAAGGTCAAACTCGGTCTCGGTTGGTCTTGTAAGGTCAAACTCTGTCTCGGTTGGTCTTGTAAGGTCAAACTCGGTCTCGGTCGGTCTTGTAAGGTCAAACTCGGTCTCGGTCGGTCTTGTAAGGTCAAACTCGGTCTCGGTCGGCCTTGTAAGGTCAAACTCGGTCTCGGTCGGCCTTGTAAGGTCAAACTCGGTCTCGGTCGGCCTTGTAAGGTCAAACTCGGTCTCGTAAGGTCAAACTCGGTCTTGTAAGGTCAAACTCGGTCTCGTAAGGTCAAACTCGGTCTTGTAAGGTCAAACTCGGTCTCGTAAGGTCAAACTCGGTCTTGTAAGGTCAAACTCGGTCGGTCTTGTAAGGTCAAACTAGGTCTTGGTCGGTAATCTAACTCGGTCTCGGTCGGCCTTGTAAGGTCAAACTAAATCTCGGTCGGTCTTGTAAGGTCAAACGGTCGGTCTTGTAACGGTCGGTCTTCTAGGCCTGTATAGTCTACGTCGATCTCGATCATCAACGGCGTGTGGTCAGCCCACTTCTTGCTCTCTGGGCGCTGGTACATCCGTCGATGGTATACTCGCGGTACACCCCTAATACGACTGTCCTCCGAAACCCTAGGGTTCTTACCACTTGGGTGGTAGAATGACCTATCTGTCTTGAGCCGACAGTGTGTCCACGATCAAAATAGCTCAGATCACCAGGTTTAGCCATGTTCGACGATTGCCATACACTGTTGGGAAGCCCTGCTGCCAGCGTATTTATCGCATGCTTTCAATTTGAGTCTTTTGCACTCTGCGCGGGGATGCTCAAGTCAATTGCCCATTAACTCTATCGCTAATGCTTTGTCTACTGAGTGTATATTCTAATTTTACTTTACTTTTAGTTTCTTTTACTATGTACATTTTGTGTTCGTTCTCTTTAAGCGTTTCAACCTGAACGTTATATTTCCTCACTCACTGAACGCTATGTGGCAACAGTCTTAAGGTCAGATCTGAATAACGTGTGAATGCTCTAATAACATAAGAACTATATACATAATGTGTAGAGAGCAGTGTTAAGTGCGGGTAGATTTGTGCAGCCTAGCTTTGGGTGCCATACCTTCGTCAATACTAGCTATATTACAGTATATATTTGATGGAGTTGTATTGCTATTGAGACACTATACGTCTTACGTTACAAAAGTTCAGTCTGTTGAGTTCGTTTGAAGTGTAGTGCTTTTGACTTGTCATATGAGAAAGATTGATGAACTATCCAAGCGATGTGCCTTTGAAACTAATAGAGTATTTCTGTAACTAAGACTAATTTCTTCTGCCCGTTAGAAAGCCTAATATTGCCCATTGCCTAATTTAGGATTTTGTACTAGTTGTCTGTAGCATAACCTTAAGAAGCTTCAGTGTTACAAGTGTCACTGCTGCCCGATAATTAAGGTTTCTAAGGGTACAAACTTCCAAGCCCATAGAATAGTTACAAATACCACATGTAGAACAAAGTCTCCGGACACCCCCTTTCTCAACAAAAAATGAAACATTCCAACAGAGCACGTGCGCGGGATTTCCTTTAAAACTGAGTGTAATCTCTTCAGGCCGCCCCGGTGGTGTAGTGGTCAAAGCGATGGCTTCTGATCATTCGGTTCGAATCTTGGTAAGGCATGGATGTTGTGTGTGTCTTACGGCGCTGGCTCTTTCCCTTCCCTGGAACCATTGGCCCTAAATTAGGGACGGACGGCTGCTTATAGTTCACTGAGTTGCTAACGGTGCTTGTTAAACCTGCAATAAAAAAAAAGCTCTTCAGACGTCGTATGTTAACTACTCGTGAGACACTGCCATGCGTGTTGAGCTTACTGAGTTCAAACTAGGTGTTACTATAGGGTGCTATATCAGCAGCCTGTCCATGCGTGCAATTGCAGAACAATTGCAAAATCCACGGTGAACTGTTCAAGATGTTATTAGTAAATAGAAATGTGAGGGACTTACGACTGCCAAGAAAATTGACGGAAAGGGACAAGAGAACTCTGAAACCTGTCGCCCGTATGGGTAACGTCATTCCTCTGCTCAAATCATCGCCAAAGATGATGAATGGAAACGAGTTTTATGAATGGACGAATCGCGCTACACCATTTTTAAATCTGATGGACGTAGGTGTGTGTGTGTGGCGCCTGCCTGGTGAATAGTAACGTCCAGAATGTGTCATCGCAACTGTTAAATTTGGTCGTGGTAGTGTCATGGTCTGGGAATGATCCTCGTGGTATGGATTCGGACCGTTGGTGGTTGTGGATGAAAACATGAACCCTACGAAGTACTGGGACATTCCAGACAACGCTGCACTGCCTACAATTTACCAGTTTTACGTATACGGGCCATCCTTGTTTCAGAAAGACAACATGCGATGCCGTAAAGCACGCTACATTTCGACATGGGTTGAGGGTATGGCTGTACAGAACTTGGAGTGACCAGCTCAAAGCCCCGACCTCAATCCTATAGAAGTTCTTTGGGAAGAACTTTAATGTGATTTGGGCTCGAACGACACGTTCAACTTTTGTGTCTGAAGTGACCTTTACTTTGTGGGAGGAATAGAATAATATACGGTACTTAGAAGAATCTGATTGAAAGTGCGCCACGGAGAGTGCACAATTTGTGGCCAAAGGTGGGCTAACTCCTTATTTATTTTGCCATACATGCAGTATGGTATAAAAAGCACTGTGGTCTAGAGACTTTTATCCACATGGTGTACATGCCATTTAAAAACATTATACATTAAATATGAGCTGATTTCTAATACCAGCGTTTTCCTTGAGAGAAGTTTTCTATTATTTTTTAGCTTTTTAGTTTACCCATTGGACAACTGGCATCTATTGACGTCGGCAGTCGTATTCGATCGAGGAGGGTCAAAATGTTTAACTTGAAGCCCAGGGCGCAGATGAGACCTATTTTTACCGAGCTTCTAATTATTCTTCCGAGATGGATCAAGGTTCGAATCCCGGGTGAGGCATGAATAGTGCACTTGCCTTTAGGCAACAGCCCTCTGCTCTCCCTGGAACCAGTGGCCCCGAATTGTGGACGGGCGATTGCCTATAATCAATTGAGTTACTCAGGATGGTCATTAAACTCCCAAACAAAAAGGGTAGGGCCTTTTTTGTCGCAAACGTTTCGTCTCAAAATACCTGGTCAGCAAACTTAACGAAATGACCCCCGCAGTAGTTTCACGAAAAAGCGCCAAAGAATGGTTATGATCAATGAGTGAATCTGCCGCTCATGGATTACATGGCTGGTCCAATCTTAAGGAACCAGTTCGCGGAAAAGAGATAGGATCTTCCTATCGCAGCTCCCGAATGAAAAAGGACCAAAGAAAGTGAAAATAAACTAAGGAAAGCGAATTTTTGTTTTCTGCTTATTGACGACAAGCAAGCTGTAAAAGCGAGAATTCCTTACCCCAACCTGTTCGGTGTTTGACACTTACAAGCGAAGGTTCTGGGTGGGAACACTCGGAAACACACGAAACCCGGCTCACCCTACTAATTCGATGGCGCTGAGTCTCTTGGTTATAGTCATTCCCGTGTCAAGTCAATCGTTTGGTCTGCAGCGCCATCTAAAGTTCAAAAGTTCAAGGACACTTTGGGCTTTATTTGAATGAATTTAACAAGTCTGCTTCTCCATTTTGTAGTTTTGCAAAGTGCAGGTGCTGTTACATATAAGTAATGCATAAAATTTATATTATGACAAATATTAATATTTTGTACATTTTGCAGGAAAATGGACTACACGTGCACTGTTGATCTCTGGAATGTTGTTCAACTTTTACAACAAAAGTTAGTCGAAAATTTAAAGTTTTTCAGAAACCTGGTGTTGAAAATGAATCATTTGCCAATTTGCTTGAAACTCTAATAATCAAAAAGTATGAAAAGGACCTTATTAGTTACGAAGAAACCAGATTGGACTTTCGCGAAAATATATTTGAGCGTACAGAAAATATGGAGAATGACAACGACGAAAGTGGACAGTCAGGCCAAGAAAGCCCATCGACAGATGCTAGTGAATATGAGGTACCACCAGAAAAGAAGTCACGAAGAACAAGCATTCTTCAAGTAATTCCGGAAGAGGTGATGGAGAATATCTACCATGCTCATCACAAGAAGAAAATGTCCTACGACAATTTGTGTAAGAGATGGAAAAGTATTGGCTCTAAAAGAAATGTCGCAACCGTTCTAGCGCATGTTGCAGCAAAACGGAGAGAAGCCTGTCAAAGCGATGCCTTCGCTGGCAATTATTTTGACAAAATAGAGGCAATAAAGAAGTGCACACTGGCAAGATTCAGGGAAGCTCGAGATTATGGTACACCTACTCATTAATGGCATTTGCAGAATTTCGCATTACAAGCAGCCAGGAATGTTGGGATGTACAATTTCAAAGCCTTCATGTGTTTAAAAAAGAACATGGGATAGTGTTTCGCACTGTGACAACATTTTTGACGCAAAAAGATGTACGAGAAGAAGCTGATATAAGGACGATCGCAGAGGAATTTGTTAGTGGTGTGAATGCATTAAAAGTGTCAGCATCATTAGAGTCAAGTAAAATTTGGAATACGGACCAAAGTGGCTTTAATTACGAAGTCACGTCCTGGGGTACTTTTTCTTACAAGGGAGAAAAGACAACTTTATATACTGTCCAATCCCTAAATAAGAATACCCACAGCTATACTATTGATGTTAATATGTCTATGTGTGGAAACTTAGTTACAAAATTATATATATGCTTCCAAGAACCTGGAGGGAAATTGGGTCCGAGGGTGCAAAAGGGTGTCGATCAGCTGTGCCAATCTCTCGGAAACATAGTTGTGGACGCAAGTAAAAGTAATAAAATGGAAAAGACACATTTCGCCAGGTTTCTTACCCACGTTTTGGATGTTGATATTGAAGATAAGTCACTATTACTGTTAGATTCATGGGCTGGTCACAAAGATGAAAAGGTTTTGCACGATGCAATTCCTGATAAAAACATTACTTTAAAGATAATACCACCAAAAGCAACATGTTATGTTCAGCCCCTGGATGTGTACTTCTTCCGTCAGTATAAAGTTTATTTCAGGAGATTGGTAGACTTTGTGAGACATCTACTTGATCAGAACCAACACATGCTCTATGACAGACGCTTCAACATAAAGCTGGATTCCGTCATTTATAATCAATTATGTTCACCAGTATTCCAACCTATGCTTATACTTTATATGCATGGCAAGCAGCTGGCTATGTAACGGGAGAGAAGGCTTCATTCAAAAAATGTAATAGAAGTTGCCTTTCAATGTGGAATGCTCGAATGCCAATGGAAAGACACTGATGAGAGTGAATGTGAAAACCTTCCAATTGTAACTTGTTCGCATTGCTCACTTTCCTACTGTTTTGATCATTTTGTTGATATTCCTCACCTGCATATTTAGAAATAAATGATATTTATGTACTTGCTTCTTTATTTATTCATGTTTGTGTCAATTAAGAAAGTTTTTGCACTTGCATTGCCCTTAAAAGCAACCCAAGTGTCCTTGAACTTTAGATGGTGCTGCAGACCAAACGGTTGACTTGACACGGAAACGACTATCACCAAGAGACTCAGCGCCATCATATTAGTAGGGTGAGCTGGTTTTCGTCTGTTCTCGAGTGTTTCCACCCAGAACCTTCCCTTTTTAGGCACCTGCGCGAGCATGTGCCCTGTGTGTGTATCTCTCACGCCGTGATATTTATTTCACTTTCTAGTTTTTATTTCTAGAGCCCGGATAAGTATTGAATTAAACATCTGAGTAACTTAGTAATGACAATAATATGATGCTCATTGTAATTCAAAAATTTCAATTATTTATATCAGTATAATTGGGTCGATTCCATGCTTAATTACGTAGTTCAAGTAGAAAGAAGCTGTTTATTTACAGCCACTAGAGAATTCGAAAAATATAAATGGGACATGAAACTAAATGCAGGTAATAAAACGTCTTGAAATATTTTACATTGAGTCAAAATACTGTTTCTTTTGTTTAATTTCCTATTTTTTCATCATCAACCACGGGTACAATTCCCGTAGTTCCTGTCAATTCCTGTCTGTTGCCATGTAAACTACATTGTTCTATTGAAGTATGTTCACTGCAGATTGGCTCAGTTCTTTAAGGGTTCCACCGCACCAGTCTTTAATATCGTCAGCCCACACACAGTGAAGGCGTCCTCTTACATTTCTACCGTTCATTAAGCTAAACATCAATGACTTTGTCTGTCTATTTTTCATTGTGTTGATGTTTCCAAAGAGTCTTAGTTTTCTCTGTATGATTTTTTTTGGAACAGGGTCTCTTTTAGTTGTGTTCTTCTGTACACTTCTTCATTTCCTATCCTCTGGGTCCATCCCATTCCAAAGATTTTACGATAGCAACTACAACATTTGTAACGAAGTAAATTTACACATTCGTCCACACCTGATAACTTCTCAGGGAAGACAAAACATTCAAACTAAGTTAATTGAATAGTCGAACATTGTAACATGGTGTAAATTTAGTTAGTTGAAAAAAAAAACTGCACTTGCAGAAAAAAATTGAACACCAAACACAACAAGTGTCAAGCACACCAAAAAGGTTAATTATAGAATTATAACCCAAAAACCTTTAAGTGAACACTTGGCGGCCAGGGCCGACTTCGAACTACTCCCATGCATTCGCACATCAATTGTTGATGGGATAGGGGAAATGCTCGAAAACCCTATCCTGGGAGGGAAACATCTTTATAGATATCAACAAAGGCAATGGCTGATATTTATGTTATGCCGAAAAGACAACATGCACAAAATGAAATGACAAGCATTTTAGTACTAAAAAAAAAATAATAATGTGGCGCCACACCAAAAAAAAAAAAAAAAAAAAAAAAAAGCATTACATACTGACAAGGAAATAAAGTGTACGATATATTTCTTTTGTCCTCAAAGTTTGTCAAAAAGAGTTCTGCGATACTTTGAGTACAGAAAAGTTCAAATAAATAGTATTTTTAAAGCAAAGTTCTGTGATACATTTTGAGTATAAGGAAAGATTCAAATAGTTATAACGAAGTAAATTTCTCCGTTTCTGGTCTACGCCGGGATTCGAACCCGAGGCCGCTTATTCCGGAACAAGTCGCTCTACCAACTGAGCTACGCAGACATGTATTCTGATTCCTATCTGCCTTTATGTCATGTGCGTCCTGCTGGCAGGTACGTCACATCTCCCCCCCCCGAAAGAGGGCCGGGGGCATGGCCCACGGGTCAGCCGTGACCATGAATCTTTGCAGGCAGACAACCACTGTAGGACGTACACTCGAGAACACCCAGTCAATCTGGTGTGTGGAATGCAACGTCACACACATTTATTTTTCGAAGCACTGGAGAAGGGATTCTCTGATTTTTCCTATCTCGCGGTGTGGAAATAAGATCACACCAATGCGAGATTTTGAACGGTCGGGTCATCCGGGTAGTTCGGGCGCCATTATAACGAAGTAAATTTCTCCGTCATTTCTGGTCTACGCCGGGATTCGAACCCGAGGCCGCTTATTCCGGAACAAGTCGCTCTACCAACTGAGCTACGCAGACATGTATTATGATTCCTATCTGCCTTTATGTCATGTGCGTCCTGCTGGCAGGTACGTCACATAGTCTTTATAGAGCAAAGCTCTATGTAGTAAAAAGTTTTTTTTGAGCTTGAAGGTCAATCGTAATAACAAAACTTTTTAAAGAGTACCTGTTGCTAGCAAAGAATACCCGTATGCGGACATGCTTACTTTGCTACCGGGGTGACAATGGCACTCTCGAAGCTTCCCGCTTCACAGGCTCAGGTTGCATGTCACTGGATCGCTGGGATGTCTCAGGATTTCTCGTGGACAAGGCAAGTTGACCAGAAGAAGCAGGGTCATCAGGCTGTCACAAGGAAGTCCCAGGCTGAAGCAAAGAGGTCCCAGGCTGGAGCAAGGAGGTCCCAGGATGACTTGAAAACGAACCCGAAATCTGAGAAGAGCGTCTATCCGGTCGTTTCTTTGGCGGTCGAAGAAGCGGTGTAAAACTAGAAGGGCGCTTCTGTGGACGACGAGGAACGGTGGTGGAAGGTATAGGCTCCGTCCGTCCAGAGCAAAGATTCCAAGGGCGGAATCCAGGCGGATGCAAATGCTGGATTCTATGTCTGGATTGTAGCTCAACACTAGAAGTTGCACTAGGAGACTGTGGAACAGGAAGGGAAAATTCAGGCGACGAAAGCTTTGTAGGTGTAGATGGCACAGATGGCGAAAGAGGACGTTTTTGCAGATTGATTACATGTTCCTAAAGTAGTCAACTGCTCAGTAGATACAGAAGGGAGATGTGACGTTCCTGCCCAGCAGGACGCACACGACATAAAGGCAGATAGCAGCGATGACGAATGTCCTCGTAGCTCAATTGGGAGAGCAACTTATTACGGATTGAGGGGACCCGGGTTCGAGGCCCGGCGTGGACAAAAATGACGGAGAAATTTACCTCGTTATAATGGCGCCCGAACTTCCCGAATGACCGGGCCGTTCAGAATCTCGCAATGGTGTGATGTTCTTTCCACACAGCGACATGGGAAAAATAAGAGAATCCCTTCTCCAGCGCTTCGAAAAATAAATGTGTGTGACGTTGCATTCCACACACTAGAATGACTGGAAGTTGTCAAGTGCACGTTCTAAAGCGGATGACTGACTTCAACGATTCATGGTCACGGCTGACCCGTGGGGAATGCCCCCGGCCCTCTTTTGGGGAGGGAGATGTGACGTTCCTGCTCAGCAGGACGCACACGACATAAAGGCAGATAGCAGCGATAACGAACGTCCGCGTAGCTCAATTGGGAGAGCAACTTATTCCGGATTGAGGGGACCCGGGAGTCGAGGCCCGGCGTGAACAAAAATGACGGAGAAATTTACTTCGTTATATAGTGTTATATAGCCTTTGCAATACTAATAGAAATTTCTTTTTTGCTGTTTTTAAGTCACATGTTATACAGCTTCCGAGATAACTGAATTTCTCCAGATTTCCAAGTTGTTTGCCTTCCAGAATGATTTTTTCCTGATCTCTTTTGATCCAAATGCCATTGTTTTTGTCTTTTCTATGTTCATCTTTAGTCCACATCTTTTACCATCTCCATTCAGTTCTTGTATTATTTGATCCAGTTTCATTTCATCTTGTTCAATCAGTACAATGTCATATGCAAAACACGGATGATTTGAATCTGTGTCCTCCAATAGAAATTCCAGTGTCCTAGTACCTGATTTGGTGCAACATTCTCTCCAGATGTGAGATAAAGATGCTTGGCGGTATTGGATCTCCTTGTCTCGTACATCTGCTGGTGGTAAACCAAGCTCTACATCTGTCATCTATCCTGATAGCAGCTTGTGCAATCATGTTTATTTCTTCCTCCCTATTGCATGCTTACATGCATTTAGCTGATCATTAATGTGGTCGATGTTAATAACGGTGTAAGTTCTCTACTAAGAAATTAGCTTTGGTTTAAGAATATTCTCTGCTTCTTCTCTAATGCAATGTGCGTAAAGAAATTTTGTGAAACCCGGAATTAAACCAAAACATCTTCATGAATCCTTTTAGGCACAGAGATAATTTTGCAAATTCACTTAGTTGAAGAAATAAACTCTAAATATGTACATTTAAACCACCATTAGAAATTTATTCGCTTTAAGTTATTTTTTTCCGTTTATACAAGCCGGTATAAATTTTAACAATGGAATTTTTATACCTATTCATTTTATTCTTTTATTTAAAATCAAATCATACATCTTAATACCTTAAATCAACCTCCAGTTTCTTCCTCCAACTGGTTAGCATTCTTTTTTCCTGATTCATACGGCATAAAATTTTTACTTTACTCCCTCCAATAGAAAAACTGATGAATTTTGAGAGTACTTGATCTAATTTTCTTAGTTTTCCCAATCAACTAAAAAAAAAAAAAACCAACATGAATTTTGCCATGCCACTTTTTGCATTTTTGGTTTTCTATGAAGCATACGAAATTATGGAGTTGTGCAAAATTCTGAAATTTCGCTTATTTGGTCCTAAAGTGAAACGTCGGATAATATTTAAATTAAATTCATTTATGGTAAATATAGCCTTGTAGGCAAAACTGACCTCGTATATTCGTTGTATGAACGGGACTATCAATAACTTGATGATGAGAAATATATCATCATCATCATGATATTTATATCATCATCATCAACAACTACAACAACCATTATCAATCCACTGCTGAATGAAGGTCTCCCCAAGCTTCTTTCACAAAGGTCTATCTTGTGTCAATTTCCTCTACATCACTTCCGTATGTTTCGAATTTCATCCACCCATTTCCCATGTGGTCATGTGTACAATGTGTATATATGGCCTGACCCGGACAAATCTGCTTTGAACTATAAATTCGAGTATATCATCATTGTCAATTACTGCTAGATTAAGGTTACCTCAAGTTTCTTCAACAACTGACTGTCTTGGGCCAGTCTCCTTCATCCACCCATCTCCCACGTGATCTTCTGGGTCTTTTCTTGTTCCTTGGAATCTAATCTAAAATTTCAGTTGTTCATCGGTGGTCCGTTCGCCTGAAAATATGTCGAGCCAATTTCCATTTCAGGGATTTTACTCTGATCACCATATCTTCCACTCTTGTCATTTTCCTTATCAGCGAGTTCCTCTTTTTCTCTTTCTTGGTTACACCAAGAATGCATCTCTCTATGCTTATTTCAGTTGTCTGTAGTCTTTAAATGTTTTCAGCTAAGGTTCAAGTCTCTGCTTCGTACGTAAGCACTGGAAGGATGCATTGTTTAAACACTTTTCTTTTAAGACATAATGGCATATTGCTCTTAGAATTTGTTCACTTTCTTCTAAAAGCTCTTCAACCAAGTTTTACACGTCGATTGATTTCTTCATCAGTGCGACCTTTGCTTGATATCTGCTGTCCATGGTAAATGTAGGTATCGGTTATCTCCAGATTGCCCCCATCAATCGACAAATCTTCAATTCTTGTAAAAGTATTGTATTTCAGTTTTGTCTTCTGACAGTTCATTTTTAATCCCATTTCTTTACCTTTCTCCGCACGTTCCTGGATCATACTCTGCAGCTCTGAAGTAGTATTTCAAATACCTCTAAAGGGTTTTTTGAAATATTTTTTTCTTCTTTTCAAAAATAAAACTGAAAGAAAACCGGGTCGACATCAGGTTAGAAACAACTTGATCCGACCCGATTGACCAGCAAGAAATTGTCAAACCGACGATTCGTTGATCCCGTGACCCGTTTCCATCTCTGATTATAGATATCAAGAGCTTATTTTATATTTAAGTTATTTTAGAAATAGAAGTGTGTTGCACCTTTTCTTAAAAATAATTCAGAATCCCTCTTTTTAGTCTAAAAAGATATGTAGTTTCTAATCAAATAATTCTGTTACTTAAAAATATCACTATGAGGAACATATATCATCATCAACCATTATCAATCCACAGCTAGATGAAGGTCTCCCCAAGTTTATTCTACAACGGTGTGTCTTGTGCCAGTCTCCTTCATGTTACTCCCGCATACTTTCGAATTTCATCCACCCATCTCCTGTGTGGTCTTCTTCTGAGTCTTTTGCTGTCGCTTGGAATCCAATCTAGAATTTCTGTTGTCTATCGATGGTTTATCTTTCTGGCCATACAATGAAGAGCAATTGAATTTAAGACAGCTGGCGTTATGCAAATGTGGCGCTGTGGGCGGCCCTGTAAACGGAAACGACATGACGTATGCAGCGATCCGACAATATAAGGAGTGATGCGACGGGAATCAGTGATAGTCGGACGCAGTATGGGTTAGACAAAAGATCTAAGCTCATTTGATCGTGGGTAAATTGTCGGGGCCAGACGAATGGGTCACTCCATCTCGGAAGTCGTGCAGGCTCTGAGATTTTCACGAGCCACTGTGTCATGGGTGCACATTGAGCACATCGAATCCGGTAAAACCAACCATCCCTGCAAGGGCCAACTGCCGTGGACAACAGCGTGTAGATGAGCGGGGTCATCGTCGGCAAGCACGCATTGTAACAGCGGATAGACTGGCCACAGTGCAAGAAATCACTCGGCAATTTAACGCTGGTGCACAAAACGTGTAAGCAACCACACCATTCAGAACTATCTCCTCGCTATGGGGTACAGAAGCTATCTCCCACAAGCGTACTGCTGCTGACCGCACATCACAGGGTGCAAAGATTAGCATGGGAGCGGGAACATCGCCACTGGACCCTTGACATGTGGAAAAATGTTGCCTGGACTGATGAGTCGAGATTCACGTTGGTACATGCGGATGGCAGGATACGAGTACGGCGCATACCACATGAAGCGACGGATCCTTCTTGCCAGAAGGGTACTTTTCAAGCTGCTGGGCGGAGGGGATTCTCGTCTGGGGACTGTTTACGAGGACTTAAAGGGGACCCCTGGTACGTGTGACATCGGCCCTCACAGGTCAACGTTACCGGGATATCCTGGACGACCATTTGCTCCCATTTGTGCGTCTTCAACATCCCACAGGGGACTTCATCCTGCAACAAGACAATGCACCGTGACATCGCTTCCGAATTGTATCCAAATGGTTAGATGGACACTCCACCGACGTGACCACGCTTCCTTGGACAGTTAGGTTACCTGACCTCAATCCCATCGAGCACATTTGGGATGCCATCGAGAGAGATGTTCGAGGCTTTGACCCCCCTTCATCAAATCATCGTGAACTGTGGGGGCTTGTTCAGGGGTCGCGGATCTGTATAGCTTTCCAACGCTTCCGATGTCTTGTCGAGTCCATGACGATACGAATCGCCGCCGTCATCAGGGCGAAAGGTGGTGCTACATGTTACTAGACAGGTATCTCTAATTCAATTGCTCTTCATTGTATGTCCAGGGATTTTACTCTGATTATGATGTCTTCCACTCTGGTCATTTTTTCTGATCCATGAGTTCCTCTTCTTATCCCTCCTGGTTATATCAAGCATGCACCTCTTCATGCTTCTTTGAGTTGACTGCAGTATTTGCAAGTCTTGTTTAGTTAAGATCTACGTCTCTGCACCGTACATAAGCACTGGAAGGATGCATTGGTCAAACACTTTTCTTTTAAGACGTAATGGCATATTGCTCTTGAAAATCATGCTGTTTCTTCCAACAGCTCTCCAGGCAAGTTTTATACGCCGATGAATTTCTTCATCAATGTGACCCTCACTTGATGAAGGTATCGTATCGGTTATGTCAAGCTTTTCTTCATCAATCGATAAATTTTCGTTTCTTGTAAACGCATTGTACATCTCCTGAAAGTTCATTTTTAATTCCACTTCTTTACTCTTGTCAGTAAGTTCCTGGATCATGCTCTTCAGCTCTGACGGGGTAGTTGCAAAAATGACTACGTCATCAGCAAAACGAAGGTGAGTTATATAATCTCCATTAATCTTTATCCCTTTTGTTTTCCCAGTTAAGTGAATGAAAGACAGTTTACAGTGTGGCATTAAAGAGCTTGGAAGATAGGGTGTCACCTTGTCTCACTCTCCAATTTTTATGGGTGCTGTATTCTCAACTTGCCAAATCTTTGCACTAGAATTTTCATAGATGTTATTAATAATTTTAATGTATGCATCTTCAATACCGCAGGATTTCAAAGCCAGTGTAACTGCTGGTGGTTTTGCAGAATTAAAGGCCTTTTCATAACCGGTAAAAGCCATGCATAATGGAAGTTAATATTCCCTCGCTGTCTCATTTAGTTCTCTCAGTACGTGGATATTATCTATAGTGCTGTAGCTTTTCCTGAATCCAGCTTGTTCTATTGTACAGGTGATTGTACGATGTCTATGTATTAGTCTATGGAGTCCTTAAGACAAAAGCTATTATAGCTATCAAGAGTAAATTTTATATTTAGAAGTTTTATGAAATAATACTCTAGAACAATAAATATCACCTTTTCTTAAAGATAATTGAAAGTCATTGCCAGTTTAAAGAGATCTCAAGCATTATGTTTCTTCGAAAAATCACGATGGAAAAAGTATCTAATTTATGATATATCCTCGTACAGAAAAATAAAATAATTACAAATTCACCTGCGGGCAATTAGTTTTACCATAAACGTAATTCATATCACCTAACATTTCTAGCTCAGTGATTAAGATAAGCGTTATCTATTGAACCAACCGAAATGACGTCGGTTCGATCCCTCCGCTGTAAAGGGGTTATCTGATGCCAAAAGGTGAAAACTTCAGCGTCTTCGATTTTGCGAAATTTCTGTATAAATACCGAAAAACTAAAACGGACTATTCTGAAATAAAAAATGGATTTGTGACAACGGAAAATCTGCGAAAATACGGAAATTAAAAGAATGGGGGTACTTTCAAACAGGAGAAATTTCATTTTAAGACGGACACCAACCGGCAAATTTGCTGCACGTTATTTTCAGATATTTTCCGTGAATTCACACCACTCATTTTTTTTTCAGTGTAGCATGGATCTTGAGCCATTGAACGCGATGAAATGCGTTAAATGTGATAATCAGAACTGACTAAAATACAAAGGTAAATTACTTGTGTAATTTACCTTGGTATTTAGCTCTGATGCCATACGTAAAAATGTACAGACATAAAGTTCGTTTTCAGAATTTGCTCCTTTAACTTAAAATTAAATGTACAAAACGCAACGAAATTAGCTACTTTACAGAAAATGAAGTTGCAGATGTAGCAAGCTACCTTTTTAAGAATGTAGTTGTAGCAGTAACTAGCAATTTTAAAAAAGTAGCTTTCCAATCACTGGTGGTAAAGACTAAATGTACAAAAAGTAGTTACAAATCAGCGAAAGTAGCTACTTTACAGAAAAAGTAGTTGGTTGTAAATGTAGCAAGCTACTTTTTTAAGAATGTAGTTGTACAGTAAAGTAGATTTCTATAAAGTAGCTTTCCAATCACTGGTGGTAAAAACTAAATGTACAAAAAGTAGCTAAAAAGCAGCGAAAGTAGCTATTTCACAGAAAACGTACTGTAGATGTAGCAATTTACTTTTTCAAGAATTTAGTTGTAACAATCGTTAGCTATTTTTTAAAAAGTAGCTTTCCGATCGCTGGTGGTAAAAACTAAATGTACAAAAAGCCGCTAAAAAGCAGCGAAAGTAGCTATTTTTCAGAAAAAGTACTGTAGTCGTGGATGAAGCAAGTTACTTTTTCAAGAATGTAATTGTAGCAGTCGCTAGCTATTTAAAAAAGTAGCTTTCCAATCACTAGTAGTATGAAGCCAGTGCCGTAACTAGGCAGGGGGCAACAGGTGAACAGGCAATGAGCCCAGGACAAAGGAAGGCCCAAAAATGGAACTGACAAAAAATTATCTAGTGTAAGTGCGTAGGTGATGGGATAAATAAAATGTCATCAGTAGTAGATGTAGTAAAACGCTTTTTATTTCTATGCGTCCAGTTAGAAATGTTTTCTTAAGTAGTCTTGTATTAGTCAGTCATGATTAGAACAGCATCTTTTTAAAGATGTGGGTCAGGTCACGCGGGGAAGTGAAGGTTCGGCGAAATATCGAGCTTCTCCCATTCTCACGTGACCAGAGCTCCCGCCAAGAATAGTAAAACAGTGATCTTCAGGCGGCCTTCGTTTTGTCGTCTGTTTTATATGGTTCTTTGGTTCAGCATCCGTAACTGTGACGTCACTGAGTACGGTAGGCACAAGGAATACGTCGATGAACTAAACCTGCATGCAGAATCATCGAGCAGTTCGAGCCGTAGAGTAAATGTTGTACATACTAAAGTTATTATTGTTCTGTTTGGAGCAACAAACTCTGTTCGAGGTTTAATAGCGGCTACAGATCACGCTATTAAGTATAGCCAAAATTTAAATATGTGCGAGTTCAAATCTGAAATTCAAAGCCTCAATTTTGAAGCCTTGACACTAATACAACACATTAAATCCGCAACTCCGCTTGATATTCTACAAGCTGTTCATTACTTCGGATTAAGTCATATCCGAATATTAATGTTGCTCGCCGAATATTTCTCACTCTTCCCGTTTCTACTCCTTCCTGTAAGCGAAGTTTTGGCAAGTTAAAATTAAGAATTCCGTAAGCCATTTCAAAACTTGTGCGCAGGTGATGCCCTTAGGATGAAGCAATCGCTCCTATCGTTGCGCCAGATGTGAGTCAGACTTCAGTATACAAAGTTGTGTCTACGTTTGTTAGTTAATTTGTTCCTGTTCCAAAAACTTCTGCCTAGAAATGGAGGAAGAAAGTAGTCGTGTAAGATCGCGCGTAGTGGCCAGCGATCCTACATTAAAGTTGAACCTTTGCGAGGAAAATGTCCTACCGAAATTCATAAAGCTTTGTATGAAACATATTTTGAAGATGACAATCCGATTTTTGGCGTAAATATGACAAGGACGGTAAGTCAGATAATATCTCAAAACTTGAAAATTTTCATCGTCCCGCTTCAGGACGATCCCACTCCAGAACGATGAAAATTTTCAAGTTTTCGGATATTATCTGACTTACCGTCCTTGTCCCATTTACGCCAAAAATCGGATTGTCATCTTCAAAATTTGTATTATATGGCATAATCCCGTATTTCTTTCATGCTTTGTATGACGTTTGTGGTGTTAGTGCAGTGGATCGTAGCGCAATGTCATGGAGGGCTACTCATTACCGCCAAGGCCAGGAAAGCATCGAAGACGACCCAAGAGCCGGCCAACCATCAGGTGCAACGGATGACACTTCTGTGGTTAACATCAACAGCACGTTTTTTTGTTTTGTTTTGTTTTTGATTGGAGGTTTAACGACCACCGTGAGCAACTCAATGGGCTGTAAGCAGTTGCCCGTCCCTTATTTAGAGTCACTGGTTCCAGGGAAGGGAGAAAACCAGTGCCGTAAGACAAAACACAACATCCATGCCTCACCGGGATTCGAACCCGGACCCCTTACGGACGAATGATCAGAGGCTATCGCTAAAACCACTGCGCAACCGGGGCGGCCAACATCATTTTGGAAGAAGATCGATGGAAAACATGTGACGAAATTGCATATGAACCAAACATGTCTACCGTTTCGGTTTTCAGAATCCTAACTGAAAAACTACAGAAGAGAACAGTGGCTACCAAATGTGTTCCGCATAATCTGAGTGAAGAGCAGCAAGCAGTTTGCAAACGGACAGCAGTAGAATTGCTTGAGGGGTACGAGATAGAAAGCCAGCAGTTTTTGAACATTGATGAAACGTGGATACGAGATTTTGAAGCAGATTTGAAATCTCATTACGCTGAGTAGATACTTGCAGAATCGCATCTCCAGACAAAATTCCTCCGCGAACAATCCAAGGTGATTATGGCCTATGACATGTTTAGAGTGACTGCAACAGAGAGAGTGCCAGAGGGAACCACTGTGACAGCGGAATACTACAAAAGGTTATGCAAAATGTTTTTTGCCCCGAGATTTGCCAAGAAAGGCACGACATGCTCGTAGCTGGTGCCATTATTTTACACGACATCGCGAGGCCATATGTTACGCACACAGTAAGAGACAATCTGGAAATGTATGGATGGGAATTGCTTCCCCATGCGCCATACAGTCTTGATATGAGCCCACCAGACTATGACTTGTTCCCAAAACTGAAGAAGTCACTCTGTAGGAAACGATTCAATACGATTGAGGATGTTTCTAATGAGGTGACCCGCGTACTCCGAAGCCTCAACAATGGAGGTGTCCTGACTGGAATATAAGGCTTGCCCAATTGTTGGGCCGCTGTCATAAAGAAACATGGAGATTACTTCGAGGGCTTGCAAAGGTATGTTGTGAAATAAATTCGTTTCTTAAGACTGTAAGAGATCCGCCATCTTGCATTGTGCCTTCCCTTGTTAACCAACGGGCAAGCGTATTTCACAAATTGCTAGGGCAATTTTGCACATTTCGGAACACCGTTTGTGGCTAACGCAAGATATATGATAAATAAAGGATTCCCTGGTTTCAGATTTTCGTTTTGGACTCTTTAACTATTTTTCATTAATTAATAAAATTATGGAAGACGCCTTGGTACGACTTTCGCTGCAGATAAAAAATGAAGGGAAAGGTCAATAAAAATTCTGAAACCAGGGAACTCTTTATTTATCATATATCTTGCGTTAGCCACAAACGGTGTTCCAAAATGTGCAAAATTGCCCGAGCAATTTGTGAAATACGCTTGCACGTTGGTTAACAAGAGAAGGCAGCAATACAAGATGGCTGGTCTCGTAGAGCCTTAAGAGATAACCCACAGTGTGCAAAACTTTTGAAATGATCCTTGTATGTAAGATCGACTATCGGACAAGAACGATTGTCCAATCTTTCTATAATTTACTGTACACCTGTACATAAAAAAACTGAAAGCCCTCATTGACTCATCACCGAATCTCAGAAACTACTGAATTTAGAACTTTCATATTTAACAAAAATGTTCCTTTTACAACATAGACGCGCATTAAGAAAAAACTTTTTTCCTACGATAACTTTAAGTGTGTCGAAATGGGTTATTTAAATAACCCAGATTTGATAACCCTAGGAAGATTTGAAATGATCGAGCCATTGTTGCCCAGCAACTGAATCCCCGCCCTCAGTTTTGAATGACTTGAGTTGACCTGCTCAGTATATATTTTGTGTTAAATTTATTTGTTCTGAATTTTACTGTTCTGAATTTATTTGCTCTGAATTTATTTAACAAAGAACCTTAAAAATCATGAAAAAGCGCTATATCATAATATGCTTTGCACTTAAATATTTATATTATCGCTTGACATATCGAATGTCAAGGTTTTTCGAGTCAAAATCAAATTACCAACATTCGTTTTCACCGAAGTAACGGTGAAGTCATATAAGTGGTAAGGTGACTGCAATAAATATAAATATGCGAGTAGATGTTCATAGTAATTGAAATTTGAAAAAAAAAAGTTTCCCCTGTGAGATATTAGCGATGGCAACACAATTTTGCTCACGCTTCCAGAAACATCTGACTTGCTAGCTTTTAAATGTAGTTTCGAACGAATGTTTTTACAAAATTGTTGCTCATAAGCAAGGTTCGTTTTACATTTATGCTGAAAGTAACAACGTATTTTGTTCTATTTTATATTATTATTTTGTTCTGTTGTCTATTAATATTTTAACGATGAAAGTGAAGCGTAACGACGTATTTTGATTTGTTCCGTGTAGGCTTGAAGTTATAAAGTTATAGAACAAACCGATCAAGTGTATTATTAGTATATTAATTTATGGTACAAATTATATTATGGTATGGTATGAAATCCTGTATTAGAGAAATATTTTTATTATCATCACGTTCGAAGAACGGGTATTTAGCTAGTTGAATATAATATCGTTAAAGATATTGTGATGATATAATAAATGAATTTGCTACTTTTTTAATTAGGGGTTTAACGACCACCGTGAGCAACACAATGGGCTATAAACAGTCGCCCGTCTCTAATTTTGGGTCACTGGGAAGGGAGAGAGTCAGTGGCGTAAGACCAGCACAACATCCATTCCTCACCGGGATTCGAACCCGAACCCCTTTCGGACGAATGATCAGAGGTCTTTGCTCAGACCACTGCGTCTGAAATGAAAGACAGAAAAGTGCAATTCAAATAATTAGTTTCATTTACAAATACATATGAACAACCTTGTATATTTCTTGTGTACACATAGATTATTTGTAAACAATTATTTTATTGTATTTGTTTTTTTTTATTACCCCCTACCAAAAAAATAAAATAATTAGGGGCCCAAAAATAAAAGCTTACTTGAGGCACATAAAAAGCTAGCTACGGCACTATATGAGGCGTTGGCGTGTGACAATTCGCCCAAGATGGGTCCTGGTTTTAGTTCGGCATGAGGCTTGAAGAGGCCGTGCACAAGTCATTCGGTTCTCTTCCCCTGACGTGGATCCTCGGGCCCCAAACTAGGGGTGGCTGATAGCATATAGCTCTATGAATTGCTCATGGTGAAAACAGACACACACACACACACACACACACACACACACACACAATGAACAGATTGCGCTTTAAGGTGGACGCCTAGTGAATTTGCTTTGTATACTTCCAATGGGCAAACTTCTGTACATATTTTCTTCACAATTAATGTGTTCCCAAGGATAGAAATTTGAACATCGATTAAAATAACTTGATATTATAACTTGGAATACTTGATATTTTCTAAAACATAACCATAATTATATTAAAAATCAATAACTTTTCTTTTGGTGGTGGTGTGACCAGAAAAAAGATGGCGCGACCTGCACGTTGATGACGTCAGTAGATAAACAAACGTTGGATTGCTTAATTAGGGTTATGTTTTAGAAAATATTAAGTATTCCAAGGTACAATGTGAAGTTATTTTAATCGATGTTCAAATTTTCATCCTTGGGAACACATTAATTGTGAAGAAAATGTGTACAGAAGTTTGCCCATTGAAAGTATAGGAAGCAAAATCACTAGACGTCCACCTTAAACGATATACCGGAGCAGCTCTGTGTATAGTTTAGTTGGTAATGAATAACTGTTGTTGAGAGGGAAAAAAAGAACAACTTTATGGTGGAAAGATGAATACGGTTACAGAGAATTTTGTTTATTTAAAGAAAAATTTTACGAAAATGAACATCGCAAAAATGAGACATTACAAAGTATTAAAGTCATTTCTTTACACATCAAGTTTACATGTTTATTTGCCATTCAGTCAAGCTTTAGGAACACTACAGCACTTTCTCTTTACACAGATACAAGTAAGTTATCAAAATTATTCATGCTTTTCTTAAATACAAGAAATCACAGCTTTTATTGCGAAATCGCATTTGAGTACTCCATCGGTGCACGACACTGTGTACAGCGTGTCGTGAATCGACATACAGCACAAAGTGACTAAAATACTTCATGACTTCTAAACTCTTCTAAATTCCACTGATTAGGTACAGGTCGGCGCATCAATAATATACACGAAAATATGTCTTAAAGAAAATGTTTACCTTGACTACCAGTTCTCGTTCGATGTAAATGAGAGTAGCTCCACATGACGCAACACAAATCTGAATTGAATACAAAATGTTTGTTAACAGTAACACTGTTGTTTAATACGGGAGCAGTAAGGACAGCAGTTGAGGCAGTTTGCGTTTAATATTTGCTGTTAAAAAGTGTTAAGCTAAGGTATTTCACATTACGTAAACACACAACTGGCCGTTAACCTTTCGTAGCTTCCTGCGGTGAACGGCGTAAATTGCTTTCAATACGGATATTCTCTGGTATTGCGAAACCGATGGGAATTTTCAGCTGTCGGACTTAACGAGCATTCATATTCGACTATTAATAAACTTATCCTTCTAGACTGTACATTCATATTCAACTATTACTATACTTTACCATTACACACTCATATTCGATTATTAGATTAAAACTACATTTTACAGTCCAATTTTAAATTTGGCTAAGGAAATTTACCATCTTTTTTACATCGTTTTTTTTTAACCTGCATTAAGATGTTCTCCAGTTTCTTTGGTTGTTTCTGTTTCATGCTTAGCCCAACAGGTGACAGCACATAAGATGAGCAAGGGGAAGATCTGTTTTCAGTGGGAACCATGAGACACAGTGCGTGTGGTGGTTGAACAAAACAAAATCGACGACTTGAATTCAGCATTAGCAGATTTACTTGGAGTTCCAGCAGATTTCGCAGAAAATTTGGCAACAAACTACCCTCAAGAAATAATGTGTACTAATGGAGCAAATTATTTCTTGAGTGAGGTTGTATGTGTTGATGATTACCTCTATGTCAGCAGAGAGGGAAGCATATGAATCCGGCAAGCAAAATGGCTGATTTCAGGAGAGTGAGAAAGGCACAGTGCGCGTTGTGGTAACTGCTGCAGTTTAATGGAACCTTGCATGAAATTTAGCAAGGAATCGCCCGCAAGAAATATTTTGTACGCGTGGAGCAAATTCTTTGTTGAGGGTGGTTGTGTCTCTTCTCAAGAAAGTTTGGGTGGTAGATTACCTGTGACTCTTGAAAGAGTACGGGGATCAAACTGCACAGGGATTGTGTATTTTGACTTGTTGATAAACTTCCTTATTTCACAATTGCACGTTGACATGGAGCCTGGTATGCTGTTCAAACAAGATAGTGCTCCGCCACATTCCTTGTTGGATGTCTGCCACTTCTCTGACAACGACAACCACTACTCTAGAAACCGAATCGGTCCGTGTAATCGTACGCCATGGCCTCCAAGGTTACCGGACTTAACATCTCTTGATCCAGCTTTGTGGGACTATATTAATGGCAGTATCGACGTGTCTAGGTTATACCACAGCGGAAATAAGAAGCAAGTGAACGAAGCAATGTTGGGCCGAATCTGACAGGAACTGGATTATCGCTGGGATACATGCGTTGCCACCAAAGTGGCGCATATTCAACACTTGTAAAAAAAAATTATGTACTTCAGCATATTATGGGATTTTCAATTAATTTCAAATAAAAAGTTTAACGTGAGCTGTGAATTTTTTAAATTGTTACTCAAGCTTGCAGTTATTTTGAATATTTCTGTCGTTGATTCTCGTTTATCTCAGTACTGTTTGTTAATCCCAACAGTGAACGATTTTTAAAAAACACTTTTTTTTTTCACGCATCTATTGCTCGCTTGAAGAGTGGAATTGTTTTATAATTTCCTTACGTGCCTTCTGTTTTTATAATTTAGTAACGTAGTAATACTTCGCATAATAATTTCCGTGTGAGGCTGTCTTGATTATTTCAATGTGATGCGTTAAAACCATTAGACATTTCAATATTTGATTACATCTAAAGCATACGCTCTTGATATATTTAGTTTACATCTCCATTGGTCCAGCGATATTTGTATACTGTTTACAAAGGAACTGCAATACACGAATTTAGAAATCGAAGCTATAAAAATGCTTCCTACAAATACATTAATTTTAAAAATACGAAAGGTTTATACTCTTTCATGAAAAAAAAAGGCATTACTTAGAAAAATAATTTTAAAAAGTGAGATAACACCGGGTAAAGCCTTAAATGAGAACAACGAAGATCTACAATAGAAATCCCATCCATTTCATGGCGTTAAACAAGCTGCAAGTTAAAGTAATTTATAATTATATAAAAAAATCGAAAAAGTGCAATATTCGTTATTGAATTATGGCGAATTCTTTAGTAAACTTTAATTTTCTGAAAAAAAAAAAGACCCGTCCATTTACAAGAGCCTTAAAGAAAATCGCACCTGGAATGTTAATTCGTTCTATACAGATTTTCTGAAAAACTATTGCATTCTGGTTTTCCAAATTTAGAGCGCAAATACATACAGTCCTTAGCTAATATAAATACATAACCTAGCTGTGTTTCGAAATATTTGTCAGGTTGTTTTGTTTCAAATTCGATTTATCTCAATCTTTGCCAAATCGGATTGAGCTTAACTGAATCTTTAAAACATTTCTGACATTTTATTTTTTTTGAAATAACAGAGTTCATATTAGTTATTTGCGCTCAAAATTTTTTGACCAAAGGAAAATAGTCTTTGAGAAAATCTCCACTACAGTTAATAGAAATTGCAACACCATGAAGAAATGCTCGGATTTGCACGAAATTGGCAGGGTGGACAGGGCATCATAGGAGATGCAAATGATTGCAATTTCAGCGCACATGCAAATATGAGGCGTGCGCGGTGCTATCGGAAACGTCACACCAGGGGGTATAAAAGAAGGCGTACAGAGAGCAGGTTTTTAAGAGCCGCGAATGGCTGAGTGGTTAGCAGTTCAGACTACCAATGCAGGGTCCTCAGGTTCGATCCTGGGCTGATCTTGCGGAGGTGGTGTGAATTGCTAACAATCACTGAATATTTGTCGTGCATCGGACGAGCACGTTAAGTGACGGCCCCCAGGTTGGACCCACTGGTTAAATGGGTATCCTTTCCTATGCCCCCCACCTGACATTCTCTCACCCCTCTATGTGCAACATCGTACTTGTACGGTGGCGCCATCTACTGTACTCTAATCTCACTACAACCTGTTCTGTCAAAGTCGCTAGACTTGCTCTCATTCCTCCCGTTTCTGTGTCCTGACCAAAAGGTGAACTCGCTGTAGGTGGCTGGGACCTAAAATCTACTCACTGTGGAAGGAAGTCCTACAAGAAAATGACTCATACTTTGCAGTATACCTCCGGAACAGCAGGTTTTTAAACTTGCTATCGCTAAACTCGACCATATGCAGTTGTTAATATGAAAATATGCCGCGTAGGAGGACGAGAGAACCGTACGAACACTTGACGGAGTGTGAAAGAGGTAGAATCGTTGGACTCAGAGAAGAGAAGGTGGGTTTTCATACCGTGATATTTCTGCGGCAATCGCTATGCGTACATGGCGTCAGAAGGTTCTACGCATCGTCGTGCAGGGTCTGGAGCTCGAAATCGCACGATAGCATTGACGTCACGCAAAACAACATCCACGAAAACTTGCTCGGGAATGGAGAATGGACTCTAAATCAGTTTTGACTTACGATTGCAGCGTAAGTCAAAACTGGAGTGCTGAATGGGAGCATATTGTACTTTCGGACGAGTCTAGATTCAATCTAACGCATCACGACGGGCGAATCCTTGTTCGGAGATACCGTGGTGCACCACATTTGGAAGGCTGCATTGTGCAGCTGCATATCAGTACCACGCCGAGCGTGGTGGTCTGGGGCGCTATTGCGTTTCATTCACCCACTCGCTTACTACGTATCACAGGTACATTGAACAGCCAAAGCTACATCACAGAAGGGTTGGGAGCGGACCTTCTACCCTTCTTTCAGACGATCCCGAGAGCTGTCTTCCAATAAGACAATACCCGAACCCATGTTGCTTGTACTGTCCCAAGACGTACTCTGTGCACATCAAGTCGCTCGTCTTCCCTGGCGTGCTCGCTCGCCAGATTCGTCGCCTATAGAGGACGTCTGGGGTGTCATCGCGCAACGACTGGCTCGCATGGCCTCGCTGCGTGTCCCAAATAACGAATTGTGGAAGCAGAATGGAATGCAATATCCCAGAGGACCATCCAAACTCTGTTTCATTCGATCCCCCGGCGTGTGGGCTCGGTTATCCATGCCCATAGTGGATTTACTTATTACTAATGTTTTTAGCTTTCCTCAACACGAACAGTTATGTAATTGTGATCGTTTGCAGCTTGTACTATGACTAATCACTCCCATAAATTTCATTGTGACTGCTTGTTTCTTTCTTGGTGTTGCAGTTTCTATTAACAGCAGTGCATATTGAACGAATTAACATTGCAGGTATTCGATAGGTTATCCCATTAGGTCTCTCTTACGGGAATGCAATATTAAGAGATTTAAAAGTTAGAGACGAAGATGTTTTCCCTCATTGTACCTCGCAGAATGATCCACTGAGGCCGTGAAATATTTTGAATATTTTTAAATTGAAAAAAAAGTAATCATAGATTGGACCGCAGCTCTGTGTCTGATAAAAATTGAAGAAAAGTTCTACACTGCTGCAGCAGAAAGACATACAAACATCTTACAGGAAAGACACATGCACACAGAATACAAAGTTTTGCAGAGAAAACTTCACGAGCCATTTTGCACAAAACCCGGCCACGACACAATCTTCTAACTATGATATAATACAAGCTCTGATTTTGCACGGTTCCCGGCGAGTATATGTATATATATATAAACATCAATACAATCACTAGATAGTATAGTTCAGCGAGGCAAAAAGTTCTGAAATTGCGCGAGGATAGAATTACACCCTGGGAACAAAGCAAGCGAAAAAGAAAGAGTCGTTACTTAACGCTGATACCTAGACGCAGGACTTCAGCGCCATATTTCTTGCAACGGCTGCATGAGGAAGCAGCATTTTCTTTGAGACCAGCTTATGCTAATGATAACGCGATTTTTTATACCAAGATTTATTTCGGTTGTCATCACAACGAGTAAACATTCTTACCTGTATCAGAGGCTGAGCTACCTCTTGACTTTCACTGATAAAATACCATAAAGTTAAACTGCTGTGTACGCATTTCGACGATACTGACTTAAGCACTACAACAGCTTAGCGAAATTATTCGCTCTTTGGATACTCAAGAATTTATTTCATGTCTACCGTTATCTTGAAAAAGCTTCCCAGTGGAAAGTGAAAGCTAGGGGAATCTTAATGCACATTACACCACGAAAATAAACGGATTTAGTACGCTTAAAGCGTTCTGTAAGTATTCATGATCTGGTATATCTAAATAACGTTATTCGCTCTTTAGTCCTGTTGGTGGGCCGTAGATGGCCTAATGGTTAACATTCGTGACTGCCACGGAGGAACCTCAGGTTCGATCCAGGCAGGCACGAACGCTCAAACCGCTAAACGTTCGCCGTGCGTCGGATGGGCACATTAAGCCATCGGGACCCCACGGTAATAAATCAGGGCGTCTTCCTCCCCCTTTCCACCTTGCTTCTGTGACACTTTCCTAATATCCTAGCTTCCTGTTTCTAAGGGCTGTTTAAGACCTGAAGTCAGAGACTGCCTTCCTAAAATCCTGTACATATGATCTGGTCTTGTTGGTCACGGAACCCAGACTAGCCCAAACAAAACCGTTTTATGATTTTGCTCGAAGCAATTAATTCTTCAATCAACCGCTGTATGTGTATGGCGCTGTAGTCACACGTCTGCGTTTTAACACTGATAAACTACATTTCCTGATGCATTGAGAAATATTCCGCGTTACAAAAAGGCTATGCTTGTTTTATTAAAATAATGTAATTAAAATGTTCAAGAAAGATTCAAGTTCACTCTCCGAAAGATACAATCTTCTGATTGTTTTTTTTATTGCGGGTTTTTAACGTTTAAGGAATACTTTAAAATAGATAGAAAGGAGAATGCCATTCGTAATTATAGACAACCAGCTAGGCTATTATGAGAGTATGACTTTCGGGATTCAATATAAGGAAACGATTTGGTGCGCTGTACATTTTTACATGCAGTTCATGAGAATTGTAAAAGTCCGACATTTTTTCTAAAAACACTAGTGGAATGAAAGAATTTACAGAATGTGAGCTAATTTTATGTACAAGAGAAATACTGTACATTAATCTTTGGCATTTGCTGCGTTGTCATAGGATTTATTTTACTCAGTAGAAAATAGTTTCCCAAAATTTCCGTCTTACAACAGAGAGAAGAATATTACATTACAAGTGTAAGCACAAAATCATCAAAATGACAGAGCTGCGGTCCATGAATAGTCAAAAAGCCAAAATAGAGCTGCGGTCCATGAATAGTCAAAAAGTCATTAATTTCAAAATATGTTGAAAATACTTCTTAGCTTGATGTTCTGATAACACTTTTATATCTGGAAGATGAGGGTTTTTCAAACATCGCATTTATATATTTTTCCACGCGATATTCAGTTCCGTGCTAAGTTTTTCTGTCGTCTCTAACAGATGTTAATTTCAGTAAAAGAATATATTTTTTAATTTTGTTTGTTGCCATGAAAAACGATTACTCTAGAATGAATGGACGTGTTGATAAAATTGAATTATAATAGGCAATACCTATAGAGATGTTGCACACGATCTCACTTTACGCGCATAACGCGATTTCCAAAAATTCAAAATCAGAACTGCATGATTGGCAGTACTTAATCAGTTGTCAATTTTTTATGGGTATGACGCTGTTGGTTGTGGATGGGTGTTGGCTCCACCTTTATGCCAAATCTACAACAAAAATCCCATACGATGGCTTTGAGCATTCTAGTTCGCAGCCCAACATCGTCCACAGTTGCATTCGCAAATTAAAATGATGCTAACGTAGATGAAATGCTACCAAACAGGGGAACAAATAATTGAAAATCTTCTCGAACATGAGAACTTAAATGAAGAAGGTTGTGACGTATTTAACTTCCTGTTTTGCCTAACTATTTAAATTTCTGTTTTTGTTTACCGTCTTATGTGTAAATATTTGCTTATCTCATGTTATACTTAATGTTACGTCGGACCTCCCAAGAGTTTATTTCTTTGTGTCATCACTTGCAAGCAGTCAATTCAAGCAGACGCGTATAAATACCGGACTGCTTATCCAAACTGCATAATGTTAAATGCTAGTGTGATTTGTAGTCATCAAACAAATTGTTGTTGAGCAGAACCTTGAGTGAGATTACCTTCGAGCTCTCAGAGTTCAAGTTACTGTTCTTAATGTTAAGTATTGAGTAACCATTGTGTAGTACGTCCAGGCTAATTATTTTCAACAGATAAAATTTGTTTCATCGTTCTACGTTCTTTTGATGTGTCGTCGATATAGGGCAAGCGACCCTAGTGTTTTAAGTTTCTGGTGTACCTTAGACTTTCATTAACACCCATTTGCTCAAGTAATACTGAACCCTTTGTTGCTGATCACGTTAAATTCCTTTCGGCAAAAAAGATGGCTGCCGCTAATGTCATTGAAGAAAATGATGGTAAGAATCACCAAAGTTGCCAAACATATTTATTGCTCTTCGTCTTTTCTGTGAAGAACACTAGAGCGAGTCGGGGGAAATGCTGCCTGCCAACTCTTGATCACACCTTCTACAGAGATTAAAATCGTGAATTCATCATCCTAACTGTGACAAACCACTCATTTGACAAATATGTCAAAACGGGAAAGCTGCAGCGATAAGCTTCGTCGGTATGGTTTAGTTGGGAGAACAACTAGCTCTGGGGGCAGAAGAGGCGTGGCTTCGAATCTCACCACCAATAAAATGTATTTGTTTTGCTATACAATGCATTCAAAGAAACTAGAGAATCATGACAAACGTATTATCCTTCAGATATTCATTTCCATCCTTCTAAATTCTTAGCTCTTTTACTGAACGATTAAACATTACAATCAACCGATTTTATTTCTTTGAAAGAGAGCAACTCATTCTTACATGACCGCAGCGTTCCTCAAAAGTATGAAGCTTTTCTTTACCACATAAAATTTGTTCTTTTGAAAGGCACTTTTCGAAAAGAAGTAGGACAACTTAAACCATAGTGAAGCATAAGGTTTTCGATTACCCAAACTCTAGTAAAACACTTTCAACATGCAGTCCTTTGTTTGTTTTCTTTTAAATTAAAAACTTTGAAATGCCATTATCCCGTATCACAAAGCAGAAAAAAAAACCGAATACATATAAACTACACAATAAACAAAAAACAAATAAATAAACAATCAATTTAAAATAAAACATCTATAATAAATAAATAATAGGTTGCAACGAAAAATATCTAAATTTGTTTTTATAAAAATGTTTTCTTCCATATTACTTTCCTGCTACGGATATTAAATAATTATATCCTACGGAATAATGTGGGAAAGACTAACATTTAAATTTCGGGAAAAACATCTGCTGGATTTCCTGAAATCAAGGATTTGGATTTGCTGTGGGCAAAAAAAAAAAAACAACTGACAAATGTTACTCTCATATTCTTTACCTGAAGATTACGTGCTAATAATTGATAGCAATTGCGGATGCAAGTGAGCGTAAAAATTCCATGCGCAAAAGTTACTTATGGATATTGATCCTATGCGCACGATTGCTAAAAGTAGTACTCAGACTGGGATGTGGGAACTAGAGGTGTGTAGAAGTTCCCGTCACCATTGCTGAAAACTCACTGTCATGTGATCTGTAACTTAAAGTAGCTTTCCCAAAATCACAGTTAAAGTGCTACAATTTTGACGTTGGTGACCATCGAGTTCTAAGATAAATCCCTCCTCTGCAAGTGATTTTTACCGCAAGGGAAATTAGCCGCTGAAGAGGAGTTGAGAGAGATTGTTATAATCCTACTAAAGTTGGGGTAAATGGTGAATAGGTGGGGCCTAGAATAGTTTTACTGAATAGGGAATCAGTACAATTTGTTTTCTTCCATCTAGTGCTCAGCTTCTGCCACAGTGATTCTCCGCTCTGTTCCTGCTTCGTACCGTGTCTGTCACAAACGGTGATTTTGTCACTGTTACAAGAAATCCGGTGACTCGCAGTTCCAAAACCTTTAGAGCTCTTTCACCGCTGTCGTAACCTCTAATTTTGTCACTGTTACATGTATGACGGTTACTCGAAGTTCCGGCTTCTTTACAGCTCTTTCACTGCTGTCGTAAACGGGGATTTTGTCACTGTTACAAGCAAAACAATTACTCGCAGTTCCGGCTTCTTTACAGCTCCGTCACAGCTGTCGTAAACAGCGATTTTGTTACTGTTACAAGTAAGATGATGACTCAAAGTTCCAGCTTCTTTACAGATCCGTCACTACTGTCGTAAACGGTGATTTTGTCACTGTTTCAAGTAAGACCATTACACGTAGTTCCCGCTTCTTTACAGTTTCGTTACAGCTGTCGTAAACAGGGATTTTGTCACTGTTACATATAAGACTGTGACTCGCAGTTCTGACTTATTTACAGCTCCGTCACAGCTGTCGTAAACAGTGATTTTCTCACTGTTACAAATAAGATGGTGACTCGCAGTTCCAGCTTCTTTACAAATCCGTCACTGTTGTCGTAAATAGTGATTTTGTCACTGTTACAAGTAAGGCGGTGACTCACAGTTCTGACTCATTTACAGCTCCGTCACAGCTGCCGTAGACCGTTTAAAGCCACCATTACTTCCGCGGAACGATCACGTCATCACGGTGACAAGAAAAATCAGTGTTAACCCCACCTCTCTTGGGATCTCTACCGTTGCGTCAGGCCAGTTTGCAAGAGAAGAAAACAGTTCTTTGTTGCACGCTTAAGAAGATTACCGACCGGCACACAGAACTTCTACTTAATTTAATTCATATCACAGTTTGTGGATATGCAACGAAGCTCTGCAGGAAAAAACACCTCTATCATTTTTATAGCATTTGTCTTGTAGCCATTCCAGGATCTTATAAAACATGAATCATTTTTCAGGGTTGTGTTTTCTGCAAAAGCCAGTATCTTGCGGACAAAAAATGGAACGTGTCATGATTTCGAAACCGAGCAAACGGGCATATTTCATTCTTTAAGCGGACGATGTACCTGAACCAAATTGAACCCTCACACTTTCTGTGTTTCTGAAACAGAAATATTCTCATCACGACTGGGTTTCATGAAAAATGTGGCCAAAAAATTCTTTCCCGCTCTCACCTCAGCAGTACCGACCATAAACCTGTAACAGGTGATAAGAGCTCTCTTCTAATCTTCTATTCTCTACTCCTTGACTCAAGGCATGGCGAGGAAGTGCTAGTGCCCCCTGAAACGGACACCGCGCTACTGGGAAGAAACACAAGTGACTGGAACATCTTCTCTCTTAGGTTCGTCGCCATGTTGCATACCTCTTAGCAGATAATCAATAAAAAAAGATTATTTTCGATCATCCCCTTAAATGACCACTCTAAATAACAAATTTAAGGGAACCGACGCTTTGTAATGCGCAGGTTCTCTCGACGCAGCAGCGTTCGCCCCACTTTTTAGACATTGAATATATTCGTTCTAGCTGATTTCAGCCCAATTTTCTAACCCCGAGTTAATTCGTTCCAGAGTTTTAAAGGATTAAGCTAGGGTAAGTAAGCGCTGCTGGTATTAAACAAATGGTGGCATATAACTCGCAATATATAGACGAGAAAGAGTTGTTGCATGTACAGCTCTGGCATAAAATTTCAAAGCTGTCAGGTATGATTCCTCTTCCCATTCTACTGGGGTTTGTTCTGTAATTCTGGCGAAATCGGGAATACTGTGTTCGATTTTAATTCTGTCCTTTCCTTGCGACAAACGGCGTAAAAATAAAGGCAAAAAAAAAAAATTAAGCAAAGCAGAGCGAGATTGGCTTTTAAGAAGATTCTTCTATGTTAGCTTCGATCACGAAGCTTGCGATAAATCAAAATTAGCATTACCTGTCAGGCAGATGGCGCTGCAGTAGATATAAAATTTCCTAGTTTAAAAATCGGGCACATGTTTCTTCCATTCACAGCGCTCCTTTAATATGACGCTAAGTCACGTGACTTTAAAAATTGAGCATACGATCAAGCTCCAACAACTGCTAATAGTTTTTCTAAGCCCCCTTGTTGTTCTTTCGCACATGAAAATCGGTCATACAACGCTGACATTTAACTCACTGCGTAACCAGTGTACAAAACTGTCAACTATGGACTCTAAATTGTCGCACAATAAGGAAAACCGAAAACTGCACTGGAGCTGTGGAAGAAGCAATCACAAATGAGGTAAGCACCAATAAATCTAGTCCCTTTTTAAAGGCTAAACCCCGGCATGTCATGCTGATACAGAATGTCACGCATGGTCTTTCATTAAGCTATCAGAACCACTGAAAAAGTGTGGTCTACACATAAAGACGAGAACAAAGTTCCTTAGTTGCACAAAGTTTCAACTAATGACACATAGATTTAAAAAAATTATCTTAGATGGTTTTGAATATCTTCACGATTATCTCACCAAACGATCGTAGCCTATATAGTTATCTATAGACATATTTCCACGATCTAAGAAAATTTGACAAATGAAATTGCAGTTTTACAAACGTTAGGCTATCGTTCATATATATTTAAAACTTTTATCATTGAAAATTAGGTAACTTTAAGCCGAACTAGGCATGGAAGTACTGCCACATAATAAATCTCCCTGTTAAAAGGTTTGTTCAAAGGCAAGCAACCTTAATGAAATTGTGTCTTTACCATTTCTGTTGCGCGCAGGAATTGATGAAACGTTCGTCTCGCATAAAGCACGGCGCATAAAATATGCACTTGATATATCTCCCACATATGTGACGCTAGGTAGAAACTTCAGATCCTTTTCTGATATTCGCGACTCTAACTGCAGCACGGAAGATCAACCTTATAATTTCTTCAGGTCTCGGGAGGTAGTGTATTAACAATCACCACAACATTTTGGTTTAAAGAGCGCTAATATGAAATAATTTGAGCTATCGTCGTCATGATTAAATAAGTTCAAAATTTTGACTTGTAATCTTCTTGATCCCACGCTATCAAAGAAGAATATTTTTCAAGAAACGATATTTTCATCGCAACTGACATTCCATTTTTCAGGCACACCTTAGCATGAAGTCATCTTGAAGTTTCGAATAATTATGCTTCGTCTTTCATTTTATGCGACACATTTCACTGAGTCAGTATTGGTTAAAAAGTAAACAGAAGTTATGAAGATCGTATCTACAGTTTTGTACTTAGCAATAGTGAAAGAAACGATGTCTTTGAGAAACAAGAAATACCGACGTACGGTGCCCTTTTCTTGACAGTATGATGGAAAGGAAAGCACCCTTTTCAATGTAAGAAAAACTGACTCTTTCCATTGCAGAACGTGAAGAGATATCCTGTGGTGGAGCTCGACAAATGCCACTCAATTAATTTCTATTTTGGCTGGAGCATGTATGTGCCCTGGAGACGATATTCCGTTCTCCTTTATTCCCCAACTACTTCATTCACTGATGTGTATTTTTCGTCCAGGAACGTTGTTTGCTGTTGGAACACTTCCGACAAATTTTTCTTTGCTGTCAAACACTGAAAGTGAGAAAGAAAGGAAAAGAACAATGTTAGTGAAAGTAGCTCTGAATTACTAAAGCACCTTATTGCAAATAAACTAAAGAAAACTCTTGTATATCTCGGAACGGGATGCTTCCAAAATACTATTTACAAATCACTCACAGTTTCTCTCTATTCTAACAAATGGTAAATCCCGCCTCTGCTGCCGCTGTTTTAGAAATTTCGCGACCCTCTGGCTTTCCTAGCTCGCAGCGCAAAACGTATAGAACACAAAAATATGAAACTTACATCGTTTGTAGAGAATTGTTTGGGGAACACGCTGAAATAAACAGTTTCTCGATTCTGTCGATACTTCAAGAGCTATTGTATTTCAAACTTAAGTTAAGAAAAAAGTGCTATCAGGTCGCGTTCCGGACACACTAACAGCAACAGAACCACGAAACTTTGTACGCATGTAGTGCCGTTACCGAAATTTTGCACCTCGTCGCCTTTTTTTTGAATTTCGATTTATTTTACGAGAAATTAAATTTCTAAATTTCACAAAATTCTCTGTTTCGCGATGGGATCCATTTAAAAAAACGGATATATGGCAAACTATAAATCATAACGCATTGCGATTTTTACAGCATAAACTTACAACTATCATCCGTTTTTTTACAAAAAATAAATTTAAGAAAAATTAATTTTCAGATTTTTAAGCATTTTTTAAAGACGCAAAGGAAAGAAACGAAGGGCTTGTCTGTCTTCACGATAACCCCAGAGGAAAGTTCTGGTCCCGTGACCTGCTACCATGGTGACGCAGATAATTTTTTATGCATATGTTTTATTGGTAAAGCTATCTCAGTTGTTTAAGGTGGACGTCAAGTAATTTTGCTTCCTATACTTCCAATGGAGAACTTTCTGTACACATTTTCTTGACAATTACTGCGTTCCCAAGGATGAAAATTTGAACATCGATTAAACTAGCTTCATTTTGTAACTTGGAATACTTAGTATTTTCTAAAACATAACCATAATTATGCAATCCAACATTTGTCTACTGACGTCATCAAAGTACAGGGTAAGGCAACCTTTTTTTTTGGTTCCAACACCACCAAAGGAAAAGTTATTAATTTTTAATATAATTATGGTTGGTTTAGAAAATATTAAGCAGTATAAGTTATAATATGAAGTTATTTTAATCGATGTTCAAATTTTTATCCTTGGGAACACACTGATTGTGAAGGAAATGTGTACAAAAGTTTTTCCATTGGAAGTATAGGAAGCAAAATTACTTGATATTAGGTATATTATAGGTATGTGAAGATCTTTGCGGAAATTCATTAGAAAATATCGCTAAATAATTGCTTTAGACATCAAACTCGAATTCTTCTTCCCCGGAGCCAAATGCTTTCCCAATTAAGCTACACCGACGTAATTTATCGCTGCAACTTTGCCGTCTGGGCATGTGCTTTTACCTCACAAATGCAAAAGGTAAGCTACGCAAAAAGTAATTTTTGAATCATAAAAATAATACTTTTAATTTGCTCGTGCCCAACGCTGTTATCGTAGACGTACAGAGAGCAAAGATATACTCTAAAAATGAAGGCTTTTTTTATTTAATTTTTTTGGTGCGAACTAAAGTATACTCCCGAAGGAAATATTGAGGCATCAATGCGTGCAAGGTTTCGCGAGATAGCCCAGTGGTTAGGTACGAAATTCTACCTCCTGGCTAGACCCCTTGTAAAAACACGGACGTTTCGCTCGCTGTTAGTTATGTTTCTCTTCCTTCCTTAGGCCACATATCTGTTAATTAAGAACTTGCTGAATATAGATCGTTAAATTAATTTAAAAGAAAAAGACGTCGCCACTCGTGCGATATTCAATAAAATATGACGGATGGAAGTTCAATTGGCTTTGAGAAATTTTTAATAAAACAGCCCTTGTTTTGCCGATGATTAATCTTAATTCTGCGAAAGACTTGGGGTAGTTTTTATTACATATCCTTTTTGCATCTTTTTTCCGTGCTATGAATCAAATTAATGGGAAATCGATTTTCCTCCACCCCCGGTTTTTCGCCTGTCCCTAATGTTAGTCATCCATGACCCCAAAAAGAAGGGGAGATTAGCTTTATGGTGGATGGCTAATTACATGTCATTAACAGCACTGCCTGCTTTTCGCTTGATGAAAAAATAGCGCACAAAAGGAAAGTTTTCATGCTGTAGGAAAAGCATCTTGCACATACGGATAACGAAATGTGTGTGTATGTCACCAAAAACGAGGCCAGACTTCTTTATATGATTTTTGCTAGTGCTTCTTACTTGTAAATACAGTCAAAGCACACATAATGAGTTGGGATAATACGAAGTTCCGCATAAACCGAAGTTTTAATAGATCTCTTAAACTTCGTAGCATCCCCGCCCCTTGTTATTTTAACCGCATATGACGAACAACATTTGAAGCTTAAGTTTAGCACGGTTATCAGCAAACAAAATAAGTGGCGAAAATCTTCCAAATATGTGGATACAATGTTAACAGATAAAATCATCGCTCTTTCCACATTTTTCTTTGACACAGAGCAATCGAAAAATTGTATTTCGACACCACTGGGATCTAACCCCCTGATCTCTCGTTAACTAGCCGAGTGCGTTCGCTTTACGCTACGGTGCCAACAATCCACGGCGCAATGTGTGTTTATCAGTCAGCATCTGATTTCACAAATCCGTATTGATGGGGTCAGCAACTGAGACGTCTCCATTTGGTGGGGCTTAACGGCACAAGTTATTTAATTACAGCAAATAAATCCAAAGGGCCAGAGAAATGGTGAAAATATTCCAAATACGTGGAGACAATGTAAATAGACAAAGTCATTGCTCTTTCCACGTTTATATTTATTTATTTATTTATACTAGGGGCTGCGCCTCTAGGCTCGCTACGCTCGTTTCCAGAGTAGCGCTTGGGCCCTGCAGCTCGATCTCTAATTATATTACATGAAATAACAAGAAAGATGACACCGAATTTTCGGGTGCAATAAGCACGTCTTTTGAATCCGTTCTGACGCAAATTATATTTATCAAAGGTCGTGTTCGCAGTACGACACCTGCAGAAGATCGGTACATAGTGCTATCAACAAAACGATACCGGCGCAGCACAGCTAGTGAGGTAGCAAATCAGTTTATGGCTGCTACTGGCAAGCGGATCTCCCGAAAAACTGTCGCCAGACGTTTGCATGAAGGACTATACGCCCGCCGTCCTATTGTGTGCATCCCATTGTCCAGACGTCACCGTACCGCCCGTTTGCAATGGTGCCATCAACATCGCAATTGGACTGATAACGACTGGTCTGCTGTCCTCTTCTCAGAAGAGAGTAGATACAGTCTATCGTCTGATTGTCGACGGCAACTGATCTGGCGTGATAGTGGTACTGCATATTGTCCAGCAAACATACAGGAAAGGGAAAGATATCCGACATGTAGTGTCATGGTATGGGCTGGCATCATGATCAATGGCCGTACGTCCCTCAATGTGCTTCCAACTGGGACTATGACTGGCCAACGATACATTAATGATGTTCTGCTACCTCATGTTCGCATGTTCCGTGGTGCTGTCGGTGATAGATTCATTTTCATGGACGACAACGCAACATGTCATCGAACAGTCGCTGTCCAGGAGTGTCCTGAGAGCGAGGATATTCAACGCCTCGTATGGCCAGCACGTTCTCCAGATCTGAATCCCATTGGAAATGTGTGGGATGCTTTGGGGAGGAGTCTTGCTGGTCGCCAATGCCCTCCAATAAACAAGGACACCCTCATCCGTGCACTGACAGAGGAATGGGATAAATTACCCCAACAGCTGCTTGATAATGTTGTGCAAAGCATGACACGACGTGTGGAATCTTGCATCGCCCTCCATGGTGGCCATATCCCGTATTGACATCTTACGCCGGAACGCCTGCGGACGGTAATTGTATTTTTCACGTTTACGTATTCTGCAAAAAATGGCCTGTTTGTCCCTTGAACACGTTCCAAAGCCTTCTGGATTTCAGAGCACAATAAATTGTCTTTATTGTAATGTCCTGGCATTCTGACATTATTTTATTTCACTTGGCATCCAACCACACTTACTTTTTAATGCGCTATATAGCCGTTTATGATCCGTCCTTAGCAATTGTCCAGCAGTGTATATAGGCATCAGTTACTTTTAAATTTTCCGCAGCAACCTTTAAGTCTTCAGTTCTTTTAAAAGCATTGCATATCAGTTTCGGTAATTTCCTGAATCATTCTGTTCAGCTCACCTGCAAAAATTACTGTCTCGTCAGCAAAATGAAACAACATCCATGAGTTATTATCACCTTGTCGCTCCATTTCAATAATTGAAACACATTCTGCAGTCTGGAATAAGAGAACTTGGAAGATATGTGTCACGCTATCTTACACTTCTTCCGATTTTAAGAAGTGGTGTGTAGTTAAACCGTCGAAATTTTTGTTGGAATTTTTCAAATATCTTATTAATAATATTAACGTATTATTCTTCAATACAGCAAAAATTCAAAGACATTATAACCATTCATGATTTCATAAAATAAAGTATTTTAGTAATCAATAAAAGTCATATGTAATATACTGGTGTATAAAATTTAAGGACGAGCCAGGTTTTGACCTGTAGCATCGCATAGGAGCAGCCTGTATATGTGAAATTCAAACCATAGTAAACACTAGTGTAAAATGACGGCAACAACACCGACACAACTGCTGATACTAAAGGATGCAGTGGAACTTTATTCAGAATTGGCTACATAGCATTGGGTGAAATGATACAGATGCATCATTGCCAAAGATGGTGTGAATGGAAGAGGAGGTTCTCAATACGGGATGTGATTATCCCTATAACGGGATACATGATCTGCACCACTTGTCCATTCTTCGAACCAGGTCGTTGATCAGTTCATGCGGTAACACCGCCCATTTTTTCGTCAGCGCCGTCTTCAGCTGTTGGACAGTTTCCAGCGTGTGTTCACGTGTCTCAACGCGTCTCCCACTCGTGTTTCATGGGATTGGTCAATCCATATCCTGAATGTCTTCACTTTCCAACAGCTCATCAACAGCCGTCGTATGATAGGGTGTGGCGTTATCGTCCACTGACATCAACTGTAGGCCAACGTCACCTCGGAACAGACAAACATGGGGTAGGATCAATGCCTCCTTCCAGTATCTGAAGCTCCGCGCATCCATCGATCTGAATGCCGCCCCATACCAGAACACTGGGGCAGCCATATCCAAGGAGGTTATATTACTGGAGACACCACTGGCTCTGCCGCCATAGGTCAGAGTTAATATGTGGTGTGACGTCACAAGCAGGCAAAAATGAATTAATTATACCGTTGATGAAACAGTAAGCTTGTGTATCATTGATAAAGATTATTGAATTACTCATTTTATCTGTTTATACGCTTAGAAGCTTTTGTTCCATTGGTTTCCAAGCAGCCTCTCTTCTGCGGCTGCGTCGTGCCTGCTCATGACGTCATTTCCAGCACAGACGGTGACTTATGGCTGCCAATGCTGCGTGGATAGGAGTGGTGTCTCCAGTAATATAACCTCCTTGGCCATATCTATCCCTTTTATGGAAACTTCCGGGGAGATACCGAATTGCCTACCTCACGCAGATATTAGCTGACGTCAAGAATCGCTAGACAGAATAAATCTACTCTACAAATTTTGAAGATGACAATCCGATTTTTATGCTTTCCAACCGTAGGTTTTTTGTTTTTTTTATTGGAGGTTTAACGACCACCGTGAGCAACTCAATGGGCTATAAGCAGTCGCCCGTCCATAATTTAGGGTCACTGGTTCCAGGGAAGGGAGAGAGCCAGTGCCGTAAGACAAACGCAACATCCATGTCTCACCGGGATTCAAACCCGGACCCCGTTCGGACGAATGATCAGAGGCCATCGCTTAGACCACTGCGCCACCGGGGCGGCCAACCGTAGGTTGAAGAAGCGTATATGCTCCAGCTTTGTCCGTCTGCTTGTCCGCACGATAATTCGCGTAAAAATGGTTCGATTTCGATGAAATTTCAGTATATGATCGGGGATCAACTGGGGACGAGCCCTATTGAAAATTGGTGAAATGGGATCAAAGGTCAGGACATAGGAGCGGGATCCATTCCATTGCCCTATGTTTCGATTTCGATGAAATTTTAGTATGTGGTAGGGAACCACCTGGGGACGAACTCTATTTAAAATGGGCGAAAGGGGGTCAAAGGTCAGAACATAGGATCGGGATCCATTCCATCGCCTTTATGCGTTATAACTTACGTAAAAATGTTTCGATTGAGACAAAACTTTATCATGTTGTTCCGGACTTATACTTTACCGGTTCTGTTGAATATCATCGAAATGGGATCAAAGGTCACGTCATAGGAGCGATATTTATTCTACAGCCATTATCCTCAAAATTTGAGTAATTATTTCTGGTATGTTGGAAAGCGTATCGTAATCAATGCATTGCATGATTTCACTAATTTGTTTGGTGTAAATATGACAAGGATGGTAAGTCAGATAAAATCCGAAAACTTGTTGAAAAGTTGGTCGCCCTGGAGCGGGAATCGAACCCGCGTCTCCCAGATTGCGCCCAGGTATGCTAACCACTACACCACCCAGAACGACCAAGTCTCAAGTTTCCGATTAATTTGAATATAACCACCACAGGATTTTCTAGTTGAAGCAACCGGCATCCAGTTTTTGGTGTCATATTCACACAAAAAGAAAACGGATTGTTATCTTCAAAATTTGTATTGTATGGTGTAATCCCGTATTCGCCGCCCCGGTGCCGCAGTGGTCTAAGCGATGGCCTCTGATCATTCGTCCAAAAGGGGTCCAGGTTCGAATCCCGGTGAGGCATGGATGTTGTGTTTGTCTTACGGCACTGGTTCTCTCCCTTCCCTGGAACCAGTGACCCTAAATTAGGGACGGGCGACTGCTTATAGCCCATTGAGTTGCTCGTGGTGGTCGTTAAACCTCGAATAAAAACAATAAAAAAAAAACAAAAAAAAACAATCCCGTATTCCATTCAAGATAAATTTACCCTTATCAGTAAAGAGTACTGCTGTTCTACTGTCCAGTCTCATGCCCCCCCCCCCCCCCGCTGTTCTATCTTTATGTTCTCTGGACTAGAGATGAGTTCGGGCTCAATTTTAGGAGTCCGGGCCCTGCCCGCTTTCTTTGATTACATGTGTTTGCTGAGCCCGGGCCCGGATTCTTGGAAAATTTTGCTTATCAAGGCTTGCATTTATGCATTATACACTGGCGAAAAATATGGCCCAAGCAAGGGTTAGTTTAAAAATCATTAGTTTAAAAATTTTAGTTCAATTAATCCCCATCACAATATTAATATGTTTTTAGAAATACTACGCATAAAGCCAAATGTTCTAAAATATGGATTTGAAAATAAATAATCACCGTGCCCTTCGACGTTACCAGGGGAATCAGCAATTTTGGTAGAAGCTGAAAAAAAATCGTTTAGAAACAAAAAAATTCATTCGTTATTTCTTTTTGATTTCTAAATTTACTTTTATTTTGAATAAATTGCATTATAAAACGTACAACGCCGTACAGACAGTTGCGAGTGTTTGAAATTTTGACTCTAGGAAACTAATCTTTGCAATATAATTTACATATATGCTAATTGGTAAAGGTAGTTTAGAGTGATGTAGTAGAATTAAAAGAAAAGCATGTAGGGAAATTTCCAAAATAAAAAAAAGAACGTAAATGCATTCCAGACCAGATTTTTCTGCATTTTGTAACATTAACAAAGCTTTACGCTTAATAGTATAATAATCACAATATTATAATATGTGTGTGCAGTTTCCAGATCAAGTTTATCATGAAAAAAAGAGAGAGAGAGAGAGAGAGAATTGAATCTAATGCCTCAGCGCTTCAACTTGATCTTCTTTTCTCTAAACCTCTACCTAATGCAGTAGAAACCAACGTCACCCCAAAAATCGTGGGAGTGAGGAAATTTAAAAAAATAAATAACAATACTTCTAACTGCACAATTTTGTAAATTAATACATCATTTTAAAGATACGATTCTTGATTTTTAATAAAATACAAAAAATGGGAATGTGATTTTTTCACAGTTTTTCGATACCAGAGCTCCTTAAAATAATCCTTGCTTGGGCCATAGCTTTGGACAATGCATAATGCAAGTCTTGCTAAGCAAAATTTGTGTTGCAATGGCAGCTAGCTTAGGAAATTGAAAATCCTTCCACAATGGTAACAAATCCACAATGAAATTCAACTCGTGTAATTCAATCGGGCTGGGAATTACACGTGTTGAATTAATTACAGTAATGAAATTCAAGACTTGTAATTCCGAGCCCGGGCCCGGGGTTTTCAGTAGTTAATGAATTCTGAGACCGTCCGAGCCCGCGGCGGGCCCGAGTTCATCTCTACTCTGGGCCATTGTAAACGGTATCTCCGATGAGCAGCTGTTAATGAAACACAGTGTACTGGTCGTCGGGCAAACAGTCCTCCTTTGTGTAGTCGCCTGGATACTGTAACCCTCGATATTGTGTACCCTCTGCTCACGTTCGTTGAATTACACTTAGGTTCAAAAACAAGTTCAGAAAAATATTACTCTACATAAAAATCACGGGTACTAAATTCATTTACTTTCATGCATCATTCTTGTTAAAACAGTAGGCTTATTATCTTCATCATTAAATCATTCTAAAACTTAGTTACCAGCGGATCTACGAGATACGACAATCGTAATAAATGTTACCTGAGTCATCTTTTTCGCAATCTCTGTACATATCTTTTGCATTGTAACCAATAAAGTTGTGTGGACTTCGATTTCCTCGGAATGGAGAATGTGGTTCGCCGCCATCTTGTGTCGTCGGGTGTGACGTCATCGATCCCGTAATACTCGGCAATCGAATGTCCAGATGCGAGCCTTTTTCTGTCACAATCTATACAAATATCATGGTGTTATCAAAGATGGTAAAACTACGTACAATACAAAAATTATTTAGTTGTTTACGCAGTTTAAAAATAAATAAGAAGACAAATAGCAGACCACATGTTGAAAGAAATCTATGATAGCTGTAACTGGATAAGTTCAAACTTCAGCCGCAAATTGGTATGCGTCTAAAAGTGGAGACATGCATTCATTTTATCTTTTATTCATTGAACTATTTGATGAAAACTGCCGGAAGCAGGTAAACAGATCTTCCTATAGTACCATAAAACTTTCCATCTAATCGAACATGGAAGTAATACGCTGCAAACGTAGTCTGAAAATTTAGCATTTTCTTTCTTGTTTTTTTCAACAGCAACAACTCTCTTCGCGGTGCTGCTTTTATTTCATTTAATTTCGTATCAAGTGACAGACTCTAACGTTTAGTTTCTGGTTCGAATGCTGCTGAAAATTACAAGTTGTGCCTCTGCATATTCTTCTCTGTGAAAATGTCCATCTTATTTACCTCTTTTATTAAGGTGGACGTCAAGTAATTTTGCTACCTATATTTCCAATGGAAAAAACATCCTTCCTTTATGGAAAAAAATTCTGTACACGTTTTCTTCACAATTAATGCGTTCCCAAGGATGAAAATATGAACATCAATTAAAATAGCTTCATTTTATAACTTGGAATACTTAATATTTTCCAAATCATAACCATAATTACGCAATCCAACATTTCTTTGTCTACTGACGTCATTAAAGAACAGGTCGCGCCATCTGTTTTCTGGACAATTAATGCGTTCCCAAGGATGAAAATTTTAACATCGATTAAAAAAACTTCGTATTACAACTTGGAATACTTAACATTTTCTAAAACGTAACCATAATTATACTAAAAATCGATAACTTTTCCTTCGGTGGTGTTGAAACCAGAAAAAAGATGGCGCGACCTGTACTTTGATGACGTCAGTAGACAAACAAATGTTGGATTGCATAATTATGGTTATGTTTTAGAAAATATTAAGTATTCTAAGTTATAATACGAAGTTATTTCAATCGATGTTCAAATTTTCATCCTTGGGAACACACTAATTGTGAAGGAAATGTGAACAAAAGTTCTTCCGCTGGAAATATAGGAAGCAAAATTTCTTGACGTCCACCTTAAGAAATATGTTTTTACGGTTGGTGCTTTTAGCTATTTTTAACATCCCAAACGTGAAAAAAGAAGGGTCAAGCTATTATTGGTATATCCGTCTGTCAGTTCATCCGTCCAGGTTGGGACACCAGATCTCAGCACTTATTAATCAGATTAAAAATATTGCTGTTCAGTTCTGTCTTTCAACATTTGAAAGATAATCCATGTTTTTTTTTTGTTTTTTTTTTAACTGATGCAGCATCTTGCCGCTAGGAGGCGTAAATATACATCACAATTTACTTTATACATTTTTTTCATATCACTAATTTTAGCAATAATACTGCTGGAAATATATGCAAATGTTCCTCTTCATGAGGAACATTTTACATATATCTTCGATTACAAATTATTCATGTTCTTTTTTAAAGAAGGTAGCTTATATCGGAGCGTGTAAATTGCGAATCAAAATCGGACCGCCCTCAACCCCTATATGTAAATTGCGAACTAAGGCCCAAGACCCCTATGTGTAAATTGCGAACCAACTTTCCTGCGCCCATTCTGACGATATCAAAATATAAACCAGAATGAAAAAATAATGATTAAAACAATATAAAACAATTTAAAGCAATGTATTCACGAAAAGAACAAAACTAGTTTTCAATCCTTGCGCATGGGCCATGATAATTTTCTCTGAAATGTTCCATGTTTAGTGTGAATTGCGAACCAAGGCCCATGACCGCTAACTTTTTACCGCCCATTCTGACGATATCAAAAAATAAACCAGTATGAAAAAATAATGATTAAAACAATTTAAAGCAATGTATTCACGAAAACAACAAAACCCTTGTGCAGGGGCCATGTTAATTCTCTCTATAATGTTCCAAATGTTGAATTCCCGCAGATGTTTAGAGAAGTGGGTTCGGAATATACATATAGCGGCCATGCGCCTTGGTTCGCAATTTACATACAGAGCTTCAATGGCGGTCTGTTTCTGGTTTGCAATTTACACACTCTAGTTCGCAATTTACATACCACCCCTTATATTTATATTTCATTTCCCTTAATATCTGTGATCATAAAGTCTGATTGTAAAACTTATTTTTGAATTGAATAGTTCCTACTATGAGGAATAATTTGGTCACATTTTCTAACTTTTCATAATGAAAAAACTCTGTCGTTGTAGGAAGATAGCTTTAATTAGTTTTTGTTTTCTGAGTTGTTCTGATTGCCCTGTACAAGACGACTCAGCCCTCATTCTACTCTGGAATCGATCTTTCGTGTCACCGGTTGGCTGTTTCGCCATTTTGTCACCACTCCTGAAACTCTTTAACCACGGTGGCTTCCGACAAACCCTCAGATGTCGCCGTTTCCGAAATGGACGCACCAATCTTTCGTTGGCCCAAAATTTAACCTTTTGTAAACTCCGATATATCCCTGGTTTTACATATCACGTCAGTAACTTTGCGCTCAACTTGAACCACCTACTTCTTATCAACCCATTTAGCTTACACGCCATGCCCTCCTCCTCGTTACGTTAGTATCTTGTGTGATTCACTTTGTATAGGGACGATTGTAATCCAGTGAATACCGAATGCAAAATCCAAAATTATAACAACCAGAAATGAGTCAACAAGTCAGGAGATGATTTTAGAGATCCCGTCGAATTAACTTTACTTCGCGGAAACTGAAAAACCGGGAATTGGATGGTCGATGACGGGAGAATTGAACCCGAAACACGCCGTCTACCACACAGCTACGAGACGTGTCCTTTAGCCAAATGCGTCACACAACGCGTACAAAAATTTATTTCTACATAAAAACCGGGAATGGGATGGTTGATGACCGGAGAATCGAAACCCCAACACGCCGTCTACAACACAGCCACGAGACAAGTCCTTTAGCCAAATGCGTCACACAACGCGTACAAAAATTTATTTCTACATAAAAACCGGCAATGGGATGGTCGATGACCGGAGAATTGAACCCCCAACACGCCGTCTACCACACAGGAAAGAGACATGTCCTTTTTCTCCGGTCATCGAGACGTGTCTAAATGTTACACAACGCGTACAAAAATTTATTTCCACATAAAAACCGGGAATGGGATGGTCGATGACCGGAGAATTGAACCCCCAACACGCCGTTTACCACACAGCCACGAGACGTGTCCTTTAGCCAAATGCGTCACACAACGCGTACAAAAATTTATTTCCACATAAAAACCGGGAATGGGATCGTCGATGACCTGAGAATTGAACCCCCAAGACGCCGTCTACCACACAGCCACGAGACGTGTCCTTTAGCTAAATGCGTCACACAACGCGTACAAAAATTTATTTCCACATAAAAACCGGGAATGGGATGGTCGATGACCGGAGAATTGAACCCCCAACACGCCGTCTACCACACAGCCACGAGACATGGCCTTTAGCCAAATGCGTTGCACAACGCGTACAAAAATTTATTTCCACATAAATACCGGGAATGGGATGGTCGATGACCGGAGAATTGAACCCCCAACGCGGTCTACCACACAGCCACGAGACGTGTCCTTTAGCCAAATGCGTCACACAACGCGTACAAAAATTTATTTCCACATAAAAACCGGAAATGGGATGGTCGATGACCGGAGAATCGAAACCACAACACGCCGTCTACAACACAGCCACGAGAAGTGTCCTTTAGCCAAATGCGTTACACAACGCGTACAAAAATTTATTTCCACATAAAAACCGGGAATGGGATGGTCGATGACCGGAGAATTGAACCCCCAACGCGCCGTCTACCACACAGCCACGAGACATGTCCTTTAGCCAAATGCGTTACACAACGCGTACAAAAATTTATTTCTACATAAAAACCGGGAATGGGATGGTCGATGACCGGAGAATTGAACCCCCAACACGCCGTCTACCACACAGCCACGAGACATGTCCTTTAGCCAAATGCGTTGCACAACGCGTACAAAAATTTATTTCCACATAAACACCGGGAATGGGATGGTCGATGACCGGAGAATTGAACCCCCAACACGGTCTACCACACAGCCACGAGACGTGTCCTTTAGCCAAATGCGTCACACAACGCGTACAAAAATTTATTTCCACATAAAAACCGGAAATGGGATGGTCGATGACCGGAGAATCGAAACCCCAACACGCCGTCTACAACACAGCCACGAGAAGTGTCCTTTAGCCAAATGCGTTACACAACGCGTACAAAAATTTATTTCCACATAAAAACCGGGAATGGGATGGTCGATGACCGGAGAATTGAACCCCCAACACGCCTTCTACCACACAGCCACGAGACATGTCCTTTAGCCAAATGCGTTACACAACGCGTACAAAAATTTATTTCCACATAAAAACCGGAAATGGGATGGTCGATGACCGGAGAATTGAACCCCCAACACGCCGTTTACTACACAGCCACGAGACGTGTCCTTTAGCCAAATGCGTCACACAACGCGTACAAAAATTTATTTCCACATAAAAACCGGGAATGGGATGGTCGATGACCAGAGAATTGAACCCCCAAGACGCCGTCTACCACACAGCCACGAGACGTGTCATTTAGCTAAATGCGTCACACAACGCGTACAAAAATTTATTTCTACATAAAAACCGGGAATGGGATGGTCGATGACCAGAGAATTTAACCCCCAAGACGCCGTCTACCACACAGCCACGAGACGTGTCATTTAGCTAAATGCGTCACACAACGCGTACAAAAATTTATTTCTACATAAAAACCGGAAATGGGATGGTCGATGACCGGAGAATTGAACCCCCAACACGCCGTTTACTACACAGCCACGAGACGTGTCCTTTAGCCAAATGCGTCACACAACGCGTACAAAAATTTATTTCCACATAAAAACCGGGAATGGGATCGTCGATGACCGCAGAATTGAACCCCCAACACGCCGTCAACCACACAGCCACGAGACATGTCCTTTAGCCAAATGCGTTACACAACGCGTACAAAAATTTATTTCCACATAAAAACCGGGAATGGGATGGTTGATGACCGGAGAATTGAACCCCCAAGACGCCGTCTACCACACAGCCACGAGACGTGTCATTTAGCTAAATGCGTCACACAACGCGTACAAAAATTTATTTCTACATAAAAACCGGGAATGGGATGGTTGATGACCGGAGAATCGAAACCCCAACACGCCGTCTATACCACACAGCCACGAGACAAGTCCTTTAGCCAAATGCGTCACACAACGCGTACAAAAATTTATTTCCACATAAAAACCGGGAATGGGATGGTCGATGACCGGAGAATTGAACCCCCAACACGCCGTCTACCACACAGCCACGAGACATGTCCTTTAGCCAAATGCGTTACACAAGGCGTACAAAAATTTATTTCCACATAAATACCGTGAATGGGATGGTCGATGACCGGAGAATTGAACCCCCAACACGGTCTACCACACAGCCACGAGACGTGTCCTTTAGCCAAATGCGTCACACAACGCGTACAAAAATTTATTTCCACATAAAAACCGGGAATGGGATGGTCGATGACCGGAGAATTGAACCCCCAACACGCCGTCTACCACACAGCCACGAGACGTGTCCTTTAGCGAAATGCGTCACACAACGCGTACAAAAATTTATTTCCACATAAAAACCGGGAATGGGATGGTCGATGACCGGAGAATTGAACCCCCAACACGCCGTCTACCACACAGCCACGAGACGTGTCCTTTAGCCAAATGCGTCACACAACACGTACAAAAAGTTCTACGTAGGTCATTTCAAAAGTTTTGCCCACTGCGCAGGGGCTGCCCGTAAGATGATGCAATCGCTCCAATCGTTGCGCCAGTTGTGAGTAAGACTTCAGTATACAAAGTTGTGTTTACGTTTGATGGCTAATTTGTACCTGCTTCGAAAACGTCTGCCTAGAAATGGAGGAAGAAAGTGAGTCAGGTCAGAATTCGCTTAGCGACCAACGATCCTACATTAAAGTTGAAACTTTGCGAGGAAAATATCCTACTGAAAATCATAAAGCTTTGTGTAAAGTTTGTAAGGTTAGTGTATTGGATCTCAGCACAGTGTCACGGTGGGCTTCTCGTTTCCGCCAAGGTCGAGAAAGCAACAAACTCAACCCATGAAGCAGTCGACCATCAGATGTAACGGACGACACTTCTGTGGTTATCGTCACTAGCATTTTGGAAGAAGTTCGACGGAAAACATGTGAAGAAATTGCATGTGAAGCGAACATGTCCAGAGCTTCGGTTTTCAGAATCCTAACTGAAAAATTACAGAAGAGAAAAGTGGTTTCCAAATGGGTTCCGTATAATCTCAGTGAAGAGCAGCAAGCAGTTTGCAAAATGACCGCAGAATTGCTTCAGCGGTACGAGACAGAACGCAAGCAGTTTTTGGATAGAATTGTTGCTATAGATGAAACTTAGTTGCGAGATTTTGAACCAGAACCGAAATCGCAATCCATTCGTGGAAACATCCAGAATCACATCTCCAGAAAAAATTCCGCGGCCAATAATGCAAGGTTAAGCTGATGATGATTCTGGCCTATGAAAATCTTAGAGTGATAGCAACAGACAGAGTGCCCGAGGGGATAACTGTAACAGCGGAATACTACAGAAGGTTTCTGCAAAATATCATGCGCCCAAAGATTCGCCAAAGAAGACCCGAAATGCTCGAAGCTGGTGTCATCATTTTGCATGACAACGCGAGGCCGCATTTCGTCCGTACAGTAAGACGCATTAAGAAAATGTATGGACGGGTATTGCTTCCCCATGCGCCATACAGATATGACATGAGCCCGCCAGACTATGACTTGTTCCCAAAACTGAAGAAGCTACTCCGGCGGAAGCGATTCAGTACGATTCCAATGAGACCTGAGTAATCTGGCACCTCAGCAATGGAGGTGTCCTGACTGGAATATATACTATCTACCAACAAGTAATTGGACACCTGTGATAGAAAAGGAAAACTAAGTTTATTTACCTTCAATATTTGGTAGAGCATCCACGAGCGGCGATTACAGCTGCGACCCTCCGGGGCATACTCTCAACCAGGCGTTGTACGACGGCAAGCGGTATTTTCTTCCACTCTGCTTCGAGAAGACAGGTCAGTTCCTTCACCGATTTCTGACGGTGCGGGCACCCCTTAAGTCGATGCTCCAACGCGTCCCAGAGGTGCTCGATAAGGTTAAGGTCCGGGTTCTGCGCAGGCCAGTCCATTCGATTAGCCCCATTGTCACCATTCCACGCCATGGTGGACCTCACAACATGACAGGTGGCATTGTCATCCTGAAAGTAACATGGGTCCACCCCGTAAAACTGCCACAACGTGGGAAGCGCATGGTCATCCAAAATGGTGCAGTAGGTCTCTGCGTTGAGTCTACCAGGAATTGCGACAAAGGGTCCCGTGCCATACCAGGAGAAACAACCGCATAGCATAATTCCACCGTCACCGAACTTCACAGTTGGCACAATACATTCCGGCAGGAAGCGTTCTCCAGGCAGACGCCAAAACCAGACCCTGCCATCCGAACGGTAGAGGGTGAACCTTGATTCGTCGCTCCAGAGAACCTGTTTCCACTGTTCAACGGTCCACTGTCGACGTTCTTTGCACCACGTTAGGTGAGCAGCGCTATTGGACTTGGTGATCAGGGGCTTGTGGGTGGCAGCACGTCCATGATAACCGAGCAGATGGGCTTCCTTACGGATGGTATTCATCGAAAGAACACTCCCGGATGCCTGCTGAAACTCCTCGCGGATGTGGCCCATCTATTTGGTGTGGTTCTTCCGAATTTGTCTGACCAGCACCCGTCGGTCTTTAACTCCCAGGTTTGTGGGTTTGCCGGGTCGAGGCACATTCCGACACCCAACTCTCATCTTCCACTTGCCAATCACGTAGGCCACTGTCGATTTCAGGTACTTCAACTCTCTGGATATGTCACGTATGGATCGGCCATTTCTGTGATACCCGACGATTACACCTTTCTCGAAATCGGAGAGCTCCGAACTGCGTGGCACCTTGCATGCGACTGGTTGCGTTGTTGTTTCCCACACGATATTTAACGGCGGCGGCCGTGATGTGTATCAGGACCGCAGATATCGTCGATTGCAGGGGTGTCCAATTACTCGTTAGTAGATAGTGTATAAGACTTGCCCAACCTTTGGGCCGCTGTCATAATGAAACATTGAGATTACTTGGAAGGACTGTAAAGTTATGTTGTGAAATAAATTTGTTTTTTAAGAGACAACCCACAGTGTGCAAAACATTACATTTTAAAATTTGAAGGAATCTGTTAATATTTCGAGTGTGCTTAGGGATAACTGTGCGCATCTAAATTTAGAAGGTATCACCCAGGCATAGACAACTTGGTATTTTGCAATGACTTGTTAACAATCACATCACAAAACTAGAATATTGTTTCGTAAAACCTCTAATAGTTATTGAGGAATCAAAGCATGTCCCAAGAAATGGTATTTACTTTAAAAAAAAATTCTCAAAAACTTCTGAGAATGTTCGAAATAGTAAAATCTGTCTGGTAACTTCTTAATGAAATTTTTAAAAAAATATTTTTTAATTTTTACTGTTATTCCAACTACAATATGTATTTTTAGTATAGGTAAAGATATTATCAAGCATGAAATACATCTAATTTCCGAACACACTTGTTCTATCCAGAGATTAATGTTTGCAATAAATTAAAAATGGTATGAAATTTTATGTGCAATTTTTCAGTGCCCACTCTCGTAAATATAATCATCATCATCATCATTGTCAACCATTATCAATCCACTGCTGGACGAAGGTCTCCCCAAGTTTCCTCCACAACGGTCTGTCTTGTGCCAGTCTCCTCCATGTCACTCCCGCATACTTTCGAATTTCATCCACCCATCTTCCATGTGGTCTTCTTCTGGGTCTTTTCCTGTCCCTTGGAATCCAATCTAAAATTTCGGCTGTCCATCTATATTCTGTCCTTCTGGCAGTATGTCCAGCCCATTGCCATTTCAGGGATTTAAACCTGATCATGATGTCTTCCACTCTCGTCATTTTTCGGATCCACGAGTTTCTCTTCTTATCTCTCCTGGTTATACCAAGCATGCACCTCTCCATGCTTCTTTGAGTTGTCTGCAGCCTTTGTATGTCTCTTTTAGTTAAGGTCCACGTCTCTGCACCATACGTAAGCACTGGAAGGATGCATTGATCAAACACTTTTCTTTTAAGACATAATGGCATATTGCTCTTGAAAATTATTCTGTTTCTTCCAAAAGCTCTCCAGGCAAGTTTTGTACGCCGATTAATTTCTTCATCAATGTGACCCTCACTTGATATCTGCTGTCCAAGATAAACATACGTATCTGTTATCTCCAGTTTTTCTCCATCAATCGATAAATCTTCATTTCTTGTAAAAGCATTGAACATCACTTTTGTCTTCTGAAAGTTCATTTTTAATCCCACTTCTTTACTCTTGTCAGCAAGTTCCTGGATCATACTCTGCAGCTCTGATGGGGTAATTGCAAAAATGACTACGTCATCAGCAAAACGAAGGTGGGTTAGATGTAAATATAATATAAATATAATATAAACAATAAAATAGTTGACACATCATCCAACAGATATTGTAAAGTTGAATAGAAATATGTAAATTTGAGGAGTTAATGGACACGATCCTAGGCTTTAATTCGACAGAGAAATAATGTTCTCTTCATTTTGCTCGACAAAGGAAGAGTCTGTTGGTTTTCCTATTCCCCTGTGTGTTATATAGCGAAGTAAATTTCTCCATTTTTATGCCATGGACAGGATTCGAAACCACAACTCTCGGCTCCGGAGCTCCGAGCGTTATCCACTACACAACACTGGCGTGTGCTCTCACTGCTATCTGCTTTTATTTCGTGAGCGTCCTGCGGGGGTGGCACGTCACAGTTAACTGCTGCTTATTTAGACATTCCTCATGATGATCTTTCCTACCAGAATCCAATGAATTCATTAATGGACCACTTGCTTTCAACTAAACTTCATTCTGTTTCCAGATTTTTTTCAAAAGGTGAGAAAACACTGTTGATATCAGTTTTTACAAAAATTTGCAACTACAAATAAATTTCATCTTTTAATATATTTCACTGTACACCATGTTCCCTTCATTCAGAAAACTTGAAAATTTTCAAGTTTTCTGAATGAAGGGAACATGGTGTATAGTGAAAAACATTAAAATATTTATATCTCTACCATGTTATTTAAAATATTTCTTCAGGAAAATTCGTTTCCCAATCCATACAGCAGAAGAAATATATGACGTAATAAATTTCAAAATCCTTCCCTCAATTAGGAATCAGTCTCAAGCATCAAATCACCATAAAGAAGTGAAAGGAAATATTATTTACATATGCAATTTGGAGAAGAAAAGGATAGCATTTTAATATGAAAACTTTATGGGGTTATGCATTATTCACGGACGTAAGGTCTATGGATGCGAAACATACACAGTCGTATCAGAATAATATAGTCACCCTCGGAATAACAATGTACCCACCCAGGCGTGTAACAGAGTGCACGTGACAAGGTCAACCACACGGAGATATAAGCGGTTGGCCAGGACAGATGAGCCATAGTGCGTTACGTGAGCACAATGGGTAGAGGTAGTGATTTGACGGACGTTAAAAAGCGAATGATCATGGGCTACCACTTCAAGGGCGCAAGCATCTCAGAAACAGCAGGTGGGCTGTTCGCGAATTGCTGTAGTAAGGGCGTACCAAGAATGGACCGCTGGGACACCGACTACCTCCAGACGTAATAACTGTGGAGCTCCAAACGCCATCGACTCCAGAGGAGAATGTCGCTTCCGTCGACTGGTAAAGGGCAATCGACGCGCAACAGTGACCACTGAATTAAACGCTGAGGCACCCCGGATACTTTCTCCCAATAACAGCAGAGTTATTACCCTGTTACACATGGGTCTTCGGAGACGACGCTGCGTCAAGGCGCCCATGTTAACCCAGGTCCTTCGGCAACGACGCCTACAGTTCACATGGGACTACCGTCATTCGACAGTGGAAGAGTGGGAAAAGAGAGCCTTCTCCGACATATCGAAGTGGCGGATACAACGTCAGACATACGAGAAGTAACACCCGGATACGCTCGTCGGTCAAGTATAGACCAGCGGTTTCAGTGTGCATGTCTGGGGGATGTCTCCCTGGTGTGATCTGGGAACGCTGGTACCATTGGATGGGTCTTTGAACGCCAATGGCTACCTGTCCATCTTGGCTGATCACATACATTCACTGTCATAAAAATCCGCGCTCCGAAACGAAAGCGTTCGATTGCAATGAGATTTTAGTAGTGAGATGGTATCTACCAATGACAGAAGTGATTACAATATCACAGCAGAAGGACGATTTCCCGCGGACATACGGTACACATTCCGGTCTGTGTTAGTACCGCGTCGGACCGCCTCGTGCTCGGATACATGGGGTGATACAGTCCCGCATGGAGTCTAAGAGACGCCGTATGTTATCCTCGGACAGATTGATCCACACGTCTTGCAACTGATGCTGTACATCACGAACACTTGGACATGGAGAAAGCTAGCGTTCCCATCTGGTCCTACACGTGTTCCATGGGCGAGAGATCAGGTGATCTGGCAGGCCGCGAAAGCGTCGAAGCCTGACGTAGACAGTCCTAGGAAACCCGAGCCGTATGAGGACGAGCATTATCTTGTTGGAAAATGGCTCCGGAACGCCCCGCCAGGAAAGGCAGCACATGGGGCGGCAGGATATCCTGTACGTAGCGCTGGGTGGTCAACGTCCCTCGGATCACTGCGAGGGAAGTCCGGCTGCCATACGCGATGGATCCCCAGACCATCACGCTTGCAGTTCGGCGGGACGTGTTCCGCTGTACAGTGAGGTTGGGATTGCAGCGCTCACCAGCGGTCCTCCATACTCTGTCATGGTGGTCGTCCATTCCCATAGAGAAGCGGGATTCGTAGCTGAACATTAAACGTCTCAGGTCCGTAGCATTCCACGTTGCTCGCTGCTGACACCACTGTAATCGACGCCGACGATGGTCAGGTGTTAATGGCAGAAAACGTAAGAACCGTCGAGAGTGCAGATTCGCCAACGCGAGGCATCTGGAAATGATTCTGGCGGACGCAGGAATCTCTTCTACAGCAGCCGCAACTCTCTGGATATTGGACAAAGACGTCGTTGCATCTGTGCGTGCCGCTCTCACGATCTCACGGTTTTCTCTGCTGGTGGTGTGTCTGTGTCGTCCAGAGCCAGTCCGCCATGTCCAGGTGCCTTCCCATGTCCATTGCTCCCAACACGATTGCACCGTACTGTCCGACCGGCCCAAATGGCGGCTGATTCGGCGTGCTGGCAACCCTTGCTCTCTCTCATCCCAACCATACGGCCTCGTTCAAAAACCGTCAGTTGCCCGTACGCACATCTACGGCGGCTCCTCGGCATGTCTATCGCTCACGGATCTCGCATGAATCTTACCGTGTGCTTCGGCACGAATGTGAAGTCCCCTGCGCGGCGCCTTATAAGCCCCAAGGGTTGATATTGCAGCGCCGGTCTTGGACGCACGGGCACGCGGAATCGCACGAAACTTTGATCATTTGCATGTCTGCCCTCCCCGTAGCCATTCGCCGAGTTTCGCGTTAATCGAACGGTTTTTTCTTGGTTTACCCTTGTGGTGATGGTGTTTACCAACAGAACAATGCGCCGTGCCACGTCGCTAAGGCGGTACGTCAGTGGTTACCGGACGAGAGCGATGTTTCCGTTCTCCCTTTGGACGGCGAAATCGCCTGACCTCAATCACATAGAACATTTGTAAGACTATTTGGATCGACGTGTTCGACGTGCCAACCCACAATCACGTCATTTCTGGGACCGCCGTGCTTTGCTGCAGTACGAATGGCCACGCATGCCTCGGACAACATTCCAAGGCCTCATTGCGCCTGCGCCACGCCGTTTCGCTGTAGTAATTCGGGCCAAGAGTAGTTATTTCCATTATTAAGTAGCTGGTCATGTTATTCTGATACGACTGTGTATAGCCCTAGACAATCGTCAACTCCATCCTCACGGGGTGCATCCTGTTCTCACAAATTGAACGCTAATGACCAACGATTAACCCAATGGAGTTTGATTGGAAGCACGTGGTATGAATTCATCAGAATCTATAAGAAGTAATCGGAATTTTGTTGAAGCCCTTATGCTGAGGAATTCCCTCTTATATTCTGTTGCCAATAACGATATAACTATACCACCCGAATTAGAGCAAATGGTGTCTCACAGTCAAGAACCAACATGGATATAGTGGTGAGTAACGCCCCTCATTCCCACCAAAATGGCTTCACAATCCGAAGTGTGTATACTTGGTGTAGCCAAGAAAGACCGAAAAAGGAGCTCATGGATAAGGAAAATAACCAGAGTGGATGACCTCATGTTGAAAGTAAATACCCTGTAGGGGTAATGGACTGCCCTGTAGCCTAAGTGGTATGAAGCTTTTGTTTAATCTTTCTACAGATATGTGTCCGGGTTCAACTCCCGAGTGAGGCACGGATGGTGTGTTTGCCTTACAGCACTAGATCTGTCCTTTTCCTGGATCAAATGATCCTAAATTAGGTACGGGCGTCAACTTGTAGACCCTCGAGTACGTAACGGTGGTCGTTAAACCCCCAAACAAACAAAAGAATAGTGGCAATGTGCTGGGCATATTGCCAGAAGACACGACTTCCGTTAAACAACTGAAATACTAGACTGGGTATCACGTGGCATGAAAAGACCCAGAAGAAGACCACATGAGAGGTGGGTGGATGAAATTCGAAGACCTGCAGAAGTGGCGTGAAAGAGCTGAGGAAAAGAACTGTGCAGACCTTCGTCCAGCAGTCGACTAATGATGATAACACAGTGAAACTTCCATTACTGGACACTTCTTAATAGAGGACATCTCTGCATAACGGAAATTTTTTTATTCCCCTGAATAAATGCATGGCTGCTTATGAGGCATTCACTTCTTAATAACGGACATCTTTCTATAACGGATATTTTTTTATTCCCCGGCAGAAATGCCTGGCTTCTTATGGGGTATCCACTTCTTAATAGCGGACATCTTTCTATAACGGACATTTTTTTTATATTCCGGAAGAAATGCATGGCTTCTTATGGGGTATCCACTTCTTAATAGCGGACATCTTTCTATAACGGACGATTTTTTATTCCCCTGCAGAAAGGCATGGCTTCTTATGAGGCATTCACTTTTTAATAGCGGGCATCTTTCTATAATGGACAATTTTTATTCCCCGGCAGAAATGCATGGCTGATTATGAGGCATTCACTTCTTAATAGTGGACATCTTTCTATAACGGAAATTTTTTTTTTTTTTTTTTGTTGATTGGAATTTTAACGACCACCGTGAGCAACTCAATGGGCTATAAGCAGTCGCCCGTCCCTAATTTAGGGTCACTGGTTCCAGGGAAGGGAGAGAGCCAGTGCCGTAAGACAAACACAACATCCATGCCTGACTGGGATTCGAACCCGGGCCCCTTACGGACGAATGATCAGAAGCCAGCGCCTTAGACCACTGCGCCACCGGGGCGGCAGGACATTTTTTATTCCCCTGCAGAAATGCATGGCTTCTTATGAGGCATTCACTTCTTAATAGCGGACATTTTAAATAACGGACGCGGACACACTTAAAGCGCGATATAACGAACAATTTGCTTTCGATTCTAGGAATTCCTAGGGGTGTCATTCGCCTATACTCGCAATTTTTTTTATTTTTTTTTTTATTTTACCCTTCCTCATTCTCTGTCTTAACAGTTTTGTTCCTGAGGCCTAGTAAATTTTAAGGTGCTAAGTGCTTTGTACCCCTGGTAAATGGCTGAAATCTCTGGAAAAAGGATTAGCGTTCGTGTTCACAGACAGTCCGACCCTCTCTTTGCATAAGTGACCAGCATAAACTGTTTTCTAGCTCTTCAGGTGCTCCCAACGGGATGAGTCCTCAGAAACGGGGACAAGCGCTCAGGGCCAGCTAATTCGGGAAAGGTAATCGGATTGAAACAAATGCAAAACGCAATTCAGGTGTAGGTGGAAAGGATTCACCTTCTGTTGTTTGGTAAGGTCAAGGTCAGTGCACAGAGATCGATTTCAAGTCCAGATTACTAGAAATCACATTTGTTTGCAATAATCATGTTGGTTTTCCTCATCAAGCGAGCTGTGAAGCAAATATTTCTCAAACATCGATTTCAAAATGTTGCAGAAACGTAAGCGCTTGACTAAAAGGAAAAATTGAAATAGTGGAGCTGAGTGAAAGGGGAAGTGTAACCGAGGCTTCCATATTTATCCGAAGCGAGGTTCGGTAGCCATTTTTAGAGATAGGGAATTGTAATCATTTTCCTTCCTTTCCCGCCATTTTGATGAGCTGGGAATCAAACGTCAATGTACTTCTTTTCCCACGCGTCGCAGCAGAGGGGGTGTTAGATTTATAGTTTCGTAGACGTGAAGAGAAGAATGAAACTGGACATTATTGCTTTTCAGCTGTCCCAAGCAAAGCGAGAAGAGGGGGGCAACGAGCCATTTAAAGAATCTTGCGTTTTCAGAGAGAAGGTATTTCTAAGGTGTGACCAGGTTTCCTGGAATCCTTGGGACTTCTTCGGCAGGGGAGAGGTTTTAGGGGCTTCTCCGAGAAAGAGGATAATGGACTCGGTGGCAAAAAGTCGACGAAGGAGGAGTATTTTAGCGGGGGTTCGAGTATCGTCGGGACAAAGAGAAGTAGGAAGGAATGAGGCCGATGATGAGAGAGGATGAAGAAGATTATGAGGGGTTAATAAGATATAGAAAGAACGGAGATCAGGACAAGGCTTAGAGACATTCCCCGTAACATCTGAATAAAAGTCTTCCTCACTGCAAAGATTTAGCTTCAGTCGATTCTGTTTGATATACTTCGTATTTTATTTATCTGCTCCAGTCGAGATTATTACGGGTGAAATCCCCAATACAGAATTTACTGCATGGGAATCATCAAAGGGACCCTCCACACAGGGCGCTGTAATATAAGTTTGCACCAAGCCCTGTAACAAAAGATTAAGTGTGCGCGCTGAAGAAGATAAACTGGGCATTGGAAAAACACAAGTGAGTGAAATATTTGAAGTCTTGGCAAGATTGTAATGACAACCAAAAAATTAAGAGAGCTTCCCCTAAAACTGATGGTTTAGCTGTGGATACTCTTACCTATGAATGGTTTTGCCGCTCTAGAGTTAAGAACATTCCTTTATCAGGGATTTTAATTCGTCAAAAGACTTTAGAAATCGCAAATGAATTAGAAATCAAAGCTTCAGGCGGCTGGGTAGAAATTCAAGTAGAAAACATAATTTAACAGGAATGTAATAGATAAACAATAATACTTGATTACAAATTTTGAAGATGACAATCCGATTTTTGGCGTAAATATGACAAGGATGGTAAGTCAGATAATATCCGAAAACTTGAAAATGTTAATCGTCCTGGAGCGGGACTCGAACCAGCGTCTCCCAGAAAACGCCCGGGTATGCTAACCACTACACCACCCAGAACGACCAAGTTTCAAGTTTCCGATCAATTTGAATATAACCATCACAGGATTCGCTAGTGAAAGCAACCCGCATTCATGTTTAGCAAAACTGGAGGTTAAGAATCTTATCCCGTGTTTGCCCGGAGAAGCAGATAAATCATGAAAGAAATACGGGATTACGTCCTGGAGCGGGTTTGAGTCCCGCTCCAGGACGATGAAAATAAAAATTTCAAGTTTTCGGATATTTTCTGACTTACCATCCTTGTCACATTTACGCCAAAAATCGGATTGTCATCTTAAAAATTTGTGTTACGGGATAAGATTCTTAACCTCCAGATTCGCTAAACATGAATGCCGGTTGCTTCGACTAGATAATTCTGTGATGGTTATATTCAAATTGATCGGAAACTTGGTCGTTCTGGGTGGTGTAGTGGTTAGCATACCCGGGCGTTTTCTGGGAGACGCAATTTGCAGTCTCGCTCCAGGACGATGAAAATTTTCAAGTTTTCTGATATTATCTGACTTACCATCCTTGTCACATTTACCCCAAAAATCGGATTGTCATCTTCAAAATTTGTATTATATGGCGTAATTCCGTATTTCTTTCATGAATGCTTGATTATTTTGCTTCTTAGGTTTGGATGGATATTTTTTAAAAAAGGTTAGTACAAGTTTGCTCTATGTATTGCATTTACGTACTTATATTGTCTGTTAAACTGCTTTTACGTTATAAACATAGCATGCTGTCATAAAGCATGATTTTCCCAATAGTGGAAACTTCTAAATGACGGACAGTTTTTCTTTCCCCTTTGATGTCCGCAATTTGGGAGTTTTACTGTATTCATTCTTGTTAAAATTGAAGCTCGGTTCCAGGTACTTTGTTTTCCAATACTAAAAAATTGTACATCATACATATATAGAAAAATATTATAAAATATGTATACCTTGTCATTCATAGCATACAGCTTTGTGGTGATGTCTCTTGACAGCAGCAAAGAAAGGACTATAGCCAAATAGCCTTCCTTGATAAGGAGATATTCCAAGTTCTGTCGTTGCCAAAATATATACCGACAAGGAGCAGCTGCAATTATCGAAACCTGTGAAGTGGACAAGCATTACAGCTATAAAATATTTAAACCTGATCTTCTGAAACTTTAAACTGTAAAGCACACATATGCACTCAGAGAAGTATTCCTTTGTACAAAGGGGAACGAAGAAACTATGCTCGTAATCCCAAACAAATCTGCTTGATTTTATTTGAGCAAAATCCACAGGCGGAAAGTGAAAAAGAACACCAAGAAGGAATTGGCGGACGATCATGAAATTTACATATATTAATGAGGTCGAGTTTACGTAGGTGTGATGTTAATTTCGGGACACACCGGTGAGCGCTTACGCCACAGCACGGCATAATATGCAAATTATCGTCGGTGGTATTTAAGGAGTACGGCGAAGTGAATGTATTCAGTCGTCGGCTTACGGACACGTGCGAAGACCCTGAAGAAGCTGCAATGCCTTGACATGGAAGACGTGTACGATTTCAGCAGTTATCGGACTTTGAGCGAGGTCATCTATTCGGACTTCGCGAGGCCGGATGGTCGTATTGCGGAGCGAATTAGACGGGAAGTATCGGTGGTGGTACGATGGTGGCGTAGATGGTCTGAGGAACATTCCCGCACGAGAAGACGTGGAACCGGGAGTCACAGACGTACTGATGAGCGGAACGATCGACGCATAAGAAGAGCGGTGTTGTGAAGCAGAACATCCACTGCGACGCAAATCCGAGCTGCCGTTGCACCTGAGGTGACTGTGCGAACAATCCGCAACCATCCACTGAATGCAGGACTACGTGCACGTGTGCCTCTGGCATGTGTACCTCTGACTCCAGCACACCGTCAGGAACGGCTGCAGTGGTGTCGCCAACGTCTGCACTGGAGAACGCAATGGCGATCTGTCGTGTTCAGCGATGAAAGCAGATTCTGCTTGGGAGCCTCCGATGGCCGTATGAGTGTTCGCAGACGCACAGGGGAGCGTCTCCACCCTTCTTGCATCCGCCAGCGACACACAGGGCCTACACCTGGTCTCCTGGTGTGGGGAGCGATCAGCTATCACTCCCGTACACAACTAGTGTTTGTACCGGGTACGTTAAACAGCACCTCCTACATCAACATCATTCAGCCCGTTGTTGTGCCATTTGTAAGGTCGGCCCATCGTGGTGTTTTCCAGCAAGATAACGCACGCCCACACACGGCACGTGCAACGCAACTTGCACTTCAGGGTGTGAGACAACTTCCATGGCCTGCACGTTCACCGGATTTGTCCCCCATTGAGCGCGTGTGGGATTTTATGGGACAACGACTTATCCGGTCTCCACGGCCAGCCACGACCATCCCCGATTTACGCGTTCAGGTTGATGATGCTTGGAACTCAATACCCCAAACTTACATCCAACATCTGTATGACAGACTCCATACCAGAATTGCACAGTGTGACGCAGTTTATGGCTGTTCAACCTGGTACTAACCATGTTACATGGAAATGTTATTTTTCTGTTTACCAGCAAATACAGCTGTATTTTGCCATAATGTTTTGATCACGTTATCCTTTGCATTCCGATATTATGCTGTATAAATTTCGTTGGTATCAAACGTCTCCTTCTTGGTGTTCTTTTTTCACTTTCCGCCAGTGTACTAGCAGTCTTTGATTCTTCAAAACATTTATCATGCTACATACACTGTATTAACAAATGTCACCGGATACCTAGAAAAGAAACACAACATAGCATTTATTGACATACATTAGAACACTGTCGATCCAACTTTGGCCTTAATGCATGCACTGACCCTTAGAGACATGCTTTCGACAAGGTTTTGGAACACAGCGATACGTATGCGCTTCCATTCAGTACATAATGCTAACACTGACTGTTTCTTAATAATAGGACTTCTTATGCGGCGCTCTAATTCATCCCATAAGTGCTCTATGGTATTAAGATCAGGGCTCTGTGCTGGACATTCCACACACGATACGGAATTATCGTAATCCACATCGTAACAGTCTTTGCTTTATGGATCGGCGCATTATCCTGCTGGTACCAACAAGGCTCGGTTCCATAATATTGCCACAGATTTGGTATGGCATAATTGTTCAGATTATCGAAGTAGACGTGCTGGCTAACAGATTTGTCCACGAAAACCAATGAACCGGTACTATACCACGAAAAACACCCCCACACGAGTACACTGCCAGCTCAAAATTTTAACATAGGCATAAATAACGTGGTAAATAGCGTTGCCCCCAAATTGCCGCCATACCAACACACGGCCATCAGAAGGATGGATCGTGTATCTGGATTCATCAGTCATTTGGACCCGTTTCCATTGATTACGGTCCACGATAAATGTTCTTTACACCATGCTAAACGGCGAGTAGCATTCCGAGTGGAGATGTAAGGCTTACTAGCAGCCGCACGACCGCGGTAACCCATGGAATGAAGTTCTCTGCGAATGGTATGTGCACATTCCGAGGCTCCAGTAATTTTACTCACCTGTACACTGAGGTCTTGTGCAGTACTCCGTCGATTAGCTGTAACGACTCTCCTGAGGTTTCGACGTCCTCTATCATTGATTTTCTTTGGTCCGCCGGTACGTTTTGCTCCTTCAGGAACGCCGTGTGTCTTCCACTCATTCAGTACATCCAAAACAGTTGATTTGGGTATGTTGAAATGCCTCCCTGTTTCTTTTATGGACAACCCACTAATATAACACCCAACAATCTTTCCTTTCTCAAAGTTAATTCTCTCCCGCCGCGACATTTTCACTCAACCTCACAGTGCAATATGATCGCGGTCAGCTGCAGGCTTGTTTTTCTACCGTTTGCAGCTGTACCGCGCATCTTAACAACGCAGCGGATCCGTTCATTTGCTTTTGAAGGGGTGCCCGGTGACTTTTGTCATTATAGTGTATATTTTCAGCGAAAATGTTTGATCCTTCATACATCAAACATTTTTACTGAACACAGAAATTAGAGGAAACTGAGCATTTATATTTGAGAAACGCTATTGAAGTTAGCTAGATTTTATCGATTATTGCAAACCTAGCAATGTAATCAGTCACGATGAGTTCATGCATGTACGTATATAAAACAAAAATTCCATAGTAGCACTAGTGGTATTACGACACCCTGGTAGCTGAATGTACAGACGTAGGTTTTTGGCTTGATGTCCGAGCTGGCTCTGCGGTAAAAAAAATGGTATGTGTTGCCTAATGGTGATGACTCTCTTCACTCCCTAGAGTCAGTGGCACTAAATTGGGACATTCGACTGATTATAATCCAAGAGTTGCTCATGATGATCGTTAAAACCCTAAATAAATAAGTCAGCAGTATGTTCTACGCCCTGATGGCTGAATGGTCATACGAATGGGCCTCTGGCGTGTCACCAGAGTTAGGCAGCGGTTCGATTACCAGGATGATATACACTGCTTGACAGAGAAAATGCCACACCATGAAGGAAAGCTCAAAAACAGACTATACTGCACACACAGGTAGTCAAGTAGGTCCTGAACAAATGTTTTAATTGTCACACACAGACTAGGCTCTTGTGGCCAAATATACAGCGTTAAATCCGACTCGAAGCAATGAGAGTCCGAATAGAGTCCTGGGGTATCGTGGATCATGTGATTTTGATCCGAGTACACAGTTCATCTTCATTTTGCGGGATGGGAGGGTGCTCTACCTACGTCCAATCGTGTCTCATAGATGCTCGATGGGCGAGAGGTCGGGGATCGTGCTGTCTACGGAAACATCCGCACACCATATAAAGCATTCAGGGTAATCCGGGCGTTATCCTGTTGAAAAACAGCGTTTGAGATGCCCTACAGGTACGGTAGTGCCACGGGCCGCAGCACCTGGTCAACATAGCGGTATGCAGTCAATGTGCCCGTAATGCGTACCAGCGGTGAGAGGCTGTTGGCGCTGATATCACCCCACATTATGATTCCACGTTGCTGGGGCGTGTGGCGCTCTACAATGGCGGAGGTATCCGCCAGTAGGCCACGTCGAATCCAACTTCTCACACGGTGATCATCAGTGGTGAGACAGAATCGTGCTTCGTCGCTGAACACCACAATGTTCCATTCGTCACCCCACTCAGCTCTGGAGGGACACCACGCCGAACGATGACGACGATGGCTCACTGTTAAGGATAGCCTTTGCAACGGACGGCTGGACAGCGTACGAGAAGCATCCAATCGGCACGACTGTGTCCGCGTCGATATCGGAGCATCCAGGCCTCTTAGTACACCCCGCTAGGTTTGCAATAATTGATAAAATCCCGTCGTGGCCTGTGGGTCCGCTACGGCATGACGTCAAATGCCACGATCGGTGCGCTCGGACATTCGCCTTTCGTGCTCCGCTACCCCTACGACGTTGCACAGATCCTTCCTGGGACCACTGTCTTCAAATGCCACCGACGGTTTTGGAATCAAGTTGCGTTTCTTCCTCAATACGATGCAAGAATCATCCAGCGGTACGAAGACCTACTATGACACCTCTCGTGGACTCATCCGTTTGACTACATTGCGTATGACGGCATCTTAACGGCATTGGCACCCCTTGTTCGTTCTCCAGAAACGGTTACAGCAGAACCAATCACTTCTTGCGGCCGTGACGACGTCTCGACTGATAGCCTCACGGGCTGGTTGTCCGCTTATATCCCGCACGCCGTTCGTGTGATTGACCTACAAATTCAATCATTTGCATAACTTGTGCACCCACCCTGCAAATTGCATGGTGCTACGTTCAGGTCTTCTTGGTGTGGCATTTTCTCTGTCAGGCAGTGTATTAGCGGCAAGTTTTTTTTCTGTGCCTCTTCTCTGATGTCAGCGAACTTAACCTTTAAGTGACCGATGTACCTGAACCAAACGGTACTCAAAATTTTCTGCGATCCTCAAACAGAAAGGTTCACATAGCGGACTGGTTTTACGAAAGCTACGGAAAAGCAATTCCTTTCCCTCTCTGCTCCCTTAAAGTACTTAGTCGGATAGTCTACAGTCGGATTCCCGTATAGTTCTTTATTCTCTGCTCCATGACCCAAGGAATGATTGGGAACGGCTAGTTCCCTTGACACAGACAACATGCCAGTATGTAACAATAAAGATGACACCGAATTGTCGGGTGTAATGAGCACATCTTTTCAATCCGTTCTAACTCGAATTAAATTTATCAAAGCTATCCAAAGTCAATGAATGGAACCAGGATGGAAAACAATAATATCTGACCGAAGAAAGAAGTATTTCAATCGGGTTTTTAATCCCGCAGATATTGCTGTAAACGGAATCGTAAACTTATGCCCTCTGGTTGCAGACTTGTGCGTTAAGAAAAATTTGAATTTATATGAGAAACATTTCGCACCGGAAACGCTCTCCAACAAAGAAAGGATTTTTAAAATCGGACTCTTCGAAGCAGAGATATGGACAAATATAAGATAGGCATCTACGCCTCCTGGCGGGAAAACCATGCATTATTTTAGGAAGAAAGTATTCTGAAAAGGTTTTCCAATGTGAGCGGTATCAGTGCAAGAAAAAAAAATAATCGAGTTTTCAGGAGCTCAAATTTTGCTGCAAATACATCAGAAACAAAAATTAACACATATGCCACCTGATGGCCAAACCATTCTTTACCAAATATTAGAAATTATATGAAAAAACATTTCCATCAGGCGCTGTATGCGATACAGGTAGAATTTTTCAAATCGGATTCCTAGAAATAGAGATACTGACAAAAATAAGATAAACATCTACGCCCCCTGGCGTAGAAACCATGCATTATTTTAAGAAAAAGACATTCCTAAAAGGTTTGTAGATGTGAGTAGTGCCGGTCCCACGAACGAATTTTTTTCAATCGAGATTTTAGAACCACAGATTTTGCTGCAAATACATCAGAAGCAGAAATTAAGACTTACGCCCCCTGGTGGCCAAAACATTTTTTACCAAAAATTAGAAATTATATGGAAAGGATTTCCCATCAGGAGCTGTAACCGGTGCAGAAAGAATGTTTCAAATTGGAGTTTTACAAGCAGAGATATCGCGGAGGGGGGGGGGGATATACCTTTACGCCCCCTAGCGAAAAGCCTGTGAAATACTTGAAAATTTTTAATTTATATGAAAAACATGTCATACCGGAAACTAACCAATAAAGAAAGATTTTTTTTCAAATAGGACTATTAGAAGCAGAGTTATTAACAAAAATAAGATATATATCTACTCCCCCTGGCGGAGAAACTATGCAATACTTTAAGAATAAAATATTCCGAAAAGGTTTATCGACGTATGTGGCATCAGTCCACGAGCGAATTTTTCAATCGAGATCTTAGAAGCTCAGATTTTATGACAAATACATCAGAAGCAAAAATTAACACTTACTGCCCCTAGTGACCAAGTATTTTCCAAAAATTCGAAGTTATATGCAAACGATTTTCCATTGGGAGCTGTATCCTCTCAAGCAAAAAAGTTTTCAAATTGGAGTTTTAGAAGAAGAGATATCGGGGAAAACGATATTTAATTTTACACCTCCTAGCGGAAAATCTATGCGTAACTTGAAAAAATAACTATACCTAAATTACTCTTCGACATAAGTGGAATCGAAAGGTAAAATGATTTTTTCCATCAGATGTTCAGAAGCAAATATAAGGAATAAAATGTATTTTGAATTCGATAGCATCTGCATTTACACGCCCTCTAGCGGCGAAACTGTACAACGTAATAAAGGATCATCATTCGCATATTTCAAGCTTCTCAATGCAAAAATAATTTTTCAAATCGGACTAATAGTTAGAGTTATGGTGTCTACAGACGGACGGACAAACCGATAACATAAGCACGATCTTTTTTACAGAAGACGTGCTAAAAACCAGTTACTCAAACCATGAATACGGAATTACACCAGTGTACAATGCAAATTTGAAGTTGTGATTCCGTGTAGTGGTGTAAATTATGACAAGATCACATAATATCCGAAAACTCGAAAATTTCATCGTCCCGGAGTGAGAATCGAATCCGCGTCCCCCTGTTTGCGCCCGAATGTGCTAACCACTACACCATCCAGAACGACCAAGGCTGAAGTTTCCGAGTAATTTGAATTTAATACATCACAGGAATCTCCAGCCGAAGCAACGGCATTCATATTTTAGCGAATCTGGATGAATAGATTTCTTTGTCTCCCGTGATTGCCCGAAGAATCAGATAATCCATGAAATATATTTCCCATCAGATGTTTAAATATAGGATTACACCGGTATACAATACAAATTTGTTGTGATTCCGTCTATTGGTGTAAATAAAAAAAAATATTGTACACTCCTGTATTCATGGTTTATCTACGTCTCCCGGCAATCGGGGGAGACAATGAGAGCTATTCATTCAGATTCGCTAAAATATGAATGCCGTTGCTTCGACTGGCAACTCCTGTGATGTGTTACATTCAAATTACTAGGAAACTTGAGACTTGGTCATTCTGGGTGGTGTAAAGGTTAGCATACTCTGGCGCAAACCAGGAGACGCAAGTTCGATTCCCGTTCCGGGATGATTAAAGTTTCAAGTTTTCGGATGTTATATGACATCACTGTTGTCATAATTTACACCAATAGACGGAATCACAACTTCAAGTCACTCAAACAACTTTTCTCTCCCATTTTAGGCACTATTTTTATAGCATTTTTTGTAAAGAAGGTAATTAGACAGAAATCATTGATGGCAATCATTTCCCTTAAATGACCACTTTGAATGAAAAGCCTAAAAGCAAATCAACGATTTCTGATGAGCAGGTTCACTCATTCCAGCTACCATCAGCGTACCTTTTAGACAATGAGCAGAATCGTTTGAGCTAACCCATTTTGCTGTCATCATCATCAACAACCATGTTGCATTTAGGTGCCTGCTGCCATGGGACACAAGATTTCATTCGCCTTACATTGTTTTACTTCCAGCGCATCAACACTCATTTGGTAAACCCAGGCATCCTGGGAAAGGGGAGTCCAGTGACAAAGCGCGTCCGGGGCCGACTTCAGAGGGTACCATCTACGCATTCGCGTCCCCAACACGGGATATCTGCGGAAACTCCAGGAAAAGCTGCAGACTGGATGGTCGGCAGGATTGGGGCTTGAACACCTTTCAGAAACGTACGCCTGCGACACAGTGCATAGCGACTTAACAGAGACGGTTACAGCAGAAGCCATGCGGTAGTCCGCCGTTCCGGTGGTCCGAATGGTGTTCAGAATTCGCACACGGATGCAATGCGACCACGGAGGATTAAGGCACTGGTAGGCCTTTAACTTCAGCAAGAGACAGCAACGTGAAAGAAGAAAGACTGATAACATTGCAGATTGCTGCAAAACTTTCGGCCGCCCCGGTGGCGCAGTGGTCTATGCGATGGCCTCTGATCATTCGTCCGTAAGGGGTCCGGGTTCGAATCTCGGTGAGGCATGGATGTTGTGTTTGTTTTACGGCACTGGCTCTCTCCTTTCCCTGGAACCAGTGACCCTAAATTAGGGACGGCGACTGCTTGTATCCAATTGAGTTGCTCACGGTGGTCGTTAAAACTCCAATCAAAAAACAAAAAACAACTTTCGGTACCTCGCGTCACATCTTTCAACCAAATTACCGCGCATACGTCCGAGTGAGACCATGTTTCAAAGTGGGTGATCATTTGCGCTTTGATATGTTCTTCAGCACGTTGCCGTTTTATGTAAATTCCTGAGACAAACAAAACCCTGTAGTCAGAAGAGTGAATGGCGTTGGAAGAGAGCAATTTGCATATAACTAATCTGCCGCTAAAGGGATTCGGAAATTTATCCACCTTCGTATTAAATGTTACAAGTGATCCAAGTCAGAAATTTTGTCCAAAAGTGAATTAAAATCCTAGATGAGTATAGTTTTGCGGAACAGTCATTTTAAAGCAATGATTAGGCTGGGTATGAATGCATACAATTCAGGGTGGAAAAAAGAGTAGTATCTCATATGTGGTATTTAACCCTTTAATCGGCCGGAACGAATTAACTCGAGGCTAACAAAATAGGATGTAATTAGCTCGAACAAAAAATGTTCGCTGTCTAAGAAGTAAGTAAGCTAAACGGGTCTCTAATGAATTCATTCGGGTATACGTTTCATGGTCTTAACGACCCTAGAACCAGTGACTTGCTTGATCAGAGCGTCAGAAAGCGTTACTTTCTCCCTTACTGATTCAAAGAGTTTATTTAGGGGGTTGATTGAGATTAATTCTTTTTGACTAATTACCTGCCAAAGGGTTAGAACCTAAAAAAGGAGAGAGAGAGAAAATGCTTTAATGCCATGATGCCCATGTCAGGGGGAATATCCCTTCTCGATTCATACCCTGGGTCTTGGAGCAAAAACCAAAGAACTTGAAGAGAGACTTTATAGCCTGTGATAGGTTCGTGGTCAGTATTCCTGGAATTCGAGAAGGGAAAGAATAATTTAGGTGTGGAAACACGCAGTTTTGGTAAAATCCTACTCTGTAAAAATACAGGGTGATTGTAAGCTCCTTCAACAAAACAAGAGGAGGAATAGGACACATCAAGGCGAACAATATTTGCAATGGAACCTAGGGCCGCATTCCACTCCTAATGCCAGAAAAGAGCACGTTCGAAAAACGTCCAGCAGGCACACGGAGTTCCAACCAGTGCATGAGAAGCACAAGATGCAAATCAGGTGCGCTGAACACGTGCGTAGACGATGAGGAGCAAACATTTAGAAACGCAGCCGAATCCGTTCAGCTATATTACCGTGCGAACATCATACGAGAATTGACGTATTCGTGAAGGGCATGGAGGACTACACATACGACATATCCCGGGTGGTGGATTCGACGCGGTGGACCTGTGGCTTGGCTTCCGACGGACTTCTTCTTCTGGTGGGACATGAAAACATTGGTGTACGAGACATCTGTGGACTTCCTGGAAGATCTCGTCGCGCGAATCGCTGTTGCTGCGGACAAGATCAACACCACACCGGGAGTATACGAGAGGGTGCGACAGCCCTTCATTGACCGGTGTGGGCTGTGCAACGACGCCGTCGGACGCCAGTTTGAGCAGCTCTTTTGAGTCCTTTTCTGATACCTAATTTATGAGTTGCACAATTCCAATCGTATCTCTCTTTGTTTTCACTGTTGATGGCTCAACGTGGATATGCAACTTTACTCTTTTCTGGCACTAGGAGTGGAATACGACCATAGGTTTCATTGCAAATATTGTTCATCTTGATGTGTACTATCACCCCTTTTGTTTTGTTGAAGGAGTTTACAATCACCCTATATGTGTTTCTGGATCGCAGAACATTTGCAGTCAATGCGTACACAAGCTGAGATTGAATCGGGACATTATTTGGTTCACTTAGTTTCGCCGTTTAAGTGGTTAATAATTGAACTTTCGTCGGATAAGATGTTTGTTAACGATCTAAAACCATGCGGAATACGTTTCTGTTTCGTATTGGTTCTTGATGTTACCCTTATACTGAAGAAATTTCCTCTTATTTTCTGTTGGCAAAAAGTTCCTTCTATCAAGATAGTAATATATAAATTTCGATTACGATCTATAAAGAAGACGATGATATATCATCGTTCTATAAGTCTAAAGGAAAGCTTATATCAAAATGCGATGCACTGAACCGGAGATCTGCAAGACTTTACTCGAGGAAATCGAATTTTCCACTGAGCGCATGCGCAGACGGATGCTGATGGTTTCGCATCATGCACCGTTTGCCACTCCTCGCTGTTCGACACTATTAGGGAAATGTTTTCACGATCACTTAAGTGCAAGTTCATGCCAAGGTTGAAAATAGAATGTCACCCATGAACTCATGCATTTATGTTATTCGCGCCTATAGTATAAATGTTTTATTGAGTACAACTATAAATTGATTCAGCTGTTTTAATAGCATGATGAATCTTATCGGCAGGTGTTCAGAAAACAAGAAATGTTTCTACGCAACACCTCTTTCATTCGAAGATTGAAACCTTTAAAGGAAAACCACGTATTGGAAATTAAAGTGAACGAATTAATTTCACAATACTTACAGATTCAGAGCAACTATAAATACGTACATTATACCCTGAAACGGATACTTTTCTCGAAGTTAAAAAATTCATATTTATTTCTAGTTTAAGTATTTTTCATTCCAAAAGACGCACACAGGTTTATATAGAGTAATCTTGTGGAAGGTACGATAACCGGATCACAGAATATCAACGGGAACGCCAGAACGGTATAAGTCCTCGCCACACTAACACCCTTCCTCCATACAGACGTTTACGGCTTTATGACCAAACCGAAGCTCATTGTATAGTTTTTCTTTTGTCCTCTCTCTTTCTCTCTCTCTCTACTAAGGCTGCTTAAGTACACCCCCTCGTATTTCACCGATTGCAAATATTTTTTGTTTCTGTGCTGCGAATGTAGGGAGAATTCTTCCAACCTATCCCCTTTTTTCTCAGGGCGAGAGAAAAGGTGAAGATCCTCCAAATAAGTGACGACAATGTAAATAGACAAAGTCATCGTTCTTTCCACGTTTTTCTTTAAACAACACATAGCAGCCGAAAATTGTTATTCGTGTTATTGTGTTGGTTAAAGAAAAACGTAGAAAGAGCGATGACTTTGTATTTACATTGTCTCCACGTATTTGTAGGATTTTCTCCGTTTCTCTCGCCCTTTGGATTTATTAGCTGTAATTAAATAGCTTGTGCCGTGAAGCCCCACCAGATGGAGACGCCTCAGTTGTTGAGTCCTTCCCTACGGATTTGTGAAGTCAAATGCTGACAGATAAACACACATAGCGCCGTGGATTGTTGGCGCCGTAGCGTAAAGCGAACGCATTCGGCTAGTTATCGAGAGATCAAGGGTCCGTTCCCAGCGGTGTCGAATAACAATTTTTCGGCTGCTGTGTGTTTGTTAAAAAAAACGGGGAAAGAGCGATCACTTTTTCTATTTACCCTTTTTTCTCCAAATTACGTAATTTTCCAGCTGTACAGGTCAGCGGTCGAAAGTGCGAGGCGCTTATGATCGAGAAACTTATCATATCAAATCGGTTTCTGAAACGTTCTCTGCCCTAACTTAATTATAAATACACCACACTGAAGAGACGCATATAGAGTATCAAATCAGTTTATTTTTGTGGCGTAGTAAGTACAAAGATTCGCTTAGCTCTCTCACTCCACTGGGAGGCTTTTTCAAGGCAATGGTAGACATAAAAATGTCTACATTGCCTTGAAAATTGCCTAACATTTTATGTCGCCTTGAGAAAGCCTCCCAGTGGAGTGCGAAAGCTTGGCGAATCTTTGTACATACTACGCCACAAAAATAAATGGACTTAACACGTTACATAAGTCTCTTGAGTGTTCTCTGCCATTTCAAAAATTTACATTAAATAGCAATTTTTCCCGAAAAACTCCTAAGCAAGTAAAAATGCAGCTGCTTTTCGCTTTAAACGCTAGAGGCTACTTTTGTAGTGGAGGTAGCTGTTCCCGAACTTCCATAGTAGTACACTCTTAGATTGGCTCGAAGTGTAGAGAAAAGAAAACTACTTCATTACCTATTAGCTTGATTAACAACTTAGTAAAATCATGCAATGCATTGATTATGATACGCTTTCCAACATACCAGGAATCATTACTCAACTTATTACTCAAGTTATGAGGATAATGACTGTGGAATAAATCTCGTTCCTGTTCCCTGATCTTTGACCCCATTTCTATGATATTAAAGGTAATTGGTTCAGTGTACCTCCGGAACAACATACTAAAGTTTTGTCGCAATCGAAGCATTTTTAGTCAAGTTATGAGGATAATGGCTGTGGAATAAATCTCGCTCCTGTGTCCTGACATTTGACTCCATTTAGATGATATTGAACAGAACCAGTTTGGTATACCTGCAGAACAACATGATGAGGTTTTGTTGCAATGGAAGCATGTTTACGTAAGTTATGACGCATAAGGGAGGTGGAATGGATCCCGCACCGACGTCCTGACCTTTGACCCCATTTTGTCCATTTTCAATAGGGTTCCTCTTCATGTCGTCTCCTACCACACACTAAAATTTCATCGAAATCGAACCATTTTTACGAGAGTTATCGTCCGGACAGACATACAGACGGACGGACAAAGCTAGAGCATTACGCTTCTTCAACCTAAGGTTGGAAAGCGTAAAAAAGGACATTCTTGATTATTGAGCAGGCCTACCCGTCTCCGAAACTGAAGACATTGAAATCACGTTCGTATCCAGCTCATCACCCTTTAGCAAAGGCGAGGCGTAATTAAAAGCTAGCTTTATACGTACTGGAGCTCAGAACTGACAGAAACCTTCGATAAATCTGGACACTAGCTAAATTCGTTTTTCGGTGAAAATTCCTAAAATGTAAAATTGTGCATACGTGTTAATAATTTCATTTCATTTCATTTCATTTCATTTATTCTTTCAGTTGCCACTACAGCAACTAGGAAAAGGAGGGGAAAGGCCGCGAGGCCTGACATAGCCCTCCTCTCACTAGAATACAAAAAAAAAAACATAAAGCCCCACAAAAAAGGCAAGCCAACACATATATGGTAGGTTAGTTTGTGAATATACACGTACTGGCTCACAACCAACACGTATATCAATATGACCCATCATCAATAGCCTTCATTATATCTAAATAAGCAAGTATCATATACACTTCACTATATAATCACGTAAACATTTATAAATAAACAACAAATGACGTTTGCACCTCTCTTTATAATCATACCAACCCACATTTCTTCCATTCAATCGAAATTGCCTATTGTTTACTAATTATTTCATAAGATGTGCCTTCAGTTTTATTTTAAATAAGTTAAAATTATTAATTGATGTTAGTTCTTGGGGCAATGAGTTCTAGAATTTTGGGCCAATATAATTTATATTCATTTTAAGTTTCTCATTTTGTGGGAACATTGGAATTAGTAGTGATCTATTCCTAGTATTGTGGTAATGAGTATGCATATTTAGTGTTATTATATCATTGTGTACACCATTTTTATTTCTTTTATACATTATTTTTCCCAAGTTATAATGCATATCCGTAGGTTTACATTATATTCACTGTAAATAATTTCTGAAATTCATGAGTCACTTTCCGTGATTTTTTTCGTAAATTAACACAGCAACTTTTCCCGTGAAATAACGGGAAAAAAACTAGCTAAAAGCTTATACAACTTTTTCCGTGAAATAACAGGAAAAAAACTCTGAATTTCACGGATTTTTCGTAAGCCAGAAAAATTCTGAATTCTCAGAAAGCTTTTCGCAATTCCTTTCTTATGTTAACGGTAAAACACCGTTCTACCTTTTTCTGTATCCATATGACGAAAACTTTCCGGTAGTAGGTGAGATTTACCGGAATACTTGGGGGTTTGATTAACTGTTAAATTTCAGTGGTCAGTCGAAGTATATGACATTTAAATTCTGTAGCGAGAATGGATATGGTTGATAGTATATCGCATGAATATAGATTACTGTGCCACAGGATATTTCTTCTGCCGCCCGGTGGCGCAGTGATCTAAGCGATGGCTTCTGATCATTCGTCCGAGATGGGTCCGGGTTCGAATTCCGGTGATGCATGGATGTTGTGCTTGTCTTACGGCGCTGGCTCTCTCCCTTCCCTGGAATCAGGGGCCCTAAATTAGAGACAGGCGACTGCTTATATCCCACTGAGTTGTTCATGGCGGTCGTTAAACCTCCAATACAAAAACAATTCTTCTCCTCTTCCCCATTTTGTGCATCAGCCATTATACTGTATTTGAGTGAGAGATTAAAGGCTTAACGACCACCATGAGCAACTCAATGGGCTATAAGTAGTCGCCCGTCCCTAATTTAGGGTCACTGGTTCCAGGGAAGGGAAAGAGTCAGTGCCGTAAGACAAACACAACATTCATGCCTCACAGGGATTCGAACCCAAGCCCTTGCGGACGAATGGCCATAAGCCAGGGCTTAGACTACTGCGCCACCGGGGCGGCTTATACCGTGCTAGCTTAAGAAAGCGGGTACTTAATTTATTGTACAGGTGATTGTACGATGTCTATGTATTAGTCCGTGGTGTCCTTAAGTCTAAAGATATATAGCTTTCAAGAGTAAATTTTATATTTAGAAGTTTTGTGAAATAAGATTATAAAACAATATATTGCACCTTGTCTTAAGTTATTGTCAGTTGGAAAAAAATCTCAAACTGCAAATCATTCTGTTGTTTCGAAAAATCACGATGAAAAAAATACCTGATTTGTAATAAGGCTTTCTACAGAATAAATAAAGATATTATAAATGTATTAAAAGAATAATGAGCTCCAATAGAAAATAAAATGGCTCGCGTTTACGAAAAAAAAAAAACTCATTTGCCGAATTAGTTTTCCTTTGAACGTGAGTCTGATACCTGTGACTTTCTGGCTAAGTGGTTAAGACGCGCGGCTTCAAACCAAATGGCCTGCGTTCGAATGCCATCGCGCCGCCCCGGTGGCGCAGTGGTCTAAGCGATGGCCTCTGATCATTCGTCCGAAAGGGGTCCGGGTTCGAATCCCGTGAGGCATGGATGTTGTGTTTGTCTTACGGCACTAGCTCTCTCCCTTCCCTGGAACCAGTGACCCTAAATTAGGGACGGGCGACTGCTTATAGCCCATTGAGTTGCTCACGGTGGTCGTTAAACCTCCAATCAAAAAAAAAAAAAAAACCATCGCCGGCGTAAAAGAATTCTCTCGCGTATGGGCTGAAATCTTCAGCCTGTTGGATTTTGTGGAATTCCTGTCTAAATACGGAAAAACTTGAAACGGACTTTGTTAAATAAACGGAACTGACTACGAAAAATCTGTGAAAATACGGAAGTTAAAAAAACGGGCACTTTTAAAAACGGAAATTCCGTTAAAAGACGAGCTGTTACCGTCATCTTTGTTGCACGTTCTTTTTAGAAATTTTCCGTGAATTCACACCACTGATTTTTTTACGCTGTATCCATAACAATTGGATAAACTTGAAAGACTTTTTCACGGTGTATTCATAACAATTGGATATACTTGAAATACTTTTTTACGGTGTATCCATAACAATTGGATATACTTGAAATACTTTTTTACGGTGTATCCATAACAATTGGATATACTTGAAAGACTTTATAAACTACATTTTAGTAAAGTAATTAAAACTACATTTTAGTAAAGTAATTAAATCTTTCAAGTATATTCAACTTGACAGCCACATGAGACTAATCGCTGTTTTATTGCACAACACACATGAAGCAAAAGCAGCACCGAACAACGCAGCGCTTACTTAGAGGGTGAAAGTGGGAGTAGGTACAATTCTAGGAGGAGTTATCTCCTGCTACCCCTCTGGCGACATCCCCATTTTGTTACTCCTTTATCCCTTTCTGCAACTGTTGTCCAGAAATTCACTTATATATGCGTGAACCCGTTCTATTCTATTTTTGCTTAGGAGTAGGTAGCCTGTTTTCAACTCATCTGACACGATACATACATTTTTTTTTTTTTTGGAATGGGCGGCAGAGAGAATCTTTTGCACAATTTGCTTGTTGATCACTTAATGTAACCTCATTGCTTTTCTAGCAACATTATTCCACTAGCACACAAAGTTTACCTTGCGCTTATGCAATTTCGCCCTGTCATTTCTACTCCTCCATTCTAGACTAGTGCGCAGCAGTTTTTCTCTGCCTCGTTGAATATGGAATTTCATCAAATTTTGTTATTTTGCTTGTTAAAAGTGATTATCTTAACTTTTCCCTCCCTCGTTAAACCTTTAAGCGGTCGACGTCCCTGAACCAATTGGTGCCCAAAATTTTCTGCTCTCCTCAAGTAAAAATATTTACATAACGACCAGATTTTACAAAAGCTGCCGCAAAACAATTCCTTCTTTCCCCTCCCCTCATCTCAGCAGTACCGATCATAAACCTGTCACCAGTGATAAGAGCTCGCTTCTACCGTCTATTAATTTCTATATGACTCAAGGCATGATGCTGAAGGGCTATACCCCTGACACGAACAACGTGCCATTGGAAAGAAACAAGGTACTCAAACATCTATCTCCTTTCTCAGCTTCGGAGTCATTGTTATAGTTCTTTCAGCAGGCAATCATTCAGGAAGGAATAGTGTGAATCACCGGCCTAAATGACCAATTTGAAAAACGAAGCTAAAGGTTTCTGAAGTTTACGTTCGCTCCTTCCAGCCGCGGTTGGCTGGAACTTTCAGTCCACTTCTTAAACACCGAATACATTCATTCGGGCTAATTTCAACCAATTTCCTCACCCCGAGTTAATTCGTTCCAACCTTTTAAACAAAGATGCCGGGAACAGCTGTCCGAGGACTTCATTAAATTTTGTTCGTTAAAAACGATCAGGTTATTTTTAAATTAACATTATACCAACAAAAGTTTCTGTTTTGCTCAATAAATCCGAGATCTCAATAAATACGGGCTCCTTATATGCGTGTTCTACTGTACTTATTTTCAGGTTATAAAGAGTGGATGCCTTTGACAGAACAAAAGTTGCATTTCCGATGCAGCAGTAGAATTTTGAAACAAACTTCACTGAGGTCTAGTGTTTGGCAGAAGTTGGTGGTCTGCATCTATTTCTGCAGGTTCTCAAGTGATCCAAATATTAGTACATTTAATATGTACACTGTATTAGTTTCATTTCCCTTTTTCAAAGCGGAGTACAGTGAAGCATAAACATTAATTTAAAATTAACTGAATAAATACAGAACAAATATTACAAAATATCATCGCCACTTTGATTACGATTTGTATGCTGTCAACTAATGAACATGTACACCTGACAGCCATTATGACCTGCGCAGCGCGTCTTTATGAAAATCGAAGCAACTGCAGGTAAACGACGGCGCGCGTGAAGGTCATGAAACGGTATAAATAACACCTGATACTGAGCACTGTAAAAAAATACCTGAATTAACGAAACATATTTCTGATTCAACCTTTTCCGTTAAACGACAGAAAGAAACCCGAATTTCACAAATTTTTCGTACCACGGAAAATTCTGAATATTCAGAAACCTTTCCGCAGTTTCTTTCTTATATTGACTGTAAATTATCGTTTTACAGATGTGTTAACGTAAAATTCTGTATTTTTAGAAACCTTTCCGCCGTTTTTTCTTATATTCACGGTAAATTACCGTTTTATAGGTATGTTAACGGAAAATTCTGTATTTTCAGAAACCTTTCCGCAGTTTCTTTCTCATATTGACAGTCAATTATCGTTTTACAGATGTGTTAACGGAAAATTCTGTATTTTCAGAAACCTTTCCGCCGTTTCTTTCTTATATTCACGGTAAATTACCGTTTTATAGATATGTTAACGTAAAATTCTATATTTTCAGAAACCTTTCCGCCGTTTCTTTCTTATATTCACGGTAAATTACCGTTTTATAGATATGTTAACGGAAAATTCATTCTGTATTTTTCAGAAACCTTTCCGCAGTTTCTTTCTTATATTGACGGCAAATTACCGTTTTACAGACGTATTAACGGAAAATTTTGAATTTTCAGAAAACTTTCCGCAGTTTCTTTTTATAATGACGGTAAATTACCGTTTTGCAGATGTGTTAACGAAAAATTCTGTATTTTCAGAAACCTTTCCGCAGTTTCTTTCTTATGTTGATGGTAAATTACCGTTTTAGAGATGTATTCACAGAAAATTCTGAATTTTCAGAAACCTTTCCGCAGTTTCTTTCTGATATTGACGGTAAATTACCGTTTTAGAGATATGTTAACGGAAAATTCTGAATTTTCAGAAACCTTTCCACAATTCCTTTTGTATATTAGCTGGGAAATTCTGTTCTCACCTTTTCCGTATGCGTATGACGAGAAATTTCCTGTAATAGGAGCGATTGGTGAGAAAACGTGAGATGTGATTAAGTTCTAAATTTCAAACTTCTGTCGAATTTTAAAGCTCCTATCTTTTGAATTTTGTTTATTGTGGCACAGGATGTTTCTTCTCCTTTCCCCTATTTTGTGCACCAGCTATTTATTATATAATACGTTACTATGGGAAACCGTGTACTTAAATTATTGAATAGGGGATTGCACTAAGTCTATGTATCAGTTTATGGACCTCTTAAGAAAAAAAGCTATTATAGCTATGAAGAGTAAATTTTATATTTAGGAAGGTTTTTTTAGTGAAATACCACTATAGAAAAATACATTTTACCTTTTTTAAAGATAATTGAAAGTCACTGTCAGATTTTTAAAAAATCAAGCTGCAAAGCATTTTATTGCTTCAAAAAATCACGAGGAAAAAATTTTTAATTTGTGAAAACTCCTACCGAAATTTTTTTTTATTACAAACCTATTCAGGAAAATAAGCTTTATCAGAAAATTAAATTGCTAAATCACCCACATTAATGACAAAAAAAAAAAAAAAGAATTCATCGTCACGCAATTTATTCTACGATATACATGATTTGGATTCCTGAGCGTTTGCACCTCAGTGGTTAAAGGCGTGCTTTACCTGTTGAACCAACCCAAACGACTGGGGTTGGATTCTGACTGCAGCGGAAGAATTAAATGCAAGGTCATCAATTTTGCGGAATTTCAGTTTAAATACGGAAAAATCTGAAATAGATTTTTTTCTGAAATAAAGGGAATTTCTGACTACTGAAAAATTTGTGAAAATACGGAAATTAAATTGATCGGGCATTTTTAAAAACGAAAGTTTCTGAAAAAGACGGACAACTTTGCTGTACGTTATTTTCAGAAATTTCCCGTGAATTCACACCACTTATTTTTTACAGTTGAGCTCAGTTATTCAGTGTTATTCTTGTTCTTCAGATGAGAGAGACCAAATTGAAATGGCGAGACGAATGGGTCACAGCTTTTCCAAGATGGTAGGGCTTATGGGGTGCTGCTCACTGTCAGCCGCGGTTAGTACCTTCAAAAAGTGATCCGAGGAGGGCAATCACGAAACGCCGGCAAGGTGTGGGTTTACAATGGCTTATCGCTGCTAGAGTCAACGAAAGGAATCTTCTGGCGCAACTCGCCGGTAATTTGAATGCTGGTAACGGGAGAAATGGATCCCAACACACAGTACATCGAACACTGTTGAAAATGGAGTTTGGGCCGTCCCGGTGGCGCAGTGGTCTAAGGCGCTGGCCTCTGATCATTCGTCCGTAAGGGGTCCGGGTTCGAATCCCGGTCAGGCATGGGTGTTGTGTTTGTCTTACGGCACTGGCTCTCTCCCTTCCCTGGAACCAGTGACCCTAAATTAGGGACGGGCGACTGCTTATAGCCCATTGAGTTGCTCACGGTGGTCGTTAAACCTCCAATCAAAAAAAAAAAAAAAAAATGGAGTTTGGTAGCTCAAGCCTCTGAGTGCCTATGCTAACCTCAGTTCACCGTCGAAACCGCCAAAACTAAGCACGCGAGCTTAAATGATTGGACGATGGTTGTCAGGACAGGTAAATCTCATTTCCTGGTGTACCATGTGGACGGACCGGTACGTGTGCGTATCTTACCTGGGGACGTTTGGGCCTCAGGATGCATCATGGGTAAAAACAAGCAGATGGAGGAAGTGTAATGCTTTGGGCAATGTTCTGCTGGGAAACCCTGGGTCCAATCATTCATTTGCTGGAAACTATAACGTCTATCACTTACCTAAACATAATTGCAGACCATGTACATCCTTTCATGACAACGGTATTGTGCTCTAGCAGTGCCTTTATTCAGGAGAATAATGCGCCATGCCAGGCATGGCGCATTATTTCCTGCCTGGGTTTTTCTAAAATGGTTCACGGAACATGAGAAAGATTTCCTGGTATTACCCTGTCCTCAAAAATCCGCTGACACTAATCTAATCGAAAATCTGTGATTGAGTTGGAACAGCAGATCTGATCTACCGTGGTTCAACCACTTTCATGAGTTAAAAACTATATAACTGATCGTTATGTGACACCCGTCGACAGTTTAAAAAAAATCAACCATTTTAAACACAATTAAATGCGAACAAATACAGTAGGTCGGAGTTCTATTACGCAGTAAAATGAAGCTAATAGCAGAATGAATCGTTTGCCGTCTGACAGATTGCTAGGCAACAAGTCATGCGCTAGACACTTGCACGGAGGCAGTACTTTTCGAACACGCCGCGCATGTGTTACTTTATAGAGGTGTCAGTTAAATGGAAAATAAATTTCTTGTTCCGCCAGTGAGAACGCTCGTTCAAAAGTAGTGTTACGGCTGTGCTAACACTTTTTATCGAGAAACTGAACAAAGAAAATAAAAAAATAGCATTAACTAACAGTTTTCCACAGTGGGTACACAAGTCGAAACACTAACAATCCACACACCATAAAAAAATTCTAAGATCCAATGATCTACCTCGTGCAGCCAATTTCAAGAGTTCATAATTCACACAGTATGGACAATTGTACTTCGGGGGTTGCAGGGTAGTGCAAAAAGCAATTTTTGAAACCCAAAAACTCTTAGCCAATATAGCCCTATTAAACAAGAAAATTTGGCAGCCCTCTCACCGAACACATTCTGACGTGCTCGGTGGGAGGGTTGCCAAATTTCGCCGCGTCTTGCGGTGACCCCCTCTTTGATCAAAATAGACACCGAGGATCCTTATGGGATCATCGGTTGAGCCTACAAACTGCAAAACGACAGGTGACCAATCCCCAAAACACAAGACTTTGGCCTTATCCACATTCAACGCAGCGCCTGCACTGCCCGCATAAACGTCATAAATACGAAAGACATTTTTAAAGGAAAATTCATCTCGAAGGAAGAGAACGACGTCATCTGCTTAAGCAAGATATTTGAGCTCGGCTGTTGTAGAGCTGACACCTGGAACAGGGATGCCAGAAATAGTCGACGCAGAGGAGGAGAATTTTAATACTCAGTACGAACAGCGCAGCAAAAAACGGGCAGCCCTGGCGGACCCCCTCCGAACGGGAAAGCATTCCGTAGGCTGACCGTTGACTCGGATGAAACTAAAGATATTAGTATACAAGACCTTCACCATGTGAGCAGAATCTGGTCTAAAGTTGCAAGCCTCTAACAGGGTCACAAGGTACTTGTGAGAAACTCTGTCAAAGGCTTTGCTCTGATCCAAAGAAAAGATACAGCACTTCAACCTCTTGCGGTCGAAGTAGCGAATACCGTCCCGCACAAGGACTAAAGTTTGAAAAAGCCTCTTCCCCGGGATTCCAGAAACCTGGCACGCGCCTACTAGGCCAGAAATGACATTAATCAGTCGATTAGCAAGGACTTTAGCCAAAATCTTGTAATCGTAGTTGAGAAAAGTGATGGGTCTCCACTCTCCCAAATGACGACCAGGACCATCAAGCCGCTTGTTAACCAAAACGATCTAACCAAGACGCATCATCATGGTTAACTGCCCAGTTGACAGAACATGGTTGAAACATCACAGAGAGGTTCGGCAAGCAAATCAACAAAACGTTTGTAAAACTCAACACGGATACTATCAGTATCCGGACTATGATCATTACTCAGGTCGGCGATGGCTTGCCTTACCTTGGAAGCACGAATGGGTGCCGATGTAAGCGCAGAAGTAGCCATGATTCACCGTCAGCATGTGATCGTAAGACCGAATAATTCTTGTAGTACGAAATGTTCTAAGACCTAATAATCCACTCACGGAGACCAATTCACGAAACAGAATTCCATAAATATTTAACAACTAAAATTTCATGAATATCATTTCATTTATTTGTCTTCTTACACAGATTACAGGTCTTAGAACTGTTTACATTTCGTGGATTCATTTTACGAGTGAGGAACGAAAAGTAACGCACAGCAATTTTTCTTACTTTGCAGGTTGCAGTTTGGCAGACAACGAGTTTGAATATCACGATACAGACCGGTTTGGTTGCATCATGAGCCGCCGTGCTCGAAGACAGTGTGAACGACGGCAAAAAGATGTCGCGTTTTTTATCGTCAGCTACGAATGAAGCGCGACCGGATGCAGTCCCATTTATGTGGGCTAAATGGAAAACTCTGACGGAAATTATCAAAGAAATGGAAGACTTGTATGGTGGTGATTCCATGGACCGCAGTAACATCTCCAGATGATGCAGTTTTTTTTGCAGGGGGGCGTGGCAACCTTACCGATTTGCCACGTTCCGGTCGACCTGTAACCGCGTCATCACTAAGAGTCATTGAACAATAAAATTCTGACCTGCAACTCTAAGAGGCATTGAACAATAAAATTCTGACCTGCCACTCTAAGAGGCATTGAACAATAAAATTCTGACCTGCCACTCTAAGAGGCATTGAACAATAAAATTCTGGGCTGCCACTCTAAGAGGCATTGAACAATAAAATTCTGGGCTGCCACTCTACGAGGCATTGAACAATAAAATTCTGACCTGCCACTCTAAGAGGCATTGAACAATAAAATTCTGACCTGCCACTCTAAGAGGCATTGAACAATAAAATTCTGACCTGCCACTCTAAGAGGCATTTAACAATAAATTTCTGACCTGCCACTCTAAGAGGCATTGAACAATAAAATTATGACCTGCCACTCTAAGAGGCATTGAACAATAAAATTCTGACCTGCCACTCTAAGAGGCATTGAACAATAAAATTATGACCTGCCACTCTAAGAGGCATTGAACAATAAAATTCTGACCTGCCACTCTAAGAGGCATTGAACAATAAAATTCTGACCTGCCACTCTAAGAGGCATTGAGCAATAAAATTCTGACCTGCCACTCTAAGAGGCATTGAACAATAAATTTATGACCTGCCACTCTAAGAGGCATTGAACAATAAAATTCTGAATGACTGGCGGATCCATCTGCACACATTGGCCCAGAAATTCAACATTTCGTACGGAATAGCGTACGATATTGTACAAGACAAATTGCAATTTCGCAAGCTCAGTGCGCAATGGGTGCTCAAGAACTAGACAGACAACCAGAAGGGACAGAGAATGATGCCATCCTTGGACCACTTGATGCGTAAGGCAGAAGAAGGACATGAATTTCTGACAGATGTAATGACGAGCGATGGATCCTGGGCGTACCACTCCACTACCGAACCAAACAAGGCCAGTATGACGTGGAAATATTCAGACTCCCCGCCACCAAAAAATGTCAGAGTAACCCAATCTAAAAGTCTTCGTGGCGGTGTTCTAGAACATGCACGGCGTTCTCCTGGTGAAGTTTTATCCAACGGAGACAACTGTGAATGCCAAAACCTACGCTGACACATTGAGAAAGTTGTGTCGTGCCTTTCGTGACAAAAGACCCAACAGAGATAACTCAATCTGAAGTCATCGCGCTTTGTGATAAAAGACCCAACAGAGATGCTGCAAATCTCAGACTGCATCATGAATACTCCCGCACACATATTGCACATGTTCGTGACAAAGACCCAACAGAGATGCTGCAAATACTGTCTATATTTCGGTGGTCGTTAAACCTCCAATAAAACTCACTGTATTCACTGCAAAAGGGAAATGGTATTGGTTTGAACAAGAACCTTTGAAATAGTGATTACTTTTCTCGCTCGCCTTTTCAAAGTCATCGCTCTTCGTGACAAAAGACCAAACAGAGATGCTGCAAATCTCAGACTGCTTCATGAATACGCTCGCACACATATTGCACATGTTCGTGACAAAATTGCGCAATTTGGCTGGCAGGTGCTCCAGCACCCACCGTATAGTCTGGATCTGGCTCCTTCGTGCTTTCATCTGTTTGGTCCCTTGAAAAGATTCCTGGGCTGCCAAAGTTTCGATTCAGCTGACAAATTCAAACTGTTTGGCCGCAGGTGGCTATACGCCCAGAAAACGGGCTTTTATGAACGAGGTATGCTAAAACTGGTACCACGTTGGGATAAATGTCCCGAGCGTCTCTGTTCTTATATTGAAAAATAACTAAAAAATGTAGTTTCACTGTGTATATGTTTTGTTTTGCCTATATATTAAACTGTTGCCAAAAAAAAAATAGTGTGCGTTACTTTTCGATCCACCACGTACAAACAATTATACTATAATCAATACACCATAGGTAAAGCTAAGAATCTATATATTAATTCTGTAAGGTGTTTTACTGTGAGTCCTATTTTGAGAGAACGGCTGAATGTAAAGATATGGTTGAGGTATCAAAATAAAGGTCTTACTATGTAGATGTGACAGTCGAAGAGAAAAATGAGATCGAGGCAACGGTCCCGGCGTTATTGGGCGCCAAATTTTCCATGTGAAGTCTATGGGAGAAGCGTGCGCTTGACATTCGATCTCCTGCGGTTGACTCGCGCTGTTGAAGGCGGAAGCATGGAGGGACTGAGATAATCCGAAGTTTTCTCTTTTCAGAGCGAACCGTTGCGCAAAGAAACGCTAGCAGGCATTCGTATCAAACTTCTTCTCATCGGAACAGCGAACGCTCTCGAAGACCTGATTGCGTTATGCCGTTGGACTGTGAGATGTATATATACAATTTCATATTCATTCGATCCAGTTTATTCACGTAGGTAAGACGTTTTCCATTATGTAAAGATGTAAATAAACATTCCGTTGACCATTGTTAGTGAAAATATTACGGGCGACTGCTTATATCCCATTAAGTTGCTCACGGTGGTCGTTAAGCCTTCAGTCAAACAAAAAAAATCACGAACATGGGCTATTGTTTTTACTGAAGTGGTTGAATGAATTTGTCAATCAAATAAAGTTTACAATTGATGTTTCATATGAGTCTATTCTTTTCAAAAAAAAAAAAAAAAAAAAAAAGGAAACTAACTGTCGATTCCGATGGGTGAAGAGTATTCGCAACGCGAATCTAATTAACAACACCATTTACAAACACAGTTGTTACTGAAGATGAGAGTGACAGAGTGCGCTATCCAGTTGAATTTTTGCACACGATCGAGATGAGTGGACTTCCGCCTCACATTTTACAACTGAAAAAGGGTGCAGTCGTGATGCTCATCACAAACCTGGCAGCCCCGGTAGCGCAGTGGTCTATGCGCTATGCGCAGTGGTCTATGATTCGTTCGTGAAGGGTCCGGGTTCGAATCCCGGTGCGGCATGGGTGTTGAGTTTGACTTACGGCACTGGCTCTCTCCCTTCCCTGGAACCAGTGACCCTAAATTAGGGACAGGCGACTGCTTATAGCTCATTGACTTGCTCACGGTGGTCGGTAAACCTTCTGTCAAAAAATAAAAAATAAAAAATTATATCACAAACCTCGACTATTGCCTTTACTGAAGTGGTTGAATGACCGCCCCGGTGGCGCAGTGGTCTAAGCGATCGCCTCTGATCATTCGTCCGAAAGAGGTCCGGATTCGAATCCAGGTGAGGCATGGATGTTGTGTTTGTCTTACGGCACTGGCTCTCTCCCTTCCCTGGAACCAGTGACCCTGAATTAGGGACGGGCGACTGCTTATAGCCCATTGAGTTGCTCACGGTGGTCGTTAAACCTTCAATCAAAAAAAAAAAGTGGTTGAATGAATTTGTCAATCAAATAAAGTTTACATTTGTTGTTTCATATGAGCTAATTCTTTTCAAAAAAAAAAAAAAAAAGAAAAGTAAAAAAAAAAAAAAAAAACAACTAACCGTCGATTCCGACGGGTTTCGTCTATTAATCTAAAAACTAAAAATCCATTGACTACAAACAGCTCTAAGACCTAGTTATCTGGATAGTTCTGTGGCCCAAGATCTTAATAATCACCACACAGCAGGCAATTTTAAAACCAAAAAAATCTATGCGCTGTAAACATTTAGAAAAAGCCCAGGAAGTGTGACTGATTTTTGTTGCATACCACTGTCGACAAAATAATGGACTTACATACTGTCATAAAATAAAATTTTAGTTGGATAATTTTCAGAGTTAAGGTAACATTCAGCATTAAAATAAAAGCAAAAGTACACTCGTCGACAATGGAATTTGCGCTCCTAGAAGAAAACATGCTACAACCGCGAAACTTTGCAAACAGCTAGAGTGCGTGATGATATGCAAACGATCCACGTTTGGTACGATTGCCCATGACCACGTGAGGGCGCCGCAAGCACGAACCGGCAGCCTTATAAACCAAGGTGCAGTCGATGCCCCATGAAAGCGAAAAGCACCGGCCGACGCAAGCAAGAGTACAGAGTGATATGAATGCCGAGAAGACACCAGAGAAGTCGATTTACGCAACTTACGGAGTTTGAAAGAGGCCTGATCATCGGGCTGAAAACCGCAGGGTTGTCGGAGCGAGGTATAGCCTACCACGTATATCGTTCTGACCATACCGTCGGACTGTGTTGAGAGCAGTGGACACGTGACGGCACTGCCACACGGCGGAGCGGCTCCGGATGGACCACCGGTAGAGAGGATCGACGGATCGTGTGCCAGGAAAGAAGAACGGATCCCTCGGGGACCCGGTCCGGTATACGGGCAGATGCAGCAGCTCCTGTGCGCCAACGAACCATTTCCTAACGCCTCGCGGGAGCGCATCTGTGGTCCCAGCGTATCTTACGTGTGCGGTCATTAACACCTGAACCTCGCCGGCTCCGTGTGCAGTGGTGCCAGGCAAGACCGACGTGGAACTCCACAGACTGGCAACATGTGATGTTTACCGATGACTGTCGCTTCGTTTTGGGGACATATGGTCATCGTGTCCGGGTGTGGAGGTCCCCGGATAATCGGCACGATCCCAACCACGCTATCGAGCGCCACACCTCTCCTACTGCCGGCATTATGGTCTGGGGAGCCATTGCTCGCGATAGGGGATCAGCTCTAGTAGTGGTACGTGGATCCCCGACGGGCCAGCGGTATGTGGATGAGATCCTACAGTCACATGTGTTCCCATCCCCAGCCGGGATTCTAGGTACGCTATACCAGTAGGATAATACCCACCTACACACAGCTCGGGTTACCTAGGACTTCCTACATCATGTCCATACACTTCCATGGCCTTCCCGCTCCCCGGATATGTCCCGCATCGAGCATGTGTAGGACCAGTTGAAACGCCAGCTAACGCTGTGCTGCACTGTCCGGGATTTGGAGCACACCGTCCAACATGTGTGAGCCAGTCTGCCACAGGACAACATCAGACGTCTGTTCGCCTCCATGTCGAACCGTATTGCAGCATGACGCGGTTCGACGTGATATTGAAGATGACCGGACTGCGTGCCACAGATTCTTTTGTAATTGTCCTGCAGCTCTGTTTTTGCCATCAAGCGTGTCATTCATTTGTATTATTACTTCCGTAAAATTTCAGTTCAATCGGATGCTTTCTCCTTGGAGCCCAAATTTCATTGTCAGTGGGTGTATAAAAGTGCAAAGTCAAGCAGTCGCGTTCGTCGTTCGCTTAAATAATAATAAAAAATAACGAACCTTGAATTTTTCTTCAACTCCTGATCGACTAGATTCAAATTCCGGCGAGTCCAAAAACTCTTTTGGATTAATGTGATGCAAAAAATGATGATCAGTGATAACATTTACTCTGTAAACAAAAGCACAAAAATATAAAAAGTAAAATAAGTGTTATACAAAAAAAATGTAATATATTACAAATACATACATTCTCAATGAACTAACCGAAAAATTTATATTAATCAAGAAATAAGGCAAGGAGATACCATTTCTCCTGAACTCTTCACCTTAAAATTGGAATATACATGCATGATGCGTAATTTAGAATGGTCCAATAAATGAGTCAACATTAATGGACTTAAATTGAATAACTTACGTTTTGCAGATAAGATTCCTATTATTGCAAACGATATGGAGCTTTAATAATTAAATCAACAGAAATTGGATTAAACATTAACTCCGAGAAAACCAAAATAATGACAAGCCTAAAAGGATACGATGAAAGACACAATATTATTAAGGTAAATAATAAAGAAATTGAAATAACAGATGAATACGTATACTTTTAGACTGGATTCCAAAGGACAGGAAAAAACCCTGAAGAAGACCACATGAGAGATGGGTGGTTGAAATTCGAAAGTATGCGGGAGTGACACGAGGAGACTAGCAAAAGACAGACCGTTGTGGAAGAAACTTGGGGAGACCTTCGTCCAGCAGTGGTTTGATAATGGTTGACAATTATGATGAAAACTCAGGAAAATTGATAACAATGAAGAAACAGGGAGTCATTGAAGAAGTGAAAAGAAAAATTGGAATGGGATGGTCAGCTTTGGGAAAATTGAAGAGATTTTTAAATAGTAAAATAAAGCCTGAGAACAGAGCAAGACTCTTTAAACCAATGTGTATTGCCTGTTATGATACATGGAGCAGAAACCTGCCCAATCAAAAAAGAAATAATAGATAAAATATAAAAAACAGAAAGAAGAATGGGAAGATGGTTGCTAAACATAAGACTCAAAGAAAAAGTTAGAAATGAAGAAATAAGAGCTAAACAAACTTTTTAGATATTGCAGAAGACATACTTCGAAAGAAATGGAAATGAGCTGGACATTTTGCAAGGCTGAAGGGCAATAGATGGGCAAAAGTTATACTGGTGTGGCGGCCATATGCACATAGGTAAAAGATCAGCTGGAAGACTTGAAAGAAGATGGTCAAATGATATAAGGAAACCAAGAGGAATTCTTTGGCACCAACAAGCTCAGGATAAAAATAAATGGAAAGAATTGGGAGATACCTATAGCCCGAAGTGGCTTAAAAAGGGTAAGAGAAAGAAAGAAAGATTGCATATACAGGGATATTAATGTTACACGCACACACATAGCAGAATCATATGCCATTTGTTACAATGATTAATATGCACTGCGTTAAATTAGAGTTCTCACAAGAAAAGCCGTAACACACAAATTGTTTTGCAGTTTCAGTTTTGTAATTAAATCCATTAAACATGTAATTTTGTAGTCCACAATAAATTGCTCAGTTAATTGTTGAAACCAAAAAGACATTATTATTTTAAATTTTAGTCCGAGAAACCATGTCTTTCGAGGTACTGAATTAATCAGAGCAACTTTTCCGAGAAGCTACCACCGGGCACGATATCTTGTGTTGGTTCAAAATTTAGACATAAATAGTATAATTATAGTGTACGAGGTATAACGTACAAGTTTTTCCGCGCCAGGTATTGAGTCCGGTTCCCCTCACTCCGGAGTAAGTCGCTCTCCCAACTGAGCTACGCGGACAGATCAGATCAGATCAGATCATATGTAGAGAACTTTAGGAAAAGAGTGTCTGACCCCAGGCCTTGAACAACCTTTAGAAACAGGAAGCTAGGAGATTTGGGCTAGATTGCCCGATAGGAAAGTGACACGGAAGCGAGGTAGAAAGGGGGAGGAATACGCCCTTATTTATTACCGGAGGGCCAGTACCCGGGAACTTACGCGGACCGAATGTATCGGTGCAGATTTGTCGTCTTGACACGTTGTTCATTTCTGTAGTACAGGTAACATTATTAAAGATCAGATCAGATCATATGTAGAGGGTTTTAGGAAGGGAGTGTCTGACCACAGGTCTTAAACAACCCTTAGAAATAGGAAGCTAGAAGATTTGGGCTAGAGTGCCCGATAGGAAAGTGACACGGAAGCGAAATAGAAAGGGGGAGGAACACGCCCTTATTTATTACCGGGGGCCAGTACCCGAGAACATTATTAAAGTATTAACAATTTCAGACATATTAAATTTCGATTAATTTTTTCTAAGAAATCTCTTCATAAATATTTTTTTAATAATTATCAAATGCAAAAATGAATTGTCACGTATTCACTGATATCTTTTTAGTTCTGCTTCAAATTATTTTAAATGGTGATTCCAGGAGATATATTTTTTATATTCGAAATGAAAGGAATGCTAATAAAATTAAACTGCGTCAAAATCCGAGATGAATATAGTTGAAGACTGCTCGTCGGAACATGAAACAAATATAAATAGAAGTGAATTGTAAAATACCAAGAAGAATATAGAAGTTAATTTCCAAACCCGATACGAATACGTATGTCGGGTTCATTGTATGCGTCTTCATCAGATCAAATTCTAAAATTAACAAAGAAAAAAAATTATGAGTTTTATTAAATACCTTAACAGTATAAAAGTAAAGTATAAGATTACTTTGTACTTTTATGCCACAGTTTTATTAATTAGTTTTATTCTTTATATCACTCACTATTTTTCCTAAGTTGAGGATTAGGGCAAACAACTTTATCTGTAGAATGTTCTGTTTCATCGGGAATTTGTTTCATTATGCTTCAGATACGGTGGCAGCCACATAAAGAGAAGAACTGAAAAAATTTTTTAATGTTCTGAGCAATGCAATTGCTACTTTCTTATCGATGTAAGTACAATATATTGTAGCAAAGATGTTAAACAGTTTCAACATTTTACCATTAAATTACAGTTAAAATTTTGAGATTCAAAATTAAACATTCAGGACGTTGAATACACGGATTCGAGGTGAAAAGTAACTTGTAATGTTCACACACGTCGGCCCAAAAACATTTCAAACACAATTTCGGTTTAAATGAAAAGCGAAGATTTGGTGCGTTGTCGTCAAACATGATACTGTTTTATATACAAGAATTCAGCGCGGAATCTAAATTAATTTCAGAAGAAGCGACAGGGCCCAGTAAAAAAAAAAAAAATAGGGTCATTGCCAAGATCCAAAATTCAGTCAGAAAACATTTGGGGAGACTATGTAAAATGCTATACATTATATATTTTTTTCCCTGAATTTTTCAAATACCGTATTTTTGGTCATATAATTCACAGATTATCTGTTAAAAAAGTTATAAATTTAGGTTCTGTGGTTTATTCACCGATGCAGTAAGTATGCCACTTTAAAAGAAAGCAAAAATAAAGCAAGAGACCTAATAGCGTTTTTTGCGTGTTGTGCCGTAATTGACAGGAGAGGTCGCATGTTTTGAAAAATAACAGAAATGCGTTAATTAATAAGAGGAAAACGTAACGCAATACCAAGATGGAGATCCACAAAAGTTGGAAAGGTTTGTTAGATTCTTCTCTTACGAGTACTCTGACAGAAAATACGAAAGTACGAAGGCGACATTATTTGCTCTCGAGATGATCACATACTGTGAGAAGCTCATCGTCACACACGTTTGTGGTACCGCAGGTCCAGCTACGCAACATTGTACCATCGATTCTAACTACGGAACTGCATACTACAGAATTTAACTACGGAACTGCATACTACAGAATTTAACTACGGAACTGCATACTACAGAATTTAACTAAGGAACTGCATACTACGGAACTGTCAGATCTAACTACGGAACTGCATACTACGGAATCTAACTACGGAACTGCATACTACGGAATCTAACTACGGAACTGCATACTACGGAATCTAACTACGGAACTTCATACTTCGGAATCTAACTACGGAACCGCATACTACAGAATTTAGCTAAGGAACTGCATACTACGGAATCTCACTACGGAACTGTTAGGTCTAACTACGTAACTATATACTACGCAATCTAAATACGGAGCTGTGTATTAGAGAATCTAACTACGGAACTGTATACTAGGGAATCTAGTTCGTTCTACGGAACTATTCACTATAGAATCTAACTAGAACTGTGCACTACAGAATCTAACTACGGAACTGCATACTACGGAATCTAACTACGGAACTGCATACTACGGAATCTAACTACGGAACTGCATACTACAGAATTTAACTAAGGAACTGCATACTACGGAATCTCACTACGGAACTGTTAGGTCTAACTACGTAACTATATACTACGCAATCTAAATACGGAGCTGTGTATTAGAGAATCTAACTACGGAACTGTATACTAGGGAATCTAGTTCGTTCTACGGAACTATTCACTATAGAATCTAACTAGAACTGTACACTACAGAATCTAACTACGGAACTGTCAGGTCTAACTTCGGAATCGTACATTACGAAATCTAACTATGGAACTGTATACTACGAAATCTAACTACGGAACTGTATACTACAGAATATAACTATGGAACTGCATCCTACGGAATCTAACTACGAAGCTACATCCTACGGAATCTAACTACGAAGCTACATCCTACGGAACCTGACTAGGGAATTTTCAGGTCTAACAACGGAATTACAGTAACGCTAAAAAAGACATGATTTTTACACTTTATTCACTTCAAGGCAAACAGAAAAACGCTCAAAAATGGCAGCTGTTTTTTTAAAATGAACATCTCCCACTCTCCATTAACCATCACCACCACGACTATTTCTTTGGACTACTGGGTCATCGCGTGAATAGCGGCTTTTCTGTACAAAATTATGGTTCAGGATCAACATCGCGAGTACGGATTATAAGGCAACTTTTTTAATGAATTTTACAGTTATGTTCCTCCTTGGGTTATGCTAAGGATTCTTTTTTCTCTTCTTAAATCTCACGGTGTGCAGATTATATGCAGAAAAATATGGTACATTGTTTTAAATGTTTAATAATTTATTACCTTAGATTATATTTTCTCGGTAAGAAAATTACTTTGCCCCGGAGCGGTGAGGTTTCTTTAATTCACAAGTGCAACTTTGCAGCCCGGTGGTTGAGTGGTCTGAGTCACTGGCTTCTGACCATTCGTCCGAGATGGGCCCGAGCTCGAGCCACGTATAAGGCATGAGTAGTGTACTTGCAAACTGGCGCATGCCTTATCACTTACCTGAAACCAGTGGACATAAATCAAGGACCCTCAGAGTTGCTCATGGAGATCGTTAAACCAAGAAACAAAACGACACACACACAAAAAAATCAAGACCAACTTTAAATTAATAATTGTGTGTTTGTGGTGCGAAAATCAAGAGTGAAGTACAAGAATTTTTAATGTAAATGTTATTTTCAAAAATCACAATCAAGCTGAAAGTTTTGTAAACTAACATCGCAGACGCATCTCTTTTTACGCTTTCGAACCGTAGGTTGAAGAAGCGTATATGTTCCAGCTTTGTCCGTCTGTCTGTCCGCACGATAACTCGCGTAAAAATGGTTCGATTTCGATAAAAATTTTAGTGTGTGGTAGGTTGGGACAACCTAGGGACGAACTCTATGGAAAAAACGTCAGGACATAGGAGCGGGATCCATTCTATCGCCCTTATGCGTCACAACTTAGGTAAAAATTCTTCGATTGCGACAAAACTTTATCATGTTGTTCCGGACGTATACCGAACCAATTCTGTTGAATACCATCGAAATGGGGTCAAAAGTCAAGGCAAAGCAGCGAGATTTATTTCACAGCCATTATCCTCAAAACTTTACTAAACATGCTTCTATTGTGACAAAACTTTTCTATGTTGTTCCGGAGGTATACTGAACCAATTCTGTTTAATATCATCGAAATGAGGTCAAAGGTCAGGGCACACGAGCGAGATATATTCCACAGCCATTATCCTCATAACTTGACTAAAAATGCTTCTATTGCTGTAAAACTTTAGTATGTTGCTCCGGAGGTACACTGAACATGCTGTGTTGAATATCATCAAAATGGGATAAAGGTTAGGGCACAGGAGCAATATTTATTCCACCCTCATGACTTGATTAAAAATGTTTCTATTACGACAAAACTTTAGTATGTTGTTCCGGAGGTACACTGAACCAATTTCGTTTAATATCATCGAAATAGGGTCAAAGATCAAGGCACAGAAGTGAGATTTATTCCACAGCCAATATCCTCATAACTTGAGTAATGATTTCTGGTATGTTGGAAAGCGTATCATGATTTTACTAACTTATTTTAACATAGTTTGTGCTGTTTCATATGAATCCTATTTTTAAAAATGTTCAGTGGATAAACAAACACAGTAAAATATTTATGCTTTTAAATAAATATGAATTTTTTTATAAACCACGAAAATTAAATTTCCACTGATTTACAACAGAATCCACTTCTATTCTACGAAAAAGCAAAAAATGCTCTTTTGAATTACGATCGATTTAGTAACGATGTGTTGAAACAGGCCATGCGTTATATACATAATACATAATTTTTCATAATACAAAGCATTTTTTAAATATATAAAAAAATGTTTTCATGCTACTTAGGCTCTATGTGAAATAAATCACAACGGTGTAGTATTAAAGAGTGAATGAATTTATTAAGATAAATTGAAGGACCTTAACTCTGCGGCCAGCTTCAAAATTTTTTTATCTGGATGCATTGTCATCATCGTGGATTAGAGCGTAAAATTATGACAGAAAGGACATGTCTTTACCAAAAAAAAAAAAAAAAAAAAAAAATGAAAGAAAATGAAATGTTAAAAATTAATGTGAAATACAAGTTAAGCATAAATGAGGTTATATTTTGCTTTATGATATTATTTGATTAATTATGTAAATTCTGATATCAAATATGATACCATATATATTTGTAAGAATTTTTAATATAAATGTTATTTTCAAAAATCACAATCAAACTGCAAGTTTTGTAAACTAACATCGCAGACATATATACATTTTTCTATGTTGTTCCGGAGGTATACTGAACCAATATATATGAATTACGTTGAATAATATATTCGTGATATTATATTTTGCAGTGTTGATTTCGTGAACTTTTAATTATTATTCATGAAATTAAAGGCTCACGAAAGCACCACAGCATTTGTAATAGGATTTCCATCAATATATAAAATTCCAATAGCAAAATTTATCAGCAAAATATAAATCCTTACCGTCCCGATATCAGTAATCCGAGTCGGTCGGTTTTGGTGAGATCTTGCATGGCATATGCCTCCCCTGCGTGCAGTGACATAATCTGAGCATACTCCACGCTAACTAGCTTCTTGAATAGCAGACGAGACACCTGCAAAACAAACAAGCAATAATGCAAAAATAGCAATGAGAAAAAATGACGCACTGCATGTCGCCATGGAAACGACACTCGAGAGCACTGACCCCGAACAGGTGGTTCCGTTGGTGCGAGGGATACAAGCGTTCTGTATCGCCCCCCGCCCCAAATCCACAAGGCAAGTCGCTTTTGGGTGCATGACTGAACTGAAAAGAGTTATGAGGAGAAAATTCCACACGCAGGAAATGAAAACATTAACAATTCAAGTGAGTCATGTGAATATTGATCCAATGGAGTACAAACAAAAAACCAGCTTCTAATCGGGGGACCGTATTACGCTAAAACCCCTGAATAATTAATGGTTTGATTCTACAGCAAGGTGTGGCTGCTTATTTCTGATTATCAGATGAGATTATTATCCACTGAAAATTTCAGAAGGTGGTAATTATTTCATTGTTTAGTTAATATAATGGTTAGTGTGTATGTGCTCTCGGAGTCCCCCTCCCCCTCCCTCGTCTAGCTAAATATTTCATGGCACTGACATCATTTTAGATGACAAAAGCTAACAACAGGCTATGTCCATATTATTGAATTGGAAGGGGACTATATGAGAAACACGTTCGTGGATTTTCGAGCACTTTAGAATTTAAGGTTGTGTTTTTCGTTGAAATTTGGTGGAAATCATGAGGGTTTTTTTCGGCACGGGGTGGGGGCGGAAAGATTTTAGCACACAACGTCAGTATCTCAATGGGCTATAAGCAGTCGTCCGTTCCTAATTTAGTGTCACGGGTTTGAGGGTAGAGAGAAAGCCAGTGCCCAAAGACAAACGCACCATCCATTCTTCAGTTGGGATTCGAATCTCGGAAGAATGATTCGAAGCCATTTAAATTTTATTAAATTTTGAGACTATGCATCTTTCCCGACAGCAGTAAATTAAATCTCATGCAAAAAATTTCGATATAACGAAAACGGGTAACGGTAGTAGTCAAAACCTGCTGTCCAATTAAGTAACGCAACTGTAGTTAATTTCACTGTTACTTAACAAAATTCACGGTCGAGTCATATTAATGTACTGTGACCACCAGCTAATATCCATAGCAACCGCCGTGTGCAGCGCGGACAGCAGCTAGACGAGCTTGGAGTGACTCAATAAGGTGCTGGAAAGTGTTCACAGATATGTGGAGCCATGCTGACTGCAGTGCATCTCACAGCTGCTGGACGGTGCGTGGTGGAAGATCCATAAAGCAAACAAAACTATCGAGGTGGTCCCACGGATGCTCAATTGGGTTTAAGTCTGGGGAATTAGGGGGCTAGGGAAGTACTGTGAAGTCTTCATCGTGCTCTTCCAGCCACTCTCGGGCATTTCTAGCTGTGGGACACGTCGCGTTGTCGTTCTGCACGATCCCATCCGCCGCAAGGAACACAATCAGCATGTATGAGTGTACGTGGTCTGCAAGGATGGATTCATAACAAATTCGGTCCGTAGTGCCTTCCACAGGTATTAGTGTACCCAGGGAATGCCACGGAAACACTCCCCAGACCATAACGCTGCCCCCACCAGCTTGTGTTTTTCCAGCAATGGTTGAAGAGTGTTTGTTCTCCGATGTTTCTTCCCTTATACGCCAAGGTCCATCCGTTCGATGAAGCACAAAACGTGACTCATCGGAGAAGGCAATTCTTTGCCAACCAGCGGTGGTCCAAGTCCGATACTGCCGTGCAAATGTAAGCCTTTTCTGTCAATGCACCTTTGTTAGCATAGGTGCAGTGACCTGCATCGGAGCTTCATACGCAGCAGGGTTTGCTGAACTGTCGTTTTAGGCACACTTCGGGTAGCCCCCTGGTTCATTCGGCCAGTGCGTTGTTCCATTGTAGCTTTTCGATCGGCCCTCACGCACCTTCTAAGCCGACGTGCACCTCTCACATCAATAACACGTGGTGCTCTGTTAGTTTTCACATAGCTTATTCCCAGTGGTGACAATTTTCCAATCACAATACACTTTAACCACAGCAGCACGCGAACAGTTCACAAACTGCGCAGTTTCAGAAATACTGTCACCCTTGGCCCGAAAGCCGATAATCATCCCTATTTGCAAATCTGATAAATCGCTTTTTTTACCCATGACAGCAACGAGTGATATTTTTTCAGATTGCATACAGCACATCTTATATACCCTCCAAGCCAGCTCACAACACGCGCCTACTTTCATTGGCTATGCGCTGTTGACGTCAAAAGGGGGGGGTCGCATAAATGTGACTCGGCTGTGTATTTTAGCAAACTATCGCCGAACATGAATTCATCGCGATTTACACAACCGTAACAACATCTCATTGCAAGCTGCGTAAATCACGAGAACCTGATGCTAAACGTGACAAAATCCATTACAAAAATGCATTTTGATGCTATGAAAACGGCGCGTCGAAGCGAAATTCGGTTTCCCCTCGATCCCTCCACAAAAGGCGAAGGAGGGGTTTACCTGCTATTGACGCGAGCTTTTAAATGATGAATATCACACGATAACTAGCGTGGGACTACAGTCATTGGACAGTGGAAGATATCCTAGACCGAAAGTTACCAATTTCCCTCACAAACACACTTGCGATAGCTTTTCTTCTAGCTTGAGATCAGATTTTAACATGCGCATGCGCAGATGAACATTAGTAGCTACATCACATTTCATTGGTGTCAGGTTAATTTCTTACGTTCGTATTAATATTAAATATGTATAATAATAATAATAAATATTATTTTTGAAGAGGAAAACAGTCAAAACGCTTACTATTGCCGCCGCAACAGTTTAGTAAATACACGGTCGTATCAGAATAATATGACCACCCCCGAAATCACAGTGTACACGCCCAGGTGTGTCACAGAGTGCACGTGATAAGGTCGACCTCACGAAGATATAAGCGGCCGGCCAGGACAGATAAGCCATAGTGCGTTACGTGAGCGCAATGGGCAGAGGTAGTAATTTGACGGACGTACAAAAAATGAATGATCGTCGATTACCGCGCCAAGGCATCTCAGAAACAGCAGACTGTGTGGGCTGTTCGCGCGGTACTGGGTGTGTCAAGAATGGACCGCTGCCGACGTCATAACTGAAGCCCGAAAGGCCATCTACCCCAGAGGAGAACGTCGTCTCCGTTGACTGGTAAAGGTCAATTGACGCGTTACAGTGCAGCCATTAATCACGCAAATGAACGCAGAGGCACCCAGATACGTATCCCCAATAACAGTAGAGCGAACCCTGTTACGCATGGGTCTCCGGAGTCTATGCTACGTCAAGGTACCAATGTTGACCCAGGTCAATCGGCAACGACGCCTGCAGACGAGTGGGACTACCGTCATTGGACAGTGGAAGATTGAAAAAAAAAAGTTGCCTTCTCGGGCGAATGGAGGTTTCTTCTCCGCAGAAGTGACGTGCAGTGGCGGATACGGTGTCTGACACAAGAGAACCAACACCCGTTCACGCATTTCGGTCAAGTACAGGTCGGCTGCGGTTAAAATGCATGTCTGGGGGATGTTTTCCTGGTATGACCTGGGTCCTGGAACGCCAATGACTAACTGTCCATCCTTGCTGACCACATGCACATGTTGGACATTTACACTGGTGGTCACGGTGTCTATTAACAATGCAATGAGACATGCCACGTCGCTAACGAGATGCGCGACTGGTTTCAGGAACATGACAGCGATGCCTTCCTTGCCCTCCGAAATCTCCGGATCTCATTCCCTTAGATCAGTTCATATGTAAAGGATTTTGGGAAGGGAGTATCTGACCCCAGGTCTTAAAAAATCTTTAGGAATAGGAAGCTAGGAGATTTATACTACAGTGCCCGATAGGAAAGTGACACGGAAGCGAGGTAGAAAAGGGGAGGAAGACATCCTTATTTATTACCGGGGGGGGGTGACGGCTTAACGTGCCCATTCGACGCACGGCGGACATTTAGTGGTTCGAGCGTTTGTACCTGCCTAAGATCGAACCCTCCGTGGCAGACACGAATGTTGACCACTAGGCCATCCGCGGCCTCCCATATGTGAGACGGTTTGCATCGACAAGTTCGACGTGCGGACTCACAACTGCGTCATCTCCGGGACCTCCGTGCTTTGTTGCAGTCCGAATGGGCACGTGTGCCTCGGGCAACCTTCCTTGGCCTTATTGCGTCCATGCCACGCCGTCTCGCTGATGTCATTCATGCCAAGGGTGGTTATTCCCACTATTAGGAAGGTGGTCATATTTTTCTGAAACGACTGTATATTTACATTTATGACTCGCTTATCTTCTTTCAATTGGTTTCACGACAATAACATTCAGAAATCTCCCTATCTAGGCACCTCTCAATGTGACGAATTTATAAATGTTTGTTATTATGATTTATTTCTACTTACCAGCATGTACCGAACGGTAGCTCGGTGTGGATGTCACGAATAATGCAATGTGTTGTACGCAAATAAATGTATATTCCCGAATCACGTGATTTCTTTTTACACCCACAATGGCATTTGCATGAAAAAGATGCAGAGCATAAATTCTCTACAAAGTGTACCAAGGTACTCTTTCGATTTTGTATTTATCTGTGTACGATCTTAAGTGTAATAAAAATGCATTATTATTATTATTATTGTTTCGATCCTTTAAACTAATAATGTAAAAAGAAGTGAATGTGATACTACTGTTTCCACTCCATTAGCTCCTGTACTTAACACAGCCCTCCTCCTATTTTAACCGTGCGGAGCTCGGTCGAATGCAACAGTAATACAAAACAATCCCTTCTGACTACTCTACCAGCGTAAGGTCATTTGCTAAATATGCAATATCGCACTTATAATAAAATAAAATGAATAATAAAGTCATTTATGAAGCTGGTATATGCTCTGGAATGAATACGAATTAAACGTTTTTAGAGCTGCTGGAAATACTAAAGCTTTTGGGTTGTGCAAATAGCTATGCTACAAAATAAACAAGTTAGTAAAATCATGCAGTGCATTGATTATGATACGCTTTCCAACATACCATAAATCATTACTCAAGTTATGACGATAAGGACTGTAGAATAAATCTCGCTCCTGTGCCCTGACCTTTGACCCCATTTCGATTATATTCAACAGAACCACCTCAAAATACCCCCGGAATAACATGATAAAGCTTTGTCGCAATCGAAGCATTTTTACATAAGTTATGATGCATAAGGGCAATGGAATGGATCCCTCTCCTATATCCTGACCTTTGACCCTATTTCGCACATCTTCAATAGGGTTTGTCCCCAGGTGGTTTTCCCTACCACTAAAAATTTCATCGAGTTATGACTCATAAGAACAATGGAATGGATCCCGCTCATATGTCCTGAACTTTCACCCCATTTCGTCCATAGAGGTTGTCCCCAGGTGGTTCCCTAATACATACTAAAATTTCATCAAAATCGAACCATTTTTACTCAAGTTATGACGCATAAAGGGCGATGAAATTGATCCCACTCCTATGTCCTGATCTTTGACCCCCATTTCGTCCATTTTCAATAGGGTTCGTCCCTAGGTGGCCCCCTACTACATACACTGGCGGAAAATGAAAAAAGAACACCAAGAAGGAGACGTCTGATACCAACCATATTTATACAGCATAAAAACGGAATACACAGTATAACGTGATCAAAACATTATGGCAAAATACAGCTGTATTTGCTGGTAAACTGAAAAATAACATTTCCATATAACATCGTTAGTACGAGGTTGAACCGCCATGAACTGCGTCACACTGAGCAATTCTGGTATGGAGTCTGTCGTACAGATGTTGGATGTAAGTTTAGGGTATTGAGTTCCAGGCATCCTCAACCTGGACGCGTAAATCTTGGATGGCCGTGGAGACCGGATAAGTCGTTGTTCGATAAAATCCCACACGTGCTCAATGGGGTACAAATCCGGTGAACGTGCAGGCCATGGAAGTTGTCTCACACCCTGAAGTGCATGTTGCGTTGCACGTGCAGTGTGTGGGCGTGCGTTATCTTGCTGGAAAACACCACGATGGACCGACCTTACAAATGGCACAACAACGGGCTGAATGATGTTGATGTAGGAGGTGCTGTTTAACGTACCCGGTACAAACACTAGTTGTGTACGGGAGTGATAGCTGATCGCTCCCCACACCAGGAGACCAGGTGTAGACCCTGTGTGTCGCTGGCAGATGCAAGAAGGGTGGAGAGCCTCCCCTGTGCATCTGCGAACACGCATACGGCCATGGGAGGCTCCCAAGCAGAATCTGCTTTCATCGCTGAACACGACAGATCGCCATTGCGTTCTCCAGTGCAGACGTTGACGACACCACTGCAGCCGTTCCTGACGGTGTGCTGGAGTCAGAGGTACACATGCCAGAGGCACACGTGCACGTAGTCCTGCATCCAGTAGACGGTTGCTAATTTTTCGCACAGTCACCTCAGGTGCAACGGCAGCTCGGATTTGCGTCGCAGTGGATGTCCTGCTTGACAACGCCGCTCTTCTTATGCATCGATCGGTCCGCTCATCAGTCCGTCTGTGACTCCCGGTTCCACGTCTTCTCGTGTGGGAATGTTCCTCGGACCATCTACGCCACCATCGTACCACCACCGATACTTCCCGTCCAATTCGCTCTGCAGTACGACGATACGACCACCCGGACTCGTGGAGTCCGACTAGACGACCTCGCTCAAAGTCCGATAACTGCTGAAATCGTACACGTCTTCCATGTCTAGGCATTGCAGTTTTCTTCAGGGTCTTCGCACGTGTCCGTACGCCGACGACTGATTACATTTACTTTGCCGTACTCCTTGAGTACCACCGACGATAATTTGCATATTATGCCGTGCTGTGGCGTAAGCGCTCACCGGTTGTTCCCAAAATTAACATCTCACCTACGTAAGCTCGACCCTTTTAACATATGTAAATTCCATGATCGCCCGCTTATTCCTTTTTGGTGTTCTTTTTTCACTTTTTTATCGAAATCGAAATTTTTTTACGCGAGTTATCATGCGAACGAACAGACAGACATCCAGACGGACAAAGCTGGAGCATATACGCTTCTTCAACCTACGGTAGGAATGCGTAAAAAAGTTCTTTCTTTCTTTTTTTTTCTCTTTTTCCCCCCTTACATCTTTTCTTTCTACAGAATTCTGCAGCATTACTTCTATCTTTAGTTTAAATGCTTTTCAAACCATGCGTTTTCTTCTTTCTTTCTCCCTTTTTTATTGGAACTATTCCGATCATAGGTTTTCTGTCTGTCATGTTAAAGATTTATTTTAACTTAGACACATTTCTTTGCACTCTTTACGACAAAAGACAAACTCTCCAAACCTCTCGCGAAATTTTCAAGTCTGTGACTTCTGTCGATAACTTTGATCGATATTTGCATTTCCTAAGCAACGCGTGACAATGTTGACAAGAACATCGCTGCTTTTGTTGACATCTTTAACATCAGAAATTCCTAACGAATGCTTTCTGTGCTATGCTGCAGTTTTTTTCCGACATATATGTTATTTTTCTTCTCTGCCCTGCAAATCCATAACTCGTCTGCTACAAGAAATCAAGATTCAAAACAATCCGAGTTGAACCATCTACCAATCAATATCCCGTGCTTTTATTTCGATGCTTTTTTCTCGTCTTTACCTCAATTTTATTCATTATGGTTAAATACGGAACAGATGCATAGGAATGCGATTAATTTACCTGGATAGAAATATTTTATCGAAAACATTTCGACCGTGATAGAATTTTCTACTTTAGTAGTTGTCATTTTGGTGTTATAATATGCAAGTGGTGGAAAGGTGCACACAGTTTCTGAAAAGTATCCCACGGTCCGAGAATGCGGAATCCACTGGAGACAAGGCCGTCTATATAGAAAGTCCATGACAACGACATTAGAGAGATGAGTACCCTCTGTTTGTGACGTCACTCTCATGTTTCTCTACCTGATATGTCGGTGTCGTGTTTGATGTCATGCAGGACAGCGTTGGAAACCAATAGGAAGGCTTCGTTTCAGCGTGAAGTCAATAAAAGAGAGAACTCTTCTCTCTAATATCATGCCCTTGTATTTTCAAAACGGCCTTGCTGGAGCTGACGAATTTTTAAACCAAGAATCAGATTGCACAGCTTCTGTCGGAATCAAAATGAAGAATGTAGAATCGCGATGATACCGTTTCGAGCTTTATGTCATCATTGTCATCTGTAACCATTATCAGTCCGCTTCTGGATGAAGGTCTCCCTAAGTTGTACTATATGTTACCTATATGGGAACAATATGTTTTCAGAATCAGAAATAAAGATCATGAATGACAGAGAAAAGGAGTGAGCCGTACTTGAATTTCTCGAAAAAGAGGGATATGAGACTCCACAAATCCACAGTAGGCTTGTGGCGGTGTATGGAGCTGCCACAATTGATATCAGTAATGTCTGAAGGTAGTTGAAGAGGTTTCGAGAGGGAGAAAGTTCAGTGTCGGGCAAACAACGGAGTGGAAGACCCGCTACTGCTGCGACAGGTGCTAACAGGCAACGAGCGAAAGACCTCATCACAGCTGATCGACGTATCACCATCCAGAAGTTGCAGCAATTAACAGTGCTCACTATGTGCAGACATTGAAGAAGCTAAAGGAAGCTAAGGTTGTTACTAGTGTAAAAAGACATGACATTCCACTTCATAGTGTTGTTTAACACCATGATAACGTACGGCCCCACACCTCAATGGAGACTTCACAGGCTATTGCCAAAATGGGGTGGACGGTGAAGCCGCAACCTCCCCTACAGTCCTGATTTGGCTCCCTCAGACTTTCTCCTGTTTGCCCCTTTGGAAAACACCCTTCGTGGGAACCGTTTCGACGATGTAACAGACGTTAAACTGGCTATGAACTCATGCATGAAACGACAGCCTCAGGAATCTTTATCAAAATGGGTTTTACCATTGGGTTTAAAGATGGCGGAAATGTATAGAAAGAGATTGACAATGCTTTGAATAGGCTAGCATTATTAACAATAATGTCCAAGTATTTTGCCACCAAGTTTCCAATTTTTGCTACTACAAATAAAAATCTTATGAGGGAGAACTTTCAGCATTCCCTTTGTACATGATGCTACCCAAAATTTCGCGAAATAGTGCAAATAACCCCGAACCGCTTATAGTTAGTTTGGAAGAGCCACACTACATGGCGCTTCACACAGCCCTTTCGAATGACTGTAATGTAACAGTATCGAAGGTCATCCCTTTCTATTTTTGTGCTCGATTGTTTGACGCCGTGTTCGAGTGTGTTTTGCGATTTGTTCGGTTTTTAAAATGGACGATGTGAAAGAACAGCGCGTGGTTGCTGTAAACGTAAACTCACAAAATACTTCAGCAAGCATTCGGTGATAATGCTTTAGGCCCAACAGTAACCTATAAGTGGTTTAACCGCTTCAAATGTAATCGCATGTTAACTGAAGACAATGAGCATTCCGGATGCCCGTCGACCAGCACAACGCCAGAAACAGTTGCAAAAGTGCGAGAAATTATCGTGGGGAATCGGAAGCAGACGATTCATGATGTCTGTGAGATTGCTGGACTGTCTTATGGCACATGCCAGAGCATTTAATTGGACGTCTTGAACATGAGAAGGATCTCTGACAAGTTTCTGCCGCGATGATCAGAAGAAGCATCGCGTGGAAATCTATAGAGAACTTCAAGAGCAGGTCAGAAACGATCCAGATTTTTTTTTCTAAGGTTGTTACTAGTGTAAAAACTTGGGTTTATGGGTACGACCTCGAAACCAAGCAGCAATCATCACAGTGGAAGTCTCCCAATTCACCGAAACCAAAGAAAGCTCGACTGATGAAGAGCAACATCAGTCAGTGTTTATATGTTTCTTCGACATGGACGGAATTATTCATAAGGAATTTCACCTGTTAAGTCTGTTAACGCCCAGTTCTAGTGTGATGTCCTATGCCGGCTAAAGAAGGACATGCGAAGGAAACATTCCTAGAAGTGCCAAGAAAACAACCGGCTTCTCCACCACAATAACGCTTCTGAGCATATGGCGTTGGTAGCGCAGCAGTTTTTGGGGTCCCATAAAACGAGTTGTCCCTCACCCGCCTTACTCGCCAGATTTAGCTTCCAGTAACTTCTGCCTGTTCCGTGAAATGAAAATTAAGCTTCCACCATAAACGAAAATGCATGCATAATCGCAGACCCACCATAAACGACCATAAACGAAATCCATGCACATATACTCTTATTTACTAAAAAATTTAATGTAAGATCACTTTTGGAATACCAATATTTAATGGAAGATCAGTTTTGCACTAACAAAATTTATGGGAGATCATCCTTACAACAATGATATGACAATATATACTTCTTCTTGCAAGGAGGAAAACTGAATAAAATCAGTATTGCAACAACAGCATGTGCCGCCCCGGTGGCGCAGTGGTCTAAGGCGCTGGCCTCTGATCATTCGTCTGTAAGTGGTCCGGGTTCGAATCTCGGTCAGGCATGGATGTTGTGTTTGTCTTACGGCACTGGTTCTCTCCCTTCCCTGGAACCAGTGACCTTAAATTAGGGACGGGCGACAGCTTATAGCCCATTGAGTTGCTCACGGTGGTCGTTAAACCTCCAACAGCATGTAAATGCCAGATCATTCTAGCAGTAACTGAATTTGAAAAGATAATTCACCGTTCCATCAACTGCAATATTAATACATTCTTGCAACTTTAAAATATAAATACACCATTTAAAAAAAAAAAGAAAACTGAATGGAAGAAAATTCTGGAAATAAAAATGTTTTAATAGAAGATCATTCAGTACCAGTTAAACAATAATAGATAATTCTTTCAGGAAGTAAAACTGAAAGAAAAATCATTGCAACAGCAAAATTTAAATGTGTGATCATTTTGCAATAGCGAAATATTCGGGACATGGAAAACTGAATGGAAAATCATTCTTGTAACGACAAGATTTAAATGAAAGATAATCTTTGAGACAAGGATAACTGAATAGAAGATCAGTCTTTCAACAGCAAAATTTAAGTGTAACACCGTTCTTGAAACAGAGGGATTAGATGCGTTCTTCACCATTTCGATTCGGTCGTGGGCACAAAAACTGAAAGACACTGTTGCATTCTATGGAGATGTTTCACGCTTGTCACAGTAGCAGGACATGGCATTGAATATCTACGATAAAAATGGCGCACTCACACGTAGTAATGACAACGCTTTTGGCAAGTGTGTCACAGAACATCGTCAGAGTTTCGTTTCACGTAGTGTCACGCCGTACATTAACGTGCATAGCAGCCAGGGTTTTTTTAGGAGGAACTAATCTGTAAGAGTAGAGTTATGAAACGACTCTTCTGAAATAAAAAAGAAATAAACTCTTCTGCTGTGGTATAGTAATAACGTTTTTACCTTTTCCACTATAATGCTCGTGTTAAGTTCCATTACGGTGGTGCTCTTGCTTTGAGGTGCGTCGATTTATTTGTCTAAGAGAATATAATAACCAGTGTTTTAACATCCATTTGCCTTGTTGCATTACACTTGGGCACAAACCTTATTGAAACCAAACCGTACATAATTTGAATTAGGAAAATACTAACCTGCAATGGCTGAAACATCGACTGATAGATGTCTTCTAGCTCAACGGGGAACTTGATTTGTCTCATTGTGTAAAGGAGATAAAGGGTTTGACCCATATTGAGCAGCATGAAGCAGAAGTTCCAAGAGAAGACATCCGGAGCACATATTACGTTCCAAGCCCAAGTGGAAAACAGCAGAAAACCTAATCAGAAAGAATTTGTTTTTGAATGTAGGAAAGGTATGTGTTTTCGTGTAATGCATTTAATACGATTGATTACAGTACTGAACGTAGTTTCGAAATAGATAAAAAATTCAATTCTCTCTCTCTCTGTGTATTTCGTAAAACACGATTCGTACAATTGTGTAGATAATCCATTCTCAACATCATTTTTAAGACAATATAATTTGTCGAAAGCCGGCTCCACTGATTTGGCAGTATTCTTCAAGGGCGTGTAGTCGTCTTGCGTAACTCAATCCGCCATGAGCGGACGAGAGAGAGAGGAAATCAGTAATACAGAATATGCAGCTCAGTACAAAACTTCACTTTAAAAAAAGTATACTTAATATAGTATTTCACAAAGTAGGATTCGAATAGAAAGTTGTTTTATTTTATTAACATTAGTTACCCATGTAAGCATTCAATTCTAAGAAGTGTCATCTATCCATAACTTAAGGACACTGCCTTGAGGAAACTTATGAAACCAGAACCGTAAAAACAGACAGAATATTCGCATTCGTTTTTTTTTCAATTCGTTATTTACATATTTACATAGTCTGATATTAAAAAGTGATAAAATTTCCTATGAATTTTTAATTTGGACAAGCTGAATTTTGCTCTCAGAGTGATTCCCTCGATTCATTAATACAAGTAGAATCAAACAATTAAGAAATGTGAATTAAGCGACGTTTGACAAACTGAATAACAGGTCTTATTAACGGAATGGAACAGACTCCGGTACAGGAAAACATATTTCTTCTAACATTCATGAAATCTCTAGTCTCCACAGAAATATTTCATTTTGGATAATCTAAATTATGTTACTACGATCTAGAAGTATTTATTCGACTTGCAAGTTTGCATAAAATGTACAACGACGTTGGTTATTGAATTGCATGACGTCATTTACTTTCATGAGTTACGCCTTTGTGCTCGCGTTTGTCAGTTTACTTTCAAAGATGAGTATTCATATATGAAGTGAATATACGCTGAGTGGCCAAATTATTGTGACCACGTACGTCGTTGAGCCACCTTTTGTTCTTAAGTTAGTACGTCACTGGGCCACCTTTTGCCCTTAATACTTCTTAAATTCGTCTTTGTACGGAATCTATTGAATGTCGGTAAGTGGCTTGGAGTATATTAGTCCAAATGCGATGAATGGCATCCTCCAACTCTTGAAGATTTGATGGTAGTTGATTCAGTTGTCTGATGTCCTACAAATGCTCCATTTGGATTGGGATCCGGTGATTGAGGAGGTCAAGTAGCAGTAAAAAGTATCCGTGATACTTTGCGTATAATATGGGCGTTGTCCTGCCGGAAGTATCCATCTCCATTGGATAAACCATGAACATAACTAGGTTGACTTGGCCGGCAACGATATTTAAGTACCTTTGAGGTGTCAGACGTTGCTTCACACGAATTAAAGGTTCCAAACACTCTCACCAAAACATACTCCAGACCATAATGTTGCCTCCGCCATCTTGAAGAGAGGTAACGATGCAAGACGAGTCTATGCCTTCGTGCTGCTATCTCCACATCCTACCCTTTTCATCTGCATGGTGTAATTGAAAACATAATTCGTCGGATCACATTACATTTTCCCACTCATTACTGTCTAATCCTTATGTCCTTCAGCGAAGTGGAGGCGTTTCTTAGCTGCAGATAGCAATGGCTTACGGACAGTCCGTCTGATTCTGCAGCCCATACGATGCAATGTGTGGCGAACTGCACGTCGAGAGGCTATCGGATTTGGTATCTGATTCAGATTATTTTTAACCCTCTAGGTGGCAAGAGCTTTGGAGGACGCAATGCGAAAATTTGTCGACGTATATAACAAGAGACTCCGATAAAAGCGTCCTGTCTTTCTGTAGTATTCGTCGTAGTTAAGATCCGCATATATGCGTTCTCGCCACTATGAGCCCGGAAATTTTTTCGACGCAACTTTTTGTTCTCGCCGTTTTTGAACAGATTTTCGATGAACCTATTACTGCATCGTCGCCGCTGTGGGTACAGAAATCTCCGAAAGTATATATGCGTGCTTGCCACCCTAAATGTTGTTCATTTATAGGACTGAACAAGTCTGCCTACTCACCGTTCAGCTCGAGCATCCAGTAGCCGTTGACGACCTCACGCCTGGAGCTCAGACTCGGATGTCTGACTGGTGATCCACTCTCTGTATACTTTAACAATTGCTGTCCTCAAACATTTCGTAAGTGCAGCTGTTTTTCTAGTGCTCGCAACAGTGCTTCGTTCACCCACGATCATTCCATGTTCAAAGACTGTCAGATCGCGTTTTTTTACCCATTATTTCTTGAGTAGTGCACTTCATTAGTCTCTTCATGCCTTTAGCGTTCTCTTTTAAAACCAAATCAGCCATCTTGGGTCAGCAGCATCTACGGGGTAGCTACTTCCCGCAAAGTGGTTTGGTGTTCATAATAATTTGGCCGCTCAGTGTAGATACTCACAGGTGCAATCAAATACGAAAAGTAGAAAATATAGATACTTAAAGGTGCGATCAGATACTAACAATTGAAAATGTAGATACTCGAAGGTGCACTCATATCGATACCCACGGGTGCAATCAGTCGCGTGCATAATGTATTGTTTTCGTGGCGCAGTGGTTGTGTGCTATTGCGAACTGCTCACTTTTTCATACAAAAATGCTATTAAAAACTGCCTACCCCAACAAATGCAATAAAATGTTTAGTCTACATAAAGCTTCGTTATTGTATTTCATTTAGAAGCGTTTTCGTTCGTTCTCGTGTCTTAATTAATTTTCTATTTCTAAACCATGCAGCGGATCAGAAAAAAAGGAAATCGTCTGTTGGTTTACAGCTCCGCCGCTTTCAGCAATCTATTTTCAATCCTTGCAACGAATTTCCATTGGTGTAGTTCGGACACTTTCAACCCTTCTGTTATTTAAACGGAAACGACTGCGAATATAACTAGCTTGTAATTGCGCACTTATTTATTTGCACACTTATCAGCATACTCCTTCAATTCTGCTATTCCTCCTTTCCCTTTAAAAGCACTTTGCTATCAAGTGACCCATCTTCCGCTGTTAATTTTTAATCCTTTGAGTTTTACAACAAAATGTGAGACAGTTCTTAAACCTAACGAAATTATTGTATCGTGTACGTAACATGAAATTTCCGTAACTATTAGGGGACTTTTTTTGGTTGTGTTTCTTAACTTAGCTACAAGGGGAGGATTCAGAATTGATTTGCACTATCCTTTTATACCGTACTCCTATATTAATTTTTATTCATTATTCTTTCTGCAAACAGTTTCCTACTTGGGGAACTTCGTCCGAACTTATTTGTTTAATTTTTCAAGTAGTACAACTGGATGTGAGACATCTTCAAAACTTTCAAAAATTATTGTTACTAGTCCATAACCCGTGCCACGTACGGTTGAAAAAGTTGTGACTGAAATTTTTTCTTGTCATATAACACAAATCGTAATAAAATGCATAACTATAATAAATGGTTGAATTATTAATGGGCAGTATATAAGAAGGGTTACAACAACAAAATTTTCGTAATATTCCCATTAATTTTAAATTTCTCCAACTACTCGTATACGAATTTAACGATGACATTTCTCATCATTGTATAAACATGTGCTTACCCGTCGCTGATGGGCTTGCACTGGAGTATTGAGGCATTCTTTCAGTGACCCGAAATGATATCGTGTCAAGATGACTAAACAATGGGGTTAAAATATGTTTTATTTTGCCGGCTTAGTTTCAGCAATTTTTTTGGTATAATTATACACTGCTGGCCACTCAAAATGCAACACCAAGAAGGAAGCATCCGTTTGGCCTGAAATTCGCAGCATGCGTCGCCCGCGAGAGGACATGCAAACGATAAGCATTGCAGGGCATATGCAAATCATGTGCGCCCGGCACGCCACCGAGAAGCACTATAAGAAGGGTGCACAGAAGGCGGGGTGTAAGTAGTCGAAGTGCGTTGTGCTGCCGGACAACACGCGTCCACTACTTACACATCAAACAAAGATCTTCGCTCTCTCCACGTCTATAAGCGAGTCACGGAAAAATTCCCACCGGCCGCCACCGAACCCAGGGTCTTCCAGCCGCGCGCCTGACACACCTCCGCTACACCACAGCGGCCCCGAACCACTCCAGACTCACACACGCTAACTTCCAAGCCAATTTGGCAGGTTGCCTCCTGGAGCCCCGCACAATGCTGGGGATTCACCAAAGATGGTAAGCAGCAACTGAAGAAATAATTTGAAGGCGGATGAATAATTAATACAGACTTTTAACGTGGACAAGGAACATCAAACAAAGATCTTCGCTCTCTCCACGTCTATAAGCGAGTCACGAAAAATTCCCACCGGCCGCCACCTGGAGTCGAACCCAGGGTCTTCCAACCAGCGCCCGACACGCCTCCGCTACACCACAGCGGCCTCGAACCACTCCAGACTCACACACGCTAACTGCCAAGCCAATTTGGCAGGTTGCCTCCTGGAGCCCCGCACAATGCTGGGGATTCACCAAAGATGATAAGCAGCAACTGAAGAAATAATTAGAAGGCTCTCTTCAAGCGATGGCCTCTGATCATTCGTCCGAAAGGGGTCCGGGTTCGAATCCCGGTGAGGCATGGATGTTGTGTTTGTCTTACGGCACTGGTTTTCTCCTTCCCTGGAACCAGTGACCCTAAATTAGGGACGGGCGACTTCTTATAGCCCATTGAGTTGCTCACGGTGGTCGTTAAACCTCCAATAAAAAAAAGGCTCTCTCTGCGTCTATAACCGAGTCACGGAAAAATTCCCACCTGCCGCCACCGGGAGTCGAACCCAGGGTCTTCCAACCACGCGCTGGAAGACCCTGGGATCGACTCCCTTTATTTGATGTTCCTGGTCCACGTTAAAAGTCTGTATTAATTATTCATCCGCCTTCTAATTATTTTTTCAGTTGCTGCTTACCATCTTTGGTGAATCCCCAGCATTGTGCGGGGCTCCAGGACGCAACCTGCCAAATTGACTTGGCAGTTAGCGTGCGTGAGTCTGGAGTGGTTCGAGGCCGCTGTGGTGTAGCGGAGGCATGTCCGGTGCGTGGCTGGAAGATCCTGGGTTCGACTCCCGGTGGTGCCCGGTGGGAATTTTTCCGTGACTCGCTTATAGACGTGGTGAGAGCGAAGATCTTTGTTTAATGTTCCTGGTCCACGTTAAATGTCTGTATTAATTACTACTTACACCCCGTGGAAAACTTCCTGAGGCCTCGTCGCAGAATACGGCAGTCATTTCAGCACGTTTCGGAGTTCGACAGAGGACGAATAGCGGCTTATCGCGAGAGCGGTTTATCGTACCGAAACATCGGCGCCCGCATGGGACGACATCCAGACACAGTGAGGCGAGTATGGATTCGGTGAGTGCAGGAGGGACGGACGGACCGACGTGAGCGATTGCCGTAGCCGTGGCACACCACCGAACGAGAGGACCAGCATGTTGTGTGGCGGGCATTGACGGCTCGCACCGCCACATCACGAACGTTAGCGCAGGAATTAGGGTGTGTCGCACAACAACCTGTGTCAGCACGTACCGTTCGACGTCGTCTGCAGGAGCGGGGACTTGTCGCACGGTGCCCATTGCTCCGATTACCATTGACGTTACACCACCGGCGAGTGCGTTGGCAGTGGGCCGTTGAACGCCGAACCTGGACTACGGAATGGCACTACATTGTCTTCTCCGATGAATCCCACTTCTGCCTGCAACATCACGATGGTCGAATCCGCTTGTGGCAGCACTGCGTCGAGAGACTGTATCACACCTGCATTACGCATCGCCATACCGGTTCGTCGATTGGCGTTATGGTTTGGGGCGCAATTGGATATGACAACCGCACCCCTCTGATACGCATCGCCGGTACACTCAACGGCCACCGCACCATCTCCGACGTTTTGGAGCCTGTAGTACTCCTTTACTTGCAGGACCTGACAGCGGCCGCGTTTTAATAGGACAATGCGCGCCCACACGTGGCACGCATTGTGCAACAATTCTTCACGGCCCACCTGGTGTCACTACTGCCGTGGCCCGCCTGTTCTCCCGATATGTCGCCCATCGAACACGTCTGGTCGCTGATCGGCAACCGAGTGGCCAGGCAAGCACCACCCACGGCTACGCCTGATGAACTGTGGCAACGTGTGGAAGCAGCCTGGACCGACATACCCCAAGCCGACATGCAAAAGCCTCTTTCGTTCGATGCCGCTGTGTGTAGCGGCCGTCATTGCCAGCCATGGGGGCCACACCAACTACTGATGTCTGCGTGTTCCTCAAGTCGCACGGGCTTGTAAGCTCAATCATTTCATCTTTGTATCTGTTGTTATGTGTCCAGTAAATCTGGCTTTGCTCTCTCGTGTCCTTCTTGGTGTTGCATTTTGGGTGGCCCCAGTATATAATCTATAGTAATATATAAAGAGGGAAATTTATGTGTCTGAGGTAATCTCAAAAACTACTGAACCGATTTGGATAATTTTTTCTCCGTTGGGAAGCTTATTTCTTTCCGGTGGACATAAGCTATCTCGTTTATTTTTAATTATGTTTGACTGTACTACCGAATCAGAACGCTTTCAAGTAGTTTTCGATTTCCCGTGTATCATTCACGGTGGATTGTACAAAGAAAATGCCATGGTAACATAAAAAGAAATCACTTATAACAATTTGCAACGACAAATCTGTGGGTCAATAGCTTTCATTTAATAAAAAAAATAATGAAAATCTCTCCAGTGGGTGGCACTGGCGGATTGTAGAAATAAAAGGCCTTGTGTTTTATACACTGCTGGACAATTGCTAAAGACGGATCATAAACGGCTATATAGCGCATAAAAAAGTAAGTGTGGTTGGATGCCAAGTGAAATAAAATAATGTCAGAATGCCAGGACATTACAAGAAAGACAATTTATTGTGCTCTGAAATCCAGAAGGCTTTGGAACGTGTTCAAGGGACAAACAGGCCATTTTGTGCAGAATACATAAACGTGAAAAAAATACAATTACCGTCCGCAGGCGTTCCGGCGTAAGATGTCAATACGGGATATGGCCACCATGGAGGGCGATGCAAGATTCCACACGTCGTCTCATGCTTTGCACAACATTATCAAGCAGCTGTTGGGGTAATTTATCCCATTCCTCTGTCAGTGTACGGATGAGGGTGTCCTTGTTTATTGGAGGGTATTGGCGACCAGCAAGACTCCTCCCCAAAGCATCCCACACATTTTCAATGGGATTCAGATCTGGAGAACGTGCTGGCCATACGAGGCGTTGAATTATTCTCGCTCTCAAGACACTCCTGGACAGCGACTGTTCGATGACATGTTGCGTTGTCGTCCATGAAAATGAATCTATCACAGACAGCACCACGGAACATGCGAACATGAGGTAGCAGAACATCATTAATGTATCGTTGGCCAGTCATAGTTCCAGTTGGAAGAACATAGAGGGACGTACAGCCATTGATCATGATGCCAGCCCATACCATGACACTACATGTCGGATATCGGTCCCTTTCCTGTATGTTTGCTGGACAATATGCAGTACCACTATTACGCCAGATCAGTTGTCGTCGACAATCAGACGATAGACTGTATCTACTCTCATCTGAGAAGAGGACAGCAGACCAGTCGTTATCAGTCCAATTGCGATGTTGATGGCACCATTGCAAACGGGCGGTACGGTGACGTCTGGACAATGGGATGCACACAACAGGACGGCGGGCGTATAGTCCTCCTTCATGCAAACGTCTGGCGACAGTTTTTCGGGAGATCCGCTTGCCAGTAGAAGCCATAAACTGATTTGCTACCTCACTAGCTGTGCTGCGCCGGTGTCTTTTTGTCGATAGCACTATGTACCGATCTTCTGCAGGTGTCGTACTGCGAACACGACCTCCCCGTGACGTTTGCTACACTCTCCATTTGTTTGAAATTATTTCCAAAGCCTTGAAACAACACTGTGGCTGACGTCGAACTCCGTGGCAACATCTGTTGTTTTTCGCCCTTCAATCTTGCCAATAATACGGCCACGCGTAAAATCATCTATACTCGGGGCAAACCTAACCTGTCATTGGAAGGAAGGCTACAGAGTGTATACTTCCACTGCATAAAATAGTTCCGGTCTAAAAGCTCGTACTCCAACTTCAACTGGCACTTAAAAAGGACACAGATGTTCAATACGTTCTGTGTGTGTGCGTTTAAAATATTCAGATCTCAGTTTCAGCGGCATTTCTAAAAATACAGATATTCGTGTTTTGGTGACGTCACTGATGGTTCTCTGTCACAGCATTCTTGTTTGGGTCAAAGTTCAGCTGACAACCCTGGGGATATTTATTGCTGTGGGGTGGGGGGGGGGTCATTAGCGGAAGGATGAGGGCGAAAAAAGTGTTTCCGAGGGCATTTCGCGTTCCTCTCCCTGGTTTCTCCTTCTTGATTGTTGTTTTAAAACACTCTTCTGTCTTTTCGTTTTTTTCGAATGGCATCTGCCGGTCACTCGAGTGTATTTCAGCCGTATAAAACTGGGAAACCTTACGAAGCTCTGCTAAGGTGATCGCTATGAATGTTTTCACTAAATTGATGGAAAAACATTCGCCGAATAAATCGGAAAATGAAATAACAGTTCTTACGGCAGAACTCACTGGTGTTTCAAGTCGCACAATTGGGAGAATGAAGGTTGAATTTAGTATTGAAGTACCTCAGATCCATCGGCAATTTATTTCTTCAAATTAAAATACAATTCTCGCTTTGCTTACATAGAACGTTTTCTCGAAATTAGTTTGGAGTTCCCAATTCAGTTCTCAATATATACCAAGAAACGGCTATCTTTTCCTTTTGAACTTTTGTGCGCAGTTGCCTTAAACGCGTATGAACCGGCATGAAAATTCAGACAAATGAAAGAGTTCCTTTCCGTCGTTAGGCATTTTGGAAAACTGCCACACATAATTCGGAAAATTGCCACACATTCAAAGTGTTCCTCGGAGGAAGAGCAATTTGTGTCCGCCCCCTCAAGGAAAAACATGTGGCAATTTTCCAATGTGTGGCAATTTTCCAAGTTGCTGAAAGATGTGTGGCAATTTACAGTGAACCCTAAAATATCATTAATCACAGAGACCGGCTCTTGTCCAGAACTTATGGCAACAGAGGGTAGTTAAAAATGCATACACATTTAACGGGTATCTGTTATAAAAAAAAATCTAATCAGGGCAAAATTTTGGAACGAACGAAATTTTACCCATAACTGATGACATGATAAAAATACTTTGAATTAAATCCCGCAGTTGGTAATCTTCAAGCCGTTAGTATAAATATATGAAAAATATAAAAAAAAAAAAATAGAGAAATATGTGAAAACAAAATAAGGCCACTTAAGACTTCTTCCCGTGTTTAGCAAAGATAATTTCATTTTAAAAGAAAGAAACGTTACACGTTCTGTAACATCTCAAAAAAAAAAAAAAAAAAAAAAAAGATAGAGAGGGAAATAAACTAACTGCTTGTCTACCGGTCTCCAAAGTGCGCGGGGGTGGGGAGGTGGTTAAAATAGAGGGGTTTGGTAAGGGATCACGGTCACAGACATCCAGCCCTGAGGGCTTGTGGGAGAAGCTTTCCGAGTGAAGGTTAATTACACACCATTAGTGCGGAGTAATACTGGGAGTGAAAAGGTCACCGTAGCTTCGGCCTCATTGTCAGGATAGCTTTGCCCCGAGTATAGGTGATGTCGGGAAGACATACTGAAAATTGCACGTTCGTCAATTAATTCTTTCCCTTTCAACTTTGCGTTTGAACAACAACGGTCAATACGCGTCAAATCCTTTATATCTCTTATCAGCGCTATGACGTCACAAACAAGTTCGGCAATCCAAAATTTGCATACGCGCAACACGTCTTACTGTATTCCGCACTTATGCTAATTTCCACATTTTCCTGCCTTCCATTTTATGGTTGCTATCGTTGCTATTGTCATCCGTCCTTAGCAATTGTCCGGCAGTGTATGTATAGATTGTAACAAGAAATTATTACCACGGAATAAATCGTACTCGTCACTTCGAATATTTCTAATATTTCAGCTCTAGAGCCTTCAATACATTTGAGCCCTCCGCCAAATAAAAGCTTACTTTCCATTCACTCCAACAACTGTTGCGAAGAGTTGTACTAAATAAAGTTGCTTCTCTCTCCCCGGTCTTCTTCCCCCTGCCTTTGCATTTTTATCGCGCCAGATGTGTGCGCTCAAAAATGTTTGAGTAGTGTTTTGATTTATGCGTTCTTACTGAACTATAATGGATGAGAATAAAAAAAAGTGTTGTTCTTCCCTTTTACAGCGCACTCTTATAGCTCTAAGTAAAGTCTCGTACCGCGTGGCATTGCTAGTAGTTGGGGAAGAAAACCGTTTGCGCATGCGTTCGGTAGCCGTTACTGTGTAGGGTAAACGAGCTTAGTTTCAGGTCATTGTTTGCCGTCCTTGAGTAATAGCGTTCGTTAGTCATGAGTGCTACCTCCGAGTTACGTACAAAACAGCTATCAGTAACAGAGTTTTTGCCACTAGAAGGTTGCGCGCCAATCGAGATTCACATGCTTATGAAAGCAATTTAATGGCCTATAAAAGCAAGTATGAAAGCAATATAATGGCGTATAAAAGCAAGTATGAAAGCAATTCAATGCCGTATAAAAGCAAGTATGAAAGCAATTTCATGGCGTATAAAAGCAAGTATGAAAGCAATTTCATGGCGTATAACAGCAAGTATGAAAGCAATTTAATGGCGTATAACAGCAAGTATGAAAGCAATTTAATGGCGTATAAAAGCAAGTATGAAAGCAATTTAATGGCGTATAAAAGCAAATATGAAAGCAATTTATTGCATCATTACAACGCAAGACCACACTGCAGTTGACAAGCCACGAAAACAGTGAAAAGCCTGAAATTGACACTTGTTCCACACCTTCCTGACAGCCAAGATTTGGCACCGTCCGACTTCTGGTTCTTCTTAAAATTGAAAGAGGTGTTGAAGGGTCAACATTTTTCATCCGATGCCGAAGTTGAAGCTGCTGTGCGCGAATGGATGAAAAGCAAACCACAAACTTTTTCATGGACGGAATGAAAAAGTGGATAGCACGTTTGGAAAAATATGTCGCACTAAATCGAGACTATGTTGAACAAGAAAGATGGCACCGAATTTTCGGGTGTAATAAGCACGTCTTTTGAATCCGTTCTGACGCAAATTAAATTTACCAAAGCTATTCAAAGTCAATGGAATCGGTATGGGAAACAATAGTATCTGACGGAAGAAAGAAATTTTTCAATCGGGTTTTTAATCCCTCAGATATTGCTGTAAACGGAATCGTGAGCTTATGCTCTCTGGTTGCAGACTTGTGCGTTAAGAAAAACATGAATTTATATGAAAGACATTTCTCACCGGAAACGCTCTCCAACACAGAAATAATTTTTCAAATCAAACTCTTAGAGACAGAGATATCGACAAAAATAAGATGTGACTTTACGTCCCCTGGCGGTAAAACCATGCATTATTTCAGGAAGAAAGTATTCTCAAAAGGTTTTCCAATATGAGAGGTATCGGTCCAAGAAAAAAAAAAAATTAGCCGAGTTTTCAGGAGACCAGATTTTGCTACAAATACATCAGAAGCAGAAATTAACACTTATGTCCCCTGGTGGCCAAACCATTCTTCACCAAACATTAGAAATTATATGAAAAATATTTTTCTTCAGGTGTTGTTTGCGATACAGGAAGAATATTTCAAATCGGAGTTTTAGAAGCAGAAAAAACTCAGAAAAATCTTTTGACCTTTGTGCCCCCTAGCAGAAAGTCTACGATTTACTTGAAAATTTTGAATTTATAGGAGAAACATTTCGCATCGGAAACACTATCCAACAAAGAAGGAATTTTTCCAATAGGACTCCTAGAAATAGAGATATTGGCAAAAATATGATATACATATACGCCCCCTGGCGTGGAAACTATGCATTATTTCAAGAAAAAAATGTCCCTAAAACCTTTGCCAACATGAGTAGTATCGGTCAACAAACGACTGTTTTTTCAATCAAGATTTTAGTTCCTATTTTGCTGCAAATACATCAGAAGCGGAAATTAAGGCTTACGCCACCTGGTGGCCAAACCATTTTTTACAAAAATTAGAAATTATGTACAAACGATTTTCCATCAGGAGCTGTTTCTGGTGCAGAAAGAATTTTTCAAATAGGAGATTTAGAAGGTGAGATATATGGGGAAACGCAATTTGCCTTTACGCCTCCTAGCGGAAAGTCTATGAATTGCTTGAAAATTTCGAAATTATATGGAAAGCATGTCACACTGAAAACGCTATCCAACAAAGAAGGAATTTTTTAAATCGGACTCCTAGAAGTAGAGATATTGACAAAAATAAGATATACGCCCTCTAGCGGAGAAACTATGGAATATTTTAAGAATAAAATATTCCGAAAAAGTTTATCGATGTGAGTGGCATGAGTCCAAGAAATAATTTTTTTCAATCGATATTTTAGCTCAGATTTTATGGCAAATACATCAGAAGCAAAAATTGACACTTACGCCCCCTGGTGGCCCCAATATTCTTTACCAAAAATTTAAAATTATATGCAAAAGCTTTTCCATCAGGAGGTGTATCTGCTGAAAAAAAAATTTCAGATCATAGTTTTAGAAGAAGAGTTATCAGGAAAAATGTAATTTACTTTCACCCAACCCTAGCGGAAAATCTATGCGTAATTTGAAAAAGTAACTATATTTAAAATACTCTTCGACATAAATGGAATCGAAAGATAAAAGAATTTTAAATATGTGGAATAAAACGTAGTTTTGAATTCGACATCATTTGCATTTACGCCCTCTAGCGGCGAAATTGTACATCGTAGAAAAGAAAAAAACGAAATGAAGGATCATCATTCGCATATTTCAAGCTTCCCAATGCAAAAAGAATTTTTCAAATCGTACTAATAGTTTTTTTTTTTTTGATTGGAGGTTTAACGACCACCGTGAGCAACTCAATGGGCTATAAGCAGTCGCCCGTCCCTAATTTAGGGTCACTGGTTCCAGGGAAGGGAGAGAGCCAGTGGCGTAAGACAAACACAACATCCATGCCAGACCGGGATTCGGACCCGGACCCCTTACGGACGAATGATAAGAGGCCAGCGCCTTAGACCACTGCGCCACCGGGGCGGCTCTAATAGTTTCAAAGATATCGTGTCTACAGACGGACGGACGGACGGACAAACCGATAACATAAGCACGATCTTTTTTTTTACAGAAGACGTGCTAAAAATAAGGTTGCCGCCCCGGTGGCGCAGTGGTCTAAGGCGTTGGCCTCTGATCATTCGTCCGTAAGGGGTCCGGGTTCGAATCCCGGTCAGGCATGGATGTTGTGTTTGTCTTACGGCACTGGCTCTCTCCCTTCCCTGGAACCAGTGATCCTAAATTAGGGACGGGCGACTGCTTATAGCCCATTGAGTTGCTCACGGTGGTCGTTAAACCTCCAATAAAGAAAGAAAGAAAGAAAAATAAGGTTGCATTGTTTAAGAGAAATAAATTTCTTTCATTTTGACACCATTTTTATTATTTTAACTTGTCGGAAACTTATTTTATACGATTAGAGACCTTACTTATCAATCAACCCTTGTACATATTTCATATTTCGAGTACAATTGAGTGTACTACAGGGCGTATCGTATGAGCCCAAACACGAATGCTTAAAATATCACTGGAGTTGAGGTCAATTTTCATTTCACTGTTCTTATATTTGTACTGAATAATCGTGTATCACAGAAAAAAAGGAGGTAACATGAAGGGAAAGCTACGCAATTAATAGATATGGATGATATGCTTTTTTTGTTTGCTTGATAAACTGAAAAACTGGTTTAATTATCAAGACTGAAAACACTGATGTATGGGAAAATACGGGGTCATTTTATATGAGATGCACAATTTGATAACGCCACGAAGTTGATGATGCGATCTCAACGATGTTTGCGTCAGTTGTAGTGTGGGATTTAAGGAAGTGGTGCGTGACCTCATCGCTGCCTTATAGTGCGCGGCGTTTTAAATTGACGAGGGTTAGAAATGGCTCGTGCAGACGCCTCAGGTATTGTCACGCGTGACTATCAAAGGTCGTACATCAAGATTGAAACTTTACGTGCCAAAAATCCAACAGACATCCACAGTGCTTTTGGTGAGGTTTGTGATGACGAAACAATAGACGGAACACAATTCTCCGCTGGGCTACTTGTTTACGTGAAGGACGTTTAAGCATAAACAACGACCCGAAGTCAGGGAGACCGAAAACGGCAACGGATGACCGAAATGTGTCCAACAAGACCGTCGACCAACATGCGAGGAAATTCAGAAGCTGCAGAAATTTCAGAAAAATCAGTATTCCTTAGTTTGACGAACGAGTTCAGAAAAGGGAAATTTTGGCCTGATGGGTCCCTCATGATTTGACTGCCGCACAGAAACAGACTCCTGTGGACAGCGCAGCAAAGATTCGTCACTGAAGGCAACGCCTTCCTGTTACGAGTTGCTGTTATAAATGAAAAGTGGGTTAGAGACTTCGAACTTCAGTTGAAATTGCAATCGAGTGAGTGGAGAAGTCCATGATACCCCCGACCCAAAAAATAAAAAATCCGATAGGTACAATCGAAGGTCAAGTAAATGATGATCTTCGCGTTTCGTGATGAACTTAGCGTCAGCATGACAGGTACTTGTGGAACAAGTGTCACAGCAACTTGCTACCCTGGCTCCCTCCAAACCTTGCGCAGAAAAATGCACAGCAATCGACCTGACTTCCTCAGAGATGGGCCTCTCATTTTGCACGACAATGCAAGACCACACATGGAGAAGGTAGTGACAGCTTTACTGGAGTAGTAAAGGTGGAAGGTGTTACCTCACACACCCTATAGCCCAAACATGAGTACACCAAACTTTGACTTGTTCCCCAAGCTCAAACAAATCATGCGTGGACAGCTACTTTCCCGGAGGACCTTTGTGCAGCAGTTAAAGGTCCTGAACAAAAGGGGGGACCAGACTGGAATTGTGGACCTTCCAAAACGTTGGGACGACGTTATTCAGAAGCAGGAAAGACTACATTGAAGGATTGTTCCAAACATCGCCTAAAACACTTCCGGTATGTACAACTGACCTCGTGATCTGTACTTAAAATTTCTGAGAGCGTAATTGCTCAGGACTTTTAAGTAGAGATCAACATTCGTGATTTTGTCCAAAACGAATAATAGGCCTAAGCCGAAACACGAAATACAGCTCCATGTCATCAGTGATTGCAAATCCAGAGTATCTAGGCCATTTATTCGGATAAAACAGCTACATGGGTAGAACAAGTCAGTTCGTTGTAGAGCCAACTCTGGTTCACCGCGTGGCATAGACGCATATATTTCACGGATACTGTACTGAGGTATAACATGCCAGGTAGTGTCCAAATTGTGGGCCAGTCTGCCGGCATTCTAGAATGGGTGTATGTGGAGCCTCATCTTGTCCCAAGTAGCTTCGATCTGTGAGAGCTCGGGCGGTCGGAATGGCCATGGAAGGGTGTCGGCATTATTGAGGAAGGCCTAGGAAAGCAGCGCCTTATTTGACCGTCCGTTATCCTGTTAAAAAAAGTGGCGATTCTGCGACAGGAATGGCAACACAACAGGTTTAAGAATGTCGTCGACGTACCATTCACCCGTGAGGGTGATACGGAGGACTACCAAAAGTGTCTGGTTGTTTTAGGAAATGGCTCCTCAAATAGTCACTACCGGTGTGCGATCCGTGTGCCATTCCACGGTAAAGGCAGGATACGTGCGCAAATCATCGGCGCCAAGTAAAAAGTGTGAATCATCACTTAAGACAACACAACACCGCCGGACCCTATCCCACGTTGATTGGGCCCGACACAAATGCAACTGGTGCCGGCGATGCCCGCTGGCCAGTGGTAGGCAGCGGATTGGCCTCCTCGAATGTAGTCTCCCATGCCGCAATTCGTGTGACAACGGTCTGGATGGCTACTTCCGTTCCTGTAGACGACGCAACATGGCCGCGAATAATTGAAAGCGACGAAACTGGTTCTCTTCATGCGGATCTCACAATCGCTCGATTATCGCGTTCTGTTGTTGCCCTCGGCTGTCCAGTTCCTGCCAGCGTGCCGCTAGGTTGTGCCCACCTCAACAAAATGGCGCCAACGGCGTCCGATTGCCGCGTTTCTCCAACCCAAATGCCTAGAGATACGGCGACTTCACGAACCGGCCTCTCTCAGCCCAATTATACGTCCGCTCTCAGCCCAATTATAGCTAACGGAACTCCTCGTAGTGTGCACTGATCCGACGTCGAGGCATCCTCACAGTCTTCGAGGTTAATGCAACAACACTCCTTGGTCACAACTGTCCCTGCGTGCGAGATTCACTCTTGATATACGCTGATCTATGCGCGGTTCCCATGCGCTGTGATTGGTCTTTTTTTTTATTGTTTGGATATTCGGCTCTGCCGTACTTGCATGCGGAGTTTCATCAATATCGAACGACTTTCTCGCCTTGCTTCGTTTTCTTACCCTTTCCAACCGTAGGTTGAAGAAGCGTATATGCTCAAGCTTTGTCCGTTTGTCTGTGTGCCTGTCCGTCCATCCGCATGATAACTCGCGTGAAAATGGTTCGATTTCGATGAACTTTTAGTATGTAGTAAAGGATAACCTGGGAAGGAACCCTATTGAAAATGGAGAAATGGGGTCACAGGTCAAGATTATGGAGGGGATCCATTCCATCGCCTTTATGTGTCATAACGTACGTGAAAATGCTTCGATTGCAACAAAACCGCATCATGCTGTTCCAGAGGAACACTGCACCGGTTCTGTTTAACATAATCGAAACGGGGTCAATGGTCAGGCAGGGCACAGGAGCGAGATTTATTCCACAGCCATTATCCTCATAACTTGAGTAAAAATGCTTCTATTGCGACAAAACTTCAATATGTTTTTCCGGAGGTATACTGAACCCGTTCTGTTTAATGTCATCGAAATGAGGTCAAAGGTCAGGGCACAGGAGCGAGATTTATTCCACAGCCATTATCCTCATAACTTGAATAAAAATGCTTCTATTGCGACAAAACGTCAATATGTTCTTCCGGAGGTATACTGAACCCGTTCTGTTTAATATCATCGAAATGAGGTCAAAGGTCAGGGCACAGGAGCGAGATTTATTCCGCAGGCATTATCCTCATAACTTGAGTAATGATTTCTGGTATGTTAGAAAGCGTATCATCATGAATGCATTGCATGATTTTACTAACTTGTTTTTCTGGTAAAGAGCATAAAACCTTTTTGCCGGTGGTGGGATTAGATCTTTTTACTTGGAAGCGCCTGTTCTCCCAACTGACCTATGCCGGACAGCTTATCACTGCTTCATTGTCGATTTGATTAATGCGTCACCTCGGTAGCACGTCATCTACATCATGTCACCTAGTACGTTATATATTTGGCGTCACGTAATACGTTACACATCGGACTGTAAACCGCGACTCGTCAGTCTAAAGCATTGCTTTCCATTGGTCTACAGTCTAAGATCGGCGATTTTTACATCACGCTGATTGGCTTGTATTAATGGAAATGATTAGTGGCTTGTGGCTGACTGCTCGGCCTTAGTAACCCATGTCGTGCAGCGTTTTGCGCAATGTATTCGTGCTAACACTAAACCCAGTAGTGTTACATAAGGTTTGCTGGATTTGGAACCATGTTGATCTGGGTCTTGAGCGGACAGTTCTTTGCAGAACTATTCTGTACTATTCGGTTATCTTCGAAAGCTTACCGTGTAGTTTCGTGGCAAATTCATTCCCAGTCCACTAACCATTGTATATTCAATTAACAGCAGTCTGCTTTTGGATCTTCAGTGCCGCTGAAACGTCATATGTGGAGCGAATGCTTATTTGGCACCTTATTTTGAATCCACTCCTGAAACCAGTCAACTGTAAGCACTTTACATTCACAGTTGTGCTTCATATCACAGCCTTACAAGAGAATTTATAGTCGAATTTGCAACGTACTACTTTTGTGGGATCTAATTCACTATCAATAGAGAGTGTCCAAATATTAACCGCGTATACTACTGCGTAATCACCTGCACTTAGAACGAAAGCGATGCTTGTAATTTCCTGTCAGTAAAATATTGGTAAACATTCGGTTAAATGGTTTCTTTTCAAAGTTTGGTTTAAAATTGCGCACCCGATGTTCGGTATATAACATCCGTATTAGATGATTGTGTGCACGAAGAAGCTACACAGTTTGAAAAGTTAAGCGGAAAACGAGAGACGGTAAAATAATACACGTATAACACATCTGTATCAGGAAGATTCCAATTTGATATTTGGTTATACAGGGTGTTTCGAAAGGGGGTATACAACTTTGCAAGACAATAGAAGGGAAATATTAAAAGATGAATAATTAGTCTTGCTGTGCAAATGTAGAGTAACACTTGAAGTTTCAACACAAAGAGTCAAATTTCAGTGTGACTGCATCCAGTAATTAAGCAGACGTCCCACCTGTAGTCAATTTCCTGCCACATACGGCATAGCATATCAGACGTAACAACAGCAATGGCGGCAGTATTTCTTCTACGCAGCTTATCGATATTGTTTGGTAGCGGTGATGCATAGAGAAACGATCTTTAGCAAAGCCCCACAACAAAAAAATCTAGCGGTGTAAGATCGGGGGAATAAGGTTGCCACGCAACAGGCGCACCTCTACCAATCCACCTACCTGGAAAACGAGTATTTAGGTACGCCCTTATGTCGTTTAGGTAATGCGGAGGTAATTTGTAAATTTGAAAGGTTTGATATGCAGACAGTGTCGCAGAACGCGCCACATAGTCACATGCAGAATGTCAGTTTCCTAAGACGCACGTCTCGTTGACTTTCGAAGACTTCTAACGAAACTCTCACGCACTTTGACCACAACAGCGTCGGAGGCACGCGTCTTGTCATCGGATGACGAGTAGAACAGCCTGTTTCCACAAAATTATTGTGCCACACGTAGATCGTATGCCTACTCGGAATTTCTTTGCCGTATTGCGTGCGAAAATTCCTCCGAACTTGTGCCACAGACTGTTTCCTCGAACCAAAACACCCAGCGTGCTCGCTCTTGCACCTTCGAAAGTCTCCATTTTGCAAGCGTTTGACGTGGAACGCCCTCTCGTGGCGGAATTCGGTAATCCAGTGACGTGGCAGAAAATTGTTGATTTCCGCTACATTGTGCGATTGACTCAGCTTCTGTACATCATCCGAGTTATTCTCTGTAGCCCTGCGAAGTTGTATGCCCCATTTTAAAATACCATGTATAAGGATGCATAACTCTTTTCTCAAAATTCAAGAGAAATTTTATATGAACAATACTCAAGAACCGAAGGTTCAAATTTGAGGCGAAGCCTTATTATAGTTCAAACAGGGCTTCAGGTTTCTTGCCCCTAACAAGATTTAATAATCGCCTGAAAAATCGCTGTCACAGCTCTGTCAAACGGGAAAGACGTGACGTCATAGGTCCAACGGTCTTGAAAACAGGAAGGAAAATATGTTCCATAGGATAGATTAAAATGTAAAGTTATTGAAATTAGGGGTAGAGTATATGCATCGATTAGGCAAGCTGCTAAGTATTGTAGCAATCTAAAACTAAACTGTGCTTTTAATTAATGATTAAATTTTATTTTGATGTCCCATGGCATTTGTTAAGGTGGAGGGTTACTATAACATTTCCTTTTGTTTCTGCAGATGATTTAATTAGTAGGCAAATATTCAATACAATTGTATCTCAGAGTATCATTATATATTTTTTTGCTTTTATTATTTATTATATTTATGATATTCGTCCTGCTCTTATTATGAGATAATACGTTTCAGTAGGATTCTACTTTTGCTATTGCTTATTGATTTAATTTAATTGGAGGTTATAATTATCTAAGGGCCAAGCTATTAAAAAAGTGTAATGTTATACTGTAATGTTTACATTTTGAAAATGTGAACAATTACTTTGTTTTATTTTGTATACCATTCGAACTGCTTCCTAAAAATTAATTTAATTGCATAAATGTATTTTGACTTTAATGAAAAGAGCCGATTCATTTTTGCAATAAACGATGAGTTTTGCACTGAAAAAGGCCGTTTTTTTTTATTTTCAAAAACTACGTATTGTGCCCTGTAAAGGGCTATTTTTTAGTTCAAAAATCTATGAGTTGTGCTCTGAAAATGGCCGTTTTTCATTTTTTTAAATCATTTGCTAACTTTATTTTGTATATTTACTGCCGTTCATGCGATGATGAATTGCATTGCTGGATTGAACTGCTTTTACCTCGTGCTAGTTAGAGATTGATAACTGTTCTAACAGAAAATGTAAGATTTTGCAAGTACTTTTATCCAGAAAACATGCAGCAAATTTTCGAGCTGTCCTTTCTTCAAACGAACTGGGGTTGCGGTTAACCAACCATTTGCGAGGAAGGAAAGCGCAGCCGCAGTTGAGCTGAAAACAGAATAGCACTTACCACGGAAATGAGACGCTCATTGTTTAAGCGATTTTGCAGATAAGATTGCCCTCAAGTTCTGAGATCATGTCAGAAAATAAAGAGTGCGGCGATATTCGTTTATATCACTTTAATGTGGTACCATCTTAATCTCTTTTTAACACAACTGAGGAAAATAATTTTCAAAATACTCAATATTCAAGGTTTCGCTTTCTCAGAATTTAAATCCGCAATTTCTGTAAATTCTACTTCAACCAAGAATGAAAATCCGGGAAACTTTTTCCGGATAGATTTCTAGCGATGAAACACTTAAGACAAAACCGGTTTACGTTATAAACTATTGGATATGTCCTTCCTAGAAGTATAATAGACTTTCCTGCTAGGTAAACGAGAGTGCATTTAGAAAATTGTCGTCTTTCAGTTTTCTTTATTTTTCTTTTTGGCTAGGTAGCTCTTTTGTTCTGCGTAGTTTTATACCACTTTTCTACATTGCAAGATCAGATTCGGTTTGTTGAACAACGACTTTTCAACATTAATCTTCTTGCTGATGTGCACTGAGGTATTGACTTTTTTTTTACTCAGAAAATGGCTGCTTTTTCCATTTAGAAATGCATTTATCTTTGGCTGTTAGGGGTCATAAAGGAAAATGCGACCCTATGGCTTAGGACTTTTCCAGATGAAAGAAGATTTGAAAAGGGAGCACTTTGAAAGAATTGAAAGGAAAAAAAAACGCTAAGAAAATATAAGTGATTGACAACGATAAACAACTGTTGATAGAACTCTGCCGTATCTACTGAGTTTAATAAATGATTAAATCTTCTTTGAAATCAACGTTTTCCAGACATGTTCCCAAAATTAATTCACAAAATTCATATGTGACTGATATGTTTAAAAAAATATTATAAAGATTTTTGTTTTGCTTTTTTTACCTCCTCCTTTCCGGTAAACTCGAGAAGGACAAACTTTTGGCAATCACTCCTAGACTACCCATTCAGCACAAAACGTTTCAGATATGTATCAATAATGTTACAATCTCTCATTTTCGTTACACTTTCAGCGACATCTTGCAATTACGTTTCAGGAACATCTATTTTGGAACATAACTCTTTGTACATTACAGTTATGTTGAAAATAGCATTCACCGAGGCTACTCGTTTATAGTTTCCATTGCACATAATTGTTACCTTGATGTTGCATTCCGGCGATATTTAAGATTTTTGGCTTGGCAACGGCGTGGATGTGCAATTGTGGATGCGCACTTATGCGATTTCACCGAAGCACTCTCGTAGTCCTATTTCCATGTGCTACTGGGATATTCTTTGTAGCTACTGGGATATTCTTTGGTGCTACTGGGATATTCTTTGGTGATACTGTAGTACTCGAGTTAGCTGGTTAGTTGATTTAATATTTCAACCTTATTTTTTTTTTTTTTTGTGATTCAAGATCATCTGAAAATAAGTAATTGTTTTGATTATGATAATTTTTAAATTCTAAAAAACATTTTATAAAATCTAAGTAGATGGCTGTGTTGCTCTATTAGTATACTATGCCGGCATGTTTTTTTACGTGAAGCTGAGAAATGTCATATTGGTAGGTATTTAGAGAAATGACGAATTTGATTTTCTTTCTTTTTTTTTTTTTTTTTGCTGAAATACAGTCTGTTCCACATGCCTAATAGAAATATTCGACACCGTCATTTGGGACCGATATCGGTTATGTTTCGAAGTTACGTAACGTTTGAGGACATTTTGACGTAACCGTAAGGTTTCTGAAACATTACTGTTACATTGCGCAACGTATCTGAAAAGTCTCAATGTTTCCGTGCTACGTACTTGTAATAAATACGAAATATTCTGTGCTGTGTGGGTATGTTCTCTTGTTTCGATTGTTATTCGTCGCATCACAATATCTTCTCATTAGATCAAAAATATATCTGTGTCTAATGAATCGCGGAAAACCATGTATTTCTAGAAATACACTTTACCTAATTTTTTCTGTAATTACCAATTTAATCTGCAGATTTACTCATTTGTTTATAATGAAATGCAGTTTTCAGTCAGGAGGTAAAATAGATCGTGTAACATTGAAATTCCGTCAACCTGAAAGAACGAGCGGAAGCGCATGACAATCAGTAAGCGGTTACGTTGACTCAAAATATGCGTATAATTAAAATACGAAACGAATCTTATATCAGTGCTTGCCAATATAAGCAAGAACGCCTCTTGCGGAACGTTCCAACTAAGATTAGGGTCTTCATTGGAAGAGTCTTCCGGCTTCGAGCTGAGATTACTAGGAGAGGCAAAATTCGCCAATCATATCGCTAAATGAGTGCATCTATAAAGGGACAGATTATTGGTCTCCCACAGGGCAGATCGTCGACTAGCCGTATTGCGCAGTATTTGAGCAGTGACAACGTAACAGGGCATTGATGCTGCTAATAGTTTGCTAATAGTTAGTGTGTCTAATAGTTTGCTAATTGTTTGCTTTTGCTAATAGTTTATACGAGGACGTGAAACTTCTGGTGAGCTTCGAACTGGATCACGCAGCAAGACCGTTTTATTCCGCGACAAGTTTCTGCCTCCCCTACAGTAGCAACTCGGTCTAGTGTGATAAATGTCGATTTAACCAGTGTCGTTAGTGTTGACCCCCATCTCGAACACTGGAGGAGGTAGGACTTCACGCAGTGATTCCATTGTGTCTTTAGGTTTTATTGAATGATCATAGTCGCGCAAGCGTCTGCACTGGCGCAGGGATCAAGTAAATTTGCAAGCAGAATGCCTTCATGTGATCTTCAGCGACAAATCCTGCTTTTGTTTGGGGTCCAGTGATCCCGGAGTTCACGTATTAAAACCACATGGAGAACAGACCGAATGGAAGAGGTAACTGTCTGGGAAGCAGTACATCTCTAGCATTACTCACAGGCAGTTTAACAGCTCGGGGATACATGGCAATTATCTTGGATTCTGTTGCCATCTCTTTCATAAAATGGAACCTGGCAGCATTTTTCAGCGAGATTAGGCGCCTACACATAACGGAAACACTTCCAGGGAACGTCTACGCACTTTCAACGTCCTGGAATGGATAGCAAGATCCCCGGATTTGTCCTTACTTGATCATGAACGGGATATGGTTGTACTGCATTTCAACACCCATTCCCAGCTAGAGCAGGCGACGGCTGCCCTATGAGACGAATTGCAGGAACCGTGAAGGCCAGTGCCACAACAGTTCGTGAGGTGTCCCTGCTATTGAATACCACGACGCATGACTAAGTGCACTGCCAACCGAAATGGTTGTACTTAGTACTAATGTGGCTTATTTTTCAGGTAATAAAACTGCCCATTAGTTTTGGAAAGTATCGATTCTTTCCTGTCTTCTATTTTGTCCCGTCCGTGAACATCAGTTCAATTTTCCCACCACTTTTAAGTGGCACAATTTCAGTGTTACAGAGCGTTACATGATCCGTTTTTTTGGCCTTGTTCGATCGAAAAACATGTATATCGCATGTTTGTTTTAAGGCACATGGAAAGACAATAAAAAAGATTGGCAAAGGCGTGGATGTAAATGCGCATTTATGCCATTTCACCGAAGTATTCTCGTAGTCCTATTCACTTGTCGCTGAAGCAGACGCCATTTACAAAAAAGAAAGTGGTGAATAGAAACTAATCGTATTTGTTCCGAAGAAAATGTCAGCTGTCATGTTATCTGTGTCTTTAGTGTGGCGAATATCAGAAGTATACGAATAGTTTTAATTGCGGAGAATATATCAGCTACCGCGTTGTACATGCCTTTGGTGGGGAGGACGTCGGTAGTAAAATGAGAAAGAAAATTCAAGTGACGCATATACGTTGCTGAAGTTCTCATTGTCTTTTCCATAAAAATGTACGTCAGAAATATACGAAGAAACTCGGTAACTATTATTTATGGAAAGCAAAAGAATCTAGTGTTTCAAAATGGTCGTAGTTCGTAAAATTTTTAAAGAAACACGTAATACAAATAATTATCAGCGAACGCCTTTTGAGATGGGTCATTTAAGTGATACAAAACATTGCAGTCCGTTTATCTGGGCTGTTGTGAAATTATACTAAAGTTCAAAGTAGTATCAGTTGCCTACAATGTTTGGGTCATTACACAGAAACACGCAAAACTCAAGTGAATCTAAGAAATAGTTGAGCTTGCCTAAATCGTTAGATAATAGTAGTGCACCTCCCGGTGGCGCAGTAATCTAAGCGCTGATTTTCTTACGGTTCTTCTGAGTAAGCCCGGTTTTGAGTCAAGGATGGGGCATGGGTAGTGCGTTTACCACTTGCTCGGCGCTGGCTCTCACCCACTTCCTTAGAGCCAGTGGCCTAAATTAGCGACGGCTACTGCTAATAGCCCTTGCAATTTCTCACGGTGGTCGTTAAACACCGAAAGAAAACAAACACAAAAACAAGAAAGATGACACCAAATTTCCGGTTGTACCGCGCACGACTTTTGAATCCGTTCCAATGCAAATAAAATTTATCAAAATTATTCAAAGTCAATGGAACTAGTTGGAAAACAACAACAATCGTATTTCTACGAAACATCCAGAATTAGAAAGAGCTATTTACCTCCACCAGAAGCTAAAAAGTAAGCTACGAAGCTTAACAAAGTGCGCACAAAACATTTCTCGTAGCAGAAGGGAAGTAAAGATACTTTTCAAATCGAACAGTTAAAAGAAGAAATATAGAAGAAAACATGATATAACTGTACGCTTTCTAGCGGAAGAATAATGGAAAAGTTGAAAAGAGACGAAAAATATTCTTCACGGAAAAAGCTATGCCAAGGAAAAAGAACTTTTCAAATACTTCTCCCGGAAGCAGAGATAGCGAGAAAAAGATTTTGACCTTTATTTCTTCTAGCGGGAATTCTATGCATTATTTAAAGACGATAATGCTCTACATCTCTCTTGTAGCGAATGGCATACAGTAAAAAAAAAAAAGGAATTTCCCTAAGGGTTTTTAGAAGCGGAGATGCAGGTACAAACAGAAATACCACCGAGCGACTGAACTATGATGTACAAAACTCCTCAGATAGAATGCTTAAGTGTTCCACAAGCTAAATGGCATCCGGTGATGAAAGAATTTTTTAAATCGCACATGTAGGAGCAGATATATTGAGAAAAACAGATTAAACATCAGCGGCCCTAGCGGTGAAATTGTGCCCTATTTTGTGTAGAAAATACACACAAAACAGTTTGCATAGTTAATAGTATCTGACCGAAAATAATTTTTTCAATCGGGTTTCTACTGACTAAGATATTGGTGAAGACGGAAACGTAATTTCACGCCCTGTGCTGTCACACTTGTGCGTTAAGAAAAAATTAAAATTATGTCAGAAATGTTTCGCACCAGAAATGCTCTCCAACAAAAAAATAATTTTTCAAATCTGACTGTTAGAAGCAAAGATATCGACATATATATTATATGCATCTACGGCACCTGGCCAAAAAACTGTACATTGTTTTAAGAAGAAAGTATTCTGAAAAGGTTTTCCGAGGTGAGAAGGATGAGTCCATGAAATAATTTTTTCAGTCGAGTTTTCAGAATGTTTGATTTTGCTGCAAATACATCAGAAGCAGATGTAAATACTTGCGCCCTCTGGTGGCCAAACCCTTCTTTACCAAAAAATTAAAAAAAATATTTATATTTACAAAGCATTTCTTATCAGGAGCTTTATCCAATGCAGGACGAATTTTTCCAATCGGGGTTTTAGAAGTAGAAATATAGGGCAAAACGCAAATAAACTTTACACTCTCTAGAGGAAGATCTGTGCTTTACTTGAAAGTTTTGCACCGAATCACTCCAACAAAAAAGAAATTTTTCGAATTGGATTCTTAGAAGCAGATATCGGCAAAAACACTATATACCTCTACGCCCCCTGGCGTAAAAACTATGCATTATTTTAAGAAGGTATTAAGAAAATGTTTTCCGAGGTGAGCGGTATCAGTCCACGAAAAAAAATTTTTAATCGAGTTTTCAGAAGCTCAGATTTTGCTTCAAATGCACAAGAAGCAGAAAAAAATTGCTTAAGCCCCTGGTGGACAAATCATTCTTTACCAAAAATTAGAAATTACATGCAAAACATTTCCCATCAGGAACTGTATCCTATGCAGTAATGATTTTTTTTTAAATTGGAGTTTTAGAAGCAGAGATATCGTGGAAAATGTAATTTAATTTTACACTCCCTAGCGGAAAAACTATGCATTACTTGAAAAAGAGATTATTTCTAAATTTGTCTACGATATAAATGCCATCGAAAGGAAAAATATTTTTTTCAGTCGGATATTTAGATGTATTTCGCTTGGTTAAAAAGTATGGAATAAAATATATTTTGATATCATCTGCATTTACGCCCTCTAGTGGGGAATTTGTGCATCGGAAAAAACCCGGAATGTAAGGATCATCTTTCTCACATTTCAAGCTTCGCAATGCAAAACGAATTTTTTAACTCGAACGAATAGTTGAATAGATATGGCATCCACAGACAGACGGACGGACGGATGGGCAAAGGGACAACATAAGCACTATCTTTTTTTACAAAAGAAGTGCTAACAACAGCTGCAGTGCATATGTTCGTAAAAAGAAAAAGAAAAACCGTCCAAGTTACCTTGGGCCTGGCTGAAAAGCTACCTAAAGAATGGCTGAATACTATATTTAGCTGATAGAAAAGAAACACCGATATATTTCTCATATTTTAAGAAAGTAATCTACAACCAAACGGCAATTCAGATGTTCTCTTTAAAATATGGAAAATACTCTGAAATTTTTTAGCAAAAAAAGCATAAATTTAGGTCAGGTAATATACAGTCCGTCTTCTGTAGCCTTTCTTGAAGCATTATTTTTAAGATCTGCCAATTTGGATTGTTTATTTTTACTTTAAAAATTTACTTTGTTAGCTGACAACAGTTTTCCCTTTTCTGAGCGTTGCCTCTTTGGGACCGGTAGTTTCAAATTTGAAAAAGTCAGCCTTATTTGTTCATGGTAGTCGTTACCCCCTTCTTTCCTCCCTTTGGATACACTTTCCCTGAAAATGGGAGCTTTGGCCATTTACACTGTAACTATTCTTAGATGTTTCAGCGAATGTTCATGAAATTTTCTGAGAATGCCGTCTACCTGTAGGTAAGGAACAATGAATTCAAATTAAACTTATCTCAGTACACAATATGTACGAGCACCTGAAATAAAACTTACGAAAGATGACGTTGTTTCAGTAGGCTGTGTTACTTTTTTATTGTCTTTTAAGCAAACTGTTGTTCTCGAGAAATTATCTATCCATCGTTTTATGGGTTTATTTATGAAGAACATGCATCATTAAGGCACATGTATTTTTGCTTTTTGAATGGAGATTTAACGACTACAGTGAGCAACTCAGAGGGCTATAAGCAGTCGCCCGTCCCTAATTTAGGGCCACTGGTTCCAGGGAAGGAAGAGAGCCAGCATCGTAGAACAAACACAACATCCATGTCTCACCGGTATTCGAACCCGGACCCATCTTGGACGAATGATCAGAAGCCATCGCTTAGACCACTGTGCCACCGGGGCAGCTACATATATTTGTCTTGATTAAAAAAGCATATAATATAAAATTGCATGTATCCATAAAGATGTGAACTACGTTTTCATAACTAAACTGATTCACTTAGAGTTATCAAATTGGTAAGATCTGTAATTTGAGTGCATTATTTAAGCCTGTAAATTTTGATGAAGAGCCTTTCACAAATTGAAAAGGAGAAACTTCCGATAATGTATGAAAATCCTTCCACAAATTGAAAAGAAGAAACTTCCGATACTGTATGAAGATCCTTTCACTAACTGAAAAGGAGAAACTTCCGACAATGTATGAATATCCTTCCACAAATTGAAAAGGAAAAACCTCCGATAACATATGAAGATCCTTTCACAAATTGGACAGAGAAACTTCCTATAATATATGAAACCCCTTTCACAAATTAAAAAGGAGAAACTTCCGATAACACTGGACAACAATGAAATTGCTTCTGACGGGAAAGTGTGCAATTCTGTATGAAATTAACCCACTGAACACGAATATCGCCATGAAAAACTTTCATTGGCTCTTGTTTCGGAAATGCAGCTAATGGAACGTTAAAAATTTGTGATTTTTAGTAAAAAAGTAGGTATAATGAGTAATATTTTTTTTATGTAACATATTAATAAATTTATGATAAATAAATGTTAGTAAATGTATATTAAAATGGTACGGAAATAAAAATAAAGTAAGAACATCAGGTTCGTACGGCGTTTTCCGTACTCTTAGGCACCAACAGACCAGAAAGTATTGCATCATTGGGTGAAAAGTCCGGAGTTCCCGTGACATCCGGTGTAGTATTATTACCCGATGTGATGTAATCCTTTCAGTTTTAACAGCCCAACGGTAAAGAGCTCAGTCCATTTGTTTCTTTCCCTTCATTGGTGAGTGTACTCTAGTGATAGCAGCCTGTTAAAGTGATCCTTGTATTGTGACATTACGCAGCTATGCCGCGTGCATGTGTGAATAAGGCGGATAACTTTTGCTATATATGTGGTAAAGTGACATTTGCTACACAGAAAAAGTCTATTACTCCGGTTGTTAAAAAGGCTTATCATTTGTATTTCGGCTGCAGGATAGGCGACGAGGATAAAGACTGGGCTCCACATGCATGTTGCCGCACGTGTGCAACGAATCTGTCACAGTGGCTTAATGGCAAAAGAAAAACAATGGATTTTGCTGTTCCTATGATTTGGAGGGAGCCGACAAATCACATAAATGACTGTTATTTCTGTATGGTGCCACCAGTGGCTGAAGGTATCACAAAGAAGAAGAAATGGAAAGTAGAATATCCAAATATACCTTATGCTGTACGACCTATACCTCATTCTGAAGAACTCCCCATTCCCAAGCCTCCGACAAATTTTGTTATCTATTTAGATGAGGTCCAGGAAGACGATTTGTGTAATCCGAAACCGTCAATGTCACGTATTAATGAAAGCGATGACGAATATACATCTTTTGAGTCTATGCCACATAAAATTACATCAGAGGAACTGAACGACCTTGTTCACGGTTTGAATTTAACCAAAGTTAAAGCAGAGCTACTAGCGTCAAGGCTTCGTCAATGGAATCTTCTAAAACAAAATGTTCGAGTGAATTCGTTTCGTATTCGTCACCGACAATTCGAGCAATTCTTCCAAAAGAGTGAAAGCTTTGTGTTCTGTTGCAATATTAACGGCCTAATGCAAGGACTAGGAATACAACATGTCACGCAAGAATGGCGTCTATTTATAGACTCTTCCAAGTAGAGCCTTGAGATGGTTTTACTGCATAACGGGAATCAGCTACCGTCCATTCCAGTTGCACATGCGGTGCACATTAAAGAGACCTACAACAACCTTAAATAGCTGTTGGACAAACTCAATTACAGAAATTATGGCTGGCTTATCTATGCTGACCTGAAGTTGGTATCTCTGTTGATGGGCCTTCAGCAGGGATACACAAAGCACTGCTGTTTTCTTTGTCACTGGGATAGCCGAGCTACATGTCTGCACTACATCGGTAGAGACTAGCCTCCTAGGACGTCTTTGACACCTGAATAAATGAATGTTTAGAACAGACCACTGGCAGATCCTCAGAAAATCATACTACCCCCTCTGCACATAAAACTCGGTCTTGTAAAGCAATTGGTTAAAGCCATGGACAAAACTAAACCAGCGTTCAGGTACTTGCATGACAAATTTCCTCGACTGAGCGAAGCAAAAATAAAAGAGGGAATTTTTGTGGGTCCGCAGATCAGACAGCTCTTTCAAGATTCGCAGTTTGAGGACATGCTTCAGTGTGATGAAAGAGAAGTGTGGGATTCCTTTTGTCAAGTATCAACAAACTTCCTGGAGAATTCCAGAGCTGAAAATTACGAAGATCTCATTACCGACCTGCTTGCTCTGTATCAAAAATTTGGCTGTAATATGTCTTTAAAACTCCACTTCCTGGATTCTCACCTGGATTTCTTCCCGGATAACTGTGGCAAATTTAGTGATGATCATGATGAACGGTTTCATCAAGATATAGCCGTAATGGAGCAACGATACCAGGGAAAGTGGTCCACTTTGATGCTCACAGACTACGTTTGGACACTCTTCAGAGATGCCCCTCTGGTGGAATACAAACGAAAGGCAAGGAGAAGTAAAACGTCATGAACTGATAAGTGATTTCTATCTATGCATGAAAGAAAATAAAAACAAATAAAAAAGAAAACTAGTTATTCATCACTAGGATAGCTATACTAAAAATAGTAAAACCAACATTAAAATTAATAAGATTCTGATTAATCTATAGAAGCTCACTAAGGTAATTTAATACATGCAAAGATTATTAAATACACTGCTCGTGTATTTTATAATATTTCTCATGTATTCTGGAGAGTTAATTCTGCTCTTTCTGATCATACAGATCCACAGTCTTAAGTTTATATATTTTTTCTCTGGTTAAAATCTCCGCGCGTTGGTTTCTTGCTGTATGAGGAGGCCATCAGCCCCACCCTCACTGCCCCCCAGCGTCTAGGGAGTGGCGGAAGAGGTCAGCCATGTTCTTCTCTTGTGAGGAGAAAAGTTTTTGTCACACAAGAGGTAAGCTCTCTTCCTTGTTTTTGGGTTCTAGGTTTTATAAGTTCAATGTTTGTACTTCGTGTACTTTTTCTCTGTCGTTTTTTAGCTTTTCAGCTTTTAGGCATTGGTTTGTCTGTTAACATTTTTGCGGGTTTTAACTCTTTCTTTTCTTTGTAACTTTGAGCGTCTTTTGGGGTACCTAGGAACAGAAGATGGCTAAGCTTGTTCCTTTTCTATGCGCTGTCTATGCGCTGTTTTTTCAAAGTAGTTAAGTTCTTAATAACTAATTAATTATGCACTTAAAGCACTGCTGAAATACTTTGTACATATTGCAACTAACTGTTTAAGGTATATAACTTTCACAAAGTTTTCTTTAGTTAATTATTATCTTTAACTTATTCTCGTTTTCGTGCTGTCATAAGTTGTAGAGTAGGGGGTTTTAGACTCAAGTTTTCTTTCAAAAATCTGTTCGTTAAAAATTAATATTTCCTTTTTTTAATTGCAATGTAAAAATTTGGATTTCTTTTGCATTGATTTTCAGGTTTAAATTCTCTCTCAAACGAACTTGGAATTTCGTTATGGCTGAAAATCATTTCTAATTATTATGTCACTCTCACAGCTTGAGTTCTCTTTAATCTTCTTCTCTCTGTTTAATAGTAACAGATGAAGAGCATGGGTCGGGCCAGGAAGGTTAATGGATGCAAGCGAAATTGTTAACTAGTGCTAGGTCATGCAACTCTACGGAGGACATGACATATATATATTTTTTAAACTATTTTAGGTGGGAATGTTACTTGCATCTATGGCCTTGCAGAAACCCATTTCCAACTAGGTCTTTGTGGAAGTGAGAAAATGCAGAGTTTTTGCTGGTCCTTGATAAAGCCAAGGCTCAGTATTCTCGACACCTTCTACATTCAGTTGTTTTATTTTATTTTTTTATCTTTTCTCCTTTTACTCACACAGGTAGATACATAACCTTTTCTATGTTGTACTAGGTGTGAGTCAAAATTATATTTGTATTTTTTTTGCTTAGGTATCTTCTTTATAGAATGTGAATTCTGAATTTTCAAAACTGCTGCGTTGCGCGTTTTGATTTTCAGGTTATTTTGCAACCTTCGTTTTAAATTCTAAAGTTTTTCCTTAGTCTTCAGTTTTGCTCTTGAGTGAAAAACTCATGTACACATCTCAAAACTACATTTAAAAGAAATGTAAAAAAAAAAAGAAAAGAATTACACTATCTATTTTTAATTGTACTATAAAAAATTACACTTTCTGTTTCGGATTGTACTTACTTCAAAAGAAGTGTAATGTAACGCATGCAATATATATATATATCATCATCATCATCATTGTCAACCATTTTCAATCCACTGCTGGACGAAGGTCTCTCCAAGTTTCCTCCACAACGGTCTGTCTTGCGCCAGTCTCCTCCATGTCACTCCCGCATACTTTCGAATTTCATCCACCCATCTTCCATGTGGTCTTCTTCTGGGTCTTTTCCTGTCTCTTGGAATCCAATCTAAAATTTCGGCTGTCCATCGATAGTCTGTTCTTCTGGCAGTATGTCCAGCCCATTGCCATTTCAGGGATTTATGTCTTCCACTCTTGTCATTTTTCGGATCCACGTGTTCCTCTTCTTATCTCTCCTGGTTACACCAAGCATGCACCTCTCCATGTCTCTTTGAGTTGTCTGCAGCCTTTGTATGTCTCTTTTAGCTAAGGTCCACGTCTCTGCACCATACGTAAGCACTGGAAGGATGCATTGATCAAACACTTTTCTTTTAAGACATAATGACATATTGCTCTTGAAAATTATGCTGTTTCTTCCAAAAGCTCTCCAGGCAAGTTTTGTACGCCGATTAATTTCTTCACCAATGTGACCCTCACTTGATATCTGCTGTCCAAGATAAACGTACGTGTCTGTTATCTCCAGCTTTTCTCCATCAATCGATAAATCTTCATTTCTTGTAAAAGCATTGTACATCTCTTTTGTCTTCTGAAAGTTCATTTTTAATCCCACTTCTTTACTCTTGTCAGCAAGTTCCTGGATCATACTCTGTAGCTCTGATGGGGTAGTTGCAAAAATGACTATGTCATCAGCAAAACGAAGGTGGGTTAGATAATCTCCATTAATCTTTATCCCTTTGTTTTCCCAGTTCAGTGATTGAAAGACATTTTCCAATGTGGCATTAAAGAGCTTCGGAGATATGGTGTTCCCTTGTCTCACTCCTTTTCCAATTTTTATGTGTGTTGTATTTTTAAACAGCCGAATCTTTGCACTTGCATTTTCATAGATGTTATTAATAATATTAATGTATGCATCTTCAATACCGCAGGATTTCAGAGCCATTGCAACTGCTGATGGTTTCACCGAATCAAAGGCTTTTTCATAATCGATAAAAGCCATGTACAATGGAAGTTCATATTCCCTCGCTCTTTCAATTAGTTCTCTCAGTACGTGGATATGATCTATTGTGCTGTAGCCACTCCTGAATCCAGCTTGTTCTCTCGGTTGATCCATGTCCAGTGTCACCTTCAAGCGGTGTGAAAGAACTTTAGTGAAGATTTTATAAACCACTGATAGGAAGCTGATAGGTCTGTAGTTCCTGAGATCCTCAATGTCACCGTTTTTATGTAGCAAGATCATTGTAGCGTTGTTCCAATCCTCAGGAATTTTCCCTTCATTAAGGCATCGAGTGAAAATTTGGGCGAGTACTGTTTCGATTTCTCCACTTGCTTCTTGTATGATGTCTACAGTAATTCCATCTTCTCCTGGAGCTTTTCCCCGCTTCATGTTCTTGATTGCATGTGCAACTTCTGCTGGAAGGACTGGAAGAACTCTGGTACTGGTACCTTTCATGATGTCTGGAGTATATGTATCATCCCTTTCATATAATTTGGAGTAGAAATCTTTCACTCTTGTCAAAATTTCGCCTCTATTTCTTGTTACAGAACCATCTTCTTTCCTCAGTGCCATAATCTGTTTTTTCCTCTTACTGAGATGTCCCTTTGCTATCTTTAGGCTTTGGTTGTTTTCAATTGCTTTCCTTGCTAGTTCACAGTTGAATTTACTTATGTCTTCAGTGATACTTTTTCGTACTGTCTTGCATAGCTCTATATATTCCACTTTGGAAGTCACATCTTCTTTAGTTGTCCTCATCACTCTTCTTTTTTGCATCAACATTTTGGTTTTTCCTGATAATTTGTTTACATGCAATTTATTCTTAGACCCAGCTAATTTTGTTGCTTTTTCCATAAGAGCTTTGGTTACTTTTCTGTTAACTTCAGAAATATCCACTTTTTCCGATGTTAGGCCTTCTAAAGCAGAGAATCTGTTCTTCAGTTCCAATTTGAAGGTATTATGGTGTTTTTTAAGGTTGGTTATGTCAATACATTTTGTTTGTCTTATGAGCTTGCTACGTTCGAGTTTAGTGTTGAGATGCATCTTACATCTCACCAATCTATGGTCACTACCTGTGTTGAACTTGTTTAGCACACTGCAGTCTTCTATGACAAATTTCTTTGTTACACATAATAAAATCAATTTCACTTGTCGTCCCATTTGGATGTCTCCATGTCCATTTCCTGTGTGGCTTTTTCTTGAAAAAGGAGTTCAAGATAAAAACCCTTCTGCCTCTGCAAACTCAACGAGAGTATTTCCACGCTGGTTTCTGTTGCCATGACCGAATTTACCTACTGAAGTTTCATTCTGTTGCCGTTGCCCTATTTTTGCATTGAAATCTCCCATAATTATCTTCAAGTGCTGCTTACCTTTATTATTTAGATCACGAATTTCCTCATAAAATTCTTCAATTTCTTCTTCAGCATGACTTGTGGTGGGTGCATAAGTTTGAATAATCTGAGCCTGGTATCTTCTCGAGAGTTGGATAACGAGTCGTGCAGCTCTGTCAGAGGAACTTTCAACTTCTACAACTTTATCCTTCAGTTTCTTGTTTATTATAAATCCAACACCACTACTTCTGCCAGTATCTGTCCCACGATAGTAGAAGAGATGTCCACTTTTCAGTTCAATGAGATCTTCTCCTTTTCTCCTCCCCTCACTTAGCACGACGATGTCCCACTTGATCCTTTGTAGTTCCTCTTCCAATTCATGAAGCCTTGAATCAGAAGATAGGGAGCGTCCGTTATACGTCGCCTAGGTCAGCATCAGATGGCAGCCTAGTCCGGTCCTCCGGGGATTCTTAGCACCCTCTGCCTTCATGTCGCACTGGCCGCTGCCTTGGCCAGGTACATTCCAGCTGCCGGAGACTGAGGGCCAAGATTTAAGTTGTGGAGTCATTTTGGAGGGGTTTGGCCATAACTCACCACGCTGGCCAAGCGGGTTGGTGAGTGTGGGATAGAATTTCCTCTAATCCCGATGGTATAGTTATACCGCTATTGGCGGTCGTCAGAGCACCTTTAGTGGGAACAGGATGCACCACGAGAAGGCGGGGTTGACATTTGTCAAGGAGAGGCTGTGATGTTACGCATCACCTGACCTTACATCCCATATATCATCATCATCATCATCATCATTGTCAACCATTATCAATCCACTGCTGGACGAAGGTCTCCCCAAGTTTCCTCCACAACGGTCTGTCTTGTGCCAGTCCCCTCCATGTCACCCCTGCATACTTTCGAATTTCATCCACCCATCTCCCATGTGGTCTTCTTCTGGGTCTTTTCCTGTCCCTTGGAATCCAATCTAAAATTTCGGCTGTCCATCGATGATCTGTCCTTCTGGCAGTATGTCCAGCCCATTGCCATTTCAGGGATTTAACTCTGATCATGATGTCTTCCACTCTTGTCATTTTTCGGATCCACGAGTTCCTCTTCTTATCTCTCCTGGTTACACCAAGCATGCACCTCTCCATGCTTCTTTGAGTTGTCTGCAGGCTTTGTATGTCTCTTTTAGTTAAGGTCCACGTCTCTGCAACATACGTAAGCACTGGAAGGATGCATTGATCAAACACTTTTCTTTTAAGACATAATGGCATATTGCTCTTGAAAATTATGCTGTTTCTTCCAAAAGCTCTCCAGGCAAGTTTTGTACGCCGATTAATTTCTTCATCAATGTGACCCTCACTTGATATCTGCTGTCCAAGATAAACGTATGTGTCTGTTATCTCCAGCTTTTCTCCATCAATCGATAAATCTTCATTTCTTGTAAAAGCATTGAACATCACTTTTGTCTTCTGAAAGTTCATTTTTAATCCCACTTCTTTACTCTTGTCAGCAAGTTCTGGATCATACTCTGCAGCTCTGATGGGGTAGTTGCAAAAATGACTATGTCATCAGCAAAACGAAGGTGGGTTAGATAATCTCCATTAATCTTTATCCCTTTGTTTTCCCAGCTCAGCGACTGAAAAACACCCTCCAATGTGGCATTACAGAGCTTCGGAGATACGGTGTCACCTTGTCTCACTCTCTTTCCAATTTTTATGTGTGTTGTATTTTCAAACAGCCTAATCTTTGCACTTGCATTTTCATAGATGTTATTAATAATATTAATGTATGCATCTTCAATACCGCAGGTTTTCAGAGCCATTGTAACTGCTGATGGTTTCACCGAATCAAAGGCTTTTTCGTAATCGATAAAAGCCATGCACAATGGAAGTTCATATTCCCTCGCTCTTTCAATTAGTTCTCTCAGTACGTGGATATGATCTATTGTGCTGTAGCCACTCCTGAATCCAGCTTGTTCTCTCGGTTGCGCCATGTCCATTGTTACCTTCAAGCGGTGTGAAAGAACTTTAGTGAAGATTTTATAAACTACTGATAGGAGGCTGATAGGTCTGTAGTTTCCGAGATCCTCAATGTCACCTTTCTTATGTAGCAGGATCATTGTAGCGGTGTTCCAATCCTCAGGAATCTTTCCTTCATTAAGGCATCGAGTGAAAATTTGGGCGAGTACTGTTTCGATTTCTCCACTTGCGTCTTGCATTATGTCTACAGTAATTCCATCTTCTCCTGGAGCTTTTCCCCGCTTCATGTTCTTGATTGCATGTGCAACTTCTGCTGGAAGGACTGGAGGAACTCTGGTACTGGTATCTTTCATGATGTCTGGAGTGCATGTATCATTCCTTTCATATAATTTGGAGTAGAAATCTTTCACTCTTGTCAAAATTTTGCCTCTATTTCTTGTTACAGAACCATCTTCTTTTCTCAGTGCCATAATCTGTTTTCTTCCCTTATTGAGATGTCCCTTTGCTATCTTTAGGCTTTGGTTGTTTTCAATTGCTTTCCTCACTAGTTCACAGTTGAATTTTCTTACGTCTTCAGTGATACTTTTTCTTACTGTCTTGCATAGCTCTATATATTCCACTTTGGAAGTCACATCTTCTTTAGTTGTCCTCATCTCTCTTCTTTTTTGCATCAACATTTTCGTTTTTCCTGATAATTTGTTTACATGCAACTTGTTCTTAGACCCAAGTAATTTTGTTGCTGTTTCCATAAGAGCTTTGGTTACTTTTCTGTTAACTTCAGAGATGTCCACTTCTTCCGATGTGAGGCCTTGTAAAGCAGAGAACCTGTTCTTCAGTTCCAAATTGAAAGTATTATGGTGTTTTTTAAGGTTGGTTATGTCAATACATTTTGTTTGTCTTATGAGCTTGCTACGTTCGAGTTTAGTGTTGAGGTGCATCTTACATCTCACCAATCTATGGTCACTACCTGTGTTGAACTTGTTTAGCACACTGCAGTCTTCTATGACGAATTTTTTGTTACACATAATAAAATCAATTTCACTTGTCGTCCCATTTGGATGTCTCCATGTCCATTTCCTGTGTGGCTTTTTCTTGAAGAAGGAGTTCAAGATGAAAAACCCTTCTGCCTCTGCAAACTCAACGAGAGTATTTCCACGCTGGTTTCTGTTGCCGTGACCGAATTTACCTACTGAAGTTTCATTCTGTTGCCGTTGCCCTATTTTTGCATTGAAATTTTCCATAATTATTTTTACGTGCTGCTTTCCTTTATTATTTAGATGACAAATTTCCTCATAAAATTCTTCAATTTCTTCTTCAGGATGACTTGTGGTGGGTGCATAAGTTTGAATTATCTGAGCCTGGTATCTTCTCGAGAGTTGGATAACGAGTCGTGCAGCTCTGTCAGAGGAACTTTCAACTTCTACAACTTTATCTTTCAGTTTCTTGTTTATTATCCAACACCACTAGTTCTGCCAGTATCTGTTCTTCCATCCCAACACCACTAGTTCTGCCAGTATCTGTCCTTCCATCCCTATATATATATATATATATATATATATCATCATCATCATTGTCAACCATTATCAATCCACTGCTTAACGAAGGTCTCCCCAAGTTTCCTCCACAACGGTCTGTCTTGTGCCAGTCTCTTCATGTCACTCCCGCATACTTTTGAATTTCATCCACCCATCTTCCATGTGGTCTTCTTCTGGGTCTTTTCTTGTTCCTTTATATCCAATCTAAAATTTCGGCTGTCCATCGATGGTCTGTTCTTCTGGCAGTATGTCCAGCCCATTGCCATTTCAGAATTTTAACTCTGATCATGATGACCTCCACTCTTGTCATTTTTCGGATCCACGTGTTCCTCTTCTTATCTCTCCTGGTTACACCAAGCATGCACCTCTCCATGCTGCTTTGAGTTGTCTGCAGCCTTTGTATGTCTCTTTTAGCTAAGGTCCACGTCTCTGCACCATACGTAAGCACTGGAAGGATGCATTGATCAAACACTTTTCTTTTAAGACATAATCGCATATTGCTCTTGAAAATTATGCTGTTTCTTTGAAAACCTCTCAAGGCAAGTTTTGTACACTGATTAATTTCTTCATCAATGTGACCCTCACTTGATATCTGCTGTCCAAGATAAACGTACGTGTCTGTTATCTCCAGCTTTTCTCCATCAATCGATAAATCTTCATTTCTTGTAAAAGCATTGTACATCACTTTTGTCTTCTGAAAGTTCATTTTTAATCCCACTTCTTTACTCTTGTCAGCAAGTTCCTGGATCATACTCTGTAGCTCTGATGGGGTAGTTGCAAAAATGACTATGTCATCAGCAAAACGAAGGTGGGTTAGATAATCTCCATTAATCTTTATCCCTTTGTTTTCCCAGTTCAGTGATTGAAAGACATTTTCCAATGTGGCATTAAAGAGCTTCGGAGATATGGTGTCCCTTTGTCTCACTCCTTTTCCAATTTTTATGTGTGTTGTATTTTCAAACAGCCGAATCTTTGCACTTGCATTTTCATAGATGTTATTAATAATATTAATGTATGCATCTTCAATACCGCAGGATTTCAGAGCCATTGCAACTGCTGATGGTTTCACCGAATCAAAGGCTTTTTCATAATCGATAAAAGCCATGCACAATGGAAGTTCATATTCCCTCGCTCTTTCAATTAGTTCTCTCAGTACGTGGATATGATCTATTGTGCTGTAGCCACTCCTGAATCCAGCTTTTTCTCTCGGTTGAGCCATGTCCAGTGTCACCTTCAAGCGGTGTGAAAGAACTTTAGTGAAGATTTTTTAAACCACTGATGGGAGGCTGATAGGTCTGTAGTTCCTGAGATCCTCAATGTCACCTTTTGTATGTAGCAAGATCATTGTAGCGGTGTACCAATCCTCAGGAATCTTTCCTTCATTAAGGCATCGAGTGAAAATTTGGGCGAGTACTGTTTCTATTTCTCCACTTGCTTCTTGTATGATGTCTATAGTAATTCCATCTTCTCCTGGAGCTTTTCCCCGCTTCATGTTCTTGATTGCATGTGCAACTTCTGCTGGAAGGACTGGAAGAACTCTGGTACTGGTACCTTTCATGATGTCTGGAGTACATGCATCATCCCTTTCATATAATTTGGAGTAGAAATCTTTCACTCTTGTCAAAATTTCGCCTCTATTTCTTGTTACAGAACCATCTTCTTTCCTCAGTGCCATAATCTGTTTTTTTCCCTTACTGAGATGTTCCTTTGCTATCTTTAGGCTTTGTTTGTTTTCAATTGCTTTCCTTACTAGTTCACAGTTGAATTTTCTTACGTCTTCAGTGATACTTTTTCGTACTGTCTTGCATAGCTCTATATATTCCACTTTGGAAGTCACATCTTCTTTAGTTGTCCTCATCTGAAGAAGATGTGACTTCCAAAGTGGAATATACAGAGCTATGCAAGACAGTACGAAAATGTATCACTGAAGACGTAAGAAAATTCAACTGTGAAATAGTAAGGAAAGCAATTGAAAACAACCAAAGCCTAAAAATAGCAAACTATAAATATATATATATATCATCATCATCATCATCATTGTCAACCATTATCAATCCACTGCTGGACGAAGGTCTCCCCAAGTTTCCTCCACAACGGTCTGTCTTGTGCCAATCTCCTCCATGTCACCCCTGCATACTTTCGAATTTCATCCACCCATCTCCCATGTGGTCTTCTTCTGGGTCTTTTTCCTGTCCCGTGGAATCCAATCTAAAATTTCGGCTGTCCATCGATGATCTGTCCTTCTGGCAGTATGTCCAGCCCATTGCCATTTCAGGGATTTAACTCTGATCATGATGTCTTCCACTCTTGTCATTTTTCGGATCCACGAGTTCCTCTTCTTATCTCTCCTGGTTACACCAAGCATGCACCTCTCCATGCTTCTTTGAGTTGTCTGCAGCCTTTGTATGTCTCTTTTAGTTAAGGTCCACGTCTCTGCACCATACGTAAGCACTGGAAGGATGCATTGATCAAACACTTTTCTTTTAAGACATAATGGCATATTGCTCTTGAAAATTATGCTGTTTCTTCCAAAAGCTCTCCAGGCAAGTTTTGTACGCCGATTAATTTCTTCATCAATGTGACCCTCACTTGATATCTGCTGTCCAAGATAAACGTACGTGTCTGTTATCTCCAGCTTTTCTCCATCAATCGATAAATCTTCATTTCTTGTAAAAGCATTGAACATCACTTTTGTCTTCTGAAAGTTCATTTTTAATCCCACTTCTTTACTCTTGTCAGCAAGTTCCTGGATCATACTCTGCAGCTCTGATGGGGTAGTTGCAAAAATGACTACGTCATCAGCAAAACGAAGGTGGGTTAGATAATCTCCATTAATCTTTATCCCCGTGTTTTCCCAGCTCAGCGACTGAAAAACACCCTCCAATGTGGCATTAAAGAGCTTCGGAGATATGGTGTCACCTTGTCTCACTCCCTTTCCAATTTTTACGTGTGTTGTATTTTCAAACAGCCTAATCTTTGCACTTGCATTTTCATAGATGTTATTAATAATATTAATGTATGCATCTTCAATACCGCAGGTTTTCAGAGCCATTGTAACTGCTGATGGTTTCACCGAATCAAAGGCTTTTTCATAATCGATAAAAGCCATGCACAATGGAAGTTCATATTCCCTCGCTCTTTCAATTAGTTCTCTCAGCACGTGGATATGATCTATTGTGCTGTAGCCACTCCTGAATCCAGCTTGTTCTCTCGGTTGAGCCATGTCCAGTGTTACCTTCAAGCGGTGTGAAAGAACTTTAGTGAAGATTTTATAAACTACTGATAGGAGGCTGATAGGTCTGTAGTTTCCGAGATCCTCAATGTCACCTTTCTTATGTAGCAGGATCATTGTAGCATTGTTCCAATCCTCAGGAATCTTCCCTTCATTAAGGCATCGAGTGAAAATTTGGGCGAGTACTGCTTCGATTTCTCCACTTGCTTCTTGTATGATGTCTACAGTAATTCCATCTTCTCCTGGAGCTTTTCCCCGCTTCATGTTCTTGATTGCATGTGCAACTTCTGCTGGGAGGACTGGAGGAACTCTGGTACTGGTATCTTTCATGATGTCTGGAGTGCATATATCATCCCTTTCATATAATTTGGAGTAGAAATCTTTCACTCTTGTCAAAATTTCGCCTCTATTTCTTGTTACAGAACCATCTTCTTTTCTCAGTGCCATAATCTGTTTTCTTCCCTTACTGAGATGTCCCTTTGCTATCTTTAAGCTTTGGTTGTTTTCAATTGCTTTCCTCACTAGTTCACAGTTGAATTTTTCTTACGTCTTCAGTGATACTTTTTCTTACTGTCTTGCATAGCTCTATATATTCCACTTTGGAAGTCACATCTTCTTTAGTTGTCCTCATCTCTCTTCTTTTTTGCATCAACATTTTGGTTTTTCCTGATAATTTGTTCACATGCAACTTGTTCTTAGACCCAGCTAATTTTGTTGCTGTTTCCATAAGAGCTTTGGTTACTTTTCTGTTAACTTCAGAGATGTCCACTTCTTCCGATGTTAGGCCTTCTAAAGCAGAGAACCTGTTCTTCAGTTCTAACTTGAAGGTATTATGGTGTTTTTTAAGGTTGGTTATGTCAATACATTTTGTTTGTCTTATGAGCTTGCAACGTTCGAGTTTAGTGTTGAGGTGCATCTTACATCTCACCAATCTATGGTCACTACCTGTGTTGAACTTGTTTAGCACACTGCAGTCTTCTATGACGAATTTTTTGTTACACATAATAAAATCAATTTCACTTGTCGTCCCATTTGGATGTCTCCATGTCCATTTCCTGTGTGGCTTTTTCTTGAAGAAGGAGTTCAAGATGAAAAACCCTTCTGCCTCTGCAAACTCAACGAGAGTATTTCCACGCTGGTTTCTGTTGCCATGACCGAATTTACCTACTGAAGTTTCATTCTGTTGCCGTTGCCCTATTTTTGCATTGAAATCTCCCATAATTATTTTCAAGTGCTGCTTACCTTTATTATTTAGATGACAAATTTCCTCATAAAATTCTTCAATTTCTTCTTCAGGATGACTTGTGGTGGGTGCATAAGTTTGAATAATCTGAGCCTGGTATCTTTTCGAGAGTTGGATAACAAGTCGTGCAGCTCTGTCAGAGGAACTTTCAACTTCTACAACTTTATCCTTCAGTTTCTTGTTTATTATAAATCCAACACCACTAGTTCTGCCAGTATCTGTCCCACGATAGTAGAAGAGATGTCCACTTTTCAGTTCGATGAGATCTTCTCCTTGCTCCTTACCTCACTTAGCCCCACGATGTCCCACTTGATCCTTTGTAGTTCCTCTTCCAATTCAAGAAGCCTTGAATCAGAAGATAGGGAGCGTCCATTGTAAGTAGCCAAGGTCAGCATCAGATGGCAGCCTAGTCCGGTTCTCCGGGGATTCTTAGCACCCTCTGCCTTCATGTCGCACTGGCCGCTGCCTTGGCCAGGTACATTCCAGCTGCCGGAGACTGAGGGCCAAGATTTAAGTTGTGGAATCATTTTGGAGGGGTTTGGCCATAACTCACCACGCTGGCCAAGCGGGTTGGTGAGTGTGGGATAGAATTTCCTCTAATCCCGATGGTATAGTTATACCGCTATTGGCGGTCGTCAGAGCCCCTTTAGTGGAAACAGGATGCACCACGAGAAGGCGGGGTTGACATTTGTCAAGGAGAGGCTGTGATGTTACGCATCACCTGACCTTACATCCCTATATATATATATATATATATATATATATATAGGAAACTTGGGGAGACCTTCGTCCAGCAGTGGATTGATAATGGTTGACAATGATGATGATGATGATATATATATATGAAGCAAAAGTTTGAACAAGAGAAATAAAAATAATAGAAAGACCAACAGTCACCAATTACTTCATCCGAACCAGGCTAGCTTCAAACGATGCAAAGTACCGAAAAAAGGAATGTAGGGAAGCATATTAATGACTGACCTCTTGTCGGCTTCTGTCAAGGGCAAGCAACAAGAAAACAATCACTAATCTATTAAGACCAGAAAATTGTGGGTTTCTGCTATTTTAGTTTGCTAAAAGGACCTGTTAAATTTAGGGGAATAATGTCAATAAAAGGGATAACTAATAAAAACCCGCACCCAGAAAGCAATTAATATCCATCCAATGAATGTACCAAAGGGATACGTAAAACTGCAGCCTCTGGCGCTAACGAATTTCAAATCTGTTCAATGGTGTTTGTTGTTTCACATTATTTGCTTTTGCTACATATATATGAAGACGTACATAAACACTGGTTGCAATTGCTAAGGAACACTTCCATGCTATTTCAATGGGAGATATTTGGTATAAAGGTTGGCAGACTGAAATCAAAATGTCAAAAAATACTGATTTAGAATAACAAATTTCCTCATATACACATGGAAAATTTGTTAGAAACACATATTTTGATTATGATTTTTGATTTTGTTAAGTGTTTGAAGCTCTTTAATTAGCAGCATAAACAATTATTTATAAGGGAAGTGCATCATCGAGCGTTGCAGGCAAATTATATGCTTCTCTCCCATTGAAATAGCATGCACGTGTTCCTGATCAATGGTCAACCAGTGTACCTGCATATTACAAACAAACCGTAGCCAATTCTACTTTTTTATGGTCATATTCTGTTTCAGCACATCGAATTCATTAAGAAATGGCTATTTTTATCTCGGAAACATGAACTTCATCAAAAATTGTTGTCCAGTGTAATGTATGAAAATCCTTTCACAAATTGAAGGAATCTTCATACATTGTTGAAAAGGAGAAACTTCCTGTAATGTATAAAGATCCTTTCACAAACTGAAAAAAACTTTGATGAAGATTCTTTCATATACCGAAAATAAGAAACATCCGATAATGTATCCTACAGTTAGAAAAAATATTCGTAAAAGCAGGGTCTTATAGTAACAATTAATATTTATGTGCACTAATCCCGTTACCAGGTAACGTTTTAGTTTGTAAGAGACTGCAATCAATTAAATTTTCCGTAGTATGCAAGCTGTTTAAAAAAAAAGAGAGAAAAGAAAGACAAACTCGTAAAGTCCCCCTCCCTTTTTTTAGTAAAACGTTCTATCAATCATTACGGTATAAAATTTTCAAAAAAAAAAATCATATTTGTACATTTGAGGTCATTAAAATGAGTACAAATAATTAACCCCTAGAGGAACAGCAGCTAAGATGAGAATGATAAACAAGCTACATTTTCGGTATCAGACTTGGATATTATATTTCTCTAAGAGAAAGTTTTCGATCGAGACTTTATTAACAAAGTCAACTAGAGCGGAATAAAACCTGATTTGCATGGAGGGGAAAAATTACTTATTTAACAGAAGTTTCAATCTTTTTGTTCTGTTGTATATATACTTGCTTCTTGTTGTTGTTGACGAAGTGAATTTAATCATGAATAATTTATATGTGACAATGCATCTTAAATAATGTTTTCCGCTAAAAGCCTGAAAACAAAGAAGTGCTGCTGGTGGCTGAAGTTAATTAAAATAAATGCAATAAGCAATCTTGATTAAGGCCTTCTGAAAATTAGTTTGGCTATGTTGTTAAATATTCGCTACTTTCTAACTGCTCGAAATGCATGCAGATACACTTGCGCACAGTTGAAAGTATTTGTACCTGGTTCAAATGACATTACTACAGTTTATCCAACTGAGAGTAATTCATCGTTGGTAAGGCGGTGAATGATTGATTCTTTTGCATGTAAATAAAGCTTTGTTGTTAGTATTGCATTATTATGGGAAATATACAGTTGGTCCAAAAGTGTTGCCTTAACTTCAGAAAAACATTAAAAATTAATTACAGGACCTACAGAAATACGATTTGCAGGGATTTAAAGGTAAATATCTGTGTGTGTGTGTGTGTGTGTGTGTGTGTGTGTGTGTGTGTGTGAAGTTCTGTTGCTTATTACTACCAAGAAAAAGCGATTTGTGTGACATGACCTTTTGAAACGAAATCTGTACAGAGGACGTTTACACATTTTTAGAACGTTGTCGAGCAACGTAATTAATGTTTAAAGTAAAAGTATGTCTTCCTTAAATGTTCTCTTTGATAGCCCTTTTTCTAGAATATGAGCCTGCATCTGGATTTCCAAAATATCAGAGCATTTCTTAAAATTGATAGTGGTATTCCAGTAAAAACCGTGGAAGCAATAGCTGTCAGAAGCACGATTCACACACACTTCAGCCGAGTTAAACTGCAGAGATAAAAAGATTTTATTTACAATTAAAGTCAGCTAAAACACACAGGCAAAATCTTTCACAGCTGCAACGGCTGCATCTTCAGGCCTAATCAGCCGCACTGGTGTGGATGTACAGTATTATATAGTTATCTCTCCACAATTCCCATAATGCACAGCGTGGCAAGTTCAGGTTGCCAGGTAACAGTATGATCAACAGAGGTTTTTACAAATGTAATACATAATCATTAAAAGTTTTTAACCGTGTCACTAGTCCTTGCCAAATAGAGTTCACATTGATCGGCATTTCCTCATTGAAGCACTCTTCAGAAAAATACTTAATGTATAACACCTCTGTAAGTAGTAATGTCTGTTTATTACTAGCAGATGTAAGAACCCTAGCCCCATCTCAGTCTGGGTAAAATGTTCCGTTCGCGAGAGTCTTTTTAATGATGTTGAAATAGTATTGGAACAAAGAGAGTATTCATGTTCCCTTATACGTAATCCAAGATTTCTTAAAGTGGATCCTAAGTACCAGACGTCCTTGTTTCCCGGGGAAGAAGGATTAAATAAATCTCACAGCGTTTCTTTAATGGCACAGAGTCTTTCCGTATCAGGTGAAAAGCATTAGTTGTCTTGAGGCCGAAACCCATCGCTTCCTTCCTGCAGAATCTCTTCAGAATGTTCACAATTGGCTGGTAGAAGTTCATTGAACCCACATAGCGAACGTTGCGTACATCTCGTTGTAAAGTTGTAGTCATGCTTTTTAGTTTCTGACGAATTAGGTTGGAGATCTTATGCGGAGGGAAGCCGTATTTGCTTAGCCAACTGGTAAATTCTATTAAATTCTTCATGACGCAGTCCAATAGAAGACGAGTGTATAACGAAGTAAATTTCTCCGTCATTTTTATCCGCGCCGGGGCTCGAACCCGGGTCCCCTCATTCCGGAATAAGTTGCTCTACCAATTAAGCTACGCGGACGTTTGTTCTGATTGCTATGTGCCTTTATGTCGTGTGCGTCCTGCTGGCAGGTACGTCACATCTCCCCCCCCCGAAAGAGGGCCGGGGCATGGCCCACGGGTCAGCCGTGACCATGAATCGTTGAAGGCAGCCATCCACTGTAGAACGTGCACTTGAGAACTCCCAGTCAATCTGGTGTGTGGAATGCAACGTCACACACATTTATTTTTCGAAGCTCTGGAGAAGGGGTTCTCTGATTTTTCCTATCTCGCGGTGTGGAAAGAACATCACACCATTGCGAGATTTTGAACGGTCGGGTCATCCGGATAGTTCGGGCGCCATTATAACGAAGTAAATTTCTCCGTCATTTTTGGTCTACGCCGGGATTCGAACCCGAGTACGCTTATTCCGGAACAAGTCGCTCTACCAACTGAGCTACGCAGACGTTTGTTCTGATTGCTAAGTGCCTTTATGTCGTGTGCGTCCTGCTGGCAGGTACGTCACAAGTGGGAAAATGCCCTATTGATCAAAAATCGTAAGGGGGCTAATTTATAGGCCCGTGGGTGGGAAGAGTTATACGGGATTAAAGAAGATACCGAAGTGGGTTTTCGATAGACTGAGAATTGTAACCGATTCGGGACAGTATTTTTACTTACGAGAAAATCCAAGAAAGGGAAAGAACCAGGGTTTTCCCATTCAAGGGAATAAGAGTTGCTAGGATATTGAAGCGCATGAAAAGTAAAGGTTTCAAAGGGAACATAGCAATACTTTGTCTTCAAGGTGCTGGAGGAAACTCTCGGCTAGTACGGATGACAGAGGTGAACCCATGGGTGTACCAGCTTTCTCTTTAGGTAATACCATTGAAGCAAAAGTAAGAACGATTCTCAACAAAGCAAATGGCTGACATGATGGCCTGAAGCTCCAAAGGATTAGAAGTCAAAAGGTTTTCTTCAATGTCGTGCTTCTGACAGCTATTGTTTCTAATGGTTTTATTTGAATTACTCAACACGAGATTTTATTGATATGATAGTAGTATTTTATTCCAATCCTCTTCCACTGCTTTCCATAGTCCAATCATTGCTCAAGGTCTGCGTTTAGAAAGTATTATTTTTGGCAGTCCGAAGGCGGCACAACAGTCCATTGGTGACACAACAGAAGACTTCGAAACAATATGAGCAGAAGGCATAGATTTGATACCTTTTCTTTTTTTTTTCATTTTTCCAAGAAATAGAGTGGTAGATTTGGATGTGTGACTGGTAGCCTAACCCTGATGGAGTTCTACTCTTGGAAGGCTCTGTGGATGAAGGAATGGTATTTTCTATTTAAATATAAGTGTTAAAACATTATTTTGACAAATTATAGAGTTGATTTTAACATTCTTTTCAACTTTTCTGAACTTTAGTTTCCCATTGTTGGAGAAACCAGCAATAATCATAAATCCTTTACTGAAACTTTCTTTGAATTCTTTGCACCAAGTTTGTAAGCCTTTTTCTTCTCTCTTGCGATAGTAAATAGACCTTTTTTTTATTGAAGGCTTAACGAGCCCCGTGAGCTACTCAATGGTCTATAAGCAGTCGCCCGTTCCTAATTTAAGGTCACTGGTTCCAGGGAAGGGAGAGAGTCAGTGACGTAAGACAAACACAACACCCATACCTCACTGGGATTCAAACCCGGACCCCTCACAGACGAATGATCATAAACCAGCGCTTAGACCACTGCGCCACCGGGGCGGCGACCTTTCTTTTTACAGTCCTTTAGGTAGATCCATGCTTTATCAATAGTCACAATAAATTTCCATCTGTCTCCGTCTAAGTGATTTTCATAGGAAAGTCTATACCGTGTTCTGCGCGCACCTACGTTCCTAGGCAAAACGCGGTAAACATTATGCTTTTCTTGTTTTGTCTTTTCAGATTCAAATCTTTGTTAATTGCCTTGTTTACAGTTGATACAAAGATTTTTTAACGTCTCGCGACTGCTTTTTGGGTAGGTGAATTTTCTTTTCTTTTAAGACCAGAGACCTTACTTTTGAAATAGTTGTAAAAGTGCGCACTTTCTTTCGATATTCTTTTTTGACGTTCTTTTTCCTGTTGAAAGCTATGCTTGACGATTTATCCCTCTATTATTAATAATATCGCTTATTTTACATTTAGAAATGCCAATTCCATGATTTTCACAGCGTTTTTTAATTACAGAATACGAATATTTCTCTTCATAAAAAGCAAAAACATAACCTGCTATCCACGGCTTGTTTACGCGGGCCATTTTCTTATCAGGCGTTATTTAACTGCAGCAGATGATTCTTTCGTGCTCATCTAACACGCTGTTGCCATTTCTAATTCTTTTAACTTATTTTATTTTCTGTAATTTCTCATCAAAAACGTTCTAAAAATGTGTGAACACTCTCGGTAATTCAAGTGCAAAGAAGATTTTGTACACGTTTCGGCAGGATTACTCCTGGTGCTAAAATAATTAAGTATTGAAAAGATATATTTGTAGAAACTGGGAGTGTGTTGTGTCACTTTACGGGTAATCTGACAGGAGCATAGGAGGAAATCTAGATGCTTCTTTGGGGGAGTTCTTCTTCGGTCAATGTCCTGTCATGAGCATTTGCATAGTTCTGGAACGTGAGTACCTGGACTCTTTGTTCAGTGGAATATCTGCATAATTTGGAAATGCGTAGCCTTGGGTTTTTGTCTAGAATGAGATAATAGAACACGCACGATGGATTCGTCTTTCACGCTTGCTCACAGTCGCTTAAGCTTGCTTATGGAAGCTCTCTCTCTCTCTCTCTCGCCCCTCTGTGAGAAGTGGGGCGCTACTGATTGTTACCATAAAGGCTATTTGACGTCTTTAATTTTTGTTGGGGCGATGGTTCAAGATACCTCGTGATGAGATTGCTGATCTGGTGTGGGCCATACAGCTGTAAACGCGGAGCTGAGGATGACGAAGTCGTTATTCTCTTAGTTGATACTTTTGCCTGCTAATGTGTGACGAGACAGCGCGGAACTGTCTATGCTGAATCTCAGTTAATGATGCTACTGACCTCCATGTACACTGAAAAGCAATTGAATTAGAGATACCTGTCTAGTAACGTGTAGCACCACCTTTCGCCTTGATGACGGCGGCGATTCGTCTCGGCATGGACTCGACAAGACACCGGAAGCGTTGGATCCACGACCCCTGAATAAGCCCCCAAAATTCACGGAGATTTGATGGAAGGGGTCAGAGCCTCGAACATCTCTCTCGATGGCATACCAGATGTGCTCGATGGGATTGAGGTCAGGTGACCTAGCTGGCAAAGGAAGCGAGGTCACGTCGGTGGAGTGTTCATCCAACCATTCGGATACAATTCGGGAGCTGCATTGTCTTGTTGCAGGATGAGGTCCCCAGTGGGATGTTGAAGACGCACAAACGGGAGCAAATGGTCGTCCAGGATATTCCGGTAACGTTGACCTGTGAGGGACGATGTTACACGTACCAGGGGTCCCATTTCAGTCCACGTAAGCAGTCCCCAGACGAAAATGCCAACCCCACCAGCTTGAAGAGTACCCTGCTGGCAAGAAGGATCCATCGCTTCATGTGGTTTGCGCCGTACTCGTATTCTGCCATCTGCATGTACCAACGTGAATCTCGACTCATCAGTCCAAGCAACATTTTTCCACATGTCTAGGGTCCAGTGGCGATGATCCCGCGCCCATGCTAATCTTTGCACCCTGTGATGTACGGTCAGCAGCGGTACCCTCGTGGGACGATGGCTTCTGTACCCCATAACGAGGAGATGGTTCTGGATGCTGTGGCTGCTTACATGTTTTTGTGCACCAGCGGTAAATTGGCGAGTGATTTCTTGCACTGTGGCCCGTCTATCCGCTGTTACAAAGCGAGCTAGCCGCTGTTGTCCACGGCAGTTATCCCTTGCAGTGATGGTTTTACCGGATTCGATGTACTCACGGTGCACCCGTGACACAGTGGCTTGTGAAAATCTCAGTGCCTGCACGACTTCCGAGATGGAGTGACCCATTCGTAGGGCCCCGACAATTAGCCCACGATCAAATGCGCTTAGATCCTTTGTCTTACCCATACTGCGTCCGACTCTTTCTGATTCCCGTCGCATCACTCCTTATATTGTCGGATCGCTGCATACGTCATGTCGTTTCCGTTTCCAGGGCCGCCCACAGCGCCACATTTGCATAACGCCAGCTGTCTCTAATTCAATTGCTCTTCAGTGTATATTACACTTCATTCGTGGACTTGTGACGAGACAGCGCCTAGGTGTCTATGCTGAGTCTCTGCAATTGATGCTACGGACCTTCATGTAGATTCAACTTCATTCGTAGATTTGGTCCAGCATTGTCTGGATGTCTATGGTGGATTCTTCTATCTACAAATAAGTGCCAGTACTGCAGCGGGGTGCTTAGACCGAGTTCTTGATGATGATGCAGACCGTTTGATGTATAGTTGTCTTCGTCGACTGTGCTCGTTGGCTTCTTTCCTTACGTTCCGGTTCGTGTTTATGCTGCGGAGGAACTTTCACTCAAAGTCTGGCGTGCTGAATCATGTTTATGTTCGCGTTCGTGAGCGTTTCTTCTGTTTGACTGACCATTTCAAGGTAAATGCATTTCTGGCCTTTAGAGCAAAGAGAAGTTATGATAAATTTTACTAATTTACTCAATTTAATTTAAGAATGTCATTACTCTTAAGACAGTCCTTCCAGCAGGGTGTTGAGCTAGCTTCGGAAGGGCAAAGAGATTGTTGCAGGTTGGACCCCGTCGCAGTTGGACAAGCCAAGAAGTGGAAGTCCCAGTGTTGTAGAAGACAACGTGGAACGAGTAAGGAAAGCATTCTCTCAGAGCTTGGAGAAGTCAACCAGACAAGCTGCTGCAGTACTGGGATTGCCAGTAGTACAGGAGCATGTTATACGAATACGAAGTTCAGATTGTTCAACAGGCGGTGGTTGTATTCGCTATTCGCATACGAACGATAAACCACTCTATCTGTTGTTCGCCACTATTGCATTGAATTGCTTCGATAATGATAAACATTTAGTAGAACGTGGGTTTTCTTTGACCAAAGCAACATTCTATGTGTCCCATAAGGTGAATTGGCAAAGTGTCAGTATATGAGGAAACCCACATGCGGTTCTTGTCATGTTCAAAATTAGAGGTCTTCACGGACTTTGATTTGGAAAGCCCGGTCGGGACCCGAATTTTAGGGACACCGGCTCAGACTTTCAAGTTTAGATCCTGGCACCATCGCGACCCGTTTAAGACTTTTATTCCGAGTTCTTTTTTTCTTTTTAGTGGATGTTTAACGACCATCGTGAGCATCTCAATGGGCTATAAGCAGTCTCCCGTCCCTAATTTAGGTTCACTGGTTCCAGGGAAGGGAGAGAGCCAGCGCCGTGAGATAAACACAACATCCATGCCTCACCGCAATTCGAACCCAGACCCATCTCGGACGAAAGATCAGAAGCCATCGCTTAGACCACTGCGCCACCAGGGCGGCATTCCGAGTTTACCGCCCCTTATTGCAAAAATAACGCAAGACTTCCTGTGGAGAAACAAAACTGCTCTACTGAACTGAATACCTCAGTAGTAAACGGAATGTAACGCAGAGACATGTGCTATTTTCCGTAGGTATCCCTCCTGAGGTTTAGAACTGACTACTTACTTCTGTTTCAAATGTAAACGCATTTCCTCTTCCACACTTATAAGTAGAAACAAAATAGTCTCGAACCCCAAATATGTAACAATACTTCGAATTTTCCAATCTTCGTTGTAGAAACAATTCACAACAGAAGCTTGGTCGTCTAGTTTTGTGAAGCTGAAAAGTCTGTTTACATTCACAAACATTTCTCAGAAAAGAAATTCTGCCATGTATATTAGCCGCTAAAGCCAAAAAAAGGAAAAAAGAAATTTGCTTTCAACCTATAAACGGCCAAATTCACACTCTCATCTCAGATGTCGATTGCAGCTGTAATTAATCAAGGCACCCGATAATCACGATAGCGTATGCGCTACAATGACTTTCGTGAAAGTCAGTTATCTTTGCCATCTGAAAATCCTCTAAATACGTAGCGTCAGTGAATAAACAAAGAACGTGCGATGTCTTTTTTTAATCTTTGCCATCTGATTATTTACGAAGACAATCTTTGTTTAAAAGGTTTTACTTCAATCCGAGAACAAAATGCAAAACGATTGCGTACAGGCACGGCCGGACTCAATGTAGGGTCGGGCTCTGCGAGACAAGCCCGTGCAATTTTCTGTCCGAGATATCCCCAAAATTTTATCACATGGGAGATGGGTGGATGAAATTCGAAAGTATACGGGAGTAACATGCAGGAGACTGGCACAAGACAGATCGTTGTGGAAGAGGCTTGGAGATACCTTCGTCCAGCAGTGGATTAATAATGGTTGACAATGTTGATGATGATGATGATGATATACTCACCAACCCGCTTGGCCAGCGTGGTGAGTTATGGCCAAAACCCTCCAAAATGATTCCACAACTTAAATCTTGGCCCTCAGTCTCCGGCAGCTGGAATGTACCTGGCCAAGGCAGCGGCCAGTGCGACATGAAGGCAGAGGGTGCTAAGAATCCCCGGAGGACCGGACTAGGCTGCCATCTGATGCTGACCTTGGCTACGTACAACGGACGCTCCCTATCTTCTGATTCAAGGCTTCTTGAATTGGAAGAGGAACTACAAAGGATCAAGTGGGACATCGTGGGGCTAAGTGAGGTAAGGAGAAAAGGAGAAGATCTCATCGAACTGAAAAGTGCACATCTCTTCTACTATCGTGGGACAGATACTGGCAGAACTAGTGGTGTTGGATTTATAATAAACAAGAAACTGAAGGATAAAGTTGTAGAAGTTGAAAGTTCCTCTGACAGAGCTGCACGGCTTGTTATCCAACTCTCGAAAAGATACCAGGCTCAGATTATTCAAACTTATGCACCCACCACAAGTCATCCTGAAGAAGAAATTGAAGAACTTTATGAGGAAATTTGTCATCTAAATAATAAAGGTAAGCAGCACTTGAAAATAATTATGGGAGATTTCAATGCAAAAATAGGGCAACGGCAACAGAATGAAACTTCAGTAGGTAAATTCGGTCACGGCAACAGAAACCAGCGTGGAAATACTCTCGTTGAGTTTGCAGAGGCAGAAGGGTTTTTCATCTTGAACTCCTTCTTCAAGAAAAAGCCACACAGGAAATGGACATGGAGACATCCAAATGGGACGACAAGTGAAATTGATTTTATTATGTGTAACAAAAAATTCGTCATAGAAGACTGCAGTGTGCTAAACAAGTTCAACACAGGTAGTGACCATAGATTGGTGAGATGTAAGATGCACTTCAACACCAAACTTGAACGTGGCAAGCTCATAAGACAAACAAAATGTATTGACATAACTAACCTTAAAAAACACCATAATACCTTCAAATTGGAACTGAAGAACAGATTCTCTGCTTTAGAAAGCCTAACATCGGAAGAAGTGGATATTTCTGAAGTTAACAGAAAAGTAACCAAAGCTCTTATGGAAACAGCAACAAAATTTGCTGGGTCTAAGAACAAGTTGCATGTAAACAAATTATCAGGAAAAACGAAAATGTTGATGCAAAAAAGAAGAGAGATGAGGACAACTAAAGAAGATGTGACTTCCAAAGTGGAATATATAGAGCTATGCAAGACAGTAAGAAAAAGTATCACTGAAGACGTAAGAAAATTCAACTGTGAACTAGTGAGGAAAGCAATTGAAAACAACCAAAGCCTAAAGATAGCAAAGGGACATCTCAGTAAGGGAAGAAAACAGATTATGGCACTGAGAAAAGAAGATGGTTCTGTAACAAGAAATAGAGGCGAAATTTTGACAAGAGTGAAAGATTTCTACTCCAAATTATATGAAAGGGATGATACATGCACTCCAGACATCATGAAAGATACCAGTACCAGAGTTCCTCCAGTCCTTCCAGCAGAAGTTGCACATGCAATCAAGAACATGAAGCGGGGAAAAGCTCCAGGAGAAGATGGAATTACTGTAGACATCATACAAGAAGCAAGTGGAGAAATTGAAACAGTACTCGCCCAAATTTTCACTCGATGCCTTAATGAAGGAAAGATTCCTGAGGATTGGAACACCGCTACAATGATCCTGCTACATAAGAAAGGTGACATTGAGGATCTCGGAAACTACAGACCTATCAGCCTCCTATCAGTAGTTTATAAAATCTTCACTAAAGTTCTTTCACACCGCTTGAAGGTAACACTGGACATGGCTCAACCGAGAGAACAAGCTGGATTCAGGAGTGGCTACAGCACAATAGATCATATCCACGTACTGAGAGAACTAATTGAAAGAGCGAGGGAATATGAACTTCCATTGTGCATGGCTTTTATCGATTATGAAAAAGCCTTTGATTCGGTGAAACCATCAGCAGTTACAATGGCTCTGAAAACCTGCGGTACTGAAGATGCATACATTAATATTATTAATAACATCTATGAAAAATGCAAGTGCAAAGATTCGGCTGTTTGAAAATACAACACACATAAAAATTGGAAAGGGAGTGAGACAAGGTGACACCATATCTCCGAAGCTCTTTAATGCCACATTGGAGGGTGTTTTTCAGTCGCTGAGCTGGGAAAACAAAGGGATAAAGATTAATGGAGATTATCTAACCCACCTTCGTTTTGCTGATGATGTAGTCATTTTTGCAACTACCCCATCAGAGCTGCAGAGTATGATCCAGGAACTTGCTGACAAGAGTAAAGAAGTGGGATTAAAAATGAACTTTCAGAAGACAAAAGTGATGTTCAATGCTTTTACAAGAAATGAAGATTTATTGATTGATGGAGAAAAGCTGGAGATAACAGACACATACGTTTATCTTGGACAGCAGATATCAAGTGAGGGTCACATTGATGAAGAAATTAATCGGCGTACAAAACTTGCCTGGAGAGCTTTTGGAAGAAACAGCATAATTTTCAAGAGCAATATGCCATTATGTCTTAAAAGAAAAGTGTTTGATCAATGCATCCTTCCAGTGCTTACGTATGGTGCAGAGACGTGGACCTTAACTAAAAGAGACATACAAAGGCTGCAGACAACTCAAAGCAGCATGGAGAGGTGCATGCTTGGTGTAACCAGGAGAGATAAGAAGAGGAACTCGTGGATCCGAAAAATGACAAGAGTGGAAGACATCATGATCAGAGTTAAATCCCTGAAATGGCAATGGGCTGGACATACTGCCAGAAGGACAGATCATCGATGGACAGCCGAAATTTTAGATTGGATTCCAAATGACAGGAAAAGACCCAGAAGAAGACCACATGGGAGATGGGTGGATGAAATTCGAAAGTATGCAGGGGTGACATGGAGGAGACTGGCACAAGACAGACTGTTGTGGAGGAAACTTGGGGAGACCTTCGTCCAGCAGTGGATTGATAATGGTTGACAATGATGATGATGATGATATACACTATATTGACAAAAGTCACCGGACACCTAGAAGCGAAACACAACATACCATTTATTGACATACATCAGTACTGTGTCGGTCCACTTTTGGCCTTAATGTATGCACTGACCCTTCGAGACATGCTTTCGACAAGGTTTTGCAACACAGAGATAGTTATGCGCTTCCATTCAGTACATAATGCTGCCGCTAACTGTTGCTTAGTAGTAGGCCTTGCTTCCAAACTTCTTATGCGGCACTCTAATTCATCCCATAGATGCTATATGGGATTAGGATCAGGGCTGTGTGCTGGCCAGTCCACACACGATACAGAATTATCGTCAAACTGCGTCGTAACAGTCGTTGCTTTTTGGCTCGGTGCATTATCCTGCTGGTACCAACAAGGCTGTGTTCCATAGTATTGCCACAAAGTTCGTAGGGCATAATTGTCCAGAATATCGAGGTAGACGTGCCGGTTAACAGGTTTGTCCACGATAACAAATGGGCCGGGACCATACCACGACCCCCCCAAATAACACTGCTAGGTCCAAACTTTACCGTAGGAACAATACACTGCCAACTCCAAACTTTACCGTAGGAAGAGTACACTGCGGTAAATAGCGTTCTCCCGCTGCCGCCATACTCACACATTGCCATCACACTGATGGATTGTGTATCTGCATTCAATGGACCCGTTTAATTTGATCTGCCGTCCACGATAAATGTTCTTCACAGCATGCTAAACGATGAGTAGCATTCCGAGTGGAGATGAAAGGCTTATGAGCAGCCGCACGGCCACGGTAACTCATGGAATGAAGTTCTCTGCGAATGGTACGTGTACATACCTAGGTTCCAGCATTTTTACTCACCTGTACACTGAGGTCTTGTGCAGTAATTCGTCGATTGGCTGTAACGACTTTCCTGAGGCTTCGATGTCCTCTATCACTGATTTTCTTCGGTATGCCGGTACGTTTCGCTGCTTCAGCGAAACGTACCGGCAGACCGAAGTACATCCAAAACACTTGACTTGGGTATGTTTAAACGCCTCTCGGTTTCTCCTATGGGCAACCCACTTGACTTGGGTATGTTTAAACGCCTCTCGGTTTCTCTTATGGACAACCCACTAATATAACACCCAAAAATCTTTTCTTTCTCAAAGTCAGTTCTCTCCCGCTGCGACATTTTCACTCAACCTCACAGTGCGATATGATAGCGGTAAGCTGCAGGCTTGTTTTTTTATACCGTTTGCAGCTGTACCGCACTTCTTTACAATGCAGCGGATCCGTTCATTTGCTTTTGAAGAGGGGTCCGATGACTTTTTTCAATATAGTGTATATATATATATATCGAGGAAAGCGCAATAGGTTATCCCTGGGCTCAGAAATGCCTAGTTACACCTATGTGTAGATCTGTCGGAATCGTCCGATTTCATGGTCGACACTTTCTCTGGGGATTACGCTCTTACATTTCTCTTTACGGTATATTGTAAAGGTAGTATACAAAACCAATGTACGAATATTAAACAACTAAATATAAGTTATCGCTGCTCTTGATATCGAATTTTTGCAACAGATATGGCGCGAGATTGAGTAAAGGTGGAACGTCCCCTTCGCAGACAAGGGATCGCATATGGAAAGGTATTAACGCATGTGAATAAATGTTAAGGCATTCATCTGTCAGAAGTCGGAAGCCTTGTTGTAGTTGCATGTTTAATTTTTTTACAAAGTGGTCAGGCGGCGCAGTAATCTAAGAACTGGATTATGACCATTCGAGTTCCAGATGAGTCATGCATGGTGTGTTTGTCTCATGGTGCTGAATCACTCCCTTCCCTGGAGGCCCAGGATACTACCCGTAGCCCTTAGAGTTGCTCACGGTGGTTATTAGGCCCCCTCCCCTTTTCCTAAAAAAAGAGAAGCATTATATTTTTTTTGCTTGCAGGTAAGCTTTTAAACGAAAAAAAGACTTTTGGAACACCCTGTATATATTTTTTAAATTTGAGAATAGTTTCTCTACTGTAATGTCGCGTTGGTCCTCCTCGCGATCGGATAACGGCGGCAACGCGACGGGGCATCGACTCCACGAGCTCTCTGTGTACTGTGGAGACAGTGCACACCATACTTCCTGAAGAGCGTCCCACAATTCCCTAATATTCGCCGGTGGTGGTTCCGTGGCATTGACGGAAAGTTGAAACAGCAGCCCAAGTGTGTCCGATGGCGTACAAATCCGGCGAACTAACGACCCAACTCAGGATGCCAAACTCTATGGAATCTTCCTTTAGCCATAGTCGTGAGACTGTGAACGTGTGCGGTGGCACATTGTCATGTTGAATGAGGTCGCACCCGTCGAAGTGGTCGTATGACATGCACGGGTGCAAATTTTCTCTAAGGACGGTTACGTAGCCCCCACCGGTCAGAGCGGTCTACAGACGTATGAGGTGTTCTGATGCTTTCCAGTTGAAAACACCCCACACCCTAACAGAGCCACCTCCGGCCTGCACTGGTCCTCCTAGGCATGCGGATCCATTGCGTCGTGGGCCCTTCATTAGGGAGAGGCCACTACCCATAACCCTTAGAGTTCCTCACGGTGGTTGTTACCCCCTCCCCAGCTTTTTCTTCTTGCAAGTAAGTTTTTAAACTTGGAAAATACTTTTGAAACACCCTGTATATATATTTTTTGAAATTTCGCAATCGTTTCTCTTTTGTAATTATACTTATTTAGTTTACTGCTGACATACATTTCGCATGAATTACTTGCCTTGTGGTGTTTGACCTGCCGGTTTAATTAAAAACTTCATTAGTATACAGTACAGAAATGTTTTTAATGAAGCTTCCTTGCAACGATAGACTTTCTTTCTCCATTAGTCCGTTTATTCCGATTTTTCTGAGTTCCGTTGCACTTTCAACGCGTCTCTGTTAATAATCATGGAGCTGCCGAGCAAGGAAAATTTCCGAATCATGCATTTTTAATTCCCAAGCTCCCGTTGCCTTGAAAATAACTACCTGGCCTTTTGATTTGGGGTGTGCATAGTCTGATGGTCATCCACAACTAATCATCCCCATTACAGGAACTGTGTACGCCTTTCGTGTTACTACTCTAATTACGAGGGGAACACTTCATCTAAGCGGACGTGCACGGCGTGAACGTTAGCTTTTAGTTGTATGCTGAGAATGTTATCAACTGACCATTTCGTAATTCGGACTGTTAATGTAAATCAGCACGTAGACTGTTGTCATTACGGCATGACGTGAATTTATTACACGTCTGAACTACTTTAAAATCTCAGCCCAACATGAAATAAATGTATAAGAGATTCGAAACTAGGTGAATACAACTGAAAATTTATAATTTCTCAAACCAAGAGCATATATTTTCTTCTATGTTTTCAAAAAGTCTGATTTATTATTTAATACGAAAGTGGGGGACCAATAATTTTTCTACATTTACAAAGGAATATTTTAACCACACAAGTGAAAACTTTGCAAGCGCTTTATTGTTTGTTTACATATTACATAGTTACCAAATTTTCCCTAAATGTGAAAAGACAACTTCTTATACACACCCACCTAATACAGAGTGGACCCAGTTTTAATCTTCACAACAGCAGTAATACGTTATGTCATGGACTCTACCTGGGGTTGCAAGCTTTGGCGTGTAATTGCGGGGATGATCCTAGAGCAGTAGTCCGTAAAGCGCCGATAGCTGTCGGTGGTGGGTTTCAGGCTCGATGCACCCCCTTTGTCTCACAAATGCTCAATTTGATTCCAATGGAGAATGAGAGGGCTATTCCATGGCTGTTAATTCACTACGAATGTTCGTCTATTTGGTCTTCCTCCAAACGGGAGCGCCGTCCCTGTGAGCAGTGGTCTAAACGCTAGCTTTTGAGCATTCGTTAGAGGTGGATCCCAGGTTCGAACCCGGACAAATCCCTGTGTTTGTCTTACTGCACTAGTTTTCTTCCTTCCTTGGAAGCAGTAGCTCTAAATTAGGGACATGCGACTGCTTATAGCTCATCGAGTTACTCACAGTGGTCATTAAACCACAAACAAAAAATATTGCGGAGCATGATTTCAGAACAGCCGAACGTAAAGCGCCTGCAACTGTCGATGGTGGGTTTCATGCTCGAATGCATCGCTCCAGTTTGTCTTAGAGATGTTCAATCGGATTTCAATGCGACGAGTGGGAGGGTCATTTCAGGCCTCTGAACTAACTGGGATTCTCTTCCAAATAGACTTTCTCCAGATAAGAGCACCTCCCGGTGACACAGTGGCCTATTCTCTGCTTCTGACCATTTGTCCGAGATGGGTTAGAGATCAGATCACGGTGAGGCATGGATGTTGTGTGTGTCTTACCGCATTGTCTCTCTCCATTCCCTGGAACCAGTGGCCCTAAATTAGGGACGAGCGACTGCTTCGAGTTACTCACGATGGTCGTTAACTCATCCCCACCCTCCTCCAACCCCTTCCCCCTCCGGAGCTATGAGACGGAGCGCTGTCTTGCAGAATGATGACATCCTGCTGTGGGAAATGGAAAATGAATAACCATGAACGGGTGCAGGTGATCTTCAATTACGTCAACAAAGCCTTTTCTGGTGATGGCGGTCTGAATGGGCTCGAAGGTGACCCACGGAACAACGCTTTAGAGCACTATGTAGCCTCCACCGGACTGTAGCACCCCGACTTAACATTTGGGGTCCATGGCCGCGTGTCGTGTACACTACACATGCATCTTTCTCTCAGCGTCTTGTGATGGAACTTTAGTTCAGTCGATCCAGTCTGCCCATTTCCAGTCTCCCCTGGACCAGCGGTAATGATTCTTTATCCCCTTCAGCCTCATATCCCGGTGATGTACTGTTATCTAGGCTATTCATGTGGGCATTGGTTGTATTGCCGCAGTTTTGCCATCATACCTCAAATGGTTTTTGCACAAATTTTTGTAGGTGCCACGTCTGCTTTGATGTAGTCTTAACACATGCGTGTGACGGTTGTACGTGGAAATTCCGCCAGATTTGTCGCTCATTAAACAAGTGTGGGATATGGTCGGTCTAAGCCTGACCGTGAGGATCCTCCCAAGAACTTTATGAGCATTGAATGCCTTCCGCAGTACACGACATTCAGAGCCTTTTCCAGTCGATACCACGTATGCCAGCCGTTATCGCCCCTTGTAGGGGGTACACAAGGTACTGATATCGTGCGTTCCTCATCACTCATAAATCTGTACTTCTGATCATTTACATCTTGTACCATAAGTAACGTGCCCTATAAATCTCTCTTCAGTATATCACATCTGGTCTTGCATTTCTAACAGACAGCAGTGTATATGCGTTTCTTTCCTACTAAGGGCTTGATCTCCTTCCGCCAGCGTTCTCATTTCCCCCTCAAAAGTTGAAAATTTCCAGAATACTAAATTTAACTACCATTTCCTCGGTTTTTGCTATGACCGCCTCTCTCACTGAAAGACACATACATTCAACAGTCTCTAAAAACACACCCACAATTCTTTCTCTTCTAACTGACCATCTCCTCTAAATTCCCAGCAAACAATTTAAATTCTCCGATGCGAAAGTTCTACAGCATAGCTCCTCTTAAAATGCCGATTTCTGTGAACATCCTCCAAGTACATGGCGTCAGTGAATAAACATAGACATCGCTCTTTCCACGTCTTATCAACGCATAACAACCGAAAAATTGTTATCCGGTCACCACTGAATCACACATAGCGCCGTTGATTGTTGTCCACCGTAGAGTAAAGCTAACGCGCTCGGCTAAATATCGAGAGATCTGGGATTCGGATCCTCAGTGGTGATCGGATAAAAAATTTTCGGTTGGTATGTTTTGATCAAACGTGAAAAGGGGCGATGTCTTTGTTTATATACACTTTCGGACAATTGCTAAGGACGGATGACAATAGCAACGATAGTAACCATAAAATGGAAGGCAGGAAAATGTGGAAATTAGCATAAGTGCGGGATACAGTAAGACGTGTTGTGCGTATGCAAATTTTGGATTGCCGAACTTGTTCGTGACGTCATAGCGCTGATAAGAGATATAAAGGATTTGACGCGTATTGACCGTTGTTGTTCAAACGCAAAGTTGAAAGGGAAAGAATCAATTGACGAACTTGCAATTTTCAGTATGTCTTCCCGACATCACCTAGATGATTTTACGCGTGGCCCTATTATTGGCAAGATTGAAGAAGGGCGAAAAATAACAGATGTTGCCAGGGAGTTCGACGTCAGCCACAGTGTTGTCTCAAGGCTTTGGAAATCATTTCAAACAAATGGAGAGTGTAGCAAACGTCACGGGGGAGGTCGTGTTCGCAGTACGACACCTGCAGAAGATCGGTACATAGTGCTATCAACAAAAAGACACCGGCGCAGCACAGCTAGTGAGGTTCAAATCAGTTTATGGCTGCTACTGGCAAGCGGATCTCCCGAAAAACTGTCGCCAGACGTTTGCATGAAGGAGGGCTATACGCCCGCCGTCCTGTTGTGTGCATCCCATTGTCCAGACGTCACCGTACCGCCCGTTTGCAATGGTGCCATCAACATCGCAATTGGACTGATAACGACTGGTCTGCTGTCCTCTTCTCAGATGAGAGTAGATACAGTCTATCGTCTGATTGTCGACGGCAACTGATCTGGCGTGATAGTGGTACTGCATATTGTCCAGCAAACATACACGAAAGGGACCGATATCCGACATGTAGTGTAATGGTATGAGCTGGTATCATGATCAATGGCCGTACGTCCCTCTATGTGCTTCCAACTGGGACTATGACTGGCCAACGATACATTAATAATGTTCTGCTACCTCATGTTCACATGTTCCGTGGTGCTGTCGGTGATAGATTCATTTTCATGGATGACAACGCAACATGTCATCGAACAGTCGCTGTCTAGGAGTGTCTTGAGAGCGAGGATATTCAACGCCTCGTATGGCCAGCACGTTCTCCAGATCTGAATTCCATTGAAAATGTGTGGGATGCTTTGGGGAGGAGTCTTGCTGGTCGCCAATGCCTTCCAATAAACAAGGACACCCTCATCCGTGCACTGACAGAGGAATGGGATAAATTACCCCAACAGCTGCTTGATAATGATGTGCAAAGCATGACACGACGTGTGGAATCTTGCATCGCCCTCCATGATGGCCATATCCCGTATTGACATCTTACGCCGGAACGCCTGTGGACGGTAATTGCATTTTTCACGTTTACGTATTCTGCACAAAATGGCCTGTTTGTCCCTTGAACACGTTCCAAAGCCTTCTGGATTTCAGAGCACAATAAATTGTCTTTCTTGTAATGTCCTGGCATTCTGACATTATTTTATTTCACTTGGCATCCAACCACACTTACTTTGTTATGCGCTATATAACCGTTCATGATCCGTCCTTAGCAATTTCCCAGCAGTGTATATACCGATTCCTGCTTGTAGGAATCATGGGCCGCGGGTGGCCTGGTGGTCAGCGTTCGTGACTGCCACGGAGATAACCTCAAATTCGATCCCAGCAGGTACGTACGCTCGAACCACTAAATATCCGCCCTGTGTCAAATGGGCACGTAACGCCGTTGGACCCCGGGTCCTGCCCCCCCCCGGTAATAATTAAGCGAGTCTTCCTTTTCCTTTCTACCACGCTTCCGTGTCACTTTCCTATCGGACACTCTAGCCCAAATCTCTTCTAGCTTCCTATTTCTAAGGGTTGTTTAAGACCTGGGGTCAGACCCTCCCTTCCTAAAATCCTCTACATATGATCTGATCTGATTGTAGGAATTGTTCTACCAAAAAAACTGGTCTTGAAACATTTTTGCTTTCTCTTAACGCCGAGTAAAATCAAATAATTCCCCAATAAGTACCAGACTGGGTGTTCTACAACCCCAACAACAAAAAATCCCATGTACTGCAAAGACGAAATCAAAAACGATTTACTGGCGCGTCTTACGAAATAAAGAAGTTCACTGCAACATGTCTTTGACTGGCAAATTAAAACTGCCGAGAAATATGGCAGTTAGAATCAACTATGACATGATATGATATTAAATAACGGAAAACAGTTGGATGCTCTAGCATTTCTTCACCGCAAAACTAGGAAGTGAAGACCCACTATTGAGTTGCTCACGCTGGCCGTTAAGTCTCCAATAATAAAAAAAAAAAGGCACAGTGTGAGCTCATTTATTATCAGAAGAAAAGGAAGACTTCTTCAGGCAATATTTCTCGGCTTTCAGCCTTTATTATTACTGGTAAATTTGGATCGTTTTCGTTAAGATTCTACAGCGATTGTACAACCCTTTAATGGATAATCTGAAGGATTAGTCCTTTGATGTGCCAAAAACATACAAAGCATCAAATTTTTCCCGTGCAACATTTGCCTTATTTTATTCTGGGGCGTGTCAGAAAAAGACATGTCCTGTGTTTTTACCTCACCCTTTGATTCTAGGACATAATGGAGTTATCTGACCTTCATTTCCCACTGTCGTGAGCTGAGGAAGTAAGTCGCCAGCATTCGTAACACACAGATCCAACATTTCTGTCGTCGAAACTTGTGAATAGGTGACGAGCTGAGACTTTGGGTATGCGCATGAGATCAGGCATTATACTGCGTACTGGGACATTACTTTATGCACTATGGTACTCATTATCGGCAAGCACCAGTTTCAACAACTGCAGGGGTTTATCAAAATAATGGAAACATCGACAGCGACAGGATTACACGCACTGCGCCATACGCAAATCGCTGGCACGACGTCATTCGCGATGAGGGCCGCCAATGGCTTAGTGGTCAAGGTTCGTAACTGCCACAGAAAAAAAGACTCAGAATCGATTTCAGGCAGGTATGAACGCTCGAATCGCCAGATATCCGTTGTGCGTCGGATGGGCATGTTACGCCGTCGGACCTCGGGCGTGGGCCCCTGTGTTATAAATAAGGGCGTCTTCCTCCACCTTTTCTACCTCGCTTCCGTGTGACTTTCCTGTCTGGCCCCCTAGCCCAAATCTCTTAGCTTCCTACTTCTGAGGATTGTTTAAGACATGAGGTCACACACTCCCTTCCTAAAGTTATCTGCATAAATCTCTTTCTTCCTCTCTCTTTCACTAAATGCAGGATGTGATACTTACGACGCAGTGCACGCACTACGCCGTATGAAAGTTGATGTGGACTACCGCGTAGCAGCGCCACAGTCGCAGGTAAAACAGCTGTTGTAGCATATCTCAGTGACCTCACAAAAGGCACAATCATTGGTGCGCGTCTTGCAATAGCTTCAGTAACTACAGCGGAAGAAATATTTGGTGTAACACGAGGAACTTTATTGAATACTATAACGACTTATCAACAAGAAGAAACAAACACGGCGTTGCCGTTATACGTGCAAATTGTGTACGCTATACGAAGATGTCAGGTAGGCGAACATTGGTACGGATTGTATATCGCAAGCGAAAGACAAAAGCACCTCAAATAGCAGCAGAGTTTAACACCAGCCGGAACGATCCGGTTTCCATCATAACAGTTCGTCGACAACTCCATAGTGCCAGTATCTATGGCCGTGCTGCAATCCTCAGATCTCTGATTACCAACATCAATGTAGCAAAACGTGCAAGCTCATGCAAAGCACATTACAACTGGGATTCTAAAGACCGACAACGTTGTGGCGTACTCCAGACGTTCAACACGTGTCAAGATGACAATTCATCAACGAGACATTTTGTCCGCGTGGCTCAGGTGGTAGAGCGACTTACTCCGGAGTGAGGGGACACGGTTTCGATGGCTGTCGCGGACAAACTAGTGTTTTCACAGAGTGTCATTTCATCTGATGAATCGTGCTTCAAGTTGTTTCCCAGCACTGCACAGTGGTGCCCAAACATGAATCTAGCGAGACAAAAGTAATTTTGGTCACTCTCAATGGCATCACAGATGTGCTGAGGTCAGGTGACCTAGCTGGCCAAGGAAGCGAGGTCACGTCGGTGGAGTGTTCATTCAGCCATTCGGATACAATTCGGGAGCTGCATTGTCTTGTTGTAGGATGAGGTCCCCAGTGGGATGTTCAAGACGCACAAACGTGAGCAAATGGTCGTCCAGGATATCCCGGTAATGTTGACCTGTGAGTAACAATTTCACACGTACCAGGGGTCCCATTTAAGTCCACGTAAATAGTCCCCAGACGAAAATACCACCCCCACCAGCTTGAAGAGTACCCTGCTGGCAAGAAGGATCCATCGCTTCATGTGGTTTGCGCCGTACTCGTATTCTGCCATCCACATGTACCAACGTGAATCTCGACTCATCAGTCCACGCAACATTTTTCCACATGTCTAGGGTCCAGTGGCGATGTTCCCGCGCCCATGCTAATCTTTGCACCCTGTGATGTGCGGTCAGCAGCGGTACCCTCGTGGGACGATGGCTTCTGTACCCCATAGCGATGAGATGGTTCTGGATGGTGTGGCTGCTTACATGTTCTTGTGCACTAGCGTTAAATTGCCCAGTGATTTCTTGCACTGTGGCCCGTCTATCCGATGTTACAATGCGAGCTAGCGGACGATGACCCCGCTCATCCACACGCTGTTGTACACGGCAGTTGGCCCTTGCAAGGATGGCTTTACCGGATTTGATGTACTCACGGTGCACCCGTGACACAGTGGCTCTTGAAAATCCCAGTGCTTGCACGACTTCCGAGATGGAGTGACCCATTCGTCGGTCACCGACAATTTTCCCACGATTAAATGCGTTTAGAACCTTCGTCTTACCCATGCTGCGTCCGACTCTTACTGATTCCCGTCGCATCACTCCTTATATTGTCGGATCGCTGCATACGTCATGTCGTTCCCTTTTACAGAGTCTCCCACAGCGCCACATTTGCATAACGCCAGCTGTCTCTAATTAAATTGCTCTTCAGTGTATTCTATTTATTATTGTGACATATGTTCTTTTCTTTTGAACTCAATCGATTTAGATTATTATATGAATTCAATATTGCTATCGATTATGAGACTGATTCACGCCTGCGTATACTCACGTCGTTACGTCATTGAGATCTGGTGATTTTGTGTATATAATTCGTGCGTCTGGTCCTACCGCTGGTCTTTTTACCTGAGGACGGAGTGCTGGGCACTCTGAAAGATCTTGTAATTTATCTACTTTAGGTAAATAAACGTTTTAATCTGTGCGCAGATAAGTGTAATATCATCAATCGTGTACGAAGGCATCTTTTTTGAATTACAAGATAGCACGATAATTTTTACTTTCATAAGTAAAAATAGTTCAGTAACATTGTAAACATATTGTCTTATCATGATTCATCCTTTAAACAATACTAACGTAAAATATGACTGCGTGGCAGAACCTCAAAGTTATATGTTAAAATCACTGACCTTGCGTCTGACATCAGACGTTTCATGTTTCTGTAAGATTAGTTAGTTGCTGCAAGCAAGTGTGACCAAGTAGAAGCTTTTATTCCTGCTGGGGTTATTTTAGTTAAATATATGTGTAACATTTTTACATAATAATTATACATATACTGATAACTTTGTATTCATACTATTAACTAGCAGTCTTTATGGAAAAAATATTTAATTATTCATTTTTTCGGAAACTTTAAAGTGACATTTAAAAAAAAGATGTCTGAGCATATCCATAAAATGCAGGTATATTATAAAAATTTTTATGGGCTATAAGGGGCTTTGACCACAACATCCACCGCTTGCGCTTTTTTCTGATATGTCTTTTTTTCAAGTTGATTAGCAATAAAGGAAATCCTAAACCAGCACTTTCCTCTTTATCGAAAGCAGGACTTAGGATCAGTACCGTACCAAATCGACATAAACGGGCAATAAACCCCATGAAAACGTAAATAAGATGTTTGTTTAAGCAGGTTTAATTAAGGTGAATACACCAAAAATCTTTGTGTTTTATTTCCAATTGACCAACTTCTGTAGCCATTTTCTTCACAATCAATACGTTCCCAGGGATGAAAATTTTAACATCGATAAAAATGATTTCATATTATAGCCTACTATACTTAATATTTTTTAAAACTTAACCATAATTATATTAAAAATAAATAACTTTTCCTTTGGTGGTGTTGTGACCAGAAAATAGATGGCGCCACGTGTACATTGATGACGTCAATAGACAAAAAAATGTTTGACTGCTTAATTATGGTTAAATTTTAGAAAATATTAAGTACACTAAGCTATAATATGAAATTAGTTTTATCGATGTTCAAATTTTCATTCTTGGGAACGTCCATTGGAAATACAAGGCAAAGATTTTAGGTAGATCCACCTTAAATGTAGCCATTAAATTTAATTTATATTTTCTTAATGCGGCGATATCACAACGTTAATCTTGGAATGAAAGTTAAATCAATCCTATTAAATACGTAAGCTGAACACTTCGGATTTTGATGTTTTCATAACAATTATTGAACTATCATCCTAGAATAAATACATTACCCATGCCTCATCTATGACTCAATCCCAGGCGGAACACGGATGATTGGTCAGAAGCGTATGTCTTTGACAACTCTGCCACCCTGGAGGCTGTGTGTGTGTGTGTTGTGCAATTCAAAGACATAAGACACAGTTTAAAACCATTGGCACTTCTTAAGTGCGATTTCCTTTAACATGAAGGGTTGGATATCAGTTCATTCCAGTTTAAACAACATAGCATTTCAGTGTTATTAAAAGAACTTAACAGAAGAGTAAAAGAACTTACCAGGGATGAGAAGCCCGTGCATGAAAACCACGCCCACCTTCCCATTGGGTGCAAGATAAGAGATACAAAAGCAGATATTGGCCAGCTGAAAGAGTACATGTTGTGGCTGTTGCCATCTGAAGCAGGGGCCATCAGGAGTTAAGTTCAGTGATGTTTCGTTGTTCAGAAAGAAGCTATCGGCAGGATTGCTGGAATTAAGACTGAAGATACTGTTTGTCAAGGAAGAAGTACTAGACCAGTATTCCAGAGGAGAAGAGTTCATGTTATAGGGCCAATATCCTCGACTCAGCCCCTTCTCCATCCACACAGGAGCCGTGAAGAGAATGCATAGAGCTGTAGCCCAGGATCTGCAAGTAAAGACATCACTATTACAAACATTTATCTTACATATATACAGGGTGATTCATAAACAAGTATACAGTTTCAACGCACTATAAAACAAGAACAATGTAAGATATTTTATGTTACTTGTAACATAATTGTAGGGGAATGTTTCAAGTTTTTTTAGAGACAGTTTCAGATGTTCTATGTGTGAACTCTTCGTCGCACGATACACATCGAGCCGGCAATCCATTTCCCCCAAACGCGAGGTACGATATCTGAATCAAGTGCAGTGATAGTGGCTGTGATACGCTGTTTCAGCTCCACTAGATCAACAGGAAGGGGATGGGCGAATACCTTATCCTTTACGTACCACCACAGGAAAAAGTCACAAGGTGCTAAGTCAGGACTTCTGGGTGGCTATTGGGTCATTGACATGCTGTAGTCCGCGGCTCAGGTCAGTGAGATTTTGCAATATCTGCACTTTGTATGGAATCATTTTCAGCTTCTTTCTCAAAATTCTCCAGACAGTTAGCTGGGAAATCTGCACTTCACGACTCACCATCCGCCTTGATTTTCCCGGGCTTCGTTGAATGGCGGTGCAAACACTATCGACGACTTCTTCCGATACACGCGATCGTCCAGGACTTTTAAGTTTGCACAAACAGCCCACAGTTTCAAATTTTTTTATGCCAATCGTAGATAGATTTCCTGGTTGGAGGTTCTTTTCCGAATCGTGATCGAAAATGCCGATGCACAACAGTTACAGATTCCGTTTTGCTCAATTCAAGAACACAAAACGCCTTCTCCACTGCCATTTTGGCTGATTAGTCACGTGACACGCGTTCTATTGCCTACGTCACTTCCCTCAGTAGCGGGACATAGACTTTATGAGTACATCTACCTAACGGTTCGCAGTTGTGGTCCATGTCATCAACTGTTACTGTTTTATAGCATCTGGGACCTGTATATTTCTTAATGAATCACCCTGTATAATTTGGAAAACAATAATTCAAAAAGAAATTTTGGTGAGGTTGGTTACGTTGCGTAGTGCGGTTTCCAGAGGACGGTATAAATATCGCACATCGCTGTATTACTGATCAACCCAGATCTGATATCCTCGTCGTGGAATAATTTCCCTTAATGTACCTTTCTGCGTGTTATTATTCTGCAAACCACTTTTATATCCAGCGAGTCTTTCTTAATCTTTACAGACGTTTTATAACGTATCAATGGAAAGCGGATGACATTTACCCAAAGCCCATTTCAGAAGTCCAAATGCGGAAAATTCCAGGGAAAAAACATCCTGTTACTTCACGCGAAGGTCTTGAAATGGTATACCGCAGACCTCAGATTTCACTGGTATTCATTGAAGCTGAGGTAATATCAGAAGCTGTCTTGATACAGCTAACTACACTAGTGTTTGTGAAAATTGCAACACCAAGAAAGAATCGCGCTATCCAAACAAATTTTATATCAAAGATTCCTCATGTTACAGGAGATAACTCGCTACATTTACAGAGATACACAAAATTGTTTCGCTTCGAAACTCAGTATCGTGTGAAGCGACCAAAAGCAACAATAACAGCCTCTACATGGCTGGCATTGAATGGAAGAGGTTTTTGATATCGTCCTGGCGAATAGCCTTCCAGGCTGCTTATATGCGAGGCCAGTTAATTGGCCGTGACTGGGAGACGCTTGACGGGCCAGTTGCTTAGCTACAATGTCCCAGACAAGTTCGATCGGGGACATATCCGGCAAACGTGCAGGCCGCGGGTGAAACTGTATTTGCCGTGAATGAGAGAGGTCTTGGACATTCCGGGCCAGATATGGCGGAGCATTGTCTTGCTGGAATATTGCGCCAGGGCTACTCTGAAGGAAAATTACATCTGCCTCTAAAACATTCCTGATGTATAGCTGGCTATTGATGATTCCCTCAATTCGTATCAGGTGAGGTCGTGAATTGAACCCAATGGCGCTCTAAGATATGTCGTTGGGTTGGTATGACACTGCAAGGTGTCGCTCACCATGATGTCTTCGAACCCGCATGAGACCAACATGGGGCATCAGGTTGAGTCGTGACTCGTCACAAAATATGACCTGTTGCCACTCAGTGCTCCAATGTATGTGTTCGAGACCCCATTGCAGCCTGATGCGTCTGTGGATAAGGGACAAAGGACTGCGCACCAATGGGCCGCTAGCGACCAGTCCTCTGTTAAGCACAGTACGTCGAACTGTGGTGGAGGACAAAGCATGACCCGTGACACTACTTCACTGCTGCACTAACACCGTGGATGTCGCTGGGTAATCGTCCACTGTCATGCGGTGTCTGTCATCCCCTGCAATCATACTATTTTATCGTCCATTTCCCGGATTTCTGTGCATCGGAGACACTTCTGTCCACCGACGCCACATCTGCAACCCTGTACTGGAGTTTCTCCCAGTACGAGTGGCAATTTTGCAGTTGGAAAATCCAGCTTCTCTCATCCCAACAACCGTTCCTCGCTCAAAGCCCATCAGGTGTTCGTAATGCGAACTTCGGGCGTAGTGAGACACAAGAAACACCCTTTCGACTCAATACCGGCCCTTCACTGATTGCGAGATCTCGTTTGAACCAGCTCTTTATGCCCAAGACAGGACAGTTTAGAGGGCGCTGCTCCAAACTGCATTCGCATTTTCATTGACATTTTAATCATTTGCGTTTCCCAACCTTTCGTACATACTTTGCAAGTTCCAAGTTAATACCAGCAGTCCTTCATGGTGTTGCAATTTTCACAAACAGTTGTGTATGATAACGACTATACTACAAAAGGCAGATAACTCGTCCTTGACAGAAATATTCTGTATTCTGGACGTTTCCCTGACAGTATAGAGATTATTCTTCGGCATTCTTTTCGACCGTATGGATTCCAAATATCTATGTACCTAGTACTGACTACAAAACCTTTGTCACATTAGGTTTTTGCAGATTAAATGTGGGATTTTGGAGATTCATACAATTCGTAGGTAATTTACAATAGACATTAACGCATCGCACGATGTAACTTGTGATATGTAAATTTAAAGCGTCAAGGCTACTGCTTGTAAAGTACTAATCATTTCGTTAGTGGCATCAGTTCTAAGATGACTGTGCTACAGTGAAGAGGACGATGGGTCAATGCCAGTAAGTTAAAGCGTCAAGGCTGCTACCTATAAAGCTCTGGTAATTTCATCAGTGGTATCAATTCCAAAGGGATTGTGCTACAGTGAAGAGGACGATTGATCGATGGATCAGAGCTAGTAAGTTAAAGCATCAATGCTGTTGCCTATAAATCATTAGTCATTTTGTCAGTGGAATCAATTCTAAGGGGACTGTGCTACAGTGAAGAGGACGATGAATCACAGCCAGTAAGTTAAAGCGTCAAGGCTACTTCCTACAAAGCACTGGTCATTTCGTCAGAGGCATCAGTTCCAAGGAGATTTTGCTACAGTGAAGAAGACGATGGATCAGAGGCAGTAAGTTAAAGCGTCAAAGCTGCGGCTTATAAAGTACTGGTCATTTTGTCAGTGGAATCAGTTCCAGGGGGATTGTGCTACAGTAAAGAGGACGATGGATCAGCACCAGTAAGTTAAATCATAAAGGCTTCTGCCTATAAAACACTGATCATTTCGTCAGTGGCATCAGTTCCACGGGGATTGTGTTACAGTATAGAGAAAGATGGATCAGAGCCAGTAAGTTAAGGCATCAAGGCTGCTGTCTATAAAGCACTGGTCATTTCGTCAGTGACAACAGTTCCAAGGAGATTGTGCTACAGTGAAAAAGACGATGGATCAGAGCCAGTAAGTTAAAGCGTCAAGGCTGCGGCTTATAAAGCACTGGTCATTTTGTCAGTGGAATCAGTTCCAGGGCCGATTGTGCTACAGTAAAGAGGACGATGGATCAGGACCAGTAATTTAAATCATAAAGGCTTCTGCCTATAAAGCACTGATCATTTCGTCAGTGGCATCAGTTCCAAGAGAATTATGCTACAGTGAGGATGATGATGGATCAGAGCCAGTAATTTAAAGCGTCAAGGCTGTTGCCTATAAAGCACTAGTCATTTCGTCAGTGGCGCAGTTCCAGGGGGATTGTGTTACAGTAAAGAGGACGATGGATCAGAGCCAGTAAGTTAAAGCGTCAAGGCTGCTGCTTATAAAGCACTGGTCATTTCGTCAATGACAACAGTTCCAACGGGATTGTGCTAGAGTGAAGAGGTCGACGGATCGGAGCCAAATTCGTGTTATATTCTTATAGGAGTTTGAACTTTGACACTGCGCATGGGAAGCAGCTCGCAAAATCAATGCAGCATTTGGGAAGGCACCATTAGTGAACTCAAGACATAACGTTGTTTTGTCAAATTTCGATCCGGCGATATGAGCTTCGAAAGTGAACTTCGGTAGACTAGAAAGGGCTATCGATGATGCCGATTTGGAGGCATTGATTAAATTCGATGCAGATAAAATGGTACGAGAACTTAGCGAGAAACTCGGTAAAACTATTTTCCTACTTTTATCGGCCATAGGCAGAATAAAGATGGGAAATAGTGTTGAAAATAAAGATGCAAAATAGTTTCTCGATCTACTACCCGCAAACCTTATAGTAATCAAGAAAGATGACATCGAATTTTCAGTTGCAATGAGCACGTCTCTTTTGAATCCTTTAGGACGCGAATAATATCCATCGAAGTTATTCAAAGTCAATGGAATCAGTTTAAAAAAATCAACCGGATTTCTGGAATCTATAAAATATCCAGAAATAAAAACACCTACTTACTTTCACCAGCGACTAAAAAAGTATGTTACGAAAATCAACAAATGACGCACAAAATTTTCTCATTGCAGAAGGAAGGTATCAAAGAAAGAAATGTTCAAATCGAACAGAAAAAAGAATAAATATAGAGGAAACGCGGTATAATTCTACGCCTTCTATAGCAACAGAATATTGTGTAATGAAAAAGCTGAAAACAGGCGAAAAATATTCTTCATGGCAATGTTATGCTAACGATAAAAAACTTTTCAAATACATCTCCCGGAGGTAGAGATAGCGAGAAAAAGATTTGGTCTTTACGCTCCTAGCGGGTAAATCTGTACGTTATTTAAAGAGGATAATGCTATACGTCTTTATTGTAACGAACTGTGTGCAATACCAAAAAGAAATTTCTCAATAGAGTTTTCAGAAGCGGAGATACACCTGCAAACAAAAGTACACAAATACAACCGAGCGACAAAACTGTAAACTAATTACAAAATTCTTCAAATACAAACCTAAAATGTTCCCCAAACTAAATGGCATCCCGTGTCAAAAGAATTTTTTAAATCGACCATTTAGAAGCAGATACATTGAGAAAAGAAGATTAAACATCTGCGCCTCCTAGCGGTGAAATTGTGCATTATTTTGGGAACAAAATGCACACAAAGAGTTTTCGTAGTTAATAGTATCAGACCGAAAAAAAATTATATGGAGTTTTTAGTCCCGCAGATGTTTCTGTAAATCGAAACGGGAATTTATGTCCTCTAATGTCACACTTGTGCGTGAAGAAAATTTTTAAATTATATGTAGAACTTTGGCAACCGCCCCGGTGGCGCAGTGGTCTAAGCGATGGCCTCTGATCATTCGTCCGAAAGGGGGTCCAGGTTCGAATCCCGGTGAGGCATGGATGTTGTGTTTGTCTTACGGCACTGGCTCTCTCCCTTCCCTGGAACCAGTGACCCTAAATTAGGGACGGGCGACTGCTTATAGCCCATTGAGTTGCTCACGGTGGTCGTTAAACCTCCAACCAAAAAAAAAAAAAAAAAACTTTGGCAAAGAAAACTCATTCAAGCAAAGAAAGACTTTTTCAAATCTGAGAATTAGAAGCAGAGATATCAACAAAAATGAGATATGCATCCACGCCCCATGGCGGAAAAACTGTGCATTGTTTTAAGAAGACGGTATTCACAAATTGTTTTCGGAGGTGAGTGGTAGCGGTCCGTGGCATAATTTTTTCAACAGAGTTTTCAGAAGCTCAGATGTTTCTGCAAATACGTAAGAAGCAGAAATAGACACTTACGGCCCTTGGTCGCCAAACCATTCTTTACCAAAAATTAGAGATGATATGCAAAATATTTCCTATCACGAGCTTTATCCGATGCTGGAAGAATGTTTTAAATCGGACTTTTAGAAGCAGAGATATCAGGAAAACGCAATTTAACTTTACATCCCTAGTGAGAAATGTCTGCAATACTTGAAAAACAGACTGTGTCCAAAATAGAGTTCGAAATAAACGGTGTCGAAAGGAAAAATATTTTTTTCAATATGATATTTAGAAGCAAATATATGGAAGAAAAAGTATTCTGATCTCTGTATCATCTACATTTACGTCCTCTAGCGGCGAAACTGTGCATCGGAAAAATCAGACTGCAAGGGTCGTCATTCTCACTTCCCAATGCGAGAAGAATTTTTCAAATCGGCCAATAGTTGCAGAGATATGGTGTCTACAAACAAACGGACGGACGGACAAAGTGATAACATAAGCACTATTTTTTTTTTTTTTTTTTTTTACAAAAGAAACGAGAAAGATGACACCGAATTTTTGGGTGGAATGAGCACGTCTTTTGAAAAATTTCTGTCGCGAATTAAATTTATCAAAGCTATTCAAAGTCAATGGAACCGGTATGGAAAACGGTAGTATCTGGGAGAAGAAAAAAGCTTTTCAATCGGGTTCTTATCCCGCACATACTGCTGTAAACGGAATTGTGAACTTACGCCCTCTGGTTGCAGACTTGTGGGTTAAGGAAAATTTGAAATTATATGAGAAACATTTCGCAGCCCAAACGCTCTCCAACAAAGAAATAATTTTTCAAATCGGACTCTCAGATGCAGAGATATTGACAAATACAAGATGTGCATCTACGCCCCCTGGCGTAAAAAACATGCATTATTTTAAGAAGAAAGTATTCTCATAAGGTTTTTCGATGTGAGTGGTATCTGTCCAGAAAATAATTTTTTCTATCGAGTTTTCAGGAGCTCAGATTTTGCTGCAAATACATCAGAAGCAGAAATTAACACTTCTGCTTCCTGGTGGTTAAACCATTATTTACCAAATATTATAAATTATATGAAAAGCACTTCCCATCAGTAGTTGTATTCGGTACGGGAAGAATAATTCAAGTCGGAGTTTCAGAAGCAGAAATATCAGGGAAAACGCAATTTCCCTTAAAACCCCCTAGAGTGAAGTCTATGAGTTACCTGACAATTTTGAAATTGTGTGAATAACATTTCGCGACGGAAACGCTCTCCAACAAAGAGAGAATTTTTCAAATCAGATTCTCAGAAGTAGCGATATTGACAAAAACAAGATATGTATTAACGCCCACTGGTGGCCAAACCATTTGTACAAAAAATTATATGCAAAAGATTTCCCATTAGGAACTGTATCCGGTGCCGAAAGAAATTTTCAAATCAGAATATTAGAAGCAGAGATATCGGGAGAAAAGCAATTTACCATAACGCCTCCTAGCGGAATGCCTATGAATTACTTGAAAATTTTGAAATTATATGAAAAACATGTCGCAACGGAAAATCGGATCGTTAGAAGCAGAGATGTTGATAAAAATAAGATTTACATCTACGCCCCCTGGCGGGAAAAACCATACAATATTTTAAAAAGGAATATTCTGAAAAGGTTTATCGACCTGTGTGCCGTCGGTCCACGGACGAATGTTTTTGAATCTAGATTTTAGAAGCCCAGATTTCGTGGCAAATACATTAGAAGCAGAAATTAACGCTTATACCCCCTGGTGGCCAAGTCATTGCTTATCAAAAGTTAGAAATTATGTGCGAAACATTTCCCATCAAGTGCTGTATCCGCTGAAGAAAAAATTTTTGAATCGAAGTTTTAGAAGTAGAGATATAGGGGAAAACATAATTTACTTTTACGCCCCCTAGCGGAAAATCTATGAGTTACTTGAAATACCTAAGATACTCTTCGACATAAATGGAAGCGAAAAGTAAAGGATTTTTTTTTCAAGCGGGTGTTTAGAAGCAAATATATGGAATAAAATACATTTTGAATTCGATATCATCTGTATTTAGGTCCTCTAGCGGCAAAATTGTGCATCGTAAAAAAATACGAAATGAAGGGTCATCATTCGCATATTCGTAACTTCCCAATGCAAAAATAATTTTTAAAATCGAACTAATAGTAGCAGAGATATGGTATGCACAGACGGACGGACGAACAAACCGACAACATAAGCACGATCTTTTTTTTACAAAAGACGTGGTACAAAGGGGCACTTTGATCACCCTACCTATTTGCATTTGGTCATACTTTTAAAAGATCTGCGAAAACAGGAATCTTTCAGTGACGGAGATCGAATCCGTGTCTCCTCTTACTCCGGAGTGAGTTGCTCTAACTGACTAAGCTACACCGACCTAACTTATCGTTGCCGATTTGCCGTCTTCACACGTGGTTCACCTTTGTAGTACGCGTATAGACCTTGTAGCATCCAAGTTGCCCACGACCACAATTTCAAATTTGTTCACCTTGTTAGCATGTTTTTTTCTTAAGTACATGCTCATTGTATCTTTCTATCAGTCGGTCTGTCCTTCCGTCTGCGGACAGCTTATCTCTGCATCTATCATTCGTATTTGAAAAATTCTTCTTGCGCAGGGAAGACTGAACTGCGAGAATGAAATTTCATAAATTTTGGTCTTTTTCTACGCGCAATCTCGCATTTAGGTGACGTAACTGCAAGCACTATAGCATTCAACATACGTTGTATTTCATATTTCTTCTGAGAATTCTATTGGAAAAATTCCTTTTGCCTTAGGATATCTACTCCTACACTGCCGATAAGTGAAAAAAGAACACCCAGAAGGAATGCCGGTAGGAACCTCATATTGATAATTGTTAAGAGCAGCAGAAACTGTGATCCAATTTGGAATGTCATTGGATGACATAATGCCGTCACTGCGGACGACAATGCAAATGTACGCAGCGCGTATTTAAGGACTAGGGCGTGCAGAACGAAGTCCTTCGGGCGCCGCAGGTAGTCTAGTGGGCAACGTTCGTTACTGCCACGGAAAGGACCTCAGGTTCGATCCCAGGCAGATACAAACGCTAGATGCACTAAATATCTCTCGTGCGTCGGATGGGCACGTTAAGCCGTCGGACCCCGGTTACTCCCCCACCCCGGTAATAAAAAAGGGTGTCTTCCTCCTCCTTTCTACTTCGCTTCCATGCCACTTTCCTATCGGGCACACTAGCCTAAATCTCCTAGCTTCCTATTTCTAAGGGTTGTTTAAGACCTGGGGTCAGACACTCCCTTCCTAAAATCCTCTACATATGATCATCATGATCATCAACGAGGTCATTCGTCTGGTGTTGTGTTGTTCATTGCTCGTTGAAGAAGCTATCATGTCTGGCCGAAGACATGATAGCTACACAGCATTTGTTCAGTTACCGGAGTTCGAGCGAGGCTGTATAGTGGATCTGCGGGAAGGAGGTTGGTCCTTCCGTCAAATTGTGGACCGAGTGGGACGAGAGGTTTCGGTCGTGGTATGATGGTGGCGTCGGTGGTCAAAGGAGCATTCGCACACTCGCAGATGTGGTTCCGCGCAACACAGAGTTACGGATGCACGAGAGGATCGGGGTATCAGGAGGGCAGCGTTGACAGAGCGGACGGCTACAGCGTCACAAATTCGGTCCTCTGTCATACCAAGGGGGTCTACCAGGACGATACAGAATCGTTTGTTGGAAGCAAGACTACGGGTTCGCGTGCTGTTGTCACGGTTACTACTGACCCCTGGTCGCTGTCGAGCACGTTTCCAGTGGTGTCCAGAACAAGTTCATTGAAGGAAAGAATGTCGGCCAGTGGTCTTCAGTGATGAAAGCTTATTTTGCTTGGGAGCGTCTGACGGTCGTGTACGCGTCCGAAGGCGACAAGGGGAGTGGCTTCTGCAATCGTGCATCCGCCTACGACACACAGAGCCCACGCCGGGCATCATGGTGTGGGAGAGTGATCAGCTATCACTCTCGTACGAGTCTGATGTTGTACGAGGTGCACTGAATAGCTGTACGTGCGTCAGCGATATCGTGCAGCCAATCGTCCTGCCATTTTTGAGTTCAATCCCCGATGTGATTTTTCCAGCAGTATAACGCCCACCCCCACTCCTCCCGGGAAACTCAACATGCTCTTCAGGCTATGCATACACGTTTAATATATATCAAATACGTGGAGATAATGTAAATGGACGATGTAATCACTCTTTCCACGTTATTTTTCAAACAACGTATAGCGACTGAAAAATTGTATTTCGGCACTGCTGGGATCGAACCCCAGAACACTCGATAACTAGTCGAGTGCGTTCGAATTTACGCTACAGCGCCAACAATTCTCAGCGCAATGCGTGGTTTATCAGTCAGCATCTGACTATACGAATGCGTATTGATGGTCTCAGCAACTGAGATGTCGTCATCTGGGCATAGCTGTTGCGTTAAATGCCACCAGATGACGACATCTCAGTTGCTGAGACCATCAATACGCATTCGTATAGTCAGATGCTGACTGATAAACCACGCATTGCGCTGAGAATTGTTGGCGCTGTAGCGTAAATTCGAACGCACTCGACTAGTTATCGAGTGTTCTGGGGTTCGATCCCAGCAGTGCCGAAATACAATTTTTCAGTCGCTATACGTTGTTTGAAAAATAACGTGGAAAGAGTGATTACATCGTCCATTTCCATTTACTATGCATACACTTTCTTGGCCAGCACGCTCTCCGGACTCGTCCCAATCGAGCCTGTGTGGGACTGGATCGGGGACAAGGCTTTTACGTGGACACTGGCAGGCAGCGTCATCTCTGAATTACGCGTCCAAGTTGGAAGCACAATGAATGCTATCCCCCAGCGTGATATCCAGCATTTGTACGACCAATTGCATGCCAGATCGGAAACTTGTATTGCTGCTAGAAGAGGTGCAACACCTGATTAAAATGTAACTTCTGTACACTGTAATACTCATTAAAAGGTAAAATAAACATTGAATCACTTCACACGTGTGATGACTTTCCATTCTTAATAAATTGTTGCTACGACATAAATATATTTGAAAAGTTCTTTTTCCTTGGCATAGATTTTTCCATGAAGAATATTTTTCGCCTATTTTCAACTTTTCCATTATGCAAAATTCTTCCGACCATGTTTTTTTCTACACTGCTGGCCACCCAAAATACAACACCAAGAAGGAAGCATCCGATTGACCTGAAATTCGCAGCATGCGTCGCCCGCGAGAGGACATGCAGACGATTAGCATTACAGGGCATATGCAAATCATGTGCGCCCGGCACGCCACCCAGAAGCACTATAAGAGGGGTGCACAGAAGGCGGGGTGTAAGTAGTGGAAGTGTGTTGTGTTGCCAGACCTGTGCGTGGTAAGCTTCTTGATGCCTCGTCACAGAATACGGCAGTCATTCCAGCACGTTTCGGAGTTCGACAGAGGACGAATAGTGGCTTATCGCGACAGCGGTTTGGTTTATCGTACCGAGACATCGGCGCCCGTGTGGGACGACATCCAGCCACAGTGAGGCGAGTGTGGATTCGGTGGGTGCAGGAGGGACAGACGGACGGATCGACGTGAACGATTGCCGCAGCCGCGGCACACCACCGAACGAGTGGACCGGCATGTTGTGCGGCGGGCATTTACGGCTCGCACCGCCACATCCCGAACGTTAGCGCAGGAATTAGGGTGTGTTACGCAACAACCTGTGTCAGCACGTACCGTTCGACGTCGTCTGCAGGAACGGAGACTTGTCGCACGGCGCCCATTGCTCCGATTACCATTGACGTTACAGCACCGGCGAGTGCGGCGGCAGTGGGCCGTTGAACGCCGCACCTGGACTATGGAATGGCACGACATTGTGTTATCCGACGAATCCCACTTCTGCCTGCAACACCACGATGGTCGGATCCGCGTGTGGCGGCACCGCGGCGAGAGACTGTATGCCGCCTGGATTATGCATCGCCTTACCGGTCCGTCGCTTGCCTTTATGGTTTGGGGCGCAATTGGATATGATACTCGCATCCATCTGGTACGCATCGCTGGTACACTAAACAGCAACCGCTACATCTACGACGTTTTGGAGCCTGTAGTCCTCCCTTAACAGCAGGACCTGCCAGCGGCCACGTTTCGACAGGACAATGCGCGCTCGCACGTGGCACGCATCGTGCAACAATTCTTCACGGCCCACCAGGTGTCACTGCTGCCGTGGTCCGCCTGTTCTCCCGATATGTCGCCCATTGGACACGTCTGGTCGCTGATCGGCATCAGAGTGGCCAGGCAAGCACCACCCGCGACTACGCCTGATGAACTGTGGCAACGTGTGGAAGCAGCCGGGACCGACATACTCCAAGCCCACATCCAAAGCCTCTTTCGTTCGATGCCGCGGCGTGTAGCGTCCGTCATTGCCAGCCATGGGCCACACAAACTATTAATGTCTGCGTGTTCCGCAAGTCGCACGGGCCTGTAAGCTCAATCGTTTCATCTTTGTATCTGTTGTTATGTGTCCAGTAAATCTGGCTTTGCTATCTCGTGTCCTTTTTGGTGTTGCATTTTGGGTGGCCAGCAGTGTATATTTCTTCTTTTAACTGTTCGATTTGGAAATCGCTTTGCCTCTGATACCTTCCTCGTGATATGAGACATTTTTTGTGTCCCATTTGTTAATTTTCGTAGCATGCTTTTTAGCCACAGGTGGAACTAAATAGCTGGTTTTATTTCTGGATGTTTTATCGATTGTAAAAACCGGTTGTTTGTTTTCCAAACCGGTTTCATTGACTTTGAGTAGCTCTGATAAATTTAATTCGCGTTAGAACGGATTCAAGAAACGTGCTCATTACAACCGAAAATTCGGTTTCATATTTCTTGTTTTCTTTTTTACTCCACAAAACGTGGTCACTACACTCGAAAATTCGGTGTCATCTTTCTTGTTTAAATATTCATTTGCATACCAAAGATCTGCACTCTATTTTGAAAACCACAGCATACAATTTAAAATTTGAATGTGATTGTTATCCCTGTCGTGAAACATCTAATAATTTATTTAAGGCAGAGAGCTTCTTCCATTTTTAAGGTGCGGTAGTATTTCAGTTGGCTTCTCTTTTTTAGAGGCACCTGTTTTTGACATACTTCTTAGCATACAAATAACATTAACTTTCCAGCGGCAAAACTCCACGAAAATTATCTCCATAGTCTGCTTGGCAGAAATGTTTTACATGAATATCATTTTGGTCGTTTGATGCCCATACATCTTAATTTGTCCACACATTTAAAATTACAAATTTTAGTTTCATAACGGAGCTAATTTTAAAGCGAATGTCAAAAACTATTCCAAAATTCATTCATTCGTTTTCAGTGGATGCGTGCTTTGAATATTTTATTTCGATTAACTTTTAAGTACTGTTTGTGCATGCGCGCAGGCTCATAAACGAATTCCGAAATTCAACCTGCATGCGCAGAAAACCAAAGCGGATTATCAGAAGCGCATGCACAATTAAAATGCTTTCAGTATGAGAAAGCACTTTGCAGGGTGGCCGCGCCGCAGGATATTATTGCTGTGATTTTCTTTGTGTATATGCGCAGGGCTAAGCCACCGATAAGTTTAAATGTCCAACTTTGTGGAAAATAACTACAGTAAATTTCAGTTGCGAATGCAGAAAACATGTTAGCCGCTTTTTTTCTTGTTTGCGTGTTGAAAACTGGTAGACAAACGAACACTTCCGCTTAAAAAAAATTGCGTAAAGAGGCTGATAAATTACATCAGACCAATAAATGTAACTGATAATTAACGGTGATAAATGAGTGAAATGAAGTTTCTCGCAATTTATTTTATAATTTTGCATGTGTAGTACGTCTTATCGCCTTTGCTACCAAAAAAAAAAAAAAAAAAAACGATCTGGAAAAAAGCGTAGAAAAAATGGAGAAAAAGAGAGAGAATAATACATCGAGTTAGGGAGAGACAGATAGATTTGTAAAGAAATAGAGACAGATAAAGAATACCGGAGAATTGGTGAGAGAGTTGGAATTAGAGAGAACTAGCAAAGAGAAATTAGGGAGAAACAAAGAATTACAGACAGGTGAATCAGGGATAGATAGAATTAGGGAAAAAAAGCTAAAGGAATTAGAGTATTTTGAAGATGACAATCCGATTTTTGGCGTAAATGTGACAAGGATGGTAAGTCAGATAATATCCGAAAACTTGATTTTTTTTTTTTTTTAAGGAATTAGAGTAATTAAAAAAATTGGAAAAAGACACAATTACAGTGAAAAAGAGATAAAAAGAAATTAGGAAGAGATATCCTATAGAGAAAGGGCTGGAAAGAATGAGAGAGAGGGAGAAATGGAGGGTTTTTTTGGAAAAAACAGATAGTGATAGGTAACACTGTTCAACAATGAAATTTTTTCAAGAATGGAAGTGGTTTTGCTTTATAGATTTTTGGGTGCTGAACACGAAAATAACAGTAAAACTCCTCTCTTAGCTACGGTTTCAAATTAATTTGACCGTTCATATTTTGCATATATTACATATATTTCAATGGGATATCCAAATACTAGGAATACAATTTAACGAATTCACCTAATTTATACGCGTTGCTCTTTTGCCTGCCGCTTGTGGGTGACATCTGATGCATCTCTCTGAAGCATCCAGCAAACATCTGCTAACATTGCAGCATTCCACTGTCCTTTGTATCATTGTTCCATTGCAGAAATGTCCTGGTGTAATCGCTCTCGCATGTTCATCACTGAAAGCACCACAGTTCTCAGTGAAGACATCGATATGTGAATTTAGGAAGTGCATCTTGAGTTGCATGTTGCAGCCAAGTTTTTCATAAGCACGTAATAGTTCTTCCACAAGGTCCATGTAATTGTCAGCCCTCTTGCTTCCCAAGAACAATGTTGCAACATTCCGAAAACATTGCCTATAACGAAGTAAATTTCTCCGTCATTTTTATCCGCACCGGGGTTCGAACCCGGGTCCACTCATTCCGGAATAAGTTGCTCTACCAATTAAGCTACGCGGACATGTATTCTGATTCCTATCTGCCTTTATGTCATGTGCGTCCTGCTGGCAGGTACGTCACATCTCCCCCCGAAAGAGGGCCGGGGGCATGGCCCACGGGTCAGCCGTGACCATGAATCGTTGCAGGCAGCCATCCACTGTAGAACGTGCACTTGAGAACTCCCAGTCAATCTGGTGTGTGGAATGCAACGTCACACACATTTATTTTTCGAAGCGCTGGAGAAGGGATTCTCTGATTTTTCCTATCTCGCGGTGTGGAAATAACATCACACCAATGCGAGATTTTGAACGGTCGGGTCATCCGGGCGCCATTATAACGAAGTAAATTTCTCCGTCATTTTTATCCGCGCCGGGGTTCGAACCCGAGTACGCTTATTCCGGAATAAGTTGCTCTACCAATTAAGCTACGCGGACGATTATTCTGATTCCTATCTGCCTTTATGTCATGTGCGTCCTGCTGGCAGGTACGTCACATGCCAAGCATGTTGCTGATCATGATTAAGGATACACTTAAACTGTTGGTCTCCCGAGAGCTGGTATATCTGTGGTACAATGAATATTCCCTGTTTGATCTCACAAGGTGGGATTCTGTGTGGTTCACTGGAGGAAGATGGTGGCACATATATAGGATCCGTATTATTGGTGGATGGATGAGCTTGTGGATCAACTGATTCTATAAGTTCATCATCATCGCTATCACTACTTCCCTGAACGTTAACTGGACGATCAGGAACCAGCAATCCCTCTCCATGGGTCACTGGGAGAATAACGAATGGTATTGTGGGGTACTCAATAATTCTCTTCCTCTTCGTATTTATTCCTTTCTTCAAAGGAGGTATCATGCAGAAATATCAATCGGTTGAGTGGTTTGTTGGTTCACGCCAAATGACAGGCTCATCAAAGCACATTGAGACTTTCTTCCCATGCATCCAAGCATTCAGAGTTGATGAACATGTCGTACAGCACACATGTGGAGCCCAAGATTTATCTTGGTCTCCCTCACGACACCCAAAATACATGAAATATGCTTTTTTCACTGATGGAGTCAATGGTCGCTTCCTGGAGTCACAAATCACGTCACCATAAATAAACCAAAAGTTATCTGGATTGTTAATGCATTTGTGGGGCATGATCACTGCAGTGAAAGCCAACACTCGAACATAAACACAATAAAACGTGAATGAAATAAAATTCACTTATTTAAATAAATTCACTAATCAACACTATGACAGAAACATGCAGTGCGATAAAACTGACGCAGTTTGATACATACGCTCCTGCAAACAAAAGAAACTGGATGGATCCGGTTCCAACAGCTTCTTGGCTATGATCACGTGATTCTCGAGTCTTCGACTCGTGAATAAACTCATCCGGACCACAATTTAGTGTTTGCCGAGCTGACTTATGAGTGTCGCTATTATAATATCCCATTGAAATATATGTGAAACACAAATGGTCGATTTTCTCGAAAATTTGAGCTAGGAGATTATTTTAACAGTGATTTTCGTGTTAAGCGATCAAAAATCTATAAAGGACACTTCGTTATTTGTAAAAAAAAAAAAAAGTTCAAATTTGTTGAACAATGATAATTTAAGAGAAATAATGGTAAAGAAATATAGAAAGAAACAGCGAGAGAAAACGGGAGATGGAAAGAATTGGTGAGTGGTAGAGGTGTTCGATTAAACAGAAAAGTGAGAGCTATAAAGCGAATTTGAATGAGAGAAACAGTGATTACAAGAGAAAGTGAGAGATGGAAATATTGAGAATTAGACAAGGAAACATAGAAAGAAAGAGATATAGAGATAGGCAGCAATCGAGAAAAATGGAGAGAAAGAAATAGAGAAGAAGGGTCGAAAGGAGCAGTAGATAGAGTAGGAGAGAATTAAATTTAAGAAAAAAAAGTTGAGAAAAAGAGAGATAAGAATTTGGAAATGTGAGAGAATAGAAAGGATAGAATTAGGGAGGTTCGAAATCAGGGAGAGAGATTTAAAGAGCTGGAGTGATAGAAAGAAGGGGAAAAGAAAGGGAGATAGATTTTAGAAAAAAAACTGAGATAAAGAATAAGATAGGTAGGCAGAGAGATAATTAAAAATAGTTGAATAATGCAACAGGACAAAGAAGGAAACCGGATAACGTGTAGCACTGACAAGCAAATCCAGTAATTAATAAAAACAATAATGCAAATGCCAAAATTTTAGTGTCCCGTGATATTATTCAGAAAAAAAAAAGGGGGATGCAGAAGTGCATTCGTTTACAAATAGCAGTATGAAAACTTGAGGGTGACGCGGAGAATGATAGGATCCGCGCAACACCCAAGGGATTGAGTGAGCGTCTCATTTCCCGTTGCTATGACAACAGACGAGTTCTAATTGGACCACGCCGTTCTCTTTTCTACATATCACAGCGAATTCTCCTGCCTCAAGCAACGCGGAATTTTTTCTCCTGCCTGCGAAATTAATTTTCTAATCCCATTGGATTGGGAATTGTAGCAGATCAGGAGCAGATCTGAGTCATCGATTCCGTAAAAGGGGGAATCCAACTCCGGGGTTCAAAAATTGCATTGTCTTTAGCAGGGAAAGTTTTTAGTCGTTCAATGACCTTTTCAGTATACACCCTCTCAAAGCCGACGACGAGTCAAGCTTAAGCTTTCTGCAAATAGCATGATAGTTCAGGCAAACAAAAATGCAGCTGGTTTTATATATATATACACACAAAACATGATATTGGAACTTTTCAGATTGCTATCTAGGTTAAAAAAATTCGTTATTTGATTTACGATGAAAAAGGAGAAAACCTCTCAGTTTCAAAACTTCATAACAATTGAAGCAACAAGAAAGGTCATTTAAAAATTTCTCACATTGTATTCATTAATAAAAAGCCAGATATCCAAACGTTTAGACATGCTACGAATTCACATCATGAAGTGATTATAAAAATGCTACGTTCATGAACGAAACCATTGCGGTTTTAAGTTCCATTATTAAACTTCTGAGAAATTTCATATTCCTAAAAATCCAATAAAAATGTCATGCATAAAAATCGATAAAAATTTCCCGTTCCAGGGCAATGTATTTTTCACGTTTTCTGAAAGAGTGGCTACATGGACAACGGTGAAAATACGGCACATTAGTGTCAATGATTACCAATAAAAATTTGCAATGAAGATGTCGGTAGAAGTAATTTCCGTTATCCCTTGAAATGAATTATTTTAATATAAATTGCTGAAGAACAAAAGGATTACTTACGTTGACTTTTTCCTAGAAAAAAATATAGAAGTTCAATGTGAAAGTTCTAAAACATACAATAAAACTCGCTTATAACAAGCTCGGGTGTAACGAGCACTCGGCTGAAACAGCCATGAACGGTTGGACCGGCGAAATGACCTTTAACCCAATGATAAAGAAACACTGTTGTAACAAAGATGGAGGTAAAAGCAAACTTGCCTATAACTGCCATATAAAGTCTAAATATGAAGGCTTTAGTATCAGTTCCAATTTCACAACATTTTTTCGAAACGAATGTTGTAGAAGGTGAAGGCTTTCCTTTTCATGCAGATTCGGCAGAAATAACTGTAAAAAAATGAAGCTCAGAGGTATGAAGGAGCTGACAATTCGCGATTTCCTTAAGTGATTACAATTTTTATTGGATTAATTAACACCTTATTACAGCTCTACAAGACGTAAGTCATTTTTACTACAATAGATGCGAAAAATATTACGTAAAATATAAATTCTGTTTTTCAGTATTATTGATATCAGCTATAACGACCATCGTATTAAGTCCCCTGAAAGAAGTTATAACAGAGTTTCAATGTAATTTGAAGAAAGCTCAAAGATTGGAAGATTATTCACGCTGATACCAAAGAATAAAAAAAATAAACACGTAAAATAAAGGTAGCTGTCTGTGAACAACGGGTACATTAGTGAAACGGTAAGTGCTAAAGGAAACTTCTAATGACAAAAACACAAGTCTAGGATCAAGAGCTGTGAAATAATGAGAACAACGGGTGCATTAGTGAAACGGTAAGGGTTGAAGGAAACTTTAGTGACAAAAACTCAAGACTAGGATCAAGAGTTGTGAACTAATAACAACAACGGGTACATTAGTGAAACGGTACGGGCTGAAGAAAATTTTAGTGACTAAAACACAACAAGTCTAGGATAAAGATATGTGAAATAATGAGAGAAGCCTACATTGCTGCTGTGAAGAATAAGATGCAAGATATCAGTATAATGCAGAGCTAAAGATGAAATGTTTCTAGTAGAAAAGAAAAACAGGACATGATATCAGGGAGGATCAATAAGCAACTTCTGATGGCCTTTGATGAAGGATTAGGGAAACGTAAATCGATGTCTTCCAATGTCATTACACTCTACTGAGTAGAGGGCGTAGTTCTGTATAGGAGTTTGAATAAAAGAAGGCAACGTGCTGAATAACAGTTTCAAGTGAAATCTGCGACCCGCCTGGAAGCATGGACTCACTCGGAGGTATGCGCGGTTATTAGGTTAAACGATGTAACATGCGTTGCCGAAAGAAATATTTGCATATGCAGCAATCTGACGCGAAGTCACCCACCTGTCTTCTTCGGCTAGAGCTTGCACTGCACACTCCCCATCTTGCTGTCTGTTATTCATATGGAAAGTCTGCCACTAAGTTTTTCATCCCTCAACGTATTGCACCTGTGTATGAATTTTGAAAACCATTGGCATGCTCTGAAATCCCATGATTTGAAGACTATTGATTTCATGGAGCTGGCGATGGATCTCCGCTGCCGTCGTTTTTCGTGCCCTTAGAAACCTAATAACAGCGCGTAATTACTAGTGAGACGATGTTTCTTGGTGTGTCGCTATTTTCACTTGAATCTGTTTCCAAGCACGTTGCCATTTATCCAAACTCCTAAGCCGAACAACGCCATTTTGCCACGGGAGTATAATAACGTGGGGAGACATCGATTTTTACATCGCTAATTGGCAGACAAATGTAATAGGAAGTTAATTATTGATTAGACTTGTCATTTTGTTCAAACTCTAGGGCCAAACAACGTCCTCTACGCAGGAGAATGTAATGACGTTGGAAGACACAGATTTACATATCAGTAATACGCCAACATAGATCTTTGAAAGTTATTTGTTTGGAAGCCTACGTATAAACAAATTTCAATGGCGCGTAAAAACGCAGAAGAAAGGAAAACTAAATAATTAGATATTAACATCGAGTAATCAAGAAAACATCAAGTGGCGCCACCGTATTTTCATGTGTAATAAGCATTAGATATGGTTTTCTTTAGGAATTGCAGGCAATCACCTACGGTAGAGCACATCAGGGCGATTTTTTTCAGGAATACTCAGCTCAAAATCTCCAACACTTCAGTCAAGTTTTCTTCTTCCATGCTTGCTTTATATCATTTCTTAAGGGTAGATGTAGGCATCAGCAACTTCTAAATTTGATTCATGAAGTTCTGAATCTTCAGTTTTTGTAGAAGAATTGTGTATCTTTTTTTTTTTCTTTAAGTTCATCTTTAATTACACTTCTTTACTCTTGTCAGCAAGTTCTCGGATCATATACCCTGCAACGCTAAGGGGGTATTTGCAAAAATGACTATTTCATCAACAAACTCAAGGTGAGTTAAACTATCTCTATAAAATGGTTATCCCCTTTTCTTCCCAGTTCGATGATTGACAGACATTCTAGAATGTGGAATTAGACAGTTTGGGAGATACACGGTCGAGTCACATTGCTGTGACCACCAGCTAATATCCAGAGTAACCGCCGTGTGTAGCGCGGACAGTAGCTAGACGGGCTGGGACTGACTCAATAAGGTGTTGGAAGGTGTTCACAGGTATGTGGAGCAATGCTAACTTCGGTGCATCTGACAGCTGCTGGAGGGTGCGTGGAGGAGGATCCATAAAGCGAACAACACGATCGAGGTGGTCCTACAGATGCTCAATTGGGTTTAAGTCTGGGGAATTAGGGGGCCAAGGAAGTACTTTGAAGTGTTCATCGTGCTCTTCTAACCATTATCGGACATTCCTAACTATGTGACAAGTCGCATTGTCGTTCTGGAAGATCCCATTCGCTCCAGAGAAGCCAATCAGCATGCTTGGGTTTACGTGGTCTGCAAGGATGGATTCATAACGAATTCGGTCCATAGTGCCTTCCACAGGTATGAGTGGACCCAGGGAATGCCACGAAAACATTCCCCAGACCATTACGCTTCCTCCACCAGCGTATGTTCTTCCCGCAATGGTTGAAGAGTGTTTGTTCTCCGATGTTTCTTGCCTTATACGCCGACGTCCATCCGTTCGATGAAGCAGAAAAGGTGATTCATCGGAGAAGGCAATGTTTTGCTAATTAGCGGATGTCCAATTCCGATACTACCGTGCAAATGTAAGCCTTTTCTGCGAACGCACCTTCGTTAGCATAGGTGCAGTGACCATCCGTCTGCATCGGAGCCCCCATACGCAGCAGGGCTCGCTGAACTGTCGTTTCAGACGCACTTCCGGTAGTCCCCTGATTCATTCGGTCAGTGAGTTGCTCCACTGTAGCGGGTCGATCAGCCCTCACGCAGCTTTGATGCCGACGTTCACCTCTTACATTAATGGCACGTGGTACTCCGCAATTTCCACGTCGCTTATTCGAAATGGTGCCATTTCTCCAATCACGATACACTTTAGCCACAGCAGCACGCGAACAGTTCACAAACTGCGCGGATTCGGAAATAATGCCACCTTTGGCCCGAAAGCCGATAATCATCCCTTTTTGTAAATTTGATAAGTCGCTTTTTTTAATCCATGCCAGCAATGAGTGATATGTTTTCAGATTGCCTAACAGCAGTCCTTATATACCCTCGTAGCCAGCTCACGTCACACGCCTTCTTTCATTGGCTACGCGCTGTTGACGTCAAAAGTAACAGGTGGTCACAATAATGTGACTCGACTGTGCATTATCAATATAATGTTTTAATTTCTATATTTAAAGTGGAAATACCATTCCTTTATTCACAGAGCTTTCAAAGAATAGAACTCCATTAACATACAGCTACCCGTTATGCATCCAAATCTACCACTCTGTTTCTTGAAAAAAAAAATGAGAAAAGTGACGGGTGCCAAGTCTATACTTTTTGCTCATATTCTTTCAAATTCCCCTGTGCCGCCCCGCCCCGGTGGCGCAGTGGTCTAAGCGATGGCCTCTGATCATTCGTCCGAAATGGGTCCGGGTTCGAATCCCGGTGAGGCATGGATGTTGTGTTTGTCTTACGGCACTGGCTCTATCCCTTCCCTGGAACGAGTGGCCCTAAATTAGAGACGGGCGACTGTTTATAGCCCATTGAGTTGCTCACGGTGATAATCAAACCTACGCCGCCCCGGTGGCGCAGTGGTCTAAGCGATGGCCTCTGATCATTCGTCCGAACGGGGTCCGGGTTCGAATTCCCGGTGAGGCATGGATGTTGTGTTTGTCTTACGGCACTGGCTCTCTCCCTTCCCTGGAACCAGTGACCCTAAATTAGGGACGGGTGACTGCTTATAGCCCATTGAGTTGCTCACGGTGGTCGTTAAACCTCCAATCAAAAAAAAAAAAAAAAAAAATCAAACCTACAATAAAAAAAAAAAAAAAAAACGTCCCCTAATGCGTCACCAATGGACTATTGTGTCTTCGGACTGCTAAAAAGACTGGTATCAAGTCTATACCTTTTTCTCATATTCCTTCAAAGTCCCCTGATGTGTCACCAATGGACTATTGTGCCTTCGGACTGCTAAGAAGACTGGTATCAAGTCTATACCTTTTTCTCATATTCCTTCAAAGTGCCCTGATGTGTCACAAGTAGACTATTGTGCCTTCGGACTGCTAAAAAGGGCACTTTCTAAACGCAGACCTAAAACAATGACTGGACAATGGAAAGCAGTGAACGGGGAGTGTAATGAAATACCACTACCAATTTTAAGAAATGTTCTGTTATCTTGGAAATCTACATGTAGATTCATAGTCCAGAAAAAGGGCTATCGGATAGAACATTTAAGAAAGAAAAGATTTTATTTGAAAAAGTAATTTTATTGCTGGAAAATCGGTCTAAAAATGTATGAACGTTCTCTGTATTGTCTCATCACAACCCTACAAGAATATAGGATTGTGATGAGACAATACAGAGAACGCCCGAATATTAATGTTTAATGTCCAAATATTAATGGTACGAAAGTGTGTGTGTATAGTTGACCAAAGAAAATCTCTGTACATTTCCTTCATCAGCTGCACACACTTTTCAGTGCAACTTTCATTTTCAGGAAATTCTATATCTCTTTCCTTAGCACTATTTTAAGCAGGAAACTATTCCTCGTACCGTTTCTAACCAAGGAAGTTGTAGACGCAGCTACCTTGGCCTCAACAGCTATACACCGCGTTCGAAAAACGGGAGTGAAGGAAAGCGGGTATATGGAACGCTAGTGCACTTACAGAAAGAAGAAACATATGACCTTATTTTTAATGGAAGATCCAAAATCCACGCGCCGCTGGCTTAACGTACCCTCCAAAGCACGGCGGGTTTTTAGTGTTTGGAGCACTCAGACTGAGATCTAACTCTCGGCCTACAAAACGGCACTCGACTGTTCCAACCACTGCGCAATTACGGACCATATGCTCTATCGCAAACTTTCTTGAGATCTATAAATATCGCGTGTAACGGGACTTTCTCCTCTTCTGCACCTCTTCAAAATCTGTCATTAAGGAAAAAATATGGTGTCTCTTGCACTTCTCTGAATGAATCCAAACTGTTCTTTTATAATCTCTACCTCTCCCCTCACTCTCCTATCCAGTGTATTCCCTTCATGGTATGCGAAATTAGTCATAGTAGTTGCTGTAATTTTGTACATCCGCGTTTCCTTTTTAAGAAGTTATCAACATACTGCTGCTGTATTGAACATATGCAGCTTCTTGATCAAAAATCTTTGTCATAAAAATCCATAAGATGCCAATACCTTCTTCATTCAATGCTTCCTACATTTCCAAGAGACACTTCCATAGCTTTAGGCACAATAAATTCGTGGGCTGAACCGGTGTCCGAGTGGTCTTCTAGCCATTCTTCCAAGATGGGCCCGGGTTTGAGTCCCGGATTATGATTGGGTGGTGTGCTTATCTGATGGCGCTGGTTCAGACTCTTTCCAGGAACTAGTGGCCCTAAATTATAGATGGGCGACTGGCTAAAGCCCATCGAATTATTTTTTGTAGCCCGAATACATAGGGTGAGTCGAAAGTTTTGCAATATTTGGATCGTACGTACCTTTACAACAAAAGCTGACTAGTATTCAAAATATATACCATCGTGTTGCATCATCTTTAGCCATCTGTCTGCCAGATCTTTGATTCCGCGGCGGTACCAGATTTTGTCCTTCGAGGCGAAGAATTTCTTCATCACAGCTTCCACCTCCTCGTGGTTGTTGAAGTGCCACCCGCAAAGGAAGTGGGCTATTGACCAGAACAAGTAATAATCCGACGGGGCAAGGTCCGGAATATACAGTGGGTGTGGCTTCAGTTCCATGCCCTCAAGTTCCTGGAGCTTTGCCCGGGTCGTTCGCGCGGTATGGGGCCGAGCATTGTCCTGCTGTAGGAGAGCGCGCTTTCTGTTCTCCAATGTCACGTACTTCTCCTCCAAAACGGCATACATACGCACCAGCTGTTCAGAGTAGAGTTTGGCGTTGATGGTTAGACCGTCTAGAACAAATTCGTAATGGACTATCCCCTCGAAATTCTACCAGACGTAGAGCATCGCTTTATGCTCGAAGCGCCCACGTATGGCAACAGGTTCTGAAAGCTAGCCCGCACTCAACCACTGCCGTTGTGTGTTAGGATTACGGAAATAGGCCCACTCTCCATCGCACGTAACAACTTTCTTGATGAAACGTATATCGCGCTGGTTTTCTAGGAGTTTCGTGCACACTTCCACATTGCAGTTTGCTTCAGAAGGCGTCAGTGCGTGAGGGACAATGCGACAGCTCCTGTAGACCTTGTCGAGGTCCTGAAGGTAATAAACCACGGTGATCTGTGATATGCCCAGCTTGCCTGACAATCTCCGTGTGATGTTTGTCGGATTTGCCTCTACGGCCTGGTGCACGGCCTACGAATCCACAGTTCGCCGCCTACCTGACCTTGGCTGATCGTCGAGGTTTCTGTAACCTGAGCGAAATTTCTTGAATCATTTGCTTGCGGTGCTGTGGTCCACGGAACCTTTCCCTTTCGCATGACCAATTATTCATGTTGCTTGAGCGGCGTTATGGCCGAGTTCAAACTCGTAAAGCAAAAGTTCCCTAATTAGCCGGTTGTGGCTGTTCATCTTTTAGGCGCCCCAACCGCTGACAGAACGACGACATGTAATGCTGTTGTTCACAGCAACGACTACCACTTATATCCCTTTCGACTGGCTGCAGTGCGCGACTTCAACTAGTTTAAACACGTGACATGCGTTTATGCAAATATTGCAAAACTTTCGACTCACCCACTGTAGTTGCTTGTGGGTGTCGTTAAACCTCGAAACAAAAAAAAGCGGAAAATGTCGGTTCGAGATTTGCGACGCTATAGACAGCATAATTTAATGCTGTATACAGTAATTTCTGTTCTCTGATTTAGAAAAATAACACTGTTACCTGTAAAATGTATTTGGAATGAGTATGTTATGCAAGACAAGCCTCCCAGAAGGATATAACTTTGGTTGTTATATGCTTTACTTTTTTCTGTAGAACATTGGCGTTATCGCATTTCCTGTTGCCACTCGCTTCTTATGGAATCCACTCTCGTACGGTCTGCTTTCTCGAGAAGATTAGAAAATAAGATTATTTTTAGAGTGATTTTTATGGGGAAATAACTGCAGCCTAGTAGTATGGGGCATTGTGATGCTTGCCGAGCTACTAGAGGAAGGTCTCATAAAACGGGAGCCATTACAGGAAATTCAGACTTAGTTTCCGAGGTGCACAATGATTTTGACATTTATACTCATCGTGGGCTGGGAGGAGAGAATTCACATCGCTCGGTTCTTACTCACACTTTTCAGATCACGTCCGCTGACGACAACGATTAAGTATGAATCACGCAAACGCAGTCAAAGTGCAAATTATCGTGACTGATTTTTTTCGACAACTTACCGTATAAAATGTTTGAGCTTGAAGCTGGGAGGCAGAGGAATTCCCCACATAGTAACCGTAATTCGACTTTGTAAAAACGCTCGCAACGTGTTTTCATAACGCGAAATTTTAAACATTTACGTGATTCTTAAAATGGTTATGATTTTCTTTGGCAAGAGGAACTTTGTTTGTCTTTTTAGAATATTTTAAATGATAACACCAGCTTACATAATAGATAATGTCCTATCCCTTTTTCTTCCAGAAGATTTCGATGGATCCGTTCGGCCGAAATAATAAAAATGTTGCTGTCCTTTTTTCCTCTTTTTATTTTTGTTTTTGCATAGACGATTTTGACGGATAGTTTTTGCACAGAAGATTTCGTCGGATATTCAAATAATAAAAAAAGTCCAATAGTTTATTTCCTCTCTTGTGCTTTTTACACAGAATTTGAAGAATAGGATCAATTTAAATATTAAAAGTTGCCCAATCTTCTGTTTTTCCATGTTTTGTTTTTCACAAATAATTTTGATGAATAGGATCAGCTAAAATAATAAAAATACTTATATCCAAGTATTTTTTCCTAAACAATAAAATACTTACCTCCTTTTTTCGTTTTTCACAGAAGTTTTCGATGGATAAAATTCGCTTAAACAACAAAATGTGGTCTCTTTTTTTTTTTCCTTTTTCTTCCCTTTTCTTTATTTTTTAACGGAAGATTCTGGATCAGCTTAAGGCTCTACGAGACCCGCCATCTTGTATTTTGCCTTCTCTTGTTAACCAACGGGCAAGCGTATTTCACAAATTGCTCGGGCAATTTTGCACATTTTGGAACACCGTTCCTGGCTAACGCAAGATATATGATAAATAAAGAGTTCCCTGGTTTCAGAATTTTTATTGACCTTTCCCTTCATTTTTTATCTGCATCGAAAGTCGTACCAAGGCGTCTTCCATAGTTTTATTAATTAATAAAAAATACTTAAAGTGCCCAAAATGAAATTCTGAAACCAGAGAACTCTTCATTTATCATATATCTTGCGTTAGCCACGAACGGTGTTCCAAAATGTGCAAAATTGCCCGAGCAATTTGTGAAATACGCTTGCCCGTTGGTTAACAAGAGAAGGCAGCAATACAAGATGGCGGGTCTCGTAGAGTCTTAATTAATAAAAACGTCTCTATCCTTTGTCCTTTTGTCTTTTTTTTCTGACGGAAGTTTTCAATGAATTGTATTTGTTTAATCAATAAATGTGGAATACCCGTTTTCCTTCTCTTTTCTTTCGTTTTTGATACAAGATTTTGTTATATCGGATGTGATTAAGTAATAAAAATGGTTCCATCCTTTTTTTTTTCACAGATTATTTCAAAGGAAAGGATCAGCTCAAGTAAAAAATTCCTATGCTTCGCTTTTTTCTCTATTCTTTCTTTCAGAGAAGATTTTCGACAGATAGGAACAAGCAAAGTAATGAAAATGGTGCTATCCATTTTTTTCTTATTTGCTTCTTTTTCAAGGAAGATTCAGATGAATGAGATGAGCTTCCGTAATCAAATGGTCCTGTATTCTTCGAATTGCTCGGAACAATTAATGTACTGTATTTAATAAATTTCGATAACGCACAACACACAAATTCGTTCTACCCTTTGGCTTTGTTTGTTGATATTCTTACTTTATTTTATTTTCTATTCGGCAAGAAAAACAAGGATTAACTATAACCCATAATAAAACGCTTCAAAAAACTCGAAAATTGCGTCGTACGGGAGTTGAAGCTGCCCAAGTAGCAGTGAATATCGGCTAGATATTGGGCCGATATTGGTTATGTCGGCCGAATGTCGTTAATATCAGTCGACATTGAGCCGATATCGGCATTGTCGACATATCCGACATTGTCTTTTTTTTTTTGATTGGAGGTTTAACGACCACCGTGAGCAACTCAATGGGCTATAAGCAGTCGCCCGTCCCTAATTTAGAGTCACTGGTTCCAGGGAAGGGAAAGAGCCAGTGCCGTAAGACAAACACAACATCCATGGCTCACCGGGATTCGAACCCAGACCCCTTTCGGACGAATGATCAGAGGCCATCGCTTAGACCACTGCGCCACCGGTGCTGCCCGACATTGTCTTGCCGTTCTTCAGACGACATTGGCATTGCCGAAATCATGATGTCAGCAATGCCCATCTTTCCGTTCTTCACTTTTTATGCAGATAGGTAAATTAAATAATCTAAAGTACACCGCTACCAGTTTTTATATCATGTAAAATAAAAATAGTATTATATGTATTGCATAGCCAAGTTGAAATAACAAAATACTGTTATGCTTCTCGTATCAGTGCAATGTCGAACTAAGCCAAGAACGGCCGGCAGGGTGGCGCAGTGGTTTAAGGGCGCTGGCTTATGACCATTCGCCCGAGATGGGTCCGGGTTCGATGTTGTATTTTTTTTTTTTGGTTGGAGGTTTAACGACAACTGTGAGCAACTCAATGGGCTATAAGCAGTCGCCCGTCCTTAATTTAAGGACACTGGTTCCTCGGAAGGGAGAGAGCCAGCGCCGTAAAACAAACACAACATGCATGCCTCACCCCGAGATTCGAACCCGGACCCCTCTTGTACGAATGATCAGAGGCCATCGCCTAGACCACCGCGCCACCGGGGCGGCGGATGTTGTGTTTGTCTTACGGCACTGGCTCTCTCCCTTCCCTGGAACCAGTGTCTTTAAATTAGGGACGGGTGACTGCGCCATTGACTTGCGGACGGTGATCGTTAAACCTCCAACCAAATAAAGAAAAAAAGCCAAGAACGTAAGCACAGAGTTCTTGTCACCTGACGCTAAAGTTTTAGCCAATTAATTCGAATCCCGTTTGGTAAACAATAACCGTAGTAACCTTTAGATACCAGCAAATCGTGGTCGGTGCAAATCACACACGAGCTTTATTGTTGATTACTTTTTACTGAGTGTACTTCGCTTCGATGCCTAATTTCTTTGCAACATTTTTTTTTATATCAGCTGGTATGCATAAAAGTAAAGATACCAAATCTCGTTTTGTGCAAAAACGTGTCGCAGCTGACATGCTTACGGTTTTTTGTAGTGGAGCATCTGATAACCGCCATAATATTTTGAACGAAAGAGGAGTTCCTTGTAAAATGCCTAAAATTAATGAAAACTCCCAACAGTCTTTTCCCGTTTTTATTGCAGCTAATAATCCTGTTTTTCATGGTGAAACAATTTCACAGAACGCAATGTTAATTGAGAATGCTGAAGTGCACAAAGATAAGGCTGAACATTCGGGGAGTTTCGCAATGAACTTTCTGCATGGGCTATCAAGAATAATATTACTCATAAAGCACTAAATGAGCTGATAAAAATATTGAAACCCATGAAACCTGATCTTCCTGATGATTCTCGGACCCTATTAAATACTAATGTAAGAGGTCCGAGACTATAGATATAACTGTCATCTAACCGATATCGGCTCCATGTCGGTAGCCGATATAACCAATATCGGCTAAATATCAGGGAGGATAACTTTTTGCAATATCGGTCCGATATCGGCTACTGATATTCGACCGATATCGGCGACATATATTGGACCCATATCGGCTACAGATATCGGACCGATATTGCAAAAAGTTATCCTCCCTGAGATTTAGCCGATATCGGTTATATCGGCTACAGACATGGAGCCGATATCGGACCGACATTAATTGCTACTTGGGTGCATCTCTCGAAGTTTTTAAAAAATATCCTGGATCGTTGGAAATTAATCCGACCGGGAACAACGCATACCAGACAATTTGTCGATCAATAGTACCCGAAAAAATCAGTGAGGCATGCTTACAACGAGGAGTCTATCTCCCGAGACGAACGGCTTAACGTGACTTTCGAACCACAGTGGATATTTGGCGACAAGGGGACACGAGCTGGGTAGAATCTGGCTTCAGGTCGTGCGCGCTAACCACCATGTCACCAGATGACCCATTCTTGGTGGTAAATGCTTAGTGTGCTGGAATGGAATTAGAAAAAAACTAGTTCGATACCCACTACGGGACGAAGTGAAATTTGAGTTTCTGTGGCTAGTTGCTTCAAGGATAGCAGGTGATCCTGACATTTGTACGAAATGAAAGTTGTCTTTCATTATCTTTTCATATTATTTCAGGATTATTTTTACAGATAACCTGTAACCTGTACACCTTCTGTATTTTTCTCACATTTTGAGAAGTGCAACTAAGTCTGAAACTTCTTGAAGACTGCATAAAAGAAATGCTCCCTGGATTAACATTTTGAAGCTCAACAATTATTTTCAGTTTCTTTATCATACGTATGCACTGGTAGCTCTACGTTGTGTTAACAGTTAACCTTACCCCACTTTCTATAGTATTTGTTTCGCAAATTAACAACTGCTTTGTGCCTTGCTAAACAACTACCTCATCAGTCGCACAAACTACACATCCTATCCTACTACACTGAAACTTCAAGAATTCCTTATATCAATAACCCTTCCGCGAAAATTACAATTATTAAGTATTTCAGTCAAGTGCTAATAAACTTCTTATTATCAGTTTTATATTAGGTGTACAAATAAGTTTTATAGCTTTTTTTGTGTGACGTATACCACTAATTTACGTATCCGGCATTGCCCCGTATTGTTGTCATGTGACAATAACTGGTCCAGAGTATAAAATGTGACACAGAAGTTTGCCCAACAGTCGAACGCACTTGCACATCGGTAGGTGAAAGATGGCAAGCGATACTGCGTTTATTCGATACTGCATTCGTTACGAATTTCATCAAGGAAAAGGCGCCGTAAAAGCATGTGCATAGATCTGTTCTGTTCTGGGGGAGAATATTGTATCAAAAAGCACGTGTGAGTTTTGGTTTAGACTGTTTAAAGCAGGGGATTTGGATGTCGTCGATCGAGAACGTCGCGGCGCCCCGGAGAAGGTTGCACATGATGAACTGCAAGAATTGCTGGATGGAGATTCGTCTCAAACGCAAAAAGAACTAGCTGAACAACTGGGGGTAACTCAACAAACCATTTCCAATTGTTTACGTGCAATGGGAAAGATCCAGAAGGAAGGAAAATGGGTGCCACATCACCTGAGCCAGAGGAACAAGGATGAGCGTGTCATGAAGTGTTTTAATCTGTTGAATAAACAACACAGAAAGTCTTTACTGTGGAAATCGTTACGGGTGATGAACAGTGGATATGGTACGACACTGGGTGGACCCCGGAGACGCAATGACTTTGACACCGAAACGCAATATTCACTCCAAGAAAGTTCTGCTGTGCATCTGGTGGGATATGAAGGGTGTGCTCTATTATGAACTATTGGAACACGGTCAAACTGTTACTTGTGATCGCTACAAGCAACAATTGTTACGATTGAACCAGATAATCTGTCGGAAAAGTCCATTCACAGGCAAAGTATTGCGTCCCGTGAAATTACAGCATGACAACGCTAGGCCGTATGTCGAGAAATCGGGCAAAGAAACGTTATTGATGTTTGGCTGGAAAGTTTTGGAGCATCGGCGTATAGTCCCGACATAGCCGCTTCAGACTATCATTTGTTCCGATCGATGCAACATGGTTTGTCTAATGTACGGTTCCAGACATGTGACGAAGTGCAAAAATGGGTTGACGACTTCATCGCGTAGCACGGCTAAGTATTCTTCATGACTGGAATCCGTCAGCTGCTCGACCGATGGCGGAAGTTGATAGATAATGACGGCGCATATTTCGATTCGTAAAGGTATTGTAATTTTTGCTCAAATTACATGTTGCCTTGTCTTAAAACGCTTTAAAACTTATTTGTACACCTAATATTTAAAGACTGGAAAATATAACGCTTATGATGTACGCTATAGACTTGCCTCTCATGGTAAGATTTTTTTAGTAAAATAACAACAGTTGAACAGATGATGTTCACACATGTTTAGAACGGCTTTGATAAGAAATTGCAGAAATTAAAAGAAGCTCAAAGAATTAAAACTGGCTACAGCGTGTTATGTGAACACGAAAGAAGCATCTGCTGCAGTTAAATATCGTCTGCCAAGAAAATGGCGCACGCTAACAAGATGTGGGTCCAAGATGTGGGTCTAAGGTTAGGTTTTTGCTCTTTACGAAGGGAAATATTCGTATTGTGTAATTAAAGAAACGCTGTGAAACTCATGGAATTAGTATTTCTAAATGTAAAAGAAGCAATGTTATTTATTAATGAGAATCACTTAGCCAGAGACCCGGGATGTCCGCAGTTTGTTTTGTCACTGCTGCTTGGATAGATGTAATGTCTGTATGATACTGTGAGTGGGTTCCTCTCCATTCAACGCTTTGTCGCTTGGTTTGTGGATCATACTGCAGGCACAATGTTTCATCTACTATAATAATTCTGGAACAAAAATCAGGATCCTCAGAATGCGGGGTTCCCATCTGGCAAAAATCAGGATATTCAGAATGTGCCAATGAGCAAAAATCAGGATATTCAGAATGTACCAATGAGTAAAAATCAGGATCTTCAGATTGTATCAATGAGTAAAAATCAGGATTTTCAGATTGTACCAATGAGTAAAAAACAGGATCTTCAGAATATACCAATGAGCAAAAAATCAGGATCTTCAGAATGTACCAATGGGCAAAAATCAGGATCTTCAGAATGTACAAATGAGCACAAATCAGGATATTCAGAATGTAACAAGGAGCAAAAATCAGGATCTTCAGAAAGTACCAATGAGAAAAATCAGGATCTTTAGAATGTACCAATGAGTAAAAATTAGGATCTTCAGAATGTACAAATGAGCACAAATCAGGATCCTCAGAATGTACCAGTGAGCAAAAATCAGGATCTTCGGAATGTACCTATGAGCAAAAATCAGGATATTCAGAGTGTACCAATGAGTAAAAATCAGGATCTTCAGAATGTACCAATGAGTAAAAATTTGGATCTTCAGAATGTACAAATGAGCAAAAATCAGGATCTTCAGAATGCGGGGTACCAATCTAGCATTAAGTTTTCGTTTCCTTCATGCAATTTGAAAATTCTGCTGCGGATAACTATGTTTCTCCATACGCTACTTTTAACATTCTGTATGTTTCAGTAGTTGATTTACCAAATTTCCAACAAAAATGGATGTTTATTCTCTGCTCTTCCATGGCTAAAATGAAATGGGACAAGAATGCTTGCCATGACTCATTTGATAACCGTGTGCCGCCAGCTGGTACCGGGTTTCCAGTTGTTCGCTGATTGGCCAAGGACTGCTGTCTTCTGGTATACACGTGATATGGAAATTATTGGACTTAGGTTGTATGTACGTTTTTTCTCAAAATAATGCTTAGTTTTCCCGCTATAGGGGCGTTCACATATATCACTGTGATCATGATATATCCGCTTCTAAAAGCCCGATTTAAAAAACTGTGATAGCGTTTCGGCGAGAAATACGTTTCATATACGTACGTATTTGCCAATTTTTTGCCACACATTTTGCAACTAGGAAGCCTCCCCGATGGCGCAGCGGCCTGAGCGCTGGCTTGTGACAATTCGTCCGAGGTGGGACAAGGTTCGAATCCCGGTAGGGCATGAATGTTGTCTTTCTCTTACGACACTAGCTCTCTCCCTTTCCTGAAATCGGTGGCCCTAGGTTAGGGAGACGGGCGACTGCTTATAGCCCATTGAATTGCTCACGGTAGTAGTTTAACTCCCCAAAACAAACCATCAGGTAGGGAGCGGAAGTGTTCATTTCTATTTGTACCATACTTAGGACCGTATATTCGGTTTTAAGAACCAGGTTTGAAACATCCTGTATTGTTTGGATATCTTCCGTTATGAGAAATGTTTTGTGCACAATTTGTGATTTTTCCCAGCACACATTCTAGCCGTTAGTGGCTGAAAGCAGATATTTCTATTTGTGGATGTTTTATCGAATGTTTAGAAATACTATTTATTTCAATTTTATTTCTTTTCGTGATGGTTCAATAGAATATGAAGAACGCTGCTTACACCGCACATTCTAAACTATGCGCAGGTTTTCTCTAGGAGGCGTTAATTCATTATCTTTTTCTAAAAATCTGCTTTAAAAATTTTTTTTCGTGTCGGAAAGAATTCGACAGACGCGCACATCACACAGGAGAATCTGGTGTCATTTTTCTTGTTAAAACTTGTCATCCATTCTTCATCGTGTGCTTGTCAATCCTAAAATGTTTAGGATCTCCAGAACCGCGAAATTATTACTTTGGTTGTAAAGCTAGCGTCTTTCTCTGAGACTATCCTCGAGTTCTGAGTGAAGCATGAGTTTTGTGTTCATTCTTGGTTCCGTTTCTTTCTCTTTCTGAAGCCAACGACGTTTGATTAATGGGAAAGGATCTGTCTAACCTTTAATCCCAGTGTGGGAGTTAAAACAAATTTACAAATATTTTGAATTCTCTCATATATGACAAGACCAAGGGATTTAACTTTACAATAATGGAACTTACACCTCAGTATTATACAACTTGAATTATTTATTCCGTTTTTACTTTTGTAACAATTTACAAAAACACACAATGATTAAGTGCCGAGCTTTCACACTCCAAACGGGAGACTTTCTCAAGGCAAGTATTATTATTATTCCATATTTATTACGTTTTTACTGGTGACTTGCCTTGAGAAAGCCTCCCGTTTGGAATGTGAAAGTTCGGCACTTAGTCATTGTGTGCTTTTGTAAATTGTTACACCAGTAAAAACGAAATAAATAATTTAAGTTGGATTTAATTTTATTTCTGGGTCTCTTTTCTGCTGTGAAAACAAGAATTTGGCATTAAAAAAGGGCGAACAAAGGCTGCGAAATATATTTTCTTTTAGTTGGCTATGTAACCAAGTTTTTTAGAACATTTGTTGTCACAGATAATCTCCAAATCCCCCTTTTTCGACTCTTAATCTCCCCGATAAAAATAAAAAGAGGATTGTTCTGCTTAATAACTTTTAAATAATTTTTTAGATGCAAGAAACGCCTTGAGAAAGAAAAATACTAAGGGATTTGCAAACATAAAGAATCAGCAAACATCCTTGGAAAAAAAAAAAAAGGAGGAAAATCTTTCTTCACGATACAAAGATTCTCATCAGACAGCCAAGAAAGGAGATCTCTTACGAATTATCTTTTCTTATTTTAAGACGAGCAAGATACACTTTGTTTTTTCGTCTTTGTTGTTTTACCGGGGGGTGTTTTTTATAACCTGTGACATACAACTCACTCATCCATGTGTCGTTATTTATGCAAGTGTTATTCATTACAATCGAGACTTCGCGTCCAAACTCTACTCTGACGAAAAAAAGTTATTTAATGTCTTCATTTCCTGCTGAGAACTTGGCACTCGCTGATGATCATAATCATATTTTACCCACCATTGGCAGGTCGACATTCAGCAGAAGATGACAAGGAATTGCCGGCGATCGATATGACACTGCTGAACGGAATACAACATCCCACACAAACGAAATGAAATGAAGCGGAGCATGCGCATTTGAAATTTATAAAAAAAAAAGTGAAAAGATAGGCCGCACACTACCAGAAATGATAAAATACTAAAATTATAAGTAGGAAAATACCACCTAAAATAACGGAATAATTGTTATAAGATAAACTGGGAAAAATAAGTTGTGTGAATTCACGGAAAATCCCTGAAAATGACGAGCAGCGGAGTTGCTGGTAGGTAACCGTCTTTTAACGAAATTCCCGTTTTTAAAAGTTCTCGTTTCTTTTAACTTTCCTGTTTTCACAGATTTTTGGTAGTCAGTAATTCCCTTTATTACAAAAAATTCCGTTATGGGCGTTTTTTTTTGTATTTTTATAGAAATTTATCAAAATCGAGGAAGCTGGTTTTTTCAGCCCTTACACCAGAAAATTCTTTCGCCGAGGTGGGATTTGTCCCGTGGTCGTTTCGTATTGGATCAACAGAAACCGGGAGCGTATGTAGAATTTTTTTCCGAGGGGTGGGGGGGGGGGGAAGGTGGTGCGACTGAAAACGAAAGTGTTTGAAATCCATCAGGACAGTATGAAAGTTAATGTAAAACAGAAGAAAAGTCAAAGTATTATTTTCTATTTTAAGTTGAAAGCTTGCACTCAATTATACATATTTATGAAATGCATTTTTATTAAATTAAAGCATTCTCTCGAATGTAAGTCGCATTTTAACAAAGAAATGAACCACTTTCGGGGAGAGGGGAAAGGCCCTCTTGGAACCCCCTCTAAATACTCCCCTGACAGAAACCATTCGTCTAAGACAGGAAGACTCAGAAATCATAGTCAAGTTCAACGTAAAACTCTAATTGCGCGATGATGAATTTTTTTCTCATTAATGCAAGTGAATTAGTCATTTTATTTTCTGTTGGAGAGTATTATTTCTTAATAGGTTTGTAGTCTTTTATTTTGTCTGTAGGACTTATCACAAATTAAGTATTTTTTTCATCGTGATGTTTCGAAGCAACAGAATGCTTTGGAACTTTAGACGTTTTTAAACTGACAGACTTTCACTTATCTTTAAGAAAAGGTGAAATGCATTGTTTTATAGTGTTACTGCGCAAAACTTCTAAATACAAAATGTACTCTTGATAGCTATAATAGCTTTTGTTTTAAGGACTCCGTAGACTGATAGTACATAGACATCCTACAATCACCTATAAAATAATTTAAGTACCCGGTTTCTTACTGTAAAACAATATACAAAGGCCGTTCCATAAAACTTAAGAGTAATTTATTTTGAGTTGGCAACAGTGCGAAGGGAAAAAATAACCACGCAGACGACTAACTGAATTAAGGAAGTATCTATGGCAACAGTTATTAGCCGTGACAGACGATTCTGGTTTTATTATTGCGCAGTTGTTTAAGGTACGTCTGCATTTCACCATAGAGCTATGGAGGTGAGTGATTAAAAATTAATAAGTGAAATGCGTTGTGCGATAAAATTTTGCTACCGTTTGGGTAAAGCGGCTCCAGAAACAGTTGATTTAATGAAAAAGGTTTACAAAGATAACTATTTGGGTGAATCAACGGTTTTTAGATGGCACCGTGATTTCAGAAAAGGGCGTATGTCGGCAGAACTCGCATCTAGGCATGGTCGACCTGAAAGTGTTGTTACGGAGCGAATTGTTAACACTGTTTGGGCAATGCTGCAAGAAGATCGACGAATCACGTGTGAAGATATAGCGAGATCAAATAATATTTCGAAAACGTCGGCATTCCGCATTCTACGCGACAAATTACTGCTGCATGATATGTGTTCCACATGGGTGCCTCATCACCTGAAGAGAGAACAATGGCAGAGTTGACGTATGTCATGAGTGTAATCAAATGATTGCAAAGGATCCAAACTTTCTAAACACAGTAATGACTGCCGATGCAACATGGGTCCACTAATTCGACCCTCTCACGAAGCGCACAACGAGTGTCTGGAAACACACAGGCTCGCCTCCTCCAAAAACAGTCCGCCAAATCAAATCAGCTGGGAAGGTGATGATGATAATTTTCTTTGATCATAAAGGTGTAGTCTACCAGCATGCCGTTCCTCCTGGCAATGCTGAGTATTACATTCCAATCTTGAAGCGTCTGCGACGACACGTATCGATTAAGTGACCGGAACTGCTGTGCAAGTGGACCCTACAATATGATAACGGCTACCCATATGTAGCTGCTTGTGTTCAATAGTTTGTTACAAAATGCAGTATTGGTATTAGGCCACAACCTGCCTACAGTCCTGACCTCGCCCGGTGCGATTTGTGGTTGTTTCCAACAATGAAGGAGAAGTTCCGTGGAGCAAAATTCAACACAGATGCTGACGTCATTCAAGCTATACAGGGGTCGCTAAAGCAGCTTCCACAAACTTCCTTCTCCATATGCTTTGAAAAGTGGACTGAACGATGAGACCGTTGCATATCATCCGAGGGAAGATACTTTGAGAAAGAATAGCATATATTTTGCTGTACCTATATTTCTTCATTTTGTGTGATTTTACTCTCAGTTTTTATGGAACGGCTGTTCTACAATAGCTGCAGCACAAAATTGGGGAGAAGAGAAAAAAATATCTGGTGCTATGAATTTCACGCGATATGCTACCAACAATATCAGATCTCGCTTCTTCTTCTTCAACCCTAAGATTCGTGGGGTATGACTGGTCATCATCCACAAAGGAATTCTTTCCTGAGCCATAAGCTTGATGTTCCTGTAGGATCCTCCTCTTGTTATTTGACTCATATATTGAATTCTTTGGCGTCCTCCTCCTTCTCTCCTCAACCCTAAGGTTGGTAGGTAGCATTGGTCATCATCCACAAAGGAATTCTTTCCTGAGCCATATGGTTGATGATCAGGTAGGGTCTTCCTCTCGTTATTTGACTCATATATTGAATTCTTTGCCGTCTTCCTCCTTCTCTCCTCAACCCTAAGGTTGGTGGATATTATTGGTCATCATCCACAAAGGAATTCTTTCCTGAGACATAAGCTTGATGTTCCGGTTAGGTCTTCCTCTTGTTATTTGACTCATACATTGAATTCTTGGGTGTCCACTTCCAACTTTTACTTCCATTCTACCTTCAATGATCTTGGCACACCACTCCACTCCAAGTGTTTTATGACGTGGCTTTATCATACTGTCTCTTCACCTTTCTATAGTCCATAATATTTTTAGTTTTTCCTGAACTTTTTTAACACTTCCACATTTGTCATTTTTTCTGTCCAAGCAGTTTTCATCATACGTCGACAGCACCACATATCAAATGACTGTAGCTTTGTTCTGTTTGTCTTTTCAATGTCCAAATCTCAGATGCCTAAAGTGCTACATTTCATATAAAGGTTTTTATAAAAAAAAATTTTCTTTGTTTCCAGAGAGACGGACTAGGATATTAATAGTCCTCTTTTCTTTAATGAAGGCATTCTTTGTTTGTGCCATCTTAGTGCTCACATCTTTCACATTTCTTCCACCGAATGTAAAAAGGTTTCCTAGGTAAATGAAGTCCTTAACTTGAGTTACTCTTTTTTCCTTTTAATATGATATTAATCTCTTGCTTTTCGTCTCTGCTGCGCTTCATTACTTTTGTATTTTACGCATTTATATTCATTTATCTTCAAGAATCTTGTTCAATTCTTCTAATAACCATTGTAAGTCCCTTTCATTATCTGCAATTACTGCAATGTCATCAGCAAATCGTATTGTGTTTTTGATCCTGCCATTGACATTTACTCCTTTGCCATTGTTTGCAGCAAATTCTTTCATGGCTTCCTCAATGTAAACATTGAAGAGAAGTGTTGACAACCTACATCCCTGTCTAACTCCTTTGCTTATTTTAGTTTTATTTTCCTCTTTCCTTATTAGTTCCGCTTGATTTTCTGTAAAGTTGATATACAATGTATTATTCTTTTGTCATTGAAGTTTATTTTATGATTTTTGATAATTTTGAACAAAATGTTCCAGTCAGCATTATTAAAGCCTTTTCTTATGGCTATAAATGCAATACATAAAGATTTGTTTACTCTCAATTATTTTTCTATTATCAAGTAGGGGCTTATTATAGTTTCTTTAGTTCTTCTCTCTCTCTTTTTTTGAAACCAAACTGATCTTCTGAGAGATGCTCCTCTAATTTTCCTACTGTACGGATTATAAATGATTTGTGTCAAAATTTTAGAACTATGTGATGAAGACTTAATATTCTATGATCTCGCTACAGAACATTAAAATCAGATCCTTCGATCGACGATTGAATTTAATAGTTAAATCAAACCTCAAATACTCCTGCAAATGGCTCCTATTACCGGAAATCTTTCGTCATATGAATATGGAAAAAATGAGAAAGTTGTCAGTTAATATACGAAATGAATTGGAGAAACGTTTCTGGAAATTCAGAATTTTCTGTTAAAACATCTTAAAAATGGCAATTTATCGTCAATATAAGAAAGGGATTGCAGACAAGTTTCTGGAAATTCAAAATTTTCCGTTAACACATCTTAAGAACGGTAATTTATCGCCAATATAAGAAAGGGATTGCAGACAAGTTTCTGGAAATTCAAAATTTTCCGTTAACACATCTTCAAAACGGAAATTTATCGCCAATATAAGAAAGGAATTGCTGAAAAGTTTCTGGAAATTTAGAATTTTCCGTTAACATATCTTAAAAACGGCAATTTACCGTCAATGGGCTGGACATACTGCCAGAAGGACAGATCATCGATGGACAGCCGAAATTTTAGATTGGATTCCAAGGGACAGGAAAAGACCCAGAAGAAGACCACATGGGAGATGGGTGGATGAAATTCGAAAGTATGCAGGGGTGACATGGAGGAGACTGGCACAAGACAGACCGTTGTGGAGGAAACTTGGGGAGACCTTCGTCCAGCAGTGGATTGATAATGGTTGACAATGATGATGATGATAAGATAGGAATTGCAGAAATGTTTCTGAAAATTCAGAATTTTCTGGCGTAGAAAAATTCGTGTAATTCAGGTTTTTCTCTCGTTATTTCACGAAAAACGTTGTATCAGAAATATGCTTCGTAAATTCACGAAAGAAATCACGGAAAGTGGCTCGTGAATTTCAGAATTCTTTTTACAGTGTATACTTCTAAAAACTACTTACAAATTTAGCCTTCCCATTCGTACATAAACCTGCAATATTTTTATGTAATGATCGGAAAACCCTTTATGAAGGTTAAGGGAAATAGCAAGCGCATAAAGAGAAAAAACATGCTGTCGATAAGCTGCTACTCCTAACTCACTGACGTATTTTTAGCTTGCTTTTTTTTCAGAAGATATCAATTAACATCGTATATTAGCACTGAGAGTTTTCCTTTATTTAGCGCATGTATCTATTTACATTACCACGAATGCTCCAAATAATACAAATGACTGTGTCGCATCTCTGCACGTACTTCGTTGCTTTTGCCTAATCCTCACAGGATTAGGCAAAAGCAACGAAGTACGTGCTGATTTCCTCTTTTTCAAATACACAAATGACTACACTTAACACAATAAAATGCTTCTAAAAACTCGACCAATTTGTGAAAGAAAATTCAAAACTTTCGCTTATCTCAATTAGAAAAAAGAAACACAACTTTAACATAGATCCTATTTTGTGATCTGATTCATACAGAAATAATTAAGAATCATTGTCTCTCACGAAAATTAAGAATCATTGTCTCTCAAGAAAATTAAGAACTATCGACTCTCAAAATCAGTGTTGGCAATCCACGATTGCTTTTTCTAAAACATTCGTAATTGGAGTTATTTCATTTTCTTTAAAAATTATGAATCTTAATATTCCGGGAAACAAAACAAAAAAAAAAAAAAAAAAAAAAAAAAAGAAAGAAACTGTCCGGCAGTTGCTCCCACTTCAAACTGCTTCTTACAGAGAATATTAGAATTAGTGATACTTTCAAATAACCAGCGTTACAGTCGTAGTTCAAAATTGTTCTATAATTCTAGAAAAGTCCTGGATTTTCATGCTATCAAGGAAATGTTTTCTAAAATTCTGTTACATATCTTGGAATTTGATCCCCCCCCCCCCTTCGTGATGTTTCATAGTGCAGGACATTCTTAGAGTGGATATTTGTGGTACAGCTTCCCAAATGTTCCCATTTTAATCGGATTATTGTGTGGTTTTTGAACCCAGTGTCTAGGAATCAAGCATTTTGAGAAAATATCCAGGTTTGGGGGAAACTTTAATCACTTTTAATTTTTTGTTTACTTTTTGCTGTAATACGTCTCCTATTTACTATCGTTACAGACACATAAAGTGCTACATTGTTAAAAAATATAATAAGTGGTGTGAATTCACTAAAAATTTCTGAAAAAAAAATATGCAGCAAAGTTTTCGGTAAGTGTTTGTCTTTCAACGGAATTTCCGTTTTTAAAAGTTCTCGTTTTATTCTAGCCTCCGTATTTTCACAGATTTTTTATCCTTTTATTTCAGAAAAGTCGGTTTTAAGTTCTTCCGTATTTAGACGGAAACTTTGCAAAATCCAATAAACATTTAACATTTCAGGCCATACGCGAAAGAATCCTTTTGCGCCGGTGGTGGAGATCGAGCCAGGTCGTTTGGGTGTGCGTCTTAACCACTGCGCCAGAAAGTCACAGGAATCAGACTGAAGCTCAGGGTAAAACTAATTATGAGATGATGATTTTTTTATTAATGCCAGTGATTTAGTCATTTTATTTTCTATTGGAACTTATTGCTTTTTTGAATACGTTTGGAATAGTTTTATTTTTGCTGTAGGAGGTCTTATTACAAATGACGTATTTCTTTTCGTCATTTTTGAAGCAACAGAATGATTTGGAATTTGAGATCATTTTTGAACATGAAATAACTTTCAATTATCTTTAAGATAAGGTGCAATGTACTGATTTATTTCAAAAAACTTTTAAATATAAAATTTACTCTAGATAGCGATCTAGCTTTTGTCATAAAGACTCCACAGACTAACACACAGACATCGTACAATCACTTATACAATAAATTAGGTACCCGGTTTCTTACGGTAACACAATATACACTATATTTACAAAGGTCACGGGACACCTAGAAGAGAAACACTACATAGCATTTATTGACATACATTAGTACAGTGTCGGTCCACTGTTGGCCTTAATGCATGCACTGAGACTTCGAGACATGATTTCGATAAGGTTTTGGAACACAGCGAGAGGTATGCGCTTCCATTCAGTACATAATGCTGCCACTAACTGTTGCTTAGTATTAGGCCTTGATTCCAAACTTCTTAAGCGGCGCTCTAATTCATCCCATAGGTACTCTATGAGATTAAGATCAGGGCTCTGTGCTGGCCAGTCCACACACGATACGGAATTATCGTCAAAACAGCCCGTAACAGTCTTTGCTTTTACGGCTCGGTGCATTATCCTGCTGGTACCAACAAGGTTCGTTTCCATAGTATTGCCACCGAGTTGGTAGGGCATAATTTTCCAGAATATGGAGGTAGACGTGCTGGTTGGCAGGTTTGTCCACGATAACCAATGGGCCAGGACCATACCACAAAAAAACGCCCCCACACGAGTACACTACCTTCTCCAAACTTGACCGTAGGAACAATACACGGTGACAAATAGCGTTCCCCCGTCTGCCGCCATATCCACACACGGCCATCAGACTGATGGATCGTGTATCTGGATTCACGAGTCCATAGGACCAGTTTCCGTTGACCTATGGTCTACGATAAATGTTCTTTACACCATGCTAAACGAAGAGTAGCATTCCGAGTGAAGATAAAAGGCTTATAAGCAGCTGCAGGACCTCTGTATCTCATGGAATGAAGTTCTCTGCGAATGTTACGTGTACATACCGATGTTCCAGCATTTTTACTCACCTGCACATTGAGGTCTTGTGCAGTACTCCGTCGACTAGCTGTAACGACTCTCCTGATTCTTCGACGTTTTCTGTCACTGATTTTCCTTGGTCTGCCGGGTACGTCTTGCTGGTTCGCGCACGCCATGTGTCTTCCACTTATTCAGTACATCCAAAACAGTTAACATAGGTATGTTTAAACCCCTCTCGGTTTCTCTTATGGACAACCCACCAATATAACACCCAACAATCTTTCCTTTCTCAAAGTCAGTTCTCGTCCGCCGCGACATTTTCACTCAACCTCACAGTGCGATATGATCGCGGTCAGCTGCAGTCTTGTTTTTATACCGCTTGCAGCTGTACTGCGCATCTTAACAACGCAGCGGATCCGTTCGTTTGCTTTTGAAGGGGTGTCCGGTGACTTTTGTCAATATAGTGTACAATAGCTGGTGCACAAAATGGGTAAGAGGAGGAGAAATATCCTGTGCCTCAGTAATCGGAATTCATGGAATATACTATCCACAATATCCGATCTCGCTACAGAACTTCGAAATCAAATACTTCGATAGACTATTGAAATTTAACAGTTAATCAAACCCTCATGTATGATGCCCGAGCATCTCTCCTATTTTTCATCATATGGATACGGAAAAAGGAGAGAACTGCGTTTTTCTGATAATATAAGAAAGGAATTGCGGAAAGGTTTCTGAAAATTCAGAATTTTTCTGGCGTGCGAAAAATCCGTGAAATTCAGAGTTTTTCTCGTCATTTCGGGGAAACGTTGTATCAGAAATATATCTCGTTAATTCATGAAAGAGATAATGGAAAGTGACTCGTGAATTTAAGAAAATTTTTTACAGAGTAGGTTTTTTGCCAGTCGTCTGAGCTGGGCTCGGGCTCAAGTCCCACTTGGGACATGGGTGGCTCTCTCCCTTTCCTGGGTTCACTGGCTCTAAATTAGAAAGGTCTGCTTATAACCCTTTAAATTTTGCATGATTGTGCTTAAACCCCGCTATAAATAAAAAAAAAAACCTTCATGAGCAAGAGAGCTTTTCCATAGAAATCAAATTTTTTATGCTTTCCAACCGTAGGTTGAAGAGGCGTGTATGCTCCAGCTTTGTCCGTCTGTCTGTCTGTTTGTCCGCACGATAAATGGCGTAAAAATGGTTCGACCACTTGGGGACGAACTCTATTGAAAATGAATGAAATGGTGGTCAAAGGTCAGGACATAGGAGCGGGATCCATTCCATCGACCTTATGCGTCATAACTTACGTAAGAATGCTTAGATTGCGACAAAACTTCATCATGTTGTTCCGGAGGTGTACTGAACTGGTTTTGTTTAATATCATCGACATGGGGTCAAAGGTCAGGGCACAGGAGCGAGATTTCTTCCACAGGCATTATCTTCGTAACTGGAACAATAACTTGAGTAAAAATGCTTATATTGCGACATAACTTTAGTATGTTTTTCCGGAAGTATACTGAACGAATCAATAGTCAGGGTAGGGAGGAGGGTATGTATGCGCGCGATTTCTGGTATGTTGGAAAGCGTACCATAATCAATGAATTGCATGATTTTAGGTGTGACACTGAAAGCAAAGAACCTTTATGTGTTGAAGACCAGACAGTGTGTGCGTGAAACGCACAAGTAAGCAAAAAAACTCTGCAGAGAAAATTGACTAATTTACATTAACATCACGAAATGATTTCTCAAATTATCGAACACTATCGTGTGTACATAATGTGTGTTCATAGCATCGTGTGTAAAATTATGGGTATCGTGTGAACTTGAAATGCCATAGATTATCATGTGCTACCTACACGCAGTCATGTTTGTGCCTTCAATGTAAATACAAATCGATACAAATGGCTAGGCATGCATCGATTACTATGGAGGTCGGGAAACTGATGTATTTTAAAAAGGATTAGTGCAGCAGGATTCCTTTGACGAACTCGTGGCTCAAATTCTTTTGTATTTTCCACCATTATTTTATTTTCAAAGGCGTAACTTCAATGAACGCAAAAGATATATTACTAATATTCATATTTCGGAGAAGTAATGCTGAAATTAAAATGGCTCCCTAATGTGTCTTTTCTAGACGGTTATTTATCACGCACACACTAAGGCTTTATTACGCTGTTTCCAGAAGTCGCTGTTTAACTTAATATTGAGCTATTCGCGAAAACCTACATTTCCTGCAACTCGCGCATGGTAGATATTTCTGCATCAGGTGTTTAAAAATTCGTAGTTGCTCTTTTATAATTTAATTTCTAGCGGATTTTTCTTTAGAATCATGAAAAGTCTGTAATATTTTCTTGATTTTGTGAAGTCAGAATTGAAAATCTTCATCACATTGCAGAATGATTGAAACAAAGTCTAGAAAACATAGCCACACCCGATCGTCAAACGTGAATACCAAAGTGACGTAGCTGCCCCCGTGGCGCTGTGTTTTAAGCGTTGGCTTATGACCATTCGTCTGAGAAGGGTATATGTTTGAATCCTGGTAAAGCGTGGTTGTTCTGTTTGTCTTACGGCACTGGCTTTCCCCCTTCCCTAGAACCAGTGGCCCTAAATTAAGGACGGGCGAGTGCTTATAATCAATTGAGTTGCTCACGGTGGGCGTTAAATCTTCAATGAGAAAAACACAAGTTAGTAAAATCATGAATGCATTGATTATGATACGCTTTCCAAAATACCAGAAATCATTACTCAAGTTATGAGAATCATGGTTGTAGAATAAATCTCGCTTCTGTGTCCTGACCCTTGACCCCATTTCGATTATATTAAACAGAATTGGTTCAGTCTACCTTCGGAACAACATACTAAAGTTTTGTCGCAATAGAAGTATTTTTAGTCGAGTTATGAGGAAAATGGCTATGGAATAAATCTCGCTCCTGTGTCCTGCCCTTTGACTCCATTTTGATTATATTAAACAGAACCGGTTCAGTATACCTCCGGAGCAGCATGATAAAGTCTTATCGCAATCGAAGCATTTTCACCTGAGTTATGATGCATAAAGGCAATGGAATGGCTCCCGCCCCTATGTCATGACCTTTGACCCCATTTCCTGTAGGGTTCGTCCCCAGATGGTCCCTACCACATACTAAAATTTCATCTAACTGTTTTTAAGCGAGTTATCGTGCGGACGGACAGACAGACGAACAAAGCTGGAGCATATAAACTTCCTCAACCTACGGTTGGAAATCGTAAAAAACGACATAAAGTTCGGGGAAAGTCCCAATCAACTAGAAGAATGTGGTCGTAAAAAAGCCATAGATAATTGAGGTGAGAGCAGATTGTTCCGCACCGTTACAAAGAATCGCTCAACTACCGTGCAGCAGAAAACGTCGGAATTTAATGAGGATGTGTTGACAAGCTTATTATGCACAAAGGCTATCCATGGTACCATGGGAAAACATGGCGACGAAATCATGGAAAACCTGCTCAAAACCATCGGAGTAGATTTTCCATGATGCCATTATAAAACCTACTCCGACGAATCGTGGTACCAACTGTTTCCGGCAGATGGCCGACCCCGGTGTGGCCACAATCTCACGAGGCAATATATCCCGCACTTCTACAAGGGACAATGCAGGCCTGCAGTGGCTCTGTTATGACGTGGGGTGTTTTCAGCTGGAACACTTTATGACCCCTCATATGTCCACATCGTGTCCCCTTGTTGACTGCAAGATATCGGAATATTAGACTGCAGTTTGCGCAGGCCTACCGCAACTGGAGTTCGAGGGACTAGAAACACGTCATCTAGTCTGACGAATCGAGGTTTCAACTCCGCATCACGCCGATGCGTTGGCTTAAACTACACGAAGTGGTGTACTCAACTTGCCAAGTGGAAATCATACAGACAAGTGAAGGCGGTGTAAAATTTTGGGGTGCGTTTACATGTCCCATCTTGGTGACCTCATACCGATGACACCTTCGTCACAGGCACAAGAGATGTGAACATATACTGTCCACTGAGACGCCAAAGAGACTGGGAAGGGTGCTACCATTTCCATTACTCGCCACCACATCCCTGCCGTAAATGGAATCGTCCTCAAACGACTTATATATAGAGACAGATATCTCCGCAAGCAGCAGCATTTGCAGTTCAGATAATCTGATTTATGCGATTTCGAACGTGGTATGATAGTCTGCTCCCGGGAGATGGGACTCCATCTCGGAAATCACCACGAAATTGGGATTTACACGGTCAATAGTTTCCGGGTGTAGCTGGACCACACGAACTCACGGAAAACATCCAGAGTGCGAGACCGGTGTGGCCGTACGAAAGCTCTGGACGACCTTGGACAGCTGCGTCTGGCAAGCATCGTAGCATAGGCCTAGCGTACAACATTGCTGCAAATCACAGTGCATTTCAACTTGGACAGCTGCGTCTGGCACGCATCGTAGCATAGGCCTAGCGTACAACATTGCTGCAAATCACAGTGCATTTCAACTTGGACAGCTGCGTCTGGCACGCATCGTAGCATATGCCTAGCGTACAACATTGCTGCAAATCACAGTGCATTTCAACTTGGACAGCTGCGTCTGGCACGCATCGTAGCATAGGCCTAGCGTACAACATTGCTGCAAATCACAGTGCATTTCAACTTGGACAGCTGCGTCTGGCACGCATCGTAGCATAGGCCTAGCGTACAACATTGCTGCAAATCACAGTGCATTTCAACTTGGACAGCTGCGTCTGGCACGTATCGTAGCATAGGCCTAGCGTACAACATTGCTGCAAATCACAGTGCATTTCAACTTGGACAGCTGCGTCTGACACGCATCGTAGCATAGGCCTAGCGTACAACATTGCTGCAAATCACAGTGCATTTCAACTTGGACAGCTGCGTCTGGCACGCATCGTAGCGTAGGCCTAGCATACAACATTGCTGCAAATCATAGTGCATTTCAACTTGGACAGCTGCGTCTGGCACGCATCGTAGCATAGGCCTAGCGTACAACATTGCTGCAAATCACAGTGCATTTCAACTTGGACAGCTGCGTCTGGCACGCATCGTAGCATAGGCCTAGCGTACAACATTGCTGCAAATCACAGTGCACTTCAACTTGGACAGCTGCGTCTGGCACGTATCGTAGCATAGGCCTAGCGCACAACACTGCTGCTGCAAATCACAGTGCATTTCAACTTGGACAGCTGCGTCTGGCACGTATCGTAGCATAGGCCTAGCGTACAACATTGCTGCAAATCACAGTGCATTTCAACTTGGACAGCTGCGTCTGGCACGCATCGTAGCATAGGCCTAGCGTACAACATTGCTGCAAATCACAGTGCATTTCAACTTGGACAGCTGCGTCTGGCTCGCATCGTAGCATAGGCCTAGCGTACAACATTGCTGCAAATCACAGTACATTTCAACTTGGACAGCTGCTTCTGCCAAGCATCGTAGCATAGGCCTAGCGTACAACATTGCTGCAAATCACAGTGCATTTCAACTTGGACAGCTGCGTCTGGCACGTATCGTAGCATAGGCCTAGCGTACAACATTGCTGCAAATCACAGTGCATTTCAACTTGGACAGCTGCGTCTGGCACGCATCGTAGCATAGGCCTAGCGTACAACATTGCTGCAAATCACAGTGCATTTCAACTTGGACAGCTGCGTCTGACACGCATCGTAGCATAGGCCTAGCGTGCAACATTGCTGCAAATCACAGTGCATTTCAACTTGGACAGCTGCGTCTGACACGCATCGTAGCATAGGCCTAGCGTACAACATTGCTGCAAATCATAGTGCATTTCAACTTGGACAGCTGCGTCTGACACGCATCGTAGCATAGGCCTAGCGTACAACATTGCTGCAAATCACAGTGCACTTCAACTTGGACAGCTGCGTCTGGCACGCATCGTAGCATAGGCCTAGCGTACAACACTGCTGCAAATCACAGTGCATTTCAACTTGGACAGCTGCGTCTGGCACGTATCGTAGCATAGGCCTAGCGTACAACATTGCTGCAAATCACAGTGCATTTCAACTTGGACAGCTGCGTCTGGCACGCATCGTAGCATAGGCCTAGCGTACAACATTGCTGCAAATCACAGTGCATTTCAACTTGGACAGCTGCGTCTGGCACGCATCGTAGCATTGGCCTAGCGTACAACATTGCTGCAAATCACAGTGCATTTCAACGTTGGGTCTAATAGTAGCATTAGAGTTCGGACAGCAGTGAAAACAGGAATTTGTTGGTGACAGTGTCGAAACCGCGTCTTCTCGCTCAGGAGTGAATGGCTTTAACCGCCTAAGCTACACCGATGGAATGTGTCGCTCCAAATTTGCCATCTTGACACGTGCTTCTCGTCTGTAATACGTCGCAGAACGCAACGTTTTCTGTGTTCTATGGGGTTGCAGTTCCACTCCGACGGGTGCGACCTCTTTCAACACAGACGTCCTATTATGGCTGTAGAAACATTCAACGGAGTTTGGCAGCCTGACTTGGCCCCCTCGTTCACCGGATTTAAATGATATCGGACACATTTGGGATGCTGTTCAACGTGCAGCTCAATGCGAGGAATCATCCACCGGCTAATATTACGGATGTGGGACGCTCTTCAGGAAGCATGGTGTACACTGTCTCCACAGTACTACAAAGAGCTAGTGGAGTCCCTGCACCATCGCGTTGCTGCCGTTATCTGATCGTGAAGAGAACTAACGTAGTATTAGAGATATATCCCAATTCTTTCTTGTGTTTTTTTGGTACTTCAGTGTATTTCAAAATAGTAAGCAGTATATCTAATATTGTGTACCCGTACGTAACGATTATCTTTCCACCCTACGAAACAGGACTGACGCACAATCAGCTACAGGTGCATTATTATTATATATTATTCAGTTTAGTTAAAACAGTCCATCTGCGCATGCGCAAGCTAAAATCTGACCTCAAGATAGAAAAAACAAGTTAGAAAAATCATGCAATGCACTGATCATGATACGCTTTCCAACATACCGGAAATCATTACTCAAGTTATGAGGATAATGGCTGTAGAATAAGTCTCACTCCTATGACCTGATCTTTGACCCCATTTCCATGATATTCAACAGAACCGGTAAAGTATACTTTTGGAACAACATGATAAAGTTTTGTCGCACTCGAAGCATTTTTTTTTAAGTTATAACGCATGAGTGCGATGCAATAGATCCTGATCCTATGTCCTGACCTTTGACCCTATTTCGCCCATTTTCAATACGGTTTGTCCCCAGGTGATCCACTATACTAAAATTTCATTGAAGTCGAACCACTTTTACGCAGGTTATGACGTATAAGGGCAATAGAATGGACGCCGCTCTTATGTCCGGACCTTTGACCCCATTTCGCCCATTTTCAATAGGGTTCTTCCCCAAGTGATCCCCTATCATATTCTAAAATTGCATTGAAATCGAACCATTTTTACGCGAGTTATCGTGCGGACGGACGGACGGACAGACAGACGGACAAAGCTGGAGCATATACGCTTCTTCAACCTACGGTTGGGAAAGCGTAAAAAGCTGAACCACAAGTACGTTCATGAGGGGGATTGGTAACTTTTGATTTTAGAATATCTACAGGCCACGCTCCATTGTGCTGTACATCATTTTAAAGCCCTCGTCATTAGTAGGTCACCCCACACTCTCCAACCCCGGTCGAGAGGAAGCCATATTTCGCTACGATGCACCATTTTTGAGGTATTTGTGAAAATCAACCGAGGTGACTCACCGACTACTTCCTTTACCCATTTTCGTCACATTGAAATTTTTGACTTGGGATGCACTTTACTATTGTTGGCGAAGATGTTTAACATCAAACAATAGTTGCTTTCACTTGAGTATTTTAAAATAAAGCTTTGCAATACTAGGGCTCAGTGCTTTTAAATACATAATTTTTTACAAGCGCTTCGAGCAGCAAATATATTGCTAAATTACGGATATTCAGAAATTTTAAAACAATTGCTTGAATTTGTGAGGTATATTTTCCAATGTATAAGATATAAGGTCTGTGAATGCTAAATACAGTATGTAGCTTTTCCTAGACAAATGTCAACCCCGCTTTCTCGTAGTTTATCCTATTTTCACTGAAGGGGTTCTGACGATCAGCCGACAGGAAATTAGAGCAATGCAGCTCCACACTCACCAACTCGCACGGCTAGCGAAGTGAGGTACGCCATCCAGTTCCCCCACCATGGAGTGACGTCACAGTTCAAAACTTGCCCCTCAGTCTCCACGGCTGTAATGCACTTGGACAGGACAAATGAAGCAAGGACCACATCGAAGGAGAAAATTAATAGCTTATAAAACTTCGTTGGAGAGCTCTTGGAAGAAACAGTACAATTTTCAAAAGCAATTTAGCATTATGTATTAAAGGAAAAGTATTTGATCAATGCATCCTTCCAGCTTTTACTTACTGATGAGAAACATGGATCTTAACTAAAAGCGGCATACTGAGTCTGTGGACAAGTCTGGGGTCATACGGAACCTGTTGACAAGTCTGGAGTCATACGGAGTCTGTCGACAAGTATGGAGTCATACGGAGTCTGTGGACAAGTCTGGGGACATACGAAGCCTGTGGACAAGTCTGGAGTCATACGGAGTCTGTGGGCAAGACTAGAGTCATACGGAGTCTGTGGACAAGTCTAGAATCATACGGAGTATGTGGGCAAGTATGGAATGATACGGAGTCTGTAGACAAGTCTGGTCTGTGGACAAGTCTGGAGTCATGCGAAGTCTGTCGACAAGTCTGGAGTCATACGGAGTCTGTGGACAAGTCCAGAGTCATACGGAGTCTGTGGGCAAGTCTAGAGCCATATGGAGTCTGATGACAAGTCTCCGATATGGGATCTGTAGAGAGGTATGTAGAGATGCTTGCTTGGTGTGACTAAGAAAGATAGAAACTTATGGAACCGGAAAATGACATAACAGGAACAGATCATATATTGGTCTAAGTAAAGACCCTCAAATGGCAATGGGATAAACGAAGGTGGCCAAATCTTTTCTTTCGCGGGCCACATACAAAAAAATTTAAATATGAAGCTTGCCAGACGTGTTTCATAAAAAAGAGTTACATTAATATCACATAAAACGTATACAATAGGATTACTGCTTTCAGTTTAGCTTTACTTAATGTGTGGAACAATATTTTTAGCTTACTACGTACATAGCTGGTTTGTATGATGGTGTATGACAAATGGAACTGCAACTCAGTTCCCCGTAGTTTTTTTTATCCTGTCTCCATCTGAGAAGCGATTATTCTTAGGAGAGAAGCCAAGTGACTACCTGTAAGTCTGTTTCTCGCAAGGGTTGTTTCTCGAAGTTTCATTGCTGAAAACATTTGTTCGCGCATAGATATGATGCAACGAACATTGCCATAACTTTGCCGTAGGACTACGTCTAACTCCGCGGATAGTATGGGGGCGACTTACGGCAGACCGACTGTGACAAAAATAGGTCCCAATTAAAATCATTATAGCGTTAAAAATACGTGCCGCACGCTAATCGTATTAGCATATTCGCTAACATGATGGAGTCCAATTAGTATACTGCACAATACATGGTGCGCGCGACTCTCCCTCGCTCCCTGTGCGCGGGAGAGATGATGCAATATTTTTGGGTGTGCAGCCGCGTTTGACCCATTCTATCTCGACATCCGTGAGAGCAACGAGACTGTGCGTGGCATGGTTTTAAAGCTCTCGACGAGATCTATTCAAATATACGAAGAGCAATTCGCAGTGGTTTGAACTGAACATTTAAAAAACTGTTCTCTTGTAAATAGATGAACACTTTTGACAATATCGCGGCTTATCTGGACAACCGTGAGTGCAAAACGATTTTTCGTGGTATCAAAGTTTTAAAGTTATCGACGAGATCTATTGAAATATATAAAGAACATATCGCTAGTGGTTTCAACTAAATTTAAAAAAATGTTTTCTTGTGAACGGGTTAACATTTTTTATAATGCCGCGGAATTCGCAGAATGAACGCGAACAAAAGTGGAAAAAATCAAAGCGAGAGGCAAAGTGATGAGGAATATAAGAAGACAAAACACCGCGTTGGGTAATTCGTGTATCTATCTGTTTTGTGTTCGCAATGTATCCAGCATTATTTGTAAACATTATGTAAGCCACGTTTTATATCATAGACCTGTGTTGGCTATAACAGGTTAAATAAACGGTTTGAAACCGTACTCTACTAGTTCACTTCAACTCTCCGATCTGCAAGGCGTAGTCCTATGTTCCAAATTGACGGCTCAATTAGAACTGAGCCTACCTGTATTTTTTTCGGTAAGTTCTTGTAGAACTCCAATTTTGAAAGGTTGAGAAATAATTGCTGTCGTCCATTGCTACAGAAAAAAAAATTGTTCAATGCTTGATTGCACCTGCGACGATAAGTTTCTATCAATGGCTTCGATTCTGTTCATAACGGTTTTTCGAGGCAAATGTATTGAAGTCTTTGGTGACACTTGACTAGGGAGGCAGGAGAAACGTCAGGAAGTCATTGAACGATAAGATGTAAGAACCTAATTTATTCTCGCAAATTCAAATTTCTTCCGCAGGCTTCGACGGGCCTGTTCGCGAGCAGCAGTATGCCCACTCCTGGGGTAGACATATTGCTTGAAGAGCTGACAACATTTGCACAATTGAAATGCAAAACTGGATACCGAGTGTCACGAAAATACTAGGAAGACCACGAGGGAGATGGGTGGATGAAATTCGAAATCATGGCAGTGTATTTTGAAAGAGAATTTCATAACATCGGGAGTGTCGTTGGCTTATTTCGAGGTTTAAAGGCCATTGTGAGCAACCCTAAAGGATGGAAACAACCGCCCTTCACTAATTTAGGGCCACTGGTTCCAGGGAAGGGAAAGAGGCAGTGCTGCAGGACAAACACACTATCCATGACTTGAACCCGAGCCCACTCATGCGAATGGTTAGAAACAAGCGCTTAGAACGCTGCGACAACAGGGCGGCATATACTGTAGAGGAGACTTGAGGAGACCTTTATGCAGCAGTGGTCCGCTATGTTTCCTGGAGTTTTCCATGCTTTCCTCCACCTTGGGTGATGTATTTCAAGTTTTCTGAGCTTAATGTAGACAGTAGAGAATACGACACCTACATGCACATAATGTTATTTGTACATGCATTTCATGTAATTTTGACGAACCATTTCTTAAGAGGATTCGCTTCCCATTAATGTCAATTATTTTTTATTATTAGAGGTTTAACGACCACCGTGAGCAACTAAATGGGCTATAAGCAGTCACCCGTCCCTAATTTAGGGTCAATGGTTCCAGGGAAAGGAGAGAGCCAGTGCAGTAAGGCAAAAACAACATCCATGCTTTTTTTTTCTTTTTTTTTTTTTTTGGTTTGTAGGTTTACTACACACAGACTGTGTGTGGTACATTCATTTTACTAATGATTCTGCTAATAGCCCTTAACAGATACTTGAAAAAATAATAAGGGCTATTAGTACCACACACAGATACTTGAAAAAATAATAATACCCATTATTTTTTCAAGTATCTGTGTATGGAAATAATAGCCCTTATTGTTTTTTCAAGTATCTGTGTATGGTACTAATAGCCCTTATTATTTTTTCAAGTATCTGTGTATGGTACTAATAGCCCTTATTATTTTTTCAAGTATCTGTGTATGGTACTAATAGCCCTTATTATTTTTTCAAGTATCTGTGTGTGGTACACTGTGTATGGTACATTCATTTTACTAATGACTCTGCTAAGAATCATTAGTAAAATGAACGTACCACACACAATGTACCACACACAGATACTTGAAAAAATAATAAGGGCTATTAGTACCACACACAGATACTTAAAAAAATAATAAGAACTATTAGTACTACACACAGATACTTGAAAAAATAATATTTTTCAAATATCTGTGTGTGTGGTACATTCATTTAGAAGGGCTATTAGCAGAATCATTAGTAAAATCAATGTACCGCACACATGTGTGTGGTACATTCATAGCCCTTATTATTTTTTCAAGTATTTGTGTGTGGTACTAATAGCCCTTATTGTGAATGTACCACACAGCTACTTGAAAAAATAATAATAGCCCTTATTATTTTTTCTTAGCGAAATCATTAGTAAAATGAATGTATCACACACAGATAGTAAAACGCGGCAATGTCAATGGTGTATCTAACACGTAAAGAAAAATTCGTATAATCCTAAATTTCTAAACGAGATTCACTGCAAGTTTTATAATTAAAAAGACAATTCCTATGAGATCATGATTAGAGATGGAAACGGGTCAGTGGATCGACAATTTCCTGCGGGTCAAACGGGCCAGGTCAATTTGTTACTGACCCGATTTCGATCTGGATTTACTTCCGTTTTATTTTTTGAAAAGAAAAAAATATTTCAAAGAAAAATACGTACTGTGGGATTTTGTACTGGATACTGGTGCCAGCGGAGTGAAAAATGATTTGCCATACAAAAATATTGCCGACTCTTTCTTAAAGCAAAGATTTCCACCGATTAACGATACGGCGCAGATGTTGAACTCACCAATATCATATCGTAAAACGATATTTCCTTTGCGGTTGTTTTCAGTGCGATTGTCCGGAGCAAGATACAGGCAAATGTTTATATCACCTGCTTCTCTGGTGATTCAGTCTCTCGCACCCCGCCTGTCAATTTGTAAGACTCGGAGTTACTTTTCACATCGCACTTCCGACATTACAAAATAAATACATTAGACTCTTAGAATTGAAACACAATTCTGATATGAATTACTTTTCACTAATGGAATCCCCTATATACACACGCGTTGACCCAAATAAATATACACTGCTGGACAATTGCTAAGGACGGATCATAAACGGCTATATAGCGCATAAAAAAGTGTGGTTGGATGCCAAGTGAAATAAAACAATGTCAGAATGTCAGGACATTACAAGAAAGACAATTTATTTTGCTCTGAAATCCAGAAGACTTTGGAACGTGTTCAAGGGACAAACAGGCCATTTTGTGCAGAATACGTAAACGTGAAAAAAATGCAATTACCGTCCGCAGGCGTTCCGGCGTAAGATGTCAATACGGGATATGGCCACCATGGAGGGCGATGAATGATTCCACACGTCGTGTCATGCTTTGCAGAACATTATCAAGCAGCTGTTAGGGCAATTTATCCCATTCCTCTGTTAGTGCACGGATGAGGGTGTCCTTGTTTATTGGAGGGCATTGTCGACCAGCAAGACTCCTCCCCAAAGCATCCCACACATTTTCAATGGGATTCAGATCTGGAGAACTAGCTGACCATAGGAGGCGTTGGATATCCTCGCTCTCAAGACACTCCTGGACAGCGACTGTTCAATGACATGTTGCGTTGTCGTCCATGAAAATGAATCTATCACCGACAGCACCACAGAACATGCGAACATGAGGTAGCAGAACATCATTAATGTATCGTTGGCCAGTCATAGTCCCAGTTGGAGGCACATAGAGGGACGTACGGCCATTGATCATGATGCCAGCCCATACCATGACACTACATGTCGCATATCGGTCCCTTCCCTGTATGTTTGCTGGACAATATGCAGCACCACTATCACGCCAGATCAGTTGTCGTCAACAATCAGACGATAGACTGTATCTACTCTCATCTGAGAAGAGGACAGCAGACCAGTCGTTATCAGTCCAATTGCAATGTTGATGGCACCATTGCAAACGGGCGGTACGGTGACGTCTGGACAATGGGATGCACACAACAGGACGGCGGGCGTATAGTCCTCCTTCATGCAAACGTCTGGTGACAGTTTTTCGGGAGATCCGCTTGCCAGCAGCAGCCATAAACTGATTTGCTACCTCACTAGCTGTGCTGCGCCGGTGTCTTTCTGTTGATAGCACTATGTACCGCTCTTCTGCAGGTGTCGTACACGACCTGCCCCGTGACGACCTGCCCCGTGACGTTTGCTACACTCTCCATTTGTTTGAAATGATTTCCAAAGCCTTGAAACAACATTGTGGCTGACGTCGAACTCCCTGGCAACATCTGTTATTTTTCGCCCTTCTTCAATCTTGCCAATAATACGGCTACGCGTAAAATCATCTAGGTGATGTCGGGAAGACATACTGAAAATTGCAAGTTCGTCAATTGATTCTTTCCCTTTCAACTTTGCGTTTGAACAACAACGGTCAATATCCGTCGAATCCTTTATATTTGTTATCAGTGCTATGACGTCACGAACAAGTTCGGCAATCCAAAATTTGCATACGCACAACACGCCTTACTGTATCCCGCACTTATGCTAATTTCCACATTTTCCTGCCTTCCATTTTATGGTTGCTATCGTTGCTATTGTCATCCGTCCTTAGCAAATGTCCGGCAGTGTAACATATTAACAGTAAAACAATTATATAATTGCAATTTGGGATAAGCCATGTACGAGAGAATAAAAAATGATATACAGAGTGTCCGAAAAGTCTTTCCCTGATCACAAACGTCATTCATATCCGCTGTATGTACGTTACAGATGTGAAACTGGTGCCAAAATGTTGGAACACTAAGCAAGGTTTTTTGTTGCAGGTTTTCGCAACGTGGCTGTACTGTAGCAGTGTAATTGTCCAGGAAACCGGAATTGTTCACAAATCATGAACATAACTTTTTATCATGAACAGAACATTTTGGCATCTGTAATTCACGTGAGGCCCTACGCACTGATTTCTTGGGACTTCGCACAAAAGACTGTCTCACTGCTTCCGCCCTTTCAGCTGAAGTTGATGGTCGGCCAGTTCTCGGTAAGTCAGCAACAGATCCTGTGGTCTTCAACTTGTCGTACCACGACTTAATGCTCTTGACATCGGGCGGCTTCTATCCATACGTTGTTTGAAAGTTCCTCTGCACTGTTATTGGTGACTGGGTATCGTGATACCAGAGGACACACTGAGCGTTTTCCTGATTTGTGATCATTTCCGGTTTCCTGGACACTGACACTGCTACACTTCAGCCACTTTGCGGAAACCTGCAACAAAAAAACTTGGTTCGTTTTCCAACATTTTGGCACCAGTTTCACATCTGTAACGTACATAGAGCGGATATGAATGACTTTTCGGACACCCTGTAGATCATACATTAACTGAAATTTCTTTACCTACCAACGGCTATAATTCTAATAAAACTTTACATTCTGGGACTACCAAGAATGTAAAAAAGAGGAATTAAAGGAATAGTGAAAATTGAAATGATAATTGTAAAAGAAAAAAAGGGAGGGGGTGGGTGAGAAGCGATTAAAGGTTGTTTTTTTTTAATGGAGGTTTAACGACCACCGTGAGCAACTCGATGGGCTATAAGCAATGCCCGTCCCTAATTTAGGGTCACTGGTTCCAGGGAAGGAAGAGAGCCAGGGCCGTAAGACAAACACAACATCCATGCCTGACCGGAATTCGAATTCGGACTCCTTTCGGACGAATGATCAGAAGCCACCGCTTAGACCACTGCGCCACCGGGGCGGCGACTAAGGGGTTAGGGAGTACATTAAGAAAATAGGAACAATAAGGTAAAGTAGCGTTCGTGACTGCCACGGAAAGGGCCTCAGGTTCGATTCCAGGCAGGTACGTACCCTCGATCCACTAAATATCCGCCGTGCGTCGGATGGGCACGTTAAGCCGTTGGACATCGGGTACTGGCCCCCTGGTAATAAATAAGGGCGTCTTCCTTCCCCTTTCTACTTCGCTTCTGTGTCACTTTCCTATCGGGCGCTCTAGCCCAAATAGTTTCCTAGTTTCCTATTTCTAAGAGTTGTTTAAGACCTGGGGTCAGACACTTCCTTCCTAAAATCCTCTACATATGAAAATGATCATGAAGGCAAAGTAGTAGAGGGGTGGGGTTTTCGAAGGGAGATGGGGCGCAATTTTGCTACTACTAATTTTAACTAATTCCTTTGAATGTTATGTGCCACGCCTTCATGTGTAACTCTGATTTTCTTACATTTGAATAGGAAGATCGAGGCTTTGTCAGGTCTTTCGTGGCCTTTCCCCTGATCACCCTTGTTGGTACAGTTACTTACACTGTTGTTGTATTACATTGTATTTTGTCTTCATGTGGCAGCTAAATAAGTTGAGTTGAATTGAATCTTTGGCATTGAACATCCAGAGGTTTTTGTTTGGCGTGCTAAGTTCCTATTCCATTGCATGTCGTGCCATAATTAATGCCTTATTTCTTAATATCGATGAATTTAGTATAAAGGAAACTGAAAAAGGCGTCGAGGCCAACAAATACATGGTTGAAATAGTTGAACTACTGGCACTGCATAATTATATTTAATTTAATTCAGAAAACAAAGTTTATGAATGCAATTTTCACAATTTAAAGTATTATGTAGGGTGTCCGATAATTATTGGACACATTACAAAATTATGTACAAAAAAATTATGAGCATTGTCTGTTTTTCTGTGTCACGTATTACTAACACGGTTTCTATATTTTTGTTTTGCAGAATTATTATTCCCAGAATCCGATAGATGGCGCTAGGTGTGGCCTGATGAGGAATGTATGAGAAATGTGCAATCAGTAGTCATGTCATCCGTACAGCAGAAGGCGATGTGTGTGTTATGGCTTGCAGAATTAAAATCTGTCATTAAAGTTAAAAGACGGTGCCGTTTAGAGTATGGTTGTAATCCTCCGTCAACGAATTCAATTAAGCGGTGGATGAAACAGTTTAAAGAAACTGGCAATGTGGAACATCGTGGAGGAGCCAGTAAGCATAGCATCAGTGGTGAAATGGCTGATCAAGCTAATGAAAGTTTCCGACGAAGCCCCAGGAAATCCGCTCGTAAAGCAAGCAGAGAACTGTGCATTCCGAAATCGACAGTTCACGATATCTTGCACAAGAAATTAAAGTTTCATGCTTATAAAATTCAAATAGTGCAAAAGATGCATGTAAATGATCACACTCTGCGATACGATTTCGCTGTGGATATGCTGAATCGAGTGGAAAACGACGAAACTTTTCTCAGTACTGTAATTTTTAGTGATGAATCCACATTTCACGTATCAGGTATTGTGAATCGCCTCATGCTGCTATTGAACTGGAACGTGATTCTCCAAAAGTTAATGTGTGGTGCGCCCTATCAAAATGAGAAGTGATTGGCCCTTTCTACTTCTGCAAAAAAACCCATAAATGGCAACATTTACTTGGATATGCCAGAAAATTTCTCTATACACCAGATCAAAAGATATGACAACGTTGTTTTCCACGTTGACCAATGCGCCTCCGAATTGGTCAACGTGTGTACGTAAGTGCCAAAATGAGCATTTCGCCAACAGATGGATTGAGCGTAGTGGTCCCATTCCGTTGCCTCCTCGCTCTCCAGATCTAACTCCACTGGATTATTTCATGTGGGGTTATGTGAGGATCGTGTCTATCAGACGCCTTGTACTGATTTTCATGAACTGAAGCAGCGTATCACAGCTGCTATTAATTCCATAACTCCTCAGATGCTTGCCAATACATGGCATGAAATCGAGTATCGCTTGGACGTACTACGAGCAACCAAGGGATCACACATCGAAATTTATTAACTTGTGTAGTTACATTGTAAGTTAGTACAGTCAGTTTCTTTCTATCTGTTTAATGTTTTGTTTTCTATAATTTTGTAATGTGTCCAGTAATTCTCGGACACCCTGTAGTTTCGCTGAAAGCTGTGGTTCAGCTTCGTCAGGACTAAGCGTTTTCATTTCTCGCTTGTGACAATGTTACCAGGGTCACGTGTCAAACGCCTCGTGCGGCAATCACATTGCAGATTGATGAATGCTTTCCATGCGCTCGATAGGTATATAAAGATGAAGAAAAATCATTTACCAGGTTCTTACGGTTTTGTAATATAAGAAAGACTTCTGAAAAAGTCTAGGTCAAATATTGATTTAGGTCTATCTAACAGTTTGGCGTCTTTAAACAGAAATCGTTGGTTATTTTCCCGAACTGTGCTGGGCTAAGGAAGATTTTTTGATTTCTTACTTTTTAATATACACTGGCGGAAAGTGAAAAAAGAACACCAAGAAGGAGACGTCTGATACCAACGAAATTTATACAGCATAATTACGGAATACAGAGGATAACGTGATCAAAACATTATGGCAAAATACAGCTGTATTTGCTGGTAAACTGAAAAATAAATAACATTTCCATGTGACATGGTTAGTACGAATTTGAACCGCCATGAACTGCGTCACACTGTGCAATTCTGGCATGGAGTCTGTCGTACAGATGTTAGATGTAAGTTTGGGGTATTGAGTTCCAAGCACCCTCAACCTGGACGCGTAAATCGGGGATGGCCGTGGCTGGTCGTGGAGACCGGATAAGTCGTTGTCCCATAATATCCCACACGTGCTCAATGGCGGACAAATCCGGTGAACGTGCAGGCCATGGAAGTTGTCTCACATCCTGAAGTGCATGTTGCGTTGCACGTGCCGTGTGTGAGCGTGCGTTGTCTTGCTGGAAAACACCACGAGGGACCGACCTTACAAATGGCACAACAACAGGCTGAATGATGTTGTTGATGTAGGAGGTGCTGTTTAACGTACCCGGTGCAAACACTAGTTGTGTACGGGAGTGATAGCTGGTCGCTCCCCACACCAGGAGACCAGGTGTAGGCCCTCTGTGTCGCTGGCGGATGCAAGAAGGGTGGAAACGCTCCTCTGTGCGTCTGTGAACACGCATACGGCCATCGGAGGCTCCCAAGCAGAATTTGCATTCATCGCTGAACACGACAGATCGCCATTGCGTTCTCCAGTGCAGACGTTGGCGACATCACTGCAGCCGTTCCTGACGTTGGGCTGGAGTCAGAGGTACACATGCCAGAGGCACACGTGCACGTAGTCCTTCATCCAGTAGACGGTTGCGGATTATTTGCACAGTCACCTCAGGTGCAACGGCAGCTCGGATTTGCGTCGCAGTGGATGTTCTGTTTGACAACGCCGCTCTTCTTATGTGTCGATCGGTCCGCTCATCAGTCCGTCTGACACTCCCGGTTCCACCTCTTCTCGTGTGGGAATGTTCCTTGGACCATCTACGCTACCATCGTACCACCACCGATACTTCCCGTCCAATTCGCTCCGCAATACGACGATACGACCACCCTGCCTTGCGGAGTCCGACTAGACGACCTCGCTCAAAGTCCAATAACTGCTAAAATCGTACACGTCTTTCACGTCCAGGCATTGTAGCTTCTTCAGGGTCTTCGCACGTGTCCGTAAGCCGACGACTGAATACATTCACTTCGCCGTACTCCTTAAATACCACCGACGATAATTTGCATATTATGCCGTGCTGTGGCGTAAGCGCTCACCGGTTGGTCCCGAAATTAACATCACACCTACGTAAACTCGACCCCATTAACTTAACATATGTAAATTTCATGATCGCCCGCCAATTCCTTCTTGGTGTTCTTTTTTCACTTTCCGCCAGTGTATGATTGGTGTTCTTTTAATCTGAATTTAAGCGATCTCCGAGTCTAACTTATGTATGAAAAACCACACTGACACTGGATACGATAGATTCCTTAAGAATCTGTGTCCAAATTTTGGGGAATCTATTGCATTCAGTGTCAGTGTGGTCTGTAATACATAGGTCAGACACAGAGATCGCCTAAATTCGGATTAAAAGAACACCAGTCGTACAGGGTGTCTACAAAGTCTCTTTACAACTTTGCACCTACATTACGGACCCCCTGTACTATGTAAGTTTATGGTATTTGTTGTATAAGATACTGTAAATATTAAAGTTTTAATTAACATTATCGTTTTTTGTTATAGGTCCCTCACTGACGTAGCAGGTGCTGTTCTATGAAAAAGTGGTCCCCACAAGAGAGAGCGCATTGCGTCACTTGGTTCATCGCAACAAAATCTGATACACAAACGCAACGACATTTCCGGACTAAGTATGCGGAAATCCCGCCATCTCATCCTAGCATCCGCCAATGGCCTTAGAAATGTATGCAGACTGGGTCCGTGTTGGATCAAAATCGTAGTGGCCGGCCACGAACATGGAATGTGTTCGTGATTCATTTTCATGATGCCCGAAGAAGTCCATTCGTTCCGCTGCCAGAGAACTACAAATGCCCCAGTCCCCGGTACACAGGGTACTACATAGACATCTGCGCTTATATGCATACAAAGTGCAACTGTTACAAGCACTTGAGGTGAACGATAGACCAGGACGAAAATAATTCGCAGTAAGGATGCTGGATAGACTGAGGAAAGATCAAGAGTTTCTCACACGTGTTTGTTTTACGGATGAGGCAACTTTTCATGTCTCTGGGCAGTTAAACGGACACAATGTTAGGATTTGGGGGTCTCAAAATCCTCGTGCGTTCATGGAACTTGCGAGAGATAGTCCTAAAGTGAACGTGTGGTGCAGTGTTATGCATAACCGAGTCCTTGGACCATTTTTCTTTAGTGAGAAAACAGTGACGACAGATGTTTACCTGGATGTTTTACGTATGTAGGGCCTCAGTTGGAGGACCTTCAACCAAGCGTGATATTCCAACAGGACGGTGCTACACCACATTGAGGACGGCATGCTCGGGACATTTTAAACAAAACATCCCCTGGGAGGTGCATGGATTTGTACGGGATGATCCAATAGCATGGCAACTCCGATCCCCGAAGTCACACCTCTGGACTTTTTTGTATGGGGATATGTGATGGATATTGTGTACCGGACAAAGATGCTGGACATCGATTACCTGAAATCGAGGATCAACAATGCCATTTCGACCATTACTGAGGACATGCTGCAGCACACATGACTGGAACTGGAGTTTCGGCTAGATGTTCTACGCGCAACAAATGGCGCACATATTCAGTTTTTGTAATGAGGTAGAAAATACTTTAGTCTTTGATCTTACTTATGTGCTCAACCATGTTTGTCTATTTCATACAGTGTATACGTAATAAATGTGCGAAGTTGTAAAGAGACTTTGTGGACAACCTGTATATTAAAAAAAGAGAAATAAAAAAATCTTCCATAGCCCAGCGTTTTTGGAAAAAGAACCACCAATTTCTGTTTATTGACGCCAAAATGTTAGATAGACCTAAATCAATATTTGACCTAGACTTTTAGAAGCCTTTCATATATTTCAAAACCGTAATAACCTGGTAAATGATTTATCTTCATCCCCATACCTATCAAGCGCATGAAAAGTACTCATCAATCTGCAATGGGCACGAAGCGTTTGACACGTGAAACTAGTAACATCGTCAGAAACAAGAAATAAAAACGCTGGAAGTTGTTACGTCTCACTAAGAGACCAGAATATGTTTCACAGCAAACCCAATTTTCACAAGCTTGTGATGAGTTAAAAGTTTCCAAAATGTGAATGTTGATTTCATGAGTGTTCCTTTCTTCTGAGGGGCAATGATGAAATCAACGTTCACATTTTGAAAACTTTCAACTCATCAGAAGCTGGTGACAATTGGTGTTGCTGTGAAACATATTCTGAAACTTGGTATGTACATTTGTATGATTTCTATATAACCTACGACACCCACTGCGGAGAGACCTTTTGAACGTCCTGTGTATATATACGTATAATTATGTATAATTAAGAATCGAGTTTCGCAGTTATAGTTCAAAGCATATTTGATACAATTATGTGACGTCAAGATCAGAGTCCATTTAAGAGGGAAGGGGGGTAGGGGGATGCAGTTCCGGGCTCCGCAATATCAAGGGGCCCCAGAATTATGTAGCATGCTTGAAGAATTGACAGAGTTCTACATATTTTTTTTTTTTTTTTTTTGAGATGAAACTATAAGAAACTGCCTTGTGAAAAAAAAATCTATTTCTTTCCGCTTTTTTAGGAGAAATCCCCAAAAAATATAGTCTCTCCCAGTCCATCCTCAAATCTTTCATTACGGAAGTTGTTTTTTTTTGTACACATCTGTAATTGGGTGAAATTTTCATACATTAAGAATTCTTTTTGAATCATGCTATTTGGATCATATTATTTTGTCCACTACTTTGATATAGTTTCAACAAACTGAACTTATCCCTGGGGGAAGGGGGGGGGTTGAAGCAGAAATGAACAGGTATCTATTTTTCAACCATGCATATTTACATTTTCTTGCTACTACTGATTTTTCCATGAATCATGGGATACACACTTCAATACGGCTGGGGATATTCTTATGGCTTCTTCATATTTTAACAATGTTTTCTTCTGGGTATTTTTATCCATCCACCCATAGTGAAATCTTACATGCGCTACTAATACTGGGCCCCAAAATACTCCCCAGCTCCCCGGGCCCCCTGTCATCCAAAATTCTTGATCTTTTTCGAACTCTGATACGATTTTATATACCGCAGAACGAATTGTTAAGGGAAGCAAAATTTGGGAAAAGGGTTTTATTCTTTTAAAAATATTTTCAGTTACTTTACTAGAAAAGGGGATCCTGTATACCATGCGTATAGTTGTAGCGAGTAATTACCCATTAACCCTCTGAAATGTGTAAAAAACGAGTAAGGAATTCATCCACTAATGGCTCTTTCCACCGATTTTCCGATAAAACAAGAAGGGTGTGCTAAAATTGATTTATTTTCTTGCATTTTGATAACGGCGAACACTGACAGATAAACCTGCGCTCAAAAATGTACCCTTCAAAGTGTTCCAAAAAAGGTACATACATGTTCCTAATCTTGTAACGTAATACTTCTCAACTCCCCTAGTATATAATCTAATTTAATCCTTATCCGTGCCAATCACGGTTGCGGTTTCTGTTAAGAGTCGTTGTGTATCGTGTGATTTGCAGTCATTGATAAATACAAACCGTGTTTCCGGTAGTAGCGTACATCTTCTCAAATGATGACTCCTATGTCGCAGGAGATAACGTACAGTTTTTTTTTTTAAACAGAAACTTGCCATTGTTCATTAATCCATCATCGTCAGGCTTTGAAACTATTTCCCCGTCTGTGGCAGACGGTACAGCTAACTTTATCGACGGCGTCAGCGGGAGAGGGGACACGTGCTCCAACGAGGGACGATTTTTTCTTCCCCAATTCCGCTTCGCTTTGCTTTATTTACGGCATTATAGATTTCGTGGTAAAATATGTCTTTTGCATTCGGCGCTCGTCACAGTTCATCGGCCGTAGCAGGGAGGAGCAGACGTCCACGTTAACAGCTGAAAACGAGGAAGTCTCTGTCGCCCCGAAATGTAATCGTTTAATCACACCCGTGAACACGGTAGGGAATAAAACTCTGCTACCTTCAATGATAACTTCCACGTTCTCTTTTGCGGATGTAGTACGGGGAGGGACTGGTTATGACACTTTCACAGAGGAAAAAGAAAAATGATCTTTCATTGTTGTTAATCAATAATTAAAGTTAAAAAAAAATATGACAGAGAAATTAAAATAGAAATCAAGGCATCTGAGAGAAAGAATTTTCGACCAGTATTAAAATTTAAAACTAGAAAATATGGAGTAAGAAGACTTTTAAGAAATGGATATCATTAAAACCAATAGTTTAAGAGAAAGGAAATCATATTCTCAATAAAATATTGGAATAGGGTAATACAAATAATAAAAAATAGTATAAAACTTGAACTTTGGGCCGCGGGTGGCCTAGTGGTCAGCGTTTGAGACTGCCACGGAGATAACCTCACGTTCGATCTCAGGCAGGTCAGAACGCTCGATCCACTAAATATCCGCCGTGAGTCGAATGGGCACGTTAAGCCGTCAGACCCCGGGTGATCATATGTAGAGGATTTTAGGAAGGGAGTATCTGACCCCAGGTCTTAAACAACCCTTACAAATAGGAAGCTAGGAGATTTGGCCTACAGTGCCCGGTAGGATAGTCACACGGAAGCGAAGTAGAAAGGGGGAGGAAAACGCCCTTATTTATTACCGGGGGGGAGGGTGGCAGTACCCGGGGTCCGACGGCTTAACGTGCCCATCCGACGCACGGCGGATATTTAGTGGATCGAGCGTTCGTACCTGCCTGGGATCGAACCTGAGTTCCTTTCCGTGGCAGTGACGAACGTTGCCCATTACGCCACCCGCGATCCTCGGACCCGGGTACTGGCCTTCCGGTAATAGATAAGGGCGTCTTTCTCCCCGTTTCTACCTCACTTCCGTGTCCCTTTTCCATCGGGCACTCTATCCCAAATCTCCTAGCTTCCTATTTCTAAGGGTTGTTTAAGATCTGGGGTCAGACACTCCCTCCCTAAAATCCTCTACAAATGAAAAGAAAGAAAAAAACATGAATTTTAAAATAGGATCCAGAAACAAACTATTATGTTACGAATCTTTAATTTTCCAGACGCAACTTTGTCCCTCAAATCTTTACTACCTTCCTAAATTATTTTTTATTTTATTTCTATATTTTTACCCTTTTTTAAAGAATCACTTCACTATGGGACTCTTTTTAGTGCTCACTAAAGGAGTGATTCTAAATTAACTGTACAAAACCTTTTTCGGGTGCTTCTTTCTGGTAGCCCCCTCCCCCTAAACACACACACAAAGTTGATGGGAAAAAGCAGTATGAATGAATAATCTAAAATAATTATTACAGATTTTATGTAAATTTTTGTTGGATTCATAAGAACTTTTTGTAGTGGATGAGAAGTGGATTTCCGTTTGTGTTCCGTTTTTTTTTTTAACCTGGGGCCTTTTATTTTTAAATATTTATGATAGTTTTATCTAAATAAATAAGTGGTATCTATAAACTTTCAATTACTAAATGAGCAAACGATATGAAAGTGTGTAAGAGCTGTGTATAATAGTGAAATGGAAAAAAAAATCATAAAACCTTACCAATTATTTATTAATTTCCCATGGTCGGCTTTCAATAAAGTGGGGCATGAGAAAAAAATAAACAAAAGTACATGCGCCAAAATGAATTTCCTAGATTTTTATAAACCCTTACTTACATAAATATTCTTCAAAAAAATTTGTAACACAGAAATGCAAAGGAAATAATAATAATAATAATAATTTTATTGTTTTAGCTGTTACATTATACCTTCATCAAATTTGCATTTACCTTTTAGTGTAAAAAGTTATTATTATAACAGCCAGGGAAATCAGGGAAATGATCTTTACATGACCTGACTAAAACACTGATCTCCCTATGTAATAGATCCAAGTCATATAAAACTTTTCAAAAAATGAAGGTAAGTGGTAGGAGGGCCATGCAGTAGATCAGTTGGTTGTTAGCAGATATTAGTAGCAATTAAAAACGGATTGAAATGTTATATATTAATTTAAGCGGGGTGTTTTTTTATAAAATCAGAAAATATATTTTTAGTCTTTTTATAAACAAGTTCTAATTGTTAATCTAGTTCTTCAGTTAAAAGCTTCCAAAAAGTTGGTCCCTGATAGTTGATATTTTGTTTCATTTGTTGTGTTCCAGGCAAGCATGGCTTTATCTGAAATCTATTTCTAGTTTCGTCGTTATGGATATCAATATTTATATTTATGATATCCATATTGATATTTTGTTTAACCCTTTTAAGCATATTTAATATACTGGGTGTCAAAGAATTATTGGGCAGATTACAAAATTATGTACAAAAAAAAAAAAAAAAAACTATGAGCAATGTCTGTTTTTCTATGTCACGTATTACTAACACGGTTTCTATAGTTTTGATTTGCAGAATTGTTATTCCCAGAATCCGATAGATGGCACTAGGTGTGGCCTGATGAGGAATGTATGAGAAATGCGCAATCAGTAGTCATGTCATCCGTACATCAGAAGGCGATGTGTGTGTTATGGCTTGCGGAATTAAAGTCTGTCATTAAAGTTAAAAGACGGTACCGTTTATAGTATGGTTGTAATCCTCCGTCAACGAATTCAATTAAGCGGTAGATGAAACAGTTTAAAGAAACTGGCAATGTGGAACATCGTGGAGGAGCCGGTAGGCCTAGCGTCAGCGGTGAGACGGTTGACCAAGTTAATGAAAGTTTCTCACGAAAGCCCCAGGAAATCCGTTCGTAAAGCAAGCAGAGAACTGTGCATTCCGAAATCGACAGTTAACGATATCTTGCACATGAAATTAAAGTTTCATGCTTATAAAATTCAAATAGTGCAAAAGATGCATGTAAATGATCACACTCTGCGGTACGATTTCGCTGTGGATAGGCTGAATCGAGTGGAAAACGACGAAAATGTTTTCAGTACTGTAATTTTTAGTGATTAATCCACATTTCATGTATCAGATATTGTGAGTCGTCACAACTGTAGGATATGGGGCAGTCAACCGCCTCATGCTGCTATCGAACTGGAACGTGATTCTCCAAAAGTTAATGTGTGGTGCGCCCTATCAAAAAGAGAAGTGATTGGCCCTTTCTTTTTCTGCGAAAAAAACATAAATGGTGACATTTACTTGGATATGCTAGATAATTTCTCTATACACCAGATCAAAATATAAGACAACGTCGTTTTCCAACAAGACCGCACTGGTCAACGTGTGTACGTAAGTGCCTAAATGAGCATTTCCCCAACAGATGGATTGAGCGTGGTGGTCCCATTCCGTTGCCTCCTCGCACTCCAGATCTAACTCCACTGGATTACTTCATGTGGGGTTATGTGAAGGATCGTGTCTATCAGACGCCTTGTACTGAATTGCAGTAACTGAAGAAGCGTATCATAGCTGCTATTAATTCCATAACTCCTCAGATGCTTGCCAATACATGGCATGAAATCGAATATCGCTTGGACGTACTACAAGCAACCAAGGGATCTCACATCGAAATTTATTAACTTGTGTAGTTACATTGTAAGTTAGTACAGTCAGTTTCTTTCTATCTGTTTAATGTTTTGATTTATATAATTTTGTAATGTGTCCAATAATTCTGGGACACCCTGTATAGTAATACTATGAAAGTTAAGTAAGACTCCACGTTGGCGCTGTGGTCTAAGCGCTGGTTTCTGACCCTTTCGTCCCAGATGGGTCCGAATTTGTTTCCCAGTGAGGCATGGATGCTGCATTACGACAGTGACTCTCTCCCTTCTCAGAAGACAGTTGCCCTAAATTAGGGACAGCGACTGTTTATATAGCCCATTGAATTGCTCATGGTGGTCGTCAATGCCCCCCCCAAAGAAAAGCAAGTTCGGTAAGTCCCCTGCTGTTTACAATACTCAATACGCCACACCGGGAAGTCGAGTGGTCAGAAGCGTATACTGTGAAAAGTCTGCTGAAATTCACGAGCCATTTTTCGAGATTCCGTTAACGAATTAACGAATCATATATCTGATACAGCCTTTTCCGCGAAAAGACGGAAAACAATAATCCTAAATTTCACGGATTTTTCGTTCGTCAGGAAAATTCTGAATTTTCAGAAACCTTTCCTTGACACCTTTCGTTCATTAACGGTAATTTGCCGTTTTTAAGATGTGCTAACAGAAAATTATGAATTTTCAGAAACTTTCCCCAGTTCCTTTCGCATATTAAAGGAAAAATTTCTGTTCTCATTTTTATCCTTACCCATATGACGGAAATTTTCTAGTAATAGAAGAGATTCGCGAGAATACTTGAGGTTTGATTAACCGTTAAATTGCAATCGTCTGTTGGAGGATCTGATTTTGAAGTTCCCTAGCGAGATCGGTTATTGTAAATAGCATATCGCATGAAGTTTCGATTATTATGGTAGCAGATGTTCATTCCTCTCTCCCGAATTTTGTGCACCAGCTATCATGCAGGGTGCATACGAAAGTCTCTTCAGCCTGAAATAACTTGCGAAAGGAGAAAGCAAGTGAGATAACGGTACAGTAAAGCGACTACGCCCGATCGAATGCAACCGATAGCAGCGCCCCTAGTGGCGAAATGCGGAAGCCAGCCATTGCAAATCGAAAACGAAAAGAGATAGAGCAAAATTCCAATTACAAAACTGTAGAGCATCAATTAATTAGTACAAAGTGGCATTTGTTTCACACGGATAAGATAAATTGTCGCCTGAATACCCTAAAATGTCCGAAATCGATGCGCGACCTTTTGTGTGTACGTTTGAAGGGAACAGGCATAGGTATGAGCAAATACACACAATTTATTGCATAAATGCGTACGTATCTCAATACAGTTTGATGACTTCAGACAAAACAAAAAAAAAGGCAAACTGGCGCATAGTGATAAAAAATTAATGTCGAGTACGTTCGGAGAGTTCGCCATTGCCCACGAGCCGTCTCATTACACTTGCGATGGTAACCGCACTTGGATGTGGCCCAGCTGGAAAACGAACGGCATATTCCCGTGCAGCTAGCCCTGCGTTTCGTTGGCATTCGCCGTAAATAAGCACCATCTCACTATATTGGGAGTGAGTGAAAGCTCGCCATTCTCACACAGTGTACGTGGACCTAAACTTCTGATCAGGGTAAAATGATCATATGTAAAGGATTTTTGGAAGGGAGTGTCTGACCACAGGTCTTAAACAACCCTTAGAAATAGGAAGCTAAGAGATTTGGGCTAGAGTGCCCGATAGGAAAGTGACACGGAAGCGAGGCAGAAAGGGGAGGAAGACGCCCTTATTTATTACCGGGGGCCAGTACCCGGGGTCCGACGGCTTAACGTGCCCATCCGATGCACGGCGGATATTTAGTGGATCGAGCGTTCGTACCTGCCTGGGATCGAACCTGAGGTCCTTTCCGTGGCAGTCACGAACGTTGCCCACTAGGACACCCGCGGCCCCTCTGATCAGGGTACATCGTGTTTCTGGTTTTTATATCGTAGGTACGGTACAACGTCACAATCTGCATTTGCATATGGCTACATTTGCGAAATGTGAACATGCAGATTCGAATCGTCGCGCATCTATTTCGGACATTTTAGGGTATTCAGGCGACAATTTATCTTATCCGTGTAGAACAAATATCGTTTTGTACTAATTAATTGATTTTCTACAATTTTGTGATTGGAAATTTTGCTCTGTCTCTTTTCGTTTTCGATTTGCAATGGCTAACTTCCGCATTTCGCCACTAGTGGCGCTGCTACTGGTTGCATTCGATTGGGCGTAGTCTTTTTACTATACCGTTATCTCATTTGCATAACTGTACCTCTCTCCGTTCGCAAGTTATTTCAGGCTAAAAGGACTTTCCTATGCACCCTGTATAGCGTACTCGTCAAAAAAACGGGTACTTAAATTCTTGTACAGGTGATACCTATGTATCAGTCTGTGGACCTCTTAAGACAAAATCTATCAAGAGAAAATTTTATATTTAGGAATTTGGTTAAGTAATACTATAAAAGTCCTTAAACATGATTGAAAGTCATTGTCAGTTTAAAAAATCTTAAGTTCCAAAGCATATTGTTGTTCGAAATGTCACGATGAAAAAAAGTACGTAAGTTGAGATAAGTTCTGCTACGAAAAAAAAAGTATTTCGAACCTTTTCAGAAAAAATAAGGGGCTACAACAGAAAATAAAATTACTTATTCGCCCGCATTAATAGCAAAAAAATAAATAAATCATCATTTAGTGATTAGAGTTCAACTTGATAGGCGACGAAGCTGGTTCGATTCCCACCTAGTGGAAACGAGAGGGATCTGAATATGTTGAAAATGAAGGTTTTGCAAAATTTCTATATAAATACGGAAAACCCCGAAACGGACTGTAAGGTCTCTTGTTACAATACTGCGATTTCCTGTCCTGTATATATTAATGCCAGCTGTGCTTTGCATATTCGTTAAGTTTTAACTGACGTCAGTGCAGAAGCAGCACTGAGTCGAACCAGGGCCGTCTAGAAAACACACGATCAGATCAGATCATATGTAGAAGATTTTAGGGAGTGTCTGACCCCAGGTCTTAAACAACCCTTATAAATAGGAAGCTACAGTAGGAGATTGGGCTAGCATGCCCGGTAGGAAAGTTAAACGGAAGCATGGAGGTAGAAAGGGGGAGGAAGACGCCATTCTTTATAACCTGCGGGCCAGTACCCTGGGTCAGACGGCTTAAAATGCCCATCCGATGCACAGTGGATATTTAGTGGTTTGATCGTTCGTACCTGCTGGGATAGAACAGGAGACCTCTCCGCAACAGTCACGAACTTTGACCACTAGGCCATCCGCGGCCTAGAAACACAAGGCAGTGCCATTAGAGAAATGAGTTCCCTCCGTTTATGACGTCATTCTCACGCTACACGTATTGATAGGTCGGTGTCTTGTGTGACGTCCATACACGACAGCGTTGCAAACCTATCGTAAGCTTCGGTTTCTTTGTGACGTCACTAAAAGAGGGAACTGGTCTTTCTAATGTCATGGCCTTGTGTTTTCTAGACGGCATTGATCGAAAGGTCTTGTACACCTGTGGGGATAGGAACACTCCCGAAGCGAGAAGAACCGGACTGGTCTTGAGGAGATTAGTGCATTAGACGCCGACTCAAGAACGCGATTCAAAGACAGAAAGAGAGAGCTCGTCGAGGTCGGAGTAATGGCGACACGTAACTAAAGAGCTGTTGCTTTATATTAAAAACACAAATAAATTTTAAAGCGTTTTTGTGTCTCGTATATCTCTAATTCATATATCCAACATTCCTCCGCGTTGTTGTCATGTGACCGTACCTGGTCCAGAGTATAAAACGTGACACAGAAGTTTGCCCAACAGTCAAACGCACTTGCACATCAGTGGGTGAAAAATGGCAAGCGATACTGCATTGATTCGACACAGCTACGAATTACATCAAGGAAAAACTGCGGCAAAAGCATGTGCATCGATCTGTTCTGTTCTGGGGGAGAATATTGTATCGAAAAGCACTTGTGAGTTTCGGTTTAGACGGTTTAAAGCAGGTGATTTTGATGTTGCCGATCGAGAACGTAGGGGCACCCCGCAAAAGATTGCACATGAGGAACTACAAGCATTGCTGGATGAAGATTCGTCTCAAACGCAAAACGAACTAGCTGGACAACTGAGGGAAACTCAACAAACCATTTGCAATCGTTTACGCACAGTGGGAAAGATTCAGAAAGAAGAAAAAATCGGTGCCACATGACCTGAGTCAGAGGAACAAGGATGAGCGTGTCATGAAGTGTTTTAATCTGTTGAATAAACAACACAGAAAGTATTTCCTGTGAAATATCGTTACGGGTGATGGAAAGTGGATATGGTAGGACAATCCCAAACGCAAAAAACATTGGGTAGACTCCGGTGAAGCAACGACTTCGACGCCGAAACGCAATATTTACTCAAAGAAAGTTCTGCTGTGCAACTGGTGGGATATGAAGGGTGTGTTCTATTATGAACTATTGGAACAGGGTCAAATTGTTACTGCTGATCGCTACAAGCAACAATTGCTACGATGGAACTAGGAATTCTGTCGAAAACGCCCATTCATAGGCAAAGGATTGCGTTCCGTGAAATTACTGCATGACAACGCTAGGCCGCATGTCGCGAAATCAGTCAAGGAAACGTTATTGACGCTTAGCTGGTAAGTTTTGGAGCACACAGCGATAGTTCCTACATAGCTGCTTCAGACTATCATTTGTTCTGATCGATGCAACATGGTTTGTCTCCTGTACGGTTCCGGACATGTGACGAAGTGCAAAAATAGGTGGACGACTTCATCGCGTCACACGACGAAGTATTCTTCATGTCTGGAATCCGTCAGCTGCCCGACCGATGGCGGAAGTTGATAGATATTGACGGCGCATATTTAGATTCGTAAAAGTATTGTTGTTTTCTCTCAAATTGCATGCTGCCTTATCTTAGAACTCTTTAAAACTTAATTGTACACCTAATACAATATATGGCGATGTATTCTGATCAGGACAACGGTTCTGTAATAAAGTTGATTTACCTATGCGTGCATTTATGTGTTGAAAATTATGGTTGCTAACAAATCGTGGTTGATTAAGGACGTTAGGTAATGAAATACTTACTGAATGCGGTGGCGATGTGATGGAGGGAACTACCATGGCGGACTAGCTATCCCTAAGTCTATTATGCGGTTTTTTCTGAAGTGAACGGAATTGGTGACTACGGAAAATCTGTCAAATTACGGAAGTTAGAAGAAACAGGAACTTTTAAAAATGGAAATTTCGTTAAAAGACGGAAACTTACCGGCTACTTTACCGCACGTTATTTTCAGGAATTTTCCCAGATTTCACACCATTTTTTTTTCAGTACATGTCTCTGGCTAGTCGTCTGATACAATACAATACAATGCAATGCAATTATTTTACTGCACACATTTAAAACTTACAGTTATATGAAAATGCAATACACCAGGAGGAATCTGAACACATTGGTTGTAAGGTGATTCCCCCAATCAGATGTACGAAAAAGAATAAAACATATGGCATATATGAAAGCAAGTAAGATGGTTATAACAGAAGCACCACTGTCAGCAGCATGCTTGGAACTACAATTTAATGATAGGGTTGAGATTCGTTATGGAGATCAGGGTGATTTACAATGTAATTTCGCAGAGACAAGGAAAACTTTTTGATATTTTCCAGGGATCTGATGCTCTCTGGGAGATTATTCCACAGGATAATGGCTTTATATAAAATGCTATTTAAACCATAATTCAGTCTAACACACGGCTGATATAATTTGTTGTTAGCAATAGATCTGGTGAAGATAGAATAATCCAGATATTTGATGTCAGATTGAAAAATAGGCAGTTTAAGATGCATTATTTTAAAAAACATGATACCTAGTTTCAAGGTAAAAATTTCATGAATTTTTAGAATATTTAGTTTTAGAAATAATGGTTTTGAATGAGACATGTAATCTGTGCTCAGCATATAGCGAACAGATTTCTTCTGTAATTTGAGCAAGCATAACTTATTGTTTGCACTTATATTTGAATACCAGGATTCCAGACAATAGGAGAGATGGGTATAAATAAAAGCATAGTAAAATGTTTTTAGGACATTGATAGAGAAGAGATGCTTAATTTTACCAAGTAGGCCAACCTGTAAGGAAACCTTTTTAAAAACAAACTGAACATGCGTATTCCAGTTAAAGAATTCATCAAACCAAACACCAAGATACTGAACTTTGTTCACAATTTTAAGGGGGAGAATAAGGCACGAGTGGGCTGGTTCGGTTCCTTCCTTCTAACCAATGGCTCCAAACTAAGGACGGGCGATTCCTTAGATGCCCCTTGAACACCCCAACAACAACAAGAAATGCTTGATACAATCCCGGACACTAAAAATTCAACAGATTTATACATTTCCTTGTCTTAGGATGGAAGAATAAAAATTTGCCCGTCCTCCTAAGAGCTCAAGCAACTTCTCAAAGAAATAAATAAATAAACAAGTAATAATAATTAATACAAACGAAAATATAGAGGGAGATTGAAAGTGTGCTTAATTATAGGACCTACAATATGTGTGCATGAATATATCTTTCAATCACAAAAAAACCCTCATTATTTTTCATAAACCCAGTTTGATCCTAAAAAATACGTCCGATCATGGCTCCCCGAGGAAACCATTAGGGGAGCAAGGAACAGACAAGAACGGCAGGAATATTTCAAGAACTGAACAAAATCGTACTAGAACAAAATGTGGTTACCTTATACTTCTCAATGTAATGTTATTTATCTTTACGGAAAATTTAACTCTTATTTGTGGCTAAATTTGACTTACATGCCAAGCGTGTTCAATAATTAAGGCCTCCGCGTAAGTGTCTTGCGCATAATTTGTTGTCTAGCAACCAGTCCGACAACCGACGATCTTATGTGCAATTAATTTCATTTTACTGCGTAGTAGAACTTGGTACATATAGTTGTTCATGTTTATTTGTGTTTAAAATGAAGGATTCTTTTTCAACTGTGTCGACGGGTGTCAAATAATGCTCAGTTATAAAGTTTTTAACTCACGGAAACATACCTCCTAGAGAAATTCACTCAAGAATAGCGGCAGTATATGGTTCTGGAACTTTGGACATAAGCACTGTTCGTTGTTTGGTAAAAAAATCAAAGGACAGTGGAAAAACGTTGGCCGTGAAGTATCAACCGCGGAGTGAGAGACCCGTAACACGCACCCTGTGATTTGAACAAGCAAAAATTCGATAATCTCATCAGGGAGAACCATGTTTTGTTTCATTTGATCCCTTGCCATTGGGCTCGTATTTAAATATGGAGGCATTACTTTCTAACCACCCTCTGTATATATAGAGGTTTTTCAGAAAGTAATGCCTCACACTCGTATATTGGACGGTCATATAATTAAGCACAATCATAATTTTATTTATACATTCATTAAAGTTATACATAAATGTTGGTTTCTTGAAAATCAATACATATAGATGCTCCACTGTACACTCACACATGTATATATACACCGAAGAGCCAAAATATTATGACCAGCGCGTCTTTATGCAAATCAAAACAACTGCAGGTAAAAGACGGTGCGTGTGAAAGTCATGAAACAATATAAATAACGCCTGATACTGAGCTCTGTTAATCAGTGCTATTCTTCAGATGCGAAAGTCAGAGGAATTTAGCGAGTTTGACAAAGGCCAAATTACAATGGCCTTTGTCAAACTCGCTAAAATTAAATTCGTGGATTACTGTTTAATTCGTATGATTGCCTGCAGAATGCACGCGGTAAATGTGTACCTGACCCACATGGTGCAGTGTACGATAATTATATCAGGTATTTTACATAGTTTTAAATTGAACTCTTCCAAACTACAGTGAAACATGCGAAAGGTCATATGGCCCATATCATTTAAGAGTTTAGCAAGCCTTCAATGTAGCAGACGTGGGATATGTGCATTCAAAGCTTTAGAATTACGATCCGTTTTTCGGATCTAGTAGAAAGTGATTTAAGAGCCGCCCTTTTCCGGACTTCATACTAGCCTGAAGGGTTCGAAATAGTGGACCCATGTTTCATCGACAGTTATTACTGTGTTCAGATAGTTCCTTTGCAATCATTTGTTTCCATTCATGACACACCTCAACTCTGGCTAACAATTGTTCTATCATCAGGTTATGAAGCACCCATACGGAACGCACACGATGCAACAGTCATTTGTCTCGCAGAATGCGGAATGGAGACGTTTCTGAAATATTAGTTGACGCCGCTATGTCTTCACACGTCCTTCATCGATCTTCTTTCAGGGTTGCCCAAACAGGGTTAACAATAAGCTCCGTAACAACGCTTTCAGGTCGACTAGGCCTAGGAACGAGTTTTACCAACAAACGCCCTTTTTTTAAATCGCGGTAACATCTAAAAATCGTTGACTCTCCCAAACATTTATCTTTGTAAGTTTCTTTCATGGAATCAACTGTTTCTGGAACAGTTTTACCCAAACGATAGCAAAGTATTATCGCACAACGCATTTCACTTCTGAACTCTGAATTACTCACATCCATAGCTGTATGGCGAAATGCAAACGTACCTTAAACAACTGCGCAATGGCAAAACAAGAATCGTCTGCCTCGGTTAATAACTATTGCTATATGTACTTCCTTAAGTCAGTTAGTCGTCTGCGTGGTTATTTTCCGACTTCGCCCATTTTTTTTTTTTTTATTGGAGCTTTAACGACCACCGTGAGTTACTCAATTGGCTGTAAGCAGTCGCCCGTGCCTAATTTAAGGTCACTGGTTCCAGGGAAAGGAGAGAACCAGTGCCGTAATACAATCACAACATCCATGCCTCACCGGGATTCGAACCCGCACTCCTTCGCCCAGTTGCCAACTCAAAAACAAATTACTCTCAGTTTTTATGAAACAGCCTTTGTAAAATTTTACTAGTACAAATCTGTGATGGAGTCTAATCAACATAACCTAATAACCATTGTTAAAGCTGTGACTGGATTACAGTGACAAAATAGCAAACAAGAAAGATGACACCGAATTTTCGGGTGTAATAAGCAGGTCTTTTGAATCCGTTCTGAAGCAAATTAAATTTATCAAAGCTATTCAAAGTCAATGGAACCGGTATGAAAAACAATAGTATCTGACGGAAGGAAGAAGTTTCTCAATCGGGTTTTTAATCCCTCAGATATTGCTGTAAACGGAATCGTGAGCTTACGCCCTCTGGTTGCAGACTTGTGCGTTAAGAAAAACATGAATTTATATGAGAAACATTGCGCAACGGAATAGCTCTCCAACACAGAAATAATTTTTCAAATCGGACTCTTAGAAACAGAGATATCGACAAAAATAAGATGTGGCTTTACGTCCCCTGGTGGGAAAACCATGCATTATTTTAGGAAGAAAGTATTATCAAAAGGTTTTTCCATATGAGCGGTACCGGTCTAAGAAAAAAATTTAGTCGAGTTTTCAGTAGCATAGATTTTGCTACAAATGCATCAAAAGCAGAAATTAACACTTATGCTTCCTGGTGGCCAAATCATTCTTTACCAAACATTAGAAATTACGTGAAAAGTATTTTCCATCAGGTCTTGTATGCGATACAGGAAGACTTTTTCAAATCGGAGTTTTAGAAGCAGAAATAACGCAGAAAAAGCAATTTACTTTTGCGCCTCCTAGCGGAAAGTCTATGATTTACTTGAAAATTTTGAATTTATAAGAAAAACATTTCGCATCGGAAACACTATCAACAAAGAAAGAATTTTCCAAATCGGACTCTTAGAAGTAGAGATATTGACAAAAATAAGATGTACATCTACGCCCCCTGGCAGAGAAACCATTCATTATTTCAAGAAGAAAAATTTTCTAAAAGGTTTGTCGGCATGAGTAGTATCGGTCCATGAAATAATTTTTTCAATCGATATTTTAGAAGCTCAGATTTTGTGGCAATTACATTAGAAGCAAAAATTAACAGTTACACCCCCTGGTGGCCAAAGTATTCTTTACCAAAAATTTGGAATTATATGAAAAAGAATTTGCATCAGGAGGTGTATCCGCTGAAGAAAATATTTTTCAAATCGGAGTTTCAGAAGAAGAGGTATCAGGAAAAATGTAATTTACTTTTACGCCCCCTAGCGGAAAATCTATGCGTAATTTGAAAAAGTAACTATATCTGAAATAGTCTTCGACATAACGAAATCGAAAGGTAAAATATTTTTTCAAGCGGATGTTTAGAAGCAAATATCATCTGCATTTACGCCCTCTTGCGGCGAAATTGTACAGCGTAAAAAAAAAAAAAAACGATATAGAGGATCATCATTCGCATATTTCAAGCTTCCCAATGCAAAAAGATTTTTTTCAAATCGGACTAATAGTTGCAGAGATATCTTGGGTACAGACGGACTGACGGACAAACCGGTAACATAAGCACGATCTTTTTTTTTTACAAAAGACGTGGTAAAAAGAGACTACAATCTTGTGATGAAAGGTCACCTTCATTGCCAATATTACGAATGTTGAAAATGCGATAGCCGCCTCTGTACCCGAGTGGTAAGAGGTGCTGGCGTCTTACTTTCATCAGGAGAGGGTCCCGTGCAGGGGATGATATGCCAGATGGATAACAACCTGTTCGCATAAGCAACAATATGAAAGATGGTGATGGAAGATTAGTGTCACAGAACATGAGACATTTACCAACAGATGTTAATTGCGGTTTCTAAAGAATTACAGGTTTCGTCATAAACTGAATCTATTTTTTTAAAGTTCAGTTTCAGCTTCACACAGGGTCTGATTTATGCTCGGTCTTCCATGGACCTAATTGGGAACTCCAAAATTTCTTTAAAGTGTATTCAAAAACAAACTGTTGTTTATGGCTCCGTAAAATGTAAGAGTCCTGATTTATGGGCGGTACCAGGGATCTCCTCGTATGTAAGTCGAACTTTGGCTCTAAAGGTATTTAAGTACAGTCCATTTAATATAGTATTAAAGCTTATTTTATGAATACTTTATGTCATTCTGGATTTCAGTCTAACAATTTAGACACATAGGCAATCTCGTAGCGGCAAAGAAAAGACACGCATAAAATTTTGGAGCCATGAGTGGGAGAAGGGAGCGCTATCACATGGACTTCTTGTCGTCATACAAAAACTATGTTAAACATGTATTAAATACATGTTTTCAATGAAATTTTCATCAGACACCACAACAAAGTTAACTGTCCTGTGCATTTTTGCCTATAGATCGGTATTTGAAAATTTTCACACCAGCCTTGATGAAGTTTAACTACGGCCGCTCGCGAACAATTCTCCAATTCATCCGTTTGGGTAATCGAGGCACTCGCTCTCCGAGCTCCCACAATCTGTCATTTCTAAAAGTCCGATATATCCTTCCGTTTACTCATCACGCTCTGAATTTTGCAACCTGCTGTTCCACTCACACCTTATACATTATATTGACAAAAATCACCGGACACCCCTTCAACAGCAAATGAACGGATCCGATGCGTTGTTAAGATGCGCGGTACAGCTGCAAACGGTATAAAAACAAGCCTGCAGCTAACCGAGTCAGACTATCAATGCAAGGTCCACGGGTTCAAGCCTGGGCTGATCTTTCAGTAATGGTGTGATTTACTAACAATCGCTGAATATCCGCCGTGCATTGGACGAGCACGTTAAGTGACAGCTCCCAGGCTGGACCCACTGGTTAAATGGGTATCCTTTCCTATGCCGCCCCTGAAATTCTCTCACCCCTATGTGTGCAACATCATACTTTTACGGTGGCGCCATCTACTGTACTCTAATCTCACTGCAAACTGTTCTGTCAAAGTCTCTAGACTTGCTCTCATTCCTTCCGTTTCTGTGTCCTGCCCAAAAGGCAATCTCGCTGTAGGTGGCTGGGACCTAAACTCTACTCACTGTGGACGGAAGTCCTACAAGAAAATGACAAATACCGCGATCATATCACACTGTGAGGTTGAGTGAAAATGTCGCGGCGGGAGAGACTGACTTTGAGAAAGGAAAGATTGTTGGGAGTTATATTAGTGGATTGTCCATAAGAAAAACGGAGAGGCAATTAAACATACCAAAGTCAACTGTTTTGGATGTACTGAATAAATGAAAGACACATGGCCGGCCTGAAGCAGCAAAACGTACCGGCAGACCAAAGAAAATCAATGATAGAGGACGTCGAAGCCTCAGGAGAGTCGTTACAGCTAATCGACTGAGTACTGCACAAGACCTCAGTGTACAGGTGAGTAAAAATCCGGAAACCTTGGTATATACACGTACCATTGGGTTACCATGGTCGTGTGGCTGCTCATAAGCCTTTCATCTCCACTCGAAATACCACTCGTCGTTTAGCATGGTGTAAAGAACATTTTTCGTGGACCGTAGATCAATGGAAACGGGTCCTATGAACTGATGTATCCAGATACACGATCCATCAGTCTGATGGCGGTGTGTGGGTATGGCGGCAGCCAGGAGAACGATATTTACCATAGTGTACTGTTCTGACGGTCAAGTTTGGAACTGACAGTGTACTCGTGTGTGGGTGTTTTTCGTGGAATGGTCCCGACCCATTGGTTATCGTGATAAAACCTGTTAACCAGCACATCTACCTCGATATTCTGGACAATTATGCCCTACCAACTTTCTGGCAATACTATGGAACCGAGCCTTGTTGGTACCAGCATGTTAATGCACCGAGCCATAAAGCAAGGGCTGTTATGGATTGGTTTGACGATAATTCCGTGTCATGTGTGGACTGGCCAGCACAGAACCCTAATCTTAATCCCATAGAACACCTATAGGATGACAATAGAGCGCCGTAGAAGAAGTTTGGAACCAAGACCTACCACTGAGCAACAGTTTGCGGCAGCATTATGTACTGAATGGAAGCGCATACCTGTAGCTGTGTTCCAAAACCTTATCGAAAGCATGACTCGAAGGGTCAGTGCATGCATTAAGGCCAAAGGTGGACCGACACCGTACTAATGTATGTCAATAAATGCTATGTTGTGTTTCTCTTCTAGGTGTCCGGTGGCTTTTGTCAATATAGTGTATGTGCTACATCTGTCGACCAATAGCGCCCTCTCGGAAATCACATGGTCAACGCACTTCATTCACTTTTGCTATGGGTGGTCATAATTAAGTGATCAGTCGGTGTATATAAGAATGGCTACAAATCTAATAAAGGAGAGAGAAGATGTTTGAGCCATTTGTTTCTACCCAGTGGCATGATGTCCATGTCACGGGAACTAGCCATTTTCCAGCATGCCTTGAGTCGTGGAACTGAGAATAAAGGACTAGGAGGGAGAAAACACGGCCATGTGAACATTGAAGTTTGGTGAGCGCAAAAAGTTTGGACGCCAATTGCTTCAGGTACATCTGCAGCTTAAAATGACCTTCACGATAACACAAGCAACAGCAGACCTTCACGATCACACAAGCAACGTTTGCAGCGGTGAACAGTGTCGTGAGGAAAACCAGAGAATGACCTTTCGCCAACTAGCGCAGGACTTACACATCATCCTTAGATCTCTCACAAGTAACATCCACGATCATTTCAGGTAAGGATAGGTGTGTGTGCACAATAAGTTCCGAAGCACTTACCGGAGAAACAGAAGACAAAATGAATGTCTGTCGCGTTTGAACGCTTTGCACGCTACTGGGAAGCGGGGAAAGAGTTTCTGTCGTGAATTATCTCCCGGTGACGGCACTTGTCACCATTTCGAGCCAGAAAAGGAACGCATGAGCATACTGTGGAAAGAAGCTGAATCGCCGCCACCAAAGAAAGCTCGTGTCTAAGCTAGTGTCGGCAAAAAAGATCGTGCTTATGTTATCAGGTTTGTTTGTCAGTCCGTACGTCGGTCTAGAGACACGATATCTCTGCAACTAACAGTCCGATTTGAAAAATAAATTCTTTTCGCATTTTGAAGCTTGAAATGTGCGAATGATGATACTTTATTTCGTTTTTTTGTTGTTTTTTTCGATCCAAAATTTCGCCGCTAGAGAGTGTAAATACAGAGATGATATCGAATTCAAAATACATTCCATTCCATACATTTGCTTCTAAGCATTCAACTAAAAAAATAAAAAATTCATTTACTTTTCGATTCCATTCATGTCGAATATTATTTTAGGCATAGTCACTTTTCCAAGTTACGCATATGTTCTCCGCTAGGGAGCGTAAAAGTAAATTGCTTTTTCTCAGATATCTCTGCTCCTAAAACTCCGATTTGATTTTTTTCCTTCAGCGGATATCGCTGGTAATGGGAAATATTTTGCATATAATGTATAATTTTTGGTATAAAAGGGTTTGACCACCAGGGGAAGTAAATGTCGATTTCTGCTTCTGATGTATTTGCAGCAAAATATGAGCTTCTAAAATCTCGATTGAAAAAATTCTTTCGTGGACCGATACTACTCACGTAGACAAACCTTTTCGGAATATTTTCTTCTCAAAATAATGTATGGTTTCTCCGCCAGGGAGCATAGATATATATCTTGTTTTTGTCAATAACTCTCCTTCTAGTTATCCGATTTGAAAAATGTCTTCTTTGTTGGACAGAGTATCCTGTGCGACATGTTTATAATACAATTTCAAAATTTTCAAGTAATTAATTGTCTTTCCGCTAGGGAGAGTAAAGGTAAATTGCGCTTTCTCCGATATCTCCGCTTCTAAAACTCCGATTAGAAAAATTCTTCCAGCACCGGATACATCGCCTGATAGGAATTTTTTTATTGTAATTTCTAATTTTTTATAAGATATTGTTTGGCCACCACGGGGCGTAAGCGTTAAAATTATCGGCGGGTATTTGCAGCAAAATATCAGCTTCTAAAAGCCGGATTGAAAAAATTCTTTCGCGAACCGATACCGCACATGTCGATAAACATTTGACAATATTTTCTTTTTAAAATGATGCATGGTTTCTCCACCAGAGGACGTAGATGTCTATCTTATTTCTGTCAATATCTGTGCCTCTAAAAGCCGGATTTGAAAAATTCCTTCTTTGTTAGATAGTGTATCCAGTGTAAAATGTTTCTCCTATAAGTTCAAAATTATCAAGTAATGCATACACTTTCCGCTAGGGACGTAAAGGTAAATTGCGTTTTCCTCAATATCTCTGCTTTTAATACTCCGATATGAAAAATGCTTTTTGCACCGGATACAAATTCTGATAGGAAATGCTCAGCATATAATTTCTAATATTTGATAAATAATTGTTTGGCCATCAGGGGGCGTAAGAGTTAATTTCTGCGTCTGATGTATTTGCAGTAAAATCTGAGTTCCTGGAAACTCGATTGAAAAAATTATTTCATGGACCGATACCGCTCACGTCAAAACACCTTTTGAAAATACTTTTTCTTAAAATAATGCATATTTTTCCCGCCAGGGGCGTAAATGCATATCTTACATTTGTCGATATCTCTGCTTCTAAAAGCCCGATTTGAAAAATTCTTTGTTGGAGAGCATTTTCTCTGCGAAATGTTTCTCATACAATTTCAAATTTTTCTTAACGCACAAGTCTGCCAACTGAGGACGTAAGTTGACGATTCCGTTTACAGCAATATCTGCGGGATTAAAAACCCGATTGAAAAACTTCTTTCTTCGGTCAGATACTACTGTTTTCCATACCGGTTCCATTGAATTTGAATAGCTTTGGTAAATTTAATTCGCATCAGAGTGGATTCAAATGACGTGCTCATTAAACCTGAAAATTCGGTGTCATCTTTCTTGTTTCTGAATGGAAAAGGTCTATTGTTTATTGGTCGGCTGCCACATGAAACAACCATTAACGCTGAGATGCACGGCGTCACGCTGCAGAGACTTCGCCACGCTATCAATACACAAGCGTCTAGGGATGTTGTGACAGGATACCATCCTGCCATCACGTCACATGTCGAACCACAGGAACCATCGTTACCAGTACGACGTGCTTGCCTATCCTTCCTACAGTTCCGAAATATCACCATGTGACTTTCACATTTCAGACTCCTGAAAAGTTCCCAACTTCGCGTTAGACGACGAAGTCGGAGAAGCTGCCGAGAACTGGTTCTTCCAACAGCCGCCCTCCTCTTACGTGAGAGCTATCCAAAAACTTATACAGCAATCGGACACATGTCTTAAAGCAGGAAACCGTGTGTAAATAGTACAGCATTCTTCACCTTTGTACTTTATCTGCATCACGTATATCTCATTTTCCTTCTAGTGATTCCTGAAAAGGTTAGGTTTAGATCTCAATCTTTTACTAAGTTTGAAGGTATCTTTGTGACAGGTACGAGAGCGGAAAGGACGGCGAGGTAGATTAGAGCACCCGTATAGGGAAGTAATGAGGCAGGTGGAAGGCGGTGTTCACGGAAAGAAGTATAAGGAGGTAGTAACCTTATCTTTAAAGGCGGTCGGCTTACCGCGCTCTCCGAGGCGTGGTGGATATTCAGAGCTCGCAACAGCAGCAGGTTTGGAACTCGCAACCAAGAGGTTGCCAGGCTAAATGGGTGAAGGGGTGAGAAGGTTATGACTTATTTCAAACGTGAAGTCCTTGCCTCGCGTGCGCCAGCTCAACGCGGTCTTTGATGCGCTGTGAGTATTGCAGTCCTACTACAGCAGTAGGTTTCGAACCATCGGGTTTATAGACTGCTGCTCTAATTCCTGTGATATCCACAACCCTGTGCTGTTATCCTATCCCCCTGAGGAAAAATCGAATAAAACAATATTGAAAACACAGCTTCAGTTCCTCTTCATTTCAATGAACCCTACACATCAACCAACAGAGTAAGATATTGTTTTTTAAACTAATCTGAAATTTAAAATCCATTCTTTTGCAGTTTTCCGTCGTATTTCCATACCCGTAATGTTGATTTAACCTCAGAGTTCGCTGGACCCAAACGGATTTTGAACTTTAATTTTGCTGGTAAAAGGGAAAGGAGGGAATGCTTATTGTTTTGATCGATATAGCAAGAAAAGACTGTAAAGATAGTAAAATAACGCCGTTTTAGTAGCTTAATAAGAACGGTTTTTGATATAGCACCTTGTCGCTCTGCTGTGAAAAGAACTTTACGGAATATAAAAGTTCTTCCCGGACCTGGCACAAAGTGGGTAAACACCGATTTTGAAAGTATTTACTCTATCAGAAGAGGCAAATATTCAGATTTAAAACAATTAAATGCGTAGTTGCGAAATTTAACTTAGTCAATGCATTGTACTTTGATTTTCATACGTAAAGGTATAGTACAATTGTAAATTTTGCTAATGATAATTGTCAGCAAATAAGCCAAATCGCTACAAGGGAAAAAATTGCAGATAGAACATTTCTAATACCGTCATTGTTATTCCTCAATTAGTGGATCGCTGTTGTGAGTTTACCCTTTTTCATACAGTTCCCTCCTATCGAAAGGAAATGGCATATATGCCATCACACCCTTTAAACCCAGTTGGTGAGTAAAACAGGTTCTGCACTTTTGTTAGTCCTTTCTCTGTTTCGCTTTTAAGGTTGCTCCATGTTCATAACGCTATGGCGAACCCTTTCTCCACACATGTCGATATCATGTTCTTTTTCTGAAATGTACGTCGAAAATATCCATGCTGTTAAAGGACAACGATAAGGAACACAGCTATCCTATTCACCTACCAACCTCGTTCTCACGTGGTTCGTATAGTTCCGATAAAAACAAACCACTCTTTTGATAAAGTATTGGAGGGATGTGGGTAGACTAGCAGTTAAAGCAGCTGTCAACTAGATGATTGCCAGAGCAAAACTAACAGCTGCTATAAGTGGACCATTTAGACCTACCACGCCTCTGAGAGCACATTAATCCCACGGAATTAAGGTAAGGAACCCCAGTCCAAATAAGGCCATGGTCCAACTTACCACTCTCTTCTGCCCGTCCGGTTAATTCACGTGTCTCTCAACTTTCCTATCGGGTTGATCTAACCCGCTACTTTGTCACTTTCGATCTGAAACCAGACACAAATATGTTTTCATACTAAGGAACTAAGGTCTAAGCCTAAGATTGGGATGAATCCTTACGATAAAATCAGGCTCGGGTATACTAATTTGTGTTTTGGGCAGATACTGCCAGCTTGATGGTTGTGAGTTTGAAATAGACTACTGCTATAGTGATCTCTGAATATACACCACGCCTTGGAGAGCGCGAAAAGCCGACGAATCCGGGTTATTAGCGGGCTACGGGAAACCTATTATTTAGAGCAGCTGAGTGGCAACCTGATAGTTGTGAGTTCGAAACAGATTGCTGCTATAGTGAGCTCTGAATAAACTACGCGCCAAGAGACTGCGTTACACAGACGTACCCGGGTTAAGAACCACCCGTTAAAAATAAACATCACTCCTTCCTCCTCCCGCACGCTGCGCTCCATCTGCCTTGAGACTTTCCTACAAGGGCAGGGGTTCCCAAACGTTTTGAGACTGCGCCCCCTAACACATTTTTCGTGCGACGTTCCTGTACCCAAAATTAAAAAATAAATTGCCCAAATTTGATTTTGGGGTATTTTTAAAAGGAAATAGTCATTTACATTACTAGCTTGTATTCTTTTTAATGTAAAAATACACAATTAGAATAAAATTACGGAACTGAATAAGAAGAAATTGATGAGATAGACATATTTTTACAATGGTAACCCTTTTCATTATGGCTTTCGCATTTTTACAGTGATTTTAGAAACTACCTAACAGAAGTCTTTGCGTCTTAATCGGATACGGGAGCTTGTTTCTAGTCACACAAAAACATCGAATCATTAGGGGACAATGTTCGAGACAGCTACGCGGATCTTCTTCTCAACGTTAACTTTGCTTCTATATCTGGATTTTATCGCCGCCAGAGCTGAAAATCCTGCCTCGCAAAGGTAGGATCCGGCATAAGGGAGAATTACTCTCACGGATTCCTTACTCATTTCTGGGTACTCCTTTACCACACTGTTCCAAAACTGTGACAGAGTTCCGGAAGAGAATGTCATTTTCAGTATGGAGTCTGAAGAAATGTCTATTAACAGTTCCTGCACAGCAGTACTGAAGGTGGATGTGCTGTAAACAGGTCTGTAACCCACTTATGTTCATCTGTTTGTGTAGGAAGATACTTGTCAAATTGAACGTTAAGTTGAGATAGATGATCCTTATTGTCGCGACGCCTCGGACCAAAACCGGTGATGCCCTGGGGCGTCGCGACGCACAGATTGGGAACCTCTGTACTAGGGTGCTTTGACCTGCCTCTCGGCCCCTTCCGCTCTCACACCCAGGGACGGCTGGACCCTAGGGGCAACCGGGGCAGTCGCCCTGTGCCCCGCACCTTCAAGGGGCCCCGCAGTTTAGGAAAAAAAATCCTTTACGGTAGAATTTTTTACAAACAATATTTTTTGTATGTAAGTTTTCAGGTGCGAGGCTCTTAAAAAGATGTTGTTTTTTTTTAATTTTATTTTTTCCACTCTCCCCATTTTCTAATAAAATATCGCCCTTCGCCGTACAAATACTGGAATTTGCAGATTTCAAGTGATTATTGTAACTACCTTAATATTTTCCGCATTCACAAAATAGCAAATTAAATTTCATCATTTTGTGGCCGTTACTTTTATATATTTCACAATTTGCGTGCAAACTAAATACTTAAATTTAGAGAAATAAAAAGAACAATATCAAAGTTGGTTTCGGGCTACACATGAAGGCCATTTATTCAGTGACTTTAAAAACATTACTAGAAATTAAGAAAATAATCATATATGAGCGCGTATAAAAGTTTCAAAAAAGTTTTAAAAATCAATCAAGATCCCCGATTGATTTTTATGCCATTTTGCATTAAAAATCAATCACTAAAACATGTGTTATGGAAAAAACTATTTACATGAATTTATTTTAGAGGGATCCTGATTATTTCCTACACGGAAGTATTCACAATACAAAAATTTTCGCTACGCAGGGATCTTTATCATTTTGTGAAGAAGTTTTTATAAGAGTCGTAACACAACCTCAACTCCATCCTCCTGGGAAGAAAATCGTAGATTTTAAGAGTTTTTATTCCCTCTCTCTCTCGGAACTTTCAATTCATATTATGGTCTTTTTCTTAAGCTTAAAGCAAACATTTTTTTGAGATAAATATTTTGTCTTTATGATAGTTTTCGTTATGACGTATATATACTACAAAGGTGAAGCACATGGCAAGACGGAAAAGTTGCAGCGATAAATTCCGTCGGTTAGCTTAATTGGTAAAGCATTCGGCTCCGCAGTAGGGGGATGAGAGTTTGTTGTTGTCATAGTGAAATTTGTGAATTTCATATCGTGTGTGTTCTTTACGGACATTTTTCACGCAACAACTTTATTAAAATATGAGATTTATTTCCTGGTGCCAGAAATGAAATTATGCTCCGTAGCCCCACAATGAAATTTCGCCCCAGGCCCCGCAAAAGCTCCATCCGGCTCTGCTCATACCTAACATAAATGTCTTTTCAAAATAAGGTAGAAAAGTCTAAACCTAAGCTTTCGAGTTGTCTCTACAGGAAAATGAGACGTGCTTTACCGTGCAGAGTAGTAGAAGCATATTGCAACATGCGATTACCAGGAACTGTTTTCTCACGCTCAGTTCTTTTCTTGGGGTGGAACTCTAGCTGGTTTCAAGCTAGAAATTTACTGGGTCACCCATTTCGAGTAAATTTATTCACAAATTGATCATTTATTCCCTTAGTGTGGCCATTCTGGCAGAGCAACCTCCTCTCCAGGATAGCTCCGGCTGTGAGCTACTTTAGAATTTGTTATATCAAGGCTGTTTGTAATTTCGCACAGTTACAAATGTCGCATCTTACCGCCCTCCCGGTATCAAAATTTGCAAGTTCTGTTGCAAGTGTGGCATGCCGACTTCTATTTCTCCAGCTGATCCCCACTTTAAAACAGAACTCCCACAGGCACAATGCCAGTTGATGCGAACAAGTGACTCCAAAATTTGTACAATCAGTCAGGTGTCTGAATTCTCTTAGCAACGTAGTGTATTGTGACGTACCTGCCAGCAAGACGCACACGACATAAAGGCAGATAGCAGTCAGAACGAACGTCCGCGTAGCTCAATTGGTAGAGTAACTTATTCCGGAATAAAGGGAACCGGATTCGAGCCCCGGCGTGGACAAAAATGACGGAGAAATTAATTTCGTTATAGCATCAATTATGTACTGAACACCGGCGCGTCGCTAAACAAAAAAAGCATTGGCACCCCATCTTTAATAATAAAAATAAAACTTCAGATTTTTGAAAATAGATAGTTGTTACTCTTAATTTAATAGCATTTTAAGTTTAAAAAAACTGAATTAATTAATTTAATTTCACTTACAACCAATCTAACCCCCAGATGTTCATCTTTAGGGCACATTTCAGAGCAGCATTTATATTATTTAAATGTTGATCTTTTCCCATCTTTGGTTGGGTTTGAATAATATGGAGATGACCGCCTAGTTGTTTTGCTGCGGTGAGGAGCATTGAACAGTGCTACAGTGGGCTCATCTTACTTCTCTTTGGGCGGATTTTTACTCATGGAATTTTTACGATGAACACAGGATCCGTATACAAACACTGTGCAAGCGAAATTATTCGTATTATAACGCATACAATTTAGACATGGGACAAAGTGAATAATAAATCCTATGTGCTCTGTGCTTTTTGGTTGGGTGGTTTGGTTCATTAGGACTGCGCCGCCACGGAGTGTTATGCTTTTGGAGATAAAGCATTTGTGCGGTATGGAGTATTGAACTGGAGCTAAGGACTATTAAGAGCAATGAAGAGAGAGAGAGAGAGAGAGAGAGAGAGAGAGAGATCCACTGGAAGGCAAGAAAACTAGCTCTGAGCGTTCGCCACGCGCACAGCGTGTCACTAATTCTGGGAAAGAACCCATGGCTAAAATAAAAAAAGATACTAACGGCATTACACGCCCAACGATTCGCGAGTCCTTAACCTAGAAGCGGTTTTTTCGGTGTCCTTCTGTAACACTGTAACATATAATGGTCAAATGTAAATTTGGCATTAACTTTTTTGTCTTCTACCTTTATTTATTTTTCGATGACTGATCACTGATTTAAAATAAATGAATAAATAAATAAATAAATAATATTCCGAACTCAGTAAAGGTTTAGGAATACGTTTCTTTAATTTAAAAGGGAGAAACTTGTTTCGAAATTCTTTTCACACCACGCCCGAAATTAGTAAAGTTTTAGAAATTAGTTTGTTTAACTTAAACGAGAAACTTATTTTGAGACTATTCTAAAATTATTGTGGGGAGGCTTCATGTGCGATTGGAGGTGTTTTGGCCCCCCTGAAATGGCTTAGCGACGACCCTGACAGAACAGCAAATACACTGGCGTGCAAACATTAAGGACGAGACTGTGTTTCGAATATAACGTCGTGCAGAAGTGCTCCACATCGACTCAAATCATACCATAAGATCCCAAAGATGTACGAATATGGGACAAGTGAGCAAACCCGTCCAAACAAGGAATCCAAAGGATACAAAGGCACTTTATTGAAAAGGCAGCTTCGAGCACAACTGGACAGAAGACAGAAACACAGGCGGATGCCAAGAAAATTCCAGTCTTTAGTAGAGGATATGATCACACCTGACTGCGTTGCAGGATTTACAACGTCTGTCCATGCTGAGGACGAGGTTGTCAAGGAGCTGTTGAGGCCGCGCGGCCCATTCCTCTTGTAGCGCCAATCGCAGCTGCGGAATCGTTGCTGGCGGCCGGTAACGTGCTGCCAAGCATCTCCCTAGAAGGTCCCACACGTGTTCGATTGGATTTAGGTCCGGAGACCTTGCGGGCCAATCCATGCGTTGAATATCTTCACTCTCCAACAGCTCTGCGGCAGCCACTGTACGATAAGGTGTAGCGTTGTCGTTCATGAAGAGGATCTCAGGACCCAGAGTAACTCTAAACAGACGTACGTGAGTCAGGAGAACCTCGGTACAATAGCGGACACCAGTGATTGAACCTCCTTGGAAGATGTGGAGGTCAGTACGGCTACCAATTATGATACCGCCCCAAACCGGTCCCTTTCGATGATGTTGGAGGTGTGATTGCGTGTTCCCTGCTCTCTCCAGATGTGTATACGTCCAGAATCGCTCGTCAGACTAAATCGGCTCTCATCCGTAAAGAGAACTCGACCCCATTGCTGCTGTGTCCAGTACTTGTGTTCCTGGCACCACAGAAACCGCCGTCTCCGATGAGCAGGCGTTAATGGAACACACCGTACTGGTCGCCGTGCAAATTGACCACCTTTGTGCAGCGTCCTGGCCACGGTAAAACGCGATAACGGACGTCCAGTTGTCTGTGCCTTGCGATTTCTCTCGCTGTCTGTCTCTTCTCGCCTGTAGGACAATATACCGGTCGTTCGCCGCCGTGGTTGCTCGTGTACGACCACTGCTAAACTCTGGGACAGCTGTTCCTGTCGTTTGAAATTATGATTCTCCAAGCTCGTGAAACGATGTTGTTAGCGGTCCCGAACTCCTCGGCCACACTAGTCACACTTCGACCTTCTCCCAGCTTCCCAATGACGCGACCTCGGGTAAAGTCATCCAGATGTCGTCTACTGGATTGCCTGTTGGTCATATCACACGGTGGCAGCAACTCGACGTCGTTCAAACCGACGTGCACCGTGCAATAACTTTCACCCAACTGCTGAGCGGTAAGGGTCAGCGTCATTTTCTTGTAGGACTTCCGTCCACAGGTAGTAGAGTTTAGGTCCCAGCCACCTACAGCGAGATCGCCTTTTGGGCAGGACACAGAAACGGAAGGAATGAGAGCAAGTCTAGCGACTTTTGACAGAGCAGTTTGTAGTGAGATTAGAGTACAGTAGATGGCGCCACCGTACAAGTACGATATTGCACATAGATGGGTGAGAGAATTTCAGGGAGGACATAGGAAAGGATACCCATTTAACCAGTGGGTCCAGCCTGGGAGCCGTCACTTTACGTGCTCGTCCGATGCACGGCGGATATTCAGCGATTGTTAGTAAATCACGCCATCTCTGAAAGATCAGCCCAGGCTTGAACCTGGGGACCCAGCATCGCTAGCCTGAAACACTAACCACTAAGCCATCCGCGGCTCCAACTGCTGAGCGTACACCGCCCGTGTGCTTTATACCCTTCCGACACTCCCCCGCCCCTAAGTCATGCTGCATATATGCGCATGCCCTACGGTACCGGACCCTAGTCTATCTCCTAAGTGGTCTTTCAGTCCGTTCTGCTTGCTCGTTCCACTGTTATGCTAATTTCTCCTCTTCGTCCTTAATTTTTGCACACCAGTGTAGTTCCCGTCATCTTTTGTAAAGAAATAGTTTTACAACCTCCTGTGTACGATAAAAGATAGTCGCTCATGATGCAGAAACTCCAGACTCTAATTATTCGCTCGTTGATGTCGGCCAGCACGCTCCCCCCCCCCCTTTTTTTTTTGTTGATAAAAATTGAGTCGACTCCCGATACTTAACTTAACTTTTACATTACCCTTCTGTTAATGAACCCCCAATATTGATATAAAATGGCTTCCTGTTTCTTTTTACTCTGCTAAAAGAAATACAATAAAAAAATATCTTTCAGTATGGATGCAACACTGCATTGTGTTAGGGGCTTAAAACCAGGGAAGTTACTAACCTTTGAAATCAGGGCGCGTGCGGCGGGTTAGTGACTGTAATTTTTGTTGGGGCAGGTTTCATAGCAACTTTATTCACGACACACTAAAAAAAAAGAATTTTTAATGGTAGAATTCGTACAATCTTTTCCCTCCCTCTACCAGAAACACACTTATTAATCTTGGAGATGTCTTGATGTTTTTGCCCTTTTTGAAATAAAAAAGAATCCAAAGTTGGGATATTTTTAATGTTCCGTACATACATTTTTAATAAAATTAGTACGATCTGAAGAGTTGCATACCCATATAACAAACAAGACACACTGTCAGTAGCACCACGCACTGATTCACTCTTTAAGCGGCTGATGCTGCACTGTGCTTGAGCTAACCTGTACCCAAAACTTTTGCTCCCTCCAAACAGAAATGTTTGCATAGCGACGGTGTTTTACAAAAGCTATGGTACAATAATTTATCTTTACCCCATCTCATCTCAGCAGCCGCAAAAATAAACATGTCATAGGTAATAAACTTCCCCTTCCAGTCCTAATATCCCTGTTTCATGACTTAAAATATGATAGGGAAAGGCTAATCTCCCTGAAACGAACATCATGCAACTGGGTAAAAAATGTTACTCAAATGTCTTCTCTCCGCTTCCTTAAATTCCTCACCACTGCCATAGTCCTTTATCAGTAAATTTGTCGGAAGGGATTGGTGTCAATCATATGCCTGAATGACCAGTTTGAATAAAAAATCTCAGGGCGAAGGCAACTTCTTTTGATGCTGTATTCTTCCAGGTAACTTGTACGACCAGCTTTGGGACCGCTAAACATACCCCGAATGAACTCGTTCCAGTTGCATTGGGCACACTTCTTAGACAGCGAATATACTCGTTGGAGTTGAGTTCAGCCCATTTTGTTAACCCCGAGTTAACTCGTTCCAGCTGGTTAAAGGGTTTTAAAAGAACATTTTATGCCTAGAAGAAAGATCTAAAGCAAATATTTTCATGGATTAGGGATGGCGTGAAATAAGAGCACGTTAACACAATAACTTTCCTACACACATAACGCCGTGGATTGTTGGCTGCCGTAGTGTAAGGCTAACGCGCTCGGCTGGATATCGAGAGATCTGGGATTCGATTCCCCGGCAGTGCACGAATAACAATTTTTCGGTTGCTGTGTGTTGGTAAAATGGGGAAAGAGCGATGTCTTTGTTTATTCAGCAGTCTTGTCTTTCAGTCATCTCCTCCAAATCAGTCGTCAACCACGTATTGTTCACTCACTGCCCCTGGGCAGACTTAAGAGCGCTGGTGTAGCTTTAGTCTCCACTTTCCGTGTTGGAATCCCTTAATCAGCAGCACTCTCCCCATTCGCCCCTGGCCATACAGATATATAAAAAAGTCTTAAACTAAGGATTTGAAAAAGTGGAGGCTTTCTACGGGGGAGAAGTAAACAACGCATTCTCTTGAGGGGGAGAGGGGGAGTATATGTAGGACTACATGACGGAAAACACGATACTCCCTATTACTTGCTAAAGCCGAGAATATATTTTAAAATTAAAAAAATTGAAAATGGCACATCTTGAACTGGGTGGGCTGTAGTGTGGGCAAGAAAAATTTTAGGGTGGGCTCTAGTCCACCTTAGCACCTCTTGGCGTCATCCCTGCTTAAAACTTGTCAGACGCTCTCACACGTACGGACGCATATACCGTCTTTACTCGAATCTAACGCGCACCTTACTTCTCAGATACGAAAATGCGTGTTTTTTTCTTCATACTCGTATACTAAGACGCAAGAAAACTTGAAAGAAATACAAACTTATGAAACTTACGAAATATGGCAATTCTTGAATTTATTTAAATTCCACATTATTCCAAATTATGCATTGCTCACAGATATCTCTCCATCTACACTCTCAGATATTTCACTGCACGAATCTTCATTGCAGATGTCGGATGTGGTTTCCCTGCTGGATTGTTCGAAGACAGCGTCGTCTTTAGTGCCATCCATCTCATTGGAAATGCCGCACTTCAGAAAAGACCGCGTAACTAAGTCATTAGGAATTCAATCCCAGTCACCTACAATCCACTGTGCTACTACAGAGAGTGGAGGTTTTTTTAACACATCCAGGGTTTGTTAGTTCTGTGTCTCCCGATGTAAGCCACGCATTGTACCGTGATCGAATTGCTGCTTTAAAAGGCCTATTTAAGCAGACATCAAGGAGATAAAGTTGGGAAGTCATTCCTCCAGGCACGACACCTAGATCAGTTCTGTTTTCAACAATCCTGGTTTTCACCGAGTTGGTTACATGTCCCTTGAATGAATCCGATACAAGCATGGACGGCAGTAGGGGCTACCTGGTCGTCGAAACCACACTTTTTGAATTCAGTCCTTTACCAGTTCTTCGGCCATCCAGCCATTTCCTTGAACTCTGACATGAATTTTCTGAGGAATAATCGTTTTATTCGGAAATGTTTTTCTCTTGAAAATAACATACGGTGGTAGCTTGCTCACAACGGTGGTAATGGAGAGCATGGCCGTCATTCCGAGCTTCTCGTTTCCTGTTGTTAGCACTTTAACTTGCTTTGCAGCAAACTTTCTACAGTGTAATTTGATAGCATATCAAAATACAGTGGTTTTTGGTCAGTATTCTCAATCTGGCTTAAAACATGGTGCCCTTGTTTTCTTACTGATATGACGTATTTGAGAAAACTGTATAGCTTTTCTTCAAAGTCAAACGGCATTCTCTGACATATTGAAGTACACCGCGTCAGAGAAAATCCTTTAATTTTCATAAAACGGCAAATCCATCCTCTTTAAGCAGTGAACCTCACACTGGATCCAAGTTCACAATAAATTTCTCGTGCTTTTGTCTGAAGAATTTTTACAGTAACAGGAAAACCTTATGCACGCTGCTGCTTCACGAAATGATCTAGACGATCGTCATTCTCGAGAAATCTACTCGTCTTTGGTCCCGAGAACGTCTTTCTTGTTTTGGAACACTGATTCAGCTTTTCCTTTTGCCTCCTCTAAAGACTTAGATTCATTTCTGAAACTCCGTACTCTCTAAACAAGCGCGATTGTCATTTTTCTCTGCATATGCACCCACCTGCAGTTAAACTTTGCTGGGCCGCCCCGGTGGCGCAGTGGTCTAAGCGATGGCCTCTGATCATTCGTCCGAAAGGGGTCCGGGTTCGAATCCCGGTGAGGCATGGATGTTGTGTTTGTCTTACGGCGCTGGCTCTCTCCCTTCCCTGGAACCAGTGACCCTAAATTAGGGACGAGCGACTGCTTATAGCCCATTGAATTGCTCACGGTGGTCGTTAAACCTCCAATCAAAAAAAAAAAAAAAAACTTTGCTAGATAATGCTGCAGTTTAGAACACATCTCTGGACAGTGTACTTCACGTTCAAGTAACAAAATGCAGTGTTTCTTTCAGAGAACAATTCTATTAGGCAAGCGACTGTCCATATTTTATATCTTTTTTCGAAGCTTCTCAACGAATGTAGAAGAATGGGGAAAGTTGGGGATTGTCGGTGGACATAGCAACAGTCAGACCTTCAGAGGAAATTCCATCCGCTGGCGCGCAGCGACGACGACACGTTAGACAGTCAGGTATTTGCGAGACTCCCGATATAGGTATTTGTCACCGATTCTAAAATGCACCCGGATAAACAGGTTCGATTTTAGAGGGGAAAGGTGTGCGTTAGATTCGAGTAAATACGGTATATGGGTTTATTCCTTCAAACATGGTTATAAAGACCCTCGCATCTTTCCGCTAGTTTACGAAAGTTAGAACTATTCTTTGAACCCAGCGCGAGTATATTGTTTGGTTCGATCACTCTCAGAGAAGATGCTGTTAGTTCCTGTTTTCCTAAATGTACCTGAAAAAGCTAATTTTTACGCTACACAGAATCGTACACTTAAAAATAAAAGTCCAGACTTCTCTCGTAACAGTAACACTAAAGACGTTTTTAATAAATATTATATGGGCTTCGTGCTTATCGTTCTGGCCGGTGGATAGGGAAAGTTCCGTAGATCTCAACGGTTCCATTCCTATTAACAGAGCTAACCCTGATCGCAATCTTTCACAAGCTTTTACCTTTCTCTTCTTCACTACGCTGTGAATTCCCTAGGAAAATTATGCCTTACGTCTGCATAAGCGTAAACGTCTTTGACAAGGCTTCATGATGCCTCTCCAGCGCTTTCGACACTATCAACATCTGAAACGCTAAAACCTCGTGTTCACACCAAACATTGATTTTATGCTTTTCTAAACTTAAACATTGATTTTATACTTATCTGAAGCTCCAGGAGCATTTGATTCTCCATTCGTCGATAACAAACATCGGCAGTAACATCAGTACAATTCATTATACAAGATGCATTAGCGTTTATCGCTTATCTCATCCTAAAGACACCATTGTTCATCTGCTCGCAAAGTTTCTTAATCCTTGTCTGATTAGCGCCAACCCGTTTAGAGAGCATACTTGTCTCACTACTGTTGTTGAAAACGGGGCGAACAAAGAACTTTCACGAGTAAATGTGCATATTAAAACATATTTCTACAGTAATTAGTACTGAACGGAGTTGAAACCTACAATAAGTTGATTTGTAAATAAATAAGTACACCTGTCAAAAATAAGCACCACTTGCCAACAAAGTGCCTTAGGAAGAATCATGACTTGAGATCACGAATACTATAAATAGGATCTTCAAAGCAGTTCCGTGCGTAAATGAATAGTTAAATTGGGATAATATTCTTAAGAATTTATTGAAATGACTCTTACGTGAACATCTGCGCACAACATATCTTCAAATGCGTAAGCACAATAAACTTAATAGAATTTCCTCTGAGTAGGAGAAAGATAGAGATTGGGAAAAAGAAAGAACTGGAAGGAAAAGAGAAAACACAAATGAGAGGGAAATACAGAAAAAGATAGAGAGGGTAAGTGCAAAAAATAGACAGAGAGAGAGAGAGACAAAGGTAAAAAAAGTAGAAAAAATTAGTGGACGAGGGGAACAGAAAGAAACTCGTGACAAAAATCGGAAATAAAAGGAGAGAAAAAGGGAGATGAAGAGAAGGTGTGTGCGTGTGTGCTTGAGTCCGTGCTTGCACGAAACGATACTTTTTTTTTTTAAAAGCGATGAAACTGAAGTTCTTTGGATTTCTCCCTTTTCACCCACAATTCATCTATTATAATACTCAATGCTGGACATTAGCACAGGTGAGCAAGACAGCTGCCTAACACTGCCATTCCAGGGGGGGGAGCAGATTTTACTCATATGTCGAATTTTTCTATCACCATTCAATTTCAAGAAATTAATTTGTATGATCTTCGTAAATAAATAATCTGTATGATCTTTGAAAATTAAAGGAATTAATCAAATCACTGAAAAAGATAAACAATCAAAACACCACGCCTTTTCGTTGTTTCTTTCTCTCACTATTTTTTTATTTTTATAGGGGCAAGAGAAAGAAAGTCGTCAAGAGAAGCTATATGAAAGCAGATTTTCCCTGCTTTGTGTTTTACAGTGACAGATGGCATTCTTTTCTGTCGCCTTTACAAATTAAACGGCAATAACAAAGAAACAGTGTGTAGTCAATGAACAAAACGGTTGAGTGAAAAGCAGAACGTCTCATTTTTTTGCTTACATTATTATCTGTACAAGCTTTCTTATTTTCATTCTTTAACGCCTTTTTTGTCGTTGTATTAGATATGTCACAGGCCACTATTACGGGCATCCTGGGTCAGTGAAATTTCTTAAGTAAGGATCCATGCATTTGGTTCATTGGTGAAAGCCTCATACAGTATATGCATATCATCACCATCATAAACCATTTTCATTCCACTGCTGGATGAAGGTCGCTCCAAGTTTCTTCCATAATGATCTATCTTGCGTCAGTCGCCTCCATGTTAATCACGCATGCTTTCGAATTTCATCCACCCATTTCCCATGCGGTCTTTTTCTGGGTCTTTTCCTGTCCTTTGAAATACAGTCCAAAATTTCGGTTGTCCATCGGTGGTCCTTCCTTCTGTCAACATGTCCAGCCGATTGCCATTTCAGTGATTTTATTCTGATCATGATGTCTTCCACTCTTGTCATTTTCCTTATCCATGAGTGCCTCTACTTGTCTCTCCTGGTAACACCAAGCATGCATATCTCCATGCTTCTTTCAGCTGTCTGAGTCTTTGTATGTCTTTTTAGTTAAAGTACACGTCTCTGCTTCGTACGTAAGCACTGGAAGGATACACTGATTGAACAACACTTTTCTTTAAGACATAATGGCATATTGCTATTAAAAATTGAACTGTTTCTTCCAAATGCCCTCCAGCCAACCAAGTGCATCGCTTTACATATATATCTTCTTCTAATTTTACATATAAACCGCTTAAAATTCGTACGCAATCAACCCTGGGGGGGGGATTCCAGACACGACGAACCCCCTGGGTATGCCTCTGTGCTCGGTTGCACAAGCATACTAGCGCAGAAATCAGGGCAGGCTGAGCATGTACTGATATCTGCGGGGTGGGGGTGGGTGATACCAAAATTATATTTTGGTAACAATTTGTATATTTTTAATTAGAACTTATAGAATAATATGTTTATTTAAATTAACATCAGCCATAGATAACTAAAAATCAAAATTGATATGTTAAACACACACATTTGGAATAGTGTAAAATGAATATTACAATTAACCAATTAATAGAAAAAAACAAATGAATATCAGAAAGAAATTCACTTATTTTTTGTACACTATACCAAAGCTTTTGATTCTATATATCAAAAGGAAATGAGTTCTTCAATAAAAAGACAAACATTGGAAGGAAAATATCGCAGTTTAATACATAAAATACATAGCAAGGCTACAGCAACAATAAGATTGGAGGGTCTGGGCTCTGTTTTCGGGACGCGGAGAGGGGTTACTCAGAGAGATCCACTATCTCCAAAATTATTTAATTCTGTATTAGAAGGTATTTTTAGATTTTTGAACTGGGAAGAAGATGAATTAAACATAAAGGGAAGGTACCTAAATCACCTAAGATTTTGTCATCATTGAAACTAGCAATAGAGAAATGTAGAATACGATAAAAGATTTATGGATGGAAGTCTCAAAAAAGTTTGACAATGAATCCAGCAAAAACTAAATTTATGAACAATACAGAAAACGATACAGAAAAGATTTTGATAGAAGGAAAAGAAATTGGAAAAGTAGGCGAATACATCTATATAGTTTTTAAAGAAAGACAAGAAAGAGAAATCAATAGAATTATCCAAGGTAATACAGCCTTTTGGATACTTAAAGACTATTTAACCGGTGATCTTCCACTGTGTTTGTAAAGAAAAATCTTTAATGCATGTATTATCACCGTGTTTACTTATGGAAGTTAAACATAGAGTAACACAGAGCGAGAACGTAAACAAATAAGAGTATCGGTATAAAAGTTTGAGAGAAGGATGTTAGGAATAACAAGAGGAGATAGAGTTAGAGAGGAAATTATAAGCGAAAGAACAGGAATAATAGATATTCTAAAAATGATAAAAGAATCAAAGTGGAGATGGGATGGACATGTTGGGAGACTGAAAGATGGGCAAGATTAATAACAGAATGACAATCGTGAGATGGAAGGAGACGAAGAGGGCGCCAGGAATAAGATGGAGAGATGACCTTCAGAAATTTAGAGATGCTAATTGGTGGACTAAGGCTAAAGATCGAAGAAGTTGGAAAAGACTGGGGTAGGCTTACACCCTGCTGTGGGTGTCAACAAGCTAAGAAGAAGAAGAAGAAATTGAATATATTAGTTCAATATAAAGAAATCTGTAATACATCAGTTATAATTTTATGCTGAATTCCATACAAAAAAAAAATTCAGATCTGTTTAGAAATGATATAGTACATTGCTGGACAATTGCTAAAGACGGATCATTAAACGGCTATATAGCGCATTAGAAATTAAGTGTGGTTGGATGCCAAGTTAAAGAAAATAATGTCGGAATGCCAGGACATTACAAGAAAGACAATTTATTGTGCTCTGAAATCCAGAATGCTTTGGAACGTGTTCAAGGGACAAACAGGCCATTTTGTACAGAATACGTAAACGTGAAAAAAATGCAATTACCGTCCGCAGGCGTTCCGGCGTAAGATGTCAATACGGGATATGGCCACCATGGAGGGCGATGCAAGATTCCACACGTCGTGTCATGCTTTGCACAACATTATCAAGCAGCTGTTGGGGTAATTTATCCCATTCCTCTGTCAGTGCACGGATGAGGGTGTTCTTGTTTATTGGAGGGCATTGTCGACCAGCAAGACTCCTCCCCAAAGCATCCCACACATTTTCAATGGGATTCAGATCTGGAGAACGTGCTGGCCACACGTGGCGTTGAATATCCTCGCTCTCAAGACACTCCTGGACAGCGACTGTTCGGTGACATGTTGCGTTGTCGTCCATGAAAATGAATCTATCACCGACAGCACCACAGAACATGCGAACATGAGGTAGCAGAACATCATTAATGTATCGTTGGCCAGTCATAGTCTCAGTTGGAGGCACATAGAGGGACGTACGGCCATTGATCATGATGCCAGCCCATACCATGACACTACATGTCGGATACCGATCCCTTTCCTGTATGTTTGCTGGACAATATGCAGTACCACTATCACGCCAGATCAGTTGTCGTCGACAATCAGACGATAGACTGTATCTACTCTCATCTGAGAAGAGGACAGCAGACCAGTCGTTATCAGTCCAATTGCGATGTTGATGGCACCTTTGCAAACGGGCGGTACGGTGACGTCTGGACAATGGGATGCGCACAACAGGACGGCGGGCGTATAGCCCTCCTTCATGCAAACGTCTGGCGACAGTTTTTCGGGAGATCCGCTTGCCAGTAGCAGCCATAAACTGATTTGCTACCTCACTAGCTGTGCTGCGCCGGTGTCTTTTTGTTGATAGCACTATGTGCCGATCTTCTGCAGGTGTCGTACTGCGAACACGACCTCCCCCGTGACGTTTGCTACACTCTCTATTTGTTTGAAATGATTTCCAAAGCCTTGAAACAACACTGTGTCTGACGTCGAACTCCCTGACAACATCTGTTATTTTTCGCCCTTCTTCAATCTTGCCAATAATACAGCCACGCGTAAAATCATCTAGGTGATGTCGGGAAGACATACTGAAAATTGCAAGTTCGTCAATTGATTCTTTCCCTTTCAACTTTGCGTTTGAACAACAACGGCCAATAGGCGTCAAATCCTTTATATCTCTTATCAGCGCTATGACGTCACGAACAAGTTCGGCAATCCAAAATTTGCATACGCACAACACGTCTTACTGTATCCCGCACTTATGCTAATTTCCACATTTTCCTGCCTTCCATTTTATGGTTGCTATTGTCATCCGTCCTTAGCAATTATCCGGCAGTGTAATTAAGAAATATATGAAGAAAAACAAGAAATTAGCCGAATGGTACGAGACACCTTCTATTAATTGCTTGTCCAAGATGGGTTCAGGCCCGAACAAAGACAAGGCTGAGACCCTTGTTTTACTGCCCTGGCTTTCTCTCTTCCCTGGATTAGTGGCCTCAAATTAGTTCCAAGACAAGGACAATACCCTTGTCTTACTGCACTGGCTTTCTCTCTTCCCTGGAACCAGTGGTTTCAAATTAGTTACGGGCGGCTGCTTATATCACCCAATATGTTGCTCACAATGGTCGTTAAACATCCAAATAAAAAAGAAGAAGAAAACAAAAACAACATCTTTATCCTGAAATATATTCGAATTGACTCACAAGATTTAAAAACAAAGGGCACCATTTCAAAAATGTTGAAAAGTTTACTACTCGATAACGATTAATAATTACATACTTTTATTTATCCTCTTGTTTGTTTTTAAAGAAAATAAGTCTCTAAACGTCATTTTTTTTAGCATGCCCTGAGATTTATAGAACTCTATGCCCATGAGGTATATAAATTTGAACTTGGTTTCAAGGCGAAACCTTTAATGAAGGAAATTATATTAGTGTTTAAACCAGACGCACTACTGTACCAACCAAGCTGGCTAAATTACGTGCCCTTAGAAGGGAACTGTCCTCTTTTACTTCCCAGCACAAGGAAAGCAACAAATCTGACGTGCCAGAAAGGAACTTCTAGTGATGAAGTCTATTAGAATCGCAAGAGTATAGGAGACATGCGGAATGAATCAGACGGCTTCCTTTCTAGGGTACTACTTCCCTTATCCCCCTTCAATCGTCACTCCCCTCGACGGATCCCTCAAGTATTCGTGAGTCAGACTCCCCTCCACCCATCTCATCCCCAGGTCGTATACGACCCCTCCCCAGAAAAGGGGCCGCTCATTCGATCAGGCGGCGGAAAACAGAGTCAATATGCGGAATGACGTCAGGAGTGTAATTCCTTTTTACGCTGGATGACTGGGTATTGCGGTGTGGTGTTATGCAGGGAAGCCGAACCGCAGGAACGGCTGATTCTATGAGAGAAGTGTTTGAATCTACATACGTGTGCTCTCTGCCGAAGCACTTTACTAAGCAATGCGAATCAGGCGATGGGATGTAAGTGCTAGGACACGCGCCTTCAAAAAACATGTGAATCATTTTGAAAATTACCGCATTAACAGAAAGCATTTCGTTCATTCAGCTACACGACTCATCACTGGGGATGGATTGGAACGAGGCCGGGAATTTTAGTTTTGGTGCCCAGTACAGAATTGCACGTACCGACACAGGGAACACCCTCGGATTCCCAAATGAAAAAGTTCTGTTAGATATTGAATGAAGAAATAAAATCTGTTGAAATAGGCATTATTAAAGCAACTCAGTCGTGAGCAAATTTTTACAGTTTATAGGTGAAAAGTTTTCAAAATCCGCTCATGATTAAATATAGCATCAAACCACGCTCAAAACTGGACGTTGTGCCAAATAACCAGTTCCCTTTGAAGCAGTAATGTTGTGCTAATTAAAAAAATACTGGAACGTCGTGCCTTTACATCTTCAATGTCTTTCTCTTCTTACCGCCCTTCCGCCATTCCGCCACCTTTTAACTTTTGTAGCGTAAAAGAAGTCTTGTCTAACTTCTACGCTAACTTAAAATATCAATACACTAGGAAATAGTTCCATAAATGAAAGAAACCTTAACGGCCAGACGAAACATGTAAACAGAAGTCAACTTACGGAAAATGTCCTTTATTCACGATGGAATGCACTACACTCTCCACACATTATCACAACACTCTTTTCAATCATCATCAGTTTATAAAACAACGCTCTCAATAATCACTCTCAACACTCGCTCCTTTCAACGCCCCTCTTTTGCAATCGATCAGTCCTCGCTTTTATCTCTTGTTCTTATCTTATAACAGGCATACGTCACGTGCATTCAACCTCAATTGTGTTGCCAAACGTATTCGTTTGAAGGAAAAGATATTTTGTTAAGCGTGAAGAATACTGAGAATAAACTCAAGATTTACATAAGGAAAGAAACTAAAAAAGGAAAGTTAATCTAGAATATACGTCACACTTTCTTATATTCACAGTATAAAAAAGTACTGTACGGCAATCGGTCGAAACAGATTTCCATATTTACAGTCATTTGCAAAAGTCTAAGGCTATCTGTCAATTTATTGAAAATAAAAATTTTCAAAGACACAATTAATTACCAGGTCAGAGGTATTCGAAAAAAATACACACCACAGATGAATACTTACATTATTTAAAAATACAGACAGCTCAGACAGTCGACTTTGGCATTCCTCCCATAACATTGGGAATGGATGTATGATTTTCTACGTCAGAACCATGCTTATTATTTTCAAATGTGTATCTATATATTATAATGTAACGTTCAGTTTTCAGGAGTAAATATTGGTATATTTATCATCTACTGAATATCAACTGACCATTGATCACCTTATCGCAGAAGTTTTTTTATGGGATTTTTTCAATCAATCAATTTTTTTCAAATTACAGTATGTAGTTAGATGATGTATCTCGCAGATGCATATTATGCAGGGACATTCCATGAGGTTCAAATACTTTAAAATAAACGTGTGAAACAGACATTTGACGTTTAGTAAGTCGTCACAGCTACAAGTACGGATAACCACGTAATACAGCATTATGAATACTTTGATTCTTAAGCTAAACTAACAAAAAGACCTAAATCAGTACTCTGTGTGGCCACCTTTGCTTTAGCCTATATAACGGGCAGAATACGATGTAGCACACTTAATATTATATACATATATACACCGGGATTTGCAGTAGTCACGTGAAATGTATTCGCACCACACATCTTTTATCGCGTCAATCAAAGCTTGGGGATTTAATGGCTGTTTTTCTACTACCTTGTCTTTTAAAATGGTCCATAAATTTTTGACGGGGTTAAGACCGGGACTATTACCGAGCAAGTCAAGGACAGTTATGTTTTTCCTGTGCAGGTAGCCCTTCACTGTCTTTGATATGTGGCATGGAGCACCATCTTGGATAAAGATTGTGCATCTGTGCACTTGCATATGAGTTAACAGTTTCTGACGTAACATTTAAACATAAAAAGGACCAGTCATAGTAGTGCCTGTCGGCAAAAAGGATAATGAAGCAGTACCGGATGCGGACATAGCACCCTATATCACCTGACTAGTCGGATGTCTCACGGTGCCGACGGTGCATTTTTCATCAAACCTTTTTCCCTTTGGTTGTCGAGCTTGTGCATCACGTGATTCAAATTGACGCGTAGTTGATTCATCGAAAAAACAAACAAACTTGGCTCCAGTTTTTAGCAGTTCACAATTGATGACGCTTTCTAAACTGGAGTCAACTTTTTTTATAAGACTTTAATCTAAAATATTTGCTAAGACGTCGAGATGAGTTCTGATATTAATATCAGGCCCTTTCGAATGTAGAAAGGCCTTGATTTTGTTGTACAAACTCCTTGTAAAATGCATAACTATTCGCCTTATGGTAGTGTCATCACATGTTTTTTTCTTCCCCCTTGGACTTCCGCTTCTCTTTCTTTCGCTAAATTTACATGTATCTCGATATTTCATGATCATATCCTAAATAGCAGTCTTCCTCCCATTCACGTTTCTGCTTATCTCCCGTTCAGAGTATCCTTCATGATATAAAGTCAGTATGTGTGCCCTCTGAGTAACGCTTAACCACGCTTTTTTGACCATTTTTCGCTACATAAAAGATACGTACAAAACCTCTCAGTATGAAAACCAGAAGCAAACTGACGCTCGCACGCTTCCCCCAACTTTATGAACATCTGCCGCTGTAGGATGAAGTAACACCAACAGGAAGTTGAGTAATACAGACAGTAGCTGACGCAATTGGTAGAAATCTTCTAATACCAACAGGTGGTCTTGAACTTTTGCAAATGACTGTACACGTCTTGGCATTCAACGAACAAGATTTCACCATTTTGTTAAGAAAAACACTCAAACGTTGGAGCCCGAATTGGGTCCGTTTCAGGGTACAAAAACTAAAATCAGCTCCATAATATTGACTAATGTATCGTTGGAAACGGAAACTAATTTGGAATGCAATTGTGAAAGCCATTAATTACTGGAAGTCTCAGTTCTTGAAATATTTAGATAGGGAAGTTTGGCGCAGCACAATTCTATAGTTTACCTGAAAACAAGCGGTAGAATAGACTGTAGATTTATTGCTTCGACGACGTTTTTCTGCCTGTGTGAAACGGGTCTAAAGCTCTAGAGAGAAAGATAATCTAGGTAATTAAGGGCCACTCGTAACTGCACTAATTTTACTGTGACTCACAACTACACTACATAATGATGACTAGATGAATTAAATTCCCAATTGCAATAATTTACCCACTGCAATACTCCCAACTCAATGTTCTTAACAACAGTAAAAAAAGAAGTTTCAAGGGACTGCCAAGTGCGAATGGATTTAGAGACTAACTCTACCTTCAAACAAACATTAATTTCACTATCTGCGCAGTTTTTTTGGTGCATTGTTTTTTATTGGAAAATAATTATATAACATTCTCATTTTATATACAAAACAAATTATGCTGTATAGGGTTTACCAGAACGCGTGTGAGCTAGAAAACTAAAGTACCGGAACGCCGTTTCAGCCCCACTGCACCACTGTTTTGAAGACCCCCATTTCCAACTAAATCACAGTGAAACTCATTCTGAAAGTTGAAATGTTCATATGCCTCATATCAATTTTTTTAAGCAATGGATTTTTATATTTATTTGGTCTCTGATCGTCTACTGCGCAATAGCATTGGTAACTCCTTCCTGAGTACACGTCTTTTTTAAGTCTACCTATTATTTTGACCCATGAACCAATACTGCTAGGACTCTGTTCACGCAGGAGTTAGGTTCCTGAGATATGAGTACACGCCTTTTTTAAGTCTACCTATTATTTTGACCATTGAACCGATAATGGTAGGACTCTGTTTACGCAGGAGTTAAGTTCCTGAGATTTGAGTACACGCCTTTCTTAAGTCTACCTATTATTTTGATCATTGAACCAATATTGGTAGGACTCTGTTCACGCAGGGGTTAGGTTCCTGAGATTTTCTGCGTACAATGAAGCGGTGTAAATTGAAACAAAAATAGAATGGGGGCATATGCGAATGCATTAGGTTCCGTTCCAAGATTCTCACTAACCAACAAAAAAATTATACATTGAAAATTGTGTGATGTTTAAGAAAAAGAAAATAAATACTGTTTAAAAAAGGATAGAATAGATGTCTGTTTGGCTTTCTTCTTTTCTGATAATAAGTTATACAGGATGTCTCACTTGCTACTTTACCCAAGTTTTTATTAATAACGTGAGCAATTCCTGCAATTGAATGATATTTGGTAAGAACATACCTTCATCCATGGAATACAGAACCATACCATAAGAGATATTGGAAGTGTCCCCCCTGTGCATCGGGACAGGCTTCAACACGAAACTTTGTTTTTCGGAAAGTTCGCGCCAGTTGCTCCCACGTAATCGCTGCCACTGCCTCGCAGATGTTGTTCTTCAGTGCCTCAAGGGTTGTCGGTTTGTTTTGAAATACCACTGATTTGAGGGACTCCCAGAGAAAGAAATCGTGGGTTGTTAGGTTAGTAAATCGAGGTGGCCACATTCCTTTAGAAAGGCGATCCCCAAAGAATGACTCAATTTCAGCCATACTCTCATGTCATGTATGGCATGTTGCCCCATCTTGTTGAAAATATCCGGTGATCAGTTCTTCAGGGTTCAGTTGGTTAAGGAATGCCTGAAAAATTTCCATGTAGACGACTGTTGTGACCGTATTCTGAAAGAAGATGGGCCCAATGATCCACCCACGTGACAGCACACAACTCACTGCGATTCTCTCATAACGGTTAAGCTCCTCTGCCAATTGGGGTCGTTGAAACAGAAGATCTCACATCCCAATTTAATAAGAGATAGCGTTCTGCATTGATTTCACTGTTAGTGTCCTGCCCGGCATTGTAGAGTTAGCTTCCCTTTTTTCTGTTTTTTCTTTCGACATTTATTCAACTAGCTCTTCTAAATCTTCCGTTGAAAGCTCTTCACCATGACTCTTAAGTAGTTAATTTATGTCATCAACTTCTACATCATCTAGTTTGCTGTTATTGACGAAAGGGGAGTGTCGTACTTCTGCGAATCTGAAATGCGTTAAATTTTAGTCTGTAGTTCAATCATTTAGTATTATAGTGTGACGTGCCTGCCCCGCAGGACGCACATGAGATAAACGCAGATAGCAGTGAGAGCCCATGTCCGCGTAGCTCAGCGACTTATTCCGGTGTGTCATTATTTTCTTTTTTAACTACTTGCTCTTTCGTATTTTCCTGTTTACATTCTTATTTCTCTCTTGCGTCTCGACTTCTCGAGTCCTCCAAAGGTCACGTCCGCTTTACCTCGTTTTCTTTTGAGTTCTGCTTCCTCTTCTCTGAGTTTGACACGGTCTCTCTCTCCTCCTTCTCTGTTCGGATCCCTGGCTTAAAGAAAAGATATTGTTCCCTCGAAAACAATAAACTACTTATGTTGTCTGGATGCGCTTTCTTACACCCTGTTCTGTTTGCTGCTGGATGAAGGCAGATTTAAAATGAGTGCAATAAAACAAACGTTTACTGAAAGAACTCTTCAACGTACTAAGTCCAACGCCCTGATGTTTTATAAGCTTACTGTGATCACCGCCTCGCAAACAGCATCCCAAAAACAGCGTCGAAAAGATCTCCTTCTGCTGACCGTTACGATTATCACAAAGATTTACCAACTGCTGAATATTACATTCTATTCTGGATTTCTAAATTCTCCGGAACAATGCAGTATATCGTAAGAAGCGAGACTGTTACCATACGAGTAGAAAGGCAGTGGAAAAGCTGGTTTTACGAGACACTCTAATCAGCTTTATTCATGTTCAAGCTCTTTAGGGAAACAATCAGCCGGGAGGAATCTGATGATAAGCGGCAGCAGATTCGGCGCCGCATGTAGCATAGATGGCAATTAAAGCAGTGCAGTAAACTAACCGCATCTGACATGTTAAATGCTAGTACCGTGCTTCAGTGACTATCCTTATAAGGATTCCTACCTTTCTTCCGTATCAAAGGCTTTCTGCTTTCCTACTTGTAACCTCCGCTATTTTTTCCCCATCAGGGTACCACAAAATCCCAAAATATCAAATTTCATTTTAATAGATGCAATAGTTTTTGAGTTATGACTGCTACAAACTACATACTCTACAGCGAAGCTGCCCTTTTCTGCAGGTGGTGGTATTCGAATTCAGATTTTCCTATTGATAACGAGGAACAGTACACCAATTAAGTAGTAAATAGTAACACTATACTAGTGATCCGATTTATTGGTGTAGGAAATAGACACATAAGCGTTTCCAAGCTTTCGCACATCAACCAGAAACCTTTTTTTTAAGGAAGTTAGACAGAAACTGCACAAACTGAATAGTGGAACGCATTAACTATTTGAACGCGGGAACTTGACTTGACGATAAATATATACGACGTTATATTCATTTAAAGATAGGAGGCATCACGTTGGTTGCACGCGCGGTATTCTGGTGGGGAGAAGGCGTTACTTGAAGAATTGGTTCCAAATTCGTGACAACTCGAGTGAGACGCATTCATTGCAAGTATCGCGGTTGATAATGATCTCCAAGGTTTCTCGAATGGTTGTACATTTAGGAGTAGAGTAGGTAGCTAACTTCTCTATAACATCCCACATAGGAGTAGCGGGCTTGAATTTGACTTCTCTGGACAGTGCCGTGGCTACTTAACCGTATTTTGTGTCCCTTTTATGTTCGTTGACTCTGATTCCAAACGAACGCTTGGTCATTCCAATGTAGTATCGTTTAGAGCCGTCCTGATACTGATGCCTCGTATCTTTAAATGAATACAACGCCGTATATATTTATTGTCAATTTCCCGCGTTCAAATTGTTAATGCTTTCTATTATTCAGTTTGCAGTTTCTGTCTAACTTCCTTGAAAATGCCATCTGGTTGATGTGCGAAAGCTTGGAAACGCTTATGTGTCTTTTTCCTATTAAAATTAATTAGTAACACTAGTATAGTGTATATAGTACACTAGTATAGTGTCACTGCTCACATCTTCTAACTCCAGAGCAGTTATTCTACCAATTGAACCACGCCGGCAAGGCAACATTTTTTTTTCGGTTTCTTTTCCCACCCTGGCACTAGCTCTTTCGATACTGATCTGGCTCCTTCTTCCATTCTCCTCAAATGGGGTCTTAGACTCTAATTTTCTGTGTCTTAAGGTTCTTTCATTCTTTCGCCTTAATTTTCGTCACCTTAGTAGCAGAGCTGAGTAAGGGCTCAATTTAAGGAGCCCGAAACCGTCCGAGCCCACCCGGGCCCGAATTTTATATTGCAAGATAGAACCCGGGCCCGAACGGGCCCGAAACTATGATTAAGCTGTTTAGGCATAAAAAAAAGTTTTCTCTTCCAGACTTCCACTCTTTCCTACCCGTGCAATTAACCGATGTCTTTCTCAACTTCGGAGTGAGAAAGGGATATCTTTGATCATTCATTTCTTCCTGAAATGTCTCTGGGTGGGGGAGGGGGTTATCAGGAAATCACGAAAAATTGGGAGGCACAACAATCTACGTCGTACGTTGCTCAATAGAATTAGCAGGGAGCTACCTCTTTGAGGTAGGGAGCAAAATTTCGTCAGGTTGCTATCTACTGTCTATAGTTCTTAAAAAACATTTTCCTTCGCAAAAATCGTGTAATTCATGACCTATGGTATTTTGTTAATCAAGCCCGGAATGGATAGCCCTGCCGAATTCCTACTCCCCATCTTAGACCCAGTTGCCGAAGAATTCTCTTTAACAACTATTGGGTTGTCGGAAAAGTCATGACGTATTTTGGCACCCGATAGCGGTTGGGCGGTTTTGGAAGTACTAGAGGCATGCGCAGCTCTGTTATCACTATGGCATTCGACAGGTGCCAGTTCTAGCTGCAGTCTAAAAGGAATAATGAGCGATTTGGTTGATTTGCGGAGATGTGACATCAAGTTGAAGATGGAAGACCAAACTGTGCATTTTCGCCACACTGTACTGTTTTACTTCCGTAAAGAGAAGAACGCGTGTCAAGCTTGTGAAAAATTGCGTAAAGTGTACGGTGATAATGCTCTACAAGAACGTCAGTGCCAGCGGTGGTTCGCAAAATTTCGTGCTGATGATTTGAACTCAACGATGCTCCTCGGTCCGGGAGGCCAACCGAGGTTGATGACGACCAAATCAAGGCATTGATCGAGTCAACGGCACGAGAGATTGTTACACGACACGAGAGATTGCAGACGCATTGCACATCCATCATTCAAGCGTTCACGACCACCTGAAGAAGCTGGGATACGTTAGCAAGTTCGATGTGTGGGTTCCTCATGAACTAAAAAAAGCTCAATTGACGGCGCGTATAAACATCTGCGATAAGCTCATTAAACGTGAGGAAAACGATCCTTTTTTGAAGCGACTGATAACTGGTGGCGAAAAGTGGATTGTGTACAACAATGTGCTGCGCAAACGGTCTTGGTCCCGACCTGCTGCTTCGTCTCAAACGACATCCAAAGCAGACATTCATCAGCGGAAGGTTCTGGTCTCAGTGTGGTGGGATTTTAAATATGTCGTGTTTTTCGAGCTCCTACCACGGAACCAAACAATCAATTCGAATGTGTTCTGTCGGCAATTGGACAGTTTGAATGAATCCATCATACAGAAACGTCCAGAGTTCGTTCATCGTAAAGGTGGTGTGTTGAATCACGACAGCGCGAGACCACACACAAGTTTGATCACCCGCCAAAAATTATTGTAGCTTGGGTGGGATGTGTTGCCACACCCAGCATACTTGCCTGACCTTTCGCTGTCAGACTTCCACTTGTTTCGCTCTCTTCAACAGTTCTTTCGTGGTATAACGTTCAATTCAGATGAGGCTGTAAATCAGCACCTTGTACAGTTTTTCGCCACGAAAGACAGGTCCTTCTATGAACGAGGCATTCTGCAGCTCACTGAAAGATGGCCAAAGGTTATCGTACAAAACGGGCATTATATCATTGATTGATCTTTGTTCTTTCTATCAATAAATGACCTTTACAAAACATGGCTAAAAGACGTCATGACTTTTCCGACAACCCAATAGAAAGTGTAAAAAGGTCGCGTGTGCTAAATCATCTAAAATCACATTAAAAGAAAAGGGAAGAAAATTCTCTCCCTCTTACAGAGCCCGAGAGTAAGTATTACGCAGCCCGAGCTCTACTTCGAGCTTTCGAGCTCGGGGTCGACCCGTCTGAGCACTGCTCGGTAGTATGTCACAACTCACCACCGTGAAAATATTCAAGTCTTGTTTTGGGGAACACTAAATACGTATTTCTATTCAAATCCCAAAGTCAAATTTTTCTGCGATCACAATACTTTCTCATACGTCATGAGAAAGTAAAAATGGCGGCAGATGTTATAACGAAATATTATTTTTCAAGGATGGCAGGAGAAGCGAGAGGGGGCCCTCAAACCTGATGCTGTGCTGAGTACCCCGGTAATTATAAACCCGCCACTGCGTTGATTTATATTTCCATAAAAACATTACATTTATATCATTAGACTTACACCGAAGAATCAAAACATTATCACCAGCGCGTATTAATGCAAATCGAAGCAACTGCAGGTAAACAACGGCGCCTGTGAAGGTCATCAAAGGATATAAATAACACGTGATACTGAGCTCTGTTAATCAGTATTATTCTTGTAATTCAGATGGGTAAAGGCAACGGACTGAAATGGGTTTCACAAATGCCAAATTCTAATGACCAGACTACTGGGTCAGAGCATTTCCGACATGCAAGGCTTGTTTTGTGCTCACGGTCAGCCGTCGTCAGTACCGAAAACAAGTCCGTTGACGAAGGAAAAAGTTAGCAAAATCATGCAATGCATTGATTATTATACGCTTTCCAACATACCAGAAATCATTACTGAAGTTATAGGGATAATGGCTGTAGAATAAATCTCCCTCCTATGCCCTAATCGTCGACTCCATTTCGATGATATTCAAGAGCATTGGTTCAGTATACCTCCGGAACAACATACTAAAGTTTTGTCGCAATAGAAGCATTTTTAGGCAAGTAATGAGGATTACGGCTGTGGAATAAATCTCGCTCCTGTGCCCTGACCTTTGACCCTATTTCGATGATATTCAAGATCATTGGTTCAGTATACCTCCGGAACAACATACTAAAGTTTTGTCGCAATAGAAGCATTTTTAGGCAAGTTATGAGGATTATGGCTGTGGAATAAATCTCGCTCCTGTGCCCAGATCTTTGAACCCATTTCGATTATATTCAACATAACGGGTTCAACATACCTCCGGAACAACATACTAAAGTTTTGTCGCAATAGTAGCATGTTTAGACAAGTTATGAGCATAATGGCTGTACAATAAATCTCCCTCATATGCCCTAATCTTTGACCCCATTTCGATGATATTCAACAGCATTGGTTCAGTATACCTCCGGAACAACATGCTAAAGTTTTGTCGCAATAGAAGCATTTTTAGGCAACTTATGAGGATAATGGCTGTGGAATAAATCTCGCTCCTGTGCCCTGACCTTTGACCGCATTTCGATTATATTCAACAGAACGGGTTCAGTGTACCTCCGGAACAACATACTAAAGTTTTGTCACAATAGAAGCATTTTTAGTCAAGTTATGAAGATAATGGCTGTGGAATAAATCCCTCTCCTGTGTCCTGACCTTTGACCATATTTCACCCATTTTCAATAGGGTTCGTTCCCCATTGATCCCCTACCACATACTAAAATTTCATTGAAATCGAACCATTTTTACGCGAATTATCGGACGGACGGACGGACGGTGAGACAACGAGACGGACAAAGCTGCAGCATACACGCTTCTTCAACCTATGGTTGAAAAAGCGTGTATGCTCCAGCTTTGTCTGTCTTTTTCCGGCGAAGCGTATATGCTCCAGCTTTGTCTGTCTTTGTCCGGCGAAGCGTATATGCTCCAGCTTTGTCTGTCTTTGTCCGGCGAAGCGTATATGCTCCAACTTTGTCGATTCTTCAACCTACGGTTGGAAAGCATAACAAAAGGGGTCCAACCTGCAGCAAGGTGTGGTATGACCACGGCTCATCGATGGAATAGGTAATAGAAGACAATCCCGTGAGGTAGGAGCAAGCGGAAAGGATACTGTGACGGAGTTCGCCGGCAACTTGAATACTAATGGCGAGAGTGATGTGTTACAACACATAGTATATCGAACTCTGCTAAAAATGGAAATGAGTAGCTGCAGGCCGCTGCGCGTTCTTGGTAACTTTAGTGCACTGTAGCAACTACAATGCGCAAGCAAGCATCAAAACTCGACCTTGAATGATTGGAAGAAGGGCGTCTGGTCAGAGGATTCTAATTTCCTGTTGCAGCATGTGGACAAGGGGATACAAGTGCCTCGTTTACCTGGGGAAGTGTTGGCATTAGGATCCACAGCGGTGCGAAGACAAGCCGGTGGAGGATTTCTAATGACTTCAGTAATATTCTATTGGTAAATCTTGGGTCCAGTCATTCATATGAAGGAAATTATAACAGCTATCACCTACTTAAGCACCATTGTTGACCAGGTACATCCTTTCATAGCAAAGGTATTCTTCTCTAGTAGTGCCTTCTTTCAGCAGAAGAATACTTGCCACACTGCCCGGAATGTTCCAGAATGTTTCGCGGAACTTCATCAGAAAGACTTCCAGGTATTTTCCTGGCGTCCAAATTCAAGAGACATCAATCCAATCGAGCATTTGTAGTTTATGTTGAAACAGCAAATCCGATCTGCAGCAGCTCAATCCAGAGATGGAAACGGGTCACGGGTCAACAATTTCTTGCGGGTCCAACAGGTCCGGTAAAGGTGTTCCTGACCCGATTTTGACCCGGTTTTATTCCCGTTTTATTTTTGAAAAGAGAAATATATTTCAAAGAAAAATGCGCGTTATGGAATTCTGTAGTCGATACTGGTGCCCACGGAGTAAATAATGATTTTCCATGCCAAAATATTGTCGTCTCTTTCTTAAAGCAAAGAAGATTTCCACCGAACGGCGTCAGACAACACACCGACTCTATATCGTCAAAAGATACTTCCTTTGCGCAACAAATATTGAAGACTCGTGCGACATTAATCACTGAAGCGATGAAAGATTTCCGTCTTTGGCACGATTTAATGATTAAAAGATGAAAAATATATATAATTAAAACCATGAGCGCTTTCGAAACAGCGGCTGCCTCTTCTTCAGATGTAATAAATAGATACACATTTAATCTATAAATAATATAGATCATTGAATGGTCTGAAGAAAACATGGAAATATATTATAGAAATAAATGGTGTAGGGTGGGGTGAACATTCAATTTTAAGTTTATATTATAACTTATAATTTACATTTTTAATAAGGGATTTCCAAACGTTATGTAACTCATAGGGGGCATGTTCATTACAACATTGCTCACCGGAGGCCTCTATATACACACTTTCTGTAATTAAAAGATCACCAGGTTTACTAGGAGTATTAATTATTTACATTACTCCAGTCGGGATTAAGATCATCTTGTATAACAGATTTGGCTAGTGATGTACAATACATGCCTGTTTTAATACTGTATTTGTGTTCTTTAATTCGTATTGCAATATTACGTTTTGTAGAACCCACATAATTAGAAGCAGCTTGTCCTGTAGTTGCCTTAACCAGAGGGATATTGTAAATACCCCACTGTCCCATTTTGCTATTCCGTTCACGATCCTTACGAACTACTGAAAATAAGTTTCGTGTTCGTGAACCAAATTTCAAGCCATATGGTTTACATAGTTGTGTTAAGGCTCTCGTTAAATGTGGATTGTATTGCATAGAGCCTACATATATGTAATTGCAGTTGGAGTTTCTTAACAGGGTAGTATGTAGGGCATATTTGACCTTGCCAAACACTTGCCTAATCAGATATTTAGGGAACTCATATTGCTCAGACAAACCAAAAATGTAGTTAACTTCTTGCTGAAATAATTCAGTAGTTGATGAATGTGAGTGAGCTCTTTTAAACAAAGAGAATAATGCTGTCAACGTATGTTGTTTAGGGTGTGATGAATAATAAGGTATTAAAACAGGTGTATGACAGGGTTTTCTATATACACAAGTGGTAATGCAATTAAGGTTATAGTCCTTACGAATAAGAATATCCAAGTAAGGTAAGCAGTTATTAGCTTCAAATTCTATCGTGAGCCTGATAGTTGGGAACATGGATGATAGTTTGTTGGCGAATGAGTACACTGCCGGACAATTGCTAAGGACTGATGACAATAGCAACGATAGCAACCATAAAATGGAAGGCAGGAAAATGTGGAAATTAGCATAAGTGCGGGATACAGTAAGACGTGTTGTGCGTATGCAAATTTTGGATTGCCGAACTTGTTCGTGACGTCATAGCGCTGATAAGAGATATAAAGGATTTGACGCGTATTGACCGTTGTTGTTCAAACGCAAAGTTGAAAGGGAAAGAATCAATTGACGAACTTGCAATTTTCAGTATGGCTTCCCGACATCACCTAGATGATTTTACGCGTGACCGTATTATTGGCAAGATTGAAGAAGGGCGAAAAATAACAGATGTTGTCAGGGAGTTCGACGTCAGACACAGTGTTGTTTCAAGGCTTTGGAAATCATTTCAAACAAATGGAGAGTGCAGAAAACTTCACCGGGGAGGTCGTGTTCGCAGTACGACACCTGCAGAAGAGCGGTACATAGTGCTATCACCAGAAAGACACCGGCGCAGCACAGCTAGTGAGGTAGCAAATCAGTTTATGGCTGCTACTGACAAGCGCATCTCCCGAAAAACTGTCGCCAGACGTTTGCATGAAGGAGGACTATACGCCCGCCGTCCTGTTGTGTGCATCCCATTGTCCAGACGTCACCGTACCGCCCATTTGCAATGGTGCCATCAACATCGCAATTGGACTGATAACGACTGGTCTGCTGTCCTTTTCTCAGATGAGAGTACATACAGTCTATCGTCTGATTGTCGACGACAACTGATCTGGCGTGATAGTGGTACTGCATATTGTCCAGCAAACATACAGGAAAGGGACCGATATCCGACATGTAGTGTCATGGTATGGGCTGGCATCATGATCAATGGCCGTACGTCCCTCTATGGGCTTCCAACTGGGACTATGACTGACCAACGATACATTAATGATGTTCTGCTTCCTCATGTTTGCATGTTCCGTGGTGCTGTCGGTGATAGATTCATTTTCATGGACGACAACGCAACATGTCATCGAACAGTCGCTGTCCAGGAGTGTCTTGAGAGAGAGGATATTCAACGCCTCGTATGACCAGCACGTTCTCCAGATCTGAATCCCATTGAAAATGTGTGGGATGCTTTGGGGAGGAGTCTTGCTGGTCGACAATGCCCTCCAATAAACAAGGACACCCTCATCCGTGCACTGACAGAGGAATGGGATAAATTGCCCCAACAGCTGCTTGATAATGTTGTGCAAAGCATGACACGACGTGTGGAATCTTTCATCGCCCTCCATGGTGGCCATATCCCGTATTGACATCTTACGCCGGAACGCCTGCGGACGGTAATTGCATTTTTTTCACGTTTACATATTCTGCACAAAATGGCCTGTTTGTCCCTTGAACACGTTCCAAAGCCTTCTGGATTTCAGAGCACAATAAATTGTCCTTCTTGTAATGTCCTGGCATTCTGACATTATTTTATTTCACTTGGCATCCAACCACACTTACTTTTTTATGCGATATATAGCCGTTTATGATCCGTCCTTAGCCATTCTCCAGCAGTGTATAAATTATCCCGGTTGTGAGGCCATGCAACCAGGATGTCGTCAACGTACCTTAAATAAAGCAACGGGCGGTGAAGGAAGGAACTAAGGACCTGATTTTCAATGTGCTGTAACAAAATTTCAGCTAGAACAGCGGACAGGAGGAGCCCATTGGGGATCCCTCCAACTGTTGATAAATGCTGTCTTTAAATTTGAAATATGAACGTTTCTTAACAAGACGAAGTGCGCTCATAATTGCATTAATTTCTGTACTCGGGATATGGGAATCAGCAAGTTTTGCCTCAACAATCTGATGTGTGGCCTCAACAGGTACATTAGGGTACAATGAGACCACATCAAGAAATGCCAAAATGAAAGGCTGCGATTGTGGCTGATGCGATGGCAGTCTTTCTATAGCCTTTGTGGAAATTTTAATAGAATAAAGTGAATCCACAGTATAAGTGGCTAGATATTGGACCAAGGCTTTTTTCTAAGGGTCTGGTAGGGCTAACATAGCCTGGCACCAGAGGACAAAAGGGAAAATTCTCTTTATGCAATTTAACCCGTCCGAACATATCAGGCACACGATAGCCGGGTGAATGCATTGAAAAACCTTCAGGAAAAGAATAAGCCTTTTTTAGTCTTTGAAGAGCCACCACTGTGGCCTGACTAGGATCACTTTGAATGTTTTTGTGTGGAATAGTGTTAATAACTTGATGCATTTTTTGGACATAGTCACAATTATTCAATAACATAATCTGATAGAATTTGTCTGCAAGCACAATAGACAAGTCATTATTATTTTTGAGTTCAACCAATTGTCTTTGCTCTTGAATAAGCTCAGGTTGTAGCATAGGGTAACAAGAGTCATGTTGTAAGGTATGGGCCATTACCACTCTGGCGTAATCCTTATGCTGTTCAGGAATACATTTAACCCTGCTTTCCACCTGGTTAATAGTGTTCAGTATGGATCATTTCTTTGGTGGATAAGAGAATTTTTGCTTTGCGTTCTTTTACAGTGCGATTGTCCAGGGCAAAGTAGAGGCAAACGCAATTCGCCTGCTTCTCAGCTGATTCACTCTCTCCGTGCGAAGTTCACTGTATGACTAAGAGTTATTTTTCACATCGCATCTTTTACATTGAGCATTCAGAGGTTTTCGATTGATGTGCTAACATCCCTTTCCCATGACATGTCATGTCGAAATTAACTCCTCATTTGTTAATATGGATGCATTCAATATAAAGAATGTTGAGAAAGGCGTCGAGGCCCACAAATACGTGCTCGTTGAAAACCATAAGGCGAAGAGTGAATGCCGGAAATTGTTTCGTCTCATTAAGGAACCAGTAAATAATTCCGTGTTGTTTGGTCCTGCTTGTTGTTCAAAATATGGAAAGTGTATAATTACAAAGAAAGATGTCGATAGTGTAATAAATGATTATGAAACCAAAAATCTAATGGACCATTTGAAAGTATGCGCACCTTAATCAAAATGTGAAGAGTGAACAATATAAATGCATTTAAAAAAAATACCTTTGTGTATTGGTAAATAATGATTCTCATTTGTAATATATTACTTCTGAATTAGGCAAATTAGTGGCCCTAAAAATGGCACTAAAATTAAGCAAGTAACTAAATTTTATTATTAAAAAAGGATTTCAGTTATTAAATGGCAAGCAGTTATTGGGATGAATATACACTGAGTGACCACTATATTATGACCACCTCCTCAGTACTTCGTTGGGCCACCTTTTGCCTTTAATGCTGCGTCGATTCTTCGTAGCATGGACTCCACGAGATGTTGATAGGTGGTTTGTGGAATCTGAGATCACTTTCCAGGAGTGTGAGATTGCAGGGTTGTGGATCCAGCTGTCTGATAGCTCGTTTAATTTCATCCCATAAATTCTCATTGGGGTTGAGATCTGGAGATTGTGGGGGCCACCTAAGCAAAGTAAACTCACCGGCATATTCTTGAAACCAATCCTGTACAATACGAGCACTATGGCAGGACGCATTATCTTGTTGAAAGTAGCCATCGCCATTGGGATAAACCATCCACATGACAGGATGCACTTGGTCTGCAACGATGCTTAGATATGATGTGACAGTCAGACGTTGATCAACACGAATTAAAGGGCCCAAAGCATGCCAGGAAAACATTCCCCAAACCATAACGTTGCCTCCACCAGCTTGAAGTGTTGTAGCAATGCATTTGGGGTCCATGCTTTCGTGCTGTTCCCGCCAAATTCTCACTCGACCATCGGCATGGTGCAACTGAAAACGTGATTCATCGGACCACATAATTTGCTTCCAATTCTCGACTGTCCAATCCTTGTGCTGCTGTGCGAACTGGAGACGTTTTTTCTTGTTAACTGCAGACAGCAAAGGTGTTCGAACAGACCTTCGGCTGCCATATCCCATCCGATGCAGTGTACGACGAACAGTGCGTGCAGAGATAATTTGAGGGGATCCTTGATTAAGATGGTCTGTAATTTGCTGCACTGTTGCCCTTCTGTTGTCTGTTACCAGTTTGGATACTCTCCGTTCCGCCCGAGCAGCCACTAGTCGATGACGACCACACGTTGCACGTAGAGACCCAGTTTTTTGGCTGACAGTCCAGTCTTTGAACACTTTAACAACAGCTGCTCTGAAACATTTCACGAATGCGGCGGTTTCGGTGATACGCGCTCCATTGCTGAGAGCTCCTACAATCATCCCACGTTGAAAGTCCTTCAAATCACTTTTTTTACCCATCTCGTCACCCAAAAATCACTTTTACTATGCTGTCGCGAGCACTAAGCTTTCCCTTTTTATACTAGCCTCGCCCTCTGGCGGCAACAGCGTACAGCCATAGCTTATTTGCTTAAAACTGTCATATGGTCATAATAAAGTGGCCACTCAGTGCATATATTACGTTTATATATGTGTAAATTGAGTTTCAAATTTACAGTTCAAAGCAGATTTGTCCGGGTGAGTTACGGGTCCCTATCGGGTCGTGTCCAAAATTTTTGACCCGGTTCCAACTCTGCTCAATCACATAACTTACGAGAGTTACATGATTTGCAGATAACGAGCTGGTACCAGATACTAGAGGACACTTGCAGAAATCTTGTATTTCGCATGCCTCGCCGGGTAAGAGCTGTTTTGGAGGCACGTGGAAGACCAACATCATATTAGGCAGGTGGTCGTAATGTTTTATGTCTTCGGTGTATGTCAAGCAAGCGCTACATCGAAAAAGAAATTAATAGACATATAAAAATTAGCTGAAATGCAGAATACAATTTTAATGAGAATTTTTTCATTATGTCTTCCAAGAAAAGTGTTTAATCGATGCACACTTTCTTTTCATACGCATCAAAGGCATGTACCTTAATAGCAACGACATACAGATGATGTGGACAACTGAAAGAAGTACAGAGCGATATTCGGTTGCTATAACTGAGGAAGACAGGAAGAATAACTTAGAGATCATCGTGTTTAAAGTGAAAACCCACAAATGGCAATGGGCTGGATAAATTTGTAGAAAAACTGGACACCTTTGGCAAGCTACAATCTAGATTAGATACCAAGGAGCAAGAAAAGACCCAGAAGATGGCCACGTGGAAAATGCATGGGTGATATTCAGAATCATGCCTGATTTTCATGGAAGAGAATTGCTTAAGATAGATGAAAGAGACTTGGGGAGGCCTTTACCGAGTAGTGGAGTGATAATGATTGATGCTGATGATTTTCATTAAAATCTACACTTTTTGCCAGCTGCCTGTTGTTACTGACATTTGATCAAGTAGATCATGTGTCACATTTTTAACGGCGTGCCGAAAGCAATCAAAAAATTTTGAGATGCTGTAAGAGACGTTCGTCTTAGCAGCAATGTAGCAGTAACTAATTCGCTTCAGAACCTGTTTGAATGATCTCCGTTGAAATTTTCGTTGCAATTATGAGCATCACTGAAGAAGATTTATCGTCACTTGGAGATCTTCCTGTTATTTACCGTACTCCTATAACACCTCAACATTCATAATATACTTATATGAGTAAGAGTTGGAAAACGTGATCAGACTGACTGCAAGAATTATCGTGGTATTAGCCTACTAAGTGTGCCAGGGAAAGTGTTTGGTAAGGTCGTTATTGAAAAAGTACGGGGTCTTACATCAGTGAAAGTGTTGGATGTTCAGAGTGGGTTTATGCCTGGTGAAGGCTGCACTAACCAAAGTTTTGCATTACGCATGATGATTGGACTGCCTTCATAGATTTAGAGAAGGCTTACGACCGATCAAATAGGACACTTTCGTGGAAGGTATTGAATGAATATGATATTACTGGGAATCTACTTAATAGTGTAAAAGCCCTGTATGCTGGAAGTAGAGGTTGTGTACGAGTGAATGGTGTTTTATCAAAATGGTTTTCTATTGGTGCAGGAGTCAGACAAGGTTGTGTAATATCACCATGGCTGTTCAATATACACTGGCGGAAAGTGAAAAAAGAACACCAAGAAGGAATTGGCGGACGATCATGAAATTTACATATGTTAATGGGGTCGAGTTTACGTAGGTGTGATGTTAATTTCGGGACCAACCGGTGAGCTCTTACGCCACAGCACGGCATAATATGCAAATTACCGTCGGTGGTATTTAAGGAGTATGGCGAAGTGAATGTAATCAGTCGTCGGCGTACGGACACGTGCGAAGACCCTGAAGAAGCTGCAATGCCTGAACATGGAAGACGTGTACGATTTCAGCAGTTATCGGACTTTGAGCGAGGTCGTCTAGTCGGACTCCGCGAGGCCGGGTGGTCGTATCGTCGTATTGCGGAGCGAATTGGACGGGAAGTATCGGTGGTGGTACGATGGTGGCGTAGATGGTCCGAGGAACATTCCCACACGACAAGACGTGGAACCGGGAGTCACAGACGGACTGATGAGCGGACCAATCGACGCATAAGAAGAGCGCCGTTGTCAAGCAGAACATCCACTGCGACGCAAATCTGAGCTGCTGTTGCACCTGAGGTGACTGTGCAAACAATCCGCAACCGTCTACTGGATGCAGGACTACGTGCACGTGTGCCTCTGGCATGTGTACCTCTGACTCCAGCCCACCATCAGGAACGGCTGCAGTGGTGTCGCCAACGTCTGCACTGGAGAACGCAATGGCGATCTGTCGTGTTCAGCGATGAAAGCAGATTCTGCTTGGGAGCCTCCGATGGCCGTATGCGTGTTCGCAGACGCACAGGGGAGCGTCTCCATCCTTCTTGCATCCGCCAGCGACACACAGGGCCTACACCTGGTCTCCTGGTGTGGGGAGTGATCAGCTATCGCTCCCGTACACAACTAGTGTTTGTACCGGGTACGTTAAACAGCACATCCTACATCAACAACATCATTCAGCCCGTTGTTGTGCCTTTTGTAAGGTCGGTCCATCGTAGTGTTTTCCAGCAAGATAACGCACGCCCACACACGGCACGTGAAAAGCAACATGCACTTCAGGGTGTGAGACAACTTCCATGGCCTGCACGTTCACCGGATTTGTCCCCCATTGAGCACGTGTGGGATTTTATGGGACAACGACTTATCCGGTCTCCACGGCCAGCCACGACCATCCCCGATTTACGCGTCCAGGTTGAGGACGCTTGAAACTCAATACCCCAAACTTACATCCAACATCTGTACGACAGACTCCATGTCAGAATTGCACAGTGTGACGCAGTTCATGGCGGTTCAACCTCGTACTAACCATGTTACATGGAAATGCTTTTTTTCAGTTTACCAGCAAATACAGCTGCATTTTGCCATAATGTTTTGATCACGTTATCCTCTGTATTCCGTTATTATGCTGTATAAATTTCGTTGATATCAGACGTCTCCTTCTTGGTGTTCTTTTTTCACTTTCCGCCAGTGTATTTATAGATGCATGTATGCGTGATGCCAAAATAGATAATATTGCTTTATGTCATGGTGATATCCCTGTGTGCAGATTGCTGTATGCTGATGACACTGTCCTGTTGGCAGAGAGCAAAACTGAGTTGTAGAGTATGTTGTCCCAGATGTACAAAGTTTGCATAAAATTCAAACTGAGTATAAATTAGGGGAAACCCAAAGTTATGGTTTTTGAGAGAGGAACTGGTAGCACTGAATGTAATGTAAGTTTAAATGGCACAGTAATTGACCAGGTGAGCAGTTTGTATATTCAGGAAGCATGTTTGACAGAGAGAACAAATTGGATGGTGAAATCAGCAGGCGAGTGAATTCTTCATTGAAAGTCATGGCTGCTCTGGGAGGCTTTCACAAGAATGATGGGTTCTCACGTGAGTCCCACATGGCTGTGTATGAAAGTATAATTGTTCCTACCCTGATTTATGGCGGTAAAACCTGGGTACTACAGAAGAAAAATAGGTGTCATTTGCACTGCGGCCGTAGGCCTGTTTCCGCCCAGCAATGCATCCACGCATCATAGGCTCTATTGGTAATCGGTGTATGTACGTTCGGGCGTCTATACGTGATGCATCAGGAATCTTGATTCATGTGACCAGGCCCCTTTCTTCCAATCATTCACGGTCCAATCTCGATGATCTTGGGCCCATTTCATGCGTTGTTGGCGATGACGTGCAGTGAGCATGGGGACCCGGCTAGGGTCTTCGGCTACGTAGGCCCATGCGCGGAAGGCTGCGATGTACTGTCTGCTGTGACACATTGCCCTGATCTTCACTGTTGTAGCTGCTGGTGATTTGTGGCACTGTGGCAGCGCGGTCGCTGTGAACAATGCTCGACAGTCTCCGCTCCCCTTCTGGCATCATTGTGCTGCGGACAACTCACGGCTGGGTGATGGTTTGTCGTTTGGCCACCTGTGCACCACTTTTGATACGTACTCGCTACAGCGGCACGTGAATAACCCATAAGCCGCACAATTTGTCCTTTATCAAACTCCGATAAATCTGCAGCTTTTATCATTCTGACTCCGAACACACTACTAACAGAAAGCCCGTTCTCTGGTTGCATATATTATACTGCTCTGTGAAATTCAACTGCGCCACCGTTCGGTCTGTAGGCGCGCTCATTTCTCTACGTTGGGGGTGGCCAGAATGTAATGGCTCACCGGTGGATATATAGGCTTTACGTTTATAATGGAGGTTCCACTGTCCTTGTAGTTTTGTATCCGAAGAAACAGCTAAAATTTCTTTCCTCCTTTGAAAGTATTTGATATTAAAACTATATTTATATTATTCGCAATTAAAACATGCTGGCGGCCTTACTTCAATCTCGATGGCAACTAAAGAATCGGATTTCCCATTTTTCTAGCAAAATGCCAAACTCTTGTCCTGGGTTGAACTTTTAGTGTATGAAGAGTCGATTTAACAATATTAGCTTGGCTTCAGGACGGGGAAGAGTTTTTGGCGCAGCACACACTGATGCTTGGCTTCACTCCAAGCTCTCACGCAACCAAAATAGTGGCAATGAAGTTTAAAACTAGATCCTGCTTTCTTCACTTTTTCTGAATCAAAACACTGAAGAAGTTACAATTTCAAAGCAATCACCCTTTAAATGTTCATTATAAGCGTGCTTCGATAAATAATTAATTTCTTAGCTCTTTCTGATTTAATTTAGATTCTTTCTTTTAACACTTATCACAAACTTTCGTAGAATTATTCCTGACAAGGCATTTAATACCTGATTTAAAGAACGCATCCCAACTCGCCGTGTGATCAGAGGCGCAGGTTTCTGAGACACTGGTGTTCCCGATGTGGAATGGATGATTTTTTTTTTTTTTTTTTTTTTTTTGTTATTTAATTTAAAAGAAGTGGTGCGAATTCACGGAAAATTCATGAAAACAACATGCAGCAAAGTTACCGGTATGTGCCCGTCTTTTAACGAAATTTCAGGTTTTTACGTTTTCCAACCATAGGTTGAAGAAGCGTATGTGCTCCAGCTTTGTCTGTCTGTCCGTCCGTCCATCTGACTGTTCGTCCGCACAATAACTCGCGTAGAAATGTTCGATTTCGATGAAATTTTAATATGTGGTACGGGACCACCTGAGGATGAACTCTATTGAAAATGGGCGAAATGGGGTTAAAGGCCAGGACACAGGAGCGGGATCCATTCCTTCGCCCTTATGCGTTGTAACTTACGTAAAAATGCTTCGATTGAGACAAACCTTTATCATGTTGTTCCGGAAGTTTACGTAACCGGTTATGTTGAATGTCATCGAAATGAGATCAAAGGTCAGGGCATAGGAGCAAGATTTATTCTACAGCCATTATCCTCATAACTTGAGTAATAATTTGAGTAATGATTTCTGGTATGTTGGAAAGCGTATCATAATCAATGCATTGCATAATTTTACTAACTTTCTCGTTTCTTCTAACTTCCGTATTTTGACAGATTTTCTGTTGTCAGCAATTTTGTTTATTTCAGAAAAATCCATTTCGGGTTTTTTCCATATTTTATATACTGGTCCCGGACGATTCGTCCAACGACAATTGGTCCAATGCCGATTCGTCGAAAGGGACAATTGGTCCAATGCCGATTGGTCCAATGTCCGATTCGTCCAATGGTACGATTGGTCCAATGCCGATTCGTTCAATGGCACGATTGGTCCAACGCCGATTCGTCCAATGGTATCATCTTACCAACGGTAAACTGTTTTATTTTCCCAGAAAGGAATAATGATTTAAATTATTCTGCTCATTATATCCTTTTGAAAGATCATTTCCGTATATTTGGTAATTGTAAACATTTTACATAAACCTGGTAAAAGGCACTCAATGGAGCATTTCTCAGCTATTTGCAAAGCACCTAGGTGCGGGCCTGTTTAAAATATTTTAAGTTACAACCTAGATATTTGGTATTTGTAAGCCTTTTATAAAACCTTATAAAAGGCACTCATCGTATCATTTCTCATGTCTTTACAAGGCACCTAGGCCGTGGGCCTTTTTAGAAGATTTTCAGTTACAACCTAGATACTCGGTTTTTGTAAACCTTTTATAAAACCTTACAAAAGGTACTCATCATATAATTTCTCATGTCTTTACAAGGCACCTAGGCCGCAGGCCTTTTAACACTTTATATTCTACTGATGTCATATTCTAACGTTTACATATTAAGTAAAGTTAAAAATACTAGCATAACATTAGTAAGTTTTCTTGATAGGTAAACGTTATGAATCTGACAACGGTAGGATAAAAATTGTCAAAAAGGCATAGGCCTAGGGCCTGTGAATTAATATTTCGTGCTTAAGAAAAAACGCAATATTAACTTGTTTGATAGGCAAACGTTATGAATATGACATCGGTAGAATAAAAAATGTTAAAAAGGTCTAGGTCAAGGGCCTATGAATTAATATTTCATATTTAAGTAGAAGCACAATATTAGTAACTTGATTTAATATGTAAACGTTATGAATCTGGCATCGGTAGAATTAAAACTGTTAAAAAAGCCTAGGCCTAGAGCATATAAATTAATATTTCGTGCTTAAGTAAAAGCACAATATTATTAACTTGATTTAATATGTAAACGTTATGAATCTGACATCGGTAGAATTAAAACTGTTAAAAAAGCCTAGGCCTAGAGCATATGAATTAATATTTCGTGCTTAAGTAAAAGCGCAATATTATTAACTTGATTTAATACGTAAACGTTATGGATATGACATCGGTAGAATATAAACTGTTAAAAATGCCTTGGCCTAGAGCCTATGAATTAATATTCCGTGCTTAAGTAAAAACGCAATATTATTAACTTGATTTATTATGTAAACATTGCTAATCTGACATCGGAAGAATAAAAACTGTTAAAAAGGCCTAGGTCTTAGGAATTAATATTTCGTGCTTAAGTAAAAGCGCAATATTATTAACTTGATTTATTATGTAAACATTGCTAATCTGACATCGGTAGAATAAAAACTGTTAAAAAGGCCTAGGCCTAGGCTTTAGGAATTAATATTTCGTGCTTAAGTAAAAGCGCAATATTATTAACTTGATTTAATATGTAAACGTTATGAATATGACATCGCTAGAATAAAAACTGTTGAAAAGGCCTCTGTCCGAACCCTACCAGAACGTTTCCATTGGCCAGTTGGCGGAACCCCACTGCATGCTACAAACAGAAACGGAAAACTAGTATTTTATATTATTCCATGCAAAAGAGAAACATTGAAGTTGATTGAACGGCTCGTACATCAGTAACTTCATACGGCAGCAAGGACAGTATAACAAAAAAAAAAACGCGATTCCGAAAAAAAAAAAAAAAATCTGTAACCACAATATTACGCATGAAATGTAACATTATTTTATATTCTTTGTACTACCGGTACTTTCGTATAACATCGGAGATAAAATCAGAACAGCTGAGATTTTTATAACACGAGTAGCACTTCAGACAGATAGCACGGAATTGGACCAATCGTACCATTGGACGAATCGGCATTGGACCAATCGCCGTTGGACGAATCGTACCAGACCCTTTAATATACAGAAATTCCACAAAATTTTCATTCATCTTTGACATTTGTAGATCCTTTCCGTTTGCACCTGGTGGGTACCGAACCAACCTGGTGTTCAACTGGAGATGCACGAATGACATCATCCCGGTTAAGTCGTTTCATCCAATGTCACATAAATTGGCTGCCATACGATTCCTTGTGCGCAAGGCCATTACTCACTCTTCAAATACCAAAATCAAAAAATTGGAATTTACAAAGGCTTGTGAGATAGCTAGAACTTATGGATATAGTGACTCCCTTGTACATAGCATTTTTCGTCAATTATTGCATGCACGTGACATCCCCTTATCGAGGGAGCCCACAAGAAGTGAGTATGTGAGATCAATTGATTTTGTACCGTGTTTGGTCAACATTTATAATAACGTGTGTAAACCGCATGGAATCGGCTTTAAGGTCAAAACACGAAACGTTTCTCAAAACATTAGGAAAGATCGAGACCCAATGCATCAAAACAATAGATTTGGTGTATATAGCATTCCACTCAAAGCGACTGACCCTTGTGGGTTGACCAAGAGTACATTGGTTCCACTTCAAGATCTTTGAATACCAGAGTGAAGGAACACATGTACAATATCCGAGTGGGTGCCAAAAAAACAACCGCTCTCTCCCGATTAGTTGACTGTGGAACACATATGCCAATCTGGACAGAAGCGGACGTCCTCGCCACGCGAAGTAAGAGCTCTCAATTAACATTTACTGAAAGTCTATTTATTGCATGGAAGTGGCGGGCCATCTGTGTTGTAATGACTCCATTCCGTATTTCATACATAGACCTTGGACGTTTTTGTTTACGGATAAAAGTGTACATACCTGTCCAATTGAATAGGTTCCTACTTAATCATATTTGAATCGTAATCATATGTTCGCAATTGCGTCACATGTGATATTATAAAATTTTCTGTATCCAGCCCACATTACCTCTTTTTATGTATCTGATGATGGACCCCAGTGCTAGGTGTCCGACAGATCTTATACTTTCTTTTACGCTCAGGTTATATTTTTATTAAGCAGAACTGGAGGTTCCACAGTGAGCCCTAGTGTATATCGTGCATAGACGGAGCTATTTTATTATTGTAATGCAGATGCACGTTCTACCATTCAACCAGAAAGCCACGTAAAACGCCGTCACGTATCAGGCAGAACTCTAATCGTTTTTTTACTGTTAATGAGGGTGAACTAGTAATTTTATTTTCTATTGGAGCCCATCATTTCTCTGAATAGGTTCATAACAATAATATATATTTTTCCTGTAGGAGGACTTTCACAAATTATGTACTTTTTTCATTGCGATTTTTCAAAGCAACAGAATGCTTTGGAACACAAGATCTTTTTAAACTGTTTATGACTTTCAATTAACTTTAAGAAAAAGCGCAATGTACTGTTTTATAGTATTATTTAACGAAACCCTTAAATATGAAATTTGCTCTTGATAGCTAAATAAACTTAAATATAAATAAATTCTTGATTATATTTATCAAGAGTAAATTTCATTAAATATGAAATTTACTCTTCACTTATATAATAGCTTTTGTTCTAAGGGGTCCATAGACTGATACATAGACATCATACAATCACCTGTACAATAATTTAAGTACCTGGGTCTTACGATAACACAATACAATAGCTGGTGTACCAAATTGGGGACAGGGGAATAAATATCTGGTGCCACAATAATCAAAATTTCATGGAAAGGAATATCAAAAAATTTTAAAAGTTCATAATTATTAATTATTTTTTTATATCAAAATTTCAAAATTCCATGGAGCAAATTTCATGGGAACGATTATCTGGTGACGCAATAATAAAAAATTTAAAATTTCATGCCCTATGCTACCCACGAATTCCGATCTCGCTACAGAACTGCAGAACAGACTATTGAAATTTAATAGTTAATCGAACCTCAAGCACTCCTGCGGATCGCACTTATTACCAGAAATTTTTCGTCATATAAATAGGGAAAGAGTGAGAACAGAATTTGTTCGCTAATATACGAAAGGAATTCTGGGAAATGTTTCTGAGAATTCAGAATTTTTCCGGAATACGGAAAATCTGTGTTTCTTCCGTCATTACACGGAAAAGGTTGTATCCATGCTTCGTTATTCAATGAATACAATGAACACAAATCATTCATCGGCTCGTGAATTTTAGAAAATATTTTACAGTAGCACTGACTCTGTCTATTTACTGGAGCCAGTGGCCCTACATTAGGGACAAGCAACTGCTTATAACCCTCAGAGTTGCCCATGACGGTCGTTCAAGCACGAAAAGAAAAAATTAAAGAAGAAAACAGCTTCTCATTTCATTCGGAATCGTTTAGAACGATGGAAGAAAGTTTTGAAAGAAGAATTATATATTATCATGTTTTTCAAAACTTTTATATCTATCATTTTGAGCATTACCGACCTTAATTCGAACGTTAGCATGAATTCTCACAATATGTTCATCACTAACTTTTAGTGTGTATTCTACTGCATTGTTGTGAAGGTATGCGGAGTGTTGCACTTCAAATCTCATGCTGTTCGACACGTTTCGTTTTATACCTCACTGCTGGATGCTCTGAAGATTTCACTACTAGTTATTCTGTGCGAGACTGAATCATTGTTTTTCGCAGACTCTAATATGTGGACCAATGTAATTTTTTCGGAAAATAATTCCAGATCTAACATTTACCACCTTCTGCAATGGATTTCTCAGGTTTCATCGGGGTTCGATGGCCTAGAAGTCGAAACTATTGCTTTATAGGGAATACCTGCTTGAACCGGTGATAGTTTTGTTTTATTTTCACTTAATTTTTTTTCGGGGATTAAAAGACCACCATTAGCTGCTCTAGGGGCTCTCTCTCTCCTGGAACCAGTTGCCCCAAATTAGTCGTCCTTCACTAATTTGGGGCAACTGGTTCCAGGAGAGAGAGAGAGAGATAGAGAGAGAGAGAGAGAGAGAGAGAGAGAGAGAGAGCGAGATAGAGAGAGAGAGAGAGAGAGAGAGAGAGCGAGATAGAGAGAGAGAGAGAGAGAGAGAGAGAGAGAGAGCGAGAGAGAGAGAGAGAGAGCCAGCGCTACCCTGCAAGATGATATTCTAATTTTAAACCGATTAAATTTCCGTGTGCCACGCTCACCAAGGCCAAAATGTGAACTATTTGATATGCCATTTTGCAGGACTGAAGTTGGGAAAAATCCTCCCTTGTGCAAAACTTTACAATTCACTTGAAGAATGTCCGGGTATTTTTAATGTATGTTATGATTTCTTTCGTAAAGCACGCAATTATCACTTCTAATGCACTGAAATGTAAACGCACACTGATGTTATATCAATCTCTGTGAATATATCTACAGTCTGTAGGGATGCACTTGCAAATAAAAAAGTATACCGCCGATGTCTAATCAGGGGCTCGAACCCGACTTTTCTCGGGCGAATGATTCAAAGTCCGCGCCTATCCCAGCAGGATGGCTATTTTGTATTACAAATAGTTTCTTTTTAACTCCAAATTTGACGAAGTAACTGAGTCGGTTACGATATTGAAGTCCAGAAACACCATGTAATTTCTCATTTTCATGTGTTATGATGAAAAATTGTCTACTGAAGCTGCTGCTTTAAAAAATATAGTTGGAGTACATGGTGATAGATTCCACGTTTGCACAAAAGATAACATTTTTAAGGACAGGAAATGTTTAACTGTATGGCACAGAGAAATATTGTCTGAAGTTATATGATATGCAACACATCCGCTCTAGTAAGAAAAAAAAGGCGTCTGCATTGTTTTTATACTTTAAAAGCATTTCACGATAAATAGTCTCATTAAAGCTTAACAAATTTTGTAGCAATCATTTGGCTGTATTGCCTATCCCATCTTCTTAGAGAAAAATACTGACGACGAAACATGTTGCGACCTTTTATACGCCAGATACGGGAGGAGTTAAGGTGGTTCCACTTAAAAACTCTGCCCTATGTTTCCGATGGTAAAAATTTCTGTAGATATTTTCTTAGCTGTTAATAAATTCTCAAGCATGAAAATTTGCACATCGATTAAAATAACTTGAAATTATAGCATGGCATACTTAACATTTCCTAAAACTTAAGCATAATTATATTAAAAAATAATAATTTTTCCTTTGGGTGATGTTGAGATCTGCTAATAGATGGCGCGACATGTACGCTGATGACGTCAATAAACGAACAAATGTTTGATGGCTTGTTCGGAACTAGGTGAAAAATCCGTCAATAATGACAGGGAAAAATACGCTATGTACAGTATTTTTTTAGTAACTAGCTATTCTTTTTTTTTTTTTTTTGTGATGCCCAAATGTGAACTTATGTTTCATGAACATTACAAAAAAAAATGTATAATGGTTGACGGAGGGATTCGACAGTTAAGACAGTCAAGCGCTTTTTCCACTGCGCCACCAAAGTGGAACAAAGTTCAAACGCACATACAAAGGAAATTATATTACTCGTGATTAGGAATTAGCAGTACGTACAGTACGGCTGATTTTTTTTTCAATAATTTTATTGATTTTCGGATTAAAATCAAAAGTTTGAGTCCATTTATGCGATAATCTGGAATGATTTGAGTCACTTAGATTAAACGTTGTGTTTTTAATGTTTTTCCAATAATTTAGCTGAAAATGCCAACAGAACTATAGGTACTGCTGATTTCTAATCACAAACGATATAATTTCCTTCGTCTGACTGTTTGAAAGTTTGTCCCATTTTGGTGGCGCAGTGGAAAGAGAGCTTGACTGTTTTAATTATGCGATCCCTGTCTCAACCAGTATACTATTTTTTTATTGTTGCAATGTTCATGAAACATACTTTCATATTTGGATAGCACAAACAAAAAGAATACATGGTTATTAAAAAATACGCTACATATCTTATTTTCCGCCGTCATTTTTTCGGGCTTCACCTAGTTCCGAAATAAACCATCAAACATTTGTTTGTCCACTGATGTCATCAATGTACATGTTACGCCATCTATCAGCAGGTCTCAAATTACCCAAGGAAAAATTAATGATTTTTAATATAATTATGCCTACGTTTTAGAAAATATTAAGTACCCCATGCTGTAATTTAAAGTTATCTTTATCGATGTGCAAATATACAACCCTGGGAATGCACCAATTGCTAAAAAAAATATTTACAGAAATGCTAACCATTGGAGACACAGGGAAGAATTTTTAGGTGGAACCACTTTAAAGTCGCATAATTAAAAAAATAAAATTCAGAAAACAGGAAAACATTATGATTGCTCCCTGGTTTATAAAACGTACCATTCTAAGCAATAAAACATCAGTAGGAGTTTTATCACAAGAGTTTTTTCACTCTTTTTTTGTGGTAAGTGCACGAAAAACTTTGATCATGTTATATTTGTTAAATAAGACAGCGGTTGATACGCCAAGTAACTTAAAATAAGTTATAGCATCTGTCCGTTTATTGGCGTAAGGAATTAAACAAACACATTTGCCAAGCTTTCACTCATCAACGAATTGGTTTTTCATGGCTCACAATACTGAATACTGAAATTTGTAATTTAAATATAATTCTTTACACCAAGGAACGGAGGTTTACTATAGTTTGTTATATTTGTTATTTATTATTTATAAGGCAGCATTTCAACGATTACATGAAATTGCAAAGCTGTTTCCTACGCATCAAAATGAGTCACCCTGTGAAAATATTTATCCTTCAAATTAGTATTTATATTGACAAACACAACAGAAGCCTTAGCAAACTCGATAGCGCAAAAGGATTCACCAGGAACGCTCGGAGATTTGAGGTTACAGTCCCCACTTAATCTCCCTAATGCTTTTTTCCCTCCCTTCAGAAATCGTCCTGCGTACGTGGTGATGTGTCATAAAACATCTGGAATAATCATTCATTCAGTGATGAATTGCAACCCATCTGAAGTTCTGTATGACGAACTCAGTGCAAATCTCATATTTTTAAGCAAATTACGAAATTGCAGTGAGCTGTTTCTGCAAACGAGTTTCGTGTCGATCACCTGCCGATTGAAATACTGTACTCAATTCGTGTTTCTGTGGAATTTAGCTCTGCTTTTTTTCCCTGGATATGTCAGCATATTTTTTCTTTTTCCATGAACTCCACAGATGAACCTGTTAATCAATAGGAATTTATTTGATTACATTAAAACGAATCCAGTTTTTTTCTTTGATTGACAATACATTGATACATGCTATCCTATTCTTCTGTTAGTATCCCTTTGTTTATGGATTGATGCGTGATTTAAAATAATGCTTTTATAAAGAGATAAAACGGAGAAGATTAAATTCTTCTGAAAGTTCTGGTAAACTTACAAATTATACAGTAGTTAATGTTGCGAGATTAAAGAGAGACACATCGATTTCCTAATTATAAGGTTTTTCGTGAAATTTAGTTTCAATGAAAAAAAACGCACTACTGAAGGAATTTTTCATTTGCTTTTAAATAGCCGTTCATTAAGTTCATTTCTTTATGTTTCAGCGCAATTACAATTCCATGGTTCTGAATTCAATCACGTGTTTCTCAGCAGAGCCTCTGCCTCATAAAGCTCCGAAACTCACCCGTCAAAGAAACTGATGGAGATAAATTTGGGCTCATGACCTTAAGCAATGTTTTCATTATTGTACAACATGGTTTTATTATTGAATTGTTCTTCGAATGACTATGGGAAGGAATGTTTCAGAGGCATCTCTCTGTGTTTAAATCTTTTTTTGCTTTTCCTTCTATTCTTTGTGTGTGCGTATGCTGTGAAAACACAAGTTTGACAGCGACGGGCATCGAAGCCGTGTCCCCTCACTCCGGAGTAAGTCTCTCTCCCAACTGAGCTACGCGGACAGAATGTCTCGCTGCAGATTTGTCGTCTTGACATATGTTTTCACCTCTGCAGTAGGTTGCAGTGTGTGTGTATCTGGGGGGTGTCTCTAATAAGAATTATTTTAAAAATTCATTTCAGAAAATTGTTTAAATACGTACTATATGAATCAGTAATGCTTCCCTAGCAGCACTGAAGGTTTCTTGATATTTCAAGACGACAGCAATCCCCAGATTCTACATTTGTCCAAAAAACTAACGAACATTGATTCTACCGCATAAGGTGTGTCGATAAAGTTCTGCACACGCATGGTAGAAATGAACAACCGAGTAATATTTAAGTAAACTTACTTTACTGGCCTTCAAAGCACCTCCTTGCCCTCGGAGAAAATGCGCTTTTGGCATCCCTCGTATAACTACCGGAAACTGTGAAAAAGTTCTCCTTCGTTTTCGCCTGCAGTTAGGGTCGATACGTCCAACTGAATATCCGTAATGTCCTCAAATCTGCTACCTTTCAGCGTTAGTTTTAGTCGGAGAAACAAAAGTAGTCAGACAGTACCAGAGCAGGCGAATACGGTGGACGATTCAACGCAGTGACGGCTCTCTCGGAATTTCAGAATTTAATATTGTGTTTTTACACCAGTTTTACCCACTAACGACGTGCACCCACATCAACTGCCGCGACACACTCTCTGTATAAAACCCTTTCTCACAGCTCCGTGATGGTTGTGTATATGTTCGCTCAGGTACTTGACTGCATCGTGGAAGTTACCGCACCTTTCACAACTTTTTTCTTTTACTCTTTACGAGAGCATTCATGGAAACTTCATCGGCACATATTGTATGTTTATTACTTATATGACTTCATAGGTTATATTTTTTTATAAATGGAAGAAACAATAATCACAGTTTTATATTCACTTTTCAGAAACAATAATCACAGTTTTATATTCACTTTTCAGTTTTTACAAATTGGAATATTTTTAAATCGTTGGTCTTCTTGAATGAAGTATAGCTGACGAACCACTGAAATGACACTTTTTGCTAAGCCTCACTTTTCATGATTAGTTGGACGGAAAAGCAGATGATCATGTGCGCAAAAACAGAGAATACTGTGATTTGTATGAAAGCATACTCGTGTATCTTAACCCAATGTTTGCATTGGCAGTAATGCGAATAAACAGTTGGATTACACAGGAGAGCGTCTCACAAATTACAAAATGTTCTGATTTAAATAGAACAGAAACTTTTCTATCAACAAGGCCATCCTTAAAATGAAGTTATAGCAGGCGGCTTTCTTCTGGGTTTAAGACTTAACTGCTAAGAAAGAAATCAACATAAGTGAATTAAACGTGCATGTAAACTGAGAGTAAGTTTTCTAGATTTGAGAAAGAAATTCCTACTATTTTTTTTTATTTTGTTCAACAAAGCTATGAACCATTCTCTGATTCTTGCCTATAGTGGTCAGAGGTGCTGGCTTCTGGAAAATTGCTCGCGTCGGTTCCGAACCCATATCCCGGATGGGGCTGGCTTTGCCCCCTCTCGGGAATCAATGCCCCTAAACCAGAGTAGATGGACTGCCTATGGTCCTAGACACCACTTTAGCTTAAAACTCCGAAATAAATACACAAACAAGAAATAGATAAAACATCTCCCGCCTCATAATCTTAGGAAAACTGGCGTATAAGTTATATGTAGTCAGTGTGACGGATGCGTATTATTCACAGAGAGTGTTTGGAATCTCATAGAAAGCCAGAGCAGTATTTAAAGAAAAACTTAATATTCTCAGCATTTGACTCTCAATTAACATTCCTTCTCTTATTTTAAAATTTTAAAATTATGTAAGTTTGATGAAAACTAATAAAAATATTTTAAAAAATTAATAAACAGTACTTCAGGCTAAAAATCAAGTTTTAAACTGCTCATTAAAATATTGAAGATGCTCTATCCTGGTTGTTTTTATTTTGTCGGTTTACAGATAAGGCATTTTTTGTTTTTCGAATTTCATCACTGATCAGATTTCAACACTGAGGTAAGAATTATAAGTATGGCTGGGGCGTATATAGAATTTTCTTTTGGGGGAGCCAACGAAAAATGGAAGTTTTTGAAATCCACCAGAATAAAAATTAAATGTTAATGAAAAATAGAAGAAAATATTAAAGCATTTTTTTCTAATGTAAGTTGATGCAGTCGCATGTTAACCAAAAACTTCTAAAAAAACACACTTGGGGGGGGGGGCAAGGCCTCATTGATCCCTACTCTAAATATGCCTTCAAGTATAGCATTAATATCTTACATTTACGGATCTTCAAATAGAATTTTACCAAGGACACCATTTAAATGTTTAAAATTTATGCATGTAGCACATTGTGTCCGCTCTTTTTCTTTTCATTTCTTATCCGACAGAAACATTCACACACCCAAACCGGGACGCTAAAGAGAATTCTTTTACCTTGACTAATTTGATACAACTCTATTTGATAATATATCGCACAAAGTAATAAGTGTGTGAAAGGGAAATTTTAAGAAATAATATTTGTAGTTCGAACAAGTGAGAACAACATTTGACATAGTTTATGTTCGAGAACATGATAAATTCCTTTTGGATGACCGATTGGTTTTATTCTTTCAAACGAAATGAGTTACTCCTTTTGTAATATTTCTTCATGAACCTAAAAATACATATTGACGCCGGAAACATCCTTTAACAAATGAGAAGCTAATAAAATTAAACACGATTGTAAATGAATTATGAATTACCATAGAAATGAAAGGAATGTAGTGATTTCATGCAACATGTTACCGCTTTTTACAGATAATTTTTGGTGCTGAACTATGATCTAACGAAATTCGCAAAATACAGCGGCATTGCATTCCATTGACACTACTGAAAGCAAAGAAATTGAATTTTAAATAACTTTATGATAAAGAACTCTGAACCACATCAGAGATGACAGATAGCAAATAAAAACGTAATTTAATTAAATATTCGCTACTGAATCATGCATACAGCTAGAAACAAAGTGAAAGAACGAAAATATTTTCAAGTAATACAATGCATACTATTACGTATTTGATCCAGAACATTTTTGGCATCGAAATGATCTTAAGAATATCGCGAAATGCAGCATTCCTACGGTTCGTTGGTATACTGAAAAATAAATACAGTTAAAATAACTTTATGTTTGAGAAATCTAAATGACATCAGTGCGAACGGGTAGCCAACGTGAAATCAATTAGGTATTCGCTACTGAATTATACGCACAGCCGAAAAATGAGAGGAACGAAATGATTTCATATAACCTATTAGGGATGTTACGTATCTTATACAGATTATTTCTGGTGCTGAAATGATCTGCTAAGCATTCTTTTAATTCGCTGATGTATTGAAAATAAGTGTATTAGAATGCTGTGTAATTGAAAGCGCTGAGTGACATCGCAAATGATATTTATCAGATGAAATAATGATAAATTTTAACATGAATTCTTTCCAGAACGGAGAAAAAAAAAAAAAAAAAAAGTGATTTCCTAAAATCGTTTGTCATGAACGTATCTGGAGTAGTTAAATAACGGTTTGATGAAAATTACCGCATCCCTGAACTCGAAGAAATGCAGCGATCGCTCTCTGTCATCAGTTTCATTTAAAAACACACAAAACTGCTATATTAGCGAAGAACCGCTTACCATCGGTGGGGACCTTGCTGCGCCGTCGTCAGCCGGGAGAAATTCATGAGCACGGTGATCCGAGAAGTAGCGACGAAGACAGTCCTTCAGCCATTGTTCAGTGTGGAATTCCTTGCCTCCCGTTCGATCTCCTCGTAATTCCCCTTTCGTCCGCTAGAGGGCAAATGCCTTCTGAGTCACGGCGGATCTCTTGCGGGAGTCAAGCCAGCGTCAGAATCTTGCGCATTAGCCGTTTTTGCTGATTTTACGACACTACTGTTAAAACTGATTAAACGATGACGATACCATTTATGTTTATGTTTTCCGTAAAGCACTGCAAACTGTATTTGGATGCCTCTATGCGAAAATAGACGAAATTATATAAAATTTCTACACATGCGTACATTTTCAAATATTTGTAAAAAAATTTATTTTGTCATTGGTTCCGGACCCCTCCCCCCTCCCTCTGAAGCTAAGTTTCGCAATTTAAAAAAAAAAGTGGTGTTTGTTTTTCTTGAGAATATGGCATATTGCTCCTACAATGAAATATAGGCATCATTCTTAAAACTCTGAGGGTTTAACACAAATGGCTAGCAACCCGATACCTTTTAAAGCAAATTTGGATACAGAGAGTATAATAGGGAGGAGGGGGGGGTAAGAACCCTCTATCTACCGCACACTACTCAAGGTTTGATATTGTTCATCGACATAATATAATCTTACACTCTGGAAACCTTCATTAAAATATTCTCTTGCAACATTGTATGTATTAGCCATTTTAATAAAACACAAAAATTCTCCCTTTTTGCACCCCCAGTTAAACATATGTTTAAAGTAATGTCATAAATATGCTTTCGACTTGTAATTCATAATGTGTTTAACAACTGCAACTAAAATTGGTTTGATATTCCAGTTCAGTACGATGAAAGATTTATTTCAGTGGACATTGTTCTCTTACATGGCACATATACACATTATAACGAAGTGAATTTCTCCGTCATTTTTATCCGCGCCAGGATTCGAACCCGGGTCCACTCATTCCGGAATAAGTTGCTCTACCAATTGAGCTACGCGGACATTTTATTCTGCTTCCTATCTGCCTTTACGTCGTGTGCGTCCTTCTGGCAGGTACGTCACATCTCCTGGTACGTTACATCATCTCCCCCTTATTTTTCTTTTCTTTCGAAGTGCTGCTCATATTTTTCCTATCTCGCGGTGTGGAAATAACATCACACCAATGCGAGATTTTGAACGGTCGGGTCATCCGGATATTTCGGGCGCCATTATAACGAAGTGAATTTCTCCGTCATTTTTATCCGCGCCGGGGTTCGAACCCGGGTCCACTCATTCCGGAATAAGTTGCTCTACCAATTAAGCTACGCGGACATTGATTCTAATTGCTATCTGCCTTTATGTCGTGTGCGTCCTTCTGGCAGGTACGTTACAACATTTCTGTGTTTTTTTACGCTTTCCAATCGTAGGTTGAAGAAGCGTATATGCTCCAGCTTTGTCCGTCTGTCTCTCTGTCCGCACGATAACTCGCGTGAAAATGGTTCGATTTCGATGAAATTTTAGTATGTAGTAGGGGAAAACCTGGGGATGAACCCTTTTGAAAATGGGCGAAATTGAGTCCAAGATCAGGGCATAGGAGTGGGGTCCATTCCATCGCACTTATGCGTCATAACTTACATAATAATGCTTCTATTGCGACAAAACTTTAGTATGCTGTTTCGGAGGTATACTGAACCAATTCTGTTTAATATTATCGAAATGGAGTCAAAGTTTAAGGGCACAGGAGCGAGATTTATTTCACAGCCATTATCCTCATAACTTAAGTGATTTCTAGTATGTTGGAAAGCGTATCATAACTAATGCATTGCATGATTTTACTACCATTCTTTACACTCTCTTTATGGTCTATTAAGTTTACCGGACCGGAGACGCTGTAGACTTTCGGTATTAGTGAAGTTGTTTTGTTTTCTCTGTAGATTGGCGAATACCGATCTTGAGTTCAAATTGCAGCTCACAACAGCAAATAAAAAAAAAGCAAAAGAAAAATGCTTACTCGACTGTTTGATATATTAAAAAAAGACCATAGGGAGCGAATGAACATGCGTTTTATTAGCGAAATTCGTTAAGAGATGTAAGGAACTGTATCAAAATATGTACATGAGGATCAATCAATGTCTCCTGAAATTAATATTCCATTGTGACTGGCTGAAAAATCAAAACGAATTTGCCAACACTTGTTAAACATACACTGCGCTACAAAATCAAATGAATTTTCACGATGATATCATTTTACGAACATGGTGGTGTTAAATTTTATGTTTCATTGAATTTAAAAATACGACGTAATATGTTTGCGAGGAAATAGAAAGAATGCGTTCAGATGTAAATAGATTACGTGTTGGTAACCACGATGTGCATACGGGAGACAGAGGACACTAAAATATTTCGAGAAGAGAGAGAGCAAGACAGAAATTTTCTTTCTTTATTTGTTTGCTAAATATTTTTTAAAACATCCGTATTTTTTCTTACTTTTCTTTTGCGCTTTAACGAGCCACATGAACATCTGAGGGTATAAGGATTATTTCGTTCCTAATTTGGAGCCACTCTTTAAAGAAAAAGAAAAAAACCAGACCCCCTCGGACGTACCTACCAGCCGTGCCTCATACGTGGCCCAGGTGGGAGGCTGGTCAGACGCCCACACTTCTAACTACTCGGCAGCGGGGCGATAGATTCGTTTTACAACCTACTTGCATAAAATCTGCAATGCATTGAAATGAGACATGTAATTTCTAAGAGCAATAAATTTGGCTCCATAAAAAACGAAGTGAGAGTGAAATTTAAAATATGCAATTCTCATCCAATTTTTGCTGATGACCAATCACCAAATTGCTTTAAAAGTTTTTGAATATTTGTTTCTTCCCGTATAAATAAAGGCCATGCATTTTTTTTAAAGAAATCCAATACGCGGGCCAATTTTTTTTTTTTTTGCCTGTTCTGCCATTCTCGTTTTGTTGATTCAGTATTAATATAATCTCATACCATAATAAATCTACTTCGTCAAGGATTTTTAGCCATCCCGGGCATTTCAGTACATGTTCGTTTTGAACAATTAAATATTTAGCGTTATTTTTTTTTTCATCTACATTTTCCGTGGAATTCCGTCATATGAAAGTATGTAAAACTCAAATTTCAATAATTTAAAGACGCTTTGAATTGCATCTGTACAGACGTTAAATATTTTTTTGATCCAAGGTTCAACGACCACCGTGAGCAACTCGATAGGCTATAAGCTGTCGCCCGTCCCTGATTTAGGTTCACTAGTTCCAGGGAAAGAGAGGGAGAGCCAGTGTTGTAAGACAAACACAACATCCATGCCTCACCAGGATTCGAACCCGGACCCTTCACGGAAGAATGATCATAAGCCAGCGCTTAGACCACTGCGCCACCGGACGGGCACAGCGTCCCCAAATGGGTTAAATCATTTATTTGAAAAATTGAAAAAGTACTGCCTTAAACAAGTGTTATAAAACTAGCTTTTAATACATTTTTAACGGGAAGAATTGGGTTAAAAACAAGCGCTAGCAGCTTAATGGTCTATGAGCAATCGCCCGTCACTAATTTGGTGTCAATGATTGAGGGGTTTGCCAGTGCCGTGGGACCCTTACTTGGAACCAGTGGCACTAAATTAGGGACGGACGGCTGTTATATATAACCCATTGAGTTGTCCACAATAGTCGTTAAACACCTAACTAAAAAAAATAAAAAGTATAATTTATGCCATTTATAGTGGTACTTAAAAAAACAAAAAACGTTTATGCCATAATGGTACTTTTTAAAAAAAGTACCATTATGGCATAAATGGCTTTTAAGGTGTGCCATTTATGCCTCGCCAGTGATTCTTGTTTTTTTTTCTTTTAGCAACCACTGTGAGCTACTCGATGAGCTATAAGCAGTCGATCCGTCCCTAATTTAAGGCCACTTGTTCCAGGGAAGGGAGAGAGCCATTGCAAAAAGACAAACACAATATCCATGCTTTACCGGGATTCGAGTACATGCCGTCCTAATGACGCAGTAGTCTAAGCGCTGGCTTATTGCCGTTCGTCCGAGATAGGTCCAGGTTCGAATCCCGTGGGGCACGGATGCTATACATGTCTTGCCACACTAGTTCCCTCCTTTCCTTGGAACCAGTGACCCTAAATTTGGGAACGGGTCCTTCTTTAGCTCATCGAATTGGCGATAAGAAGTCACTAGCCACCTCCCCATCCTCCCAAAAATGTTCAGCCCTGTCTCATCTCGGGCTAATGGCTAAAGTCTTGCGCATTGTACTAATGGGACACAGGGATAGCCACTTTTATTACATGGCATAAAAACTAGCAGAATTTATCCTGCAGCGGATCAAAGATGAGCAAAAAGTATTGCATCATTTGCAAAAACCGTGAATGTTTAGGTATAACTCTTTTTTTTAATTAACTAATTAGTTTTTTCATCATTTACTTGTCATTAGATGCAAAGTTTATTGTAGATTTCAAATATGCTTTAGTTTTTTCTGTAGCTATTTCTGTTTTTAAAATATGTGATAAAATATGGGGTTAGACAAACACATTGAAATTCACGTTAGCTGCATATCAGTTGTTATAGCCACTCACTCATAGACATTCTTTTACGTGATTGGCTGCTACCTAATCCTACTCCAGCCTTTATAAGAATAGACGTAGAGCTACGACAGCATTGTTGGCCACGGGTGGCATAGTGGTCAGCGTTCGTGACTGCGAGGGAGATAACCTCAGGTTTGATCGTGGGCAGGTACGAACGTTCGAATCACTAAATACCCACCGTGCATCGGATGGGCACGTTAAGCCGTCGGACCCTGGGAACTGGCCCTCGGTAATAAATAAGGACGTCTTCCTCCCCCTTTCTACCTCGCTTTCGTGTGATTTTCCTATCGGGCACTCTAGCCCAAATCTCCTAGCTTCCTATTTCTAAGGGTTGTTTAAGACCTGGGATCACACACCCTTCCTAAAATCCTCTGCATATGGTCTGATTTTATCTGCGAGAGCATTGTGACATAGTGGTCACCGTTCGTGACTGCCACGGGGAAATCTCAGGTTCGATCCCAGCAGGTACGAACGCTCGAACCACTAAATATCCGCCGTGTGTTAGATGGGCACGTTAAGCCGTCGGACCCCAGGTACTGGCCCCCGGTAATAAATAAGTCCTTTTACATGCTCCTTTCTACCTCTCTCTTTCGTGTGATTTTCCTACCAGGCACTGTAGCCCAAACATCCTAGCTTCCTGTTTCTAAGGGTTGTTTAAGACTTGGGTCAGACACTCCCTACCTAAAATCCTCTACATATTATATTATATTATACGAGAGCATTGTGGGCCGCCGAAGGCCTAGTGGTCAACGTTTGAGACTATCACGGGAGAATCTCAGGTTCGATCCCAGGCAGCTACGAACGCTCGACTAAACATCCGCCTTGCGTCGGATGGGCACGTTTAGTCGTCGGACCCAGGGCTCCCCGGTTATAAATAAATGCGTCTTCTTCCCCCTTTCTACCTCGCTTCCTTGTCATTTTTCCGTTGGGCACTTTAACTCAAATCTCCTAGCTTCCTATTTCTAAGGGTTGTTTAAGACCTAGGGTCAGACACTCTCTTCCTAAATTCCTTTACATATGATCTGATCTGATGATCTACGAGAGCATTGTAGTGGTCACTTCTTTTTGTTATTAGGTTATAATTTGTGAACATTCTCAATAATGGTTAAAACTGCGGAACTGTTCACAGCGGACATAGGAAAAATAGTTGTTCGCCATGAAAAGAGATGCTCTTTAATCCTAATCGCTGAAAGAGTAGGCTGTCATCAATCTACAGTTATTAGGCTACTGAAGAAAGAAAAAGATACTGCTGGTATTAAAAATATGTGTCGCAGTGGAAGGCCCGGATCCACTACAACCAGGCAGGACAGAATGCCCAGAAAGATAAGCTTGACAGACAGGAGTCTCAATTCACCTGAACTGCTTCAAAGATGGTTTGAAGTGACTGTTGTTATTGTTAATACATCTACTGTTAGGAGGAGGCTGCTTCACTATGACTTACGTGGCTGCAAAGACAGGCGTAAACCACTGTTAACTGCAGATTAAAGATAGCTCGTAAACTTCAGTAGGCAAAACAGCATGTTTTATAGACAACAAAGCAATGGGGAAATGTTCTTTTCAGTGATGATTCTTCAGAATTTGGCCTTCAGAGAAGTGCCTATATAAGGAGATTCAAGCATCAAGAATGCCATCCACGTTGCTTAGTGACTACTGTTAAGCATCCAGTGAATGTCATGGTTTGGGGCTGCATGTGTGCACATGGCATTGAGCACCTCCATATTGTCCATAGTACGGTAAATGCCCAGAGATACATCTGGATATTGGAAAACAAGATGCTACGATCATCTAGAAGATTTTATGACCGCAATTTTATTTTTCAATGTGACAATGCTGCCTGAGAAACTCAATTCAGGAAGCAAAAAATTTTCTCTAAGGTACTGGCGCAATACAAAGCGAATTTCAATCACCAGATGAAAAATTTATTGAAGAGTAAAAAAATAAAAAAGTAGGAATGGAAGTGAAATACAAAATGTTTCGAAGTCAGTGGTAAAATTCTTATCACAGTTGTTAAATTCACCTTCTTTAAACTTTCTTGTTGAAAACACGTACGAAGGCATGCACAGGCAGAGAGATGGAAGAGAATACTGTGTTATTTACTAAGATCGCAATTAAACGCTATTTAGAGAGCAGGGACGTATATAGAATTTTTGTTTTGAAGGGGAGTTGGCGACCAAAAATGCTAGTTTTTGAAATCCACCAAAATAGAAGAAAACGTTAAACCATTTTTTTCTAATGCAAGTTGATGCATTTTTATTAAATCAAAAGCATCTTTTTTTCAATAATAATTGCTAATTTGACTCATTTGTTACCTCAGCAGTACGTAGTCCGTCACAAAGTCCTTTTACTATCTATCCAAGCACGTAAGTATTCAATAACCACTTCGCTTGTAACAGCCCACTGAACAGAATTCACTAAATGATTTCGTGCAACGTGCGTTGACACTTATCTCTCTGCATAAAACATACAGCTTGCTCATATAATTCGCTCTTACAATATACTCAATACTTCTATTACTTTGACTCAATGCTTTTTATTTACTTCTGACTGCTTTCGGACCGCTCAAAATGGGTCTGAGTTCGAATCCAGAGTGAGGCATGGGTGGTGTGTTTGTCTTATGGCGCTGGCTCTGTCACTTCCCTGAAGCCACTGGTCCTCCCTTAAATTAGGAACGGACGACTGCTTACATCTAATTCAGTTGCTCATGATGATTGATAACCCCCCTGTAATAATAATAATAAGCACAACGCCTAGAACACAAAGATATCAAAAACAATCTAGCCGCCAAGTACAACCAAAGGCTGAGGAGACTAATGAAGACCAAGCTCAACGCTCGCAACATCACTCGAGCTATCAACACATACGCAGTAACAGTCCTCACGTACTCCTTCGGAATCACCCTACTTCAAGATATTCTTCATGCCTCTCCTCTCCCATCAGGGTGTGTTTACATTTTCACGCTTGTAAAAATAGTAATTTACTCCCGTCAACTGACGCATCAGGAAAACTCCACTGTACCTACTCTTACAGAGGCAGGCGAGAAGCTTGTCCATCACTTCATAGCTCGACTAAAGTCTCGTCTACAGTTAGCGCACGAACCCGCTGTCAACAGAGAAACTCTTCCCAACTTCCACAAACTCTGGAGACCATACCTCAGCTGGTTCCAGATTGATGGCCTAAGAGTTTCCTTTACAGTTTGAACTATTATGAATACTCTATCCTTTTATTGACTCTTACATCGTTATTTAACCTGTTTATTTTCCCCTTCTATCTTACCCTCAGGAAGTGTATATAGTTTTATTTCTTTGCCTACTTGTTCTGGCGCTCATTTGTACATAATCATTTCATGACTCTCATTCTCATTCTGTACTCCTAGTGTTTAATAAATGCATATTTAAACCTTCGGAATCATCAAGTGGACCACAACAGAGCTGAAGGAAATAATGCGCAATACCAGGACAACCCTCACTAAACATCGTCAGCAGCACCCGAAGTCAGCAATAGAACGGCTGACCATTGGGCGAGCAGAAGGAGGACGGGGAAAGATTGATCTCCTGGAACTCCGAGACAAAGAAATCAGCAGACTCAGAAAATGCTTCCATCAGAGCAAGCGACCCCTTCACCAAGCAATACATCACAGTGACAAGAAGTACACAGCCCTAGACCTCTCCACTCAGAACATCGAGATTGGAACGAGCGAGCCAAAAGAAGAAGCTTGGGGCAAGAAAGTCCTACACAGAAAGCACTACAACGATCTGGACTGCCTCCAATAAATGGCTAACAAACGGATCACTCTTCCCCGAGACCGAAAGGTTCTTGATGGTTATACAAGATCAAATAGTAAACGCCAGAAACTACCGGAAGCATATCCTGAAGGACACGTCAGTTAGAGATGAGTTCGGGCTCAATTTCAGGAGCCCGGACCCGCCCGGGTACAAAGGCATAGAGTCCGGGCACAGCCCGCTTTCTTTGATTACATGGGTTTGCTGAGCACGGGCCCGGATTCTTGAAAAATTTTGCTTATTAAGGCTTGCATTTATGCTTTATACACTGGCCAAAGATATGTCCCAAGCAAGGATTAGTTTTAAAATCATTAGTTTAAAAAGTGTAGTTCAGTTAATCCACTTCACAATATTAATATCTTTTTAGGAATACTACGCATAAAGCCAAATGTTCTAAAATGTGGATTTGAAAATAAATAAATAATCAACGTGCCCTTCGACCGTATCAAGGGAATCAGTAATTTTGGTAAAAGTTGAAGAACAGAAAATCGTTTAGAAACAAAAAATTTCATTCGTTATTTCTTTTTGATTTCTAAATTTACCTTTATTTTGGATAAATTGCATTACAAAACGTACAACGCCGTACAGACAGTTGCAAGTGTTTGAAATGTTGACTCTAGAAAACTAATCTTTGCAATATTATTTACATATATGCTAATTGGTGAAGGTAGTTTAGAGTGATGCATAGTAGAATATAAAACAAAGCATGTAGGGAAATTTCCAAAATTAAAAAACAAAGAACGTAAAAGCATTCCAGACCATATTATTCTACATTTTGTAACATTAACAAAGCTTTGCGCTTAATAGTATAATAATCACAATATTATCATATGTGTGTGTGTGCAGTTAGTTTCCAGATCAAGTTCATCATGAACCAAGAAAGATGACACCGAATTTTCGGGTGTAATAAGCACGTCTTTTGAATCCGTTCTGACGCTAATTAAATTTATCAAAGCTATTCAAAGTCAATGGAACCGGTATGGAAAACAATAGTCTCTGACGGAAGAAAGAAGTTTTTCAATCGGGTTTTTAATTCCTCAGATATTGCTGTAAACGGAATCGTGAACTTACGCCTTCTGGTTGCAGACTTGTGCTTTAAGAAAAACATGAATTTATATGAGAAACATTTCGCACCGGAAACGCTCTCCAACACAGAAATAATTTTTCAAATCAGACTCTTATAAACAGAGATATCGACAAAAATAAGATGTGACTTTACGTCCCCCTGGTGGGAAAACCATGCATTATTTTAGGAAGAAAGTATTCTCAAAAAGTTTTTCCGTATGAGCGGTATCTGTCCAAGGAAAAAGAAATTTAGTCGAGTTTTCAGGAGCCTAGATTTTGCTGCAAAATACATCAGAAGCAGAAATTAACACTTATGTCCCCTGGTGGCCAAACCATTCTTTACCAAACATTAGAAATTATGAGAAAAATATTTTCCATCATATCTCGTATGCGATACAGGAAGAAGTTTTCAAATCGGAGTTTTAGGAGCAGATATAACGCAGAAAACGCAATTTGCCTTCGTGCCCCCTAGCGGAAAGTCAATGATTTACTTGAAAATTTTGAATATATAGGAAAAACATTTCGCATCGGAAACACTATCCAACAAAGAAAGAATTTTTCAAATCGAACTCCTAGAAGGCCGCCCCAGTGGCGCAGTGGTCTAAGGCGCTGGCCTCTGATCATTCGTCCATAAGGGGTCCGGGTTCGAATCCCGGTGAGGCATGGATGTTGTGTTTGTCTTACGGCACTGGCTCCTCCCTTCCCTGGAACCAGTGACCCTAAATTAGGGACGGGCGACTGCTTATAGCCCATTGAGTTGCTCACGGTGGTCGTTAAACCTCCAATACAAAAAAAAAAAAAAAAAAAAAAAAAACTCCTAGAAGTAGAGATAATGACAAAAATAATATATACATCTACGCCCGATGGCGTAGAAAACATACATTATTTCAAAAAGAAAATTTTCCATAAAGGTCTGTCGACATGAGTAGTATCGGTCAACAAACTACTTTAGAAGCTCATATTTTGCTGCAAATACATCGGAAGCGGAAATTAAAACTTACGCCACCTGATGGCTAAACCATTTTTTACAAAAATTAGAAATTACGTGCAAAGAATTTCTCATTAGGAGCTGTGTCCGGTGGAGAAAGAATTTTTCCGAATCGGAGATTTAGAAGCAGAGATATAGGAGAAAAATAAATTTACCTTTACGCCCAATCGCGAAAAGTCTACGGAACTACTTGACAATTTTGAAATTATATGAAAAACATGTCACGCTGGAAACAATATCCAAAAAAGAAGGAATTTTTCAAATAGGACTCCTAGAAGTAGAGATATTGACAAAAATAAGATATACATCTACGCCCCTGGCGTAGAAACCATGCATTATTTTAAGAAGAAAATGTTTCCAAAAGGTTTGTCGACATGAGTAGTATCGGTCTACAAACGACGTTTTTTTCAATCGAGAATTTAGAAGCTCATATTTTGCTGCAAATACATCATAAGCGGAAATTAAGATTTACGCCCCCTGGTGGCAAAATCATTTTTATACAAAAATTTTAAATTATGTGCAAACGATTTTCCATCAGGACATGTATCCGGTGCAGAAAGAATTTTTCAATTCGGAGATTTAGAAGCAGATATATAGAGGGGGGGACGTAATTTACCTTTACGCCCCCTAGCGGAAAGCCTATGAATTACTTGAAAATTTTGAAATTATATGAAAAGCATGTCACATTGAAAACACTATCCAAAAAAGGAGGAATTTTTCAAATCGGACTCCTAGAAGTAGAGATATTGACAAAAATAAGATATACATCTACGCCCCTGGCGGAAGAATTGTGCAATATTTTAAGAAGAAAATATGCCGGTGCAGTGGTCTAAGCGATGGCTTCTGATCATTCGTCCGAAAGGGGTCCGGGTTCGAATCCCGGTGAGGCATGGATGTTGTGTTTGTCTTACGGCACTGGCTCTCTCCCTTCCCTGGAACCAGTGACCCTAAATTAGGGACGGGCGACTACTTATAGCCCGTTGAGTTGCTCATGGTGGTCGTTAAACCTCCAATCAAAAAAAAAAAAAAAAAAAAAAAAAAGAAAATATGCCGAAAAGGTTTATCGATGTGAGTGGCATCAGTCCACGAAATAATTGTTTAATCGATATTTTTGAAGCTCAGATTTTATGGCAAATACATTAGAAGTAAGAATTAACCCTTACGCCACCTGGTGGCACACGTATTCTTTACCAAAAATTAGAAATTATATGCAAACGATTTTCCATCAGAAGGTGTATCCGCTGAATTTTTTTTTTTTTTTATTTTGAAATCGGTGTTTTAGGAGAAGAGTTATCGGGAAAAATGTAATTTACTTTTACGCCCCCTAGCGGAAAATCTATGCGTAATTTGAAAAAGTAACTATATCTAAAATACTCTTCAAGATAAAGGGAATCGAAAGATAAAATAATTTTGTCAATCGGATGTTTAGAAGCAAGTATGTGGAATAAAACGTATTTTTGAATTCGACATCATCTGCATTTACGCCCTCTGTCGCCAAAATTGTACATCGTAAAAAAAAACCGAAATAAAGGATCATCATTCGCATATTTCAAGCTTCCCAATGCAAAAAGAATTTTTCAAATCGAACTAATAGTTGCAGAGATATCGTGGGTACAGGCGGACGGACGGACAAACCGGTAACATAAGCAAGGGGTTTTTTTTTTACAAAAGACGTGCTAAGAAGAGAAAGAGAAAGAATGGCATCTAATGCCTCAGCGCTTCAACTTGATCTTCTTTTCTCTAAAAATCGACCTTCTGCACTAAAAACCAACGTCACCCCAAAAATCGTGGGAGCGAGGAAATTTTAAAAAATAAATAACAATACTTCTAACTGCACAATTTTGAAAATTAATACATCATTTTAAAGATGTGATTCTTGATTTTTTATGAAATACAAAAAATGGAAATGTGATTTTTTCCCAGTTTTTCGATACCAGACCTCCTTAAACTAACCCTTACTTGGGCCATAGCTTTGGGCAATGCATAATGCAAGTCTTGCTAAGCAAAATTTGTCTTGCAATGGCAGCTAGCTTAGGAAATTGAAAATGCTTCCACCATGGTAACAAATCCACAATGAAATTCAACACGTGTAATTCAACCGGGCTTGGAATCACACGTGTTGAATTAATTACAGTAATGAAATTCAAGATGTGTAATTCCGAGCCCGAGCCCGGGTTTTTCGGTAATTAATGAATTCTGAGCCCGTCCGAGCCCCGAGCTCATCTCTAACGTCAGTGGAAAGAGAAACATGTCGACAATGCCATCAAGCGCCAGAGACCATCCAGCATATCCCAGCAGGGTGCAGAGTCCTCACACAGAGTACATGAACAGGCACAATCAAGTCACCAAGATTGTCCATCAGAAATTGGCAAGAAAGCACCACCTCATTACAACTGAGCCTGTCCCCTACTACAAGTAAGAGCCAACAACGCTTCTAGAGAACAACACCCACAAGATGTAGTGGAGCAGATCGATCTGAACAGATAAGACAATTCCCCACAATCGGCCTGACATCGTCCTGGTCGACAAGGAGAAGAATTCAATATACTTCATTGACATAGCAGTGCCCAACACGTGCAACATCCAAAAAACGCACGGAGAGAAGCAGTCAAAGTACGTATAACGACCTACGACACGAAGTCAAGGAAATGTGGCATATGGAGAACGTCACCACCGTTGTCATAGTAATATCAGCCACAGGAGTTGTACCTAAGACCTTTCACAGCTCTATACAGACACTAGACCTTCAACCTAACACCTACATGGAACTAGAGAAGGCAGCTATCCTGAACACTTGTAGGGTAGTAAGGAAGTTCCTGGACAACTAATAGAAAGAAATATCACTTCCCAGACTGGGTACGTCATACCCGTCCCGGAAGGAAGAGAAGAAAAACGTCAGGAAGAGGTGGAATCTCTAAATTTTTATTTTTATAATAATAATAATAAAATTTCCTTCTGACTCACTGTCAGGCAGGCAACTTTTACAAGCTCGTAGGGGAAAACTTTGCGGCGTTATTCAGATCAGAAAATATTTTACGAGATGAAATTAAATTTACATAAGAACACAGAAACTCCAAAGAAAGGTAAAATTAGAAATGTGCGTCACAGCTTTAAAACAGAAATGCGTGAGATTTCAGCAAATTAAAAATGAAATGCACAACACAAATATATCTGTATCTACAAGACGATTTGAGATTCAACACAACAGGCCCAGAAATTTGACAACAAAGACTGGTTAAGGGAAACAAATAAAATAAATGTTTTGAGATAACACAAGCAGGTGCAAACAAAGAGTACCATTCCGGTACGCAAGAACGTGCTGTACTGTACAACCTCGCTTTCCAGAGTTGCGGTTAATTTCGCTAACTGTAATGGCAACACAGAAGGAGTTTTTGTTAGCATTGGAAATTTTTATCTGTAGTATACGACAGGCTTTTCAATATTATTTTTCCGCTGCTAATAAGTGTCATAGGATTTTTTGAAACTTTCGTATTTTTCCTTCTGGACAAAGAAAAGACACATATAAAAATGAACCAATGCTACAATATGAATATAATAAAGAACAATGTATCTAAAAGATTAATAACAAGAAACTGTACACCAACTACACTTTAAATTGGATAACTATACAGCATAGTAATCCTAATTTATTGGCGTAAATTAGTACACACAATTGACTTGGATTAGGAACATCAAACAGAAGTCATCGCTCTTCCCGCGTATATAAGTGAGTCACGGAAAAATTCTCATCGGCCGCCACCGGGAATCGAACCCAAGGTCTTCCAGTTACGCGCCGGACATTCTACCATTGCACCACAGCGGCCTCGAATTCTCAAGACTCATATACGACTAACTGCCAAACCACATGGCAGGTTGCATTTTGGAGCCCCGCACAATGCTGGGGATTCACCAAAGATGGATGTTGCTTATTCAGGTTAATTGTGTGTACTAATTATTCATTCGCCTCCTAGTTATTTGTTCAGTTGCTGCTTACCATCTTTGGTGAATCCCCAGCATTGTGCGGGGCTCCAAGAAGCAACCTGCCATGTGGTTTGGCAGTTAGTCGTACGTGAGTCTGGAGAATTCGAGGCCGCTGTGGTGCAGTGGTAGGTAGCATGTCCGGCGCGTGACTGGAAAACACTGGGTTCGATTCCCGGAGGAGGCCGATTAGAATTTTCCTGTGACTCACTTATAAACGTGGAAAGAGCGATGGCTTCTGTTTGATATTGTCGTAAAATAGAAATCAAAGTTTCCAAGCTTTCGCACAAAAACCGGGTGGCTTTTTCAAGGAAAGCAGACAGCAAACTGAATGATAGAACACTTCAACAATTTGAACGCGGTGGCTTGACTTGACAATAAATTAATAGATGCCAATATAATTCTTCATTCCAAGAAACGAAGCGTCATGTTGGTTGGACCCGCGGTACCGTGGAAGGAAAGACATTTTCTAAAGAACTAGTTCGAAATTGGCAATTCCAGAGTGACTCTATCATTGAAACTCTCACTGTTGGTATTGATCACTAAGATTTCTCGAATGGCAGTAGATTTAGGCGTTGAGTAAGAAGCTAATTTCTTTATATCATTCCACATAGTATCAGCGGACCTGAACTTGACTTATCTGGGAAGGCAGCGGTTCCTTTTTCATCCCTTGTATCTCTTATATGTTCGTTGATTCTAATTCTAAACGATCGTTGTGTCATTCCGGTGTAGTATCGCTTGGAGCCGTTCGTATAGTAAACATAGATGGATGAATATTTGAGAGGGAGGAGTCGTTGGGATATTGTAGAGGGTTCTATTTCTTAGTTTGCTGTCTACCTTTCTTTTAAAAAAGCGATCTGGTTGATGTGCGAAAGCTTGGAAATTTTGATTTCTATTCAACTTCTATAAATTCGGATTACTAATACAATTATACCATTTTAAGTATCTAAAAGTTTTTTTACATCTCTCAGATTCGCAATTTTTAATTTTTTGTCCCGATATTTATGTTTTTTTTTTCAACATGAATAAACACGGATAGCACATTCTCAACTTAATATTCAATACCATTGATCATCTTCCTTTCTGAGAAATATTTTAACATCTTTTTTTAATCTTAAAATCAGTTTTTTCTCATAATTTAGCCTTAGAATAAATGCGTATTAATCTTGCACTGTGTTCACTTCTCGGTAAGGTGAAAGGAATTAAACGCAACATAATTTCAAGTAAAATAGACATCAGGTGGTAAAAGGACAGTTCCGAAAAACGTTTTGCAGAATATGATTTAATTCGTTTTCCCCTTTCATAAAGGGAACTGCTGCGTATGTTTATTAAAATATTTGGTTACCGGGTTAACAGCCATCACGACAAATGAACTGCTTGTTAAAGCTGCTTCACCAGCATTTGTTTGAAGTGAAAATGAGTTACGCTAAAATGGGGCACGCAATCTGAAACATCACCGACCTCTGCAGACCGAGACGTGACGAGGAGAAAAAACATTAAATAAATAAAAATTCACAGTTTCCGAAAAAAGAAAACTATTTAATTTCCTTTTTGCAATTAGGAAAGCTAATGCTTTCCTTCCAACACGATAAAGAAATTAAAACTGCTTCCAAGCATTTCGGAGAAAAAAAGGAAATTACCATATTTTTCATTTTCTGTTAATGTATTGCCGCAAAATCCTTTCAAGCAACGATGGAAAGCCTTTTTAACTGTACTCTAATAGCTTGAGCTTAGATGAGATCACGTGATGCTGGCTTCCTGCTCGTTGTTGCGAGTAGAATGGAAATTATTTCAAACTTTAGTCTTTTGAATTTATTCTTGTAAATTGGGAGAATTTATTACTCAATCCACAGTTCTGAAAGTCGAAATACCTGTATATCTCGCACGAAATCTTGTTTTTTATAGAGAAAAACTTATGAAACTGCATTCTTTTATGGGTGGGGGGATGACGACGGTCATTATCAGTTCTAAGAGCCATGAGCGGTTGTTAGCCCCAAATTTGATTCCAAAGGTTCCAGGGAGGGAAGAGTGCCAGCGTCCCAGTACAAGTGAAAAACATTTTGCTTCACTGATACGAACGATTACCGTCTTCGGCACGATTTAATGATAAAAGATGAAAAATACATACATTAAAAAACATATGTACATAAGCACTTTCGAGGCAGCGGCTACCTCATCCTCAGATGTATTGAACAAAAAAGACAAACACATTTAATCTATATATAGCATAGATTATGGCATTGTGGGAAGCAATGGGTGGCGAAAGAGCCAATAAGATTTCGTATGCGTCAAATAGTTGCGTACACAGCATGCTTAATGGTAAGTGTGGAAAAGCGGGTATGGTTCATTTGCCCGACGTTTACTTCACCGAAGGGTCACTTGACCGAAAATCACTTTACCGAAAAGATTGTTTCACCGAAAGATCCCTAGATCGAAAAGTTCATTTCACCGAAAGGTCTCTTTACCTAAAATTTCATTTCATCGAAAGGTCATTTCCCCGAAACGTCAATTTATCGAAAACTTTGGATTTCATTACAGGATCTGTTCGGCAGACAGACCACAGAAACGTTAGGGGATTATACTCAAATTGCACTTTTGCTTTCTCCGTGTCACAAAGAACGCAAAGATTTAGTTTAAAGACAAATCTTTTTTTTTTTTAAAGACAATGGCCCTCGGCTTAGGCCTTTTCATGTTCATAAGGTTTACATAAAAGTTTTTCAGGCAAAAAAAAAAAATCAATTTTAGGTCCCTAGGCCATGGCTTAGGCCTTTTTACCAAATTTTAATCGTGCGAACTCATGTTCATAAATCATGAAAGTCATCTTCAAAAATTTCATGTTCATAAAGTTTACATAAAAAGTCAAGTTAATACTGTTGCACATTTTTTCAGGCAAAAAGAATAAAGTTTAATGGCTCTAGGCCTCGGCTTAGGCCTCATTTTGCAAATTTTAACCGTGCGTGCTCATGTTCATAAGGTTTACATAAAAAGTTACTTTGCATTTTATGTAATGCTTATGAATATGAGTAGGGTTAAAATCTCTTAAAATGTCCTGTATCTAGGCCTACGGTCAAAAAATAAATGTTTCGTTTTTGAGTAAAACAGGAACATTATTTACCTGATTTGCTACGAAACCCTTGTCGGAGGATTAAAATTTGACAAAAAGGCACAGATCTAGGCCTTATACACTGCCGGACAATTGCTAAGGACGGATGACAATAGCAACGATAGCAACCATAAAATGGAAGGCAGGAAAATGTGGAAATTAGCATAAGTGCAGGATACAGTAAGACGTGTTGTGCCTATGCAAATTTTGGATTGCCGAACTTGTTCGTGACGTCATAGCGCTGATAAGAGATATAAAGGATTTGACGCGTATTGACCGTTGTTGTTCAAACGCAAAGTTGAAAGGGAAAGAATCAATTGACGAACTTTCAATTTTCAGTATGTCTTCCCGGCATCACCTAGATGATTTGACGCGTGGCCGTATTATTGGCAAGATTGAAGAAGGGCGAAAAATAACAGATGTTGCCAGGGAGTTCGACGTCAGCCACGGTGTTTTTTCAAGGCTTTGGAAATCATTTCAAACAAATGGAGAGTGTAGCAAACGTCACGGGGGAGGTCGTGTTCGCAGTACGACACCTGCAGAAGATCGGTACATAGTGCTATCAACAAAAAGACACCGGCGCAGCACAGCTAGTGAGGTAGCAAATCAGTTTATGGCTGCTACTGGCAAGCGGATCTCCCGAAAACCTGTCGCCAGACGTTTGCATGAAGGAGGACTACACGCCCGCCGTCCTGTTGTGTGCATCCCATTGTCCAGACGTCACCGTACCGCTCGTTTGCAATGGTGCCATCAACATCGCAATTGGACTGATAACGACTGGTCTGCTGTCCTCTTCTCAGATGAGAGTAGATACAGTCTATCGTCTGATTTTCGACGACAACTGATCTGGCGTGATAGTGGTACTGCATATTGTCCAGCAAACATACAGGAAAGGGACCGATATCCGACATGTAGTGTCATGGTATGGGCTGGCATCATGATCAATGGCCGTACGTCCCTCTATGTGCTTCCAACTGGGACTATGACTGGCCAACGATACATTAATGATGTTCTGCTACCTCATGTTCGCATGTTCCGTTGTGCTGTCGGTGATAGATTCATTTTCATGGACGACAACGTAACATGTCATCGAACAGTCGCTGTCCAGGAGTGTCTTGAGAGCGAGGATATTCAACGCCTCGTATGGCCAGCACGTTCTCCAGATCTGAATCCCATTGAAAATGTGTGGGATGCTTTGGGGAGGAGTCTTGCTGGTCGCCAGTGCCCTCCAATAAACAAGGACACCCTCATCCGTGCACTGACAGAGGAATGGGATAAATTACCCCAACAGCTGCTTGATAATGTTGTGCAAAGCATGACACGACGAGTGGAATCTTGCATCGCCCTCCATGGTGGCCATATCCCGTATTGACATCTTACGCCGGAACGCCTGCGGCCGGTAATTGCATTTTTTTCATGTTTACGTATTCTGCACAAAATGGCCTGTTTGTCCCTTGAACACGTTCCAAAGCCTTCTGGATTTCGGAGCACAATAAATTGTCTTTCTTGTAATGTCCTGGCATTCTGACATTATTTTATTTCACTTGGCATCCAACCACACTTACTTTTTTATGCTTTATATAGCCGTTTATGATCCGTCCTTAGCAATTGTCCAGCAGTGTAATTAATGTTATATTTCGAGAAACCTACTCATGGGGGTTTCATAGAAATTAAAAGTGTATTTTTTATACAATCCGATAATGTTTAGGTGGCCAGTTTTTCAAAAACCAGCACCACACTCTAACAGATCTCTAACAACTAAATTCTGAGTTTTCGATAAACTGGCCATTCGGTGAAATGATCTTTCGATATAATTAACTTTTAGGTAAAGTAATCCTTCGGTGAAATGAACTTTTCGATCAAATGTCCTTTCGATGAAATGAACTTTTAGGTGAAGTGACCTTTCGGTGAAATGAACTTTTCGGTCAAATGACCCTTCGGTGAAATGTACCTTTCGATCAAGTGATTTTCGGTCAAGTAACCTTTCGATCAAGTGAACGATACCCTGGAAAAACACATTACAATGACTGAAGAAATGAGGTAGGGTGGGGGTGGGGTGAACATAGCATTTGAAATAAAAGTCACAATTTAAAATTAACAGATTTAACTAGTGACTTCCATACATTGAGCAATTCATAGGGGCTATGTTCATTGCAACATTGTACACTGGAAGCTTCTATATACACACTTTCGCTTATTAATAGGTCCTTGAGGTTGCTAGGAGTATGAATAATTCTTGCATTACTCCAATCTGGATTAAGATTGTCTTGGAGTACATATTTGGCTAGGGATGTGCTATACATGCCTGCTTTAATGTTATATTTATGTTCTTTAATCTTTTATCCAAGATTACGTTTTGTGGAACCCAAATAATTAGAGGCAATTTGTCCTGTGGTTGCCTGAAGTAGCGGCATGTTGTAGATACCCCATTGATCCCTACTACAGCATTGTTTACGATCTTTACGAACAACTGAGAAAAGGTTTCGTGATTGAAAGCTAAATTTCACATCATGTTGTTTACAAAGGTGTAATAAGGTTCTTGTTAAAAGTGGATTATACTGCATGGAGTCCACATATTTAGTGTTACGATTAGATTCTCTTGGTAAAGTAGTATTCAGGGCATATTTGACTTTACTAAATACCTGACTAGTCTAGTATTTAGGATATCCATGTTGCTCAGCTAAATTAAAAATGTATTTAACTTCTTGTTGTAGGAGCTCGGGGTTGACGAATGCGAGTACGCTCTTCTAAACAAAAAGAACAGTGTTGACAATTTGTGTTGTTTTAGATGTGATGAAAAAAAATGGAATAATAACTGGGGAATGACAAAAGTTTCTATATACACTGGTAGTGATACAATTATAATTCTTATTAATATCCAGTAATGGTAAACAGTTATCATTTTCAATCGTGAGCCTGATGGTTGGGAACCGGGATGATAGTTCTTTTTTTTTTAATTGGAAGTTTAACGGTCACCGTGAGCAACTCAATGGGCTATAAGCAGTCGCCCGTCCCTAATTTAGGGTCACTGGTTCTAGGAGAGAGCCAGTGCCGTAAGACAAACACAACATCCATGCCTCCCCGGGATTCGAACCCGGACCCCGTTCGGACGAATGATCAGAGGCCATCGCTTAGACCACTGCGCCACCGGGGCAGGCGGATGATAGTTCGTTGACGAACAAGTGTAAATCATCCCGGCTGTGAGGCCATGTAACCAGAATGTCGTCAACGTAATAATTTAGATAAAGCAATGGACGGTGGGAAATAGAATTAATGACCTGATTTTCAATATGCTGTAAATGAAATTCAGCTAACACAGCTGACAGGGGGAAACCCATTGGGGAGCCCTCCAACTGTTGATAAATGCTGTCTTGAAATTTGAAATATGAACAAGTCGAAGTGAGTTCATAATTGCATCAATTTCAGAAATTTGAATATGGGAATCAGCAAGTTTTGCCTCAATAATCGATGCGTGGCCTCGACCGGTACAATAGGGTACAACGAGACCACATCAAGGGATGCCAAAATGAAGGGCTGTTATTGTGGCTGTAGCAGCCGCAATCCTTCAATAGCCTGTGTGGAGCTTTTAATCGAATAAAGCGAATCCACGGTGTATTTGGCCAGATATTGGACCAAGGCTTTTCCTAAGGGTCTGGTGTGGCTAACATAGCTAGACACCAGAGGACGAAGTGGGAAATTTTCTTTGTGCAATTTTACCCGTCCAAACATATCAGGCACACCATATCCGGGCGGAGGGGTGAAAGCATGTAAAAAACCTTCAGGAAAAGAATATGCCTTTTTTAGTTTGCTAAGTGCAGCTACAGTTGCTTGACTAGGATCATTTTGAACTATTTTGTGTGGAATAGTATCTATCACTTCATACATTTTTTGAACATAATCACTGTTATTTAATAGCACAATTTGATGGGATTGATCTGCAAGAATGATAGATAAATCTTTATTGTTCTTAAGTTCAGCCAGTTGGTTTTGTTCATGTATAAGTTCAGACTGGGGTGCAGGATAATAGGCTTGTTGTAAGGTATGCGCCATTGTCACTCGGTCATAATCCTTACGCTGTTCAGGGAGGCTTTTGATTATACCCTCCACCTGTGTAATAGTATTTAATAACGATCCTTTCTTAGGTGGATAAGCGTATTTCGCTCCTCGATTTAAGGCCTTGATTTGCAGACTGTTGAGTTCAACATTACTGAGATTTTTGAAACTGGACATTCTGAGTTTCTATGAATAGCACATCCCTAGCCAAATATGTACTCCAAGACAATCTTAATCCAGATTAAAGTAATGCAAGAATTATTCATACTCCTAGCTACCTCACGGACCTATTAATAAGCGAAAGTGTGTATATAGAAGCTTCCAGTGTACAATGTTGTAATGAACATAGCCCCTATGAATTGCACAATGCATGGAAGTCACTAGTTAAATCTGTTAATTTTAAATTGCGACTTTTATTTCAAATGCTATGTTAACCCCACCCCCACCCCACCTCATTCTTCAGTCATTGTATTATGTTTTTCCTCACTTATGATTAAGCATGCTGTGTACGCAACTATTTGACGCATACGAAATGTTATTGGCTCTTACGCCTCCTATTGCTTCCCACAATGCCATAATCTATGCTATACATAGATTAAATGTGTTTTTTTTTTGTTCAATACATCTGAGGATGAGGTAGCCGCTGCCTCGAAAGTGCTTATGTACATATGTTTTTTAATGTATATATTTTTCATCTTTTATCATTAAATCGTGCCGAAGACGGTAATCGTTCGTATCAGTGATTCATTGCACGAGCCTTCAACTTTCATTGGTTTTGCTTCATGTCTTTATGAGAATGATTTAATCGCAATGAAAGTTTAAAATACTTCTCAAAATCTAAAAAATTGTACTTTTTTCCCATTAATGCATTACTGAGATCAGTGCATGTTATTATAAGAAATATTAATATTTGAAATTTTCCACAAAATGAAAAATTTTACAAGTTTTCTTTTATCTGGATTTGTAATCCTGTACGAGGGATTAACGAATTCGTGTTTTTCTCTTCTGATGTTAATCTTATGCAACGAATAACAAAATCAAAAACAGCTTTTAATTTGTCACCCTCAGTACAGAGTAATTGCTTTTCATTGAAACCTTCAACCAGAGTGGAAAACTTGATTGTTTAATCTGGATTTTTCATTCTTTGGCACAGAGATAAAAGCTTTAATTAATTTTTTATAGAGCGACAAGAGTATTTCTACGTATGATCTTGATTATTTTAGCCTAGAACGTTAACATTTCCGTTTATTTAATAATTTATTATTAACTTTTTCGTATTGTCAGCTCTTCAGGCATATTCACAAACATGTTAAATACTTCATTGGGATTTTTATTTTAAGAGGGAAGTTAATGATTTTTCGGTTTTGTATTTTGAAGATGTCTACAAAAACTGACTATTGTTTCATTTCGATTTGTCAGTGTCGGCAGTAAACAGTTCTTCATAATTTAGACCTTTATACAGAATGGAAAACTTGGTTGTTTGACCTAGATTTGTCATTCTATGACGTAGGCTAACATTTAAATTAAATGCATGTTAACAAAACTATGCGACGCATGATTTTGAGTATTTTTGGCAACTGAGTTGACACTTCGGTTTATTTTACAATTTGCATGAAAACCACGAAATCGTTAAATGGTTCATTTGGAATATTATTCAAATCGAAGAGGTAATGCTTTTTTTTCTTTTTTTTTTTTTTTTTGCGCATGAAAATAAAAAGCGCTGATCACTGTTCCGTTTGGATTCGTCACTGGCTTCCCAGGTGGCTGAGTGATCAGAGGCGCGGTCTTCTGGCTAATTTGAGTCTCGGATAAGACATAGAGAGTGTTTACCTGCGACGAGGGTCCTCCCCATCCGACGGAATCAGTAGACTCAAGTTAGGGGCAGGCGTCTCCTTATTTCTCTTGTACAACGTAAAGGTGACGCACATATTAAGACGACAAAATTGTAGTGACCAACTTCGTTGGTGCAGCTTAATTGGGAAAGCATACGGCTCCGGAAAAGAAGGATGCGGGATCGATATGCTCCTCTGGCAAATGGCTTTAATGCTATACTGGTGCCAGAACATATAATGGATTCCGTGACTGTCAGATTCTTTGACAACTGTGTGATGTTCTATCCACACATCGTCTGGAATTAGTCAGAATTCCTTCTTCTACAGTGAGCTCTCTTTCAAGCCTGGTTTGCCGGCTGATCCGTAAACCTACGACACCGTCCCAGCCCTTTCTCAAGGGAGGATATACGTGTCATGTGCTATGTTCGTTCCACACAACGTCTGGAATTAGTCAGAATTCCTTCTTCTACGGTGAGCTCTTCTTCAAGCGTGGTTTGCCGAATTACATGGAAACCTACCATTCCGTCCCAGTCTTTCTTAAGGAAGGATATACGTGTCATGTGCTATGTTATTTCCACACATCGTCTGGAAATAGTCAGAATTCCTTCTTCTACAATGAGCTCTCCTTCAAGCATGGTTTGCCAGCTGACCCGGAAACTTACGATTCCGTCAGAGTCCTTCCTCAAGGGAGAAATTACGTGACATGTGATGTGTTCGTTTCACACATCGTCTGGAATTAGTCAGAATTCCTTCTTCTGCAGTGAGCTCTCCTTCAAGCGTGGTTTGCCGGCTGACCCGGAAACCTACGACCCCGTCCCAGTCCATCCTCAAATGGGAATATACGTGACATGTGATATGTTCGCTCCACACAACGTCTGGAATTAGTCAGAATTCCTTCTTCTACAGTGAGCTCTCCTTCAAGCGTAGTTTGCCGGCTGACCCGGAAACCCACGACCCCGTCCCAGTCCATCCTCAAGGGGGAATATACGTGACATGTGATATGTTCGCTCCACACAACGTCTGGAATTAGTCAGAATTCCTTCTTCTACAGTGAGCTCTCCTTCAAGCGTAGTTTGCCGGCTGACCCGGAAACCTACGACCCCGTCCCAGTCCATCCTCAAGGGGGAATATACGTGACATGTGATATGTTCGCTCCACACAACGTCTGCAATTAGTCAGAATTCCTTCTTCTACAGTGAGCTCTCCTTCAAGCGTGGTTTGCCGGCTGACCCGGAAACCTACGACACCGTCCCAGTCCATCCTCAAATGGGAATATACGTTACATGTGATATGTTCGCTGCACACAACGTCTGGAATTAGTCAGAATTCCTTCTTCTACAGTGAGCTCTCCTTCAAGCGTGGTTTGCCGGCTGACCCGGAAACCTACGATTCCGTCCCAGTCCATCCTCAAGGGGGAATATACGTGACATGTGATATGTTCGTTCCACACAACGTCTGGAATTAGTCAGAATTCCTTCTTCTACAGTGAGCTCTCCTTCAAGCGTGGTTTGCCGAATTTCCCAGAAACCTACTATTCCATCCCAGCCCTTTCTCAAGGGAGGATATACGTGTCATCTGGTATGTTCGTTTAAAACAGCATCTGCAATTAGTTAGAATTTTTTCTTGTACAGTGAGCGTGGTTTGCCAAATTACCCGGAAACCTAGTATTCCGTCCCAGCCCTTTCTCAAGGGAGGATATACGTGTCATGTGCAATGTTCATTCCACACATCGTCTGGAATTAGTCAGAATTCTTTCTTGTACAGTGAGCTCTCCTTCAAGCGTGTTTTGCCGGCTGACCTGGAAACCTACAATTCCGTCCCAGCCCTTTCTGAAGGTAGAAGAAGGGATATATGTGAAGTACCTACCTCAGAGGAGGTGCGCATATCAAGAAGGCAACAGCTGCAGCGACAAACTTCGTCGGTAATTGGGAAAGCATTCGGCTCCGGAGCAGAAGGATGCGGTTTCAATTCCTGCCACTTGAAAATGGCCTTTACGCTATGCTTGATGATAACTGTAGTCGTTAAACCCAAAAAAGCAGAAGGTTTGTGACTAGTTCTCCGAGTTTGGCTTGAGTCGAGTTCCGGCTGAGGCATGGGTGGTGTGTTTGTCTCACTGTACTGACTCTCTATCTGGCCTAGAGCCAGTGGCCGCAAAATTAGGGAAAAACTACTGCATATAGCCACTTAAAGATGATCATGGTGGTCGTCAAATTTTGAAACAAAAACAAAAGCAAGAAAGATGACACCCAATTTTCGGTTGTAATTAGCGCGTCCTTTGAATCCTTTGTGTTACGAATAAGATTTATCAAAATTATTCAAAAGCAATGCAGTCGGTTAGAAAAAACGCCCAACGGGATTCTACAATTGATAAAACTTCGAGAAATAGAGAGAGTTACTTACTTCAGCAAGCAGCGAAAAAGAATGCTACGAAAATTAACAAATAGTTCACACAACATTCTTCTAGCAGAAAGATATAAAAGACAGAGATTTTCAAATTTAAATGCTAAAATACTAAATTTAGAAGGAAACATGATATAAGTCTACGCCTTCTAGGGGAAGAATTTCACATAACAAAAAAGTTGAACATAGGCGAAACGTATTTTTCATGGCAAAAGCCACGCTAAAGAAAAATAACTTTTCAAATACGTCTCCCGGAAACAGAGATAGCGAGAAAAAGATTTAGACCTTTACACTCTAAGCGGAAATGCTGTGCATTATTTAAAGCGGATAATGCTACCATCTTTACTGTAGCAAATGACATACATTAAAAAAAAATTCTCAAAAGGTTTTTAGAAGCGGAGGTACAGCTGCAGACAAAAGTATAGAATCCCGACCTAGCGGCAGAACTGTGAACTGCAAACCTCCTCCTCACATACAAAGTAAAATCTAAATGGCAACCACTGATAAAATCATTTCTTAATCGCACATTTAGAAGCAGATACATTGAAAAAGGGATGAAAGTCAGCTGATGCGCAATATACTACGGCCTCTCCTTGACAAATGTCAACCCCACCTTCTCGTGGTGCTTCCTGTTCCCACTAAATGGGCTTTGACGACCGCCAAATAGCGGTATAACTATACCATCGGGATTAGAGAAAATGCTATCCCACACTCACCAACCCGCTTGGCCAGCGTGGTGAGTTATGGCCAAACCCTTCCAAAATGACTCCACAACTTAAATCTTGGCCCTCAGTCTCCGGCAGCTGGAATGTTTCTGGCCAAGGCAGCGGCCAGTGCGACATGAAGGCAGAGGGTGCTAAGAATCATCGGAGGACCGGACTATGCTGCCATCTGATGCTGACCTTGGCTACGTATAACGGACGCTCCCTATCTTCTGATTCAAGGCTCCTTGAATTGCAAGAAGAAGAACTACAAAGGACCAAGTGGGACATCGTCGGGCTAAGTGGGGTGAGGAGAAAAGGAGAAGATCTCATTGAACTAAAAAGTGGACATCTCTTCTATTATCATGGGACAGATACTGTCAGAACTAGTGGTGTTGGATTTATAATAAACAAGAAACTGAAGGATAAATTTGTAGAAGTTGAAAGTTCCTCTGAACGACTTGTTATCCAACTCTCAAGAAGATACCAGGCTCAGATTATTCAAACTTATGCACCCACTACAAATCATCCTGAAGAAGAGATTGAAGAAGTTTATGAGGAAATTCGTCATCTAAATAATATAGGCAAGCAGCACTTTCAAGATCGTTATGGGAGATTTCAATGCGAAAATAGGGTAACGACAACAGAATGAAAATTCAGTAGGCAAAATTTGGTCATGGCAACAGAAACCAGCGTGGAAATACTCTTTTAGTGTTTGCAGAGGCAGAAGGGTTTTTTATCATGAACTCCTTTTTCAAGAAAAAGCCGCAAAGGATATGGTCTTGGGGGCATCCCAATGGATTGACAAGTGAAATTGATTTTATTATGTGTAACAAGAAATTTGTCATGGAAAACTGCAGTGTGCTAAACAAGTTCAACACAGGTAGTGACCATAGAATGGTGAGATGTAAGATGCACCTCAATGCTAAACTCAAGCGTGGCAAGCTCATAAAACAAACAAAGTGTATTGACATGACCAACCTTAAAAAACATCATAATACCTTCAAATTGGAACCGAGGAACAAATTCTCTGCTCCAGAAGGTCTAACGTCGGAAGAAGTGGACATCTTGGAAGTTAACAGAAAACTAACCAAGGCTCTTATGGAAACAGCAACAAAAATAACTGGTACTAAGAACAAGTTACATACAAACAAATTATCAGGAAAAAAGAAATTCTGATGCAAAAAAGAAGAGAGATGAGGACAACTAAAGGAGATGTGACTTCCAAAGTGGAATATATAAAGCTATGCAAGACGGTACGAAAAATTATTACTGAAGATGTAAGGAAATTCAACTGTGAACTAGTGAGGAAAGCAATTGAAAACAACCAACGAGTAAAGAGAGAAAAGGGACATCTGAGTAAGGGAAGAAAACCGATTTAGGCTCTGAGAAAAGAAGATGGTTCTGTAACAAGAAATAGAGGTGAAATTTTGACAAGAGTGAAATACATCGACTCAAAATTATATGAAAGGGATGATACATGTACTCCAGACATTACAAAAAGTACCAGAGTTCTTCCAGTCCTCCCAGCAGAAGTTACACATGCAATCAAGAACATGAAGCAAGGAAAAGCTCCAGGAGAAGTTGGAATTACAGTAGACATCATACAAGAAGCAAATGGAGAAATTGAAACAGTACTCGCCCAAGTTTTCACTCGATGCCTTAATGAAAGGAAGATTCCTGCGGATTGTAACAATGTTACAATGATCCTACTACATACAAAAAAGGTCACATTGAGGATCTCAGGAACTACAGACCGGTCAACCTCCTAACAGCGATTTATAAAATCTTCACTAAAGTTGTTTCACACCGCTTGAAGGGGACAATGGACATGGCTCAGCCGAGAGAACAAGCTGGTTCAGGAGTGGCTACAGCGCAATAGATCATATCCACGTACTGAGAGAACTAACTGAAAGAGCGAGGGAGTATGAACTTCCGTTATGCATGGCTTTTATTGACTATGAAAAGGCCTTTGATTCGGTGAAACCATCAGTAGTTACAATGGCTTTGAAATCCTGCGGTATTGAAGATGCATACATTAATATTATTAATAACATCTATTAAAATGTAAGTGCAAAGATTCGGCTATTTGAGAATACAGCACCCATAAAGATTGGAAAGAGAGTGAGACAAGGTGACACTATATCTCCCCAACTTTTTAATGCCACATTGGAAAATGTCTTTCAATCACTGAACTGGGAAAACAAAGGGATAAAGTTTAATGGAGATTATCTAACTCATCTTAGTTTTGAAAACAGTGCTCGGTTCGAAATTTTCGCCAAAGACGTACACGAAATTATTGAATTAATAACAGAATTTAGACAGACATTTTGCCCTACAATTTATTCGCACTTGTATCTCTTAAATTCACAAGTACCGGAAACGATTTCACCGGTTGGGTGTTGCCAACAAAAAAGTTTATGAAAAAAGTGACCTCACTACTACTAGCCTGTCTGATAGAAGCTAGGCTAAAGTTTACAAGGAAGATAGCTTAAAAGTTAATGAAAATATGTACTAGGAGTCAATGGTGTCCGTACAGCTACCAATATTTTTTTACTAAGCAAAATGATTGCTTTCTCGAGGCTTTCACAAGCTGGTTTCATGATAAAATAACAACTTTATTTGCTTTCACACCAGCAGGTACCTTTTTTATTCACGTTCAGCATTTTCCCGCTTGAAGCAAAGCAAAAACAAACCATCCATCCCTTTTTGTTTGTTTTTTAGATCTCTCGTCTCCGTACGTTGCATCCGTTAGGTCACTTCCGTGCGCAAGCAAAACCTCTTTCCTGTCTGTATTTGTCTTCCGTTTTTTTTTTGTTTCGCGTTCGCTTTTACTTTACGTCCACTTCGTTTGCTTCCATGTAATCCCAGCCTTTGCGAAATGACAAGTGGTCTAATGTATTAATTGTAGCATTTTCGTTAATAGTTATTAATAGCGTCCAGTGTTTCATTTAGGTGTGTACTGGTATCCTTCTTGCTACGTACGATGACTCCTATTAATGCATACTTCTGAATACTGTTTTTCGTCTTTAATACGTATTTTCTACTTTCTGCTTTCTTCTTTTTACCTGATTTGATTCTTTACAGTATAAAGTCTTCATTCTCTTTCCATGGTTGTTTTTTATCACATTTGCTTCCACTTGTTCATACTAATTAACGCAGCTTACTTCTGCTAGTGCGCGTTAATGATTCATTTTGTGTAACTTGCCTGTAGCAAAGTGCTAATACATGTAAATAGTAATTGCATCTGCTACAACATTGGTACAATTAAGGCACATTGGTATAAATAATTTAATACACATTTACATATCTATAGGGGCACTCAGTGGCATGTCGTAATTTTTGCAACACTGTATCAGTGGTGAAAGTGGACAGGAACTGTGGGGAATTAAAGTACACAATATTTGAAAAAAAAATGAAAGAAAGAAAAAAAGATGTGCTGCAGAACTATACCGAGGAAATTTTGACTGCAGTTTATTTATTTATGAATGTAAATATAACTTACGCCTCAAATTATGCTTAGCTGAAGTGTTCGGTTCATTACTTTGGTACATTTCGTGACCAAGCAATGAATTAATTATTTGAATGTATTTATAAAGTCTTCATGAGGGTATGAGATTAAAAAATAATTGCTGTTAACATTCCCGATTTCACCGCTTCACACCTGTGCTAGCCTGTCTCACACAGCACCTTCTCTTCAACTTGTTTCTTCTTTTTTCTAGCTAGGGCCACGCGCGGAAATAATCAAAGAACACAGATCGTTGCAGAGTGAAACCTTACAGAAAGTCTAAGTGGATTTAGGCGCAATCTTGATATATATATATATGTATATATATCATCATCATCATCATTGTCAACCATTATCAATCCACTGCTGGACGAAGGTCTCCCAAGTTTCCTCCACAACGGTCTGTCTTGTGCCAGTCTCCTCCATGTCACCCCTGCATACTTTCGAATTTCATCCACCCATCTCCCATGTGGTCTTCTTCTGGGTCTTTTCCTGTCCCTTGGAATCCAATCTAAAATTTCGGCTGTCCATCGATGATCTGTCCTTCTGGCAGTATGTCCAGCCCATTGCCATTTCAGGGATTTAACTCTGATCATGATGTCTTCCACTCTTGTCATTTTTCGGATCCACGAGTTCCTCTTCTTATCTCTCCTGGTTACACCAAGCATGCACCTGTCCATGCTACTTTGAGTTGTCTGCAGCCTTTGTATGTCTCTTTTAGTTAAGGTCCACGTCTCTGCACCATACGTAAGCACTGGAAGGATGCATTGATCAAACACTTTTCTTTTAAGACATAATGGCATATTGCTCTTGAGAATTATGCTGTTTCTTCCAAAAGCTCTCCAGGCAAGTTTTGTACGCCGATTAATTTCTTCATCAGTATATATATATATATATATACATATATACACCTCCTCCCCAGATCCGTAGCTACCGGGAGGACGGTGCGTTTGCGCTCCCAGAACCCACACATCACAGAATATTTAGTACAGTATATGTTACAAGTACGTATCTCTGAAACATTGAGACTTTTCGGATACGTTGCGCAATGCAACAGTACTGTTTCAGAAACCTTACGGTTACGTCAAAATGACCTCAAACGTTACATAACTTTGAAACATAACCGATACGGTACAGTGAAATGTCTTTGTAACTCCAACATACCAACTTCATGTTACTGTTACGTATTTGAAAGATATTTGTAACTTCGTTACGTTATGTTTGCGTATTTGAAAGACATTTGCGACATCATCATATTACTGTTACGTATTTACTACGTTGGACATTATAGTTTTAATAAACTTTGTAAAATCACAATAAAAAATATTACACTCGACAGCTGTTTGAAAAGCAACAACAGTCGTATTACGAGCTGTTTACGTTTTCACAGGTTCAACGCAGTCCGTTGTCCATTGGGAACAGTGGCGGCGTTTATATATTGATAACAAAATAAATAAAAATCTGCCCCAAATGATTGTGTCGAATTTCTATTATACATGTGGAATAGACTATATTTCAGCGAAAAAGAAAAAGAAAATCAAATTCGTCATTTCTATAAATATCTATTTATATGAAATTTCTCAGCTTCAGGTTAAAAAAAAAAAAACATGCTGGTATAGTATATACTATTACAACAACACAGCCATCTACTTATATTTTATAAAATACTTTTTATAGAATTTAAAAATTATAATAATCAAAACAATTACTTGCTTTCAGATAATCTTGAATAACAAAAAAAAAAAAAAAAGGAAACAGGATGAAATATTAAATCAACTAACTAGCTAACTCGAGTACGACAGTATCACTAAAGATTATCCCAGTAGCACGTGGAAATACGACTACGAGAGTGCTTCGGTGAAATGGCATAAATGCGCATGCGCATCCACGCCGTTGCCAAACCAAAAATCCTAAATATCGCCGGAATGTAACATCAAGGTAGCAATTATGTACAATGGAAACTATAAAACAGTAGTATCGGTGAATGCTATTTTTAACGTAACCGAAATGTACAAAGAGTTACGCTCCCAAATATATTTTGCTGAAACGTAATTGTGAGATATTTCTGTAAGTGTAACGAAAATGAGAGATTGTAACATTATTGATGTGTATCTGAAACGTTTTGTGCTGTATGGGAAATGGTCATGCCAGAGGTGTAAATTCATGCTCTAAAGAGTGTAGAAGACAGAAATGCACAACGTGTGAATACATTTACTGAGAAAGAAAGCTCTACACCTAGTGGCGTAAACTCGACCCCCCTGAAAAATATAGCAGAGGCCAATAAAATATATTTTGCGAAAATCTGTTAGCTTTCAGTTACTGAAAGTTTTAATTAAATTCCATATTATTAGCTACGTTCTACGAGCATTTTAATAAAATAATTCAAATTCCTTGAAACCTACGTGTATTCATGAACGGAATACGGGATTACACCATACAATACAAATTTTGAAGATGAGAATCCGTTTTTCTTTTTTTCTGGGTGTAAATATGACAAGCATGGTAAGTTCAATAATATCCGAAAACTTGGAAATTTCCTCGTCCTGGAGTGGGAATCGAAACCGCGTCTCCCGCTCGAAGACGATTCATATAGCATGCTCGAGCGCTATCCGGGAGACGCGGGTTCGACTCCCACACCAGGATGACGAGATTTTCAAGTTTTCGGATATTATGTGACTTACCATCCTTGTCATATTTACACCAAAAAAAAAAAAAAAAAAAAGGATTTTCATCTTCGAAATTCCTACATGTATTTTTCGTAAAACCATAATTACTGCGCTTTATTACGCATTACACAAATGTGCATGTTGTAATTAAAATCATTGCTTTAGTTTTATAGAAATACAAAGCACTTGTAACGTACCAGGAGATGTGACGTACCTGCCAGAAGGACGCACACGACATAAAGGCAGATAGGAATCAGAATAAAACGTCCGCGTAGCTCAATTGGTAGAGTGACTTATTCCGGAATGAGGGGATCCGGGTTCGAATCCCGGCGTAGACCAAAAATGACGGAGAAATTTACTTCGTTATAATGGCGCCCGAACTATCCGGATGACCCGACCGTTCAAAATCTCGCATTGGTGTGATGTTATTTCCACACCGCGAGATAGGAAAATTAAGAGAAGCCCTTCTCCAGCACTTCAAAAAAAAAAAAAAAAAATAAAAAAATAAGGGGGAGATGATGTAACGTACCTGCCAGAAGGACGCACACGACATAAAGGCAGATAGGAATCAGAATAAAACATCACTTCCGTCAAGGCTAATCATATGCACATTTTATTCTTCTAGGTAACCCTCTTTGAAATGCCTCACGATTACTGCACTTTATTACGCATTACACAAATGTGCATGTTGTAATTAAAATCATTGCTTTAGTTTTATAGAAATACAAAGCACTTGTAACGTACCAGGAGATGTGACGTACCTGCCAGAAGGACGCACACGACATAAAGGCAGATAGGAATCAGAATAAAACGTCCGCGCAGCTCAATTGGTAGAGTGACTTATTCCGGAATGAGGGGATCCGGGTTCGAATCCCGGCGTAGATCAAAAATGACGGAGAAATTTACTTCGTTATACACTACAAAACACTTACGTCAAGGCTAATCATATGCAAATTTTATTCTTCTAGAGAACCCTCTTTGAAATGCCTCACGATTACTCACGTAAAACACGTAATTGCCGTTGGTTTATTGGAGTTTATTCGCGAACGGGCCTCAAAGGGCCAAAGAACGGCATGCCAAACGGCTTACATTAGAAACAAAACGAACATCAACACTACAACAAAAGAGGTAAGGTACGAAACAGGAACATGACAATGAAAAATGGCCAGGAACATGACAAAACGGAAAACACCGCACGTAACCAGAGGGGTAACTAAGGAGGGTCCTCTAGTCCGAACCCTCCTCCCCTTGAGGGGGAATTGAGTACGAATTTAAAGCGATATCATCATCGGTAACTTTATTTTAAATACACCACACATGAATAATAAATTAAACGCATCGTCATCATCATCATCATCATCATTGTCAACCATTATCTATCCACTGCTGGACGAAGGTCTCTCCAAGCCTCTTCCACAACGGTCTGTCTTGTGCCAGTCTCCTCCATGTTACTCCCGCATATACTTTCGAATTTCATCCACCCATCTCCCATGTGGTCTTCTTCTGGGGCTTTTCCTGTCCCTTAGAATCCAATCTAAAATTTCGACTGTCCATCGATGGTCTGTTCTTCTGGCAGTATGTCCAGCCTATTGCCGTTTCAGGGATTTTACTCTGATCATGATGTCTTCTACTCTTGTCATTTTTATGATCCACGAGTTCCTCTTCTTATCTCTCCCGGTTACACCAAACACGCACCTCTCCATGCTTCCTTGAGTTGTCTGCAGCCTTTGTATGTATCTTTTAGTTAAGGTCCACGTCTCTGCACCATACGTAAGCACTGGAAGGATGCATTGATCAAACACTTTTCTTTTAAGACATAATGGCATATTGCTCTTGAAAATTATGCTGTTTCTTCCAAAAGCTCTCCAGGCAAGTTTTACGCGCCGACTAATTTTTTGATCAATATGACCCTCACTTGATATCTGCTGTCCAAGATAAACGTACGTGTCTGTTATCTCCAGCTTTTCTCCATCAATCGATAAATCTTCATTTCTTGAAAAAGCATTGTACATCACTTTTGTCTTCTGAAAATTCACTTTTAATCCCACTTCATTACTATTGTGAGCAAGTTCCTGGTTCATACTCTGCAGCTCTGATGGGGTAGTTGCAAAAATGACTACGTCATCAGCAAAACGAAGTTGAGTTAGATATACTCCATTAATCTTTATTCCTTTGTTTTCCCAGTTCCGTGATTGAAAGACATTTTCCAATGTGGCATTAAAGAGCTTGGGAGATATCGTGTCACCTTGTCTCACTCCCTTTCCAACTTTTATGTGTGCTGTATTCTCAACAGCCTAATCTTGGCACTTGCATTTTCGCATATAGCACGTTTCCGACTGAATGTCGGCTCTTCACTGATCGCAAGCCACCATGTTCGCATATAGCACCTTTCCGACTGAATGTCGGCTCTTCACTGATCGCAAGCCACCATTTTTGCATATAGCACCTTTCCGACTGAATGTCGGCTCTTCACTGATCGCAAGTCACCATTTTCGCATATAACACCTTCCCGACTTAATGTCGGCTCTGCACTGATCGCAAGCCACCACTTTCGCATATAGCACCTTTCCGGCTGGATGTCGGCTCTTCACTGATCGCAAGCCACCATTTTCGCATATAACACCTTCCCGACTGAATGTCGGCTCTTCACTGATCACAAGCCACCATTTTCGCATATAGCACCATTCCGACTGGATGTCGGCTCTTCACTGATCGCAAGCCACCATTTTCGCATATAGCACCTTTCCGACTGAATGTCGGCTCTTCACTGATCGCAAGCCACCATTTTTGCATATAGCACCTTTCCGACTGAATGTCGGCTCTTCACTGATCGCAAGCCACCATTTTTGCATATAGCACCTTTCCGACTGAATGTCGGCTCTTCACTGATCGCAAGCCACCATTTTCGCATATAGCACCTTTACGACTGAATGTCGGCTCTTCACTGATCGCAAGCCACCATTTTCGCGTATAGCACCTTTACGACAGAATGTTGGCTCTTCACTGATCGCAAGCCACCGTTTTCGCATATAGCATATAGCGTATTAAATCCGTTTATTTCTGTGGTGTAGTCAGCATAAAGATTCGCCAAGTTTTCGCACTCCACTGGAAGGCTTTTTCAAGGCAATGGTAAACATAAAAATGCAGAGAATTGGAACATGTAAAGAACGAAGATGATTTTTGAAAATAACGTGGGTGACATCACGAGCATATTACATGAATATTTATCACGTAATTCTACGGTGCGCCGTGATGTGTTTCCATTTTTTAATAACGCATGCCAAACCATTGGTATTTCAGTAGAGACTATATCATTGCATGCCACTCTTCTGGATAGGATTTCCACTGTTTCCCTGATGGCAGTCTCTTTCAAAAAGTAGATTTGGATGTCTGACTGGTAGCCTTATCCTGATGGAGTTCTACTCTTTGAAGGCTCTGTCGATAAAGGAATGGTATTTTCTCTTTAAATATAGGAGTTAAGACATTATTTTGGTAATATGTAGAATTGGCTTTAACATTATTTACAACTTTTCTTAACTTTAGTTGCCAGTAGTGCGAGAAACCAGCAATAATCATGAATCCTTTGCTGAAACTTTCTTTGGATTCTTAGAACCAAGCTTGTAAGTAGTTTTTTGCTCTTTTGCGATAAGATATCGACATTTTTTTGGTCATAGTCCTTTAGGCAGATCCATGCTTCATCAATAGTGACAACAAATTTCCCTTTTTCTCCGGCTAAAGGATTTTCATAAAAAAGTCTACACCGTGTTCCGCGCTTAACCACATGCTGAGGCAAAAGGCGGTGAACATTATCCTTTTAACTTTTTTTTCAGATTCAATTTTTTGTCTATTATCTTGTTTAAAGTTGATACAGAGATTATGGCTTAGAGATTTTTGGGTCGATGAAATTTCTTTTATGACCAGAGACCTTAGGATCGAAGAAGTTTCTTTTAAGACCAGAGACTTTACTTTTGAAACAGTCGTCAAAGTACGAACCTTTATTGGATATTCGTTTGGTGTTCGTTTTCCTATTAAAAGCAATGCTTGATGATTTCCCACACTATAATTAATAATAGTGCTTATTTTACATTTAGAAATGCTAATTCCACGATTTTCAAGCACTTTTTAATTACAGAATACGATGTATCTCTTCGTAAAGAGCAACAAGAAAGATGACACCGAATTTTCGGATGTAATAAGCACCTCTTTTGAATCCGTTCTGACGCTAATTAAATTTCTCAAAGCTACTCAAAGTCAATGGAACCGGTATGGAAAACAATAGTATCTGACGGAAGAAAGAAGTTTTTCAATCGGGTTTTTAATCCCTCAGATATTGCTGTAAATGGAATCGTGAGCTTACGCCCTCTGGTTACAGACTTGTGCGTTAAGAAAAACATGAATTTATATGAGAAACGTTTCGCACGGGAAACGCTCTCCAACAAACAAAGAATTTCTCAAATCGGACTCTACAAACAGAGATATCAACAAAAATAAGATGTGACTTTACGTCCCCTGGTAGGAAAACCATGCATTATTTTAGGAAGAAAGTATTCTCAAAAGGTTTTTCCATATAAGCGGTATCGGTCCAAGAAAAAAAAATTTAGTCGAGTTCTCAGGAGAAAATATTTTGCTACAAATACATCAGAAGCAGAAATTGACCCTGGTGGCCAAATCATTCTTTACCAAACATTAGGAAACAATGTAAAAAATATTTTCCATTAGGTCTTGTATGCGATACAGGAAGAATTTTTCAAATCAGAGTTTTACAAGCAGAAATAACGCAGAAAACGCAATTTATCTTTGTGCCCCCTAGCAGAAAGTCTATAATTTACTTGAAAATTTGAATTTATAGGAAAAACATTTCGCATGGGAAACACTATCCAACAAAGAAGGAATGTTTCAAATAGAACTCCTAGAAGTAGAGATCTTGACAAAAATAAGATATACATCTACACCCCCTGGCGTAGAAATCATGCATTATTTCAAGAAGAAAATGTTCCTACAAGGTTTGTCGACATGAGTAGTATCGGTCAACAAACGACTTTTTTTTCATTCGAGATTTTAGAAGCTCATATTTAGCTGCAAATACATCAGAAGCGGGAATTAAGACTTACGCCACCTGGTGGCCAAACCATTTTTTTTTACAAAAATTAGTTATTATATGCAAAGGATTTGCCATCAGGAGCTGTATCCGGTGCAGAAAGAATTTTTCAAATCGGAGATTTAGAAGCAGAGATATAGGGGGAAAGCAATTTACCTTTACATCCCCTAGCGGAAAGGCTATGAATTATTTGAAAATTTTGAAATTACATGGAAAACATGTCGCACTGAAAACACTATCCAAAAAAGAAGGAATTTTTCAAATCGGACCATTAGAAGTAGAGATATTGACAAACATAAGATATACATCTACGCCCCCTGAAGGAGAAACTGTGGAATATTTTAAGAAGAAAATATTCCGAAAATGTTTATCGATGTGAGTGGCATCAGTCCAGGAAAGAATTTTTTCATACGATAGTTTAGAAGTTCAGATTTTAGGGCAAATACATCAAAAGCAAAAATTAACACTTACGCCCCCTGGTGGCCAAAGTATTGTTTACCAAAAATTAGAAATTATATGCAAAAGATTTTTTATCAGCAGGTGTATCCGATGAAGAAAAAAGTTTTCAAATCGGAGTTTTAGAAGAAGAGTTATCGGGAAAAATGTAATTTACTTTTACGCCGCTAGCGGAGAATCTATGCGTAATTTGAAAAAGTAACTATATCTAAAATACTCTTCGACATAAGTGGAATCGAAAAATAGAATAATTTTTTTAATCGGATGTTTAAAAATAAATATGTGGAATTAAACGTATTTTTGAATTCGCCATCATCTGCGTTTGCGCCCTCTAGCGGCGAAATTGTACATCGTAAAAACAAAAACTAAATAAAGGATCATCATTCGCATATCTCAAGCTTCCCAATGCAAAAATAATTTTTCAAATCGGACTAATAGTTGCAGAGATATCGTGGGTATAGACGGACGGACGTACAAACCGGTATAGCATAGGCACGATCTTTTTTTACAAAAGACGTGCTAAAAACATAACCTATTCACAGCTTGTTTACGTGCGCCGTTTCGTTAGCAGACGATATTTAACTACAGCAGACGTTTCTTTAGTGTTCATCTAACACGCTGTTGCCAGTTTCAATTCTTTGAATTTCTTCTGTTTTCTGTAATTTCTTATCAAAAACATTCTAAAAATGTACGAACATACTATGTATTGATCATGGTTACCTACTTTTTTGTGTTGGTATACTTGCGGAGTGAAAAAAAAAAAACGACTCTTGAGGTTAGATATGGGAGGTCTCTATCGGGGGAGCAGACAGAAGTATTTTGTCTGTGTGTCACAGATTGTATAATCAACACTGCCTTATTTGGAGCTTCAGTTTATCCTAATTTTCTTGGACTAGATGAAAGTAAGTTGGGGCAAATGAATTCTACAGTTAGTTCGGGACTGAATGGGCAAAAAATAATTTTATGTATATGGATTTCAATTTTTGTTTCAAAATTTGAAGTCTGTTTCTTTTTTCCCCCTGTCTAAGCTCAGTCATTGAAACTACGAAACGTTTGTAGGTCTCTTCGTTTTACTCTGCTACAAATTTTTGAGATATACTTCCGAATCATTTCAGCGTGCACAAGCAGTGATGAATTCAGGCATCTTCTCGGGGATGCTTACCCTCCCCCAATCCATGAATGCCCTCCCCCCGTAGGTCTTTTTGGCGATCTCCCCTTGTAGTTTTTTATACATGAATATTTGGAGAAATTAATTAAAAAACTTAAGAAAATGAGAGGAAATATTATATCTCTCGAGTAAAAGCCGTCTTCGTGAGGATAATTGAAAATAATTAAACTCGGTTTAGTTTAAATCAAATTAACTCATAATATGAGACATCAATTAATAAAACCTTATGCTATTTAAAAACAGATTAAAAGACATGAGTACTTTCGGGCCATCGCATGGCCCATCCTCAGATGGAACGACAAAATTGATAAGATCCGCATAATATATATACACCCATGAGCTTGTGCGACTCATCATTATTGGAAATAATATAATAATAAAAGAAATCATCCACATGGATTTCAATCTGAAACTTTATCATCTTTCAATAAAACATTAAACAGTCCTCTCTGAAGGGGCAATTTTTCAAGCACTGACAACTCGGAATACTTCCACAATGAAAACTTAATTCCACAGAGTAGAGGTGTTTGCACTGCAATACATCATCGTATTTTGGAAGCTGGTATTCAGCTTTATTTCAATCTTCTGGATGCCGACTTTACATGTATACGGTTACGCAAATGTAGCTAACGCGACGTTAGTGCCTCCAATATAACACAATATTTGCAACGTAATTTTTAACAATAGCAAATTATTAGAAATTGTTCCCATAATAAGGGGTTTTTTTTCTGGCCGCGGGTGGTACACACTCTATGACAGAAAAAAAAATCGAGGCAGCTCAAACTGACATTCAAACAAATGGTTAGTTAGTTTTTTGTGTTTGTTTTTTTTACTACTGTGTTCTAATCTAAATAATCTAAAGGTGCTGAAACCAAATCGCAGGAAAATGGTTCACACCATACGTTTTCAGGTAACACTGCAATGATTTCGTAATAATCAGAAACACGCTTGTAGTAAGGCGAGGACATTTTTACCACTCCTAATGTTGTTTTTTTTTTTCGAGCATAAAAATTTGTTTATATATAGATTAAGAAAATTTTTATTTTTTTTATTTTATATATAGATTAAGAAAAATATATATTCGATTACAAAAATTTTGTATACATAAGAAACAAATTGTGATTATAATGTGTATATAATCAGTCAACAAGTTTCAGCCCCCTCAAAATTAGTAATACCCCCCCCCCCAAAGCACTTTCTGAATGCAACGCTGTGCACAAGATTGGTGAACATATCAATATTTGCTGCTTCAGCAACCCATGTTAATACTTCTTTGCTTCCCTATTCTGTACAAAAGCACTTTGTCATGAAAGAGAGAAAAATAAGAACAGCACTAAATGATATAACCTTGCGGTTTTGAAGAAGAAAAAAAAAACATCCCCGGCATTAAGCATTCTTATCGATCAAATATTCCCCAGTTCACCATTTTTTAAAAGTTTTCCCCTTTTTTTGATCTTAGGTCTAAAGGCTAAATTTTTCACGATAAAATTTTTTAGCACTATAAATTTGCTTTCATCCAACACGCCTCAAAGTTTTTCAGAGCATCTCCAGTTTGAAATTCTTCGATAAACCCATGGTACCAGGCCCGTTGCCAGACAAAGAAATTAGGAGGGCAACTGATGATTGAGGTCGGACAAAATGATATAAAGACTGGTCGAGCATTGGACTGTAGTGTGAATGGTTAGGTCGGGCAAAAAGAAGAGCCTGACCCCCTTCCCCGGCTACGGCTCTGCCCTGAACGCAGTGGGTTTCTTAACTATTCGGAGCAGTTCTGATTGGGCCATTTGCTCTAAAAAATAACACTGCCTGATGTTTTGTAGAATGCAAAACCAATGAGCTCACATTCCACAAAACTCTTTTCACACACTTCCACATCTTGTCTTTTGTTTCTTAATTTTTAAAGACATTTCTTGTAATTAAATAATTACTGTTAACTGTCACATTTCTGTCTAAAAATTTAAGATTTCTATTAAAAATCTGCGTTTTTAAAGCAGCTGATTATATTCCTTATGTCAGTTATTTCGAAGAGCTTTATACATTGTCAGAAATATTGAAATCCAGTAAAATCTGCTATGTCTGGAATGCACGGCTTTTTAGTAACCCATACAACATAAAAAAAATATTGCACGAAATATTTATTTCTATATATGCCGTCAGATGGCAGCACAAAAGGTAGCTGTGCCCATTGAACAGAAGAAATTTTACAGTTGAAGGAAAGCTAAAATATTATAAGAAGAATCACATTATAAAAAAATCAGTCACTACATCATGAAAAATAATGCAAGGGCACTGAAAATAAAAACAGTTGGTTGTTAAAACGTTTATTTTTTCTGTGCTGAAAAATAGCCTGGTGATTAAATAAATGGGAACATCTTCTGATGTAATTGATCTGTTTACCATGTAACTGTTTTCTGTTATATTTAATTTATTTGTTAAAATTGGTACAACGCCTTAATACTATTTCAGCACTTAATCGGGGGCGTTTTATTGCTATGCTTATATTTATTTTGTTGGGACAAAATTAAAAAAACTTAAGATATTAAACTTTACAAAAGCATATTTATTTCATTTGTCTTCGAGATAACAACAACAAAATAAAAAAATCTAGAATGGTAAGGGTATCTGACAAAAAAGGAAAAATAGATCCTGTTATTTATTTATTCACTTCAATAAAACGTTTGCATTCAAATGATTTGAAGACGTTGGTATTTCATCAGGACTGCACTCTTAGACAAAAAATTCTTTCAGTCTACGTTGCTCAAACGGATTTCAAGTTTGGGTTCTAACAAAATACGATTATGAAGCTGCTGGCATTTACTTTTTGACCTTGAGAAATGTAAAGGCTATAACTAGTAATATTAATACTAATTTACACAATACGCAGATAGTAGTGTAGCTTAACAAAGGATTTTCCAGCAGATGGCGGTACATGACGAAACTCGTTTGGATGAATGCATAACATCTCATCGAAAGTCAAACACAGGCAAGCTGCTGCGTTTCATGATGGCGTCAGGCGCGTATCCGGAGGGGAGAGGGCTGCATTACCCCGAAATCAAAGACTTATCTACTTTTTCCAAACATCAAAAAAAAAAAAAAAAAAACAACCGACGAATCTGCTAAAAAAATTTCTATCATTGTCCAGATCCAGATGTGTCGAACTCCTTTGGTGCAAGAAGGCTTCATCTTAATGGCGAACCATGTTGGGACATAAACCTTGATTATGAAAGTAGAAATGGAAACAAGATTCGCTGAAGGATCTTCGGTGGCGATGTAGAGACGAAGTATTCCCGCTGCTGTTGTTATCCAACGAGACTGTGCTACTGGTTTTTCAAAGGCAAGATCTTCAGAGCAGGTGCCAGATGAAACTGCTCGATTTATGAGATTTAAGTAATTTTAATCTGTGCTAAGATTATCTTGGTTAACAGTAGCGAAGTTATCAACTACTATGGGGTTCGGTGGCGCAGTGGTCTAAGCGATGGCCTCTGATCATTCGTCCGAAAGGGGTCCGGGTTCGAATCCCGGTGAGGCATGGATGTTGTGTTTGTCTTACGGCACTGGCTCTCTCCCTTCCCTGGAACCAGATTAGCGACGGGCGACTGCTTATAGCCCATTGAGCTGCTCATGGTGGTCGTTAAACCTCCAATAAAAAAAATAAATAAAGGAGGCAGACTTAGTACATCATAATTCATAATAGCTGTACCTGTAAGTCCAGAATAGGATTTGGGGGCAAGAGTAACACGATCGAGCTTCACCATTAAATGTCTAAGTAGTAGCTCATTTGTATGTAATTCACAGATCAGACACTCGAGTGGTCTTTGAAAATCAAACTCAATATTAATCTAATCACTCGTTCTTTTTAACGAACGTTGAAACTGGTACTGTCACATCCATTGCAAATGAACCATTCATGTTAATTTCACCCTTCTCAAAGAAATTCATGATGCCTGTTTTGATTGTTATTGTTTCCCCTGTAGTAATACTGATACGGCCTATATACAGGGTGATTCATAAAGAAGTATACAGTTTCAACGCACTATAAAACAAGAACAATGTAAGATATTTCAGTTACCTGTAACAGAATTGTAGGGGAATGTTTCAAGTTTTTTTTAGAGACAGTCACAGATGTTCTATGAATGCACCCTTAGTCACACGACACACATAGAGCCAGTAATCCATTTCCACCCAAACGTGAGGTAAGATATCTGAATCAAGTGCAGTGATAGTGGCTGTGATACGCTGTTTCAGCTCCGCTAGATCAACAGGAAGGGGAAATTCTCCAGACAGTGGGCTGTGAAATCTGCACTTCATGACTCACCCTTACTCAGCGTTGATTTTCCCGGGCTTCGTTGAATGGCGGTGCAGACACTATTGACGACTTCTCCCGATACACGCTGTCATCCAGGACTTTTAAATTTGCACAAACAGCCCGTAGTTTCAAATTTTTTATGCCAATCGTAGATAGATTTTCTGGTTGGAGGTTCTTTTCCAAATCGTGATCGAAAATGCCATTGCACAACAGTTACAGATTCCGTTTTGCTCAATTCAAGAACACAAAACTCCTTCTCCACTGTAGACGCTGCCATTTTGACTGACTAGTCATGTGATACGCGCGCTATTGCCTACGTCACTTCCCACAGTAACGGGACACAAACTTTATGAGTACATCTACCTAACGGTTCGCAGTTGTCCGTGTCTTCAACTGTTACTGTTTTACAGCATATGGAAACTGTATACTTCTTTATGAATAACCCCGTATTTGGAATTAGGTTGTTACACAAGGGTAATGTGTTCTTGTATAGCAACCCTTGGGTGTAGCTTAGTACCTTTCTGAACTTGTGTCTGTGTTTTGTCTTTTCTAACATTAAAAAACAGTACTGTTATTTCATTTGGCTTAGTCGCTTGTAATTCTTTACTTAACTTTTTACGTTCTCTTCGAATTTTACTTCTATCGATCACGGAAGAGGTATCAGTTGCAGTCACTATGCCAGTGTCTTGAAAAATTACAGATGGCAGCAATACTCGTGTCCGACAGTTCGTATCTGTCGCATTCCCTTGCAACCATAGACAAACTTGAAGGCTTCTTGATGCTTTCTCTTTAAGAGGATGCTTCACTTTCAGCACACTGCAGTGAAATTTGCATCAATGGATACATCATCCAAATTTTCACCGCTGTCGTCACTCACTATCTGTTAATTCTTGCCTGTCCTGAGATTTGACAGCAATTCTGCTTGCAGCTTGTAACTCTACCTCCCTACATTTTCACCTCATGCCACAAATACAAGACAGGAGGGGAAAATCCTTGAAATGCCGAAAGTGACGTATGTTTTGGTGGAATTTTAAGCTTCTTGGGGCACCTGAAGATGAATGTCGAAAATTCAGAATTTTTTATATAACAATTATGAATCATTATTTGCATTTTCCAACCCCAGGCTAGTTAATATTTTTTTAAATAATGCAAATAAAAAATTCTTATACATGGTGCAAAATGGACATTTTTTGCAAATTTAACCCCTGTGGGACACCTAAAGATGGAGTGCTAGAGGCTTCAAATCTTGGCGTGATACACATGTTGGGTGCCTTCAAATTTTCCAACACCAGCTGATATGAACTTCCAAATTAAAAAAAAAAAAAATCACTGCACCCTAAATTGCAGTATGTTTCGAAGTCATTCAATAACGGTTGTTCAGACTGTGAACTGAGGTTTTGTTTTAATTGTCAGCTGTCACAAGATCAGTTTTAAAAATGAAAAGAGGTAGCACCCAGATAAACTTAATGGTGTTTATATCTAACCCATCTTCGTTTTGCTGACGACGTAGTCATTTTTGCAACTACCCCATCAGAGCTGCAGAGTATGATCCAGGAACTTGCTGACAAGAGTAAAGAAGTGGGATTAAAAATGAACTTTCAGAAGACAAAAGTGATGTTCAATGCTTTTACAAGAAATGAAGATTTATCGATTGATGGAGAAAAGCTGGAGATAACAGACACGTACGTTTATCTTGGACAGCAGATATCAAGTGAGGGTCACATTGGTGAAGAAATTAATCGGCGTACAAAACTTGCCTGGATAGCTTTTGGAAGAAACAGCATAATTTTCAAGAGCAATATGCCATTATGTCTTAAAAGAAAAGTGTTTGATCAATGCATCCTTCCAATGCTTACGTATGGTGCAGAGACGTGGACCTTAACTAAAAGAGACATACAAAGGCTGCAGACAACTCAAACAAGTATGGAGAGGTGCATGCTTGGTGTAACCAGGAGAGATAAGAAAAGGAACTCGTGGATCCGAAAAATGACAAGAGTGGAAGACATCATGATCAGAGTTAAATCCCTGAAATGGCAATGGGCTGGACATACTGCCAGAAGGACAGATCATCGATGAACAGCCGAAATTTTAGATTGGATTCCAAGGGACAGGAAAAGACCCAGAAGAAGACCACATGGGAGATGGGTGGATGAAATTCGAAAGTATGCAGGGGTGACATGGAGGAGACTGGCACAAGACAGACCGTTGTGGAGGAAACTTGGGGAGACCTTCGTCCAGCAGTGGATTGATAATGGTTGACAATGATGATGATGATGATGTATAAAAGTAAACGATAGAAAATAATGTTTCTTTTCGTAATGTGGTGTCTTGTTCAACCTGTACAAAACAGGACCCTACTTCCGACTTGGATTCTGACGAGCCATTTCCATCTAATGCGGAAGAAATTGTAATAAGAGAAGTATCAGCTGCGTGAAACGATGGGAAAGCTTCGATATCACAGACAGCTTCTGAAATTTACTGCGTGGATGATATTAGTGCTTGTATTGGCCTAAAATTAAGCGATCAGGAAAAAGTTGGGAAATTAAAATCTCTGTTGGTGCCTCCGGAAAATTATATTTTTTCTGCAGAGAAAGGACAGTAGTTCAGTAACAGATTTCAAAGAACGTGGTTGCAAATATTCGAATGGCTTGTATATTCGAAAGTTAAAAATGGAAGCTTTTGCAAGCATTGTGTCATATTCTATGACGACGATTCCGCAGGTAAAGGATATCATCAAAAAGTAGGATGTCTTGTAACTGAACCATGTGTAATACAAATCTAAAGGTTCCGTTTGAAATTTTTTGCGAGCACAAAAAAAAAAAAAAAAAAAAAAACGGTACCATAAGAATGCGGATTTGAATGCTGAGAACATAACCGCTTTCTTACTACCTGCCAACATTTCGGAAATGGAAGCATTTTCGAAAGTTGAAACTTCCGCTAAATTCTATGAAAATGATTTCCCAGGATTTAGAGGGACAGTAGAGGGAGAATGGGAGTTGTGGCAGCTGAAATGGATGTCAGAAAATTGCAAACCAACCTCAGCAATTGAAGCATCATTAGCTGTGTGTAAAAAAAAAAAAAAAAAAAAAATTATCCAAATATCCGTATTCTTCTAAAAATTTTGTCTGTACTTCCAGTCTCCACTTCATCCGTGGAGAGAAGTTATTCCACATTGAAAAGACTTAAAACATATCTACGAAGCACGACACTGAAATCCAGACTCGTAGGTTTATATCTTTTGTTTATTTATAGAGATATACATATGCCTGATGATGATATTGTTAACCACTTCGCTAACAGTGGGAAGGCAAGAAGACTGAATTTAGTATCATAATTAGAAATCAAACTCTGCGAGTTTTTGAGATACTATTCAAAAATTTAAGATATATACACCGATGAGCGATTCCATTATGACAATCTCCAGCCTACAGAAATGAGCTCGACTGGAGACAGAACGGTGGCGCAGGTGAAGTTTACAGAGCAGTACTAACACTCTACTAACCGAAAACGGAGGACCGGCTTTCGGTTAGTAGAGTGTTCGGAGTCAGAATAGGAAAAGCTGCTGATTTATCGGAGTTTGATAAAGGACAAATTGTGATGGCACGGCGACTCGGAACTACGATCTCGGAAACGGCGCTGTTTGTTCACGTACCGCTGTAGTGAGTACGTATCAAAAGTGGTGCACAGATGGCCAAACGACGAACCGTCATCCAGCCCTGTATCGCCCGTAGTTCATTGATGCCAGAGTGGAGCGGAGACACTGCCGATCAGAGCCACAGTGCGACAAGTCACCCGCATCTACAGCAGTGGTGATCAGGGCAATGTGTCACAACACATAGTTCATCGCAGCCTTCTGCGCATGGGCCTGTGTAGCCGAAGACCCAGCCGGGTCCCCATGCTCACTGCACTTCATCCCCAACAACGCATAAATTGCGCCCAAGATTATCGAGATTGGACTGTGGATGATTGGAAGAAAGTGGCCGGGTCTGACGAATCGAGATTCCTGGTGCATCACGTAGACGGCCGAGCGAGTATACGCCGATTACCAACGGAAGCTATCGCACCTGGATACACTGTTTGGCGGAAACAGGCCAGCGGCGTGGGTGTTATGTTGTGGGCGATGCTTTCTTGGGACCCATTATCCTAATAGCACAATCCCTGATAGCTGTCAGGTATCTGAACATCGTTGCGGACCAAGTTCGCCTATTCATGGAAACTGTGTTCAGTGCTGGTGATGGCCATTACCAACAATATAATGCGCCATGCCACACTGCCAGAATCATCAAGGAGTGGTTCGAGGAACATGCTGGTGTCTTTCTGTTAATGCACTGGCCTCCAAATTCACCTGACACGCACCCAATCGAACATTTGTGGTTCGACTTGGAAAAGCGGTTTCGCGCTAAATCACCACCACGCCGAAATGTACGGGGACTGGAGGATCTGCTGTTGATATTATGGTACCAGATATCCCAGAACACCTATCGCCACCTCATCGAATCGATGCCTTGCCGAGTGGCCGCTGTTTTGCTGGCTAAAAGGGGTCCTACATCTTATTTGGTAGGTGGTCATAATGTAATGACTCATCAGTGTATATGTTTATATTAATACAATCTGCTTTGATTTTAGTGTAAAGAAATACAATTAAATTTTTACATGTTTCACCTATTCTAGATATACATATTAATTTGTGTAATGCAATTTTATAAAAGTAAAACAACTGTATCAGAAATTGTTGAATGCGGAGTAGCATTCCTTTGTTTGTAATTAGATACTTTGCTCAAGAAAACGGCGATATAAAACTTCGATTTTTTTGGTAGGTAATTTTGTACATGTAATTCAAGTATTATACTGTGCAAATTAATTGGGACAAAGTAAGAAATCACTCTTTTTTCCAAAACTATGCCTTTATATCATTCTATGCCTTGATATACACTGATAAATACCTGTATTAGTATGAAAGATGTCCTCCTTTAGCAGAATGGACTCCACTAATTGAGTGCACATACTTTTGACTTCGTAATCGTGGAGCCACACTTTTATAGCATTCGTGTTCATGCGTTCTTTGGTTGTACCGTCCATTTTACCTAAACGTCTCTTCAAAATATTCCGCAAGTATTCTATGGGATTTAAGTCTGGTGAATTTCCAAGCCAATCAAGCAAATGAATTTGATTTTCCAGCATGAAATTCTTGACCAATTTCGAATTGTGACATGGGGAAAAGTCATGTTGAAGTGTCCCGTCAAAAGTTTGCAAGAATGGAACAATCCTACGTTGTGATATTTCTACGTTCTTGACTGAATTCATCATACCTTGAACAGGAACTAAGCTTCCAGTGCCATTTGATGTGAAAAAACCCCAAAACATCTGTTTCAGAGGGTGTTTTACAGTTTGTTTGACATGCTCAGGTGTTAAGGGTTCATAGTTGCTTCGTCTAACGACATTTATTTTGAAGCACTGCACAAATAAATAATGAGTTTGATCACTGAAAATGGCCTTTTTCCAGTCGTCAGCAGTCCATCATGATTTATATTTTTTGGCCTATGCTAAACGTTTTATCTTCATTTTCGCATTCGCATATTGTTTTTTTTTGTTGGTCTCCTTGCCTTCCAGCCAACTTCCAGAAGCCTAAGGCGTACAGTTGAATCACTAACATCAAAAGCACTAGCCAATAAATCTCTTTGAAAGTCGGTGCTTGTTTTTTTTTTTATTATTATTCATTTTACTATTTCTGATTAGATATTTATCGGTTCGTGGAGTTGTATTTCGTTTTCTTCCACATTTACCTCTTCTTTTTGGAGACGATGATCCAGATGCATTGTATCGCTCAAGCAGTCTTGATACACTTGATTAGCCTACACCAACTACAGAAGCGATATCTCTCACTGTCATAGAAGTGTGATCCTTCAGAGCAATTATTTTTTCACGCTTTCTTGGGGAAATATCCATTTTTCAATACACGAAAGCAACACGTATTCACAGAGAGCAAAAACTAACATCCACCTGTCACACACGAAAGCTCACAACTGAAGCTGAAGTGCCTATTTCCTGTTTAAAACCGGTCAAACCACATTTTTACTATCAAGTTCTAACAGTCACACAACCTCACAGCTGATAAAAACCGGTTTACGTGGGTTTCCGACATCAACTGGCGATCACATTACAATTCTGAGAATAGAATAGCTTGTCCCAATTAATTTGCACTGTATAATATTATTAGTTATTACTAATTAATTATTATTATATTTATGATTATAATTTAAACTCCTGTATTTTTTAATATGACGATTCAGTCAAATAATCATAATTTGCCGACTCAAAAAATAGTATGGGTGTGGGGTGGGGTGACGCACCCCTTATTATCCCACGTAGTATGGACCCCCAATCCCCCGAAATAAAATCCTGGCTACACTACTGCCAGGCGTTACAGAAGACCTAGCATAATTTCAAATTCCCTCAGTTCATGGCCGGTTCTACCACTAGACGAACTAGACAGTTGTCTAGGGCGCCAAGATTTAGAGTTGATAAAATCGAATAGTTAATAAATGAGAAGAAATAATTAATAAAAACTAAAAAACAAGGATACTTTTATTTTCTGTTGTGCTTTCGATATTACTTGTAAATGCTTACTGCTTGAAAAAGCGAAAAACGGAGATAAGCCACCGGGAACGTGCATTCATCGAAAACAGCCGTAAATCATGCCCTTCCGTATGCACCAAGCAAGTCAGGTGACTCCCTAAGGCGGCACAATTTTTTTAAAGAAAATGGATTCTATATTATCCAGCTTTCAATGAAAGCATCAAAACTGTCCAGTGCTTTCTATCTCAAATAATGGCAATGATCAACGCCTAAAGGTTAACAAATGTGACTCAGGTTATTTTCTAATGAAAACATATATTCATTCCGTTGGAATTCTTGTCTCTCTCTCTCTCTCTCTCTCTCTCTCTCTTTCTCCCTCTTTTATTTTTCGTCTGTTGGGGGATCCAGGAAAGAACTTTGCTGGATTATCCACATTGCCGATCGAACAAGAAATTGCCCGTGACATAGATTTGAAGACACTTGTTGGTAAATTTGCTGCGAACAATAAAAAAAGTAAAATGAAATTTTAATTTAATTTTTAATTTACGTTAGACCAGTAAGCAAGATACAGTTTCCATTTGATTCTTTTCATTTAGCTTACATTGCAATACATTGCAGTTTCGCATCTTGAAAGTTTTGAATGAATGCAATATGTTTAGCCACACATACGAGTAAAAAATTTTTGGGGCGCAGGGACAGTGCTAATGGGCTAGCCCAGGACACCTTACCACCTCAGTTCAAGACCAATTTTCCTGTATGTAAATACACTGCCGGACAATTGCTAAGGACGGATGACAATAGCAACGATAGCAACCATAAAATGGAAGGCAGGAAAATGTGGAAATTAGCATAAGTGCGGGATACAGTAAGACGTGTTGTGCGTATGCACATTTTGGATTGCCGAACTTGTTCGTGACGTCATAGCGCTGATAAGAGATATAAAGGATTTGACGCGTATTGACCGTTGTTGTTCAAACGCAAAGTTGAAAAGGAAAGAATCAATTGACGAACTTGCAATTTTCAGTATGTCTTCCCGACATCACCTAGATGATTTTACGCGTGGCCGTATTATTGGCAAGATTGAAGAAGGGCGAAAAATAACAGATGTTGCCAGGGAGTTCGACGTCAGCCACAGTGTTGTTTCAAGGCTTTGGAAATCATTTCAAACAAATGGAGAGTGTAGAAAACGTCACGGGGGAGATCGTGTTGGCAGTACGACACCAGCAGAAGATCGGTACATAGTGCTATCAACAAAAAGACACCGGCTAAGCACAGCTAGTGAGGTAGCAAATCAGTTTATGGCTGCTACTGGCAAGCGGATCTCCCGAAAATCTGTCGCCAGACGTTTGCATGAAGGAGGACTATACGCCCGCCGTCCTGTTGTGTGCATCCCATTGTCCAGACGTCACCGTACCGCCCGTTTGCAATGGTGCCATCAACATCGCAATTGGACTGATAACGACTGGTCTGCTGTCCTCTTCTCAGATGAGAGTAGATACAGTCTATCGTCTGATTGTCGACGACAACTGATCTGGCGTGATAGTGGTACTGCATATTGTCCAGCAAACATACAGGAAAGGGACCGATATCCGACATGTAGTGTCATGGTATGGGCTGGCATCATGATCGATGGCCGTACGTCCCTCTATGTGCTTCCAACTGGGACTATGACTGGCCAACGATACATTAATGATGTTCTGCTACCTCATGTTCGCATGTTCCGTGGTGCTGTCGGTGATAGATTCATTTTCATGGACGACAACGCAACATGTCATCGAACAGTCGCTGTCCAGGAGTGTCTTGAGAGCGAGGATATTCGACGCCTCGTATGGCCAGCACGTTCTCCAGATCTGAATCCCATTGAAAATGTGTGGGATGCTTTGGGGAGGAGTCTTGCTGGTCGCCAATGCCCTCCAATAAACAAGGACACCCTCATCCGTGCACTGACAGAGGAATGGGATAAATTACCCCAACAGCTGCTTGATAATGTTGTGCAAAGCATGACACGACGTGTGGAATCTTGCATCGCCCTCCATGGTGGCCATATTCCGTCATGACATCTTACGCCGGAACGCCTGCGAACGGTAATTGCATTTTTTTTCACGTTTACGTATTCTGCGCAAAATGGCCTGTTGTTCCCTTGAACACGTTCCAAAGATTTCTGGATTTCAGAGCACAATAAATTGTCTTTCTTGTAATGTCCTGGCATTCTGACATTATTTTATTTCACTTGGCATCCAACCACTCTTATTGTTTTATGCGCTATATAGCCGTTTATGATCCGTCCTTAGCAATTGTCCAGCAGTGTATATGAAGCCAGTTTTGAATGCATAAAACTACAACGATTACAGCGTGTTTTCACTTTTAAACATACTTTTTGATCATGCGAAATAGTAATAATAATAATAATAATATTCTGGTAATAAAATCACCGCGTCTGTCTGCCTGTCGTCTACAAAAGAAACTACTGAACGTGAGATTTGAAATTTGGCAGAAACCTGCAGTGACACAAACTGTGCACCTTAGAGGTACTTTTTTTTTGAAATCCGAATTTGCAAATTTTAATTAATTTATTCTGTTTCTAAAGCATCCAACCATTATTAAAATCTGATGTTGAGGTATTCTGTGCCATAAGCTCACATAACAGTAGTGCATTTAATTTTTGTGCAACTTATTTTCATTACACTTTTCCGCAACAATATTTCATTACACATTACAACAGTATATCATAAATGCAGTAATATTTCATTGCACTGTGGTGTAAAATGTGAGAATCTCAAACACTGTGGTGTAAATGTGAGAATCTTAACATCGATTTCAATGAAATTTTATTATGTTGTAGGGGACCACCTGGGGACGAACTCTATTGAAAATGGGCGAAATGGGGTCAAAGGTCAGAAGATATGAGCGGGATCCATTCCATTCCACTTATGCATCATAACTTACGTAAAAATGTTTCGATTGCGACAAAACGTTATCATGTTCTTCCTGACGTATAGTGAACCGGTTCTGCTGAATATCAACGAAATGGGGTCAAAGGTCATGGCACGGAAGCAAGATTTCTTCCACAGCCATTATTCTCATAACTTAGGTAAAAATGCTTCTATTGCGACAAAACTTTATCATGTTCTTCCTGAGGTATAGTGAACCTGTTCTGTTGAACATTAACGAAATGGGGTCAAAGGTTAGGACACAGGAGCAAGATTTATTCCACATCCATGATCCTCATAACTTGAGTAATAACTTGAATAATGATTTCTGGTATGTTGGAAAGCCTATTATAATCAATGCATTGCATGATTTTACTAACTTCTATAACAAGCACACACACACACACACACACACACACACACACACACACACACACACACACGCGTGTTTCTCTTTTTTTACTCATCAGCAGAAATATAGTATATAGGTACATTGGTGTGCAAAAATTAAGGACGAAGAGGAAAAATTAGCATAGCAGCGGAACGAGCAGGCAGAACAGACCGAAAGACCACTCAGGAGATAGACTAGGGTCCGGTACGGTAGGGCATGCGAATATATGCAGCATAACGTGGGGGGGGGAGTGTCGGAAGGGTATAAAGCACACGGGCGGTGTAAGTTCAGCAATTCGGTGAAAGCTATTGCACTTTGTACAACGGTTTGAACGACGTCGAGTTGCTGCCACCGTGTGATATGGCCAACAGGCTATCCAGTAGACGACATCTGGATGACTTTACCCGAGGTCGCGTCATTAGGAAGCTGGAAGAAGGTCGAAGTGTGACTAATTTGGCCGAGGAGTTCGGGATCGCACACAGCATCGTTTCACGAGCTTGGAGAGCATTTGAAACGACAGGAACGGCTGTCCGAGAGTTTAGCAGTGGTCGTCCACGAGCAATCACGGCGGTGGATGACCGGTATATTGTCCTACAGGCGAGAACAGACAGAGGGCAGACAGCGGGAGAAATCGCAAGGCACGTGCAACATACAACTGGGCGTCCGTTATCACGTTTTGCCGTGGCCAGGAGGCTGCACAAAGGTGGTCTATTTACACGACGACCAGTACGGTGTGTGCCATTAACGCCTGCTCACCCGAGACGGCGGTTTCTGTGGTGCCAGGAACACAAGAACTAGACACATCAGCAATGAGGTCGAGTTCTCTTTACGGATGAAAGCCGATTTAGTGTGACGAGCTATTCTGGACGTATGTACATCTGGAGAGAGCAGAGAATACGCAATCACACCTCCAACATCATCGAAAGGGACCGGTTTGAAGGTGGCGGATTTCTCGCTTGGGGCGGTATCATGCTTGGTAGCCGTACTGACCTCCACATCTTCCAAGGAGGTTTAGTCACTGGGGTCCGCTATTGTACCGAGGTTCTCCTGCCTCACGTGCATCTGTTTAAGGGTGCTGTGGGTCCTGAGTTAATCTTCATGGACGACAGCGATACACCTCATCGTACAGTGGCTATCGCAGAGCTGTTGGAGAGTGAAGATATTCAACGCACGGATTGGCCCGCAAGGTGTCCGGACCTAAATCCAATCGAACACGTGTGGGACCTTCTCGGGAGACGCTTAGCAGCACATCACCAGCCGCCAGCAACGATTCCGCAGCTGCGATTGGCGCTACAAGAGGAATGGGCCGTAATGCCTCAACAGCTGCTTGACAACCTCGTCCTCAGCATGGACAGACGTTGTAAATCCTGCAACGCAGTCAGGGGTGATCATATCCCCTACTAAAGACTGGATTTTTCTTGGCAGCCGCCTGTCAAATGGACGTTTGTGTCTTCTGTCCAGTTGTGCTCGAAGCTACCTTTTCAATAAAGTGCCTTTGTATCCTTTGGATTTCTTGTTGGACGGTTTTGCTCACTTGTCCCATATTCTTACATCTTGGGGTTCTTATGGTATCATTTGAGTCGATATGGAGCACTTCTGCAAGACGTTACATTCGAAAAACCGTCTCGTCCTTAATTTTTGCTCCCCAGTGTATATAACGAATGAAAACCTTATTTTTTCATGCCCAAAACCTATCCTCACATTAGTAAAGATAAACACAATGCATTAGTAATGGTAAAATCTTTACTGTGGAATAAATCTCGCTCCTGTGCCCTGATCTTTGACTCCATTTCGATTATATTAAAAAGAATTGGTTCAGTATACCTCCGGAGCAACATATTAAAGTTATGTCGCCATCGAAGGATTTTTACGAAAGTTATAACGCATAAGACCGATGGAATAGATCCCGCTCCTATGTCCTGACCTTTGATCCCATTCCGTCCATTTTCAACAGGGTACGTGCCCAAGTTATCTCTTACCATATACTAAAAGTTCATCGAAATCGAACTACTTTTAGGTGAGTTATTGTGCGGACGTACAAAGCTGGAGCATATACGCTTCTTCAACTTACTGTTCGAAAGCGTAAACAAGTTAGTAAAATCATGTAATGCATTTATTATGATACGCTTTCCACCATACCAGAAATTATTACTCAAGTTATGTGGAATATGGCTGTGGAATAAATCTCGCTCTTGTGTCCTGACCTTTGACCCCATTTCGATGATATTCAACAGAACCGGTTCAGTATACCTCAGGAATAACATACTAAAGTTTTGTCGCAATAGAAGCAGTTTTACGCAAGTTATGAGAATAATGGTTGTGCAATAAATCTTGCTTTTGTGCAATGACCTTTGACCTCATTTCGTTGATATTCAACAGAACCGGTTCACTATACCTCCGGAACAACATGATGAAGTTTTGTCGCACTCCAAGCATTTTAGGTAAGTTATGATGCACAAGGGCAGTAGAATGGATCCCAATCCAGTGTCCTGACCTTTGACCCCATTTCGCTCATTTTCAATAGGGTTCGTCCCCAGTGGCTCCCTACCACATACTAGAATTTCATCGAAATCGAAAATTTTTTACGCAAGTTATGACGCATAAGGGCAATTGAAATTATCCCGCTCTTATGCCCTGCCTGACCTTTGACCTCATTCCGCCCATTTTCAACAGGGCTCGTGCCCATGTGGTTCCCTAACACATACTAAAATTTCATTGAAATCGAACCATTTTTACGCAAGTTATAACCCATAAAGACATGGAATGGATCCAGCTCCTATGTCCTAACCTTTGACCCTATTTCACCCATTTTCAATAAGGTTTGCCCCCAGGTGGTTCCCTACCACATACTAGAATTTCATCGAAATCGAACCATTTTTACGCAAGTTATGACGCATATACGCAATGGAATGGATCCAGCTCCTATGTCCTGACCTTTGACCCTATTTGACCCATTTTCAATAGGGATTGTCCCCAGGTGGTTCCCCATCACATACTAAAATTTCATCGAAATCGAACACTTTTTACGCTAGTTATGACGCATAATAGCAATGGAATGGATCCCGCTGCTATGTCCTGACCTTTGACCCTGTTTCGTCCATTTTCAATAGGGTTCGTCCCAGGTTGTCCCCACCACTTACTAAAAATTTCATCAAAATCGAAACATTTTTACGCGAGTTATCGTGTTGACACACAGGCAAAGCTGGAGCATATGAGTTCTTTAGCACATCTTTTGTAAAAAAAGATCGTGCTTATGTTACCGGTTTGTCCGTCCGTCTGTACCCACGATATCTCTGCAACTATTAGTCCGATTTGAAAAATATTTTTGCATTGGGAAACTTGAAATATAAGAATGATGATCCTTCATTTTGTTTCTTTTTACGATGTACAATTTCGCCGCTAGAGGGCGTGAATGCAGATGATGTCGAAATCAAAAATACGTTTTATTCCACATATTTCCTTCTAAACATCCGATTGAAAAAATTATTTTATCTTTCGATTCAATTTATGTCGAATAGTATTTTGGGTATCATCATCATCGTCATTGTCAACCGTTGTCAATCCACTGCTGGACGAAGGTCTCCCCAAGTTTCCTCCACAACGGTCTGTCTTGTGCCAGTTTCCTCCATGTCACTCCTGCATACTTTAGAATTTCATCCACCCATCTCCCATGTGATCTTTTTCTGGGTCTTTTCCTGTCCCTTGGAATCTAATCTAAAATTTTGGCTGTTAATCAATGGTCTGTCCTCCTGGAAGTATGTCCAGCCCATTGCCATTTTAGGGATTTACCTCTCACCACGATGTCTTTCACTCTTGTCATTTTTCGGATCCACGAGTTCATCTTCTTATCTCTCCTGGTTACACCAATCATGCACCTGTCCATGCTACTTTGAGTTGACTGCAGCCTTTGTATGTCTCTGTTAGTTAAGGCCCACGTCTCTGCACCATACGTAAGCACTGGAAGGATGCATTGATCAAACACTTTTCTTTTAAGACATAATGGCATATTGCTCTTGAAAATTATGTTGTTTCTTCCAAAAATTCTCCAGGCAAGTTTTGTACGCCGATTAATTTCTTCGTCAATGTGACCCTCACTTGATATCTGCTGTCCAAGATAAACGTACGTGTCTGTTATCTCCAGCTTTTCTCCATCAATCGATAAATCTTCATTTCTCGTAAATGCGTTAAAAATCACTTTTGTTTTCTGAAAGTTCATTTTTATTCCCACTTCTTTACTGTTGTCAGCAAGTTCCTGGATCATACTCTGCAGCTCTGATGGGGTAGGTGCAAAAATGACTACGTCATCAGCAAAACGAAGGTGGGTTAGATAATCTCCATTAATCTTTATCCCTTTATTTTCCCAGGTCAATGATTGAAAGACATTTTCCAATGTGGCATTAAAGAGCTTCGGAGATATGGTGTCACCTTGTCTCACTCCCTTTCCAATTTTTATGTGTGTTGTATTTTCAAACAGCCGAATCTTTGCACTTGCATTTTCATAGATGTTATTAATAATATTAATGTCTGCAACTTCAATACCGCAGGCTGTCAGAGCCATTGTAACTGCTGATGGTTTCACCGAATCAAAGGCTTTTTCATAATCGATAAAAGCCATGCACAATGGAAGTTCATATTCCCTCGCTCTTTCAATTAGTTCTCTCAATACGTGGATATGATCTATTGTGCTGTAGCCACTCCTGAATCCAGCTTGTTCTCTCGGTTGAGACATCCGGTGTTACCTTCAAGCGGTGTGAAATAACTTTAGTGAAGATTTTATAAACCACAGATAGGAAGCTGATAGGTCTGTAGTTCATGAGATCCTCAATGTCACCTTTTTTATGTAGCAGGATCGTTGTAGCATTGTTCCAATCCTCAGGAATCTTCCATTCATTAAGACATCGAGTGAAAATTTGGGCTAGTACTGTTTCAATTTATCCACTTGCTTCTTGTATGAAATTTTATCTTCTCCTGGAGCTTTTCCCCGCTTCATGTTCTTGATTGCATGTGCAACTTCTGCTGGGAGGACTGGAAGAACTCTGGCACTGGTACCTTTCATGATGTCTGGAGTACATGTATCATCCCTTTCATATAATTTGGAGTAGAAATCTTTCACTCTTGTCAAAATTTCACCTCTATTTCTTGTTACAGAACCATCTTCTTTTCTCAGTGCCATAATCTGTTTTCTTCCCTTACTGAGATGTCCCTTTGCTATCTTTAGGCTTTGGTTGTTTTCAATTGCTTTCCTCACTAGTTCACAGTTTAATTTCCTTACGTTTTCAGTGATATTTTTTCGTACTGTCTTGCATAGCTCTATATATTCCACTTTGGAAGTCACATCTTCTTTAGTTGTCATCATCTCGCTTCTTTTTTGCATCAACATTTAGGTTTTTCCTGATAATTTGTTCACATGCAACTTGATCTTAGACCCAGCTAATTTTGTTGCTGTTTCCATAAGAGCTTTGGTTACTTTTCTGTTAACTTCAGAAATATCCACTTCTTCCGATGTAAGGCCTTCTAAAGCAGAGAATCTGTTCTTCAGTTCCAACTTGAAGGTATTATGGTGTTTTTTAAGGTTGGTTATGTCAATACATTTTGTTTGTCTTATGAGCTTGCAACGTTCGAGTTTAGTGTTGAGGTGCATCTTACATCTCACCAATCTATGGTCACTATCTGTGTTGAACTTGTTTAGCACACTGCAGTCTTCTATGACGAATTTTTTGTTACACATAATAAAATCAATTTCACTTGTCGTCCCATTTGAATGTCTCCATGCCCATTTCCTGTGTGGCTTTTTCTTGAAAAAGGAGTTCAAGTTGAAAAACCCTTCTGCCTCTGCAAACTCAACGAGAGTATTTCCACCCTGGTTTCTACTGAAGTTTCATTCTGTTGCTGTTGCCCTATTTTTGCATTGAAATCTCCCATAATTATCTTCAAGTGCTTCTTACCTTTATTATTTAGATGACGAAGTTCCTCATAAAATTCTTCAATTTCTTCTTCAGGATAACTTGTGGTGGGTGCATATGTTTGAATAATCTGAGCTTTGTATCTTCTCGAGAGTTCGATAACGAGTCGTGCAGCTCTGTCATAGGAACTTTCAACTTCTACAACTTTATCTTTCAGTTTCTTGTTTATTATAAATCCAACACCATTAGTTCTGCCAGTATCTGTCCCACGATAGTAGAAGAGATGTCCACTTTTACTTCAATGGATCTTCTCCTTTTCTCCTTACCTCACTTAGCCCGACGATGTCCCACTTGTTCGTTTGTAGTTCCCCTTCCAATTCAAGAAGCCTTGGATCAGAAGATAGGAAGCGACCATTATACGTAGCCAAGGTCAGTATCAGATAGCAGCCTAGTCCGGTCCTCCGGGGATTCTTAACACCCTCTGCCTTCATGTCGCACTGGCCGCTGCCTTGGCCAGGTACATTCCAGCTGCCGAAGACTGAGGGCCAAGATTTAAGTTGTGGAGTCATTTTGGAGGGGTTTGGCTATAACTCACCACGCTGGCCAAGCGGGTTGGTGAGTGTGGGATAGCATTTCCACTAACGCCGATGGTATAGTTATACCGCTATTGGCGGTCGTCAGAGATCCTTTAGTGGGAATAGGATGCACCACGAGAAGGCGGGGTTGACATGTGTCAAGGAAAGGATGTGATGTTGTGCATCACCTGACCTTACATCGCATTTTAGATATACACTGGCGGAAAGTGAAAAAAGAACACCAAGAAGGTGACGTCTGATACCAACGAAATTTATACAGCATATTAACGGAATACAGAGGATAACGTGATCAAAACATTATGGCAAAATGCCGCGGTATTTGCTGGTAAACTGAAAAATAACATTTCCATGTAACATGGTTAGTACGAGGTTGAACCGCCTTGAACTGCGTCACACTGTGCAATTCTAGCATGGAGTCTGTCGTACAGATGTTGGATGTAAATTTGGGGTATTGAGTTCCAAGCATCCTCAACCTCGATACGTAAATCGGGTTGGCTGGCCGTGGAGACCGGATAAGTCGTTTCCCATAAAATCCAACACGTGCTCAATGGGGGACAAATCCGGTGAACGTGCAAGCCATGGAAGTTGTCTCACACCCTAAAGTGCATGTTGCGTTGCACGTGCCGTGTGTGGGCGTGCGTTATCTTGCTGGAAAACACCACGATGGACCGACCTTACAAATGGCACAACAACGAGCTGAATGATGTTGTTGATGTAGGAGGTGCTGTTTAACGTACCCGGTACAAACACTAGTTGTGTACGGGTGTGACAGCTGATCGCTCCCCACACCGGGAGACCAGGTGTAGGCCCTGTGTGTCGCTGGCGGATGCAAGAAGGGTGGAGATGCTCCCCTGTGCGTCTGCGAACACGCATACTGCCATCATAGGCTGCCAAGCAGAATATGCTTTCATCGCTGAACACGACTGATCTCCATTGCGTTCTCCAGTGCAGACGTTGGCGACACCACTGAAGTCGTTCCTGACGGTGGGCTGGAGTCAGTGGTACACATGCCAGAGGCACACGTGCACGTAGTCCTGCATCCAGTAGACGGTTGCGGATTGTTCGCACAGTCACCTCAGGTGCAACGGTAGCTCGGATTTGCATCGCAGTGGATGATCTGCTTGACAACGCCATTCTTCTTATGCGTCGGTCGGTCCGCTCATCAGTCCGTCTGTGACTCCCGGTTGCACGTCTTCTCGTGTGGGAATGTTCCTCGGACCATCTACGCCACCATCGTGCCACCAGCGATACTCCCCGTCAATTTGCTCCGCAATACGACGATACGACCACATGGCCTCGCGGAGTCCGACTAGACGACCTCGCTAAAAGTCCGATAATTGCTGAAATCCTACACGTCTTCCATGTCAAGGCATTGCAGCTTCTTCAGGGTCTTCGCATGTGTCCGTACGCCGACGACTGATTACATTCACTTCGCCGTGCTCCTTAAATACCACCGACGATAATTTTCATATTATGCCGTGCTGTGGCGTAAGCGCTCACCGGTTGGTCCCGAAATTAACATCACACCTACGTAAGCTCGACCCTTTTAACATATGTAAATTTCATGATCGTCCACGAATTCCTTCTTGGTGTTCTTTTTTCACTTTCCGCCAGTGTAGTTACGTTTTCAAATTACGAATAGATTTTCCGCTAGGGGGCGTACAAGTAAAATACATTTTTCTCGATAACGCTTCTTCTAAAACTCCGATTTGAAAGTATTTTTCTTCAGCGGATGCACATCCTGATTGAAAATCCTTTGCATATAATTTCAAATTTTTGGTAAAGAATACTTTATGCCACCAGGAGGCGTAAGTGTTAATTTTTGCTTCTGATGTATTTGCCATAAAATCTGAGCTTCTAAAATATGGATTCAAAAAATTATTTCATGCCCTGAGGCCACTAACATCGATAAACCTTTTTCGAATATTTTCTTTTCAAAATATTCCACTGTATCTCCGCCAGGGTGCTTAGATGTATATTTTATTTTTATCAATATTTCTACTTCTAGGAGTCCGATTTGCAAAATTCCTTCTTTGTTGGATAGTGTTTTAGTGCGACATGTTTTCCATAAAATTTCAAAAATTTCAAGTAATTCATAGACTTTTCGCTAGGGGGCGTAGAGGTAAATTGCGTTTCCCCCTATATATCTGCTTCTAAATCTCCGATTTGAAAAATTCTTTTTGCACCAGATACTGCTCCTGATGTGAAATCGTTTGGACACAATTTCTAATTTTTGTAAAAAATAGTTAGGCCACCAGGGGGCGTAAATCTTAATTTCCGCTTCTGATTTATTTGCAGCAAAATATGAGATTCTAAATTCACGATTGAAAAAAACGCCGTTTGTATACCGATACTACTCATGTCGACAAACCTTTTAGAAACATATTCTTCGAAAAATAATGCATGGTTTCTACCCCATTGGACGTAGATGTATATCTTATTTTGGCCATATCTCTACTTCTAGGAGTGCGATTGGAAAAATGCCTTCTTTGTTGGACAGTGTCTCCAGTGTGACATGTTTTTCATATAATTTAAAAATTTTCAAGTAATTCGTAGACTTTCCGCTAGTGGGCGTTAAGGGAAATTGTTTTTCCCTCTATATATCTGCTTCTAAATCTCCGATTTGAAAACTTCTTCCTGTATCATATACAAGACCTGATGGAAAATATTTTTCACACAATTTCTAATGTTTGGTAAAGAATAGTTTGGCCACCAGGAGGCATAAGGGCTAATTTCTGCTTCTGATGTATTTGTAGCAAAATCTGGGCTCCTGAAAACTCGACTAATTTTTTTTTTTTTCTTTGACCGATAATCGCTCATATGGAAAAACATTTTGAAAATACTCTCTTCCTAAAATAATGCATGGTTTTCCCACCAGGGGACGTAAAGTCACATCTTATTTTTGTCGATATCTGTGTTTGTAAGAGACCGATTTGAAAAATTATTTCGGTGTTGGAGAGCGTTTCCGTTGCGAAATGTTTCTCATATAAATTCATGTTTTTCTTAACGCACAAGTTTGCAACCAGAGGGCGTAAACTCACGAATCCGTTTAGAGCAATATATGAGGGATTAAAAACCCGATTGAAAAACTTCTTTCTTCTGTCAGATACTACTGTTTACCATTCCGGTTCCATTGACTTTGAATAGCTTCGATAAATTTAATTTGCGTCAGAACGGATTCAAAAGACGTGCTTATTACACCCAAAATTTCGGTGTCATCTTTCTTGTTCAATCTACGGTTGAAAAGCGTAAACAAGAAACTTTCGAAATTAAAAAATGTTTCAAGTACTTAGTATGCATTCCTTTTGCCCGCATTTCGGGAGGCCTCACGACTTACGAACCTCAGCAAAGAGGCTTTAGTAAATTTCCTGCGCAAACTTCGTACGAAACTGGTTAAAGAAATAGCCAAGAATGAAGGCAGCTTTGAATGAAGTATTAAAAAGGAAAAACATTTTTTTTCAGTAAATAAGTAAAATCTTTATTACTTTAGTTCATAAAAAGTGGATGATGGGAAAGCTATTATTTCAGAGGACTTCTGCTCCTTTTGACACCCTTTACAAGAGTTCCTGTGCATGTACATTAACAGAATGTGGAACAAATATCAATTCAATGAGTGGAGTTTTTATACCAATGAGGATAAGGTGTTATGCATTACAGATATGTGCACATAACTACTTATCCTTCAGAATGCAATTGGCTGAGAGGCGTTCTTCGTGAGAACGAAGAAGAACAGAAAGCTGGGTCTTTTTTAGCACGTCTTTTGTAAAAAAAGATCGTGCTTATGTTATCGGTTTGTCCGTCCGTCCGTCTGTAGACACGATATCTCTGCAACTAATATCCGTTTTGAAAAATCTTTTACAATAGGAAGCTTGAAATGTGCAAATGATGATCCTTTATTTGGTTGTTTTTTGCGTTGCACAATTTCAACGCTAGAGGGCGCAAATGCAGATGATATGGAATTCAAAACACATTTTATTCCATATCTTTGCTTCTAAACATCCAATTCAAAAAATTATTTTACCTTTCGATTCCATTCATGTCTAAGGCTATTTTAGATATAGTCACTTTTTCACGTTACGCATAGATTCTCCGCTAGGGGCCTTAAAGTAAATTGCGTTTCCCCGATATCTCTGCTTCTAAAGCTCAGATTTGTAGAAACATATCTGCAGAGGATACAACTCCTGATGGGAAATACTTTCCATGTAAATTCGAATTTTTGCTATAAAACGGCTTGGCCACCAGGGGTGTAAGGTTTGATTTCTGTTTCTGATGTATTTGCTGCAATATCCGAGTTTCTAAAATGTCGATTGAAAAATTCTTCCGTGGAGCTATACTACTCACGTTGACAAGCCTTTTCGGATAATATTTTTTAAAATAATGCATGGTTTCTCCGCCAGGGGGCGTAGATGTATATTTTAATTTTTATCAATATCTCTGCTTCTAATGGCCTGATTTGAAAAACTTTTCCTTTGTTGGATAGAGCTTCCAGTGCAACATGTTTATCATATAATTTCAAAAATTTTCAAGTAATTCATTCACTTTCCGCTACAGAGATTATAGGTAAATTGTGCTTTCCCATGTATCTCTGCCTCTAAAGCTCCGATTTGAAAAAATCTTCCTGCACCGGATACAACTCCTGGTGGGAAGTGTTTTGATTGTAATTTCTAATTTTTGGTAAAATATAGTTTAGCCACAAGGGGTCGTAAGAGTTAATTTTGGTTTTGTAGGTATTTGAAGCAAAATCTGAGCTTTTAAATGCTTGATTGAAAAACATTATTTCGTGAGCCGATACCGCTCACATCGGAAATCCTTTTGGCAATACTTTCTTCTTAAAATAATGCATGCTTTTTCTACCAGGGGGCGTAAAGTTATATATTATTTTTGTCGATCTGTTTCTAAGAGTCCGATTTGAAAAATTATTTATTTGTTAGAGAACGTTTCCGTGGGGAATGTTTCTCATAAAATTTCAAACTTTTCTTAGCGCAGAAGTATGCCCCCAGAGGGCGTAAGTTCACGTTTCCGTTTACAGCATTATGTGCGGTACTAAAAACCCGATTGAAGAACTTCTTTCTTCGGTCAGATACTACCGCTAACTATGCAAAGTTTGTGCATGTACTTTCTTTCGTAAATAGTGCCTTCTTTCGCCGCTAGGAGCGCAAATGCTTATTCTGTCTTTTTCAATATCTCTGATTTTACATGTACGATTTAAAAAAAAATTGCAACACCGGATGCCGTTTCCCTTGTAGAACATTTTAGGCTAGTACATAAGGAATTTTGTAGTTCACAGTTCTATCGATAGGTGATGTTTCGGCAATTTGCAGCTGTATCACCGCTTCTAAAACACTACTGAAAAATGTCTTCTTTACTGTATGCCATTCGCTACAACAGAGATGTGGAGCCTTATACTCTTTAAATAACGTAAAGATTTCCCGCTAGCTGAGTGATTCAAAAGACGTGCTCATTACATCCGAAAATTCGGTGTCATCTTTCTTGTTTTTTTTTTTTTTATGAGAGAGTCAAGAGGAAAATATTTTACTGTGTGCAAAACATTGAGATATTATGCTAAGTGAATTTTTCATATTCAAGAGCAAATAATTTTAGTAGTTTTACGTGCTTTCTGCCACAATCGTTAATTGTTACTTGTTTGCTTACTCGTGTTCTGTATTTTCGTATACACCGGAAAATATTAGACACTTTCACGCGGGAGTTATATGTTTTGTGTGTGTGATAGTGGGACATTTCATAGAGACACAGTTTCGCAAAAGAATAAAATTTGCATAATATGGTTAACTTTGGTTTAAGCGTTTCGGATTACTTTGTGTTGACATGAAATTAGGGCAGCTCGCATCCTCGTTGTTAGGACGGTCCCCTTGAGGTATTTCAGCGTCGCTGTCACTGTTATCCAGAGGAAGATCTACAGGGCCAAAATCATCTTCTGATTCCGATGACAGCCGCTTTCGTTTTGACGACCGTATCCTCTAGTAGGCCCTGCTCCATTAGTTGACGCTATACCTACAGTTGGAGCTTTTGGAGCAGCCGATCGTTTATATTGATGAGTAGGACTTCACCATCTTCTTGCGTTTGTTAGCTGCAGATGTTTCCAAAGACAGAGACAATGCTGCTTTTTACGGTTCTTCAGTGATAACAGAGGTCCCAGCAGCCTTGTGACCTCGATTGGTAACTTTCTTCTTAATGGTAGGAAATGGAGCAATATCAAAAGGAGTGACATGCATTGCGGTTCCAGGTAGAACGTGCTGAGTAGTTATAGGGCAAGCCTGAAATGTTTGCGAGGCAGAGGAAGTCGAAGCTGCTGTCAGAGTATGATCTGGAGTCCGTGGGGTAGTGTTACATGTCTTCTCGGCCTCTATCGTAGACGCTATGAAATCAGCTTCAGAGAAAATGCTCTTGTTCAATGGAAATATTCCAGTTGACCTGAATCCGTTCACTGCAATCTCTCCACTCTGGACTCGCAGGTAGGCCTTTCCGAACAGCTTCGTAGTGTCATATGCTGTAACAGGTCTGTTGGAATGTAGGAGCCACTGTCTTATTTCCTCACTGTAAAATGCTTTCAGTGCACCTATGAAGGTCTTGTCTAAAGGCTGGAATTTGTGTATTGAATGTGAAGGAAGTGAAATGTTAGTCACATGGTGTTCTCTAGCCATGTCGATGACATCAACATTTCGCACATGACTGTAGTGTCCGTCTAAAATAAATAAAACGGGTGACTCTTCTTTAGGGCCGATTTCTTCAATGAAGTGACGAAGCCACTCGGTGAAAAAATAATTTTGCACCCATCTCGAAGGATGGCCTCTGCCGATCAAGCCTGGAAGACTTCCTTTCATTAGCAATTTGGATATGTTCGTCCGGGGGAAAATAAAGAAGGGAGGGACGAACAGTCCAGTGGCACTCGTACAGATAATGACTCACTGTAGAACCCCGTCCTGCAGACATTAAGGCGGATATCTGTGTTTTCTCTTTTCTACCGATGACAACAGAGACTTTACTTTGAACAATGGAAAGCCCAGTCTCGTAGACGTTGTAGATCCTGTCAGCTGTGTTTGTCGTACGCGTCTTCCAAAAGTGTGAAAAATGTCTGAACATTTTCCTTGTTGAAGCCCAATGCTCTCGCAAAAGATTTTCCAGAAGGTTTGCGAAGAGATAAACGAGCCTTATGCCGGTTCAGAAAAAGATCAATCCAACATCTACCAGCATCATTAAATTCGGAATGCGTTTGTATATTATCGAACTGCTAACTGATAAGCCATCTGTCGCAAATCACCCCCAGTACACCCATAGAACTTTTGCTCCATTAGAAGTAAGTATGATACCAGCTCTTGTTCGATTTGTTCCCCCAATGGGTTTTCTTCCTAGTTTTGTACGATTTACTTAAGCTGAACTGAGGTCTAGTGTTTTACTTAACGTTTGAAGTGTTGTACGAGGTACACTAAAAGTTTTGGCTGCTTTCAGAGTCTCCATCTTATTTTCCCGAACGGCTGTAATGGTTTGCTCCATATCTTCTTCTTTCCAATGCCTTATGACTGCAAAATATCTTTCCCTTTGAAAGATATTTTGCAGTCATTCTGGGCATTCTGAAACGAAAAAGAACTTTTATTTCATGTAATCCTACAAGGGGTCCAAACATAGGCTAGCCCATATTTAGACCCCGCCAGATAGTCCGTATTTAGACCCACCGGGTAGCCCGTATTTAGATCCATTGCATATGGAATATTTGAGGGTTGGCAGCCAGTACCGTACATTGCTATTGAGTGAACCATCTATGCTAGAACAAGCTCAAAATATTTTTAATGTTGTGCTCATACTGAAATAGCTTTAAGGTTAACGAAGTGTTGTTTACAAAACAGAATATACATACCTGTCGAAACTTCCGCTGTGATGCAATAGCCAAAATGACACGTTATCAAATATTGCGTCTCGATCGCTCGCCTGCTGACAACCAACTAACCACGTACACGTCGAATGTTCCTGAGGCACCGTTTCGCATTGTTTTCACCAGGTTACAGCACCAATCATACACTGTGCTGCCACTAGCCTATATTTAGACCCTTGCCCATATTTGGACCTTCTCCTCTACTAAAAGAAACATGATTGATTTTTAGTATAATTATGGTTCTATTTTAGCAAGCATTAAGTATCCCATGCTATAACTTAAAGTTTGTTTTATCGATGTGCAAATTTTCGTCTTTGGGGATACATTAATTGCGAAGAAAATATGTAAAGAAGTTTTATTATTGAAAGCACAAGGCAGAGATTTTAGGTGGAACCACCTTAAGACCATATTCAGACCAAGGAGGTTAGAAGTAAGAGGAGGTGGCAACAGCCCCTCTCCCTGTGCTTTTGGCGTGACGCCACTTTTTATCAGCTGACTACGCCAATGCGCCCAACCTAAGAATCTCCTGTATATCTCTATGGGGAAATCGCGATTTTGAATGGGTTTTTCGGACCCTTACTCTACCCATACAGGCATGAAAAAAATTGAGGCTGAAATATTAATTCCCATAATAAAAAAATTCCAGAAAAAACAGGAAAACATGTGTTGGTATTTCTTTAAAAAATTGAACAAAATAATGATTTTTTGAGCGGAAGTGCATAGTGCGCATGGTTACTTACTGCCCATGTGCAAGTAACCATGTTTAAAATATAACCAAAAGCCTAATGTTTAGAAATAAGAAGTCCGAAATATTCCTTCTTTCCATCCTTGGTTTGCATACGCTAAGCAAAACTGCTTAAGCCACAGGAAGTGACGTCACGTTCCCGAACTCTCGCAGCGCAGACTCCCACCACCTCAGAGAGAGGACAGAAACAGCTGACCCGTTTTGGCTTCACTCAAAATGGGTCCCTTCACCTCCTCTTCTTCTAACCTCCTTGATTCAGACAGTTGTGAAGAACTGTGTTAGAACCAACGAGATAGAAATACATAGAGTGCTTCTGTGATTGGTTCTCTGCCGAGGCAGCTGAAGCCAACGCGGGGAGAGCCCGCCATCTTTGATGAGGTACAAATTCTGCGTGTGTCAAGGAGTCACCTCGGTTCTTTCAGCTGTTCGGCGATCGTGTTATGCTTCATTACAAATTTAGTGTTACAGTTTCGTGAATAATCACAATTATCAGCACATTGTTGATATTTAAAATGCCATAGTACTGCGCAGCTTTTGTTTGTAAGAATAAAAGGAACAAGGATTGTGGAACTACATTTCACAAGTAAGCATTTTAAAAAAAGGTTGAGCTGTAAATGCTCAGTTAATCAAACACAAAAAATAAAACATCTAATGCGTGTAGCTGGTGATTAAACCAGCAGATAAGCCATTTCAATATCTGTGTTATCTTAAGACTTTTTATTTCTTATATTTTGTAAACAGTCGTACTCAATGTGAAAACTGAATGATGTTTACTCTGGGAAGCTGAGGTTAACTGTGGGTTACCAACTTTGAGGCTTTTTGGGTACAATTTCTACCTATGTAAATGTTTTGTTTTTTTCAATATACTGAGGATGTCTTGCAAATGGCATTTGCATATATATTCTAGAATCTGTACAGTGTACATGCAACTTGTCTGACAAGACAACAAATATTTCAAAATCTTAGGAAGCAGCAATTTCTTTTTATGTGATAAAGATCATGTACCCATGGCTAATGCCCATTAGATAGCAAATACTGGTAAAGCAATCAATTTATGGTTACTTAAATTGCAGAAGTAATAATTGTGATTGGTAATATAAATTTATTGCTTGCTGACACCTGTCAGGAAACAATCTAGTATTTTATCTGAAAGCACAGGGTCACCCAGCTTGTGTTCTAGGCATTTGTCTCTGATTACTGATTAATCTGTAGTATTACTTCAACAAAGTGAGAGTGGGGAGCTTGAAAATTTCTTGACAGAATACTCTTTATTTGTGAATGTGTTAGTCAATGTGTGTGGTTTTTGGGTAGCAAAAATACAGGCAATATTGATTTAAAACTGAAAATAGGAAACAGGGAGTACAATGGTACCTCAAAAATGCAAACAACATAAAATATTTATGAAAACTGGCACAAACGATTATGAAATGACAATTGAAAAAAATTATGGAATAATACAAAAGAAAGGGACTAGCAACATTTTGTAATAACTACTTGCATTTGATTTTTGCGTGATAGGTAATGTTTTTTTTTTTTTTTTTTTTTTTTTTTTTTTTTGAAGAATGTGACCTCTGATTCATGATGAATGTACAGTCAGTATGTCCATGTATAAATTGCCAGTTATTCCTTTTGCATCAACCATATATATGAGAGGTTAGTATTGAACAAATATCACTCACGTAAATCAATCTTTCTTTGAATTGAACAAGTTGTGCCTGTATTTCTCTAAAATACAAATCAGACGCACTTGTATTTCCAGCAAGACTGCTGAAGAAACCCACAAAATAACAACACAAAACATAAACATTTGCTCGCCAAACTTTTTGCACATCATGAATGCAAATCAGTTGTTGTTAATTTCTCACTTCATATTAATAAGAGGTTGTGCCCTTAAAATTGAAACAAAAAAAAAAACTATGTGCAGTACATCTTAACAATTGCCAAAATGTGTCCAAATATCAGGTGAAAACTACAAAATTTCAGCTTTGGGACAACAAAAAACTAGGCTTCTTAAAAAAAAAAAAAGTAAAATATGAAAGTGCAAATAAAAAATATTAAATACTTAATACTGAAACAAAAAAAAATACAATTATTTGTCCCATAAAAAAATTTAAGTCCATAATCTGAATTTTTTGGTCACTCAGCCCAGAGCTTGAATAATATCTAAAATAATACATGCCCAGAGAAAATTTACCTGCCCAGATATTAAAAGCAGGATGTGTAGAAAGATTTTTTTTTATACCAAAAATTATGTCTTTTTAGGTTGAAAAAGTACATAAAACTATTTTTAGCTACTCGGTACTGGTGTTGCTAACTGTAAATACCATTTGGAGCATCATATTGCCCCAATGTCTGTCTATACCTAAGTCACAGGGTAGTTACAGAAGTGATATATACATATATATACATATGACTACAGCATATATTAGGTCACCAAGTTTATTTAAACTGCATTTAAGAATAATTATTTTCAATTATTTTTCTTAAGGATAAGCCTTGGAAGATAGTTAAATAAAACATAGCAAATAAACATATCATCATCATCATTGTCAACCATTATCAATCCACTGCTGGATGAAGGTCTCCCCAAGTTTCCTCCACAACGGTCTGTCTTGTGCCAGTCTCCTCCATGTCACCCCTGTATACTTTCGAATTTCATCCACCCATCTCCCACGTGGTCTTCTTCTGGGTCTTTTCCTGTCCCTTGGAATCCAATCTAAAATTTCGGCTGTCCATCAATGATCTGTCCTTCTGGCAGTATGTCGAGCCCATTGCCATTTCAGGGATTTAACTCTGATCATGATGTCTTCCACTCTCGTCATTTTTCGGATCCACGAGTTCCTCTTCTTCTCTCTCCTGGTTAGACGAAGCATGCACCTCTCCATGCTGCTTTGAGTTGTCTGCAGCCTTTGTATGTCTCTTTTAGCTAAGGTCCACGTCTCTGCACCATACGTAAGCACTGGAAGGATGCATTGATCAAACACTTTTATTTTAAGACATAATGGCATATTGCTCTTGAAAATTATGCTGTTTCTTCCAAAAGCTCTCCAGGCAAGTTTTGTACGCCGATTAATTTCTTCATCAATGTGACCCTCACTTGATATCTGCTGTCCAAGATAAACGTACGTATCTGTTATCTCCAGCTTTTCTCCATCAATCGATAAATCTTCATTTCTTGTAAAATCATTGAACATCACTTTTGTCTTCTGAAAGTTCATTTTTAATCCCACTTCTTTACTCTTGTCAGCAAGTTCCTGGATCATACTCTGCAGCTCTGATGGGCTAGTTGCAAAAATGACTACGTCATCAGCAAACCGAATATGGGTTAGATAATCTCCATTAATCTTTATCCCTTTGTTTTCCCAGCTCAGTGACTGAAAAACACCCTCCAATGTGGCATTAAAGAGCTTCGGAGATATGGTGTCACCTTGTCTCACTCCCTTTCCAATTTTTATGTGTGTTGTATTTTCAAACAGCCTAATCTTTGCACTTGCATTTTCATAGATGTTATTAATAATATTAATGTATGCATCTTCAATACCGCAGGTTTTCAGAGCCGTTGTAACTGCTGATGTTTTCACCGAATCAAAAATGTAGATACATAAATAAAAAAATTTTCATTCATAAAAAATTGGATTCCAAGGGACAGGAAAAGACCCAGAAGAAGATAACATGGAAGATGGGTGGATGAAATTCGAAAGTATGCGGGAGTGACATGGAGGAGACTGGCACAAGACAGACCGTTGTGGAAGAAACTTGGGGAGACCTTCATTCAGCAGTGGATTGATAATGCTATATATATATCATCATTGTCAACCATATATATATATATATGGTTGACAATGATTATGCTATATATATATATATATATATATGGTTGACAATGATGATCATTGACAACTATTATCATTACAATATATGTATACTGTATATAATCAATATATATATCATTATCATCATTGTCAACCATTATCAATCCACTACTGGATGAAGGTCTCCCCAAGTTTCTTCCGCAATCGTATGTCTTGAGCCTATCTCCTCCATGTTACTCCGACATGCTTTCGAATTTCATCCACCCATCTCCCATGGGATCTTCTGGGGTTTTTTCGGTAACACCTAAGCTATGATTTAACTTCGGGGCTCCAGATGTCTTTCCCTGAAGAGTGGTTTGGGGTTCCTGAGTTGTTTTATTCCATGTCATTTTTGTTTAGAACCATGAAAGTGGGTTACTTCTGGTTAATTCTATGTTTATTTCTACTACGTCTGATTCCTGCAGCAAGGTGCAGTGTTGACGTGGTCTAATTACTACATGAGTGTGCTTTTTTACTTCTTTTTACTGATAAATGTATAACATCAACCATTATCAACCCACTGCTGGATGAAGGCTTCCCAAGTTTCTTCCACAGCTGTCTGTCTTGAGCCTGTCTCCTTCGTGTCACTCCTGCATGATTTCGAATTTCATCCATTCATCTCCCATGGGGCATTCTTCTGGGTCTTATATATACATAGAGAGAGAGAGAGAGAGTGAGAATTATATTGTGTTAAGTATTTAGTGTATGTGCTGGGAGATACCTTTATTATGGTCAAGTTACCACAATTGCCTTGCGTACCCACGAATAAGGCTTACAGATTTGTGTTGTTGAATGTCAAGACTAACAAACAGATTAGAAACATGCCCAGTGCTAAGGACTTTTAGTTTTTATTAAATAAAAACCAGGTAAGTAGTAGTTTTCTTCTGATTATATAAGATAGGGGCAGTTGGTAAAAGTATTTTAATATTGGTACCTCTTGGCTGTGTAAACTCATTGTTTGCTTTCCGTTTTTCTTCGAACTTTTTTTTTCATTTAAAACTCTCATAAAATATTTGGCGTCTATGTATTTGGAGTGATAAGCTGTGGGATGATTCAGCATTCTCATGGTGATGACCCACGAATATCTAAAATTTTTACCGAAATTGCGGATTGAGTGCAACTGTATTTTTTATTTTTGTGTTTCTTTTTTTTTTTTTTTTTTCATTTACTCTATTACCGCTGACTTATATTTCTCTGAAAATTTGCTCCAAAAAATTTGTTAAATGTCAAAAAATTACGGCATGAGATTTTATTCAACGACAGCAAGCTGCATCCATTAAAATATCATTTTTTTAAAAACACTATTGCCGTCAACTAACAATGAAAAGCGTTATTTGATACGTTAAAGTTTTAGTCTCATCCCCTAGGTGTTTATAACAACATTTCTGAGTTATATCCTTATTTAACATCAAACCATATATTACGAAAACTCCCTTGCTTAACACGGAACGGAAATCGTTCTGTACCTCATCAAACATGGCTGCCACTTGTTTCCGGTGGCTTCACCCGTTCCCCGACGTAAGCGCTCTACGTATTTCTATCTCGTTGGTTAGAACGACTCCCAGGGAGCCGCCATTTTGAGTACTTAATGAGCGAAAGATTTGGCAGTCCATGTACTTTTGTGATACCCAGAATCAGGTTCCCTGCTAGAAAAACTACTCGTATTTTATAATTATATCATGTGTTGATTTTTTTCTGGTTTGTTTTACGAATTTTCAGACATCGAATGGTACGCCGAGTTATTGGACACTCGTTGCCTGTGGCAACTGAACAAACAAGGTCTTCTAATATCAGCTAAGTAGAACAGAGGTGATCCTGAAATCGGTAAAAGTAATTCGGTCACTGAAAGCATCAGAAGTATGAGAACGCCGATGTCAGAGAAATGACGGAAAGATAGATATTTTGCTTAACAGGTATATCTTTTATAGAATAATCACATCAACGACGAATTTCTTGAAACTAGAGCGTGTGCTTCGAAATTAGAATGCCAGCGGTTTTCTCGACACGAGATATTTTCATCTGGCTTCCGTCTTCAGATTATGAAAGATTGCAATTACCGGAAGCTGTCAAGAAACTGCGGTATGTGTCTGCCTGAACATGACGCCTATCGTAGAATTCAATTTGCATATTTATTGAGTTTTGAAATGACAAAGCCGTGGGGTTCCGCGTAAGAGCAGTTCCGAGTTTTCGTACGTGTATCAGGTGATATTATTAGGCAACAGAATATCTCTCCGAAGTGAAAGGAATTTTCAGTTTATCAGCACGTTAGAACGCTATTGCTTTTTTGTTTTTAGCTGGAGGTATTGAATTTAAGCATATTTTAAATTATGTTACGTGCTGTTTTAAAAATTTGTTCGACAGTAAACAATCGATACCAGCGTGGGATAGTTATCCAAGCTGTAATCTATTGGAGACTGCCGTTGTGTCCCTAGATTAGTTCTTAAGATTCTCTAAGTTTTTTGTTTGCACAGCTGTGCTCCTTCGTAATCAGGCAGCTGTTTTGGGGACGCGTAGTTTTTCTGTTTGTTTGTTTAGGGATTTAACGTTTTACGGTGGTTCCACCTAAAATCTCTGCCTTATGTTTCCAATGGCAAAATTTCTTTACATATTTTCTTCGCAATTAATGTATTCCCAAGGATAAAAATTTGCACGTTGATAAAATTAACGTTAATTTATTGCATAGGATACTTAATACTTGCTAAAACATAACCATAATTATATCAAAAATCAATCATTTTCCTTTGAGTAATGTTCAGACCTGTTAATAGATGGCGCGACCTGTACATTGATGATGTCAGTAGGCAAACAAATGTTGGATTGCTTAATTATGGCTACGTTTTCACAAGTATTAAGTATCCCATGCTATAACTTAAGGTTAGCTATATCGGTGTGCAACTTTTCATCCTTGGAAATACATTAACTGGAAAGAAAATATGTACAGAAGTTTTACCATTGGAAACATAAGGGAGATATTTTAGGTGGAACCACCTACACGGCTGAAACAAATTATCTGGAAATAGGCTTGAATGGGCTCGAACGAATATATTTGCTGTCTAAGAAATGGACCGCACGCGGATGGAACTAGTGAATCTGCCCATCCCAAAGCTTTACTTCTTCCTTATCTTGGTTATTCAATATGGTTCATTTAGGGGGAGGACTGACACTAATCCTTTCGGATTGATTATCTCTTAAAAGGGAATGGCAATGAACCTAAGAAAAGGAGAGAGATGTTTGAGCCACTTGTTCTACACAGTGGCACGAAGTTTATGTCAAGGGGAACTAGTCCTTTGCTATCTTACTTTGAATTATGGAGCACAAAATGAAGAACTAGAAGAGAGCGTTTATAAGATATGGACGGTTTATGGTCAATACCGCTGAAATGAGGGAGGGGGGTGTTTTTCTGTAGTCAACAATGAGATCATTTTCGTTTGGGGAGTATAGAGCATTTTGGGCACCATTTGGTTTAGGCACATCGTCGCTTAATGGCTTAATGACCACAACGAGGCACTCTGAGACCTGTTAGCTGTCACCTGATTTCCATTTGGAGCCACTGGTTAAACGGAAGGGAGATATTCAGTGCCATTGGAGAAACGCAGCACCGATGTCTCAGCTGGAACTAACTAAAAACTTACGCTTCAGAACACTCTGCCACGGAATATACCCAGTTTTGAAACGTGACAAATATGAGTTTGAACTACGATTAGGGAAAATCAGTATATTTTTATTCCGACTATAGGTCAAAAGTATATTCTTCCAAATTTTACGAAGGGAATTTGCCGAATAGTAATATATTTTCACGGAAGAGCAATTGAATTAGAGACAGCTGGCGTTATACAAATGTGGCGCTGTGGGCGGCCCTTTAAACGGAAACGACACGACGTATGCAGCGATCCGACAATATAAGGATTGATTCGACGGTAAACAGTAAGAGTCTGACGCAGTATGGGTAAAACGAAGGGTCTAAGCGCATTTAATCGTGGGCAAATTGTCGGGCCCGACGAACGGGTCACTCCATCCCGGAAGTCGTGCAGGCACTGGGATTTTAACGAGCCATTGTGTCACGGGTGCACCGTGAGTACATCGAATCCGGTAAAACCATCCCTAAAAGGGCCAACTACCGTACACAACAGCGTGTGGACGAGCGGGGCCATCGTCGGCTAGCTTGCATTGTAACAGCGGATAGACGGGCCACAGTGCAAGAAATCACTCGGCAATTTAACGCTGGTGCACAAAAACGTGTAAGCAGCCACCCTATCCAATACCATCTCCTCGCTATGGGGTACACAAGCCATCGTCACACAAGGGTACCGCTGCTGACCGCACATCACATTGTGCAAAGATTAGCATGGTCGCGGGAACATCGCCACTGGACCCTAGACATGTGTAAAAATGTTGCCTCGACTGATGAGTCGAGATGCGGATGGCAGGATACGAGTACGGCTCAAACCACATGAAGCGATGGATCCTTCTTGCCAGCAGAGTACTCTGAAAGCTGCTGATGGTGGCGTTCTCGTCTGGGGACTGTTTACGTGGCCTGAAATGGGACCCCTGGTACGTGTGACATCGTCCTTCATAGGTCAACGTTACCGGGATATCCTGAACGACGAATTGATCCCGCTTGTGCTTCTCCAACATCCCACTGGGGACCTCATACTGCAACAAGACAATGCACCGTGCCATCGCTCCCGAATTGTATCCGAATGGTTGGATGAACACTCAACCGACGTGACCTCGCTTTCTTGGCCAGCTAGGCCTCCTGACTTCAATCCCATCGAGCACATCTGGGATACCATCGAAAGAGATGACCGAGGCTCTGACCCACCTCCATCAAATCTTCGTGAACTGTGGGAGCTTGTTCAGGGGTTATAGATCCGTATGGCTTCCCAAAGCTTCCGGTGTCTTGTCGACTCCATGCCGAGACGAATCGCCGCCGTCATCAGGGAGAAAGGTGGTGCTACATGTTACTAGACAGGTATCTCTAATTCAATTGCTCTTCAGTGTATTACACCTAGAAACGGAAATTGTACTTTTTATACAAATACATTAATAAATACACTGCTGGCCACACAAAATGCAGCACCAAGAAGGAAGCATCCGATTGGCATGAAATTCGTAGGATGCGTCGCCCGCGAGAGGACATGCAAACGATTAGCATTGCAGGGCATATGCAAATCATGTGCGCCCGGCACGCCACCGAGAAGCATTATAAGAAGGGTGCACAGAAGGCGTGGTGTAAGTAGTGGAAACCTGTTGTGCTGCTGGTCCTGTGCCTGGGAAGCTTCCTGATACCTTGTCGCAGAGTATGGCAGTCATTCCAGCACGTTTAGGAGTTCGACAGAGGACGAATAGTGGCTTATCGCGACAGCGGTTTATCGTACCGAGACATCGGCGCCCGTGTGGGACGACATCCAGCCACAGTGAGGCGAGTATGGATCCGGTGGGTGCAACAGGGACAGACGGACCAACGAGAGCGATTGCCGCAGCAGCGGCACACCACCGAACGAGGGGACTGGCATGTTGTGCGGCGGGCATTGACGGCTCACACCGCCACATAACGAACATTAGCGCAGGAATTAGAGTGTGTTGCGCAACATCCTGTGGCAGCACGTATCGTTCGACGTCATCTGCAGGAGCGGGGACTTGTCGCACTGCGCCCATTGCTCAGACTACCATTGACGTTACACCACCGGCGAGTGCAGCGGCAATTGGCCGTTGAACTCCGCGCCTGGACTACGGAATGGCGCAACTTTGGCTTCTCCGACGAATCGCGCTTCTGCCTACAACACCACGACGGTCGGATCCGCGTGTGGCGGCACCGAGGCGAGAGACTGTATGACGCCTGCATTATGCATCGCCATACCGGTCCGTCGCCTGGCGTTATGGTTTGAGGCGCAATTGGATATGACACCCACATCTCTCTGGTACGCATCGCCGGTACACTTAACAGCCACAGCTACATTTCCGACGTTTTGGAGCCTGTAGTCCTCTCTTACCTGCAGGACCTGCAAGCCGCCACGTTTCAACAGGACAATATGCGCAAGCACGCATCGTGCAACAATTCTTCACGTCCCACCAAGTGTCAGTGCTTCCGTGGTCCGCCTGTTCTTCCGATATGTAGCCCATCGAACTCGCCTGGTCGCTAATCGGCAACCGAGTGGCCGGGCAAGCACTACCCGCGGCTACGCCTGATGAACTGTGGCAACGTGTGGAAGCAGCCTGGATCGACATACCCCAAGCCCACATCCAAAGCCTCTTTCGTTCGATACCGCGGCGTGTAGGGTTCGTTATTGCCAGCCATGGGGCCACACGAACTATTGATGTCTGCGTGTTCCGCAAGTCGCACGGGCCTGTAAGCTCAATCGTTTCATTTTTGTATCTGTTGTTATGTGTCCAGTAAATCTATCTTTGCTATCTCGTGTCCTTCTTGGTGTTGCATTTTGGGTGACCAGCAGTGTAGATTATTTGAAGGTGTACATGAACACCTGTGTATCTCAAAGAAAAGATAGAGTTTGAAATGAAATTATAACAGGAAGAACAGGAATAACAGATATAAAAATAATAAAAGAATCAAAGTGGAGATGGGCTGTACTGGTTGGAAGCGTGAAAGATGGACACCATTAATAACAGAATAGCAACCGAGAGATGAAAGGAGACCAGGGTAGGTAACGTAAATTACATGATACGTAATTTGCATAAATTACGCGTAATTTATACGCATTTTACGTCGCGCAGAAAACTAATTCATTACACAATTTTCTAAGCGGCGTAATAATTTATTTACATGGATATAAATAGCCCTGTTAAAGCAACTAGAAGAAAGCATTTATTTTAAATTGTTTAATTTATAGTCACAGAAATGGAAATAATTATAGCTGTGAAATATCAAAAACACACATAGGTAATGCAAATAGTAGAACATTTGTTTCAAAAAGATTAACGTTTCTTTTAATTTGGCAGTTGTTGTTAAAGTTCATGATTACCCACCTAAACTAATATCACTCTTAACAACTTCAGTGCCTTTCATTTTATCTAAAGTTACTAGAAAAAGTAAATGTTTCTTACAGTTAAACTAGAATTGTACTTTTTTAACACTTAATAATATTTCATACGGAGTGATCGTAAAGTTCCGGATCCCTGAATTAAAAAATTATTGTGTATACTGTAAGCAAAAGTTCAACTAATTAATGTGGCAACAAGAGTCAGCAACTCGTTATGATCAAACACTGCGCTTGTCGAATGCCTGAAGGAAATTGGCAGAGCGCCAGAAATAAATAACCGGTTCCATGTGTGCTACGCAGTTTACCTACTTTAGCGTCGCATTTGCGCAGAGGCATGGGTTTGACTAGGGAGCAGAGGATGTGTTTACTTGAAGCTTATTCGCAAACGCAGTCTTACAAATAGTGTATAGAAGAGTTCAGGAAAAAGCATACTGTGGTAAGTAAATCAACGATACACAGTTTACTCGTACGATTTCGGAAAACTGGAAGTGATGATATGGCTGGAAATGGCTGGTCAAGTGTGTTAACGCAGGAAGTTATAAACGACGTTGAGAAACGTTTGCAACAGTCACCTACAAAATCGCTTAGTCGCTTATCTCAGCAAGTGAAAATTTCTTACGGCTCAGTACAGAAAGCGACTAAAAGAAAGCAGCTTCATGCATACAAAGTTGTCCAAGAACTGAAGGCACCTGATACGCATACGAGCCTGCTGTATTGCCGTTGATTTCGTAAATTTACTCGATACAACAAGGGCTTATTGAACAAAGTTTTCTTTTCGGAATAATGTTTGTTTTATTCCTGTGGGGATATTTAAGGGGCCGTGTTATGCAAACAACCCGCATAACCTGCAGTGCTTGAAAACAAACATTATTCAGGTTATAGCGGAAATCACGCTATCTATGCAGAAAAGCGTAACGAAAAACATGTGCCGCCGTGTGGATAGTTGCCTCCAGTAACACGGAGGTCATTTCCAGCACCTTCTTTAGGTCAACATCAGGTGCCCAAAAGTCGATGGAAGATGTATCACAGCTGTAAGTAAACTTTATGTATCGGGCAAAAATTGTTCAAATTAGGCTTCGGGAACTTTTCAATCACCCTGTACAATGACATTAATGTTATTCTGAGGAAAACAAACAAAGAATATAACATTACGACAAAAAGGTTTCACACTTTTCACTGTCATTTTTTTTAAACTGGAAGATTACGAACCTGTGAATTGTTGATACACTTTTTGATGATTCGTAGCATTTATATATTAATAAATTCCACACTATATCTAGGAGTCATTATGGCTTTAATTTGTATTTTACTTTAATAATGGCACATTGCTAATAATTGTATCAAAACTAAACTCAAACTAAGATGACATTTGGCATCACATATCACACATTGTCTGCACACAATTTGTATAACACTCGCTTAACAATTTCATTCATTCTTATTTTTCTTAGCACTTTTTAATAATCATCACATTTTTTATCCTTCATTATTAGAGTATAATATACAGGTTTCGGGATGTAAGGTCAGGTGATGAGTAACATCACAGCCTCTCCTTGACAAATGTCAACCCCGCCTTCTCGTGGTGCATCCTGTTCCCAATAAAGGGGCTCTGACGACCGCCAATAGCCGTATAACTATACCATCGGGATTAGAGGAAATTCTATCCCACACTCACCAACCCGCTTGGCCAGCGTGGTGAGTTATGGCCAAACCCCTCCAAAATGACTCCACAACTTAAATCTTGGCCCTCAGTCTCCGGCAGCTGGAATGTACCTGGCCAAGGCAGCGGCCAGTGCGACATGAAGGAAGAGGGTGCTAAGAATCTCCGGAGGACCGGACTAGGCTGCCATCTGATGCTCACCTTGGTTACCTATAATGGAAGCTCCCTATCTTCTGTTTCAATGCTTCTTGAATTGGAAGAGGAACTACAAAGGATCAAGTGGGACATCGTCGGGCTAAGTGAGGTAAGGAGAAAAGGAGAAGATATCATTGAACTGAAAAGTGGACATCTCTTCTACTATCGTGGGACAGATACTGGCAGAACTAGTGGTGTTGGATTTATAATAAACAAGAAACTGAAGGATAAAGTTGTAGAAGTTGAAAGTTCCTCTGACAGAGCTGCACGACTCGTTATCCAACTTTCGAGAAGATACAAGGCTCAGGTTATTCAAACTTATGCACCCACCACAAGTCATCCTGAAGAAGAAATTGAAGAATTTTATGAGGAACTTTGTCATCTAAATAATAAAGGTAAGCAGCACTTGAAGATAATTATGGGGGATTTCAATGCAAAAATAGGGCAGCGGCAACAGAATGAAACTTCAGTAGGTAAAGTTGGTCACGGCAACAGAAACCAGCGTGGAAATACTCTCGTTGAGTTTGCAGAGGTAGAAGGGTTTTTCATCTTGAACTCCTTTTCCAAGAAAAAGCCACACAGGAAATGCACATGGAGACATCCAAATGGGACGACAAGTGAAATTGATTTTATTATGCGTAACAAAAAATTCGTCATAGAAGACTGTAGTGTGCTAAACAAGTTCTACACAGGTAGTGACCATAGATCGGTGAGATGTAAGATGCACCTCAACACTAAACTCGAACGTGGCAAGCTCATAAGACAAACAAAATGTATTGACATAACCAACTTTAAAAAACACCATAATACCTTCAAGTTGGTGGAACTGAAGAACAGATTCTCTGCTTTAGAAGGCCTAACATTGGAAGAAGTGGATATTTCAGAAGTTAACAGAAAAATAATCAAATCTCTTATAGAAACAGCAACAAAATTAGCTGGGTCTAAGAACAAGTTGCATGTGAACAAATCATCAGGAAAAACCAAAATGTTGATGCAAAAGAAGAGAGATGAGGACAACTAAAAAAGATGTGACTTCGAAAGTGGAATATATAGAGCTATGCAAGACAGTACGAAAAAGTATCACTGAAGACGTAAGGAAATTCAACTGTGAACTAGTGTGGAAAGCAATTGAAAACAACCAAAGCCTAAAGATAGCAAAGGGACATCTCAGTAAGGGAAGAAAACAGATTATGACACTGAGAAAAGAAGATGGTTCTGTAACAAGAAATAGAAGCGAAATTTTGACAAGAGTGAAAGATTTCTACTCCAAATCATATGAAAGGGATGATACATGTACTCCAGACATCATGAAAGGTACCAGTACCAGAGTTCTTCCAGTCCTCCCAGCAGAAGTTGCACATGCAATCAAGAACATGAAACGGGGAAAAGCTCCAGGAGAAGATGGAATTACTGTAGACATCATGCAAGAAGCAAGTGGAGAAATCGAAACAGTACTCGCCCAAATTTTCACTCGATGTCTTAATGAAGGGAAGATTCCTGAGGATTGGAAGAACTATACAATGATCCTGCTACATAGAAAAGGTGACATTGAGGTTCTCAGGAACTACAGACCTATCAGCCTCCTATCAGTGGTTTATAAAATCTTCACTTAAGTTCTTTCACACAGCTTGAAGGTAACACCGGATGTCTCAACCGAGAGGACAAGCTGGATTCAGGAGTGGCTACAGCACAATAGATCATATCCACGTACTGAGAGAACTAATTGAAAGAGCAAGTCAATATGAACTTCCATTGTGCATGGCTTTTATCGATTATGAAAAAGCCTTTGATTCGGTGAAACCATCAGCAGTTACAATGGCTCTGAAATCCTGTGGTATTGAAGATTCTTACATAAATATTATTAATAACATCTATGAAAATGCAAGTGCAAAGATTCGGCTGTTTGAAAATACAACACACATAAAAATTGGAAAGGGAGTGAGACAAGTTGACACCATATATCCGAAGCTCTTTAATGCCACATTGGGAAATGTCTTTCAATCACTGAACTAGGAAAACAAAGGGATAAAGATTAATGGAGATTATCTAACCCACCTTGGTTTTGCTGATGATATAGTCATTTTTGCTACTACCCGATCAGAGCTGCAGAGTATGATCCAGGAACTTGCTGACAAGAGTAAAGAAAGAAGTGGGATTAAAAAGGAACTTTCTGAAGACAAAAGTGATGTTCAATGCTTTTACAAGAAATGAAGATTTATCGATTGATGGAGAAAAGCTGGAGATAACAGACACGTACGTTTATCTTGGACAGCAGATATCAAGTAAGGGTCACATTGATGAAGAAATTAATCGGCGTACAAATGTTGCCTGGAGAGCTTTTGAAAGAAACAGCATAATTTTCAAGGGCAATATGCCATTATGTCTTAAAAGAAAGCTATTTGATCAATGCATCCTTCCAGTGCTTACGTATGGTGCAGAGACGTGGACCTTAACTAAAAGAGGCATACAAAGGCTGCGGTCAACTCAAAGAAGCATGAAGAGGTGCATGCTTGGTGTAACCAGGAGAGATAAGAAGAGGAACTCTTGGATCCGAAAAATGACAAGAGTGGAAGACATCATGATCAGAGTTTAAATACCTGAAATGGCAATTGGCTGGACATACTGCCAGAAGGACAAACCATCGATGGACGGCTGAAATTTTAGATTGGATACCAAGGGACAGGAAAAGATCCTGAAGAAGACCACATGGGAAATGGGTGGATGAAATTCGAAAGTATGCGGGAGTGACATGGAGGAGACTGGCAAAAGACAGAACGTTGTGGAGGAAACTTGGGGAGACCTTCGTCCAGCAGTGGATTGATAATGTTTGACAATGATGATGATGGTTTTAAAGGAAAGTCCTTATTTAGGGCAATAACTGCTGAAGAAAGTGTCCGAGTGGTACGCTATGTATAGGGAAGGGACGATGGCCGATCGAATGAAAGTGATTGCAGCGCCCCTAGCGACAAAGGTAAGAAGTTAGGAAACTTAACTCGCGAACAACGCGAGATAGAATGAAAATTCCAGTTACAAAGTTATAGCGCATCGTCTAATTAGTAGGAAACGACATATGGTGCGCCCAAATTATGTACATGGACTGGTCAAAATGCTGTTAATTCGAAATCGGTAGAGCGGGTGAAAAAGACAAAAAAATAATGACACGAGACAGAATGAGTGCAGGCTTATTTATAATATTGAAAAAATGTCTACAGGAGATATGCCTACTTACAGGCACAACGTACATCTGCGCAAAGTTAATATACAGCCGGTTCGTAGTGGCCACCATGGGCTACAATGCATATTCTAAGACGTGTAAGACTAGCTTGTAGTACGCTATTTAGCATGGCAGGTGTCACTGTGTTAGAGGCGCACACAATGCGGTGTCTTAAATCTTCCAGACTAGTAGGTTCTGTAGCATACACCTGTTCTTTCAAGTAACTCTATAGGAAGAAGTCCAAAGGTGTTAAGTCCAGTGACCGCGGAGGCCATTCCACCGTACCGCCATAACCAATTATCTGGTGTCTGAATGTTTCAGCCAGGAAACTCCGTACGTTGGCGGACATGTGAGGTGGTGCAGCATCATATTGGTACCACATGCACAGTATATCTCTGAGAAGAAAATCGTCCAGAGAGTCAGATATCGGGCCCTGTAAGCGCTGAAGGTACCGGTGACCTGTTAATGTCCCATCATGGAAAATGGGTCTAATTAGTGTGTTTCGCCAAATACCACCAAACGTCAGTTGCCCAACGTCGTAGATGTTGAGCAGCTCGTCCCATAGATGGGCTGCTCAGAGCTCAGTAATGGGTGTTATGCCGATTGATTATTCCGTCCCGTGTAAAACGGGACTCATCTGTCCACAAGATATCGGCCAAGAAGTTTGGATAAACCTCCAACGTGTTATGCACAAAGTTGCAGAAATCGAAACGCGTTCCCTGGTCTCCATCCATCAAACCTTGCACTCGCTGAACGTGGTACGGGGGAGCTCCATGCTCGTTCAGGATTTGCCAAACACGTTATGCTGTTAATCCGCATGCTTCCGCGACTGCTGCGGTACTAATGTTGGGATTGGCAAGGACATATCCCAGGACAGCCTCAGGATGCACTGTAACACCCGAACCTATAGGTCTACTCGATCGCGGACGTGCCTGTATGTTTACGGTCTCTCGGAGGAGGCGAACACAGTTGTTAATAGTAGCTGCAGTTGGATGTTGACCAGTCGGAAAAAGCTCGGCATACCGCCTTGCAGCTTCGTGGACATTGCGATGACATTCGCCATAAAGCACGACCATTCCACAGTACTCAGCGTTTGAGCAGCCCGCTATCAGTGTTTGCAACGTGTACATTGACTGACGTTCAAATCCCCAGCCTCGGTATTTTATCTCACCGACTGGCTTCTACGTCGCTATCAATATTTACATACGCATTTGAATCGTTCTCCGTCGCCCAGGTGGCGCAGTAATCTAAGCGATGGCCTCTGATAATTCGTCAGAAAGGGGTCCGGGTTCGAATCCAGTGAGGCATGGATGTTGTATTTGTCTTACGGCGCTGGTTCTCTCCCTCCCTGGAGCCAGTGAGGCATGGATGTTGTGTTTGTCTTACAGTACTGGTTCTCTCCCTTCCGTCGAGCCAGTGACCCTAAATTAAGGACGGGCAACTGCTTATAGCCCATCGAGTTCCTCACGGTCGACGTTAAACCTGCAATAAAAATAAATAAATAAATCGTTCTCCATCGTGGGCTGGCATTTTGCATTGCCTAGCCCTCCAGCGACCGCGTGAACTTTATCAGCATTTTGACCCGTCCATGTACATAATTCGTGCGCACCATATGTCATTTCCTACTAATTAGACGATGCGCTACAAGGTTGTAATTGGAATTTTGTTTCTATCTCACGTTGTTCGCGAGTTAGGTTTACTAACTTATTACCTTTGCCGCTAGGGGCGCTCCAGTCGCTTTCACTCGATCGGTCATCGTCCCTTTCCTATATATAGACCTACCTTGTGTACCATTCGGACCCTTTCTTCCGCAGTTAGTGCCCTGAATAAGGACTTTCCTTTGAGCCCTGTACTGTATATAAACCAGTTTCTTAGAAGTTTAAAAGCTTAGTGGGTTTCTTGTTGCGTTATAAATGTACGAGCAGTTGGCGAACAACCTTCAAAGCTGTGCTGATGATGTTGGTATATTGAGTGGTCTAATGGCTAATTCTGCGAGCTCTTTGTAATGTCTTTTAACAAAATGCAAAAATGTTGCTGGAATTTGATCTTCTTGTTCAAGTAGGTTACCAAGTATTCGTACGCGATCTCCATACTGTTGGAATCTTGTGATTCCGGCTGCATCCAAATCCTACAGAATAAAATTTTCGACCACATCATGATGTTCTTCATTAAGTTTCTTTCCCTAATATTTAAGGTGCAGCACGTTGGCAGCAAGGCTGTATTTTTTTTTAATTTTTTTTTAATTTTAATACACTTTTTACATTAATTACGCATTTTTACGCGTATTTTATTCGACCCGTAAAAAATATTTTTTTCCGCGTAGCTTCCCAACCTTAAAGGAGACGTAGAGGGCGCTACAGAATAAGATTTAGATATGACCTTCAGAAATTTAGAGGTGATAAATGGTAGACTGAGGCTGAGTATCGAGGAAGTTGGAAAATATTGGGAGGGGGGAGGGGGGGCTGTACCCTGCAGTGGGTGTCAACAGGCTAATAAGAAGAAGAAGAAGAAGAAGAAAAAATAAGTCTTTATTTGAGTTATTTTTCGTGTTTAATCATTTTGTCGCAGAAACTGATTGCCACCTTTGGTAATTAATGATGGCTATCCGTTTCACTTTCTTTTTTGTTGACAAATTAGCTTAGATTTTTATCGCAACTAACCGGATAATCTGATATCAGAGACAGGAATCCTTCCCAATATTGGCATCCCTTTAAATAGAAAAACATCACCAAATATTTAGCATTCTAGATGCGCATGACCAAGCAAAGAAATTTCTTCAGCTGATGCGAAATCACTTCAAGAATTTGAGTTCTTTCGGGAACGCTTGCGAAGTATTCAATACATTTTTCCTATTTATTAAATTTATTAGTCTCGAAGAGTCGTCAAGTTCTTCTCAGAGCGATGAGTGTCTTGCGAGAGCTATTGCAGAAAAGTATTTTACATTCTCGTCCGGATGAATAGCATTTTATTGAATTTCATTATTTTAACAGATTCAAACGGTTTTGTCTTAGAGTAAGAAGGGGAAAACACTCAATACCAATCTTGAAAATAATTCCGCTGAAAAGAGCATTTCCATGCGACTTCCCATTTCGAAACCAATAAAGAAAATCAATAAGTTTTTTTGCTGGATTTCTAACGGCTGTACCTAAACACCAGTCCCAAACTTTACCAACGTTTCTTTATGTTCTTAGATACAGCATACATTTTTATAATCTCTCTATTCTAAAAAAGTAACTGGCGCTGCTGCCGCCGTCGCTGTTTTAGAAATTTCGCAACACACGCACTTTTCTAGCTCGCAGTGCAAAAAAGTATTGAATACAAAAATATGAAATTTAGTTTGTAGATAGTTCGGAAAACATGCCGAAATAAACCGTTTTTTGATTCTGGCGATACTTCAAAAGCTATTGTATTTCAAAATTAAGGTAAGCAAAAAAAGTGCTATCAGTTCGCGTTTCGGACATACACAGTGCGTCAAATAATTTTTAAGACTGGGTCTGTAAAATAAATAGAAACAAGAAATTATAATTTGTTTTGGTTTGTTATTCAAAATAAGTCCCTTCGGCTTCAATACACTTGTTACAGCGATTTAATAATGATTCGAATGCCTGTTCCAGTTCACTTTGCGGAATTGCCTCCAAAGCATGCGTCGAAGCTGTTTGTATGGTCGAAATATCATCAAAATAACACCCTTTTAACGTCATTTTAAGTCTTGGGAACAAATACAAGTCGCAGGGTGTTAAATCAGGCGAATACGGTGGATGATTCAACACACAGACGTTATTTATTGCCAAAAATCTACGAACAAGAAGTGAGGTGTGACTGGGTGCATTGTCGTGCAACAAACACCAACTGTTTTCATCTCGATATTCTGTACGAATGCGACGAATTCTGCCCATCAAACGCCTCAAACCATATAAATAAAACTCACCAGTAATTGTTTGTCCACTTGGAACAAATTCTTTGTGGATAATACCCTTACTATCGAAGAATGTAATGAGCATTGTTTTGATTTTCGATGGAACTTTTCTTGTTTTTTTGGCTTGTGGCGAGTTTTTTGACTTCCATTCTGCACTTTGTCGCTTTGGTTTAGGATCATATTGAAAACACCATGTTTCATCACCAGTGACAATCGATTTTAAGAAGTGTGGATCATTTTCAGCGGCTAAAATGATGTCTCTGCAATGTGCACTTCTCCTTGATTTTTGTTCATTGGTTGACGTGTGTGGAACAAATTTAGCACAGACTTTTGTTTCCCCAAAATCTTCATGCAGGATGGTTCGAATAGTTTTTTTGTTGATGTTTAAAGACTCTTCCGTCATTCTTAGTGACGCACATCGATTGTTTTCCACGAAATCACACACTTTTTCAATAATCTCAGGTCTCCTAGATGAATTTGGTCTTCCGGTATGATTATCATCTTCTAGCGTCTCTCTTCCGTCCAAAAAACGTTTGTGCTATATGAAAACATTTGATCTACTTAAACAAAACTCATCGTAAACTTGTTTCATCATTTGGTATGTTTCCGAGGCACTTTTACCAAGTTTTGCGCTAAATTTAATAACAGCCTTTTGTTCCATCTTAATAATTCAACATGAAAAAAATTTTACTTCTCTAATGAACGCCCGTTTCGTTTGAGTTACTTTAACAACTGCGCATTACTTTCGGCAGAAAGCAAGCAAATGGTCACGGTTTATAACACATTCGCGATTACACTGGTGGCGCCACCGTAGGCTGAAATCTAGCGCCAGTCTTAAAAATTCTTTGACGCACTGTGTACTAACAGCAACAGAACCAAGAAACTTTGTAAGCATGTAGAGCCATGGCCGAATGTTTGCACCTCGTCGCCTTTTTTTTTTTTTTTTTTTTTTTTTTTTGAATTTCGATTTAGTTTAGGAGAAATTAAAATTTTAAATTTCGCAAAATTCTCTGTTTTGGAATGGGATCCATTTAAAAAAAAACTGATATATGGCAAACTATAAATCATGACGCACTGCAATTTTTACAGCATAAAGTCACAACTATCATCCCTCTTTTACAAAAAATGTTTTTAAGAAAAAGTCATTTTCTGATTTTTAAGCTTTTTTAAAGACGCAAAGGGAAAGAACGAGCGGTTTACCCTGTCTTCGCTTTAACCACACAGAAAAGTCCTAGTCCCGTGACCTGCTGCCATGGTGACGCAGCTATTTTCAGCACTCTCTTCTCATTGGGTGAAAGAACAGGCTATAATCAAACTGGTAATGACGTGATGCTTTTAAAGTTCAACGTTTTCCGCCGGCTTACGTGAATACCTATGTAAATACAGGCTTTCGCCCCGTATATAAAAATCAAAAAAGGAAAATGTGAGAGTTTTCTTCCGCAAATTTTTGGACCACTTCTTAATGACCCAGATATCTAAAAATTGGCATGCTGATAGGTCTTAAGGTCCCAATACCTAGAAAAGTACAAAAAAAAAAAAATCAAAATGGTGGCTTTGGAATATTGTCAGCTTGAATTTTTCGCAAATTTTTTGACCACTTCTATATAAATGACCTAAGATATGAAAATTGGTATGCATACCAGTGCGTCAAAGAATTTTTAAGACTGGCGCTAGATTTCAGCCCATGGCCAACAGTGTAATCCCGAATGCGTTATAAACCGTGACCATCTGCTTGCTTTCTCCCAAAAGTATTGCGCATTTGTTAAAGTAACTCAAACGAAACGGGCGTTCATTGGAGAAGTAAAATTTTTTCATGTAGAATTATTAAGATAGAGCAAAGGGCTGTTATTAAATTTAACGCAAAACTTGGTAAAAGTGCCTCGGAAACGTACCAAATGATGAAACAAGTTTACGGTGAGTTTTGTTTAAGTAGATCAAATGTTTTCCTGCGGCACAAACGTTTTTTGAACGGAAGAGAGACGCTAGAAGATGATAAGCATACCGGAAGACCAAGTTCATCTAGAACACCTGAGATTATTGAAAAAGTGCGTGATTTCGTGACCAACAATCGATGTGCGTCACTAAAAACGATGAAAGAGTCTTTAAACATCAACAAAGAAACAATTCGAACCATCCTGCATGAAGATTTCGGCAAAAGAAAAGTCTGTGCTAAATTTGTTCCACACACGTTAATTAATGAACAAAAATCACGGAGAAGAGCACACTGCAGAGACATCATTTCAGCCGCCGAAAATGATCTAAACTTCTTAAAATCGATTGTTACTGGTGATGAAACATGGTGTTTACAGTATGATCCTAAAACAAAGCGACAAAATGCGGAATGGAAGTCAAAAAACTGGCCACAAGCCAAAAAAACAAGAAAAGCTCCATCGAAAATCAAAACAATGCTCATTACATTCTTCGATAGTAAGGGATCGTTCTTCGATAGTAAGGTAATCATTACATTCTTCGATAGTAAGGGATCGTTCTTCGATAGTAAGGAATCGTTCTTCGATAGTAAGGTAATCATTACATTCTTCGATAGTAAGGGATCGTTCTTCGATAGTAAGGTAATCATTACATTCTTCGATAGTAAGGTAATCCACAAAGAATTTGTTCCAAGTGTACAAACAATTACTGGTGAGTTTTATTTAAATGATTTGAGGCGTTTGATGGGCAAAATTCGTTGGATTCGTCCAGAATATCAGGATGAAAACAGTTGGTGTTTGTTGCACGATAATGCACCCAGTCCCACCTCACTTCTTGTTCGAAGATTTTTGGCGAAAAATAGCGTCTGTGTGCTGAATCATCCACCGTATTCGCCTGATTTAGCACTCTGCGATTTCTCTTTGTTCCCAAAACTTAAAATGAAGTTAAAAGGGTGTTATGTTGATGATATTTCGACCTCACAAACAGCTTTGACGCATGCTTTGGAGGCAATTCCGCAAAGTGAACTGGAACAGGCATTCGAATCATTATTAAATCGCTGTAACACGTGTATTGAAGCACGAGGGACTCATTTTGAATAACAAACCAAAACAAATTATAATTTCTTATTTCTATTTCATTTTACAGACTCAGTCTTAAAAATTATTTGACGCACTGTGTATATCGGTCTTAAGATCCGTTTACTTAGAAAAGCACGAACAAAAAAGTCGGCTTTGGAACATTGGTTGAACATTTCGGGAATTGTTTGACCACTTCTAAATGGCTCTGAGATCTGAAAAAGCCGCCATTTTGATTTTGTTGTTTTTGTTTTCGTACTTGAAAATTTTGAATTTTTTTGGTTGTTGTTTTCGTCCGAAAACCAAAAAAAAAAAATATAAAAAAAAAATAATGGCGTCTTGGAACATTGTCGCTTGAACTTTTCGAGAATTTTTAGACCACTTCTAAATAACCTAGAGATCTAAAAATTGGTATGCTGGTAGGACTTAAAAGTCTGGATACTTGCAAATGCACGAAAAAAAAACAACAAATAAAAACAGAGCTTTGAAAAATTGTCTGCGTGAATTTTTCTACCACTTCTACACCTAGAAAAAACGTCCGAAAATCAAAAAATTTAAAAGAGTAGCTTAGCTTATGATATTGTAAGTTAAAAATTAAGAAATGATTTACAACGGTAATTATGTTCATAATCGACAGACTCCTGATTTACGTTTTTCGTTTTTTATTCTTGACTAAACACACCACTGAAACGCTAATGATGGTTTACGGATATAAAATTAACATAGAATGAATGAGTTATTAAACAATAATGACACCGTGCTTTAAGGTTATTTCGTCTGTTTTAAACAGTCTTACCATGATTAATATTTCTTTTATCACTTCACGGAAAAACACTTTGTATAATCCCTCGAGAATCCTTTTAGGTAACGATAATACTCTTTTAGAGCAGTTTTTGTAAGAACAACAAATACAGCGTGTTCACACAGAGCGAAGGGACGCCAACATCTCCTTTCAACAATTGTCCAGGGTCGTGATCCCATAATTCTTTGCAAAGCACCGCTGATTGTTCTGTTCTGCATCCTCGCAACTGAAACTCGCAAACATAAACAAACTTGCGGCAGGTGTTCGATGAAAGTAAAAAGAAATGAGCAAAGGATGCTAACATCCAACAGCTTTACTGTTTCGAAATGCTGATAGGTTTAAAGATAATTTTGTCAGAATCACTGAAATGCTTTGAAAATTTCAAATTTTGATTTAAAATTAAGGGACGCCAAAGCCTGCTCCGTTTTACATCAAACCGTGTGCATTGACGTCACGACGCTGTTCTGAATCGTAAAACAGTTACAGCTTTTTAAATACTTTTCTTTCACTTAATTACTTTTCCCTTGTTTTAATTTGATGTTCAATAAATGATTTTATAGATTCACCGTTCGGAGAACGGGCATGATTGCTAGCATTAGAAAAAAATAGTACCGTATTTTTCGGAGTGTAAGATGAATCGTTTTTTTTTTTTCGGAAGTCCGGTCTTCGACTTATGTGCCACAGCGACTTATCTACTGAAAATTCCCAATGAGAAAAAATATATTGTGTCGTGATTCAAGAAACTCGATATTATGTTCATAAGAAACCATTCCGGAAGCGCACAAAATTTAATATTCCGATCTTGGTTAAAAACTGTTGGAACGGATATTTCCGTTTGACAGAAATATTGAAATCGCCGTAACCAGTTTGGAGTGTCAGTTGTCGTATGCTATTTGCATCTCCTTCACGACCACTCCAAGACCAGGCGGGTGGCATTCACCCTTGGATTTGCAAAGCCTCCAGAACTACAACGGGTGCATCTCCTTTATCTGGCAATGATTAAACCTCTAAAACATGTCCCGCCACTCAGTTGATTGGCTGGTGACAAATATGTCGATAGCCAGCGGCGCATACGCTTTCAGAATAGCAAAGACAGTTTTTTTTCACTCTGCCAATCTTTCAATTGCATCCCTCAAGCAAATTAAAATCAACTCTTGCTTTCATTGAGCGGAGCTCTGTTTACAAGACTCGAAACAATTAGTTGTTCGGGCAAAGATACGAGATGACACATCCGATCACCGTGATTTCCAGGAACCTGAGGGCATCGAACTGATACCACACCCAGCATATAGTCCGGACCTTGCTTCGTCGGATTATTACTTGTTCCGGTCCATGACCCACTTCCTTAGCGGGCGGCACTTCAACAACCAGGAGGATATGCCAGCTTGGGTGAAGGAGTTCTTGGCCTCAAAGGACATGAACTGGTACCGCCGCGGAATCGACAAACTGGCAGACAGTTGGCTTAAGACGGTGCAACACGATGGCCTATACTTTGAGTGTTAGTCAGCTTTCCCGGTAACGGTACGTATGAAGACATATAATGATCCAATATTGCAAAACGTTTGACTCACCAGTTGTACGTATGTATGTTTTTGCATGGTGTCATGTTTCTCCCCAAGGTGGATTTAGCGAGGATTTCCGGCGGTCTCCAGCTCCTCGTTATAAGTGAGTTCTACTCTATGTGTATATCGTCTAAAAGCGGTACTCCTGAATTTTGCTCGCTGTGTCTTTCTTCGAAGATAAACCTCAAAACTCTCATCAAACTAACTTTCTTTCTTTATGTATTTGTTGGGTGTTTAATAGCGACCACAGTGAGGAACTCAACGGGCTTTAAGCAGTCGCCCGTCCCTAATTGGAGGCCACTGGTTTCAGGGAAGGGAGAGAGCCAGTGCCGTAAGACAAACACAACATCCATGCCTCACCGGCATTCGAACCCGGACCTATCTCGAACGAATGATCAGAAGTCATCGCTTAGACCACTGCGCCACCGGGCCGGACATCAAGCTTCAATAAAGAATTTGAGAACAATTTGAAATCAGTTTTGAAGTATCATTCACAGCAGCGGGTTAAATGTGTGAAGTGTAAATCCTTGATTTTCATCCGAAGGAGGAGAAAAGGCGTAATTTGCATTTACTTGATGACGGCTCTTCAAACGAAACACAAGTCTTTTTCGGAAACTGGGTCAAACACGGACAGTGAAAGGGCGAGCTCTGTTGAATGCCCTAATAATGGTGCTATACACGTGTCTTCCCGATCAGTCTTCTCCCATGGACAACGGAAATCTTTGGGCTCAATGATGCAGTTCGTGTTTTACTTCTTTATCCAAAGGGATCTGCTCTGTTTGGGGAAGACTTCGCTTGTGTGACTACCATTAGAAACTAAGTAGATTTAACTTATCCCAAGAACGGACGTGTAACATTATTTAAGGATGTTATCACGTTTAATTTCCTAGTTTCATGTGTTTCCTCTAAGTCAGTGGTTCTCAGCCTTTTATGCTTCGCGTGTCCCCTGGAAATGTGTATATAACTGGTGTACTCCTTCTATAGATAGGTAAAACTGTAGTTATAATATAACAATGGAAATAAAATAAAATAAATATATGTCAGTGGTGCATCTTGGGTCCGAGACCTGAACTATCCTACCCGTTCCCCTCTTTTTTTTTTTTTTTTTTTTGATTGGAGGTTTAACGACCACCGTGAGCAACTCAATGGGCTATAAGCAGTCGCCCGTCAATAATTTAGGGTCACTGGTTCCAGGGAAGGGAGAGAGCCAGTGTCGTAAGACAAACACAACATCCATGCCTCACCGGGATTCGAACCGGGATCCCAGACGGACGAATGACCAGAGGCCAGCGCCTTAGACCACTGCGCCACCGGGGCGGCGTTCCCCTCTTTCACCCTCTACTGTTTTTTTTTTTTTTTTTTTTTTTGATTGGAGGTTTAACGACCACCGTGAGCAACTCAATGGGCTATAAGCAGTCGCCCGTCCCTAATTTAGGGTCACTGGTTCCAGGAAAGGGAGAGAGGCAGTGCCGTAAGACAAACACAACATCCATGCCTCACCGGGATTCGAACCCGAACCCCTTTCGGACGAATGATCAGAGGCCATCGCTTAGACCACTGCGCCACCGGGGCGGCTTTTTTTTTTAATTGCAAAATTTATTTTTCACTTATTAAGTAATACAAGTAATTTTTCTAAATTTTACTAACATAATATTAAATAATTACGAGGACTAGGATTTTTACATTTTATCTTCTAAATACTTTATTTGTACATTAACTCCATTCTTCTTTCCTTTTGTGGGAACTTGAGTGTTACGTTTTCATAAAAAGTTTCTTTCGAGTACTTTTTCATATTTAAAGGGAATGTTTTTCTCCATTGACAAAACAGCAAGTTTCTCATGTTCACATGTCTTTGTTCTTCTCTGAGATATATCTTAATTCTTTGTAATGCAGAAAAACTTCTTTTGGCAGTTGTAGTTGTTGATGCAAATTTTTATGTTAGGTCTGCTAATTTGTACACCTGACTGAACACCATGTTGAATTTATTCAATTTCATGTAGTGTGACGTGCTACACAGGTGAAAACATGTGTCAAGACGACAGATTTGCAGCGAGACATTCTGTCCGCGTAGCTCAGTTGGGAGAGCGACTTACTCCGGAGTGAGGGGGACACGGACAAACTTGTGTTTTTACAGTAGCAAGTAACGTTTCTTACTAATTTCTTATTGTATTCATCAAGGGAATAAAATACCTTCACTTCATTTTTTTAGTCGAACTGTATCAAAATTTGAAGCATAGGTTCTTTAAGTTCTGACAGTAGATGTTCACGAAAGTCTTCACAAAATTTATCAAAACTGATCGAATCCAATAAATCCACGAATTTAAGATATGATATCTTGTTCCGATTAAGATATGATATTTATTTCAGTGATATTTCACACATCTGAAACACCTCTCGCGAAACACGTGCTGTTACGGGCGGGAGCATGCGAGCGACGGTGGTAGTCTAAGTCTTCTCTTTTTCGAGCGAACCCTTGCCCAAAGCAATGGCCCATTCACTCTTCACCTGCTCTTTCATGTTGTCATGGAAACGCTAACCGGCGATCGTATCCAAAGTCTTCGAATCGCACAGCGAAGACTGGTAGAGCGACTGGTTGCGTCACGATGACGTCATCCCGCCACTAGGAGACCTGTTGGTCTTCGCTCGCCAGACTGAGTCTCTTAGTCAATAAAAGCGAATCCACCCGAGTTTTTTCGCAGCGAAAGCATCGGCATATCTTAATACCGATGATGATTGACTTTTACTCTGTATTTGTGTATATCTAATTGATTTTTATTTGTGCATTCTCTGGGCTTCGCGGCTAATCCCGAATATACGCCACTGATATATACACTGAAGAGCAATTGAATTAGAGATACCTGTCTAGTAACGTGTAGCATCACCTTTCGGCCTGATGACGGCGGCGATTCGTCTCGGCATGGACTCGACAAGACACCAGAAACGTTAGGAAGCTATACGGATCCACGACCCCTGAGCAAGCTCCCACAGTTCACGAAGATTTGATGGAGGGTCGGACATCTCTCTCGATGGCATCCCATATGTGCTCGATGGGATTGAGGTCAGGTGACCTAGCTGGCCAAGGAAGCCAGGTCACGTCGGTGAAGTGTTCATCCAACCATTCGGACACAATTTGGGAGCTGCATTGTCTTGGTGCAGGATGAGGTTCCCAGTGGGATGTTAAAGACACACAAACGGGAGCAAATGGTCGTCTAGGATATCCCGGTAACATTAACCTGTGAAGGACGATGTCACACGTACCAGGGGTCCCATTTCAGTCCACGTAAACAGTCCCCAGACGAGAATGTCACCCTCACCAGCTTGAAGAGTACCATCACTTCATGTGGTTTCCGCCGTACTCGTGTCCTGCCATCCGCATGTAGCAACGTGAATCTAGACTCATCAGTGCAGGCAACATTTTTCCCACATGTCTAGGGTCCAGTGGCGTTGTTCCCGCGCCCATGCTAATCTTTGCACCCTGTGATGTGCGGTCAGTAGCGGTACCCTCGTGGGATAACGGCTTCTGTACCCCATAGCGAGGAGATGGTTCTTGATGGTGTGGCAGCTTACACGTTTTTGTGCACCAGCGTTAAAATGCCGAGTTGTTTCTTGCACTGTGGCCCGTCTATCCGCTGTTACAATGCGAGCTAGCCGACGATGAACCCTCTCATCCACACGCTGTTGTCCACGGCAGTTGGCCCTTGCAGGGATGGTTTTACCGGATTCGATGTACTCACGGTGCACCCGTGACACAGTGGCTCGTGAAAATCCCAGTGCCTGCACGACTTCCGAGATAGAGTGACCCATTCGTCAGGCCCCAACAATTTGCCCACGATCAAATGCGCTTAGATACTTCGACTTACATATACTGCGTCAGACTCTTACTGATTCCCGTCGCATCACTCCTTGTATTGTGGGATTGCTGCATACGTCATGTCGTTTCCATTTACAGTGCCACCCACAGCGCCACATTTGCATAACGCCAGATGTCTCTAATTCATTTGCTCTTCAGTGTAAGCCTATACTGTATCATCATCATCATCATCATCATCATCATCATCATCATCAACCATTATCAATCCACTGGTTGACGAAGGTCTCCCCAAGTTTCTTCCACAACGGTCTGTCTTGTGCCAGGGTCCTCCATGTTTCTCCCGCATACTTTCGAATTTCGTCCACCCATCTCCCATGTGGTCTTCTTCTGGTTCTTTTCCTGTCCCTTGGAATCCAATCTAAAATTTCGGCTGTCCATCGATGGTCTGTCCTTCTGGCAGTATGTCCAGCGCATTGCGATTTCAGGGATTTAACTCTGATCATGATGTCTTCCACTCTTGTCATTTTTGGGATCCACGAATTCCTCTTCTTATCTCTTCTGGTTACACCAAGCATGCACTCTCCATGCTTCTTTGAATTGTCTGCAGCATTTGTATGTCTCTTTTAATTAAGGTCCACGTCTCTGCACCACACGTAAGCACTGGAAGGATGCATTGATCAAATACTTCTCTTTTAAGACATAATGGCATATTGCTCTTGAAAATCATGCTGTTTCTTCCAAATGCTCTCCAGGCAGGTTTTATACGCCGATTAATTTCTTCATCAATGTGACCCTCACTTGATATCTAGAGAGAGACTTGTGCAATCTCTGGGCTTCGCAGCTAGCCTAAAAAGCCTGATATATACGCCACTGATATATTATACATATGTATATATGTATACGTATATACACTGAAGTGCCAGAAAAACTGGTACAGACGAGCTTATGCAAAATACATAGCAATGTCCCAGATGCGCGTACTCGGTTGCGTCCGCCAGTGCGATTATAAAGCGACAGATATCCTTACGAGCTGCCAGAGCTGTTTTCGGCATGAGAATGACAAGTAAGAACGATTTAAGCGATTTCCAACGCGGTGTAGAAACGAAGTTCGGATTTTAAACGACGACCATTGCAAGAATGTACCGTGACTACAAGAATTCCGGCAAAACCTCCAAGCTACGATACCAGTGTGGCCGTAAAAAGACATTGGGTGAACGTGACCATCGTCGGCTGTCAATAATCGTTTCACGCAATAGGAGTGCAACACTCTCGCGGGTATCATTGGAATTCAATGTTGGAGCCTCATCAAGCATCAGCGTCCGAACTGTGCAACCAACCCTGCACGATATGGGCTTTGGGAGCCGACGCCTAACTCGAGTCCCCTTGATGGGTGCACGACACAGAGCTATGCGCCTCGCTTGGGCACGGCAACACCGCCACTGGACACTTGATGACTGGAAACAAGTAGCCTGGTCTGAAGAGTCGCGTTTCCAACTGTATCGGGCAGATGGAAGGATTCGTGTGTGGAGCAAAACCAATGAAGCCATGCATCCCGCCTGTCAGCAGGGAACTGTACTGACTGTTGGGGGGTCCATAATGGTATGGGGTGTGTTTTGCTGGACTTCACTGGAACCCTGGTACGTCTTCAAACATCTGTGACCGGTGAACGCTATGTGCGCATCCTTTTTGACGAGGTACACCCGTTCATGTTCTGCATTCATGCTGATGGGTTGGACCGGTTCTAACAGGACAATCCACCTCCACACAAGTATCGGGACGCCACATTATGGCTAGAGGAGCAATTCATCTGAGTTTGGGGTGTTGCCATTCCCACCCAAGTTCCCAGATCTGAACGTGATAGAACACATTTGGGATGCCATGCAACGCGCTATCGAACACAGGAATCCGAGACCTTGGAATACACCTAAATTGAGGAACGCTCTGCAGGAAGTATGGTGTGCATTGCCTACAGCATATTTCCGGAAGCTAGTGGAGTCCATGCCCAGTCGTATTTCTGCAGTTCTGGGCTCCAGTGGAGGGACCTACCAAGTATTAGACTGGTGTACCAGTTTTTCTGGCACTTCAGTGTATACATTAGACAAACACAACATCCATGCCTCACTGGCATTCGATGTACGTTCATAAATTGCATATATCGATAAACACGAAGAGTAATGTAAACAATTTACCAAATCTTATAAAATTATAAACATTTTACTGGGTAATCAGAGAGATGGTTGCGCTTGATTACGCTTGCACAAGTCATCAATGGTTAGTTATCTTACGGCGTACACCCAAAAGTTTTACCGCGACCCCCAAGAGGTAAGTGTACCTCACGTTCAGAACCGCTACTCTAAATTATTCAAACAATAATTTCATGCGAACTGTATCTATTAGAAAAAGTGAATATTTAATGACATTTGCAACACAAAGTGAAGCAAGTCTTGCTGCCGGCGGCGCTACGAGCCCACATCGTTCTGCTCTGGAGTCGAATGCTTTCCCAATGAAGCTATACCGACGAAGTTTAGTGCTGCAACTTTGCCGTCTTGACATGCGCGCACCTATGCAATACGTCACAAGTGTAAGACGCTAAACTTAACCAAAATAAATGTTCAAGGTTGTGTTAAAAAGTGTGGCAGAAAGAAACGAGAAAGGAAAGGAAAGCGCGAAATCCCAAATACGTTCTAAGTTTAGCTGCAAAAGTGACTTTTTTGTATGCTGAACAAAAAGACGAAAAAAGCAGAAAAATAATATTATAAGACAAGAACTGTTGGAACTAAAGTAAATCTTTAGTATTCTCTTTCACAGGAACAAATGAAAACAAATTGCTATTGCTTACACAGAAACACGTCGGTAGCAACGTATATTTCTCACTTCATTCTTCACGGAAATCATAGCTGGTCATTAGCGTACATATCCTTCGTAATATACAATCGTGGCCAAAAGTCCCGCACAAGTAAACTGAAAGTCAAATTTTTTATGTTTGGAGTCAACTTATAGAGCATAATGGTAGTCATGAATACGTATTATACATCATTTCAAAGCAAATTTTATGATGAATTCAAATGATTTTACAGAATGCTGTTACCCGTAATAGAAGTTAGGTTACAAGTAAAAGTACAGCGTCTGGTCATAAAAAGCAACAAATAGTGGAATTTGTGAGATTAGTGTACAATGCATTTAACGTAAAATTACTGTACAGTACATTATTGAAACTTGCGGGACACTTGAAATAACTGACGAACCAGCGAAATACGCTTTAATATTTAATTGAATAACCAGAGTAACAAAGTGAACCTTCTTAGCATGGAGCTAATGAGCTTCTCTAGTTGTTCATATATGATAACACGGTGCCATACGGCCCTTACAGACTCAATTAATTGAAGACTTAATTGAGTCTGTAAGGGCCGTATGGCACCGTGTTGTCACCAATGGACAACTAGAGTAGTTTATTAGTTCCATGCCAAGAGGGTGCACTTTATTGCTAAGAAACCGTGGTTATTCAATTAAATATTAAAGCGTATTTTGCTTGTTGGTAAGTTATTTCAAGTGTCCTGCAAGTTTCAATAATGTACTGTACAGTAATTTTACGTTAAATGCATAGTACACATAATTTCACAAATTCCACTATTTATTGCTTTTTATGACTAGGCGCTGTACTTTTGCTTGTAACTTCACTTCTATTACTGGTAATAACATTTTGTAAAAATATTTGAATTCAGCATAACATTTCCTTTAAAATGATGTGTAATATGTATTTCCGACTTTACCATTACGCTGTATAAGTTGACTTCAAACATCAAAAATTTGACTTTCAGTGTACTGGTACAGGACTTTTGGCCACGATTGTAAATTAACTGTAAATCGTAAAATAAAATATAGACATATCCACTTCAGTTCTTCTGCTATCGGTGTCGATGCGCTTTAGAGCATTCTTAGGAAAATAAAAAAAAATAGGAGACGGGATGATTTTTTGATGCCGTGTATCTTTTACGACAGTAGTAAGATAAATTCTAAGTAAATAATTTCAGTGTAACAAAATTCTAAGTCAAAACCACTGTTGAAATCTGATATTTGGATGCTGTCACGAAATGGTAATTTCAAGATCATTTAACAATATATTCTATTAAATTATCGCAACAAAATATTTTATCACATTTTACATAAACGTAAAAATATCTCACTGTAATCTGCGTAAATTATCAGAACCTGATGCTAAATGTGATAAAAGCCATTACAAAAATGTATTTCTAATGCTATGAAAACGCTGCGTAGTTGCGAAATTTGGCTTCCTCTCAAACCCCTCCGGGAAGGAGGGGGGCTACCTGATATTGACGAAACCGTTTAGCGTCTGTCTGGTCTAGGAAATGTGGATATCCTAGACCATGCAGACGCTAAACTGGTGATGATGTTGCGAATCGCATCTTGAGAAACCAGCTCAATGTGAGAGAACCCAGGTCTGTAGGGCCTGTCAACTATTACCCTGGCCTGCCCCCTTGTCAATTCTCAGGACCGTTTGCAGTCAATAAAACTTGGCGTTTGGAATTCGGGCATCAAATATCTTATTATTTATTTAGAAAGACAGAGACCCCATAGATCCCGGGAAAGGTTTGGAGTTTACAGAATTCCATTGAAACCAGTGGACAGCACTTCATTACAAAAACTGTATATTGGCTCCACACAACGTTCTTTACAGCTTCGCCTTTCAGAACGCATTTATGGTGTTAAGACAGGGGCTTTGAACTCTGCCCTAGCTCGACTTACACACAGTGGGACCCATTTTCCGGCATGGAAAGAGGCCAGTATTCTTTTCACTCTATCAGACGTGTCTACTCTTCTTTTCACAGAGAGCTTGTATATCTAATCAACGTTGCAAGTCTGTTGTAATGACTCATTACCTAGTGAAATACCACAACCGCGGAAATTCTTATTTCCAGGAGAGTATCCACATCAAACGGAATAGCCCTGTAAGGTTTTTAAACTTATGTCATAACTTATACCTTATGTATATCACGTTAATCCAATTCTGTAATGTTGACGAACTTCTTCTTTAACCTGATTTCCGCTGGAGTGCGGAGCGAGCACTCTTCAGAGAATTGGACCTACGTCATTGAGGCTCTTAGAAAATATATAGAGAGACTAGCATATACTGATGTAGTCTGAAGATGGGACATAGTGATCCCGAAAGATCTAAATTTTTATCTGTAAATATTTTTAACTTTTAGTAAAGCTTTTACCTGACTTGTAAAGGGTTTTCTCCTTACATAAATTTTTATCGTGTGTTGAAGGTGTCTTTAACTTTTGAATTTTAACTGCACGAATGTTTACCGCTCTTACCTAGACCATAATATGCTAATCTCCTCACTAGCTCACTTGCGATTCAGCTTTTCTTTCTGTCTTAAGATCAGATAGCATCGTGCGTATGCGCAGATGGACTTTCTTAGCTACATCACATTTTATCGGCGTCAGAGTCGTTTCTTACGTTCGTTTAAATCTGAATAATATGTGATAATAGTAAATACTGGTTTTGTGAAACTAAACAGTCGAAATAATGTCTATTACCGCCGCCATAGTTTAGTAAATATTTACTTTTATGATTCACATATCTCCTTTCATTGGTTTTACGACAGTAACCTTCATTATTCCACCTACCTAAGTACCGCTGAATGTCAGGAGTTAGTAAAGCTTATTGTTTGTTGTTGTGATTTATTTCCGCTTAGTAAAATTTGCTTTTATTGGTTTCTAAAGATATGTAGAGATCGGCTGGTTGACCCGCTCAGTAAAAAAAACAATACGTATGTACAATAAACATAATAATAGTAATTATGTATACATACACTGTATTGACAAAAGTCACCGGACATCTAGGAGACAAACACAGCATAGCATTTATTGACATACGATGTGAGTTCGCCTTTGGCCTTAATGCATGCACTGACCCTTCGAGACATGCTTTTGACAGGGTTTTGGAACACAGCGATAGGTATGCGCTTCCATTCAGTACGTAATGCTGACGCTAACTGTTGCTTAGTAGTAAGCCTTGATTCCAAACTTCTTATGCGGCGTTCTAATTCATCCCATAGGTGTTGTATGGGATTAAGGTCAGGGCCCTATGCTGGACAGCCCACACACGATGCGGAATTATCGTCAAACCACGCCGTAACAGTCCTTGCTTTATAGTTCCGTGCATTATCCTGCTGTTACCAACAAGGCTCGGTTCCAAAGTATTGCCACAGAGTTGGTAGACGTGCTGGTTAACAGGTGTCTTCCCGATAACCAATGGGCCGGGACCATACCATGAAAAACAATCGCCCACGAGTACACTGCCAGCTCTAAACTTGACCGTAGGAACAGTACACTGTGGTAAATAGCGTTCTCCTGGCTGCCGCCATACCCACACAAGGCCATTTTTTTTTTGGTTGGAGGTTTAACGACCACCGTGAGCAACTCAATGGGCTATAAGCAGTCGCCCGTCCCTAATTTAGGGTCACTGGTTCCAGGAAAGGGAGAGAGCCAGTGCCGTAAGACAAACACCTCATCCATGCCTCACCGGGATTCGAACCCGGACCCCGTTCGGACGAATGATCAGGGGCCATCGCTTAGACCGATGCGCCACCGGGGCGGCCACGGCCATCAGACTGATGGATCATGTATCTGGATTCATCAGTCCATAGGACCAGTTTCCATTGATCTACGTTCCACAATAAATGTTCTATAGACCATGCTAAACGACGAGTAGCATTCAGAGTGGAGATGAAAGGCTTATGAGCAGCCGCACGACCACGGTAACCCATGGAATGAAGTTCTCTGCGAATGGTACGTGTACATACCGAGGTTCCAGCATTTTTACTCACCTGTACACTGAGGTCTTGTGAAATATTCCATCGATTAGCTGTAACGATTCTCTGAAGGCTTCGACGTCCTCTATGACTGATTTGCATTGATCTGCCGGTACGTTTTGCTGCTTCAGGCACACCATGTGTCTTCCACTTATTAAGTACATCCAAAGCAGTTGACTTATGTATGCTTAAACGCCTCTCGGTTTCTCTTATGGACAACATTCTAATATAACACCCAAACAATTTTTCCTTTCTGAAAGTCAATTCTCTCCCGCCGCGATATTTTCATTCTACCTCGGAGTGCAATATGATTGCGGTCAGCCTCAGACTTGTTTTTATACGGTTTGCAGCTGTACCGCACATCTTATCAACGCAGTGGATCCGTTCATTTTCTTTCGAAGGGGTGTCCGATGACTTCTATCAATATGGTGTATATCTAAACACCTAGATCTCTCTCTCTCTCTCTGTCTGTCTGTTGGTTAGGAACGCTCTCGAGATGTCAAAGTGATCGCTTGCTAATTTGAAAGCATTGGATTTTGAATTACTCGAGTTATATTTATCCGATATACAAAATTCGAATTTGAATCTTAATATCACGGCAAGTTGTGTTTGTATGTTAATTTAGTTTAGCACAATTCGAATATTAATGTGCACGCTTTAATTTTTTCTTACTTTTTCAATTTAACTAACTTTCCGAGTTTAGTGCTGATTAAATTATAACTATCAATTGATCTAGAACGCTCTAAGCTATGATAAAAACTGAAATTATCAGATGTCAAATTGAGCAAAATAGCATCTAAAAGCAGATGTCGCCCAAATAACACATTATCGATAATTTAGATAGTTCCGATTTGTAATATCAGATGTCGCATTATTTTGTAACTTCGGTATGAAGATGTTCCGATCCCTTACATGTTCCTTATGCCGCACACACAGAGATATTTTCGTCATGGCAACGTAAGATTTTATTGAAGAATTCGGGTACTTGAAGGGAATGGTGTAGACCCCTGCAGCAAGGTCTTCATTTGTGTCTTTGCTGTTTGTAGTTAATAAATTTCCAATGGATTTCCTGGATTTTCATGGCTTGTATTTGTCCTGGATTTTCATGGCTTGCTTGATTTCCAATAGATTTTGATGTCTTGGAACGTCAAGTTCATGTTTGATTTTTTGCAAGTTCCTAACATCGAATAAGAGCTGAGGAATATATGATATGCAGCGAGCAAAATTCATATCCAGTTTCCTTGTGTTCCTTTTCAGCATGCTCCTTTTCAACTTTCGAAACAGGTTGCGTAATCCCTACTTTTGAAAAGCAGCAGAAATTCCTTTCTTTATTATGTCGGCAATTTTATGATTTTTTAATCCATCATTCGAGCACAATGTTACACCCCTGCGCGTGCGTGATCTGGGAACAACCGTCTTGTTCTTCGGCACGTAGGGTTGGGCATTATGCTGTCGGATATCGCTGTTGGATTGCGGTATATTTGAATATCTGACGAATGGGTGCAATTTCTGGTTAGTTGGACATCTAGAAAAGGAATTGACCGGTTTTCTTCTAAATCCATGGCGAAAAGGATATTACTGTGTGCACTGTTGATCAAGCTGAAAGCATCATTTTGTTCATGCCTCTCATGTGGCCAGATAAAGAAAATCTCTTCGACATATATTAGCCAAATTTTGGGTTTACAATCTGGAACCATGAAGTATTGCTTCTTCTAATGGGCACAATAAGTCTTCTTACAAAGCACTAGAAACATGTAATCAAATCGGGGCCACTTTCGTTTTTTCATATACTTTTTTCTGTAACATTTTTCTGACTCTTGGGTTGCCATAGTCTACGTGTTACATGCTATGCACCAAGTCAATCGCCCCCCGTTTCAAAAGCAATAATCCGTCCTCTTTCGACGTTGGCTAGTTGCCCATATTTCTGGCGAACGTATTGACTTGGCATACTATAACAAGTTGCTGTCCTTCGTAGAATTAGTCATTGAAAGTTTAGAGACGATAAACGGGCAACTATGTAGATTATAAGACGTTGAACTACGCCAGGCAGACTTATTACTGCCTCGTACTACTTAGGTGAAACATTTAGCTCATGCTTCACCTCAGTAGTACGTTATCCACGTCATGCCGTAGTGTATCGTATGTCCACGATATCGATACCGTGTATCACGATATATCACGATATATTGACATGATATATCGTGATCTGTACAGTATATCACGATATAGCGTGTCGTATATCAATAGTATTGTTATAGACGTCATGCTATTAGTGCATTACAAACTTTCATCTACCAAAGAAAGTTAATCACCAACGATAATTTAGCTAACAGTACCGACTAACTTCGGGGATTTACAAAATGTGTATATTTTTGGAAAATGAACGATTTTTTTGTGTTCATAAAAATAGATAAGTGTTTTAATCAGATATGACATCATCTCAAAATTTCGACCAAAACCGCTCGCATTTATGCGTATTAGTAAATGACCATTATATATCTGTGATGATTAAACGGTGTTCTCGTAGTTAAAACTGGAGGGTTGCATCTTTTAACTGATGGGCTCGTGAAACACGTGTTTGATACCTGCGTTGTTGGCATGCATAAACTTGATTGTGTAAGCACTTAGCAGAATTAAGTGTGTCAGCACCGGCTCATTATGTAACCACGCCAACGTCAATCCACTCTCATCACAGTAGCACTGGGCATGATTTGTCATGTCATCATTCATTAAATAATTTATCAAAATAAGGAGAGTTGGGGTAATGAATTAGAACTAAATCAATCGGAAGGCATTAACATTTAAAGCTTATTACGCTGGTTTGGTTATGCCTTGTGATATACATTATTGGTAGAAAAAATAGAGGAGTTCTGCCTTCCATTGTCATCCCACAATTTCCGGAAACTTTAATAAATTAATTGGGGTGATGTCCATCTGCTGTGCGATACGAATTCCTGCTGTGTTGAGGTTATTGCTTGTGGCGTACTATTAAGGTGACGCATGATTCAAGGCGGTAAATTGCAGCTATAAGCCTTACCGACATAATTCAATTGGGAGAAAACTTTGAGAGTTTTCCTCTTGCATTGCTCAAATTTGCATCGTGTCTCTGTCATTCAAAATTTTCCTGTGCGGGTGTTTTTATTTCAAGTGGATTGAGTTGCAATTTTCCTGTGGAATTAGCTGAATGTCAATGGTATAATATGGGTTTTCAACCAACATTCAAGTAAGAACTATATTGGCAATTCTTTTCTCCCCAACAAACAAGCCCGAAAGTGTAATTTTATCTTCTGTAGAAATACTTTACCCAAATCTGATATTTGTAATACCGATACTATATATTACACCACTGAATAATCTACCGTACTTTTTTATAATTCGCATACCGTGAATTTGGGGAAAAAGAAAAAAAATCCTTGTATAATTAGAGGCTGTGCATAATAGGCAGAATGTGAAATTCAGGGGGAAATATCCGCACCCTCGATGTTGAACCCGAAATGTGATTCCGTACAAAAATGTCGTGAATCACGGGATGACCAAGCATTCCAAAGAAACAGAGGAAAAAAAAAGATCTTATTATAAAAATGTAACTCTCATTTTTAACAGCTTTTCTGTCACTTTTAATAATTATTATGAGTTTTTTCAGCATAACATAGTTTTTTAGTTACACCTGAGAGTTTCGTAGTTAAATTCCGTAGTATGTAGTTCCTTAGTTTGACCTGACAGTTCCGTATTTAGATTTCGTAGTACAGTCAACTCTGTTATAGTGAACCTTCGTCTATAGTGAACTCTAAATCATTGGTCCCGACCCGCAACATCAGAAATGTACATTAACATTTTCTTTTATAGTGAACCCTCAGCTTCGGTCATAGTGAACTTATAAACTAAAACTTCAAAAAAAGAATATACTCGTAACATTAAATTGTGACATACTTCAAAACAAACCTCCTTGAAAGACAAAGGTAGGATTAAAAACCTCTGCAACATCAAGCTGGTGTTCCTGCCTGCCAACACCACGTCAGTCCTCCAACCCATGGATCAAGGTGTGATTCGCAGCTTTAAAACCTATTACAGTAGGGAAGTAACGCTTCATTTAATCCAAGCCTTGGAATCAAAGCAGAACACATCAATAAGTGTTCTGAATGGTGTACGTTTTGGAAACAGAGCGTGAAGGACTGTGTCAACTGTCAATATACAGAACTGTTTCCGGAGGTCTGGTTTGGCTACTGGACGTGTGGCATTCGAAGAAGAGGATGATGCGCCTTTTAAGGACCCGCTTCAGCATATATGGGTGCGAATTCCACTGAAGCTGAAGATTTTATCGATGCTGACTGTGAAGTTATAACGAATGAAATCTCGTCAGATGAAGCTATTGTCGAGGGTGTGAAAGGTTGTCCCAGTACGGAAAAAAACGATGCTGAAAACAACGAGGACGATAATGGAGAACATGTTCCAACAGTGAAAGAGGCTTTGTCAGGACTGTGCTGAAGTTGTTCCTAGAATGTATGGAGAACGTAGAATCGAGTGTAACAAAAGCACAGACTCTAGAAAAGGACATAGAGAAAATATTTATTAAAACTGTTTGCAGCAAGCAGCGGCACATAAGACTTTTTTATGTTAAGGCAATGTAAAATTAATTTTGTTTACTTAATTTAATGAATTGTACATAAAATATGTTTTAGATACATGTACACATATGTTTTTTCCTTGCTCACCATTCCACTCAACTCAGGTTAAGGGAAGACACTTCGTTTTTAGTGAACCTCGGACATAGTGAACGAAATATGCGGGTCCGCAGAGGTTCACTATAAGCGGAGTTCACTCAATTCAGGTTAAGGGAAGACACTTCGGTTTTAGTGAACCTCGGACATAGTGAACGAAATATGCGGGTCCGCAGAGGTTCACTATAAGCGGCGTTCACTCAATTCAGGTTAAGGGAAGACACTTCGACTTTAGTGAACCTCGGATATAGTGAACGAAATATACAAGTCCGCAGAGGTTCACTATAAGCGGAGTTGACTGTATATGATTCCGTAGTACACTATGTAGACAAAAGTGATTGGACACTATAAGTAAATAGGAAAACAGTAGTGTATTTACATGAATAGCAGGTAGATCCTCCATTTGCAGATATTACAGCAGCCACACGTCTAGTTAAACTGTCCACAAGTACACTGAGTTCGGGGAGAGCGGGATGATCCTCCATTCCACCTTGGGTACATCGACCAACACTATCAGGTGTTTAATGGGGTTGAGGTCCGGGCTCTAAGAATGCCAGTCTGTCCGCGAGACATGATTTTTCTCATACCACTCCACTGTACCCCTGGAAACATGACAAGTGACATTGTCGTCCTGGAAGAAACAATCGTTGTGTCCGTAGAACTGCCGCAACGTTGGGAGCTTTAAGTTTTTCATTATATCCCAGTACAGAACAGAGTTCATGTTGCCCTGAATAACAGCCAATGGACTCACATCGTGCCAGCTGAAACATCCCCACACCATAACTCCACCTCCTCTGTGCTTCACAGTCAGAACTGTATTCTTTGGAAGCAGACGTGATCCGGATAACCGCCAAACCCAGACATGTCCATCCAATCGGGATAATGTGAAGCGGGATTCGTCGCTCCATAGCACCTGCTGCCATTGCTCCAGTGTCCACATTTTGTGCTGTTAACACCATTGTTGTAGCCGCATGGATTTACTGGTCTTTGTGATGAGTGATTTATGGGCGGCAGCTCGGCCATGATACCCAAGTTCATGCTCTTCTCTTCGAAGCGTTTTAGCAGAAACAATAACATTTGTGGTCATCTGGAAATCATGTGCGATGGAGTGCATTTGTCGGGACCTGGTTTCTCGCATCTCTCTCTGCAACACCCTCTGACCACTGGGTTGCAGTTTCTTGGGTCTTCCAGGATGAGGTGAATTCCTGCAATGTCCTGTCTTCTTCCACTTGTTGATGACAAAGGCCACAGTCGATTTAGCGACCTGTCTGACATCAACAATGCTTATTATACCACCAATTGAGCTGCCTATTGTAACGCCCTTTTCAAACTAAGACAGCTCTCTCTTGCTAGCCATTCTATCAGCGATTGATCTGAGCGTACTCCCGTTGCCGTCTTTATACCTTACAGAGCACGTGTCTGCTGCGTTAGCGCAACATTGCGCCTGCGTGGGGAGTCCAATCGCTTTTGTCCAAATAATGTACATAGTTCCTTAGTTAAACCTGACACAGTTCCTAGTTAGATTCCGTAGTACATGGTTCCGCAGTTAAATTCCTTATTGTATAATTTCGTAGTTATACATGGCACTTCCGTACTTAGATTCCATATTACACTGGCGTGCAAAAATTAAGGGCGAGACGGGTTTTCGAATGTAACGTCGTGCAGAAGTGCTAAACATCGACTCAAATCATACCATAAGATCCCCAAGATGTAAGAATATGAGACAAGTGAGCAAAACCGTCCAAAGAAGGAATCCAAAGGATACAAAGGCACTTTATTGAAAAAGTAGCTTCGAGCACAACTGGACAGAAGACAGAAACGTCCATGTGACAGGCGGCTGCTAAGAAAAATCCAGTCTTTAGTAATAAATATTATCAACCCTGACTGCGTTGCAGGATTTACAACGTCTGTCCATGCTGAGGACGAGGTTGTCAAGGAGCTGTTGAGGCATCGCGACCCATTCCTCTTGTAGCACCAATCGCAGCTGCGGAATCGCTGCTGCCGGCTGGTGACCTGCTGCCAAGCGTCTCCCGAGAAGGTCCCACACGTGTTTGATTGGATTTAGGTCCCGGAACATTGCGGGCCAATACATGCGTTGAATATCTTCACTCTCCAATAGCTCTGCGACAGCCACTGTACGATGAGGTGTAGCGTTGTCGCCCATGAAGAGGAACTCAGGACCCACAGCAGCTCTAAACAGACGCACGTGAGGCAGGAGGACCTCGGTACAATAGCGGACACCAGTGACTAAACCTCGTTGGAAGATGTGGAGGTCAGTACGGCCTCCAAGCATAATACCGTCCCAAACGAGAACTCCGCCACCTCCAAACCAGTCCTTTTCGATGATATTGCAGCGTGATTGCGTGCTCCTGCTCTCTTCAGATGTGTATACGTCCAGAATCGCTCGTCAGACTAAATTGGCTTTCATCCGTAAAGAGAACTCGACCCCATTGCTGCTGTGTCCAGTTCTTGTGTTCCTGGCACTACAGAAACCGCCGTCTCCGATGAACAGGCGTAAATGGTCGTCGTGCAAATAAACCACCTTTGTGCAGCCTCTTAGCCACGGTAAAACGCGATTACGGACGTCCAGTTGTCTGTTGCATGTGCCTTGCGATTTCTCCCGCTGTCTGCCGTCCGTCTCTTCTCGTCTGTAGGACAATATACCGGTCGTCCGCCAACGTGGTTGCTCGTGGAAGACCACTGCCAAACTCTCGGACAGCTGTTCCTGTCGTTTGAAATGCTCTTCAAGCTCGCAAAACGATGCTGTGAACGATCCCGAACTCCTCGGCCACACTAGTCACATTTCTACCTTCTTCCAACTTCCCAATGACGCGACCTCGGGTAAAGTCATCCAGATGTCGTCTACTGGACTGCCTGTTGGCCATATCACACCGTGGCAGCAACTCGACGTCGTTCAAACCGATGAACACCGTGCAATAACTTTCACCGAATTTCTGATAGTACACCGCCCGTGTGCTTTATACCTTTCCGACACTCCCCCACACACGTCATGCTGCATATATGCGCATGCCCAACCGTACCTGACCTTAGTCTATCTCCTGAGTGGCGTCTCGGTCCGTTCTGCCTACTCGTTCCGCTGTTATGCTAATTTCTCCTCTTCGTCCTTAATTTTTGCCCACCAGTGTATATATATCCGTATTTAGATACCCTAGTATATACAGGGTATTTTTTGAAGAAGTATACAACTTCCAGCTGCTGTAAACCAGTAACAGTTGAAGACACGGACCACAACTGCGAACCGTTAGGTAGATGTACTCGTAAAGTTTGTGTCCCGCTACTGAGGGAAGTGACGTAGGTGATACCACGCGTGTCACGTTACTAATCAGCCAAAATGGCAGCATCAGCAGTGGAGGAGGCGTTTTGTGTTCTTGAATTGAGCAAAATGGAATCTGTAACTGTTGCGCAACGGCATTTTTGATCACGATTCGGAAGAGAACCTCCTACCAGAAAATATATCTACGATTGGCATAAACAAATTGAAACTACGGGCTCTTTGTGCAAACTTAAAAGTCCTGAACGACCGCGTGTATCCGAAGAAGTCGTTGATAGTGTTTGCACCGCCATTCAACAAAGCCCGGGAAAATCAACGCGGAGGGTGAGTCGTGAAGTGCAGATTTCACAGCCCACTGTCTGGAGAATTTTGAGAAAGAAGCTGAAAAGAAGCAGATTATCTTAATGAACATCTTCCTCACCGATGGATTGGACGAGCCGCGGACTACAACATGCCACGGACCTAATGGACACCCAGAAGTCCGGACTTAACACCTTGTGACTTTATCCAGTGAGGGTAGGTAAAGAACAAGGAATTCGCCCTCCCATTCTTGTTGATCTAGCGGAGCTGATACGGCGTATCACAGCCACTATCACTGCACTTGATTTAGTTATCTTACCTCGCGTTTGTGCGGAAATCGATTACCGGCTCGATATGTGACTAAGGGTGCACACATAGAACATCTGTGACTGTCTCTAAAGAAACGTGAGTCATTCCTCTACAATTCTGTTACATGTAACATAAAATATCTTACATTGTTCTTGTTTTATAGTGCGTTGAAACTGTATACTTCTTTATGAATCACCCGGTAGTTCCGTAGTTGAATTCCGTCGTATACAATTCCCTATAGTTAGATTCCCCAGTGCATAATTCCGTAATTAGATTCGGTAATATGTAGTTCCATATTTTGATTCGGTATTATATACCTAGTTCCGCAGTTAGACTTGAAAGGTTCCGCAGTTAGACTTGAAAGTTTTCGTAGTTATATTCCGTAGTATATATAATAGTTCCGTAGTTATATCTGACAGTTCCGTAGTATATATATTAGTTCCGTAGTATATATAATAGTTCCGTAGTATATATAATAGTTCCGTAGTATATATAATAGTTCCGTAGTTATATCTGACAGTTCCGTAGTATATATAATAGTTCCGTAGTTAGATCTCACAGTTCCGTAGTTAGATCTGACAGTTCCGTAGTATATATAATAGTTCCGTAGTTAGATCTGACAGTTCCGTAGTTAGATCTGACAGTTCCGTAGTATATATAATAGTTCCGTAGTTAGATCTGACAGTTCCGTAGTATATATAATAGTTCCGTAGTATATACACTGCTGGACAATTGCTAAGGACGGATCATAAACGGCTATATAGCGCATAAAAAAGTAAGTGTGGTTGGATGCCAAGTGAAATAAAATAATGTCAGAATGCCAGGACATTACAAGAAAGACAATTTATTGTGCTCTGAAATCCAGAAGGCTTTGGAACGTGTTAAAGGGACAAACAGGCCATTTTGTGCAGAATACGTAAACGTGAAAAAAAGGCATTTACCGTCCGCAGGCGTGCCGGCGTAAGATGTCAATACGGGATATGGCCACCATGGAGGGCGATGCAAGATTCCACACGTCGTGTCATGCTTTGCACAACATTATCAAGCAGCTGTTGGGGTAATTTATCCTATTCCTCTGTCAGTGCCTGGATGAGGGTGTCCTTGTTTATTGGAGGGCATTGGCGACCAGCAAGACTCCTCCCCAAAGCATCCCACACATTTTCAATGGGATCCAGATCTGGAGAACGTGCTGGCCATACGAGGCGTTGAATATCCTCGCTCTCAAGACACTCCTGGACAGCGACTGTTCGATGACATGTTGCGTTGTCGTCCAGGAAAATGAATCTATCACCGACAGCCCCACGGAACATGCGTACATGAGGTAGCAGAACATCATTAATGTATCGTTGGCCAGTCATAGTCCCAGTTGGAAGCACATAGAGGGACGTACGGCTATTGATCATGATGCCAGCCCATACCATGACACTACATGTCGGATATCGGTCCCTTTCGTGTATGTTTGCTGGACAATATGCAGTACCACTATCACGCCAGATCAATTGTCGTCAACAATCAGACGATAGACTGTATCTACTCTCATCTGAGAAGAGGACAGCAGACCAGTCGTTATCAGTCCAATTGCAATGTTGATGGCACCATTGCAAACGGGCGGTACGGTGACGTCTGGACAATGGGATGCACACAACAGGACGGCGGGCGTATAGTCCTCCTTCATGCAAACGTTTGGCGACAGTTTTCAGGGAGATCCATTTGCCAGTAGCAGCCATAAACTGATTTGCTACCTCACTAGCTGTGCTGCACCGGTGTCTTTTTCTTGATAGCACCATGTACCGATATTCTGCAGGTGTCGTACTGCGAACGCGACCTCCCCGTGACGTTTGCTGCACTCTCCATTTGTTCGAAATGATTTCCAAAGCCTTGAAACAACACTGTGTCTGACGTCGAAATCCCTGGCAACATATGTTATTTTTCGCCCTTCTTCAATCTTGCCAATAATACGGCCACGCGTAAAATCATCTAGGTGATGTCGGGAAGACATACTGAAAATTGCAAGTTCGTCAATCGATTCTTTCCTTTTCAACTTTGCGTTTGAACAACAACGGTCAATACGCGTCAAATCCTTTATATCTCTTATCAGCGCTATGACGTCACGAACAAGTTTGGCAATCCAAAATTTGCATACGCACAACACGTCTTACTGTATCCCGCACTTATGCTAATTTCCACATTTTCCTGCCTTCCATTTTATGGTTGCTATCGTTGCTATTGTCATCCGTCCTTAGCAGTTGTCCTGCAGTGTATTATAGTTCCGTAGTTAGATCTGACAGTTTATTAGTATATATAATAGTTCTCTAGTTAGATCTGACAGTTCCGTAGTACATATAATAGTTCTGTAGTTAGATCTGACAGTTCCGTAGTACATATAATAGTTCTGTAGTTAGATCTGACAGTTCCGTAGTATATATAATAGTTCTGTAGTTAGATCTGATAGTTCCGTAGTATATATAATGGTTCTGTAGTTAGATCTGACAGTTCCGTAGTATATATAATAGTTCTGTAGTTAGATCTGACAGTTCCGTAGTATATATAATAGTTCTGTAGTTAGATCTGACAGTTCCGTAGTATATGTAATAGTTCTGTTGTTAGATCTGACAGTTCCGTAGTATATATAATAGTTATGTAGTTAGATCTGACAGTTCCGTAGTATATATAATAGTTCTGTAGTTAGATCTGACAGTTCCGTAGTATATATAATAGTTCTGTAGTTAGATCTGACAGTTCCGTAGTATATGTAATAGTTCTGTAGTTAGATCTGACAGTTCCGTAGTATATTTAATAGTTCTGTAGTTAGATCTGACAGTTCCGTAGTATATATAATAGTTCTGTAGTTAGATCTGACAGTTCCGTAGTATATATAGTAGTTCTGTAGTTAGATCTGACAGTTCCATAGTATATATAATAGTTCTGTAGTTAGATCTGACAGTTCCGTAGTATATATAATAGTTCTGTAGTTAGATCTGACAGTTCCGTAGTATATATAATAGTTCTGTAGTTAGATCTGACAGTTCCATAGTATATATAATAGTTCTGTAGTTAGATCTGACAGTTCCGTAGTATATATATAGTAGTTCTGTAGTTAGATCTGACAGTTCCGTAGTATATATAATAGTTCTGTAGTTAGATCTGACAGTTCCGTAGTATATATAATAGTTCTGTAGTTAGATCTGACAGTTCCGTAGTATATATAATAGTTCTGTAGTTAGATCTGACAGTTCCATAGTATATATAATAGTTCTGTAGTTAGATCTGACAGTTCCGTAGTATATATAGTAGTTCTGTAGTTAGATCTGACAGTTCCGTAGTATATATAATAGTTCTGTAGTTAGATCTGACAGTTCCGTAGTATATATAATAGTTCTGTAGTTAGATCTGGCAGTTCCGTAGTATATATAATAGTTCTGTAGTTAGATCTGACAGTTCCGTAGTATATATAATAGTTCTGTAGTTAGATCTGACAGTTCCGTAGTATATATAATAGTTCGGTAGTTAGATCTGACAGTTCCGTAGTTAGGTTCAGCGGTATATAGTTCCGTCATTTGATTCCGTAGTATATACATAGTCGAGCCACAATATTGTGACCACCCCCTACTTTTGACGTCAGCAGCGCGTAGCCAACGAAAGATGGCACGTGTCGTGAGCTGGGTTGGAAGGCATATAAGGTGTGTTGTAGGTATTCTGAAAATAAATCACACGTTGCTGTCATGGATAAAAGGAGAGATTTATCAGATTTGCGAAAAGGGATGATTATTGGTTTTTGAGCCAAGGGTGGCATTATTTCTGAAGCACCGCAGTTTGTGAACTGTTCGCGTGCTGCTTTGATTAAAGTGCATGGTATTTGGAGAAATGGAGCAACTCACTGGCCCAATGTATATACATAGTCGAGCCACAATATTGTGAATACTCCCTACTTTTGACGTCAACAGCGCGTAGCCAACGAAAGATGGCACGTGTCGTGAGCTGGGTTGGAGGGTATATAAGGTGTGTTGTAGGTATTCTGAAAATAAATCACTCGTTGCTGTCATGGATAAAAGGAGAGATTTATCAGATTTGCGAGAAGGGATGATTATTGGTTTTTGAGCCAAGGGTGGCATTATTTCTGAAGCACCGCAGTTTGTGAACTGTTCGCGTGCTGCTTTGATTAAAGTGCATGGTATTTGGAGAAATGGAGCAACTCACTGGCCCAATGTATATACATAGTCGAGCCACAATATTGTGAATACTCCCTACTTTTGACGTCAACAGCGCGTAGCCAACGAAAGATGGCACGTGTCGTGAGCTGGGTTGGAGGGTATATAAGGTGTGTTGTAGGTATTCTGAAAATAAATCACTCGTTGCTGTCATGGATAAAAGGAGAGATTTATCAGATTTGCGAGAAGGGATGATTATTGGTTTTTGAGCCAAGGGTGGCATTATTTCTGAAGCAGCGCAGTTTGTGAACTGTTCGCGTGCTGCTTTGATTAAAGTTCATGGTATTTGGAGAAATGGCACCATTGCGAATAAGCGAGATGAAAACTGCGGAGCACCACCGGCCATTGATGTGAGAAGTGAACGTCGGCTGCGTAGGTCCGTGAGGATCGATCAATACGCTACAGTGGAGCAACTCACTGGCCCAATGAACCAGAGTCTACCGGAAGTGTGTCTAAAATGACAGTTCAGCGAACCCTGCTGCGTATGGGGTTCCGATGCAGACGGGTGGTCACTGCACTATGCTAACGAAGGTGCATCGGCAGAAAAAGCTTACATTTGCACGGCAGTATCGGAATTAGACCTCCGCTGATTGGCAAAGGTTGCCTTCACCGATGAGTTACGTTTTCTGCTTCATCGAACAGATGGACGTTAGCGTATAAGGCGAGAAACATCGGATAACAAACACGCTTCAACCATTGCTGGAAGGACACAAGCTGGTGGATTCAGCGTTATGGTCTGGGGAATGTTTTCGTGGCATTTCTGAGTCCACTCATACCTGTGGTATGCACTATGGACCGAATTCATTATGAATCCGTCCTTGCAGACCACGTACACCCATACATGCTGATTATCTTTCCTGGGGCTGATGGGATCTGCCAGCATGACAATGCGACATGTCACACAGCTAGGAATGTCCGAGAATGGTTGGAAGAGCACGATGAAGACATCAAAGTACTTTCCTGGCCCACTAATTCCCCAGACCTAAACCCAATAGAGCGTCTGTGGGACAATCTCGATCGTGTTGTGTTCGCTCTATGGATTCTCCACCACGCACCCTCCAGCAGCTATCAGCATGGCTCCACATACCTGAGAACACCTTCCAGCACCTTATTGAGTCCCTTTCAGCCCGTCTAGCTGCTGTCCGCGCTGCACACGGCGGTTACTCTGGATATTAGGTGGTGTTCACATCAACGTGACTCGACCGTGTAGTTCCATTTTTAGATTCCATGCTACGCAGTTCCTCAGTTAAACCTGACAGTTCCGTAGTTAGATTATGTACAATGCAGTTCCGTAGTAATACCTGACGATCCTGTGGTTAGGTTCGATAACATGCAGTTCCGCGGTTAGACCTGCGGCACTCACGGACTTGTGTGACGCTCAACTGCCCACAATAAGTTATCGTGCATGAGAGCAAATAATGTCGCTTTTGTTTCTTCTTTTTTCTGTCAAATTGCTGGTAAGTGCAAAAAAGAACTTCTTTCGAACTGTTTAGGTGCATCCATCTTCATATTGCGTTACGTTTTCCAGTTATTAACTCATTTCCGGTAATTTTTCGAATGAAAAACCTCTTCTGACAAGTACAACGCGAATTTTTCAAAGATCGAATTATCTCAAAAGCGTTGTTTTGTTTAAAGCTTTTTGTTTTCCGCAGAACAAAAATTTATAACTTTTAACACATGATCTGCGGATTATATGATGAAAAATTCTATATTACTTCCCGAAATTTCGAGCCACCTCATACCTGTTGTTTCTAACACCTTACTTTATATTTATGGCTTAATGACCCCCGTGAGCAACTCTAAGGGCTGTAGGGTGTAAGTACCTCGTCGCACATTTAGTTCAACTGGTTCCAGGGAGGCGAAAGAGACAACGCGTCAGAGACGGGCACCGCCCTCGTCTGATCAGGGATTCGAGCCCGAACCTCCTCGGTCAAAGGCCAGCGCCTATACTATTGCCTCACAGGGGAGGCAACTCCTTATTTCGCATCTAACTCTCACATTCGTGAAAAATGGTAGATCTAAATACATTGGTGCGGAAATCTGAAGGACGAAGTGGAAAAAGCAAAATAACACCGTAAATAGCAGCAGCTCCTAAACACAAATTGACTCAGGACCGTGTCTGAGAATAGGAGCAACAGCACATGTATAACAGTGAATTACGGCGTGTGGTTTGCGTTACATGAGAACAAAATGCGTTCACCAGTCGAATAGCACGAGTTCAACAGGAGACACCGGATGATGTGCATAGGTGTTACAGACGTTCGATTGCGTTTGTTGTGTGCTACAGATGGCAAAATGGCCCTTCGAGAAGTTCCTGGTGATCAAAATGATCATATGTAGAGGATTTTAGGAAGGGAGTGTCTGACCCCAGGTTTTAAACAACCCTTAGAAATAGGAAGCAAGGAGATTTGGGCTTGAGTGCCCGATAGGAAAGTGACACGAAAGCGAGGTAGAAAGTGGGAGAAAGACGCCCTTATTTATTACCGGGGGGCAGTACCCTGGTTCCGACGACTTAACGTGTCCATCCGACGCACGGCGGATATTTAGTGGATCGAGCGTTCGTACCTGCCTAGAATCGAACCTGAGGTCTTCTCCATGGCAGTCACGATCGTTGCCCACTAGGCAACCCGCGGCCCACTAAGTTCCTGATGATTTTATTCGTGGTCGAAAAATTGGGAGGCTCGAGGAGGGCTCAACTGTGGTGAGTGTGGCTCAAGAGTTCCGTATTGCCCACAGCATGGTATCGAATAAATAAACAAATACATCGCATTTTCCACTTTCCAAAAACACATAGCAACCGAAAAATTGCATTTCGGTCACCGCCGGGGAATTGAATCCCGGAACTCTCGATATCTATTTAATATATAGCCAGTGACGTTAATGCCCACCAGATGGAGACGTCTCAGTAGCTGAGATCATCTTACGGATTTATGATGTCAGAAGCTGATAGGAAAACACACATAGCGTCGTGGATTGTTGACCACCGTGGTGTAAGGCTAACGCGCTCGGCTATATATCGAGAGATCCGGGATTCAATTCCCCGACGGTGACCGAATAACAACTTTTTTATTGCTGTGTGTTGCTGGAACGTGGAAAGAGCGATGTATTTGTTAATTAACTGAAGCCACGTATTTGGAAGATTTTCACTTCGTATCGAATAATTGAGAGGCTCAAGGAGGGTCGAACTGTGATGAGTGCGGATCAGGAGTTCGGTATTGCCCACAGCATCGTATCGAATAGTTGGAAGGCTCAAGGAGGGAAGAACTGTGATTAGTGCGTATTAAGAGTTCGGTATTGCCGATAGCATCGTATCAAATAATTGGGAGACTCGAGGAGGGATGAACTGTGATGAGTGAGGCCCAAGAGTTCGGAATCGCCCAAAGCATTGTATCACGGGCAGGTCGGCCTTCAGGATTACAGGTATAGCTGTGCTGGTGTTGGTCGTCCGCAGGACACCACCCCCAATGATGACCGCTATCTACTCCTACAGGCCACGAAGGATCAACACCAGACAGCAAGTGTAAGAACGGACACACTAACGATGCTAATTCGTTTCAATGATAAACATTATGTGTTGTTTTTTTTGACGAAAGAAACATCGCAAGTTTCCAAAATGGCGACAGAAAGTACGCAAATATGCTTAATCTTTTTTTTTTTTTTTTTTTTTGTGTGTGTGTGTGTGTGTGTGTGAAGTCGAGATGTATAACAAAAAACTTCAGGTTCTCACGCCTTAGAAAGGGCGAGGCCTTTTTCTGCGAACTGAGAGTATCGTCAAGGACACTGTGACTTTCACAGATATATTTTTCATTTCAACCTGGCGCCTACAAGTCTGAAATGCAGACATACTCTTTTGTATCATTATAACAATGTGTATTGTATTACTACGGATGTACTACGGCGGTAGGATTGCTTTCTCGGAAGGAGGCACTCACGAATGAATGGCCTGAGGATAAGCGAGAACGCGCAAGGTAGAATTAAAGGTCCAGTAGCCAAATACCCAGAAAACGCCTAGGGGTGGGGCAGGTGAAGGGCGCCAGAAGTGAACCACGTGACCAGAGAGGAGAGCAGAATGAACCGGTCAGTGGAGGTCAAGGTCAGCGTCATCGCCCTTGAAACAGGTGCAGCGTGAAGGGGTAGGCGAAGAGGTCATTCCGAGAGGATCTGTTCGTCAGTCTGTCTTCGGAAAGCGGAGGAGATAGTTCTCCGATAGAAAGGAAGCGCGACGCGTTTGCCTTAATTGTGCCAGGATAGGTAGCCGCTACAGAAGGAATCAGCCAGTGTCAGGGATTCCGGTAGAATAGTTGATGTTATACTACTGAATTACGGACTTAGTACAGTCTACTGAAACATCGATTAGAGAAGGATAGCTAGAAGACTAATCCTTAAGCGCCGACGAGATATAGGTCTGTCTAGTGTCAAGGAGACTCTAAGTTAGGACTTCAACGCAGAGTGAGATTTCTGCAGAATTCGACCATATTAGCTTGCGCGTTCCACGATCCTTGCCAGGTACTGTCATACTGAGGCCTAACGTTCAAGAGAGAGTAATCCGCCGCCATCAAAATTCTAATTGATGTGGAGATAAATGTTTTGTATGTGTTTTAACCAAGAGTTCTTTTCAAATTATTATTTCTGAAGGTGAATATATTTCCGTATGATCAGCTGTTGTCGTTCCGCCTCCCCGGCTCACAGATTTACATATTAAAGTGGGGGAGGCTTCGTTTGTTCGCTCGAACAGAGTGAGAGAGAGAGAGAGAGTGTGTGTTTCTGGTAAGCGTAAACAACTCTCTGATTGTTGTTAGAGCCCACGTAGCGCGGACGCCTCGGATCCTTAATTAGGAGGCTGCGCTAAGTCACGTGACGGCACGTTCGCTCTTACAGTAAGTAACCTTGCAAAACAAATGAACACGAGCACAGCACAAACATGTCGCTGTTTACGGCGGCGAGGTGACTACACAAAGGTGGAATGTTTGCCAGACGACCGATAAGCTATGTTCCATTTGCAATTGCTTAACGTAGACATCGTTTACAGAGGTCCACATAGCATAAGGACTGGACAGCTGAACAGAGGCGTACGGCACTCTTTACTGAAGAGAGTAGATTCAGATTTATTCGCCAGCGTTTTTATTCGTCAACTGATATGGCGTGAATCAGGCACTCTGTAGCACCCCGAAAACTTCAAGGAAAGGAACTCTGTATCGCCCCGAAAACATCAAGGAAAAGAACTCTGTATCACCCCGAAAACATCAAGGAAAGGAAATCTGTATCGCCCCTGAATCAGCCACTCTGTATCACCCCGAAAGCATCAAGTAAAGGCACTCTGTATCGCTCCGAAAACATCGAGGAAAGGCACTCTATATCGCCTCGAAAACATCAAGGAAAGGTGCTCTGTATCGCCCCGAATCAGGCACTCTCTATTTCCCCGAAAACATCTAGAAAAGCGATAGATATGGGGCTGCGATGTCCTCGTATGGCGAGGCATTCTGATCGATGGAGGTACGGAGCTCCAAACACTGGAAGGAGGTACTGTAACCGGTACGCGCTGCTGTAATGAGTTAACCCATTTTTATGTTAATGTAATGAGAAAATGAGATTCCCAAAATGAGATAATCCATTCTTATGTTACTGAGATTATTCCTTCTTATGTTAATGAGATAATCCATTTTTATATGGGAAGATTCCCAAATTTCCAAAATATATCCATTATATACTATATGCACTGCTGGCCACCCAAAATGCAACATCAAGAAGGACACGATAAGGCAAAGCCAGATTTACTGGACACATAACAACAGATACAAAGATGAAACGATTGAGCTTACAGGCCTGTGCGACCTGCGGAACACGCAGACATCAATAGTTCGTGTGGCTCCCATGGCTGGCAATAACGGCCGCTGCACGCCGCGGCATCGAACGAAAGAGGCCATGGATGTGGGCTTGGGGTATGTAGGTCCAGGCTGCTTCCACACGTTACCACAGTTCATCAGGCGTAGCCGCGGGTGGTGCTTGCTGGGCCACTCTGTTGCCGATCAGCAACCAGACGTGTTCGATGGGCGACATATCGGGAGAACAGGTGGGCCACGGCAGCAGTGACACCTGGTGGGCCGTGAAGAATTGTTGCATGATGCGTAGCACGTGCGGGCGCGCATTGTCCTGTTGAAACGTGGCCGCTGGCAGGTCCTGCAGGTAAGGGAGGACTACAGGCTCCAAAATGTCGGAGATGGTGCTGTAGCTGTTAAGTGTACCGGCGATGCGTACCAGAAGGGTGCGGGTGTCATATCCAATTGCGCCCCAAACCATAACGCCAGGCAACGGACCGGTATGGCGATGCATAATGCAGGCGTCATACAGTCTCTCGCCGCGGTGGCGCCACACGCGGATCCGACCATCGTGGTGTTGCATGCAGAAGCGGGATTCGTCGGAGAAGACAATGTCGTGCCATTCCGTAGTCCAGGTGCGGCGTTCAACGGCACACTGCCGCCGCACTCGCCGGTGGTGTAACGTCAATGGTAATCGGAGCTATGGGCGCCGTGCGACAAGTCTCCGCTCCTGCAGACGACGTCGAACGGTACGTGCTGACACAGGTTGTTGCGCAACACATACTAATTCCTGCGCTAACGTTCGTGATGTGGCAGTGCGAACCGTCAATGCCCGCCGCACATCATGCCGGTCCTCTCCTTCGGTGGTGTGCCGTGGCTGCGACAATCGCTCGCGTCGATCCGTCCGTCCCTCCTGCACCCGCCGAATCCATACACGCCTCACTGTGGCTGGATGTCGTCCCACACGAACGCCGATGTCTAGGTACAATAAACCGCTATCGCGATAAGCCAGTATTCGTCCTCTGTCGAACTCCTAAACGTGCTGGAATGACTGCCGTATTCTGCGACGAGTCATCAGTAAGCTTCCCACGCACAGGTCTGGCAGCACAACACACTTTCACTACTTACACCACGCCTTCTGTGCACCCTTCTTATAGTGCTTCTCGGTGGCGTGCCGGGCGCACATGATTTGCATATGTCCTGCAATGCGTTAATCGTTAAACGTTTGCATGTCCTCTCGTTGTTAAACGTTAATCATTTGTATGTCCTCTCGTGGGCGACGCATGCTGCGAATTTCAGGCCAATCGGATGCTTCCTTCTTGGTGTTGCATTTTTGGTGGCCAGTGATGTATATTGGTATTTTTGGTTCAGGTAGGAAAGACCAGGTGCCTAGTCATAAATTTTGCAAAGGTCTTAACCTTTTTTTTGGAGAATTTTTTTCAGTTAATTCGACACTTGCATGAAACCTGAACAAGGGTCGGGGGCCAGGGCTGTTTTTCCCTGATGAGTGACTCCCGGTTTCCAAACTTACGTGTCTATTATGACTATTTTTGTGCGTATATTTGTAACAGTATGGGTTTTTGTTTTCCGTTCTTTAGTTTACGGGAGGTTCGGGGGTTTCCTTGGGGAGTTCTTCGTTCATTGTGAGTAAAATTTTGTTCCTATGTATATATATATATATAAATATATATATATTGGAAGAATCCCAAAATATATCCACTCTTATAGGGGAAGATTCCCAAAATGTTTCCACTCTTATAGGGGAAGATTCCCAAATTGAGATAATCTATTCTTATGTTAATAAGATAATCCACTCTTATGTTGATGAGATAATCCATTCTTATGTTAATGTGATAATCCATTCTTATATTAATGAGATAATCAATTTCTATGTTAATGAGATAATCCATTCTTATGTTAATGAAATAATGATATTTCCAAAATGAGATAATCCATTCTTATGTTAATGAGATAATGAGATTTCCCAAATGAGATAATCCATTAATATGTTACTGGAATGAGATAATGAGACTACTGTGATGAGATAATTCATTCTTATGAAGGAGGTACTGTAACCAGTGCGCGCTACTCCTCTAATGGGGTAATTCTTCCCCATGGTCGTCTTTTCCGAGGTACCTTGTTCACAGTTCGTGTTATTGGACCTATAGCGCCAAACCCCACTTGTACGGTGACTGTTGATGAGCTGTTAGTTTGAAGTTACCCACCCTACAGCCCAGTTTTGGCACCGTCCCACTACTGGCTGTTTCCCGCTCTCAAGGGTCATTTGAAAGTAATTCAGTTCACCTGTGACGAAGATGTTCAAGCCTCTACGGATAAACGGTTTCAAGAACATCTTGAAGATTTTTACAGAAACAGGTGTAAAAAACTTGTTAAACGTTAATGTAACTGAGTCGAGCGTGACGGGGATATTGTAGAAAAATAAAATAGGTTATTAAAGTAGAAATTCTGAGATTTGTTCTTGTTTTGTTCCAATTTGATACCTTGACATTGGGCTTCTGTATAAATATGGAAGCATTACTTTCTGAAGACACTCTGTATGTACTCCGTGGTTACAGTCGTTCTTCCATAGCTGAGAAGGTTTAGTCGGTCATGAGATGATTGCCTGTATAGCGTCAACTGTTATGCTGCTTTCAAAGCCGCTTAAATCAGAAGTCTTTCCCACAGTGCCGCTATTTACGCTTTTTACACTTCTGAATTCTTTGCAGTGTGTGACGCGCCTGCCCTGCAGGACGCACATAAGGTAAAGGCAGATATCAGTGAGAACGTATGCCAATGTAGTATAGTGGATACCACTCGGAGCTCCGGAACCGAGAGTTTTGGGTTCGAATTTTGGCATAAAAATGATGGAGAAATTTAATTCGTTATAAGTGAGCTGCATGTAGTGCCTGCCATCTCATCGCCGTAGCTGCTTAGGATGGCACGCGTCTGATTGCTATTGGGTGTTCTAATAATTTTCTGCTTCACTGTATATTCTGCAGATGTCATGATGATAATAAAGTAAAGCAAGTAATTATTTTCAATATGTTTTGAAAGAAGGCAAATACTTATCTTGAGCTGGTTATGATTCAAGGGAAGCGAGTTTTCGGATCAAAGGAGTTGCAAAACTGCCTGAGGTGTAAGGATGTCGATTTATTGATACTGAGAAGTCGCAGTTGCCTGGATCTCGGGATAAAGTAACGCCGAAATGTTATATTGATCTGACAGGTGTATGATCTTGTGTACGTTTTGTATGAATCTCCGTCTCTTTCTCTGAATCGACGGGGCTTATCTTTAGCCTGAGGCTGAAATTGCAGACTCCTTTACGCATGCATTTACGTATCAAGTCGTGCGCATTAAACATTACTGGATAAACAAAAACCAAATACAAGAGCCTTTGCTCAGCGATTGAAAAATGAAAGCTATATAAAACTGTGAAATTCATCAAGGATTTACTCCAAAGTCAAATACTTTAACATTCCATAAATTTCATCTCTGATGCATCCAACCGCTCATTTCCTCAGAATAATTATTAGGAGTAATTTTTTTCGATTCGCGTCAAAAGCAAATAAGTTTGCAAGCGGGAGTATGCAAATATAATAACACATAAGCAGTTGGTGCTCAAAGTGATCTACCGAAAGAACTTAACCGAAACTTTTTTAAAATGTGTACTTTACGCGTAATCTTTATGTTTAGTTTTTCCAGATGATATGTCCGACTTTTCATACTCGTGCAATTGTCGGGTAATTTAGGAATTAACGTGTCGTGCCACGTGACTCGTCATATATGAATTTATAACGTCAAGGCTTTTGCATATAAACCACTCCTCATCTCGTCAGTGATATCAAATTCAAGGGGATTGCGCTACAGTGAAGAGGACGATGGATCACAGCCAGTAAGCTAAATCGTCAAGGCTGCTGACCTTAAAGCACTGGTCAGTTTGTCAGTGACATCAATTCCAAGGAGACTGTGCTACAGTGAAGAGGACGATGGATCAAAGCCAGTAAGCTAAATCGTCAAGGCTGCTGACCTTAAAGCACTGATCAGTTTGTCAGTGACATCAATTCCAAGGAGACTGTGCTACAGTGAAGAGGACGATGGATCAAAGCCAGTAAGTTAAATCCTCAAGGCTGCGGCCTGTAAAGCACTGGTCAGTTTGTCAGTGACATCAGTTTTAAGGAGACTGTGCTACAGTGAAGAGGACGATGGATCACAGCCAGTAAGTTAAATCGTCACGGCTGCTGCCTATAAAGCACTGGCCAGTTTGTCAGTGACATCAGTTCCAAGGAGATTGTGCTACAGTGAAGAGGACGATGGATCACAGCCAGTAAGTTAAATCGTCAAGGCTGCTGCCTATAAAGCACTAGTCAGTTTGTCAGTGACATCAGTTCCAAGGAGACTGTGCTACAGTGAAGAGGACGATGGATCACAGCCAGTAAGTTAAATCGTCAAGGCTGCTGCCTATAAAGCACTGGCCAGTTTGTCAGTGACATCAGTTCCAAGGAGATTGTGCTACAGTGAAGAGGACGATGGATCAAAGCCAGTAAGTTAAATCGTCAAGGCTGTTGCTTATAAAGCACTGGTCAGTTTGTCAGTGACATCAGTTCCAAGGAGATTGTGCTACAGTGAAGAAGACGATGGATCACAGCCAGTAAGTTAAATCGTCAAGGCTGCTGACCTTAAAGCACTGGTCACTTTGTCAGTGACTTCAGTTCCAAGGAGATTGTGCTACAATGAAGAGGACGATGGATCACAGCCAGTAAGTTAAATCGTCAAGGCTGCTGCCTATAAAGCACTGGTCAGTTTGTCAGTGACATCAGTTCCAAGGAGACTGTGCTACAGTGAAGAGGACGATGGATCAGATTCAAATTCGTGTTGCTTTCTTACATCAGTTGTGACGTGCCTACACCGCAGGACGTATATGCGATAAAGGCAGATAGCAGCGAGAGAATACATCCGCGTAGCTCTGTTGGGAGGGCCACTTATTCCGGAATGAGGGGACCCGGTTTCGATGCCCCGGCGTGGACAAAAATGGCAGAGAAATTTACTTCATTACATTGGCGCCCGAACTTCAAGAATGTTCTGGCCGTTAAAGTACTCGCAATGGTGTGATGTTCTTTCCACACCGCGTGACAGGAAAAATAAGAGAATCCCTTCTTCAGCGCTTCGAAAAAATAATTGTGTGTGATGTTACGTTCCACACACCAAATTGACTGGGATTTCTCCAATGCACGTTCTTCAGAGGATGACTGCCTACAGCGACACGTGGTCCCGACAAATACCAACGAGAGCATACGTCTGCGTAGCTCAGTTGGGAGAGCGACTTATTCCGGAATGAGGGGACCCAGGTTCAATGCCCGCCGTGGACAAAAATAACGGAAACATTTACTTTGTTATAGAGTTAAAACATCTGAGGCAAGTTCGTAGTATCAATACAGCATTTGGGTGAAACCCCGTCAGTGAGCATAAGACACTACGTTGGTCTGCTAAATTCCAGTCCAGCAATATGAGTGTCGAAATAAACCACGCGGTAAACTAGAAAGAGCTATCGAAAATGAAGCACGATGTAGACCAGGAGAAGCTATAAGTGATCCTGCGATGATCGAATTTGATTCAGATCAAACGGTACAAGTGCTCGGATGGAAACTCGGATTACACAATGAAACCATTTCCGGCGACAAAGTGAAGAAGGTGACTAAATGGGTCCCACATGAGGTGACAGGACAACACTCTACTCTTCTCTGCTTTTGCGCACCAAAGCGAACGGCATTTTGAGGTGCCTCGTTACGTGTGATGAGAAATGGATGCTAAATATATGGTACTCGCAGACGTTCGGAGCAATATTTCGACCTCTGCAAAATCTCTAAATACGTCCCTGAGTCCATACTGCATCGCACGAAGACGATGGTCAGTATTTGCTGGTCAGCAGCTGCTGTGATCCACTCTTCCCTCTTAGAACTGGGTCAAACCATCACGACGGGCAGGCATTATCAAGAACGTGATAATATGTATGGAAAACTGCCCATAAGAAAGTCGGGACAACACTCTACTCTAGTAGATCTCCATGAGCTCATACTTCTCCATGATAACTCCAGGGCCTTCGATAGGTCTCAGAACCGAAGGGGGGGGATGAAGACTCATCTGGGAGGGGCTTACTTCACTAGTGAACAATTTCTTCATCTGAAGATTAAAATGAAATTCAAAATGTGAAAAACTGGGGTGAGTGGAGAACACTGAACTCCATCATCAGAATTTGTTTGACGGTGGCTGGGTTGCTGGAACATTATCGCTTGAGGAAAGATAACTTCCAACCAGCATGAAAAATACTATTTGTTTATTTATTTATTTATTGTTTTCTCTTGTATACCAAAGCAAAGGTAACAAGGAGTTATTGACGCTGAATTTCAACTCTCTTCTCTAATTTTAAATTCTCTTTCTCTTTCACTGGTGCTTGGAGATAGTCTCAGCTTACCGTGGTAAACAATGAAACCTCTCTTGGCCACTGAAAAACCAAAAGTCTTCAGATTCCAGCTAATAAACACTTCTTCTCCCATGTATGCGTCACAAAACCAGTCTTACTAACTGCAAAACAATAAACAGGAAGAAGTTGAAAAAGCATGCTCTTTCTACGTCTTCCTGTGGGTACCTCCACTTGCGAGTCGGGACAGCGGGGTGGCAGAGGACCGTTGTCTAGTGTTGTATTGATGTTCAGGCAATCTGACCCCTTAGCTGCGTAAGATGGATCGAATGTACATCTTGTCTTCAGCTGCTGGATTATTACTCTTCATGGAAACGCAATATACTCCACATTTTTGTAATTCATTCACTCTGTCTCTGTCCTTTCTAATAAATGAAACAAGATTTGTTGTTGAAACGCCAAAGTCCAAATGCTGTTTTTTACATGCACTGTGTAAGATGGGTGTCACAGTTGGGATATAAGTCATTGACCCAACATATCTCTTTACAGTTGAAACATCACGTTTCATAGTTGTAAGTTTACTACGGCTATATCGATCAATCAATTTTTTTACACAAGTTTCACTGAAGCCATGTCCGGTTGCTATAGTATGCAGCTAACTTATGTTTAAGGAGGTATGAGGAAATCATTGGAATAATAGCCGGTGAAGTTGACGGCTTCCGGTACACATAGAAGCTTAAACGGTTGGTGGCTAGGTTTCTCTTGATAAGTAGATCTAAGAAAGGTAATGAAAATGATTCCGGAACTTACATTGTGAAATTGATAGAGGGAAATCTAGATGGCATGCAGGTTTTAAAAACATGCAGAGATTCAATGGAATGAGGCCAAAGAAGCAGGATGTCATCTACCAGTACGTTCAAAAAGTTCCGGAACATTTTATATTAAAAACGAATGAGTACAGATAATACCTGTTTATGCGGTGTTTCCTTCAAAGTAGTTACACTGCGCAACTATGCATTTTTGACAGCGCCCATACAAAGATTTAAATGCAGATTAAAATCCTTCATTAGCCTCATCCTGATGTGCCTCCGTTGCAGCTCGTTGCACTCCTTCGGAACTTAAAAAGATTTAAGTAAATTCTTCAACCGGGGAGAAAGGAAAAAGACACACGGGGCGAGATCAGGGGAATACGCTGGTTGTGGAAGAACGGGAATGTGATGTTTGGACAGGTAATCGGACAACAGGAGAGATCTGTGAGCCGGCGCATTATCGTGATGGAGCACCCACGAATTAGCCTGCCAAAGATCGGGTCGCTTCCGTCTCACTGATTTACGGAGACGTTTCAGGACGTTGACGTACTATTCTTTAGTGACTGTGCGACCATGTTGAAGGAATTCCTTGTGTACGACCGCCTTGCAATCGAAGAAAACTGTTAACGAGACCTTTCCTTTGGAGCGGTCAGCCTTGAACTTTTTCGGTCGTGTTGATGACGGTGATTTCCACACCTTTGACTATCGGTTGGATTGGGGGTCATACAGGAAGCACCAAGTCTCATCGCCAGTGATCAATTGATTCAAGACATCGGGGTCTGAATCCATTACATCGATGTTATCCCCGCAAACGTGCATGCGCTCATCCATTTTTTCTTGCGTTAGGTATTTGGGAACAATTTGTTGGCACACGTGATGCATGCCCAGTTTCTCTGTTAAAATGGCATGACAACTTTCAACTGAGATGCCGGATGGAAGTTGTCAAAGAAATTTTTCACAATTTCTTTGAAAATGGCGATTTGTTCATCCGTTATGATGTTGAAGGTCGTCCTGACCTATCATCATCCTCGATACTCTGTCGCCCGTTTTCGAATTGTCGATGCCACTCATAAACTCTAGTTCGACTCATTGCACTCTCAACGTACGCTGATTTAATCATTTGAAAAGTCTCAACGAAATATTTTAGGAGCAGAACACAGAATTTTACACTTGAACGCTGTTCAAAATTCGACATCGTTGTCTTCGCGACGGCGGGCCTAGAATGCCTGTAATCATGAATTACGCACATGCGCTGTATGTATTGGAACTGGACCACACCGGTTCTGGCTGGTCGGTCACATGATGTTCTTCGCCTGCTCAGCGGGTAATGACGTAATTCACTGCCATTTGGCAAATATTCAAAAAGTTCCGGAACTTTTTAAATGTACTAGTATATAACATAGAAAAGGGCCTTGAAAACTGAAAACCATATCATCACACCGGTTCTGGCTGGTAGGTCACATGATGATCTTCGCTTGCTCAGTGGGTAATGACGTAATTCACTGCCATTTGGCAAATATTCCAATATATAATTCCTGGTAGACTCAACGCCGAGACCTACTGCATCATTTTGGATGACCATGCGCTTCCTACGTTGTGGCAGTTTTACGGGGTGGACCCATGTTACTTTCAGGATGACAATGCCACCTGTCATGTTGTGAGGTCCACCATGGCTTGGCATGGTGACAATGGGGTTAATCGAATGGACTGGCCTGCGCAGACCCCGGACCTTAACGCATTCGAGCCCCTCTGGGACGAGTTGGAGCGTCGACTTATGGGGTGTCTCCACCGTCCGAAATCGGCGAAGGAACTGACCTGTCTTCTCCAAGCCGAGTGGAAGGAAATACTGCTAGCCGTCGTACAACGCCTGGTTGAGAGTATGCCCCGGAGGGTCACAGCTGTAATCGCCGCTCGTGGAGGCTACACCAACTATTGAAGGTGAATAAACTTCGTTTTCCTTTGCTGTCACAGGTGTCCAATTACTTCTTGGTAGAAAGTGTATTTGTAAGCCTTTTCCCCTGGTTCCCTTGCCACATTACATCGCAACGATTTGTTATAAAGAATTTGTTGCAGTGCTTCAGACTATTTAAAACTAAAAGATTATAGTGTTACTTTGTAATCATTATTTACGTTGGTTATGCTCCCTGTGGTGAAACTTTTGATGTATTGGCTACGAAGTGTCCGCACATTCTTCTTGTCAGTTTGTGTGACTTAACAATTTATTTTAGTATATAACTTTTTAAAAATGTCACCTTCGTTAGTATACATTTCATCATGTGTATGTCTTAATGAAAATATCATGGTATTTGAAAAATCGAACTTTATGTAAATAGTTATACTTTTGAAGTGCTGCAATTTTTTAGATACTTTGGTTATATTGTATGCTGAGTGCAACCGTTGATTTCTATGATATAAGAAGCCTGAGTTCATGAATTTTGTTTGCGCATTTATATTATCATTGGCATTACTGTATTCTTGGACTTTTGTTGTTTATAATGTTCGTAGACGTAGTCCCGTGTGTGTACGGACTAAAATTCTGTTTTATTGTGGTGTGGCATGAAATTGTAGTTAAATAAATAAATAAATAAAGGAAAAAAACAATTTAAGAAGGAGATGATGTGACGTACTACAGAGGTAAAGCACGTGTCAAGACGACAAATCTGCAGCGATACATTCCGTCCGTGTGGCTTAGTTGGGAGAGCAGCTTACTCTGGAGTGAGGGGGCGCGATTTCGATTTCCTTCACGGACAAATTTGTGTTTTAACAAGTATATTGAAGCTCATACTCCTGTCAGTAGTACAACACATCATGTGATATTGCTCACATCATTACATATCGTTTTGATGATATGCACGTTTCAAGGTTGGACAGGGTAGCCCAGTATTCTGATCTATACCATGAAGAGGATTCTAGTGTCGACTTGGATCGTGGGGTGCGAGGAAGAAGAGTTCAGTCATAAAACAAAGCTGAACTTGTCACTGCTTTGAATGCCGAGTCGTCGAACATAGCGGTGGTTATTTAAAAACAAATGTGGAGAATGTTCCAATAGTATTAGAGGCCATAATAATCGCCAAAAGGTTTCATCACACAATATTAACTTTTCTGCAAATGATGACTAATTGTAAACGTGAGAGTGCCCTTAAATAAATGGTAGGACAGCGTATTTTTACAGCTTCACTTTACTGTATGCCACTCATGGAGCATACACTTTGAGCATACACTTTGGTAGTTTAGATATGACAATGAGTACGTTAAGTATGATTAGCTGTAGCCAAAATTTCCATATGAAACAGCAAACAAAAAACGGAGAGTAAAGTATGTAATACGTAGTGTGATCAAAAAGTTCCGAGACTAGGTACGTAATGCGCCAATAGATGACAGTACGCGGATACGCGAGCAACGGTCGAGGGCAGTGACCTTCATGTGTCATTGTGCCGAGTGACGTCGTCCTGTGAACATCGGGAGCTGTGCTACACGATATTTGGTGACCACGTGCAGAACACAGCTGCGATTTCGGTATGGATTGCAAATTGAAGCAGCGAGCGAGCATCAAATTATGCGTCAAACTCGGCAAATAGGGAATGTAGAAGCATGAAATGTTGCGGCAGTCTTACGACAATGAAGCAATGAGTCGTGCGAGGTGTTTTGAGTGGCACTCGCGTTTCAAGAACGGCATAATGTCCCTGGAAGACTACAAAAGGTCAGGGTGATTGCGTACGAGCAAAACCACTTAACATTCGTGGGGTTGTGCACCGTGAATTCGTCCCCCAGGGCCAGACCGTTGCCACCCTTCTTTACTGCGATGTTCTTCGGCGTCTTAAGGAGGGCCTTCGCCTCAAATGACCTGAAATGTGGCGCAGGGGCGATTTCCTACCCCATCATGACAATGCACCAGCTCACAGAGCGTTAGCAACACGCCAGTTTTGCAGCCACAACAGCATGACTACCCTTCATCACCCGCCTTACTCTCCCGATTTGGACCCCTTTGGCTTCTTTCTGTTGCCGAAGATGACGCCGAAGCTCAAGGGTCTCCGTTTCGAAACCGTGGACAAGATCCAGCGCGAATCGCAGACGGTGCTTGACACGATTCGCGAACAGGACTTCCAGGGAGCGTTCCAACAGTCGCAAAAACGCTGGCAGCGGTGTTTCGCTGCCCAAGCAGACTACTTTCAGGGAGATCATAGTCTGACTTAAGTAACGTAAGTACTTTGTTGTATATCGGCTTAGTCTTGGAAGTTTTTGATCGGACATCGTATTTAGACGGTGTTCAGAAAGTAATGCCTCCATATTTATATACAAACCCAATGGCAAGGCATCAAATTGAAACAAAACGAGAAGAGTTTCTACTTTAATTCGCATGATTTATTTTTTAAATAGTCCCCCTCATGCTCTATATGGATATGCCAACGCTGAACAAGTTTTTTAAACCCATTTCTGTACAAATCTTCAAGTTGATCTTGGAAACATTTCCTCGTAGCGGCTTGAACATCTTCATCACAGGTGAACTGAACTGCTTTCAGATGCCTCTTGAAAGTTGAAAACTGCCAGAAGTCGGACGTCGCCAAATCTGGGCAGTTGGTAAGGTGTTCAAGAACTTCAAACCCGATTTTCTGTAAGGCTTCTGAAGTGAAAACACCGGCGTGGGGTTTGGCGTTGTCATGTTGAAGAATAACTGGCTCCCCCCTCCCGCACGCGATTTATTCTTTGCTTTAACTTTTTTTACGCTTTCCAAACGTAGGTTGAAAAAGCGTACAAGTTCCAGCGTTGTCCGCCCGTCCGTCCCTCCGTCTGCCCGTCCGCGCGATAACTCACGCAAAAATGGTTCGATTTCGATGAAATTTCACTATGTGGTAAGAAACCACCTGGGGACGAACCCTATTGAAAATGGTCGAACTGGGGTCAAAGGTCAGGATAAAGATACGAGATCCATTCCATTGCCCTTATGCGTCATCATAACTTGCGTAAAAATGGTTCGATAGCGACAAAACGTTATCATGTTGTTCCGGAGATGTACTGAACCGGTTTTGTTTAATATAATCGAAATGGCGTCAAAGGTCAAGGCACAGGAGCGAGATTTATTCCACAGCTATTATCCTCATAACTTGAGTAATAACTTGAGTAATGATTTCTGGTATGTTGGGAAGCGTATCATAATCAATGCACTGCATGATTTTACTAACTTGTTTAAGGTATGCACATAGCTCCCAAAGTTGATAGCCATACCGTTGACAAGATATTACTGATGAATAATGCCGGCGTAGTCCCAGAAGATAGTGAGCATGCACGTAGCGGCAAAAATTTGAGTTTTCAATTATTTCGCTCAAGGAGAAAATGGGTGTCGGCATTCCAGCGATTGATTTTTCATTTCTGGGTCATAAAGGCGAACCCAACTCTCATCACCAGTCACAATGCTTTGGGGAAAATCTTTTCCATATTTTTCATAACGAAGAAGCAATCTTTTGCATGTTTTAAGTCTTAATTTCTTCATTTCAGTTGTTCTATGACACGGTACCCAACGAGCTCACACTTTTTTGTATCCTAAAACGTTAACAATATCATCGGCACTACCTTAAATAATGCTTAGCTTACCTGCTATGATATGTGAGATATTCTTCGATTTTCTCTGATGAGCTCAAGAACTTTTTACCTGTTCCAATCGCAAGTTGCGATTACGGGCCTCCCACTCCGCGGCTGATCCTTTACGGCAAATATTCCTCCACTGTCCTTTGATATTCTTACCCAACGACGAACGATACTTAGGTAGAAGATTCCAGAACCATAAACTGCCACTAATCTATCTTGAATTTCTTTGGGAGGTACATTTTCATGAGGTAAAAACTCTATAACTTATTGTTATTTGACACCAGTTGAAACAGAATCATCCATTTTAAACACGATTAAATGCAAACAATGGATGTACGGTGTTCTATTACGCAGTAAAATGAAGCTAATGGCACAAAGAACTGCTTGCCGTCTGACTGGTTGCTAGGCAACAAGTCATGAGCGAGACACTTGCGCAGAGGCATTACTTATTGAACAAGCATCGTACATCACACACTCATTGGTATTCAATACCTGTCTAAGAGAATCATTTTTTCTTTACGACAAAATGTTCACTTCCTTTCGCAGGGATTTTCGCCAGAGGTCCGGCAAGACTATATAAATGCAGCACGAGATAGTAGTGGTTTGTTGGTTCATTGATTTTATTGGCGCAAGGGCCATGGTTGGCCAAAGAGCGCCAAACAAAAGACATCAAAAGAGAACAAAATCAATAAAACACGTACACAAGGCTAAAAACAGGATGAAGCGGTAAAAGTGAAAGATGGAAATGAATACGGTAAAAACTACAAGACAGACAAACAAACAGTATTAAAAACGTGCGATGAAGCTTAAAATATGGCTGATCAAATAAAACTGAAGAATGAGAACGATGAAAGGGCTAAAAAAGATAATGAAAAAAACAGTACTAAAAACATGATACAAAGATTAAAATCTAGCTGATTCAGTAAAACTGAAAAATGAGTATGATGATAGGGCTAAAATCTAGATACGTTTAAAATAGTCAATTTGTTTAAAAAATGAAAAAACAACAACAGTATTGCAGTGGTCATTGAGGAGCCGCTGCAGTGTAGCGGCGTCCTCGTTCAACAAATGAGAATGAAAGAAATGAAAACGTACATCACGAAAACGAACACAGGTACACAAAAGATGAGTGACGGTGAGTCGGCAGTTGCACGTCTCACACATCGGCGCAGTGTCGAAACACAGCAAAAAGCGGTGAGTGAAACGACAATGCCCATTGCGGAGACGCGCAAGCACCACTTCCTCCCTGCAGTTCCGACGAGATGAGGAGTTCCAGATTTCAAGAATAGGTTTTATACGATGCAGTTTATTTTCCACCTGTTGGTCCCACAGACCCTGCCACGTTCGTTTGATATGATCACGAACAAGAAATCGAAAATCGCGATGAAAGAGTGGCAAGGGTGTGACGACCAAAGAGGAAGCAGATCTAGCGGCCGCATCAGCACACTCGTTACCCGAGATTCCAACATGCCCAGGAATCCAGACGAATTGAATCTGGACACCGGCCTCGAGCAAGGAACGAAGAAGCCCTCGTACGTTCAAAAGAAAAGGATGATTACAATAGTCCAGCGATGACAAAGACTGCAGGACACTTAAGGAATCCGTATAGACCATAGCACTATGATGAGAACTCGACTGAACATGAAGAAGTGCAAGATACACAGCATGCATCTCCGCCGAAAACACCGTGGCCTCAGCTGGGATCCGCGCTACTGACACGTCATCAACACAGACAGCTGCGGATCCAACGACTCCATGCATCTTGGAGCCATCAGTGAAAATGGGAGTGTATTCAGTTTTGAGGGCACGGTGCTCAGCAAAGAGCTGCTGGTACACTGACGCAGGGGTTGAGGATTTGTCGAAAGACGTAAAGGTGGTATCAACCATGACACCAAGTGGGTGCCATGGAGGATCCCCAAAGCCCCTGGTCGCTGCAACAAGCGACAAGTCGAGCCCTGCATCACGAGCTACATCCGCCATACGAAGACCGAAGGTTGGAACGCACGAGGGCCGGTTTGCAAATAAACGAGCATGCTGAGGATGGAAAACTGCACCGTACAAAGGATGGTCTGGAAGAGACCGAAGTTTTAAGTAAAAGTGGACAGACAGCTGCAGACGGCGTAATTCAAGCGATGGTTCGTTCGCATCAGCGTAAAGGCTGGGAATCGGAGATGTTCGAAATGCTCCCGTGCAAAGACGCAGCGCCTGATGATGAACAGCGTCCAAAGGCCGGAGAACGGAAGGACGAGCCGAGCCATACACGATACAGCCGTAATCCAGTTTCGACCGAATTAAGGAGTGGTAAATGCGAAACAAAGAGATCCTGTCTGCGCCCCACGAAACTCTCGAAAGGATTTTTAGAATAGAAAGAGCACGCAGACAGGAAATCTTGAGCCGCCGAACGTGCACACGGAACGTAAGCGCACGGTCGACGGTCAGTCCAAGGAACTTGGTCTCCGGCAAAACTGGAATGGCTGCACGGTCCAAATACAGCTCGGGGTCAGGATGGAGGCCACTCCTCCGGCAGAAATGAACACACGCTGTCTTGTCGGGAGAAAGAACGAAACCATTGCTATTCGCCGCTTTAAAAATCTGATTAATACACTGCCGGACAATTGCTAAGGACGAATGACAATAGCAACGATAGCAACCATAAAATGGAAGGCAGGAAAATGTGGAAATTAGCATAAGTGCGGGATACAGTAAGACGTGTTGTGCGTATGCAAATTTTGGAGTGCCGAACTTGTTCGTGACGTCATAGCGCTGATAAGAGATATAAAGGATTTGACGCGTATTGACCGTTGTTGTTCAAACGCAAAGTTGAAAGGGAAAGAATCAATTGACGAACTTGCAATTTTCAGCATGTCTTCCCGACATCACCTAGATGATTTTACGCGTGGCCGTATTATTGGCAAGATTGAAGAAGGGCGAAAAATAACAGATGCTGCCAGGGAGTTCGACGTCAGCCACAGTGTTGTTTCAAGGCTTTGGAAATCATTTCAAACAAATGGAGAGTGTAGCAAACGTCACGGGGAGGTCGTGTTCGCAGTACGACACCTGCAGAAGATCGGTACATAGTGCTATCAACAAAAAGACACCGGCGCAGCTGGCTGTTCTAGTGCAACAAAACAGTAGCAGCCATAAACTGATTTGCTACCTCACTAGCACAGCTAGTGAGGTAGCAAATCAGTTTATGGCTGCTACTGGCAAGCGGATCTCCCAAAAAACTGTCGCCAGACGTTCGCATGAAGGAGGACTATACGCCCGCCGTCCTGTTGTGTGCATCCCATTGTCCAGACGTCACCGTACCGCCCGTTTGCAATGGTGCCATCAACATCGCAATTGGACTGATAACGACTGGTCTGCTGTCCTCTTCTCAGATGAGAGTAGATACAGTCTATTGCCTGATTGTCGACGACAACTGATCTGGCGTGATAGTGGTACTGCATATTGTCCAGCAAACATACAGGAAAGGGACCGATATCCGACATGTAGTGTCATGGTATGGGCTGGCATCATGATCAATGGCCGTACGTCCCTCTATGTGCTTCCAACTGGGACTATGACTGGCCAACTATACATTAATGATGTTCTGCTACCTCATGTTCGCATGTTCCGTGGTACTGTCGGTGATAGATTCATTTTCATGGACGACAACGCAACATGTCATCGAACAGTCGCTGTCCAGGAGTGTCTTGAGATAGAGGATTTTCACCGCCTCGTATGGCCAGCACGTTCTCCAGATCTGAATCCCATTGAAAATGTGTGGGATGCTTTGGGGAGGAGTCTTGCTGGTCGCCAATGCGCTCCAATAAACAAGGACACCCTCATCCGTGCACTGACAGAGGAATGGGATAAATTACCCCAACAGCTGCTTGATAATGTTGTGCAAAGCATGACACGACGTGTGGAATCTTGCATCGCCCTCCATGGTGGCCATATCCCGTGTTGACATCTTACGCCGGAACGCCTGCGGACGGTAATTGCATTTTTCACGTTTACGTATTCTGCACAAAATGGCCTGTTTGTCCCTTGAACACGTTCCAAAGCCTTCTGGATTTCAGAGCACAATAAATTGTCTTTCTTGTAATGTCCTGGCATTCTGACATTATTTTATTTCACTTGGCATCCAACCACACTTACTTTTTTATGCGCTATATAGCCGTTTATGATCCGTCCTTAGCAATTGTCCAGCAGTGTACTAGACTGCAACTGCCTTTCAATGAAACGCATGCTCGATGACGAGCAGAAGATGTGCAAGTCATCGACATACACAGTAGCCGAAACCGCAGGAGGAAGATTTGTGAGGAGACAATTAATGCGAAGGATGAACAATGTGACAGATAAAATGCAACCTTGAGGAACACCTTGTTCTTGATGGAATGTTGCAGATAGCGTCGTACCCAGGCGCACCTGGAACACCCGATTGCGAAGAAAATTTACAATAAAGGTCGGAAAATTCCCTCGCAATCCGCATGCGTGGAGGTCACGGATAATCCCGTGCCGCCACGCACGATCATAGGCTTTCTCGATGTCAAAGAATACAGAAACCAGGTGCTGCCTACGCACGAACGCCTCGCGCACAGATGTCTCAAGGTGCAGGAGATGATCGTGAGGTGAACGATGACGCCGAAAACCGCTTTGTGATGGTGAAAGTAATTGATGATGTTCTAAAAAATGAATTAATCGTGAGTTAACCATGCGTTCGAGAACTTTACACAGACAGCTAGTGAGAGCAATTGGGCGATAACTAGAGGGAGACTTAGGATCCTTGCCAGGCTTCGGAAAAGGTAGAACAAAAGCCTTTCGCCAAGACTCCGAGAAACTGTGTTCTAACCAGATGCGGTTGTATAAGATTAAAAGGTTCTCGAGAGACGACTGGGAGAGATGACGGAGCATGTCGTAGTGGATGTCATCGGGACCGACAGAAGTAGCCCCGGACCGATGCAGAGCCACCCGAAGTTCACACATGCTGAAGGGGGAGTTATAACCAGTGGCGGTATACGGCGCAAAAGAGATTCTCTGGCGTTCCGCGGAGGATTGAACCCTATGAAAGGAGGCCGGATACGCCAGATCACTCGAAACGGAGGCAAACGCCTCCCCCAAACAATCTGCAATCTCCCCGACGTCAGCATATGTGCAGCCGTTACTCTCGAGAATGGCAATCTGGTGTGAACTGTAGGTACCCCGGATCTTACGAATCCTTTCCCACACAGTTTTCGAATTGGCACGTGAGGTAAGAGATGATACATACTGGATCCAAGACTCCCTCTTGCTACGTCGACGCACCAACCGAGCATAGGATTTAGCACGTTTAAAAGCAACGAGATTAGCCTCGGTTGGATAACGCCGAAAAGTAGACCAGGCCTTGTGTTGAGCTCTCCTAGCCGCTGCGCATTTAGGGTTCCACCAAGGTTTCGGAATTCTGGGGAGCTTCGTAGATGTTTCACGAATTGAAAGATCAGCTGCCTGAAGAATACAAGTTGTGACTTTAAGTACAGCTGCGTCGATTGACTCTTGGGTCACCATTTCAGAAGATATCACCGCGGACGATGTGAAGACCTCCCATCTGGCACAATCCATCCTCCATCGAGGTGGGCGGGAGGCAGAATATGGCACGTTTGCATGGTGCCAGAGGACGATTGGGAAGTGATCGCTCCCGTGGAGATCCTTGCACACCGTCCACGACCAGTCAGCAATGATCGATGGTGAACCCAAGGTCAAATCGATCGCACTGAAAGATCTTGTCGGCTCATGGAAGTAAGTGTCAGCACCGGTGTTTAAAAGGCACACAGAGGCCGAGCACAGAAGATACTCTATGCGACGACCTCTAGCGCTGGCGCTGACACTACCCCACAAAGGATGATGAGCATTAAAGTCACCCAAAAGAAGGAAAGGTGAGGGCAGCTGATCAATCAAGCTCTCCAGAACAGAGACGCTAACATCCTCATCCGGTGGTAGATAAACACTGCAAACAGTAAGAGGCACAGGCATAGAAATACGAACCGCCACGGCCTGCACAGTTGTGGAAACCGCGACGGAAGATACCGGAACCCTGTGAGGGACGAGAATAGCGACACCCCCACAGGCTATATTTCCAGACGAGTGGTCTGTCCGAAATGCACTGTAGCCTCGAACTGAAAGCAGGTCCGATGGTTTAAGCTTTGTCTCCTGAAGACAAAGGCACACCGGAGAGTACAAATGAAGCAGATGTTTCACGTCATCAAAACTGGTGCGAAAACCTCGGCAGTTCTACTGAATTATTGAACCCAAGGGCAAAAATGAAATGAAAAAGGAAATGGTTAAACTTGGTCAGCCTCCATTTCCTCTGGTGAGCGTTCCCCCAGAGTTGGTGGTGTGTGACCAGGGGCCAAGATTGGTGAATGCTTTGTCCCAAGTGTCTTAGCGGGATTTGCTCGCCGTTGAGTGTTTGGCTGAGACTTTGAAGGAGAAGAAATGCTCTTCTTATCCTTGACCTTGGTGTTGGTGTTGGTGTTAGTGTTGGCGTTTTTTCCAGAAGAAGTGGCCTGAGTTCCCTTACTGGTGTTGGAGTGAGTCTGCTTCGGTGAAGTGGCGGGTGCCGCTTTCAGACCCCTAGCTCGCGACTGGAGTGCCTCCAGTCCGGCTGCGATGATTTCCTCCATATTGAATGGACATTTAGGGGAGATCTGAACGTCGGTCTGAATGGCAACCGTAGATTTGGCAACCACCACTGAAGCGTATGATCGCCGATCAGATGTAACGGGAACCACTCTTCTTCTGGCCTCAGGATAGGAAATATTTTCCACCGTTTTGAGCCTTTGGATTTCCTTCTCCTCCTTCCACTTGGGACAATCTTTGGCTGATGCTGGGTGTGAACCCTTGCAGTTCACACAAAACTCGGCCTCGGCCGGAGATGCTCTGTGGCACCACAGCGTCCACACCTAGGAGAACTCCTACATGACTGCTGAGAGTGGCCGTACGACTGGCACCTAAAACATCTCAACGGGTTGGGAATGTACGGGCGTACCTCGAGGTGGAGATACCCTGCCTTGATGGATGTAGGCAGGGAAGGGCAGTTGAAAGTCAAGATAATGTTCCAGGATGGGACAAACTGCCCATTCCTCCTAAAAGAAATGCGTCGCACACGCGTAACATGTTGGCTCCTCAGTTCTTCGAGAAGTTCATCCTCAGAGCAATCAATAAGATCCCGAGAGGAGACAACACCTCGAGATGAATTTAGGTAACCGTGTGGTGTTATTTTGACAGGCGTCTCGAGCAGCATGCTGGTGTTGATAAGTGTGGAGCTGTAGGCCACAGTAGACATCTCAACAAGAAGATCTCCAGACTGGAGCTTCTTGACGCTCTTAGGAGAGCTTGCAATTGATTGCAGTGCTTTGTGGATCCAAAATGGACTTTTGGCACTCAAAGGCTTTGCAGGGTCCAATGAGTGCACAAAAAAAAATCTAGCATTGGAAACATCTGCGACAAATTTTTTGGCGGAAGGACCTGAACCTTCCTCCATACCTCTTTTAGTTTTGGGTTCATGGGAAATTTCATTGAGAGCCATGAAAATTTTAAAGGATTCATCCGCCAACTTCCCCACCCACAATCGAGCCCAACAAGGGAGAACCGGAGGTCCGCAAGCCCAAGTGGACGCAGGACACTGCTCTAGGGATAGCAAGCGGATATAGCAAGTTGATAGGGCAGACATGCGCTCGGCGAGCATCCAGACTTTCCCATGCCTGGGGAACACCCCTTTGGCATGCCCACCCTATCCCCAGACTCACCCTGTCGTACGAGACGACAAGCCGTTAGAGGTCTGGGCTCCACTCGGCCACAGACCTCATTGACTAGGAGTGGGTTAGTTCCCAGCCGCCCGTTTAGGGTGAAGCAGGGGGCAAAGAGGAGTGTTGGCAACTGGCGACAACAACACCCAGGCCTCCAGAAACCTCAGCCTCCAGCATCCCCTTTTCCACCTTACGGGTCACCGCACACGGCAAACGTGCAGGTAGGTCTAGCTAACCAGCTCGGAAAAACAAAGAAAGAAACATGAAATGGAGAAGACAGGAAAGAAAACGAGAAACTAAAATCCTGAGCTGGCGCATAATCACAACCTCAGCAACCTACAACTGAGGCGGGTTCATGTAAAGTGAAAAAACATAAAAAATGTGAAATTCATCACATATAGTACATGTTGGCTCGGGCCGTGGGGACGCCATCCCCATCAGCTGGATGAACAGCTGTCCCTTCGGTTATATAATCGTTCAAGACGAAATGAAATATTGATCCGTCACAAGGTCAGCTCGGGCCGTGGGGGCGCCGCTCCCCAAATAACTGGAAAACCAGTTATCCCCGTGCGGGGAGATAGTAGTGGATGAGCTCACTACAAATCTAAAGAAAATCAAAAAGTTGTTCGAAGCTGAGACTAGGGTTATTGAATTGTTATATTTAATATGAAGGCAACAGATGTGATAGTTTAGATAACCATTCACAGCACAGGAGGAGTAATTTTTGAATTCAAACTCCTAGCATATTCACTCTTGATTTAGTTAACGCGTGCAAATACTTAAAAGTTCAATGCTAGATAAAATTTTCTTGTTATTAAGCATTTATATGTTATTAGGTGTACAAATAAGTTTTAAAGCGGTTTTTTTTGTGTGACGTATACCGCTAATTCACATATCCGACATTCCCCCGCGTTGTTGTCATGTGACCGCAACTGGTCCGGAATATAAAATGCGACACAGAAGTTTGCCCAACTGTCAAACGCACTTGCACATCGGTAGGTGAAAGATGGCAAGCGATACTGCATTTATTCGACATTGAATCAGTCACGAATTTCATCAAGGAAAACGTGCTGCAAAAGAATTGATCTGTTCTGTTCTGGGGGAGAATGTTGTATCGAAAACACGCGTGAGCTTTGGTTTAGACATTTTAAAGTAGGTGATTTTGGTGTTAGCGATCGAGAGCGTAGCGGCGCCCCGTAGAAGGTTGCACTTGAGGAACTGCAAGCATTGCGAGATGAAGATTCGTTTCAAACGCAAAAAGATCTAGCTGGACAACTTGGGGTTACGCAACAAACAACCATTTCCTATCGTTTACGAGCAACGGGAAAGATTCAGAAGAAAGGAAAATGGGTGCCACATGACCTTTGCCAGAGGAACAAGGATGATAATGTCATGAAATGTTTGAATCTGTTCAATAAACAACACAGAAAGTCTTCCCTGTGGAAAATCGTTACGGGTGATGGAAGGTGGATATGGTACGACAATCCCAAACTCAAAACAACAACAAAAAAGAACTGGGAAGACCTCGGTGAAGCAACGACATCGACACCGAAACGCCATATTCACTGCAGGAAAGTTCTGCTGTGGTGGGATATGAAGGGTGTGCTCTATTATGACCTATTGGAATAGGGTCAAACTGTTACTGCTGATCACTACAAGCAACAACTGCTGCGATTGAACCAGGAAATCTGTTGGAAATGACCATTCACGGGCAAAGGATTGCGTCCCGTGAAATTACTGCATGACAACGCTAGGCCGCATGTCGCGAAATCGGTCAAGGAAACGTTATTGACGCTTGGCTGGGAAGTTTTGGAACACCCGGCGTATAGTCCCGACATAGTCCTTTTAGACTGGATTTTGTTCCGAACGATCGATGCAATATGCTTTGCGCCGCCCCGGTGGCGCAGTGGTCTAAGGCGCTGGCCTCTGATCATTCGTCGTAAGGGGTCCGGGTTCGAATCCCGGTCAGGCATGGATATTGTGTTTGTCTTACGGCACTGGCTCTATCCCTTCCCTGGAACCAGTGACCCTAAATTAGGGACGGGCGACTGCTTATAGCCCATTGAGTTGCTCACGGTGGTCGTTAAACCTCCAATAAAAAATATGCTTTGCCATCTCTACGGTTCCGGACATGTGGCAAAGTGCAAAAATGGGTTGAAGACTTCATCGCGTCACACGACAAAGTATTCTTCATGGCTGGAATCCGTCAGCTGCCCGACTGATGGCGGAAGGTGATAGATAATGACGCCGCACATTTTGATTCGTAAAGGTATTGTTATTTTCTCTCAAATTACATGTTGCGTTATCTTAAAACGCTTTAAAACTTATCTGTACACCTAATACAATTTCATTTCAGTTCGTCAGCTAGAGAGAAATTAAACATCCTGGGTTATGCGTTTATATCTAATAATTTCATTTCGGTTTGTTAACTAGAGGGAATGAAACATCCCAAGTTATGTTTCCATACTTATAGAGCACACATAAATCTTTAATGAAATTCCTTTTCTATTTTGGATTTCATCAAACTTAGAAGTTTCAAGGATTACTGGAATCCCAGTTCTTTTCATTACAGATTTCATATACAATGTCTTTAGAATTTTCTAAACTAAGTACAGAAAGTCTAGTTCTTGTTTTAGTTTACAATCCACTGGAAACATTTTTATTTACAGCACTTGAAGTAAAAGGAAAGTTTTGAAGACGAAAGCTCATGAAGTTGTCGAAAAACCTGCTGCAAAATTTCATTTCCTTACGGAATTAATTCGCCGAACCAACAAAATCATGCATGACTTGCTTCCTCATGAAACGTAACATAAAACACTTTCGAAGAAAGTGTCTAAAATGGAACAAGTAAGAAAATATGAAGAATAATTGAAGTCGGGAACAAATTACGCAAACAACATGGTGCGTTCCAAGTTGGGGCGAATATTATGAAGTTAGTTACTTTACTCCCTCGAGGGGAAGGATTTTAATTCTACAAGTTACGCATATGTAGATGATCATATCGTATGATTTCTTAAAGCACTCTGCGACGACTCTGCAATTAGGATCCCGTGACATTGCCTTCAAAATTACAAAATTTTTCAAAACCTTTAATTTTAAGGGGATTTTTAAACCCATAAACAAAATGAGATTTTTGGGATCAAAGGACTGTGTTGAAGACAAAAACTCGTGGGGAAGTTATCAAATTCCATGTGAATGCGGCGCTTCGTATTCGTTGATTTTAACAATCGTATATAGGACAGACCCGTAGAGCTTTGCGTTTACGATTGAAGGAGCACAAGACCTACATTCGGAATTGTGACCTAAAGAAGTCATCGACGGCTAAACACTGTTACGAAAAGGACCACAGATTTCTCTTTGAAGAAGCAAAACTTATTGACGAGCCAGATTCAACCTCCAAACTTGATATTTTGGAAGCTTTCCATATATATCAGAAGTCTTCGCGACTTGTTAATGACATGACATCCACGCCATTTCTATCAAGCGCGTGGAAGCATCTAACCAAAACACGTGACTGTAAACACCATTTATGATGTCATATACAATTTGAATATTTACGTGCCATTCGTCCTGATGAAGTTAGGTCAATACCCAACGAAACCATGGTTGGCTTGAGAAAAAAAAACCAAAAAAAAAACCATTTGTGACAACTACGTTGTATTATCTTAATCTATATATAATCGTCACAAGACTGTAGTCGTTGAGATAAAAAAAAAGTAGGATGATGCTGTTCTACAAAGATTTTTCAAATACTCACATCTCGATTGTTAAAATCAACGAATATGAAATTATGCTAAGGTTTCGAGGACGTATTGAAAATTTATACTTCTCTCCACTGGCGTAATTGGGCGTCATGGCGTCTTTAAAATACATTTCTCGGAACAGTAACGAGCGCCTTTTGAACACCTAATAATTTTATATTGTTAAAAATGATTTTTCTTCTATTTCATACCTCTTGGGTCTTATACATTTCTCGTAGAACTGCACTTCATTCCATCACCAAAGCTCAATTTGACGCCAGTTTCATTTTCCTCTGTTTTTAGGATGGAATAAAAGTATAACACTCAATAACTTATGTCTTTCATCTTTGGTTATCTAAAGAAAAGATAAATTGGTGTGAATTTTGTCAATGACGTTTGATGTTTATCTAGTATATTGAGTCACTTAATTAAGCTCACCGGACAAAAAATTAGTCACTTCCAGCTGTAAGAGATTTACTTACGTTAGACATCAACAGAGGGGGCTGCAGTGCTAATGGCTTCCTACAAATAGCTGTGTTGTGCGCTACTGAGCTCATCCAGCCGCGGATGGCTTAGTGGTTAGCGGGTAAGACTATCAATGCAAGGTCCTCAGGTTCGAACCTGGGCTGATCTTTCAGAGATGGTGTGATTTACTAACAACCGCTGAATATCCGCCGTGCATCGGACGAGCACGTTAAGTGACGGCCCTCAGGCTGGAAGTACTGGTTAAATGGGTATCCTTTCTTATGTCCCCCCTGAAATTCTCTCACCCCTATGTGTGCAACATCGTACTTGCACGGTGGCGCCATCTACTGTACTCTAATCTCACTACAAACTGTTATGTCAAAGTCGCTAGACTTGCTCTCATTCCTTCCGTTTCTGTGTCCTGCCCAAAAGGCGATCTCGCTGTAGGTGGCTGGGACCTAAACTCTACTCACTGTGGACCGAAGTCCTGCAAGAAAATGGCAAATACTGTGGCTTCATAATGCAGAGTTCATGCTACCAATATACATGAAACTAGTAGTTTATGACTGGGAAATCAAATTAAGAGTTCTAATTCCTTTTTTGTAGTACCTATAACGAAATTTTAAAAATAAAAAAAATTAAAAAGTCTATGGACCAATTATAAAACACTCTTAGTTACACTAGAGTAAAGGTAGAAATACAGCTAACACCTAGTAGTATTCTTCACACTTTGAATCCAATTTTGTGATTATCTTCACTCATGGGAAGGAAATAAGAAATTTATTTTTTAACCGAAAAATTTAATCTTGCACAAAACTAATTATAAGCATACCAATATACATACATGAAACTAGTAGTCTTTGACTGGGAAATCAAAATAAGTGTTCTAAGTACTTTTTTGTGATACCTATAATGAAATTTTCAAAATAAAAAATGACAATGTCTCTGGATCAATCATAATTCACGAATAAGATACTTGGCCAATTGGGAAAAAACTGCACTTTGATTGGTTGTTAGCGGACACTGCGTGCCTGGCCAACTAACCAGGAAGCAGAAGTCGGACAGCAGATGGCATTTCTCTCTTAAGTTCATGAAATTTGTTTTTAGACCACAGTAAGAAATATTTTATCGACAATATTTTTGTTCTGCAATATCCTTATAAATTTAATTAATCAGACATTTCGCATTAAACACTAAAGTCAATTCAACATTTTTTAGTGTGTTGACATTACACTATCTAATGATGACAACAACTACGGACTCACTTTGTGGATCTTGGTGTTTAAAACAATTGGCGAATTTTATATTTCCTTTTTTACCTCCGACTAAACTAAATTTCAAACAAGAATTTTTAATTTTTGTGAAAATTATTTCCAACCGATTATACTAGTTGAATGCCCAGCCTCATTTCAGTATAACATTAGCATTACACTTTTGATAACAGTACAGCACAAATCGGTTTTTCCTGCAAAGCGGCGAACTCGAACTCTTTCCCTGAACCAAACGTTTAAATGATTTCAAACTGCCTTTCCCCCTATTTTTCATGTAATATTAACTTAAGTAATGCAGAGTGAATGCTCCATGTCTGAATTTGTTCAGCTCGCTTCATAACTTAGCGTTCCGCTTTAGCGACGCATACACTCTCACTCCTCTCTTCACCTTCTTTTCATTCTAATCTTTCCTATGGAGCACATGCTCCTTCCTCCTTTCTAAAGGCGACTGCACCTACGGCGTCAATCAACAGTATTTGTCATTTTCTTGTAGGACTTCCGTCCACAGTGAGTGGAGTTTAGGTCCCAGCCACCTACAGCGAGATCGCCTTTTGGGCACGACATAGAAACGGAAGGAATGAGAGCAAGTCTAGCGACTTTTGACAGAACAGTTTGTAGTGAGATTAGAGTACAGCAGATGGCGCCACCGTACAAGTACTATGTTGCACATAGAGGGGTGAGATAACTTCAGGGGGGTGGGGCATAGGAAAGGATACTCATTTAACTAGTGGGTCCAGCCTGAGGGCCGTCACTTAACGTGCTCGTCCGATGCACGTCGGATATTGAGCATTGTTGGTAAATCACACCATCTCTGAAAGATCAGCCCAGGTTCGAACCTGGGGACCCTGCCTCGATAGTCTGACTCGCTAGCCACTAAACCACTCGCGGCTTTTGACCTACGGCGTCACGTCTTTTCCCGACTGATAAAGCTGTTGCTCAGCCCAGGTGCAGTCGACTTGTCTATGGTTAGGGGCAAGACACGTTAACCGTACGATAGGTTCTGAACGATTGGGGTTGCCCAGTGTTTGAACCTTCGGTTCGTGTTCTTGTGTTTCGATCGATACAGAGTTCATGCAGTGAAAAGAAGTAGTTGTGTTCCACGTGTGTGCTATTTGCTCCTTGAAACATGGATCGCGCAAAAAATGCGAATGAGGGACAAAAAGGTGACCGAGGTCTGTTATAAGATGTGGAGGGAGAGCAACCAGATTCTGCATTACCGGACGGCTCACTCGCGTTTCTCTTCAAGAACGGTCATCCTTCAAGTCAAGTGTGAGCTCCGGAACCGGGCGAGAGTGGACGCCCGCACTTTGACCGACTGGGCCTTTCGGTATCGGTGGGGGCCTTGCCCTCGGATAGTTACCTAGACCTAGGACAACTACATCTTCAATTGGGGGTAACACACCCCATTTGTTTCGACACCTGATGCCCGAGAAGTCCCTCCGGGGGTGTTGCTCCTTTTCTAGTGTCATGTTTTTGTGACTTGTGTTTGTTGTTTTTGACGGAGAGTGAGGAGGGGTTTTTTTCTCCGACCCCCTCATCGGTAGTTTATTATGTTTTGTCTCCAGTCGAGGTTGGCGGTGTAGGCCGCTGACCGAGACGGCAGGAGGTTGTGTGAGTCGGGGAAATGAGTGCTTTGGTTCAGTCTCTGATCTGTGCCTTTTGGTGTGGTGGGAAATGATGGTGTCTGAAGGGAGGGTGTTGTGTATTTGCTACTTGTGGTGTGCCGGTTCCGTGTGGATGTGGGCAGGGCAGGCACCTCTCATGGGTCATGTGAGTGCCTTGGTGCACCTGTCGACCCGGTGTCCTCTCGGACAGTCTTCCGTGCGGGTCGCGGTCATTTGATCACCTCTGAAGGGGACTTTTGTCCGCCTACATGGACGTTCCGGGTGTACCTTCGGGTCGCACCCACCGTTCTAGGTGACCATGCAGCCAATTTGTGCGCGGGTGCGTTCGAGTTCTTCGGAGGATCGGAATGACTCGGGGGTTTGTCTGGTGTGGCCTGTTGGGCCGTGGTGTGAGTGTGTGTAAACATCAGTGAACCATGTCCTGGTGTTTACCTGCGGGGTGGTGAACAGTGTGAAGATGTTGCGCTGCAACAAAGTTCGTGTATGGGGGAGGGGATGTCGTGCGAGAGCATATGGGAGCTCCCTCTCCCAGCCCCCATGATTTGGGTGGTCTTATACGAAGACAAAAGGTGTTATCACGTCTGGCCGAGCCCACAAGCATGGTGTATAAGAAGTTGCTGACTTTGCAGCTGTGTCGAAACGTACTGCCCAAAGGTTTTTTTCAGCAGTGGTATTCATCGCAGTCCGTCACTAATTGTCGCCAAAACGGCGGTAGAAGAACTATGTTCGCCGCCCTGGTGGCGCAGTGGTCTAAGCGATCGCCTCTGATCATTCGTCCGAACGGGGTCCGGGTTTAAATCCCGGTGAGGCATGGATGTTGTGTTTGTCTTACGGCACTGGCTCTCTCCCTTCTCTGGAACCAGTGACCCTAAATTAGGGACGGGCGACTGCTTATAGCCCATTGAGTTGCTCACGGTGATCGTTAAACCTCCATTCAAAAAGAAAAAAAAACTATGTTCACCTATAGGGGCCACCGCAGTGTGTCAAACACTGCGAAGGCTAACTGCTGTACAACAAGTCACAAATTGCTCCAGTACGCTAATGCAGACCTACAAATTGTTTCCGAACGAATACCCGGAAGGAAACTGAATACCATGGATATCTGGAGCCAGAAGTCTAACTTCGGCGGAGCAGGCGGGGCGGCTGCCCCGGGCGCAGCTGAGGAGAGGGCGCAAAAAATCACTGCGAACAATCCGATTGAAATCGGAATTGAAACTTTTGCACTTGTTTCTGATGCAGAATTTACCTATAGTTTCTTTCGCCAGTTGCGGCGGCTAAAAATTCGCTTTCTTCCTCGAAAAAAGGTGCAGGGCGTGTGAGTTACTCACAATCAGAAATGACGGCGCGGTTGTTCGTACGTTGCAAGATAAGGATGTCGTTCATATTTTCGAAGGTTCTCTGTGGGCAGTTCGATCATTACTTCCACTACTGTAAGCGGCATTCCGTTCGTTTAATGTGGTACGAAAGGTCGGGACTCCGGAGTAGTTGGTAAAATCACTGCTGTCTTCAAATTTTGTATTTCGCAGCCCTAAATGGCTTTCCGCGTCCAGTCCTGCTTCACGACTCAGAACATCTAGTGTAAGTAAGAGTAAGAGAAATGCACGAAACCCTTCTGCTGAGTACTCTCCCATTTCCTAATTCTTTTCTACGCAATTAATGAGAAAATGCCGTTGCCGTTTGGAATAAGAAATGAGACCTAGTTCGTTAATACCCTATTTGCAGTATCATGCCCGATAAAAATATGTAACGTAATGTGTTTTTCGTGAGCAAGATTGGGTTTACGTTATGTCTAAACTATGACTAAGGAAAGTTGAAATAAATAAGAATACGATGCAATAGTTCCTAATTAAGATTTGACGTCCAAACGAAACATAAAAAGAAGTCAGACTTATCTTTCATTGATGCAGCACGAATTTCAGTAGAACGCCACAATATAAGACAGCAGATATCAGATTGCATTTATCTAATTGAATGTTTACACCCACATATCCCCCAGAGCAACTGTCGTATCGTCCTTTTTATGTATCGTTCTTATCACAGTCATACGTCACTTTCTCTCTGACCTCAAATGTGGTGCCAACAGTATTCTCGTGAGATAGAAGATGTCACGTTAAGTTTGGAAAGTGCAAAAGAGAACGATCTCCAATTTGCATACGAAAAGGAACTAAAAATGAAAGTTATAATGAATAGAATTCTCCGGCTGGACGTGTAGTGCAGGAAAGCTTACGTTAAGTTACGTTAGGGTTATTGAAAGGTTACTTGACGTAGCTAAAGTGTGCTTAATCATCAAAGTGCTAGAGTTTGTTTAGGTAAGACACTCACGTGCAATAAATTCCAAGAATATGGAATTATTCTTACTCAGCGTTCCTCATCTTGAATATCAGTAATATAACTTCGGTTTTTGTACATTAGTACCTTGAAGGCTCCTTATTAGAGCGGTAAACACAATATCCCCTGAACTTAACGTAAACACTCAATGAAATAGACTTAACGGCCAAACAGAGGTCTGACAATAAAATGAACTAAGAAAACGTACTCACTTTTAACCTTTTATTGGGAGCTCCTGGTATTACTCAATAACACACTCCAATATAACACAACTACTGTTAGACCGAACTTTCGTAGAATCGCATAAAAATAATTAGGAAGAACCTATCATATATAAAAACGAAGCTCTCTGGAATACTTGAGCGCGCCTATATATACTGCATACCACCACGTCATGACTTACACTCGTTGCTACATATAATTCAGCGGGAGAAACAATATCTCGTTAAGTGAGAAGATAATTTGCATAGGAAAATAAAATAACAAGAGATAGTAAAATCAAAAAGAAACTTAATCTAGAGTATACGTTACAAAGTTAATTAAGAATATACGTCACAAATATTTTAAAGTTACGTTGTTAAACTACAATTAAAATGGCAATAACTTCGCAAAGGTCTTCTTCTGGTCCGCCGAAACGCTAGACCGTTTTTAAAATCTATTGCACAAGTCATTATTCGTTATCAATTAACTACAAGAAAATATGATAAAAAAAGTATAAAATTCAGTGTAACGCGAAGTGGCAGAAGCAACTCCTGGTGACCAAGTTTAGTCCTTTTGAAAAGCTGTAACTGCATATGCCTGTGGGCACTAAATAATGCAGATTTGTCTGTAATTAGCGGACGAGACCTATTTTACTATCCTAAAACTCATGCAACAAGCAGGATTTTAGTATTTACGGCAATAAAGCTATTTTGTCTTAACGACTTGGAGCCGCCCCGGTGGCGATTCGTCCATAAGGGGTCCGGGTTCGAATCCCAGTGAGGCATGGATGTTGTGTTTGTATTACGGCACTGGATCTCTCCCTTCCCTGGAACCAGTGACGCTAAATTAGGGACGGGCGACTGCTTGTAGCCCGTTGAGTTGCTCACGGTGGTCGTTAAACCTCCAATCAAAAAAAAAAAAAAAAAACGACTTGAAGGGGGGGGCGCACAATATTTTGTGGCTTGCCCTGGGGGCAGAAATACCTAGTTACGCCTCTATCTGGAGCAAAGTACCGCGGAAGAGACCCCATGCTAACAGCTCTGTTACGCCACAAACACTGGCCTGCCGACTCTTGGAAGTGTATTATCTGATCGAATGAGTCACGTTTTTACATTTTCCAACCGTAGGTTGAAGAAGCGTAAATGCTCCAGCTTTGTCCGTCTGTCTGTTTGTCTGTCTGTCCGCCTGTCGGCACGATAACTGGCGTAAAAATGGTTCGATTTCGATGAAATTTTAGTATGTGGTAGAGGACCCGCTGGGAACGACCCTATTGAAAATTGGCGAAATGGGGTCATAGGCCAGGACCTATAGGAGCGGGATCCATTCCATTGCCTTTATGCGCCATAACCCGCAAAAATTGTTCGATTTCGATGACATTTTAGTACCTGGCAGGAAACTACTACCTCGGGATGAACCCTATTGAAAATGGGCGAAATAGGGTCAAAGGTTAGGACATAGGAGTGGGATCCATTCCATTGCCCTTAAGCGTCATAACTTAGGTAAAAAATGCTTCGATTGCGACAAAACGTTATCATATTCTTTCGGAGACATACTGAACCGGTCCTGTTGAATATCATCGAAATGGGTTCAAAGGTCACGGCGCAGGAGCGAGACTTATTCCACAGCCATTATCCTCATAACTTGGCTAAAAATGCTTCGATTGCGACAAAAGTTTAGTATGTTGCTCCGGAGGTACACTGAACTAATGCTGTTTAATATCATCGAAATGGGGTCAAAGGTCAGGGCACACGAGTGAGATTTATTCCACAGCCATTATCCTCATAACTTGAGTAATGATTTCTGGTATGTTGGAAAATGTATCATAATCAATGCATTGCATGATTTTACTAACTACTTGTTCTTTTAAAAGTTAAAAAAAGGTGTGAAATATTTCAGATTCCTGATGATATTTAGGTAAATCAGAATATTGGTATTAAGTTCTCGTATTTGTGCTACCAAATCTATCGTGTTTTGTAGATGGTATAATCGGCAGTGTTGCAACCTTGAATGCGTGCGTTCATTTGTAGATATTTATTTCGGGATGATAAAGTTCAGGTAGCATTTGGGAATAAATTAATTCCTAAATAACAAACATTTTCTGAAGCAAACATGTAAATATATGGAAGATTCCTTTAAATAATTACATGCTTTCTTTCTGTTTCTCAATGGGCTTCTAAAAGCAGTCGTCAAAAATAAAGGGGACTGCGGGAATTAGGACGTACTTTTTAGGGGGGGTCAAGATAAAACAAAATGTGTCATGGGGGAGGAGGGAGTCTAAAAACAGTAAAGAATCACGGACGTACTTTATAGACGGCCCCTTATAAAAAGAATGTTCTTTGCGAAATAACTTACAAGCTGATATTTTGAATGAACGAGAGAAAAATTCGAAGTAGAAATCGGGTGTAATAAAAAATCAAGTACATATGGGATTACAAGAAGAAAACTAAATTTAAAGGAATATATCAATGCCTTTCTTAATAATAGAAATTCCTTTTTTTATGCGAAGGTAAAAGACTGAGCGAAATGGAAAATGAGATGAGTCCTGATAATATTTTCGTCGCAGCATTACAGGCCAATAAAAGCCAGAGACAGAATGTTTCCCAAGAGAAATGTATGGAATCGACTTTTCCTCTCAGAAAAATATATTTTGCTTCTCGGTGTAGACTTTTATCCAGAAACTACATGAAGAACAAAATTTCATTTAAAGCAGGACCTAACATTTTTACCTTCCTTTTCACAATGGTCTAAAGAAATCTTTCCTTTTGGAGTAAAGTACGAATAATGCCAGCTGGAAAATTCCAAAAATAGTTTGGTTGGTAGGCGAGGCTGTTCAAGAATCGTTTTGCTATACCTCTGAAAGAAATGCGTAATCTTTATATTTCGTTTTGTGAATTGTGTTCAACCAGCCCAAAATGAACAAAAGGCTTGTACATAATGTGCATTGCAAGCGGATAAATTGGGTGCATTTCATATAGATCGATAGCGTTGCACGAATGTAAAAGTTTTTAGCCAAACCTCACTATTTTAGTAAGAAAATTCAAGAATTTCATTTGACCCATATATATATATATATATATAAGAATTTCATTTGACCCATCATCATCATCATCATCATTGTCAACCATTATCAATCCACTGCTGGACGAAGGTCTCCCCAAGTTTCCTCCACAACGGTCTGTCTTGTGCCAGTCTCCTCCATGTCACTCCCGCATATTTTCGAATTTCATCCACCCATCTCCCATGTGGTCTTCTTCTGGGTCTTTTCCTGTCCCTTGGAATCCAATCTAAAATTTCGGCTGTCCATCGATGATCTGTCCTTCTGGCAGTATGTCCAGCCCATTGCCATTTCAGGGATTTAACTCTGATCATGATGTCTTCCACTCTTGTCATTTTTCGGATCCACGAGTTCCTCTTCTTATCTCTCCTGGTTATACCAAGTATGCACCTCTCCATGCTACTTTAAGTTGTCTGCAGCCTTTGTATGCCTCTTTTAGTTAAGGTCCACGTCTCTGCACCATACGTAAGCACTGGAAGGATGCATTGATCAAACACTTTTCTTTTAAGACATAATGGCATATTGCTCTTGAAAATTATGCTGTTTCTTCCAAAAGCTCTCCAGGCAAGTTTTGTACGCCGATTAATTTCTTCATCAATGTGACCCTCACTTGATATCTGCTGTCCAAGATAAACGTACGTGTCTGTTATCTCCAGCTTTTCTCCATCAATCGATAAATCTTCATTTCTTGTAAAAGCATTGAACATCACTTTTGTCTTCTGAAAGTTCATTTTTAATCCCACTTCTTTACTCTTGTCAGCAAGTTCCTGGATCATACTCTGCAGCTCTGATGGGGTAATTGCAAAAATGACTACGTCATCAGCAAAACGAAGGTGGGTTAGATAATCTCCATTAATCTTTATCCCTTTGTTTTCCCAGTTCAGTGATTGAAAGACATTTTCCAATGTGGCATTAAAGAGCTTCGGAGATATGGTGTCACCTTGTCTCACTCCCTTTCCAATTTTTGTGTGTGTTGTATTTTCAAACAGCCGAATCTTTGCACTTGCATTTTCATAGATGTTATTAATAATATTAATGTATGCATCTTCAATACCGCAGGATTTCAGAGCCGTGGTAACTGCTGATGGTTTCACCGAATCAAAGGCTTTTTCATAATCGATAAAAGCCATGCACAATGGAAGTTCATATTCCCTCGCTCTTTCAATTAGTTCTCTCAGTACGTGGATATGATCTATTGTGCTGTAGCCACTCCTGAATCCAGCTTGTTCTCTCGGTTGAGCCATGTCCAGTGTTACCTTCAAGCGGTGTGAAAGAACTTTAGTGAAGATTTTATAAACCACTGATAGGAGGCTGATAGGTCTGTAGTTCCTGAGATCCTCAATGTCACCTTTTTTATGTAGCAGGATCATTGTAGCATTGTTCCAATCCTCAGGAATCTTCCCTTCATTAAGGCATCGAGTGAAAATTTGGGCGAGTACTGTTTCAATTTCTCCACTTGCTTCTTGTATGATGTCTATAGTAATTCCATCTTCTCCTGGAGCTTTCCCCCGCTTCATGTTCTTGATTGCATGAGCAACTTCTGCTGGGAGGACTGGAAGAACTCTGGTACCTTTCATGATGTCTGGAGTACATGTATCATCCCTTTCATATAATTTGGAGTAGAAATCTTTCACTCTTGTCAAAATTTCGCCTCTATTTCTTGTTATAGAACCATCTTCTTTTCTCAGAGCCATAATCTGTTTTCTTCCCTTACTGAGATGTCCCTTTGCTATCTTTAGGCTTTGGTTGTTTTCAATTGCTTTCCTCACTAGCTCACAGTTGAATTTCCTTACGTCTTCAGTGATACTTTTTCGTGCTGTCTTGCATAGCTCTATATATTCCACTTTGGAAGTCACATCTTCTTTAGTTGTCCTCATCTCTCTTCTTTTTTGCATCAACATTTTGGTTTTTCCTGATAATTTGTTTACATGCAACTTGTTCTTAGACCCAGCTAATTTTGTTGCTGTTTCCATAAGAGCTTTGGTTACTTTTCTGTTAACTTCCGAAATATCCACTTCTTCCGATGTTAGGCCTTCTAAAGCAGAGAATCTGTTCTTCAGTTCCAACTTGAAAGTATTATGGTGTTTTTTAAGGTTGGTTATGTCAATACATTCTGTTTGTCTTATGAGCTTGCTACGTTCCAGTTTAGTGTTGAGGTGCATCTTACATCTCACCAATCTATGGTCACTACCTGTGTTGAACTTGTTCAGCACACTGCAGTCTTCGATGACGAATTTTTTGTTACACATAATAAAATCAATTTCACTTGTCGTCCCAATTGGATGTCTCCATGTCCATTTCCTCCGTGGCTTTTTCTTGAAAAAGGAATTCAAGATGAAAAATCCTTCTGCCTCTGCAAACTCAACGAGAGTATTTCCACGCTGGTTTCTGTTGCCGTGACCGAATTTACCTACTGAAGTTTCATTCTGTTGCCGGTGCCCTATTTTTGCATTGAAATCTCCCATAATTATCTTCAAGTGCTGCTTACCTTTATTATTTAGATGACGAATTTCCTCATAAAATTCTTCAATTTCTTCTTCAGGATGACTTGTGGTGGGTGCATAAGTTTGAATAATCTGAGCCTGGTATCTTCTCGAGAGTTGGATAACGAGTCGTGCAGCTCTGTCAGAGGAACTTTCAACTTCTACCACTTTATCCTTCAGTTTCTTGTTTATTATAAATCCAACACCACTAGTTCTGCCAGTATCTGTCCCACGATAATAGAAGAGATGTCCACTTTTCAGTTCCATGAGATCTTCTCCTTTTCTCCTTACCTCACTTAGCCCGACGATGTCCCACTTGATCCTTTGTAGTTCCTCTTCCAATTCAAGAAGCCTTGAATCAGAAGATAGGGAGCGTCCGTTGTAGGTAGCCAAGGTCAGCATCAAATGGCAGCCTAGTCCGGTCCTCCGGGGATTCTTAGCACCCTCTGCCTTCATGTCGCACTGGCCGCTGCCTTGGCCCGGGTACATTCCAGCTGCCGGAGACTGAGGGCCAAGATTTAAGTTGTAGAGTCATTTTGGAGGTGTTTGGCCATAACTCACCACGCTGGCCAAGCGGGTTGGTGAGTGTGGGATAGCATTTCCTCTGATCCCGATGGTATAGTTATACCGCTATTTGCGGTCGTCAGAGCCCCTTTAGTGGGAACAGGATGCACCACGAGAAGGCGGGGTTGACATTTGTCAAGGAGAGGCTGTGATGTTACGCATCACCTGACCTTACATCCCTGACCCATATATATATATATATATATATATATATATATAAGAATTTCATTTGACCCATCATCATCATCATCATCATCATTGTCAACCATTATCAATCCACTGCTGGACGAAGGTCTCCCCAAGTTTCCTCCACAACGGTCTGTCTTGTGCCAGTCTCCTCCATGTCACTCCCGCATTTTTACGAATTTCATCCACCCATCTCCCATGTGGTCTTTTCTGGGTCTTTTCCTGTCCCTTGGAATCCAATCTAAAATTTCGGCTGTCCATCTATGGTCTGTCCTTCTGGCAGTATGTCCAGCCCATTGCCATTTCAGGGATTTAACTCTGATCATGATGTCTTCCACTCTCGTCATTTTTCGGATCCACGAGTTCCTCTTCTTATCTCTCCTGGTTATACCAGCATGCACCTCTCCATGCCTCTTTGAGTTGTCTGCAGCCTTTGTATGTCTCTTTTAGTTAAGGTCCACGTCTCTGCACCATACGTAAGCACTGGAAGGATGCATTGATCAAACACTTTTATTTTAAGACATAATGGCATATTGCTCTTGAAAATTATGCTGTTTCTTCCAAAAGCTCTCCAGGCAAGTTTTGTACGCCGATTAATTTCTTCATCAATGTGACCCTCACTTGATATCTGCTGTCCAAGATAAACATATGTATCTGTTATCTCCAGTTTTTCTCCATCAATCGATAAATCTTCATTTCTTGTAAAAGCATTGAACATCACTTTTGTCTTCTGAAAGTTCATTTTTAATCCCACTTCTTTACTCTTGTCAGCAAGTTCCTGGATCATACTCTGCAGCTCTGATGGGGTAGTTGCAAAAATGACTACGTCATCAGCAAAACGAAGGTGGGTTAGATAATCTCCATTAATCTTTATCCCTTTGTTTTCCCAGTTCAGTGATTGAAAGACATTTTCCAATGTGGCATTAAAGAGCTTCGGAGATATGGTGTCACCTTGTCTCACTCCCTTTCCAATTTTCGTGTGTGTTGTATTTTCAAACAGCCGAATCTTTGCACTTGCATTTTCATAGATGTTATTAATAATATTAATGTATGCATCTTCAATACCGCAGGATTTCAGAGTCGTGGTAACTGCTGATGGTTTCACCGAATCAAAGGCTTTTTCATAATCGATAAAAGCCATGCACAATGGAAGTTCATATTCCCTCGCTCTTTCAATTAGTTCTCTCAGTACGTGGATATGATCTATTGTGCTGTAGCCACTCCTGAATCCAGCTTGTTCTCTCGGTTGAGCCATGTCCAGTGTTACCTTCAAGCGGTGTGAAAGAACTTTAGTGAAGATTTTATAAACCACTGATAGGAGGCTGATAGGTCTGTAGTTCCTGAGATCCTCAATGTCACCTTTTTTATGTAGCAGAATCATTGTAGCGTTGTTCCAATCCTCAGGAATCTTCCCTTCATTAAGGCATCGAGTGAAAATTTGGGCGAGTACTGTTTCAATTTCTCCACTTGCTTCTTGTATGATGTCTATAGTAATTCCATCTTCTCTTGGAGCTTTCCCCCGCTTCATGTTCTTGATGGCATGAGCAACTTCTGCTGGGAGGACTGGAAGAACTCTGGTACCTTTCATGATGTCTGGAGTACATGTATCATCCCTTTCATATAATTTGGAGTAGAAATCTTTCACTCTTGTCAAAATTTCGCCTCTATTTCTTGTTACAGAACCATCTTCTTTTCTCAGAGCCATAATCTGTTTTCTTCCCTTACTGAGATGTCCCTTTGCTATCTTAAGGCTTTGGTTGTTTTCAATTGCTTTCCTCACTAGCTCACAGTTGAATTTCCTTACGTCTTCAGTGATACTTTTTCGTGTTGTCTTGCATAGCTCTATATATTCCACTTTGGAAGTCACATCTTCTTTAGTTGTCCTCATCTCTCTTCTTTTTTGCATCAACATTTTGGTTTTTCCTGATAATTTGTTCACATGCAACTTGTTCTTAGACCCAGCTAATTTTGTTGCTGTTTCCATTAGAGCTTTGGTTACTTTTCTGTTAACTTCCGAAATATCCACTTCTTCCGATGTTAGGCCTTCTAAAGCAGAGAATCTGTTCTTCAGTTCCAACTTGAAAGTATTATGGTGTTTTTTAAGGTTGGTTATGTCAATACATTTTGTTTGTCTTATGAGCTTGCCACGTTCCAGTTTAGTGTTGAGGTGCATCTTACATCTCACCAATCTATGGTCACTACCTGTGTTGAACTTGTTCAGCACACTGCAGTCTTCGATGACGAATTTTTTGTTACACATAATAAAATCAATTTCACTTGTCGTCCCAATTGGATGTCTCCATGTCCATTTCCTGTGTGGCTTTTTCTTGAAAAAGGAGTTCAAGATGAAAAATCCTTCTGCCTCTGCAAACTCAACGAGAGTATTTCCACGCTGGTTTCTGTTGCCGTGACCGAATTTACCTACTGAAGTTTCATTCTGTTGCTGTTGCCCTATTTTTGCATTGAAATCTCCCATAATTATCTTCAAGTGCTGCTTACCTTTATTATTTAGATGACGAATTTCTTCATAAAATTCTTCAATTTCTTCTTCAGGATGACTTGTGGTGGGTGCATAAGTTTGAATAATCTGAGCCTGGTATCTTCTCGAGAGTTGGATAACGAGTCGTGCAGCTCTGTCAGAGGAACTTTCAACTTCTACCACTTTATCCTTCAGTTTCTTGTTTATTATAAATCCAACACCACTAGTTCTGCCAGTATCTGTCCCACGATAATAGAAGAGATGTCCATTTTTCAGTTCAATGAGATCTTCTCCTTTTCTCCTTACCTCACTTAGCCCGACGATGT